>OU898284.1:3368854-4839234 GCA_918026665.1 Diabrotica balteata
CTATATTGTCGACATAGTCTTGACTGACTTCATTCGGATGTCGCCCGTGCAGAGGTTTAACCATCCAGATGCGCATTTTTTCGTTTTTAGTAAGATGGTTTATGCGCATTTCTTGTTCCCTCAGGTTAATCGGTGTTGTGTCATCTACTGCGCAAATCGCGCGATGAAGAGTAGATGTCTCTGCCTCTACCTGAAAATAAGTTCTTAAATTATTAATCTGTTTATCTAATTGCTCGCTTATATCAATAAGTCCTCGTCCTTCTAAATACCGCGGTAATGTCGTTCTTTCTACTGCACTTCGAGGATGGTGTTTTTGTTCTTTTGTGAGGTGTGTTCGTACTTTTCTCTAAAGAGTTTCTATATCCGTTTTAGTCCACTTAATAATGCCAAATGAGTAACTACGCGCGGAACATGCGTAGGTGTTTAATGCCTTATACAAATTTTTACTATTAAGATGTGAGCGGAGTAGCTGTTTTACCCTTCGTATGGACTCTGATGTTAATTCGATTTTTATTTGTTTATGGTCAATTTTCCGCGCTTGCTTTACTCCTAGATATTTATACATGTCATGTTCGCCCATGGCCTCGATGTTTTGGCCATTTTGCATATCGAATCCCCCTTGCTGAAACTTTCCCTTGACTATATTTAGTACAGGACATTTGTCTAACCCAAAGTGCATACTGATATCATTTGAAAAAGTTTCTACAATTTTTAGCATTTGATCTAAGTGAGTTTGAGTGGAAGCCATTAGTTTCAAATCATCCATATACAACAGATGATTAAGCTTCGCCACTACAGTGTTGTTGTTTTTAATGCTAAAACCTGAGTCAGTGGAGTTCAATAGCTGGGATAGTGGGTTCATCGCTAGACAGAACCACAAAGGACTTAGCGAGTCTCCTTGGAAGGGGCCGCGGTTAATTGCGATATTTTCCGTTTCGATATTGTTTTCACCAGGTACTTGGAGGTGAATTTTAGTCTTCCAATCTGTCATTATATGTCTTAAGAAGGTCACTATATTATCATCGACTTTATATATTCTTAATATATTTACCAGCCATTCATGCGGCACTGAGTCAAAGGCTTCCTTATAGTCAATAAAGGCAGTTAAGAGGTTCCTTTTTTTGGTGTATGCCTGGTTAGAAATGACTGAGTCGATAATAAGTTGTTCTTTGCAATCTATGGAGCCCTTAGCGTATCCTTTCCGTTGAGGTTCTATGATATTGTTTGTAGATACGCTGGGCTACACAGGATGTGACCAATTTATACAGAGTTGGAAGACACGTAATTGGGCGGTATTTGGCTGGATTTTGGGTATTATTTTGATCCTTCGGTGTTAAATAAGTTGTTCCCCGAGTTAGAAATGTTGGTATTTCCTGCGGATTAGAAATAACACGATTAATTAATGTTGACAGGCACTCATGAGCACTCCAGAACTTCTTAAGCCAGAAGTTTTGAACTCCGTCTGGTCTAGGAGATTTCCAGTTATGAAGCTCTTTGATGATATTAGAGACTTCTTCTATGGTGAAGGGTTCATAAACAGTTGTGCGGTAGTGTTGACAGCTGTTCGTCGTAACTTCTATCCATCCAGTATTGATGTTAAGAGCAGCTGGTGTGAAAAGTTGATTTCCCCAAAACTCCTGAATATCTTCTTGGCTTGGGTATGATTTATTGGCACTTTCGACAGTGGAATTAAATTTCCGATAGAACGCCTTCTCGGCATGCTAAAAAAGCGCATTTTCACATTTTCGGCTATTACTAACCTTGTACCTCCTTAGTCATTCTGAATAAACGGAAAGTTTTTGTTTTAATTTATCCAGGCACTGATGGGCTGTGATGTTTACTGGATCATATTGCGAGTATCTTGCAGTGCTTAGAAATATTTGCTCAGCTCTTTTAATCACTTCTCTACTTGTTGTTCTTCGTATATATTCTGTCATTTGACCAATGTCCCTACGCAGTAATTCAATCTTGTTTAGAAGCCGTTTTTCCCAGGGTGCAACTCTGTTATCAGTACTTCCGGCATTGGTACCCCTTCGTGTTCTGATCTTAATTCCCATTATATTAGCTGTTGCTGTTGCTGCACAGTAAATAAGCATATGCAAATATTTCAGCGTATGGCCTGATGCTGTGAACCGATAAAATTGAAACTTTTTTACTTTAATAGTAGTTTCATTATTTTTATTCACAAATTTTTTTTAAGTGGATTTTTTTGCATTCAGAAATTCCATTTATTTTCTTATACACTTTTTCCAGTTCTTTACCATCATACATTTGCCAGTCAGAACCAAGTGTTTTTACCGAACCAACTTCCAAATACATTTCTATGTATTTTTCTTTGGACGTTATGATTGGATGTCTTTTCAAGATTTTCTCAACTCTACCGAATGATCGGTCCGCAGGTAGGACCGATGCCCTCGGACTGGAAATGTTATTATTATTTCTGTCAAATTATCTGGGGACTGATTTTTAAGCCAATATATTAGGGTGTGAATAATATGTGAATTCGTATTCTGCCCTCCACATCCATCGCAGAATAGTCTGAGAAGATGTACTCCTTCATAATTCAAACTTTGAAGATGATGAAATAAAGCAGAACCAACTTGAATGGCCCCTCTTCCAGCCAAATCTTCGGTAAAGACATAGAATATCGGAATACGAGACGTCTTAGAAACGCAGCAAAAAGCATACCAACTAATTTGATGAGAATAAAACGTATCCACGATTGGTGTTTGGGGTAGCGGTTGAACTTGCTGAAGGTCAAAACAAAAAGTCATGCTTTTATCAAGTTTTTCTTGGGCGAGTTCATAGAAAGTGTTTGCCCTTTTTTCTATGGACGCGGTACTCCATATTGAGGTTTTGTCTTCGCTGTAGGTCTCTTGTGTGTCTTAATTGCTCTTTTAACCTGGTAAACTTGGATCACACATCTGACACAGGGGATGAGAAGCCGACATTAAAATCATTTAAAAATATATTTCTGAACATATCGTAGGTTACTTGATCTTCAGGATTATATTGCCTGTTATACATTTTATGCAGCTTTGCCACAGAAAGAGTTCCAGAAAGATATATACGTTTCGATTTTTTTCTATTGTAGTGGCTTTCTTTACCACGCAAAGAACCAATATATTGTCGTACTTTTTCTTTTTTTGATGTAGTTTTCTTGGATACTCCCATCTCCTCCCCTTTTCCCCTTCGGAACACCTCCTTCCCCCAAAACCTTTGTAACAGTGACAAGTTTATGTTTAGTTACGCCAAAAACAGCAAAAAAAAAGTTTTCCAAACCCTAAAGTACGTGTAACCCCTGAAGTACCTCAACTGGCATTTTAGGTAGATCCCACTTCTTCTTGTGCGTTCTTATCGATTCTTATCGATCACACACATAAGTCACCTGCTCCTTAGTAGTCCACTACTTCTTAACATCGGGCATCTTTTAATTGACGTTTATCACGCCCCTACAACTCCGTTAAAAAAAAAGGAGTAACCCATTCCTTGAAGAGGCGCAGGCCTAAAACAAGATTAAAACTCGTGTGTCATGCTGCAATTAATTCTACAAGAAAAAGAAGAAGGAAAACGAGGGCCAGGAAGGCGAAGGATTTCCTGGCTAAAAATTCTACGTACGTGGTTCAATACAACAACCACAGATCTTCTCAAAGCAGCATTTTGCAAAATACAGATTGCCATGATGGTCGCCAACATCCAAAGCTGATAGGCACTACAAAAAGAAGAATTTTCAATTATGCTTCGTATCCATGATACGCGATTGATTGTTTGGTGAGATCTTAATATAGCGTAACACTATTATCTTTATACATTTTTTATATGTTGTCGTTCCGAATTTGGAAGCTTTTACTTTCATCCCTGTCCTTATATTCAATCTTAATTTTCAACCCTAAATTAATGGATTAAAGATCCATTTATTTCGTTTTCAAGGAGATACTTTTATAATAAATTTGAAGTGTCCTTCATTTAATTCTCTGAGGAAAGTACTGTTCCCTCGTTTAATTGTAAATGTCAAACGAGACTAAAAGGAAAATTATTCCAAATTTTAATTACATCTAAGATTAATTGATACTCCTGTTCGCAGCAGTTTGCAAGAAATTATGAAAAGTGAGGTATTTCTAAACAAAATGTATTCACACAAAAATATATCCAGCAAATATATTATTTATCTAGTGGTTATGTAATTCTTCAAGTGAGTTACTGCAAGTTAAATACTATACTTTGTAGAGGAGCTTTACGCAGGAACTAATAAAGAGTAACTGCAAGAATAAATCTATAAAAATTATATCGGATAGCTAATTGGCATTAAAGCCGCTGGAATCGAATCGAACTGACTTTAAGTTAATATTGTTCTGAAGCTATTTTCTTGTGGCATTGTAAATTAATTACCATTTATAACTGGTAATAAGCCACAATTAAAGATAAAAATACGTTTATTGACGTTTCAATTTCCAATTCGGAAATCGTTCTCAAAATACAAACAGTAAATTAAACAAAAAACAAAATTTGTTTAATTTACTGTTTGTATGTTGAGAACGATTTCCGAATTGGAAATTGAAACGTCAATAAACGTATTTTTATCTTTAATTGTGGCTTATTCCCAGTTATAAATGGTAATTGACTTTAAGTTAGTTTGGAAGCTGTCTTTACAATCTGATTCGGAGCGGAAAAAGCAACAAAGTAAGTCTACACTGAATATCTATGCCTACTATTGTTAAAGGGAACGAAACAGTGGACCTATTTGCCAGGGGAGCAGCAAAAAAAACTTCATATGACCAAAAAATGCTGTTGGTGTGGCAAGCAGCACAGCCAAAAGAACGTATTGGACTGGATGAAACGTGACCACTGGTATGATCAAGTGAGTCTCGAACAATCGAAGGCTTTTACACATGTACCTTTAAAGAGGAAATTCAAAGATCTACTGAATGTGAATAAGAATGATCTGACTCAATCTTCTTCTTATGGTGCTTGTTCGTTCCTAACGTTGGCGAGCATTCTGGATTTGATGACTTGTTGGTTGCTATACGGAATAGCTGTGCTGAGGTCTTTCTATACCATGCTCTTAGGTTAGCAAGCCATTATATTCTTCTTTGTCCTGGGGCCCTTTTTTCTTTAATTTTACGTTGCAAAATGCATTGGAGTAGCTCATATCTGCCTCGATTTCTCATTATATGTCCCAAGTGCTGCAGATTACGGCTGTTTACGATGTTGATCAAATCCGCGGTTATATTCATCCTTCGTAGTACCTCTTCATTGATGACTTTTCTGTCCATGGTACCTTCAGGATCCTTCTGTATAACCATAGCTCAAAAGTCTGAAGTTTTGCTAGAGTTTTCGTCATTAATTTCTACTTTTCTACTACGTACAGAAGCACTGAGTACACGTGACATTTAAGGAGCATTATTTTTATTTCTAGGGTGAGATCGCGGCTCTTGAATACAGAGCTTATAGTTTAGAATGCATTTTTTGTCTTTCCGATGCAACATTTAATCTCTTGGGTATTGTCCCACGACTCATTGATTATAGTTCCCAAGTGATTGTATTGTGAGACACGTTCAATTCTCATTTGGTTCACATACAAATTTGCTTCAGTTATGTTTTCCTTGCTGATGATCATTAGCTTGCTTTTGCTAATGTTTATATCCAGTCCATATGTTCTACTTGTTTCCGTTATTTTCTTTATTAAGTTTTGCAGCCCTTGGTATTGGAAAACACTATTGTTTCATCTGCGTACCGCGTTTTATTGAGCTTGACTCCATTTATTGAGTTGCCTTTATCAATATTTTTTAGAGCCTTTTTATGTGCTCCGGGTAAAAATTGAACATCAGTGGTAAAATTATGCACCAATGTCTCACTCTTCTTTATATTTCGACCTGATCTGTTATACTCTTCATCTATTCGGAGCACCGCTAATTAATTCCAATACAGGATAGTTAATAATTTAAGAGATTTTAATTATTAAGAAACCTTCTTCTTCTTCTTTTGGTACCGTCTCCTCTAAGGAGATGGGTAATCATCACAGCTATTTTCACTTTTGAGTTTGCAGCTCAGAACAAGTCGAAGGAACTGCAATTATACCACTTTCTAAACTATAATAAACAAACCATAATTAAACCATTATGGTTTGTAGCACCACTTATTTAACCCCCGTCACAACGTGGCCGAGATATTGTACCTTTCTTATCTTAACCGTATTCATGATTTCCATTTCCTTTTCATCTTTCTGAGGACCTCAACATTTGTTATTCGGTCTACCCAACTTATTTACTATTTAACTGGGAATAAGCCACAATTAAAGATAAAAATACGTTTATAGAGAATTTAATAGATCTCAAATATGTAAACACGCATGGGATAATGAACATAGGGTTCAATGGAATAATTCAAATGTAGTCCTAAAAGAAACGGATGGTAAAAAAAGAAAAATCAAAGAAGCGGCTCTAATTATGCTAAATGAGGCCAATTGTGTCGCATATTCCTCGGCAGAATGTAGTAGGATCTGGTTACCAATATTGAAAGAGGAAGTTATTAATAAGAAAATACCAGTATTAGTAAGTCAGTAACATATAGAGGGTACATCATTTATGTTTTTTAAATAACGTAACATATAAAATCAGAATTTTGATGTTTGTTGAAGGTAAACTAAACTCACGAACAAATACTTACAATGTCGGGATAGTATTATGAGGTTTTTTTCCTAGTTTTTCCCTCATAATGTACTATGGAATCACTAACCGAAGAATTTTACTGTCATCATGTCATGTGTTTGTCTTTTTAAAGACGAATTACATGCTATGATTTTTTTGACGGATATTCTCAAGTTAAAGTTGATTTCATGTAATCGAATGAACTATCTTATAAGTAAAGTCGTCCCAGGAGCGCAACTCAACAATATTGGCAATATCATTTTAAAGTCGTCTACTTTAAAATGCAGTATGTATGTCTGAATTGTCAATATAAATGAGTCAGATAAAATTAAATTATTAGAAAAATTTTTCACTATGTAACAAAAAACAAAATTTGTTTAATTTACTGTTTGTATTTTGAGAACGATTTCCGAAGTGGAAATTGAAACGTCAATAAACGTATTTTTATCTTTAATTGTGGCTTATTCCCAGTTAAATAGTAATTAATTTACAATGCCACAAGAAAATAGCTTCAGAACAATATACCCAACTTATTTTAAAAAATTCTTTAGTAGGTTCACATCTCGAATGCTTCGTAGATTGCTCACTTCTTTCTTTAAGGGCCAGGCCTACACCCCATACAGCAGCACCGAAAATACATCTTTTTCTTAGAGTGCCATATCCCTACGGAACGTCGGCGACTACCATGCTTATAATATTGTTATACTGATCTCGGTCTTGCGCTACGTGTAGCAATTGGTCCGCTGTCAAACCTGTCCACTGCCGCAAATTCCTCAACCAAGAGAGTTTCTTCCGTCCTATCTATTTCTTTCCTTCGATTTTACCATTGAGAATTAGCCGAAAGATCTCATATCTTGGTCCTCTGATTATATGTCCAAGATATTCTAGTTTACTTCTTCGTTTCTGGTTCTGCTAGTCCATGGAATTTTTAGTATCCTTCGATACAACCACATGATTTTATTCATGATATCGGCGTTTAAAGTCCAAGTTTCACATCCATACAAAAGTACAGACCACACGTAACATCTTGTAAACTTTTCACAAATTTCCAAATTTAATGAATTATTGGATAATAGAGGCTTGAATTTTTGAAATGAGTTTCTTGCCTGTTCAATTCTACATCGAATTTCGAAGGATGGATCTAGATTTTGGGTAATCCAACATCCAAGGTATTTGAATCTCTGAACTGTCTGCAGCGGTTGTTGGTTTAATATCAGTTTGGTTGCGCCGATATCAACTTTACTGGTCACCATGTATTTAGTTTTATCGATATTTATCGACAGTCCCCAATTTGTGCATTCCATGTCAACTCTATTGATTAGCTCCTGCAGATCGTCGATGTTTTCAGCTAGAATCACAGTATCGTCGGCGTACCGTATATTGGTAATTATTTCTTCTGCTATGATAATTCCTTTTTGATCTTTTAAAGCTTCCCTAAATAGATTCTCAGAATACACGTTAAAGAGGATTAGATACAGTTATTGAGGGTGGGAGATAGTATACAGCCTTGTCTTACGCCTCGTTCAATACTGATTGGCTTTGATTCTCTGTTGTTGGTATTAATAATGGCTGTTTGGTTCCAGTAAAGTTTGGCAATAAGTTTGATGTCTTTCTCATCTAGTTG
Organism: Diabrotica balteata; assembly: GCA_918026665.1. Taxonomy (NCBI): domain Eukaryota; kingdom Metazoa; phylum Arthropoda; class Insecta; order Coleoptera; family Chrysomelidae; genus Diabrotica; species Diabrotica balteata. The sequence goes on from OU898284.1 coordinate 3,377,126, forward strand.
GATGCTCTGCAAGGCGGAAAACACATATGAACGTAATATTCTTATTTTGAGTTGCAAACTAAGGTCTCTACTGCATAATACTTTTCTCATCTTATTAAATGTTACTCTAGCTTGGCTAACTCTCGTTTTTATTTCTTCTGTATACTCATTATTTTCATTAATAATTGTACCAAGATATCTGTATGTTTTTACTTTTTCTATTGGAACCCCCCTTATGTCTAAAATGTCTTGTGTTTTGGAAATTGTCATAAATTTTGTTTTATTAGCATTAAGCGTTAGTCCGCTTTCCTCACTAGCATTTACTACATGTAGATCTTGTATATTCTGCAATTAGTATAGTATCATCGGCATATCTGATATTGTTGATGGGTCTGCCGTTGACTTTTATTCCAATTGTTACATTTTCGAGTGATTTTTTAATTATTTCTTCCGAATATAGATTGAACAATAAGGGGGAGAGTATGCAACCTTGCCTTACGCCTTTTTATCTCTCCTTCCTGCAAAAGTTCTTTGCCTACTCTGACTTTTGCTGTTTGGTTAAAGTAGAGATGAGTTATTATTCTTAAGTCTTTTTTGTCAATGTGTTTATCTTAAAGTACTTGTGTAAGACGGTTGTGTTGGACCTTATCAAACGCCTTATTGTAATCAATAAAACAAGCATAGAGTGGTTGGTTAACATCTATACATTTTTGCATCAGGACGTTAAATCCAAATAATGTCACTCGAATACATTTAATTCGTAGAACAATTTTAACATTTGCTTTTAGTACATATTTCATAGATTTCATAGATTATGAAAAGGCTTTCGACAGCATTGAACACTGGGCGGTTGAAGAAGCTCTGGTCAATATTAGGATAGATTCAAGATATCGACGATTGATACATGATATTTACCAAAACGCAACCATGACCGTAATTCTGGACGACAAATTAATAACGGATAATATAAAAGTTAAACGAGGAGTCCGACAAGGCGATATAATTTCACCTAAACTGTTTACCTTGACCCTCGAAGACATAATAAAATCAACAGATTGGGAAAACAGAGGAATATGTATTAACGGAAAATACCTAAATCACCTTAGATATGCGGATGATATACTCCTGATGTCCTCGGAAAGACAAGAACTGGAATTAATGGTGAATGAACTTCATGAAAAATCACTGCAAAAAGGCCTAAAAATTAACTTCAACAAAACAAAAGTAATGACAAACACAGAAAACCAAGAGGCAATAAAAATAAAAACAGAAAAAATAGAACAGGTAAATGAGTATATCTATCTAGGACAAGCAATCAGAACTAATAGAGAAAATCAAACAGCCGAAATATCGAGACGAGTAAGAATGGGATGGGCAGCGTTCGGCAAACTTTCTTACGTTCTAAAAAATCAAACAATCCCTCTATACTTACGAAGCAAGGTATATAACTCTTGTATCATACCGGTGCTCACCTACGGAGCGCAGACATGGACATTTACACAGGCCAATTTGGATAGGATAAGGAAGGCACAAAGAGCGATGGAGAGACAAATGTTGGGTGTATCACTTAGAGATAGAAAACGTAACCAGTGGATCAGAACCAGAACAAAGACAGTAGACGCGATAGAACAAGCAGCAAAACTGAAATGGAAATGGGCTGGACACAATGAACGTCTCCAAGACGGACGATGGAACAATGCCATCGGAAAGTGGCGTCCATACAATGCAAAGAGATCAAGAGGCAGACCACAGATGAGGTGGAAAGATGACATCAGGAAACAAGGAGGTCCCACATGGCAGAGAACAGCTCAAGATAGGGAAAGATGGAGAGAACTGGGGAGACCTATATCCAACAATGGAAGGATAGAGAATAGGTTCAAAAAAAAACATATTTCAGTCCTCTACAAATAGTTTCCTATGACTTTTGATGTAAAATAATTAGGGAAGCAGGAATTCACTGATTCAAAATTTTTCATTGAATTTCCCATGGCCCGTTTGACGATTCACCACCGTGTATATTTTGTAAAATGGTTTATCCGTTTGCTATTGCTATATATAATTTATATTTGTATAAAGCTCAAACTAAAATTATAATAGAAGTTTTTTTATTGACTAATATGGACACTAAATATGAACACAGACAGTAGAAAACCTAGACTTCCAGAAGTCAAGTCGACAAGCTTGGTCCCTACTGCGGAAACTCGGAAGTAGCAACCCACCCGTTCGCCAAACCAACCTAGTAACTCCAGACCAAATAGCTACGCACATAGTGCCAACCTCTAGGGCACCTCAAAATCGTTTACATACAATTAAAGTTAAAAAAGACCTCAAAACCATAAAATCTAGTCTTGCACAGTCAACAGAATATTCCAACCCATTTACGCATGAAGAAATATCGCAAGCCCTAAATGAAATGAAAACAGGAAAAGCGCCGGGTTTCGACGTCATTCACGCTGAGTTCCTCAAACATAGCGGCAGATTCACTAGGCAATGGCTCGCAGAATTCTTTTCTGACATCCTTCAAACGGGAAACGTCCCCCACCAACTCAAAAATGCAAAAATCGTCGCCATTTTAAAACCAGGGAAAAGTAATATTTCACCGTAAAACTACCGCCCCATCGCACTCTTTAGTATGGTGTACAAATTGTTCGAAAGATTGCTGTATAATAGAATCAGCAAAACCATATTCCAACACTTACCAGTGGAAAAGGCAGGATTTCGGCCAAACCGCAGCTGCACAGACCAGGTACTCGCCCTGACCAATTATGTGGAATCAAACTTTCAAAAGCAATCAAAAACAACCGCTGTCTTCATCGATATATCTGCTGCTTATGACACTGTGTGGTGACAAGGGGCAATATATAAATTAATGCGAATAATCTCATGCAGAAAGACCACTGAGGTTATTAACGCCATGCTATCCAACAGATGCTTTAAAGTTATATTGGGAGACAAGACTAGTACCCAAAGAAAACTGAATAATGGACTTCCACAAGGATCCGAGCTGGCTCCCATGCTTTTCAGCCTCTACATAGCAGACATACCAGAAACCACATCAAAAAAGTTTGGATACGCAGACGACTGGACGCTTGCCGCAAGTCATAAAGAATTCGAGGTCACTGAACGCATTCTAACAAACGATTTAAATGCCCTAGGGAATTATTTCCGCAAATGGAGATTTCAACCCAATCCAACTAAGACAGAAGTGTCCTGCTTCCATTTATACAACAAGATGGCCAACTATCAACCTCAAATCAATTTTGGGGATAGACTCCTTAAATATAATAAACACCCAAAATACTTAGGTGTTACACTTGACAGAACGCTGAACTTTAAAAAGCATCTTACTAAGACTGCTGCAAAACTCCGAACTCGTAACAACATCCTGCAAAAGCTCTGCGGAACTACATGGGGCTCCTCAGCACCCACACTTAGATCGACAGCATTAGGACTGGTATACCCCGTAGCGGAATACTGTGCACCAGTATGGATAAACAGTCCACATACTCACCGTGTTGATGTCCAACTCAACCAAGCCATGCGAACTATATCGGGCACAATCAAGGCCACGACCACTTACTGGTTACCAGCTTTGAGTCATATAGCTCCACCACCCATCCGCCGGGAACATGCCCTTGTCAGAGAATTTACAAAAATCAATACTGATCCTGAGCTCCGCTCCCATGTCGGAACTTCCGCCAGAGACATAAATAGGCTCCGTTCAAGACACCCGCCTCTAAAAACAGCAAAAAGGCTAGTAGATCAAAACTTTAATGTAACTGAACGGTGGAGAGAACAATGGGAGAATAACGCTGCACCAGCTAACTGGAACATGCCATGTATTACAAGCAAACCTGAGGGCTTCAACCAACCGAGACGAATTTGGACCACACTCAATAGAATAAGGACGAACTGTGGCAGATGTTCCGACTCACTTTTTAGATGGGGAAAAATACAATCACCAAATTGCGACTGCGGCGCCGAAAGGCAAACAGTAAAACACATGGTAGAGGAATGCCCGATTAGATCCTATAATGGCAACCCTTCAGATTTCCTGGCTGCTACAAAAGAGTCAATTGAATATATTTATAATCTAGTTGTTTGTTTGTAGAATAATATTTTTATATTCACTGTTGTTTGTAATTTATATAATTTATATTCATATATTTATATTTATATGAACCTGTGATGTAGCCATACGCTAAATAAATAAAATAAATTGACTAATATGTTAACATTTTATTAAATAGTTACGTGAATTTATATATGTTAAAAAAGATTCGTGTTTGAATTCTACTCGAAATCTTTTTCTTTAAACAACACCCATAATCTCATTTCCACTTCACTTGAAAGGAAATCGTATCTTGACACAAAGAACATTTCAGAAAATTTTCTTTTAGCCGATTTTTCTTAGATATGATATAAATTTACACATAAATATGATTCCAGAAAATACATCTGCAACATTATAGAAGATATAGGCATACTCCGCCAAAACATATAGCCGGTTTCGTACAGAAAGAAAATATATAGTGTGTAAAACCAAATGAAATAAATTCATTATTTAGGTTACTGTACATATTTATAAAAAATCCCGAAACACGTCAAATTTAAATTATAACTTGACATTTTTTAACGTGAAAATGCAACCCCTACCTTCAACCCCCTTAGAATGATAGGTACAACCCTCAATTTTTAGAATAGGAAGTATAGTAAACAGTAAGCATAGGAAGTATAGGCTTGTGATGTATCGTTTGAAAGGTCTTTTCATTCTCCATTCAAAAATGTTGTCGCTTTCAAGTTTATTAAGATTAATTAAGATAAAATAAATTAAAATCATGTGGTTACCGAAATTCGCTAAAATATACTTAAAACTTATTTCCCGTTTACGTCTTGATAATGAGAAAGTGAACAAAACCCATAGCAATGTGGTTTTTAGATGGTAACCATTAAAAAACTTTAAAGAATTTCCGTGGCAACGTTATTTTAACAAGCATTAGTAAATTGTTTTATTTAAGTTGTCAGTATTTTAATTTAAGTAAAAAGTTCGTTTAATTCAATTCTAAAAAATGGTTAGATTAACGGAAATGCATAAAATAACAGTTTTACAAATGATTGGTTACGGAGATAACACCCGAACACAACAGGAAGTAACTCGCCTATTTCATGAGAAATTTCCTAATTTACCACGTATATCCCAAGGAACAATAAGTAAAATAAAGAAGCAGTTTCGCGAGTTTGGTCATGTAAGGCAGATAAAAAAAGCAGCTGCCAATGCACTAAGTGATGAACTCAAATTAGATGTGTTGCTTGAGTTTCAGGAAAATCCACATACATCGAGTAGACAAGCATCCACTACATTCAATGCTAGCCATACATCGATAGTAAACATATTAAAAGAAAATAAATTGCAGTCCTATAAGATGATACCTACTCAGGAGCTCATGGAAGACCATTTTGATAGGAGAACTTTTTTTGTGAGCAAATGATGGACATGTTGGATAACAATATTATCCAATTATAAGACGTTATGTTTTCTGATGAGTGTACTTTTTCACTTAACGGTCATGCTAATCGGCAAAATTGCCGCTACTGCGCCACGGAAAATCCTCACTAGATGAGGACACACTCAATACCCTCAAAAGGTTACTGTTTGGGCAGGGATTGTAGGAAACGATATCATTGGTTCCTTTTTCATTGAGGGCAACTTGAATGGCAACAATTATTTGGCACTACTTCAAAATGATGTCATTCCAACATTGGCAAATTTATATCCTGATCCAGGAAATCCTCAAGTTCCAGCGAATACGATATGGTTTCAGCAGGATGGAGCACCACCACATTACCAACTTAATGTCCGGCAGTACCTCGATACAATATTTCCCAATCTGTGGATAGGGAGGCGAGGATCGATTGAATGGCCAGCGCGATCACCTGATCTTACATTATTAGATTATCTCGTAAATTACTAGACATAATTATACAAAATTTGAGATACGCCTATTTTGGGAAACGGAGATTCCATATTTGATATTTGCAATGTTGCCAGATTTTCAGTTTCTCTTATATTACTAGTAACTTTGGTTTTTCAAATGCATCACCCTGTATATTCAGTCATAATTGGATTCTCCTATTAAATATGAGTTCAACCATATGTAACACTTATGATTTTATGTAGTCTGGAAGGTCTTAAATACATAAAACAGAAGTCTGGCCACGCCTAAATTGTTTCAATACATTTTTTAATACTAACTATTTTCAAATACATTAAAACGTAACAATTGATAGTTTAGAATATTTTTTAACATAATAGTTACGCTATTAAGTGTTCAAAATGTGCTCTATTTGTGAGTTGACAGCACTCTAATCGATGATAGAATGCGTCTACCACATTTCTCCATGATTGTCTAGAAATTATTCGAGATTCATCGATAATTCAATTCTACCTTGTCTACCAATTTATTGTCCGGGAAATATCTCATCTAAATAACGCCTAACATTTACACCAACTATCTGACGTTAAATTTCTTTCGATAAAAATGGCCCAATTAAATAAGTACCTACTATAACTGACCATACATTTAATTTTTGTGGTCTTTGAGTATGGTTTTCACGCATTCAGTGTGATTTTCCCACGAGTTTAGCTATTCAATACGAGTTCAACCATAATGTTCACTTTTTATGTAGTCTGAAAGATCTTAAATACATAAAACAGTGCAAAATATGTAGATTTTAATAAATTCAAATATTTAAATGGAGACTGCTGTGATTTTGACATTTGTTCACGATTTAAATTATGAACTAAAATTGACAGTAGTTGTGGTTCAAAAACTTCTGCAATTTAAATTGCTTCTCTAAAATGCCGTTCTCTAAACCGTTCTCCTATTCATAAGACGACGGTACAAAAAACTCTAAGGCGATTTGAGGAATCTGGAGAAGTAAAAGATAGATACCGATCAGGTTGACCGAAACAAGTTATCAATGACAACAAAACTTCAGATATAAGTAAAGTTTTGTTAAAGATCCACATACATCCCTAGGCAGGGTTGCACAAGTACATGATGTAGGTCATTCTTCAGTCCTATGTTTATTACGTAAAAATAAATTTAAATCATACAAAATTAACTTATTACAAGAATTAAGTGAAGATGACTTTGGTCGTAGATTAGAGTTTACTGAGGTAAGGATGGATAAAATTGAAAATATTAAAATTTCGTTAACAGAATATGTTTTTCCGATGAAGCAACTTTTACACTGTGCGGAAGTGTAAATCGACACAATTTAAGGTACTGGTGTGACGTAAATTCACACTGAATATACTTGCATATTCTTCGACCACCATTCTTAATTTTTTGTTTGATGTTTGTCTTTATAACCCAAAGCTTTACTTGCAGCCTCATGCAAATTTCGTTGAATCTTCGTTATAGCTTTCTAGGTAATATGTAGGGGTGTTACTTCTTGTCCTTTTTCTATATATTCTACACCTGAGTGTTTTTGTTTTTGCGATAGTTAATTATCACATTGGCCATAAGTAAAAGACAGTCGGATCCACATTCTGATCCACGGTAAACCCTTAAGTCAGTTGTTTTCAGCTGGGAAGTTTGACGTTGAATTACTACTGAGTTGATTCCTACTAGAGCAATTAACTTTAGTAATTCTTATGCCCTACATTAGGGTGGACCATTGGCTATCAAGTGTCTAGCAATATTTCAAAACAGTCACAAATTCGTGATATATAATATGTGTGCATATACAAAACCTTTAAAAATAGAGTACTCAAATAATTTAATCAATCTTTCAGCATACCATTATACAAAAATTAACCAATCATTTCAAAACTTTTTGAATGCATCAAGGAAAAAAGGCTTTGCGTTACATCAATTTCTCCTAAGAAATATGTCTTTAACCTACATAAAGACGTGCTGGATTTTATTACACTACCCATGCGAAGTAAAATTTTTTCTATCATATCAGGCGAAAAATATATTCTAAACGATACTTTAAGAAAAACATGTATCCTTTTAATACCCAGCCTCAATTTATCATCAGCGTGTCCTTTGCCACCAGACGCTTGCGCAACTACCAACGCAGGAAAACTGATCCCAGATAGCAACGCAACTTGGATTTCGCAGTAGGCTCGCGGAACATCTGGATGAAAAATGTCATTCAGTGTTTCTGTTTAGAATGCGCACGTTTTCCGCGTGTATTGAATGAAAAATGAACGGAAAAACTCGAAAAAGTTCATTGTGTCGTTGTTTTAAATAGCTTTCGATATTTTCATTTTTCCGCGATCAATTTATCTGAAGAAAAACAGTGAAAACGGTTCTGTTTACGTTGAGAGGGAAGGATAAGGTATGTTTTGTTTTCCTACTCGTTTATTACGAGCTGTTATTATATTTGAAAAAGATTTTTTTGTTTACATAGCGACATATGAACTTGATATATTTCGCTGATTTGGCAACTTTTGTTTGAAAATGTCGGTACTAAAAATATATTTTTTCAAATTACGATTTATTTTAAGGTTAGAAAAATGCATGTTTTCATTTTCGTTTAAAAATATTTGAAAAAATTTGAGTAGATTGCGCAAAATATTATACGAAATAGTATGCTGTATATATCAGTACGTGCAACTAAGGACTGATGTACGAACCAGACAGAAAGATTAGAATAAGCACAAATATATTTTAAAATATTTGAAAACGAGCAAGGTTCAAGAAAAAAAATGATATAGACTATAAAAAAAATAGACATAAATGTAAATAAAACTATATACATATTATAACACCTGATAACTTAATTTTGAAACTCCAAACACAAAATCAGATTAATTATGATCTAATTAGCAAATTAAAACAAAAAATGTATTTATTGAATTTTAGTGGAGACGCCAGATTAATAAATATATGTTTTTCTCATCTCAGGTTTCTTAATTGAATTCAAAATCATTACCTTTTCTTTTAATACTACTTGAGAAAAAAGAGGACTAGAAGTAAATAAATAAAAGAAATCAATTGGTACAATAAATTCAAAATATAATGACCACATACCTTTGTAGATTTTCATACACTAAATAAATATCTTGTTTCTAATAAATAAATGTTTCCCTAAATTACTCTGTGGCATATACAATTAACTACAAAACAAATTTATATTAAGTATAGTTCAATCAATGTCTCGTTTTTACAATTTGCCTCAGTATTTTTCTAAAAGAAACTACTTTAATTGTTCCCTATCCAACAACTCCTTCCGGGTTCTACTTATATAACAAAACCGTTGACAAACTCCTAACAATGTTTATTGCTCCAAGTGGAGGGCCAAAATTCTCCTTAGCTATCTTCGTTCCTCACAAATACTGCAACTACTACTGTTTGTTTTAAAAAACAAACTATCAGCACATTCCTTTCGGTTTTGTCTTCACTCGCTTCAAGTACCACAGCGGATGATCCTCCTTGCTTTTTCAATTTCATTCCCGTGTGTCTATTCCTTCCATAATTTCTTGTAACCAATCAAAACATTCTTTCTTTGCATTCAACCCAATTGCAAAACTCTTCAAATGTTTAAGACTCAACTAATTTCAAATTCCTGTAATTGTGTACAAATCATACAAGACAATAACTTTCTACTTTGTTCTTCACCGTTAATGACCGCTTTTGAGATAACAGAAATAAATTACTGAAAACGGCAGGTAGATATCATACTTCAACACAACCCATTATTTACAAACTATTCTTAAATCTATTGATTTCCATAATTTAGAAAGTTCCAGTTTTTTAATTTTTTTTTTAAATTTCCACTAACATTAAAGACAACACGATAGGTATACGTATAAATTCATCACCATCACAAATAAGTAAATCACAGATGGAAGAAATAACCAAATCCCTGAAAAGTGGAAAATCCCCTGGTCCTGGTGACATCTTTGCAGAATTAGTGAAAGCCGGTAGGTACAGACAAACTCCAGGAACAGTTTAGAAAACTCTTTCAAAGACTGTTTGAATGGGGCTGAATTACCAAAAGAATGGAAATTATCTATCATGCCAACTATCCACAAAAAGGGCAACAAGGATCAGTGTGAAAACTACAGAGAAATTGCGGTAAACAGCACAACAAGTAAAATGTATGGGAAACTTATTAAGAACAAAATAGAAAATGACTATAGAGATTAAGAAGCAGAATAGCAAGCTGGTTTTAAAGCTGAGCTATCCAAAGTAGACCACTTATATTCTATTACGCAAGGTATTGAGACAAAAACAGCCATCAATAAAGAAGTTCACCTAGTGTACGTGGACTTACAAAAAGCATATGACAGTGTACCCCTCAGTAAACCATGGTCAACCCTACAGCAAACCAACATTAAGCATGGTCTTATCAAAGCAGTCTAAAGTCTGTAGAATGGAACGACTGCAAAAATTAAAACTGGATCAAGGATATCTGAGGGATTTAAGGTCACGAAAGGACTAAAGCAGGGTTGCTGTATTTCGCCTACCCTTTTCAAAATTTATCTGGAACAACCACTCAATCTGTGGAAAAGAAAATGTAATGGCATGGGAATCCCTCTCAATGACGAGATTACACTGTACACCTTATGTTTCGCTGATGACCAAATACTGATTTCTCAGGATCATGACGACTTGAGTTACATGACTCGGAAGCTACTAGAAGAATATAACAAATGGGGTCTCTAAGTCAACATAAAGAAAACTGAAACCATGTGTATTGGAAGGACAAAGCAGTCCATTATATTAGACGATGGGCTAGAAATTAGACACTGTGATGAATACAAGTATCTGGGTATGAAGATAACTCAAGATGGAACACTCCATGCTGCTATAAAAGACAGAAACATACAGAGTAGAAACGCCATATCCATGATAAACGGCATTCTGTGGGACCAAACAATATCTAAAGTGAACAAACAACTCATATACAACACCATACTTAAAAGTGTAATCACATATGGCAGTGAAGTTTGGCCAATGAAACAAAGAACAGAGAAACTGCTACTAACAACAGAAATGGACTTCTGGAGAAGAGCAGCAGGCAAATCAAGTAAAGATCGGATACCAAATGAGAGAATACGAGAAATGGTGGGAGACAAGCATACAATAGTTGATGACATAAAAACAAAACAGTTAATATGGTACTGCCATGTACAGAGAATATCAGATGACAGGATTCCGAAACAGATTTTGAAATGAACACCACTGGGAATAAGCCACAATTAAAGATAAAAATACGTTTATTGACGTTTCAATTTCCACTTCGAAAATCGTTCTCAAAATACAAACAGTAAATTAGACAAATTTTGTTTTTTTGTTACATAGTGAAAAATGCTTCTAATAATTTAATTTTATCTGACTCATTTATATTGACAATTCAGACATACATTATGCATTTTAAAGTAGACGACTTTAAAATGATATTGCCAATATTGTTGAGTTGCGCTCCTGGGACGACTTTACTTATAAGATAGTTCATTCGATTACATGAAATCAACTTTAACTTGAGAATATCCGTCAGAAAAAAATCATAACGTGTAATTCGTCTTTAAAAAGAACACATGCTATGATAACAGTAAAATTCTCCTGTTAGTGATTGCATAGTAAATTATGAGGGAAAAACCAGAAAAAACCTCATAATACTATCCCGACATGGAAGTATTTGGTCGTGCATTTAGTTTACCTTCAATAAACACCAAATTCTGATTCTATATGTTTGTTATTTAAAAAACATAAATGATGTATCCTCTATATGTTACTTACTTACTAATACTGGTATTTTCTTATTAATAACTTCCTCTTTCAATATGGATAACCAGATCCTACTACATTTTGCCGAGGAATTTTAGACACAATTGGTCTCATTCAGAGTAATTAGAGCCGCTTCTTTGATACTTTAGGATCTTTTAGGACTACATTTGAATTATTCCAATAAACCAATGGAATAATAAAATGATAAAGTCTATAATGACATAAAAATATTAGGACTAAGTGAGACCAGATGGCCCCATTCAGGTGACATATCAGTAGGCCAAACAAAGATATACTACTCTGGTTATGACAATAACAAAAATCACTGGAACGGAGTAGCGATATTAGTTGACAAAACTGCCCAGAAATTTGTAACTGACTTTTTACCCATCTCGGATAGAGTTATGATGGTAAAACTAAAAACAGCTCAATCTAGAGTCAATATAATTCAAGTATACGCTCCCACTGCAGAAAAGTCGGATGAAGAGCTCGAACAGTTTTATAATGAATTACAAGCTTTAGAAGTAATCAAGTCTAGAGACGTTACAATAGTCATGGGATATCTAAATGCAAAAATTGGTAGAGGAAGTCAAGGTGATTTTATTTGAAACTTTGAACTGGCACATGTAACGAGAGAGGAGATAGATTGGCTCAATTCTGCCAAGAGAGCGGTTTTATTGTCGCGAATACTTAGTATGATCTGCCACTCAGAAGACTCTATACATGTAAATCTCCAGCAGACAACCAACATAACGTCATCAAAAACCAAATTGATTACCTTCTCATCTACAAACGATACCGAAATTCCATAAAATCAGTAAAATCATATCCCGGAGCGACCCATGAGAGATCCATTAACAAACGAGCAAGTCCCAGTAAAAATTAAAAAAGAGCTTCCCAAAATAGAAATTATTCCTACTGAAGATGCGAGTAGGAAATAGCATATGTTAAAAGATGCTCTTATACGCACATGTGAGACAACACTAATACCAAAGCTGATCATGAACAAAATGAATGGATGGCCGATGAGATTCTGGATCTCATGGAAGCAAGGAGATCATATAAAACCAAAGACAAAAACATGTATAATAATATACACACAGAAATAAGAAGAAAGATCAGAGATGCAAAGGAAAGATGGTGTAGTGATAGATGCGAAGAGATTTAACAGTTGATAGAGAAACATGATAACTTAAACCTTCATAAAAAAATTAGGGAAATAACAGGCACTAATATTAAGAAAAAATCAAACATACTGCTAGATAAAAATAGCAAAATAATTATAGACTTCGGTAAAAGGCTTAAAAGATGACAGGGATATATTCAAGAGCTATTTAAAAACGAACGGACTGAGATGGTACTAGAGCAGGAAAAGTTCGAGAACGGCTCAGACATAACAGAAGATGAGGTATTAGAGGCGATAAAGCGAACAAAGAACAAGAAGGCAACAGGTCCTGACGTTATACCTGTAGAGATAATACGGTTATTATAAGAACAACAAATTGGAATAATGATCGACTTTTCAATACAATATAGAGTACAGGAATCATTTCCAGAGATTGGCTGATGTCAACATTCATAACACTACCAAAAACACAAAATGCAAAAGATTGCCAAGTCCACCGAATAATAAGTTTAATGAGTCATACGCTCAAAATATTTTTAAAAATTATACACCGGAGAATATACAACAAACTTAAGCAGGACATAAGTGACACACAATTTGGATTTACAAATGCACTGGGAACGAGGGAAGCCCTGTTAGCTGTGAATGTACTTGTGCAACGGTGCATGGATGTTAATCAGACAGTATATATGTGTTTCTTGGATTACAACAAACCCTTCGATAAGGTCAGTGTCCAATATCAAATCTTCAGAATTCATATCCGAAATTGGACAGTAAAATTTTATCACCCAGTAGACCGAATGAATTTATTTGTTATTAAATACACACACGTAGTTAATTAGGTTACATATGGATTTGGTCAATTATCAACAATATAATTTGGACATCAGTCAAAAGTGCTGACAAAGTTAAACAATTTACATAAATTAGACACACATATCACGCGAGGCCCGCGAATATATTGACCCAATTAAAACTTATATAAAACTAATATCTCTTGCCTAGAGAAGCATTCAATCAATATTCACTCAACAAACTTGATAGTCTTCAGCGATCAACTGCAACAGTCTCTACTCAAAGTAATCCCGGGTCAACACCCATAGTGTACGTCTCATCAATAAACTCTGCTACTATTATTTGGTGTTTCCATTACAACTGAACGAACATCTCCACTGAGCCAACGAAGGGGAATTGTTCAGTCAGACATAACCATCTTATCGAATTACTTGAAAAGAAAAACTTAGATATGAGAGACATTAGGATCATTAGCGCTATCTATTATAATCAGATCGCTGTGGTAAAAGAGAACAACGTCTTTTCAAAGGAAATACAGAGAGAAGCGTCAGGCAGGGCTATGTCCTGTCTCATACTTTGTTCAATTTGTATTCAGTTGTCTCTACTTGGTTTTATAGTTTTTGGCTAAAATAGGACAAATCCTTCTTTGAATTTGACTTCTTTCGCAAAACCACTGTAATATATGTTATAATAATAAAAGAAAGAGAGAAATGTTTATCTAATATTAAATTAAAAATTAAACTTAGAAAGATTGTTTTAAAAATCATGTAGAATTTTTTGTGACAAGTAGCTTCTCAGGATATTCTATTTTAAAACCGGTTGCCGATTTAATAGTTGAACCGTTAATAAAAATTTTATTTTCCCGATTTATGTGGTGTTATTCCGACAGCAGATTGTAATGTTGACGAAATCAATTACTTTTTTATTTTATTTCTTTTGCACCCTAATCCGTTAAGAGCATCAACGTTTCGGGTTGTTTGATTGCGGCAGTCAAAAAATTATTTCGTTAACTCTTAATGCTTTTCGGCACCATTGGTTTCTACTTCTCACTTGATAAGGACGTTACTAAGGACTCACACTTGAGCTTATTCCGTATCCAAGGAGTGTTTCCGGTCAAACGGCTTCCCTTTTAATACTCCAAAATTTCTTTTAGTAAAGCTGTTTACGCATCTACGTGACGTGATATTTTTGTAGTATAAATGGGTGTTATAATTTAGGGAACATTAATTAAATCAGATTACTTAAATCAACATTTACCAATTAGACCAAATCCATTTCTATTATTAAAGTTGTCCTTTATATACGGTTTCTTCATTTATTTTGTCACATATTGTAACATTTTTTTTATTATTAATATATTAAATTATTTTTAATTCCTTTTACCCCCGTGCGATACGCCGATGATTAGGAATCCCCGTGTTTACGATAGGAAAATAATATTGTAGATCATCATCATCATCCAGTCTCTATTTATCACGTCCACTGCTGGACATAGGCCTCCCTTAAACTCCTCCATTCCTCACGATTTTGTGCTCTTTGTTGCCAATTTTTAGTGATACGCCTGATGTCGTCGGCCCAACATGTAGGTGGTCTTCCTCTACTGCGTTTGTCTGCTCTTCTGCTGTTCTTGTGAATTATTTTCTAAGTGTGTATACACTTTATATTTGAGTTTTCTTTCCTTAGACTATATTAAATTATATATAGTTCTACACTACCTTTAATGGTACCTAATTAAATTCAGTGTTGAATACCAGTACAGTGTATTAAATTCAGTGAATTAAGCTGCCTTCGTCAAGATCTACTGTAAGTAATCTTTATCTACAATTATCTGGGCGAGTAATATGGTATGGTACCATATTACCTGTCATTATCTGGACGTATCATCTATATCTTCACCTGTAGATTGCCGATTTTTGAATGTAATTGAACCATTCAAGAAATTTCTATAAATATTACCTATGAACATACAAGTCTCAGTTTTTTATTAAATAATAGTGCGAGATAGTTAATTGACTTAACCAAGTGCGGTTTGGTTTATGTTTTCATTCCTGTAACCTTTTTGTTTTTTTTTTTGTAAATTTAGAGTTAAGTAATTTTTGCTATCTTCTGTATTTCTTATAATTTTTGTTCATTATCTTTCCTATGATATCTCGAGATACGCCAAACTATATTTGTATATGATTGCCTTATATATCTTGGTAAAGGTATTTTTTTTTATTACATTATAGCTTAATTTTATACATATGGGTTGCATTTAGCAGCATCATAATTTTGTGTTTAATATATTGTTATTGTTTTATGCATGTATTTTATTTGTCGGCTCCTAACAAGTTCCCTGATAAAATAATAGCTGTAAACAATTACTATCTTTAAATATTATTATGCTTTTGAACTGTAGAAAGATCAGGCTGATTAAGTTTCGTAGGTAAGTAAGTGTAATACTTAATATATTTATTATTTGTTTATATATTGCGTTGACCAGATTTATTTGATAATTTACTGTTGGTATCTTTCCTTGGGTTTGATCTCTGAAGGATATCTTTCCTTATCTCTTTTCTTTTCTAAGGTTTCTTAATTTTCACCTTATCCCCAAAAAATTGAGTGGCGCCCTGTTTCTATCTTCTCTTACCTTTGGTAATTTTACCCATCTATCTTTTTGTTTATTTCTGTATCTTTTCTAATATCTCTTATCCTATCTTTACCTATTTCTTCCGTTGGATCCATTCCCGGTTCCAAAAGCTAGTTTCGAACCCACGACTCGCTGTCCACCAACCATCTGGCTGCCGTCCACAGTGTCTCCATTGGTTATCCTTCTAGCACCACCCAAAAAAGATTTCCGAGGTTACAATATATTTTAAGCAGTCTTCGAAAACGTGCACCCGTTGTCACCCCCTACCGTAAATTTGTACCGTAAATTCCTAACAAATTTAATTTTTTAATCAAACGAATAAATAACACTGGGGAACACATTTTTTGTTCAGTTAGATCCGACACTTGTTTTTCACTAATTTGTGTCCTATGAATCTGAGAATAACCTCAGATCTTATCTATTACGTCAACTTTTTAAACTACAGGGTATCCTCAAAAATCATGCATATAAAAGAACATAAAATAAAATCTTCAGTTTACAAAACATTTAATGCAAGTTAAATCGAGTTCGTATAAATAAAATTGTTTCATTAGTGAAGATTACTTACAAATTAAGACAAAAATTTGCGTTTATAGCTTTTTCTGGAGTGTTCAGTTTACGTACATTCGCGCTTGATGCTCCAATAATAGTCAGCCATCATATGTACGTCCCAGTCCCATCTACCTTGATATCGTGCTTCCATGACCTTCAAATCTTGATGGAAACGCTCACCCGCTTATCACTTACCGCACCAAGATTGTCCGGGAAATTAGCAAAGTGGCTATGTAAAAATGCCCTTTAATGCTCATGTTGCACCTTAGCTTTTGGAAGCTATCCAAGAGTTGCTGGACAATGTCGGCGTAATTCAATGCTCGTGTATTTCCAAGAAAGTTTTTAACAATGTTTTGAATGCCAACCACGCATTCTTTACAATTTCTGACATTGTTACCATGAAATGTTCATCTGTAAGAAGCTGCCAAATCTGTGGACCATTAAAAATACCGGCCTTTATTTTTTCAATTGACAGGCTAGGAAATTTCGAAACGAGATGCTTGAAACAGTCTCCTTCAGTATATTTGTTACACTATATAGTGGAAGTACTTAGAAAACAGATTTAACAAATCCTCTTATGATTAATTTGTTTGATTAAAACTTAAATTTGTTGGGTATTTACGAATAAATGTACCGTAGGGACTGAAAACGAGTTCACTGGGAATACGGGAATAAGTTTGTTTCGAAAAGTAATTAAAATACTGGTGACAAATTAAATGACGACACGAAATATAAAATACGAATGTAATATTAATTAGTAATGGAAAATGTATTCATGTAGGAGGTCTTCAAAAAAAGTAAAATTTGCATCAGAGTAGTTATAGAACGCTAAATGTGAAAGAACACTTCTTGAACCACGAATTTTGTCTTCCTAAAGTTCATTTTGATACCATATTTGAGAAGCAACTGAGAAAAACGTATTAAATCCAAAATATATAATTTTGAGTTATCGACAAAAAACTAATTAAATTAAACTTGGTCAAAAGTAAATATTTTTATATTTACTTTTAGGGTAGGTATTTAGTTATTTCCACATTAATTTCCAAACCCCACTGTTCATACTCCTCCTTTAGTTTCTTTGCCATATACTCTAGATCGTGTTTATGACTATGATTACTATGAGCTATGATGACTTGGTCATCAGCAAATTGTAAGGTATATAAACAAAACTCTCCGAGGTCTATACCCATACCATGACATTTAGTGATTTTGCAACATATATCTTGAACAACGTTGGTGAAATACAGCATCCTTGGCGCAGACCGTTGTTAACGATGAACTTTTTAGATAGTCTGTTGCCAATTTTTACTTGCGATGTAGAATTTTCATATAGATTTATTAAAGCTTTGATTAGAGTGTAGCCAATGTTAGTTTCTTGTAGTAATTTTTACAATTTAGTCGGAGAAACGCTGTCGTATGCTTTACGAAGGTCAAAAAACATGGGATGGATCTCTTGAGTGGTTACTATTTTTTTTCGATTAGTTGTTTTAGACAGAAAACATTATCTGTGCTAGTCCTTCTGGCCTGGTCTTCCTTTTCTTGTTCTCTATACTCTATCTCAATAAGATTTCTAAGGATGCGTCCGTACACCCGTCTTAGTGTCCTAGTTACCAATATTCCTGTTAATTAAGCAGCCTAACTTATTTCCTTTTTTAAGGATGAATCAAAAATATAAGCTACTTTTCATAGACTGGGTGGAGCGACACCGTTTATATATTTGTTCATACACCAAGTAAGTGCTATAAAGAGTTTATCTGTGCCACATTTTATTAATTCGGCTTGAATGTTTTCTAAGCAAGGAGCTCTACCATTTTTTAGTTCAATTACAGCTTTCTTCACCATATCAACTCCCACTACTATCTCTTCGCCTTCAACGAATACTTCCCTTGGTGATTGTGTGGTATATTCTGCTCTACTTTCTGTTAGCAAATTCTCGTAGTGTTCTTACCATTTTTCTATTGGTATTAACGGAATAGAAGTAGTACTTCTTTCTGTGTTCTTTATTTTGTTTAAAAGTTTCCATGTCTCTGAACACTTTCTTCCGCCTATGTAAGTGTTGACATTTTGGCATTTCCTATCCCACATTTCTTTTTTTGCTACTATTACTGCTGTTTTTGTTCTTCGTAAATCCAGATATTTGCCTTTGTCTACTTAATTTTTAATACTTAGCCAATGTGCGTACGCTTTCTTTTTCTCCATTAATAGGTTTTGTATGTCTTCGGTCCACCGTAGCTCTTTACTGTGTCGTTGGGATTTTAAATCCAGGCGCTTCTTTTGCGGCTGTTTGCACACTGTCTATTATATTTTTATACACTTCTTCCACATATACATTTTCGATTATATCTACTAATTTTTCATTTAATCTTCTTTGATATAGTGTTATCGTAACTTTCATGTTGTAAGCTGTTCAGGCTGTAATTTGTTGTGTTAACAATTTCTGTGTCTTCAGGTGGTTCTTTTGTTTTCTTGGATCTAAACGGAAAAAACTATTTCGGACATTACCATAAAGTGATCTGAATCACATGATTCTCCTCTATATGTGACTTACTGATCTTATTATTCTAAATTTACCCTGGATAACTCTTCATATTAGGTTAAATTTCTAAATTTAAAATTAGCAAATTGTAAATATTCAGTTGAGCCAACTAAATAAAAAAATCATTGCTTAGATAACCTACCTCCAATTATTAAAAAGCCTCCTTCTTATTTATCTAAAATGTGTCTCATTGTTTATTTGCCGTTTAAATTAAATATGCAATACAAAGAATTATTTCTTACTGAATGTAAACCTCTTATTAAAATAAAACATTTATGCAAATCAATAAAGTGAAGTATGTAAAAATTATACAAAAATTATTATTAATCACTATGTTTAATATGGTTTGGTGTTACTGTTATTGTTTTTTTAGATGCCTTCCGTTGACCTTCGTGTGTCTGCCTAACAATTATATAGTGTCAACACTGCTACCTAATAACAAATACCTAATAATTAAGTATTTTGTACTTGTAACATTTTGTTGATCATAAACTTTTGAGAGTAACTGACCTTCCATGATTAAAACCGAATTAAACTACTGCTGGGGGAACGTGCTAATTTAATTATGTAGATAACAAGAACTTAGTATTAAAATACTTATTATAAATTACACAAAAGGAGAAGAAGAAAAATAAGAAATTATAAGGCACATCATAAATGTCAGAACAGCATAAAACTGACAACTAGACTGGGCTAAAAATGTGTAATGTGGTGAAAAGAATTGAATATGCAGAAAAATTACAGAGAAACTGATAGTTGACAGTTGGCTGGCATCTTTGGTTAGACCTACATTTGGTTACCGTTTTTAGTAAGAGTCAGTATCTTTCCTTTCGCTTAAATCTAAAAGCATCGCTTCAGTTTTAACTTTTGCAATATTTAATATGTAATCCGAAGATTTTTGAACCTTTTAAAGTGTTTATTTGCAAATGCCCATCTATTAAAGCAACACCTTTACGAAAATAACTAATATAATTTAAAAAACATAAATAATTACATCCATACTTAGATAAAACGCATAAAATACCTGCCAGGCGTAGATTCCTGAAAGAAAGCTTCTTTTCTGAGCTATTTCAGCAATTTCAGGGTCCTGGTTTATTTCTCCAACTGCGTATATCAATATTTTGTTTTATAAGAATTCTTTTCTCAGAACGGTATGCACAAACAGTTTTTTGGATTAATAAATTTTGTATTAGTAGCCTTTTTTTCGACTTTAAAGCAAAAAGTATACAGTCCCTTTGGCGTTTTTCTTTGTCTTGGGAAACTCAATTTAAACTAAAAATGCGAGTAGATCGCGAAAGAAAACTTTATAAATTTATTCTGAAGAACAAAAAAATGTTTTTTCAATGTCAAATTTATTTACAATTAATAATTTAATTACAATAATTATGGTCTGCCATAGCCGTTTTTGTTGTTTTATAATTTTAATGAGATTAGGTATTTATAATTTTCAGCTCTACGTAAATACAATAAATCGGCTTAAAAATATTGTTGCAAGCTAACTAGGCTGTACCATTTCAGTTTTTGGTTTGGGTGTGACTTTAGAAGTAATGTTTAATTGCTTTATTAACAGTTTTTGATTAAAGAGCACCGATCACATAAAGAGTTATAAAATAAATAGTTAGATTAGTCTAGTCATCAGAGATTTGCCTTCTAAAACTCATACGAACAAGCTAAATTTTTCACAGAATATCAATTTTGGTCTTTAAAAATGATGCAAAAGTTTACTACTCCTATCTCCCTATTTTAGGAGTTTTTTGGTCAGATCTGGTCCTCCGTACTTTAGGAGTTCGTTAGATATTCTGTCCTCTTCTGCTGATGTTCTATTTTTAATTTCCTTAATGGCTCCGTTACGTCTTCCTCCTCAATATTTATTATTTCGTTTGCCGTCATCTCTGGTATTGATGGTTCATTATCTCCATCTTTAGCAAATAGGGATCGAAAGTAGTCTGCCCATGTTTCCTTCTTTCGTTGTTATTAGTTTTTTTCTTTTTATTATGGCTTCTGCAGTTTGCCGTTTGCCAGTTAAAAAAAAAACAATTTTTTTTAACTAAAGAAAAATATTACATTTGGTCAAAAAATCGATTATGCAATCGTAAATGAATCTATGTTGAGTTGCTAGGCAAAAAAACGTTAAACGGAGATTTATCGGTAATATGAACTATATTATTATATAATAAGGTGGATTCCAAATTATATTTGGCACAACCAAAAATGCATGATCTAGGTCACCTTCTACTCCACATTCCAGACAGTTTTTACTCTCAATCACACGAATTTTTGCAAGATGATCAGGAAAATAAGCATGTCCAAATTTTAGTCTGGATATAGTTGTTATATAACGCCTAGGGATATTATAAGTTATATTCCAATGTGAAACAGGGACCGTTGTGTGTAAAGAAGTGTATCTATTTGGGTTGGTAAAACAAAAATCAGACCATAGATCACTCCAATTATATTTAAAGACTGCCTTGCGTGTAGCGATCAAATCAGAAACACTGGGTAGATATTCTGTGGTATCCACTGAATAAATACTTAATTTGGCTAGTTGGTCCACATGTTCATTATGTTTAATTCCAATGTGTGCTTTCTCTCTCTTGTCGTTTCCTCATTGCTGAGGATCGTGATTCCCTACAATGCGGGCTGTCAATTCTCTCCATCTCTTGCGATTTTGGGCTGCTCTCATGGACTCGGAAAACGTCTCTCCAGTGGCTTTCTGTACTTGATCTGACCATCGAATAGGTGAGCGTCCTCAGCCTCTACGTCCTTCTACGTTTCCGCACACAATTAGTCTTTCTAAGTTGTCATTGTCTCTTCTCGCAATGTGGCCAAAAAACTTTAAAACATTTGCAAGACACTGAGAGGAGAGTCTGGTCTGAATGTTTAGCTCTTCGAGAATCGACTGATTGGATCTGTGCTCCGTCCACGAGACGCGTAGCATTCGTCTCCAGCACCACATTTCGAATGCGTCAATCCTTTTCCTATCCTCTGATTTTATTGTCCATGTTTCGGCACCGTAACTAAAGATTGAATAAACGAGTGTCCGTACCAGTCTCATTTTTAGTTTTTTGGACAAAGAGTCTGTGTGCTTTGGTCAATATAAATATAACATTTTTTTATTTTTCTTTAAAGTGTTTTACTAATTTTTTAAATAAATATTATGTAGGGATTGGAGTATGTGGTTGGAAAAAAAGTTGGTTAATGGCTGTGGGAACTGACATGGAATCTGAAACAACAATAATAGAGCATTCCTTGTTAGAAACACAAAGTAGGGCTTGATATGGCAATTGCTTCCGCACTAAATATGGAAATATTTGCTTTTAATTTAAACATTTTTTCTACCTTTTCCATGGGGATGTAAAAGGCACATCCTGTAGCGTCCTCTGATTTGGAGTTTGTTATAATGTTATTTGCTCTTCCTGTGTTTACATAATTTCGTTCAATAAATTTAACGTTATATATCTGTGTGTGATTTTAAATTAATAGCTTCATCAGCAGAAATTGTGTTTTCTCAATTCTCTCAATTCTCAAATTAAGAGCTTCACATAGGGTTGGAGAGTTTTTCTTTATCCATAATTTCTCCGTTAAATCATAATTATTTAAATGTATTAATTAGGTATAAAGGGAAGTGTTCTGGTGTTTAATTTTCAGTCAAAATTTTTCGACCAAGAAATGTCTTCTAAGAGAAATTGGAGGCTCAAGTGCGTCAACATATATGAGTTGTCTTCATGGCACTAATACAGATCCGCAAACACTGGTTTATAAATATGTTTAATTTGTTTAGTAAGTTTTTGCTGGCAGATCCTTATAAATAACATCCATAATCTACTATAAAAAAGTAAGAAAATCTGAATATCTGCTCCCCACCAAGTATTAGTTGTCATTTTCAGAAAGTTTAGGCCTTTTTCACATCTACCTAACATATTGTTATTAGCTCGTTTATCTCTTCTCTTTGTCTTACTATCTTATCTCCTGACTTCCCCCTAAGATGCCGCCTAGTAGAGGGGTAAACCGGGAAAAATCGATTTACCAAGAGTATGCACGCAATTTAAAATAAAAATTGTAACAACACGACGGTAAAAATTCAATATCTTTTGATCAGAGTGTCCTATCGACAAAAAGAAAATGAGCTTTAAAGGTGAAAAGTACAGCTCTCATATGCAATTTTTTTTATTTTGCCGTAAATGAAGTTCTTTAATTCTTCTACAATTTTCCGGATCCGATTTGACTCCTTTTTTAAAAAGAGGCATTAACATGCTTGATCTCCATTCCTGAGGAATTTGTTTTGTTCTATTATTTTTTTAATTAGTTTTAATTGCTGTTTGGTCAGATCTGGTCGTTTTTCTGTTTTTTAATTTCCTTAATGCTTCCTTTAACTCTTCCTCCTTAATATTTATTTCTTCGTTTGCCGTCACCTCTGGTGTTGGTGGTTCCACCCCCGTAGTATGAGATACTCCTAAGCTAAAGCTTATTTCAAGATAACTTAACCCTACATCGGCCAAAGTAATTGCCTACACACATTCATTTTCTTTTCGATTTCTTGAAATACGGTCCATGTCAACTAACAAATGCAAAATAGAAAACAATATATTGCATTGTAAACAATATTAACAGTCTAAATTATCTGATTTTTCATAGCCAACTAACTGCTTCCATTAATGAGTATTAATGAGTATTATTATGCTTTGAACGCACTTTTTTTAGATAATAAAGATATCGATGATTTTTTTACATGATGATTATCTGAACAAAAATAAAGCTGTCTCGAAATATTATTAAGTTCTAGCGTTTGTTTTTAATAAATTCCACAGAGTGTTTCAAAATAAGATGAAAAAACAACTTTATTTTTACACCCCGTATACGGGTAAAATGTTTACATTTCCCAAAAAACATTAATACAGTAATTACTTAAATATAATGCTAAAAAAAGTTTTCGAAATCGAATTAAGGATTATATTCTTTAGAATAAGAACTGAAACTAATCAATTGGTAAGAAAAACAAAAATAGATTACTGGGAAAGATTCACAAAAGGACTAGAGATGGATTTCTATGGACAACAGAAACAATTATGGCGCTTCATAAGACAATAAAGAAGCGAAATGAAAGAACTAGTTGAAATAGAACACATACAAGAGGATACATGGGTGGCCTTCCTGACAGAAATGTTTAAAAAACAAAACGAAGAACCTTTACCAGAAATGCCAAATATAATAACTGAGGAAAAGACCGAAATCTCCCAAAACGATGTAGAAGAAGGAATAAACAAATTAAAAAACAAAAAGTCACCAGGAGAAGATCAAATACCAAATGAACTCTTAAAATATGGAGGTGATTATCTTGTACAACAACTGCAACTTCTTATTAATAAAATAATCACCACGAACAGAATACCAAATGAATGAAGGAAAGCGATCATGGTGATGTTCTTCAAAAAAGGAGATAAGAAAGACCCCAATAATGATCGAGCAATAAATATTTTAAATACAACACTCAAATTGACAACAAGAATAATAGCGACAAAAATAAACGAACGAATATCTCTGCAAGAGGAACAGCAAGGATTTCGGACAGGAAGATCATGCACGGATGCAGTTTTTTTAATAAGACAAATAAAAGAAAAGTTGCTGGAATACAACAAACCAGCATATATGTGTCTGATAGATGTAAAGAAAACGTTTGATAGAGTGAGAATTCGTTACGCGATACATTTATTATATGAAAAAGGAATATCACTGGATTTTTAGTAAAAACCATTGAGAATATATATAAAGATAACATAGCTATGGTAATATGTAAAGGAAAACTATCGCAACCTATCAAATATGAAACTGGCATTAGACAAGGAGATTCGCTGAGAACATTAATATTTAATCTGATAATGGATGAAATCATAAAGAAAGTTAAAAAAAGAAGAGGATATAGAATGGGAGAAAAGAAAATAAGGATAATATGCTACGCCGACGACGCCATAATAACAGCCGAAAATGAAGATGACCTACAATGATTAATTCAAGAATTTGAAGATACGGCGCTCATATACAACATGGTGATCTCAACAGAGAAAACTAAAGCGATAGTGATATCAGCGAAACCGAGACGATGTAAACTAGTCGTAGAGAACAAAATAATAGAACAAGTGATGGAAACTGAATACTTGGGATTAAAACTGTCAAGGTATGGAAAAGTGAAAGAAGAAGTACAAAAACAAGTGAACATGGCAAACAGAGCAGCAGGATGTCTTAACAACACAATCTGGAGAAACAAATACCTCACAACGGAAACGAAAACCAGGATATATAAATCAACAATAAGATCGATACTGACGTACACAGCGGAAACAAGAGCAGATACGGCGAAAACACAAAGACTGCTGGAAACAACAGAAATGAAAGTCTTACGAAAAATAACAAACCAAACTCTAAGAAACAGAGTAAGAAGTGAGGAAATACGAGCGAGATGTGGTATAGAGGAAATAAACGCGTTGACCAAAAGGAGAAAAGTGGAATGGAATCAACACATCGAAAGAATAAAAGAAAATAGAATAGTACGAATAGAAAGAGACAAATTGCCAAATGGAAGATCATTGGGACAACCGAGGAAAAGATAGTCAGACAACGTCAATTGAGGCTAAAAACCGAAGTAAAACAGGCATTAAGCCTATTTATAAAGTAGAAAGAACAAGAAGATGACTTGAGGATTAAAAAAAATAGCTCAAAAACTATGGTGCAGTTGAGGTAGGAAATCACGGTATGCTTTGAACGTACTTTTCTTTTTTGATAATAGAGATATCGAGATGATTTTTGTTACAAAAATGTTAGATAGGATGAAGCTATCTCGAAATATTTTTAAGATATAGCGTTTGCTTGTAATACATTCCACAGGGTGTTGCAAAATTATGTGAAAAAACACAACTTTATTTTTACACCCTGTATATAGGTAAAACGTTGAAATTTATCAGAAAACATCAATATAATAATTAACTAGATAACATTAACATATTTACAATATGAAAGAAAATCATCAAAATCTGACTAAGAGTTCAGAAGAAATATAGTTTCAGAACTTGTAGCAAATATATTTGTTATATTATAATACAGTATATTATTAAACAATATATTGAATAAAATATATTGTTTCACCGTGGCTGGCTGAAAGTGCGTCAATACAATCACGTACGGCAAATAAAAATGATTTAACAACCATCATAGCTAGATGTAACATCAATTATGTCTATATCAAGTTAAAGTACTGATACCTTTATTTGCTTTAATCGCTTTCCATTTTCGAAGCTACAAGTCATCGTTTTTAGATAAACGATTATAAACATATCATTTATTATTTGGTGGAGGTTTATGTAACAGGAAATAGTGATTGGATGGATGTACCTGCGACCTGCAGCTTAGAATTAATGAAAATGAGGAAGTCCACTTTAAATTATTTTTAAAGGACACTTAGCATAAACAGACTAATATATATATATATATATATATATATATATATATTATATATAATATATATATATATATATATATATATATATATATATATATATATATATATATCGGAAAAAGGAGTACGACCGTCAAATTCCAATATATAAAAGGATCACTCAACAGAGTGGTGGGCTCTTATATCGGTCAATTTGTAGGTGGAGAAATGAAAGACAAAGTTGATGTGCCACTCTATCTATTTTGAAGACGTTTCGCTTTCGTATTCTGAAAGCATCATCAGTTCATTCTAAAAAGTATAATATAAGAACCACACAATCATGGAAAAGATGTTACAGGTGTTACCTTAAAAAGACATGTAGCAGTCAAAGATGTTAACAAGCTTATGAATTAAACTTGAATAAATGGACATTATAAAGTAGAAATGTATAAACATTTAATTTACTAACAACATTTAGTGACTTATTAAAAAATTAGCACAGTAAGTGACCATGTGGTCTGAAGTATAAAAAATATATTAAATTATAACTTAAATGATGCAAAGAACTAAGAAAATCAACGATTAACTTCCAACTATTGATAATTATTAAGCTTTAATTTTAACTTTTGGTAGCATTATTAAAAGATGTTAATATAATTTCAAAAAAAAAATTAGTGTAAATGAATGAAGTTACCGGTCTAAGCCTTGCATCTGCTACCAGGAAAATGGCGTTAGATTGAACAGACTGACACGGAACCACGAAAAGACAGCCAACCTTGAGGTTGAAATTATTTCAACAGAGCAAGGTCAGAGGTACCACCTCAAATAATTGAGCGGTTTATTTAAATGTTAATGAGCTTTGGATGACAGCCCGCTTGTAAGAGACAATCCAATGAAAGAAACTGATATAGCAATAACAATTACTCGCATTAGCCCGTCTAAAAACAAACAAACAGGAGAATTTCATTCAAACTCTTATATTTAAATTTATGTTAAACATTGTGGCTGAAAAAATTTTGCCAACAGGTGAATAACAATTAGATAATTTCCAACAGTCTAAGCTTCAGACACTTAGATCTGTAATTTGTAAAGGATTCTATGAATCAATTACAATGTTAATATTATTACTATACTATTAAATAGTGACTGGTTCACACTCATGGAAAATTATAGTGTAGAGGAAACAGTGTAATGAAAGTTGCCTATATTTAAGTAGTTAGTATAAAGAATTGAGTGTTTCAGTTTATTTTAATATTAGTTATTTATTTACTATGTTATATTATTAATTAAAAAAATTGTGTTCAAATATGTATATTACATGACAATTATATTGAAAATGAAAGTAAAGCCTAGTTCTGCAATATTAGAGCATGATAAATTTGGCTCAAGTTACTTATGTCAGTTCTCTTATTTAGAGAATTAGGATGTTTAAGAATTGAACACATTTCTAAAAACTGTCTTTTAAATAGATTACGTTCAGTGCCAAGAATCTTAACTTCATTAAAATCCACTTTATGTTTGGTGCTAATAGCGTGTTGTGCGAGAGCACACGTATTTTTTGATAAATTAATATCACTACGATGAGAAGTAAGACGACCTTTTAATGATCTACCGGTCTGGCCAATGTAGCAAAAATCACAATCAGAGCATGGAAGGTGGTAAATTGTATTGACTTGTTCTAAAGTAGAATGGGAGATAACACCCTAACCACAAATTGGTATAGAAAACCCATGGCCTCTAATAGGTTCCTTAATTACCACTCTTGTCACCCTATGAAGTATAAACTAAACCTTATAAAAGATTTAAGCTGCAGATTACATAAATTGACACATCCAATTAATCGAAGGGAATCCCTTAAGTTATTAAGAAATATTCTAATAGAGAACTCATATCCATCATCCATCATAAACAAATACCTATACACACAAAGCTATGGTTCCTCGTTTGATGACATACCCAATTGTTATTCACCTGTTGGCAAAATTTTTTCAGCCACAATGTTTAACATAAATTTAAATATAAGAGTTTGAATGAAATTCTCCTGTTTGTTTGTTTTTAAACGGGCTAATGCGAGTAATTGTTATTGCTATATCAGTTTCTTTCATTGGATTGTCTCTTACAAGCGGGCTGTCATCCAAAGCTCATTAACATTTAAATAAACCGCTCAATTATTTGAGGTGGTACCTCTGACCTTGCTGTTCTGTTGAAATAATTTCAACCTCAAGGTTGGCTGTCTTTTCGTGGTTCTGTGTCAGTCTGTTCAATCTAACGCCATTTTCCTGGTAGCAGGTGCAAGGCTTAGACCGGTAACTTCATTCATTTACACTAATTTTTTTTTTTTAAATTATATTAACATCTTTTAATAATGCTACCAAAAGTTAAAATTAAAGCTTAATAATTATCAATAGTTGGAAGTTAATCGTTGATTTTCTTAGTTCTTTGCATCATTTAAGTTATAATTTAATATATTTTTTATACTTCGGACCACATGGTCACTTACTGTGCTAATTTTTTAATAAGTCACTAAATGTTGTTAGTAAATTAAATGTTTATACATTTCTACTTTATAATGTCCATTTATTCAAGTTTAATTCATAAGCTTGTTAACATCTTTGACTGCTACATGTCTTTTTAAGGTAACACCTGCAACATCTTTTCCATGGTTGTGTGGTTCTTATATTATACTTTTTAGAATGAACTGATGATGCTTTCAGAATACGAAAGCGAAACGTCTTCAAAATAGATAGAGTGGCACATCAACTTTGTCTTTCATTTCTCCACCTACAAATTGACCGATATAAGAGCCCACCACTCTGTTGAGTGATCCTTTTATATATATATATATAATATATATATATATATATATATATATATATATATATATATATATATATAAGAAATACTTTATATATATATATATATATATATATATATATATATATATATATATTCTTAGAAAGGGCTTTAGTGACTACGTGAATAATATATACGGATATCTTGGGTTTAGTAGTCAATATTGGCCTTTAAGTAAAACTCTTTTAGGTTTGTTAAGCTTTCGAGTTTATTGTACTCTTTTTCAAAACGTACTAAAAATTAACATAAAAAATTACATTAGAAAAATGAAGTTATTATATCTTCAATAGGCTTACCCTTGTGAGGATTGTGTTTTAAAATTAGCAAAATTAATTAACATAATGACATTATTAAATTTGATTGACTTTTTCGTTCTGTCAAAACTTATTACTAAGGTTTCCATGTCTCTTCTATTTTTTATATTTATTTTAGGTGAGTTTGACAGAGGAAGTGTCTATGTTTATGCAAACCTTCATTGCAAATTTTGATATAATATTACAGTTATTAAACAAGCAACAGAGTTTATGTTACTAAGTAATTAAGAAAGAAAAAACACAAATAAAAATAAATTTTATCTCATTTGAACTTGGAATAATCCCTTTAATATGCGTAACTTTTAAGAACTTTTATATTGTTATTCTTTTATTTAAAAGAAGATTACTGTATATAGCACTAAGATTTTCAATGTCTTCTCTTTTGTTTAAGGTGTTTTGTGTAGTTTTAATTAAACACATTTCTAGAAACAGTCTTTTGTTGTAATTTCTTTCCCTTCTCAATATTTCTGTTTGATCATAGTTAGGCGTATGGCCCATTGTAATACAATGTTCACTTAATGCACAGGCTTGTACTTTATTCAGATTAATATCACTCTTGTGAGATGTTAATCTTGCGGACAAATTTCTGGACGTTTCTCCAATATATACTCTATTACAATTATTACAGGGTAGAGAGTACACTACATTGGAGCTTTCTCTATTATTTAAGGGTGTTTTAAGTTTAGTATATAATTTCGATATTGTTTTTATATTTCTGGTTCCAATTTTGATATTAGGTACTTCTCTAAATGTATTTAGTAGTCTATTTGTTAAACCTGGAATATATGGTAAAGAGTGGTACAATGTATTTTGGTTGTTAGTTGAAACTTCTGTTTGATTTGTCCTAATAACTTGAGAGACACCAAAAATAAGTCTATTTAGAAGTTTCGCTGGGAAGGAATTTTCTAACATGATCGTTTTTAGTTTTTTAAGACGGGCTGTTTTATATTCAGGATGTGATAAACTTATAACCCTACTTTTCATAGAAAAATATAAATAGGTACAGTTTACAAATTAACAAACTTAGCACAGCAGAAGAACATGTGGTAATTATACATGTAAGATAAAAAATTTATGTAAAAAACTTAATTAAAAAACATTAATATTAATATGCAGAGAACTAAAAAGATCTTAAGATGCACTTCCAACAGTATATTATTAGTTAGATTTAATTTTGACCTTAGGTAACACTATTGAATAGATTAAGATTGAAATATAATATTTAAAAGTAAAATGAAGTTACCAGTCGTTAGCTTATTAGGTGATGAAGGTAAATGAAAGCAACAAGTATAACACCCACGCAAACAACGTGAAAAGAGAGTGGCCTTGAGGTCAAAATTAGATGTCTGCTGTTCTGTCAAAATTGACAGAACAGCAAGACAATTACCAACCTCTAGTGTTGCACAAACAAGAAGTTAGTTATACAGAAGCTCTGCGGTACTACCTGGGGAGCATCGGCTTCCACTCTCAGCTCTACTGCCCTAGTCCTTGTTTTCTCGACCGCTGAATATTGTGCTCCAGTTTGGCTACACAGTCCACACGTAAAAAAGGTCGACATACAGCTGCAAAGCACTATGAGGATTATAGCTGGTACAATTAAATCAACTCTCGCCCAATAGCTCCCAGTATTAAGTCGCATCCCACCTTCACATTTACGACGAGTTGACGAATTTACACGTGAATACAAAAAGATCATGAACAATATAAACCTGCCGATCCACCAAGATACCGAGGATGAACGAAATACCCGTCTACGTTCTAGAAAACCACCAATGAAAACGGCAAGAATGATACATGAGGAGTTTAACATCACGAATGCATTGTCGCAAGAATAGAATACATGGCAAAATAACATGTCCTACATTACTCACAAGCCACCAGGTTTTGATCTTCCAAGCAAAATATGGTCCACTCTAAATAGGATCAGAACCAGACATGGCAGATGTGCATACATGCTGCATAAATGGGAAAAGAACCCGTCTCCTTAATGTGACTGTGGGAAGAACCAAACTATCGACCACATTATTGAAGAGTGTCCCTTAAGATCCTACAATGGTAGCCCTGAAGACTTATGAAGAAGTCAATTATGTCATAATTAACTATATCATAATCAGTGTAAATTAGTAGAAGTTTAGATGGCAAACCATGCCGACCAGTATGAAGCTGATTCTTCAGATGTACTGTCAAAAAATCAGTCAGTAAAGCCTCGAAAATTTTAGGAATAGCAGAAAGAACTATAATGGAACGATAATTAGAAATCAATGAGTGAAGGATAAAATCAATAAATAAATTGTGATGGAAAGTGATCCTCAGTCAGAAATTTATAAGAAATAAACCATAGAGGCCTACATAAAAAGAATGCACAAATTCTTAAAAATAGGCTGAGATATTCTGTCTGGACCAAGACCTTTATTGGTATTAAGACACTGTAAGCATGTTAGAATGTCACAAAGTTTAATAGTTAAAGAGTGAATATGGCTGTGACTGATATGGGATCTTTAACTACACTTGTCTACAGAGCAGAAAGAACTAATTGTGAGCACGTCCTGACCAAAACTGGACGTATATTGGACGTCCATAGGACGTTGTGTATTACTAGGGTTCCTTTGAATAGCATATCCTTCATTATCTCAAATATAAAAACTACTAGTTTGGGAATGTAAATATCAATAAAACTAGAGCTGATACAAACAAACGGAATCCATATTTATATTTATCGCCCCTAATATAGACAAAATCAGCTTGAAGATTCACGACACCAAAACATTTTTTTTCTTTGTAGGCCTGTGGGCAAAGGAAACAAGCTGAACCCTTACTACAAATAGCAACCACCTCTGGGTCAAGCTAAGGTTACCAGTTAGATGGCAACTTCATGTTCTCTTTTGGATAAATCTTTATTTATCGAGACTATGTCGCTTAATTCCAAAATTAATTGACATTTTAAATGTAAATGAAAGGTTTTTATACCGTTTTAAAAATGGCTTTTTGCAACTGCTCAAGTTTCATTAATGATGATCTGGTAAGACTGAATACGTTTTGAAAATTGTAAGTTTTTGATAGTATCATAACTTGATTAATTTGATCAATTTTACCAATTAGACCAGAAGATTTTGCTTCATTGTAAGATTTTTAAGCTATGAGTTATTCTTATTATATTTTCATATTACAATTAATTACTATTAAACTGGGAATAAGCCACAATTAAAGATAAAAATACGTTTATTGACGTTTCAATTTCCACTTCGGAAATCGTTCTCAAAATACAAACAGTAAATTAAACAAATTTTGTTTTTTGTTACATAGTGAAAAATTCTTCTAATAATTTAATTTTATCTGACTCATTTATATTGACAATTCAGACATACATTATGCATTTTAAAGTAGACGACTTTAAAATGATATTGCCAATATTGTTGAGTTGCGTTCCTGGGACGACTTTACTTATAAGATAGTTCATTCGATTACATGAAATCAACTTTAACTTGAGAATATCCGTCAGAAAACAATCATAGCATGTAATTCGTCTTTAAAAAGACAAACACATGACATGATGACAGTAAAATTCTCCTGTTAGTGATTCCATAGTAAATTATGAGGGAAAACCAGGAAAAAAAACCTCATAATACTATCCCGAAATTGTAAGTATTTGTTCGTGAATTAAGTTTACCTTCAACAAACATCAAAATTCTGATTTTATATGTTACGTTATTTAAAAAACATAAATGATGTATCCTCTATATGTTACTGACTTACTAATACTGGTATTTTTTTATTAATAACTTCCTCTTTCAATATTGGTAACCAGATCCTACTACATTCTGCCGAGGAATTTGCGACACAATTGGCCTCATTTAGCATAATTAGAGCCGCTTCTTTGATTTTTTTTTTACCATCCGTTTCTTTTAGGACTACATTTGAATTATTCCATTGAACCCTATGTTCATTATCCCATGCGTGTTTACAGATTTGAGATCTATCAAATTCTTTATTTTTAATATAAGATTGATGTTCACTTATTCTAACATTTAATGGCCTTGATGATTCACCTAAATAAAACTGATCGCATTCACAAGGTATTTTATAAATGCAATTCTTTGACTTTTCTTGTTCATTGTTAGGTTTGGTTTTGGACAAAATAGATCTCAACGTGTTTGTAGTTTTGAATGTTGTTGAAATGTTGAATTTATTAAAAAGAAAAATCAAAGAAGCGGCTCTAATTATGCTAAATGAGGCCAATTGTGTCGCAAATTCCTCGGCAGAATGTAGTAGGATCTGGTTACCAATATTGAAAGAGGAAGTTATTAATAAAAAAATACCAGTATTAGTAAGTCAGTAACATATAGAGGATACATCATTTATGTTTTTTAAATAACGTAACATATAAAATCAGAATTTTGATGTTTGTTGAAGGTAAACTTAATTCACGAACAAATACTTACAATGTCGGGATAGTATTATGAGGTTTTTTCCTGGTTTTCCCTCATAATTTACTATGGAATCACTAACAGGAGAATTTTACTGTCATTATGTCATGTGTTTGTCTTTTTAAAGACGAATTACATGCTATGATTTTTTTCTGACGGATATTCTCAAGTTAAAATTGATTTCATGTAATCGAATGAACTATCTTATAAGTAAAGTCGTCCCAGGAACGCAACTCAACAATATTGGCAATATCATTTTAAAGTCGTCTACTTTGAAATGCATAATGTGTGTCTGAATTGTCAATATAAATGAGTCAGATAAAATTAAATTATTAGAAGAATTTTTCACTATGTAACAAAAAACAAAATTTGTTTAATTTACTGTTTGTATTTTGAGAACGATTTCCGAATTGGAAATTGAAACGTCAATAAACGTATTTTTATCTTAAATTGTGGCTTATTCCCAGTTTAATAGTAAGTAATTTACAATGCCACAAGAAAATAGCTTCAGAACAATATTCATATTACAAGTTCTTAGAATAATCTATATTTAGAAAAGAAATATCCTCATTTCAATACAAATGCCAAACAAAAAGTAGACTTTAATTTGGCGACTGATCCCATTGTGTATTTTAGAGGCACTTAGTTAAGTTCCTTTAATGAATTAATGAGAAATCGATACAAGGACTGTAACTGACCTAATACTCTCTTTCCTCGGTTCATTTTGTTTACTCTTATTTACTCCCATTTCTTACAAATAACACCAGTATTTGGTTTTCGCTCCCAATTTCCTTTCCAATTGTCTGCTTGCTCCACAGCCATTAATTAGACACCAAACCAATTAAACACATGCCAAAGAAAACGGCCGGAATAGTCGTAGAATGTTAATGAAGGTATACGAAACACGGTTTGACGTTTTAATATTTAGTCAGGGAGTCAGAACATAGTATTCAATTCAAACTCATTTTTAATTACTTATTAATACATTACAATGGTAGGTGTAAGGTACGCTAAGGTTAATAAGTAGCATGTTAGAATAGTTAATAATTGAGTATGCTTATTTTAAAATAACAAAGAAATTTTAAAAAAATATATTTACACCTACAGAAGCAACAGATTATTCTCTCTGGCGAAGAAAATAAAAAATAAAGCAGCTTTAGCAACAAATAGTTTTAACATAAGACAATTCTGGACTTTGGGCTAGAAATAATAGAAAAAAGGCAAATATACTTGACCAATATTAAAACAAAAAGGTTTTAAACTCTTCGACTACGTACAAATAGAGAAAGATAAAGAAATATAAAGATTCCTCCAAGCACCTCATCAAGTGGATCCTCTTTTTCTTCTACTTAGCCTTCTGTTGTCCATTTTTGGGCATACTCCTCTCCCAGCTTCTTCGATCGATTTCTATCCTAAGCAACATACTTCCAATTGGTTCCGAATACTCTTTGTATTTATTCTATTCAAGTATATGCTCCTACAGCAGAAAAACCAGAATGAGAAGTACGAGAATTCTACCAAACAGCTAATGAAGATCACAAAGAAAAATGCTGTAAACATTATCATGGGAGATTTTAATGCAAAAGTAGATGAAGGGCGGACCGAAGACGTAGTAGGAAACTTTGGTTTGGGACAAAGAAATGATAGAGGACAAATACTGGTCCAATTTTGCCAAGAAGAAAATCTAATGATCGCAAACACCTGGTTTAAACAACCAAAAATAAGATTATATACATGGAAAGCACCTGGCGATAATCAAAACCGCATTATAGAAATGGAATCAGGGGAGTTAAAATATATCCTGGGGTGGACATCGGTTCTGACCACAATACTGTTGGTAAAATTTCAATTAAACTAAAGAAAATCAAAGAAAGAGAGGATAAAACCCTAGCCTCGAAAAACTTAAAGATCCAATAGTACAGGCAGAAATAGAAAAAACATTCAATGATACACTTAAAAAAAGTTCTGTGACACACCCGCGGAAGCAAAAGAAACAATAAAAGTATTTGGCACACCTTCAAAACAACAATCACAACTATACAAAGAGAACAACTACAAGACAACATCATAAAAACAAAGAATATATGGATGACAGAGGAAGTCCTGGAACTGATGGACATAAAGAGATCTTCCTTAAATTGCAATCAAGAAAAATATAAAGAGGCCCAGAGAATCATCCGAAACAAAATCAGGAAAGCCAAAGAAGAATGGATGGTCAGCAACTGTGAGGAACTGGGAGTTTTATTTAAAAAGCATGATTAATTTATTGCATACGAAAAGATTAACAAAGTCACAAATATTAAGAAAAAAATCACTACAACTTTAGAAGGTGATAACAACCAAATAGCATCTAGTCCAGAAAATGTAGGAGATATGTGGGAAAAATACATCAAAGATCTGTTTGATGACGAGAAAATAGAACCACAAATGAATATAGTACAATAAACAATACTTAATATGTTAACATCGGAAGTTACAAAAACATTCAATACAACAAAGCCACGAAAAGCCTTAAGTCTAAATGAGATATACGTAGAGATGATAAAGCTTATCAATGAAGAAAATCTTAAGACGTTAACACTATTATTTAACAAAATATACACCACTGGAATCTTCCCAGAAGACAGGCTCGTTTTCACGCTACGTCTTATTGTACGTTTTGTTGATCATATAAAACGTACGACAAAACGTACGTTTTGTCCAGTGTATACACACCACGTTTTTCTTTTCTACAAGACGTACGTTTTGCTGTTTACACGCCACGTTTTATTGTATAGAATTTGTCCTATCCAACAAAACGTACAATAAAACGTAGCGTGAAAACGAGCCTTTAGATCGACATTTATACCTATTATAATCTTTGGCTCGACAATCCTCTGTGGATATTGGCTTGCTCTAAGATTCGTTGCCATTCTGTTCGGTTTCTGGCAACATGTTACCATCGTCTGATTTTTAATATCCGTAAATCGGTTTCAACTCCATCCAACCACCTAATTCGCGGTCGGCCTTTGCTTCTTCTTCCTACGGGTGTTCCTGTGGTTAGCTTTTTAGCAATCGTATTTTCTGGCATTCGTATTATGTGTTCAGCCAATGGCTGTGTAAGTCGCTGTGTTTTAATGAACGTTTTGATATCTGGCTCATCAAAGAGTTGATACAATTCAAAATTATATCTTCTGCGCCACTGCTCTTGGTCGTTTATATTTCCAAATATTTTCAAAAGTCTTTCATCTTTCTACGTTAGAGTCCATGTTTGTGCTGCATATGTGAGGACCGGCCTCAGCAATGTTTTGTATATAATAATTTTAGTTATTATTTGAATGTTTCTTGAGTGGAAATGCTTTTGGAGTCCATAGTATACCCTATTTGCTAGATGTATTCGTCTTTTGATTTCTTCGCTTGTTTTATTGGTAGCAGTCAATAGCGACCCAAGGTATGTGAAGTTGTCAACACGTCCAAAGGTATGACTTCCAAAGACTGTTTCTCGTTCCTCATTTGCTATCGGATCCTTTGTAACCAACATGTACTTGGTTTTGTCTTCGTTGATGACTAGACCGACCTGTTTCACCGCTGTTTCCAATTCTAGGAGATATTGCTCAACATCTCGCTTGCTACGGCCTATTATGTCAATGTCATCAACATATGCTAAGACTTGTATCGATCTATTGTAAATAGTACCGCCATTCCTAATTCGTGTATCTAGGACTGCCTTTTCTAAGTCCATCCTTTTTCTCAAAGGATCTAGAATTCTCTCCCTGTATTCTAACAGTGGCTTCTAAGTTAGACATTGCCATTCTCGTTAGTCGGATAAGTTTCTCTGGTATACCAAACTCATGCATTGATTGGTATAGCACTATTCTCTTGACACTGTCGTATGCGGCCTTGAAGTCGACGAATAGGTGATGGGTTTTAATATTGAATTCTAATGTTTTCTCGAGAATCTGTCTTATTGAATGAATCTGGTCAACTGTTGATTTTTCTGGAGTGAATCCAGCTTGATATTTACCAACTATGCCCACTGTGTAAACTTGCAGCCTTTCGTAGAAAATATTTGCTAGTATTTTGTAAGCAGTTGTTAACAGAGTTATACCTTTATACTTGTCACACTGGAGCTGGTCACCTTTTTTATGTAACGGGCATATCGCGCCTTGAGATCATTCACAGGGCATGGTCTCATTATGCCAAACAAGAAGTAAAAGCTTATGCAGTGTCTGTAGTAGGGCATCGCCACCATTCTTGTAGAGCTCACTACAAATTTGATCAATTCAAGGTGATTTATTATTTTTAAGCTTTTTAATGGCTTGGGCAACGTTTTCGATGGTAGGTTGTCTTTCGTTTGGGTTGAAATGATTCCAATCATTTCGATTTGCTAGGGTGTTATCTGCTTCTTCGATATGATGGCCATTAAATTTTGCATAAAAAAATTCAACCCATCTGTTTAGGATTAAGGCCGTATCATTTAGGATGTTTCCTTCTACATCCTTACAGCTCCTTATTCTTGGCTTAAACTCTTTGCACATTTTGTTTAGATTTCTGTAGAACTTTCGAGTTTCATTTTGAGTTTTTAGCTATTCTGTGCTTTCCAACTGCTTTTGCTCAAATTATCTTTTTTGTTCTTCTATATAATCATTTTTCTTCTCTTGTTAGGATCCGGTATTCTTCTTTTGCTCTTCTTGTGCATCCAGCTTGATTTGTCTTTATGTATGCCCTGTTTTTGTTATCTGTTGCTTCTTGGCACTCCTTGTCAAACCATTCGTTTTCTTTAACTGGTTTGGTTTTCCTCAATATTTTTGTTGCTTTCTCAGTTATTATGTTTTTACATTTTGTCCACAGTTTCTCTACATTTTCCCCCACCTTCAGGCTCTCTATTTATACCTATATCCAAGAAAAATAAAGCACCTAGATGATCACAGTTCAGATTAATCAGTCTGATGAGCCATTTTTTGAAAATTTTACTTAAAATTGTACATCAACGAATATAATAGAGAATGCGAAAGAAACCTGAGCGACAATCAATTTGCATTTCGTATGGAGCTTGGTACAAGGGAGGCATTATTTGTTTTTTTTTTTGTGGTAACATCCTTGACCCTTGTTTTAATTTTTACGGTTGTATATCTTTTTATCTAACAGTCGTATAACTAACATTGCTCTCTAAATTGCCCTGTCTGCTGTGTTATATTGAACTAATCCTGATGCCAAGTTAAGTCGAATACCATTGCAATATTTACTTAATATTTTATTATAATTCAGTATAAAATTATTCGAAACCTTGTTTTTATTTAAACAGGAAAAAATTTAATCTAATAATAATGATAATATACAGTTATAACCAAGAAATTTTACAAATGAATGTATCTAACTACAACTCTCGTCAACTTAGTACAAATTTTGGCATAAAAGATATTTCAACATGACAATCAAGTTTAAACAACGCTTAAACATGTACTTAAATCTCCTTTATTTTAATGCAATTATATTGGATGGTAGTACATTTATATATTATTTTTTTCTTTTTAGACAAATGCACTATGTATGGGCTTTTAATAGAAAATATGTCGGAGTATATCAAGCAAACGTACGGAGAAGACAAATGGGAGGAAATCAGGCGAGCTGCTGCAGTAGACCAACCAAGTTTCAGTACACATCAAGTATATCCAGAAGGATTGCTGCCAAGGTTATCCAAGAAGGCAGTACAGGTAAACGTTTTCTTTTATAATTTTCCAGTTCTTCTTTCGTCTTCATCTTTTCAAACGCCAAAAATCGTCTTTTGTGTCGATATTTTCATATTGAAATTTTAATATTCTTTTCACAATTAAAAAAACGGTAACAAAAATATTATTTTTAACAAATAAATAAATTTAAATATATAGAGAAAATAATTACGTAAGAAACAAGGGTTGGTGCCAAATTTGAACTATAATAATATCTCTATGGCAGCAAAGTTATAATTATCATCATCATTATTCTGCCTTTTTAATCCGCTGTGAATCTATCCTCAACAATATCTCTCCAGTGATCCCTATCCATCGCTTTCCTATGCCAAGCACGTACTCCTATATTTCTCATATCTTCATAAGCATTATCACGGAACTCTAATCTTGGTCTCCTTTTTCTTTTGTAGCCAAAGGATCTATCAAGTATTTTTCTAGCTGGGCCTATCTTCAAATGTCCTCTCTTAATGTATTTTACGATAACTCGTTTCTGGTATATTCCATATAATTCGAAGTTACATCGTTTTCAAACTATATTGTAATCTACCTTCTTCTTCTTATGGTGCCTATCTGGATGTCTTAGGATGAAGCCTTACAGATGTTGGACACTAGCATAGCTATTCTGACTTTCTTGACTGCTGCCCTGAAAAGTCCGGTAGTTGTTAAGTTAAATCACTTTCGCAGGTTATGCAGCCAGGATATTCTTCTCCGTGCTGGACCTCTTTTCCCATGCACTTTACCTTGAAGTATGGTACGAAGTAGGTCATATCGTTGTTCATTGCACATGATATGGCCCAGATATTCTAGCTTTACCCATTCTATGTAGTACTTCTTCATTGGTAACTCTGTCTATCCAGGAAATCCTCAACATGCGTCTATAGCACTACATCTCAAATGCTTCGAGTCGCTTCAGTGATGCTTCAGTTAAGGTCCATGACTCCACGCCATATAAAAGAACGGAAAATGCGTAGCATTTTAGTAAACGAACTTTTATTTCCAATTTTAGGTCGTGGCTGTTAAAGATTTTTTTCATTTTGACGAAAGCTGATCTTGCCTTCTCGATCCTTATCTTAATTTCCGTCGATTGTTGGTTAACTAGCAATTGACCAGGTGGTATCCTATGCCCAAATCTGCTACTTACTTCTGCTACCCTAGAGACAAGTATCTGCAGACCTTCAAGACTGTCTGCAAAATGACAGTATCATCAGCGTATCTTATGTTGTTCAATCGTTCTCCGTTTATAAGTATTTCCTCGTCTATGTCCGTTAGCGCCAGGTTCATAATGTGCTCTGAATATGTATTGAACAACAATGGGGACAGTATACATCCCTGTCGTACACCTCTCTTTATCTTTATATCGTCTGTTAACTGATCCCAACTCTAACAGCTGCAGTTTAATCGTAATAGATATTGTTTATTATACAGCGATCTTTGCTGTCTAGACCAATTTAATTTAATATTTTCTTCAGTTCGTCATGTTTTATTCTATCGAACGCTTTCTAGTAATCAACAAAACACACATATATATCACAATTCACGTCTCTACATCTTTGAAAGAGAACTTGTATTCCAAAAAGTGCCTCTCGAATACCCAATGCATCCCTGAGACCGAATTGTGTGTTTGTCATGTGTTCTTCACACTTCACACAAGGTTTTCAGAAGATTGCTCATAAGGCTTATTATTCGATAATCTTCACATTTTTTGGCATTGGGTTTTTTAGGGAATGTTATAAAAGTTTATCTTAGCCACTGTTGGGTTTGACTGTTGGGTATGACTCTTAGTGTGTAAGTAAAACGTGTGGTGTTAAATGTATTGATCATCTAAACTTAAAAAATGGTGACAGCTTGACTATTACTGTGAAATAAGTTTCGAAAATGTTCGGTGTGAGTGTTTAAAAATTTATGCAGCAAGGTAAACTGAAACCGGTTCAAAAAAGAAAGAGAAACAGTTTCTAGTCCATTTTACGTGAGATTACTTATGATGAGGGAAAGAAATAAGGAAAATTGTCCATGATTTTTATTGGAAAATATACTACCAACCATCGCATAGACAGCATAATAAACAGAGCGTAGAATGATGAGGACCTACCACATTTTTCAAAATGACAAGTGTTTTGAATATGGTAAAAGGTAGTAAATGTGGTAAAATTTATTTAGTGGAATATATTTTATTTAGATTAAGTTTGCGTTTGACTGTGTCTAGTCTCTAATAGAGCTAACAGTCATAACATACCAATCAAAATGGTAAGACTTGTAACGACTATTTTGCTTACCACAGGGTAAGAATATGAGGGGACAAGATTGGGCAAACAAAATAATCGAAACAAGTGCATACGACACTCAGTTGGTTGTTGGAGAGCTGGGTCGTGGATAAGTTGAAGATATTAGGAGTTAGATTTGTGAAACTACAAAAAAAAGAAATAAAGGGGTACTTATACAAATCTCTTGGGACAAACAGAATGAAAATAAACGGAAACACCTCAAGAAATTTAATATAGGGCGCCACTTGAGGTGCCTAATTATACCTATTACAACCACTAGTTGTAACTAGGGAAATAATTATAGAACATCAAAAATATAGAAAAAAAAATATCTTTTTCAAATAAAACTCAAAATAGATCAGAGAAACAAATTAAACATTTATTTTTGTCTCACCAAACAGTTTTCAAAAATACAGCTTATACAAAGGCATATTATATAAAAATAGCTGTCAAATACAAATGAAAAAACTTACATATCTGTTTACAAAAGGTTACAAAAACCTTCGAAATGGTTCCTAGCAAATAACGTAGCCAAATTAGATTAACATTTTATGGATATCCTTTTGTGAAAATAAAATTTAATCTTTACTATAAAATCAAAATATTTTTACAAAAGATTAAACATTAAACTGTCATACGCCAAAACAAACATTTTTAAAACAGGATAAAATTATGACATGACAGTTTAAACCACGCCCTAACATAATATTTATTTTAATTACAAATATTTTTTTAAAAAATAATTTATAAAAGAAAGCAAATTTTGTCTTTTAAAAGAAAATGTCTATTTTTACTTTAAAAATTAATAACGTAAATGTTACCTCAGTTCACACATGTTAACTTAAACTTTTGAACAACTGGCTAATTTCTGCGGGGTATCTAACTGCACATCAACGGAAAGCTTTATTGGAAGCTGAAACTGGCACATTTAAATCAAAACTGCTTCAATATCTTTCTACGTGAGGTGAAAAGGCATCTCGGAAAGGAACTGGATTTCTCAAAAAACGAAAAGAAAGCAGGAACTAAACTCGTTCACTTCTCAAACATTATAAATCTTCAGCAAAATCAAAACAGTGGTTAGTGGTCACTCTTTCAGAAACGACCTATTACATAGAGTGAAAATTCCACCATTTTTGGCGAATTAATGCCGGCTTACCACATCACAATTAAACGACCCTTCCCTTCGAGCAATTCTTCATCACCTCCTTTCAAATCTTTGACTCAATTCTCACATGTCTGCCCCGTTTCTAATCAAATCTTAGACTCTACATTGTAGCACGTCTGCCCTCCTTGGAACTTAAATCTCGACTCTGTTTCAAATCTTTGACTCAATTGTCACATGTCTGCCCCGCTTGGAACTTAAATGTCGACTCCCTATCCGCGTTACATTTTACCAATTCAAAGCCAAAAAATTTCCCTTCCGTCTTACAGCTAGCCTGTCGTCCACAAACTTAAAAGAAACAATATTCCCCTTGTTATTCGTTCCTAACGATGAAAGACAAATAAAACCTTTTTTATCAGGGGCATCATAAATTATAATCCATAGATATACATAATACAAATTAACAAAATAGCACGTATTTTAAACTGGAGTTCTACCTGACTTGTAACAAAAGGTT
This sequence comes from Diabrotica balteata, assembly GCA_918026665.1. Taxonomy (NCBI): domain Eukaryota; kingdom Metazoa; phylum Arthropoda; class Insecta; order Coleoptera; family Chrysomelidae; genus Diabrotica; species Diabrotica balteata. Next base: position 3,421,098 of record OU898284.1, read on the forward strand.
CGATATTTGAATCTAAACACAGGCAAAAAACATCTATATTTACTTTTGAATCGGTAGAAATATACGCATTATTGATTATTCTAACCGGAATATTAGGGGGACTTCATGTAACATAATACCTCTTTGGTGACAAAAAAAACTTGTTGTTTCACCTAGCATTGCAACACAGAGATAAAAACATATTTCCAGCGTTAATACGCATTTAAAAATCTCGTCAAAAAAACTTGAAATATCATTTCGATTGTTTTCTTTGGTAAAAACAACAGGAGCGTACTACAGAAATCTTTTATATACACCTTAAATAAAAAAAACGCTACAGACTGATGAAGAGAGACGTGATACAAAAGTACAGGTGTTTTAAGTTGAAAGATGACTGCAGTTGTGGTAGTCCTGTATTATAATTGGAGAATGCCAATAAGACAATTAGCGTAGATTCGCCCTTATTTGTCATTAGTCGATTTTGCAGTAGATTTTTGTTCTAACGTTCTGGTCTCTTATTAACTTTTAGCATGTTCCATTATATTCCACTCCTTTACTTCTTTTTTTATTTAATGACTTCACATATAATGTCATATTCATAAATAACAAGTCATATTTCGGATTTTTCTTCTCATGTGATAATAATTGGTTTACCAATGTCTAACTCTGTGCAAAAAGAAACAAGTCTACTACCACTGAAAGGCTACATTTTTTTACGTGTAGAACGTAATAAGTTAAATAATATGAAAAAATTCATTTGTGCAAAAGAAAATAAGTGGACTTGTTACCTCCTTTACAGTATTTGAATTCACCAAACACTGCCTGGATGTCATATTTCCAGTTAGTAACAGTACATTTTGGTTTGGTTTGGTATCTTTTGTCCGTTCTTGTTTAAGACACTACTACTCTGGCAACCCTGTCCTCAATGACATGTGCATATATTAATTCAACCTTGGTGGGAGTGTGCTATGGACATGTGCTTGGTGCAATGCAAAGGTTACGTATTGTTGGAGGTTACTTTTGTGCTTAAGTCTTGCTTCCTCAGATCGTCAATGATGTAATAAATGTAGACGAAAATCAACCCCAAGAAAAAGTTAAAAAGAGAGGCTCAAAAGGTGATACTAGAGAAGAAAGACAAAAAAAGGTATCCCGAAATCAAGGATTGGCGTATTTTACGGGACAAGGTATGAAAGTTGCTGAGCCGAATTTAACTACCACTGCCTTCTTGCAGAAAAAAGTGCAGTGGGAAAATTTCACTTGAAAATCAAAAAAATATTTTCACTGCCTATTGGAATTTAAAGACACGTTACCAAAGGGCAGCCTATCTGTGCGGTCTCTTAAGTAAATATGATAATCTGAACCAGGGTTAAAGGACGCGACAAAATACGCCTAAAAACCAGAAGAAAAGAACAGCTTTAGTTCATTACAATATTCCAATTCAGGGCCAAAGGATCGATGTCTGTAAGAGCTATTTTCTCACAATATTTGACGAGACAGTAAAGTTTGTATGGACCATTGTCCAACAAAAAAGGCTTTCCATGCTTCAACAACCACCCCAGATGAACGAGCCAATCACATCCTTGGAAATAAAATATCCACAGACAGAATGGCTTTGGTGCATTAGCACCTTGCATCTCTTCCAGCATATGAGAGTTATTACTGTCGTAAAGAGACTATACTAAAAAATATTTACCACCTCACTACACGCCGGAGGAAGTTTACAGTAAATATAAACAAGAAGTAGATGACCCAGTCAGTTATTATTTATGGCAACGCCTTTCGTAACTCCGGAATAACAATAAAAATCCTAAAAAGGGTACTTCTCATACACGTGACGAAATTAAAATAAAATTTTCATACGCTCAATATATCGAGAAGGAATTGTTACTGGAAAGTAGGAAGAATTATCACATGAAAGCTTTATTAACTTATGCAATGAAGTTGGCAGACAAGCAGCAGAGTCAGAATAACCCAAACTTTACTTCAATTGCATTTGATTTACAAGCGTGCTCGGGGAACTTCACTTGTGCAAACATCAGGGGCCTTCTGTAAACGACAATAAATTATGAACATTTAATCTGACCATGCACAGCATGAAAACAGGATTCGCTTCATGTTTTCTGTGGTATGAGAATATGGCAAAAAGAGGAGGAAACGAGATTGCTTCTTGTGTGTTCCATGGACTCCACCAAATAGAAAAAAATATTTCACATGTCGTTTTGTACAGCGACTCATGCACAGGTCAAAAACCTGTTGAAAACAGAATTATCATTTACAAAAGAAAAGAGGCTTACCAACAACCACTGCCACTATCATTTTAAAAGAGACATTTTGTCAATATTTCTGTACCTCTCGCCGGTGTATTATAAATTTTATCAAGATCTACCAGCCCAAGGTGTTTTGCTCGATCGTTTAATAAGTGACGAAGAGGACAAACATTTTTTTATTTACCATTTTTTATAATAATACATACACGTTAGATATACCTTTTTTATTAATAAAGTTTTTGTAATAAATTTAATGTATTTTTGTGCCTTGAAGCTGCTAAAAAAAGAAATAGTATCTGAGTAAGTATGTGTAATTGGTAACAAGTAAGGAAAATATTGTGCATTTTGTAACAAGTCAAGAAATTTGACTAAATTGAAAGTTCAGCTATAAAATTTTAATAAAACCCTACTTAAAACGAAGAACGAATAAATTTTTAATACTTCATATTTTTTAGATATTGCAAGTTAGCGAAAGAGAATTTTTCGATCAAATGGGCGTATTTTTTATTGGATTCGTGAGCCAATATGGTTACGACAGAGTTCTATCAGTTTTGGGTAGACATATGAGAGATTTTCTTAACGGTCTCGACAACCTTCACGAATATCTTAAGTTTTCTTATCCTAGAATGAGGGCGCCTAGTTTTATTTGCGAAAATGAAACGAAACAGGGATTGACGCTGCATTACAGAAGCAAGAGAAGGGGATTTGTGTATTACACTATAGGACAAATAAGGGAGGTAAGCCAAACAATAAAGTAGGATTTTTCTTTAATTAAAGTTATATTGCAGGGCGGTATTTATTTTTTATTATAATTTGAACCCTCCACTGCATTAATTATTGCAAACAGAAATAAAAAATACTTTTATGTATTGTAATTTTTATTGAGGCATATAAAACGCATTAGTACATTTAAAATAACTGTTTAGTCCTATATATACAGGGTGTACCAGACTAATTTACCCACGCTATATCTCTTAAACGAACAGAGATTTTCGAATAGGACAAAAAGTGATCTATTCTACTTGTAAAACACTTTAATATAGCGTAAAAAAAATCATCCCCTAAATATCCATCCCTTAGTTATAACCCCTAACTTTAATTTTTTTAATAGCACCCTCTATATTTTTTATATGCTTGACTTCTGACTGGAGTTTTTCTTCTGGGGACATTGACTGTAATGTTAGTGATTTTCTAAATAGACTTGTATCTATTTTTAATAAAGCATATCCTCTATTATACATCAGGCCAAAACATAACAAACCTTGGATTATCAAAGGCATTCGCATATCTGCGAAAAATATGCGTTCTCTGCTATATATTAAAAAATTTAATGACAGTATCCCCATCTCTGATTATATCAACAAGTACAGAAAATGCTATATAAAACTACTCAAAGTAGCCAAAAAATCCTACTTTCATAATCGCTTAACAAGCTCCAAAAATATTTCAAAAGAAACTTGGTCAATAATAAACGATTTTCGAAATAAAACCAGTACAGCGAATCAAACCTTTTCTTTTCCTAACCCCGAAAATCTTAATGATTACTTTGTTAATGTGAGTAAAAATATAACCTCAACTATTTCGCCACAACAAGATCCAGTTTCCTATCTCTCTAATTCAAAAAACATTGCTGATACCTTCTTTTTAAGACCAGTTGATAAGACGGAACTCATTCGTAGTATAAAAAGCACATCGTCCTGTAGTACAGATGGATTATCTATTAAAATTTTCTCAAATCTACCGCATAATGTTTTGGAGGTCATGGTCTCGCTAGTAAATGATTCCCTTGAAAAAGTTACATTCCCTAACTGCCTAAAGACTGCCATCGTCATTATTCTTCATAAAGGTGGAGAAAAATCTGATGCCTGCAACTATAGACCTATTGTCTTGTTACCAGCACTATCAAAAATTATTGAAAGGCTTATAAAAGTTCGACTTATGCCCTTTCTACTTAAATATAATATTTTATCGCAAAATCAGTTCGGCTTTTTGTCTAATAAATGCACTAGTGATGCCATATTTTCTGTGTTACATTATGTATATCTATCACTAAACAGTAACCTCTCCTCCGCCACCGTTTTCTGCGACTATTCCAAAGCCTTTGACTGCGTAAATCACGACATTCTATTAAAAAAATTAACTTTCTATGGAATTCGGGGTGTGTCTTTGAACTGGTTCAAAACTTACTTGGTAAGTAGGAAACAATTGGTTAGAATAAATGACACCGACTCTAGTTGTAAAGATATTGAGTGTGGAGTACCGCAAGGTTCAGTATTAGGTCCCATTCTTTTTTTACTTTTCATTAAGGACATCACTTACTTGAAAATTAAAGGAAAAATTTTTCTATTTGCTGATGATACCAGTATTACTTGGAGCAGCTCTGATATTTCAACGCTTCATTCAATTATAACCGCTGATTTACTTATCTTATATTATACTTATCAAGGCTTGGTCAGACTCCAACTTATTTAGCTTTAACGTGGGGGATAAAGACTGTAGCATTATCTTATAAAGGAGTTATGCAACCCTTGCTTTTGAATGAGAGCCAAATCAATATCGTAAATTCCGTGAAATTTCTAGGTATTCTCATTGACAGTGATCTCAATTGGTCCTGGCATACTGACTCCTTAAGGAAGAAACTAGCCTCAGCTTGCTTTGCAATAAAATCTGTTTCGAAGGACCGAATTTATCTTTATTGTTCGAGTCCCATCTTCGATATGGGCTTCCATTTTGGGGTTCTAGTACAGCGGCCCAATTTGATACTATTTTTACGTTGCAAAAAGAGCAATCCGTTATCTATTTGGTCTTAAACAAACAACTCATTGCAAGACCTACTTAAAAAATCACGGAATTTTGACGCTTCCCTCTTTATTTATTTTGGAAACGGTTTGTTTGATTCGAAAGCATCTAAACATTTTTCCCGATAGACCTGACCATGGCTACTCCATTAGAAATTCGGATTGTAACGTTTATTTGCCGATCTTGTCCACTCAGCTAGTAAAGAATTCTATTCTATATCGTGCAAAGAAACTTTATAATCTCCTTCCAAGAGAAATTAAATCCGCAACATCCTTCATTAAGTTTCGTAAGGTGACAAAAATCTATCTCTCAGAAAGACCATATTATTCAGTTGACAAGTTTCTTAATGTATAACAAAGAAACAAAATTAGTATTGTTTATAATTACATTTGGGTGTCTCAAGCAGTGGCTACAATTTGTCTCATTTGTTGTTGTCTGTACAAATGATGTAGGTCATACAATAATTTTACTAATTTAAAATTGTGTTATTCTGTTTTTTACTATATTTGCTTTTGTTTTACACTTTTTGTACTATTTGACTGATTTATTTTTTAGCTTTGTCCATAAAATTGTTCAATAATTTTCAGTGACAATAAAGCATATTTCTATTCTATTCTATTCTATAGTTTTGGATGTGGTCTTCTATCGTCTATTCAACAGATTTATTAAAAATAAAATCGGTTTGTAAATAATCAAGAAATCAATTACTTTTTTATTTTTGTTAATTAAGTGTCCCAGACTAATTTATCCAGGCTATATTTATTAACAAAATAGAGATTTTTTAAAGGGTCAAAAACTGGTCTATTCCATTTGTAATACATTTTAATACAGCAAAGAAAAAATCATTGCCTAAATATTCATCTCTTAGTTACAACCCTAACTAAATTTTTTTAATAGCACCCTGTACATTTTTTTTCTAGTTTTGAAAAAAGAATAATTTTTTTTATCAAAGAACTTTATTTATGCGAGTACTATTTATTGTTGACAAAAAACAATTTGTGGCTCTTTAAAAACTTTAAAATTTTGTAAATTGTAATTTTTGACTCTTCCGACTTAAAAGGTTGCCGACCCCTGTGATAGACAATTATTTTTCTCATTATAGCATAAAAATACTTTACACTTTTGTTTTTTTTTGTGCATATTTGACACTGTTGGCGATATTTTTATTACTGTCTGCAAAAATCAATATGGCGCTTCATAAGAGGTCAAAGAACGGAGATAAAGGAACTGATAGAACCCAAACATATGGTTATACAAAGATAATGTGATTGACTACCTAGATAAGCTCTATGCAGAGGAAGAACAAACGACCTAGAACCGAAAACATCAGAAATTACCACAAATATAGAACTTAATATATAATATCGAGACGAGTAAGAATGGGATGGGCGTTCGGCAAACTTTCTTACGTTCTAAAAAATCAAACAATTCCTCTATACTTACGAAGCAAGGTATATAACTCCTGTATAATACCGGTGCTCACCTACGGAGCACAGACATCTACATTTACACAGGCCAATTTGGATAGGATAAGGAAGGCACAAAGAGTGATGGAGAGACAAATGTTGGGTGTATCACTTAGAGATAGAAAACGTAACCAGTAGATCAGAACCAGAACAAAGACAGTAGATGCGATAGAACAAGCAGCAAAACTGAAATGGAAATGGGCTGGACACAATGAACGTCTCCAAGACGGACGATGGAACAATGCCATCGGAAAGTGGCGTCCATACAATGCAAAGAGATCAAGAGGCAGACCGCAGATGAGCTGGAAAGATGACATCAGGAAACAAGGAGGTCCCACATGGCAGAGAACAGCTCAAGATAGGGAAAGATGGAGAGAACTGGGGAGACCTATATCCAACAATGGAAGGATAGAGAATAGGTTCAAAAAAATTAATATAAATGTACTGGAAGTTCGGAAAAAACTCGAAGACCTTCCAAAATATAGAAAATGAAGACAAATTGAGAGGACTGAAAATAAATGAAAATACAACAGAATACATAAACGTAAGCAAGAAAAAGAACACACAAATGACAGAACTGACAATAGATGCATACAGTTTCGAAGAGGTTGAAACTTTCAAATATTTGGGAGTACTAGTTAATAGAAAAAATGAAAGTGTACATATAAAAAGAAGAATTCAAGCGTGAAATACAGCGTTTTATAGAAATAAAAAGTGTTTAGAGTTGAGAAGATAAGCCGAAAGACAAAAATAAAAATCTATAAAACGACCATAAGACCAATAGTAGTAAGATTATGCTGCGGAGACATTTACATTAACATCAAGAGAAGAAAGGTAATTGAAAATATTTAAGAGAAAGATTATCAGAAAAATACTGGGACCAAAGAAAGAAAACAAAGGGGACGCAAGACAATGGACGAATTACGAAATACAAGAATGGGTGGGTCAAGAGAAAATAGTTAAAGCAATAAAAGTAAAAAGAATTGGACTGTATTTACATATAATGTTATAATTTATTCTTTTTTGATTTTAGGTAGCTAGACACTTTTACCATAAAGAAATGAAGATAGAGTTAGTAAGAGAAGAACTGTTATTTGATATGGTGCACGTAACATTTCAGTTGACATTTGACAATAGGGCGTTTACTTTAGCGTCGCTGGCAATGACTAGAGAGGAAAAACACCTACCAATTAGTGCTTCAGTATTATTTGAAATTTTTCCATTTTGTATAGTTTTTGGGTAAGTTTTTTTAATAAAAATAATATATACATATTGACAAAAATCTTGAACTCAGAAATTTTTAAAGTAAAGAATACTTTTGCATTACATTTCTTTTTAGTCGACGTGTAAAAAAGATTGTGGGGCAAACAATTTTTATCGACTAAAAGTTATGCTGTTCGTGTAAAATGTCAAAACATACAATTTTTATTAAAATGTCGGTACGATCTTTACATGCTGGGAGGGCCAATATAATCATACAATTTCACAAAATCTTCTGGTCTAAGGCATGCTCCTCCTCCAAACCTCTCGATTCCATAGCTCTTTTAATTCCTTCATTCCTTAAGCGTCGAGCTCTACCTCTTTTTCTACTTCTAAGGGGCTCCATCTGCAAAGTATTTGGGTCCAACGTTTGTCAGGCATTCTTAATAGGTGTCCAAACCATTTTCAACCACTTCTTTCTATTCTGCCAATGACTGTTTCTCTAGCATTCATGTTATTTTTGATAGATTCGTTGGTCTTCTTTTCCAGCCTTGATGTTCTCGCACTTCTCAAATAATCTATTCAAAGCCATAACAAAAAACTGATTCAACTATATTTTTTTTTTGTTTCTTTTGGAATGTAGCGATCCCAACATTAGGAGTTCAGACATCCTACAATTTTAGGTCCCTGGTTAATTCGGTGTTTAAATTCGGTTTCTCTCAAGCCGTTATTATCAATGAGGGCACCTAAATATTTGAATTTTTCCACTTGTTTGATTTCCACGTCCTCGTCTATCAACACTTCAAACCTTGCATCTGAATTGACAACTAAATATTGTTTTCTTTATGCTGACTTGCAATCCCCATTTTACATATTCTCTGTTTAGATGCTTCATCATAAATTCTAGATCATCAGAATCTTGAACTAGGACGACTTGGTCATCCGCAAAGTTCATTTCGTCATTTCCTATGGGGATTCCCATTCCCTGACAGTAGTTTTTCCAGATCGGGTGAACTATAGATTGTATACCTATAGGTATCTACATTAAAATATACTGCGCTCTAACGCCGGGTCCAAACCAAACAGACAAAACAAAAACATTCACGTTTCGCGACAAAGTGGCGAAAAATCGAAAACATTTGTTGAGACATTTCTGAACAATTTTGTTTTGTTTGCAAATTTGAAAACTTTTTCAGGTCCCGTCTCAGGTCGGTAAAGATCAAAAAGTCTGTGTTTTGTCTGTGTATTTGACGACAAGTTGTCGGCGCAGTGTGGACGCGTGTGCGTGCCAAAACGAGTTAAGCAGTAGGAGAAATAGAATGTACAATTTTTATCAAAATTAAGTGTATTTTTCTGTTACTTAGTCTCAACACAAATGTTCACTCAAATCCATCCAACTCCAACCCACAACATTTGTACTCAAATCCACCCAGCACTGACACACAACATTCATACTCAAATCCTCCCAGCATTGACACACGTTCATACTCAACTCCTCCCAGCATTGACACACATTTATACTCAAATCCACCCAGCATTGAACATTTATACTCAAATCCACCCAACACGCAACATTCATACTCAAATCCACCCAGTGCTGACCCACAAAATTATTACTTAAATCCACCAAATACCAACACACAACCTTTATTTTCACATCCACCTAGTATTGACACAGAGCTTTCTCAGTATTCAGATCAAGAAAACGAACGAAATTGATGATGAACTTTTTGAATGTAAAAACAAGTAGACTCGTCATTATTTTGCATGTAGTATGTACCTATCGTCAACTTCTTTTGTATTAAACATTTAACCAATAAATATGGAGTTTATTTTAAGGGATATTAACAAAAAAATAGTAATGAAAAAAGTTTAACATACCTGTACATAACCACTAAGACTGTTAATTAAAGCTTTACATACTTCAGGTATTATTACAGATATTGATTGCTTTGATACTTTTGAAAGATACATTAGGCTGTGGTAGGAATCACCTGTTGCTAAAAATCTTAAAGTGATTGCTAACCTTTCTGTTACACTCATAGCATTTCTAAAGTTAGTATGTCTTTTTGCAACTGCAGGACCAACAAGGCATATTAAATTCTCAAAATCTTCGGTGGACATTCTTAAAAATTTTTGAAGCTTGATCGAATTTCACCACTTAGTCCAATATCATCTGCTCGCAGCTGAACTAACAATTTGTCTATCGAACAACTTTCTCGCATTTTTAGGCTTGGTCTAATCCAAAAACGTTTGGGTTTTCTTTTAGCAACCTGGGATGATGATGAGAGCAAAAAAAAACTTGCGGCTAGCAATAAATCTTCAGTTTCATTTTTTTCTTGATTAAAACGCCACATGGTTAACCAACACTAATCACAACAACAACGTCACCAACTGAATTTGTTTTTATATTTTGTTGTTTTGGTATGGACAGTTTGTCTCAATTTTGTTTTGTCTTTTGACGATAAATTTTGTCGCCGGTTTATCGTGTTTTTGTTTCAGAATTGTGTTTTCGTTTTGTCTGCTTGGTCTGGACCCGGCATAATACTATGTGTAGATGTGTAGAATGTAATTCAAAAGAATAGATATGAATTTTATTATAACATGAATTAAGATTTTTTAAAGATAAAAATATTTTTTCATTAATATAAGACAATAATTTCATAATAATTATTAAAATGAAACACAAGCAAATTATACTTCCCCTCCTCGCTCACTCCCGGAGTTCCACATATCGTTTTTTTTTTTTTTTAATTTTTGGCCTTAACTGCGCATGTTATAATGTTACTAACCATTTTCTTTTTTAGATCAGACATGATAGTAAGAAGTATAGGAAATTCTTTGATGGTGATCATCCCAGATTTAGTAGGAAAAAAAATAACCAACTGGTTTGATCTCGTAAGGCCTTTGATTGCTTTTAAATTTGGATCGGTAAGTAAATAAAAACAAATGTTTGCGATAACATTGAAATGTTCATCGAACGTACGCTTCTACTTTGCTGGCTGACGTGCATCCGAAATGTCCAATTTTCAGCGCATAAAGGTCGATTCAGACACATCAGTCCCGTCACAGTCTCGGCGCCGAACCGGTCCTGTTTGGTCACAGAACTATTAATTATCTGACAGCTGGGAAACTGTTTGTCGCCCTGATGAAATGTGAATGCCGGCGCCATATTTCTATTAAAAGAATATTTTGTATGACGGATTGTTCGGTTCGGCGCCAGGACTGTGATGAGACGTATCTGAATCGACCTTAAATCAGGCTAAATTTGACGGATGGTAGGGTTATGTTAGTTTTGAGGATCGCTGTCATTTGTGGCTAATTCGCATAAAATTGTGCTTTTGTCTCCGTATCCAGTTCACATCATCTTCACATGAGATGATCATATCCTTAAATAGCTTATACATATTGTCCAATGGACTCGTATCATTCAGTTTAAGAGATAAGTTGGTAATCATCGACCTACAGTACTCGTCATTAACGATCATGGTCTGACCAACGTCGTTTTCAAAGAAATTTGGACCGATGACGCCGCCAGGCCAAAATCCACACGAAACAGTAACTGTTTTGGGATGCGTTGAGAATTTTTGGATTGTATTTGGATTAGTATCATCCAAAATTCAACAATTTTGTTTGTTGATCTACCTATTCATCCAAAAATGGGCATCATTACTGATGATTTTAACTGTCAGTGCTATGATCTAGGCGAGGATACCATGCGTTGGTCTCCGTAATAGACGCACCCTTAAAGCCCATTCAGCGAACAGATGTCGTTTTCTACGGTCGTTTTGTTTAGCTCCTGGGACAGTTAAATGTTATTGTTATGTTATTACTTTTTTTACTTGATTAATTGAGCAAATCAAAAACATAACTTATTGTTCCTCAGGGTCAAAAATCTCCTTATATTAACCTCAAAAAATTGGTATTCTTTATTTTATTTAAAGAAAAATAAAACAATTATCAAATTTTGCCGTTATCTTATCAATCAGCGTAAATGAATACAATAAAATTTACACAAAAAGAATATTTTAAGTCTTCTTGAAGACAAAACCAATTTAAAGCCAATTTCAATGAATATCTTTAAAACTTTTTATCTTTCTGATTTTCCAATATTTACTTTATTGCAAAAAACAAAACTTTAAAATATTTTACAAATGAAGTATATTCTTAAGTTAAAATGGTAACGACAATGACGTTCAAAATAATTCATTCACAGTTACAAAATTTTCAATTCTGAACAGAAAATCACTGACCTTTCCTTCGTAGATTGTATTGGGACCATGCCCAGAATCGTCAATGTGATCTGCCACTATTCGCCTCGGCTCTCTTCTTGTCGTATCTGCAATCCTCTGCAGCCACTGTACGAAACGCCTGACTCAATTTTTCAACAATTAAAACTTGAAATTTAATTCTCCAAACACCCAGCTACTTCTCAATAACACAAGGACCTCTTTCTGTCAACTTGGTGCCGCCAAACTATTTCCTACGTATTCCAGAAACTGTCCACTTTAGATCCAAGGATATCTTTTTATCGGCTTGTCATCTCCTTTCACCATTCTGCTAACTTCCTTTTACAATGCCGGTATCTAAACTCACGAACACACCCTCTATCGAGACGCGACCTTTCTTTTTGATGATTAAATGACAACTGCCCACTCTCTCTCATACATCGATCATCAATTCTCCCATTCAAAAAAAAAACTGTCCAATCAAAAAGCTTTATTTTGTTTACAATCATTAAGAAAAAACCCTATTATTGTTTTCAGAGAAACTAAAATTTTTGCTTCAAAACTGGCTTTCCCTTTGGTTACAAATACATAATTAATTCCTATAAAAAAAGGTTAATTACAATATCTTAATCCTAGGTTATATACAAACAATGAAAAGATTATAAAATGAGTATGGGCTTCCTAATTCTATATAAAAAGATTTTACCTGCGAGTGTTTAAAAATCAGTTGTTGATAGGCAAAACTTTCTGTTAATCTAATATTATCTTAATCTAATACATAAATTGTGTTTACCAGGATGTCTTGAAAATTTATTTAAATGGTCTATTTATTATTTTTTATTTTTGTTCTTTGGCTGAGAAGAAGAAGTGAACTAGACAGGTGATAATATACAATCCAAAGGTCTAATGTGAAAAAGAAACAGAACACGGTGATAACTGAAGACAAAGCATGAAAGCCTCATTTCCTAATATGAATAGATAACGGGCTACAGCTTAGTTAGCTTCTTGTTTTTAAGAACCGTGCCTTTTACAAACGTCCGATAAAACCGGAAATTGTAAAAATTTCTTAGTATTTTAGATTAATTGAATTCTGATTAATAATTTTAGATACTCAATAGGACAAACAATATTTTTGAACTGGTGACCGTTGAGCCTATATTGAATGATAAACCATCAGGTCGAAGAGGCCACGAGTTGCTACTTAGTGATGAAATGGAAGTATCCGAAGACAAAAATCTAAGATTAAAAGGTAAAATAGAGTAGGTTGGTGTGATTTAATTTGTAGTAATGTTTGGTTTTAAAACGTCACCAATTTGTTATTTTTTTAAATATCTATTTTATGTCAATTTCTTTTGATTCTATTCATTTATAAACTTTGTGTTTTATTTTACTATTTTTATTATAAACTAGCGGACCCGACAGACGTTGTTCTGTCAAATAGATTTGAAATGTGGCAGTTTATTTCTTGAATTCTCCTGAACACAACCGTCACCATAATGATAGGGTGGTGTGTGAGGTCAGCTCGGGTGACCTAAGTATGTTCGCCTCGACAAACTTTCGCCACCCTTTTGGACCCACTAAAAACCACGACTGGGATGTCTGCCAGAGGGCTCCATAATAAGGGAGCAACTCTTAAGTCAAACCTGATTGAAAAATAATCTAAAGGGATAGTGAAAACCTAAACATGACAAATATTTATAAAGTGGGTGCTTCCATAACAAAACATAGAGATAATTAATTATTTATTATTATTATTATTAACATAGGCTTCCTGTAATATATCCTGTATATATCCATACCCTGTTCATCCCACCACTGGGATGAATAGGATTAAACTAAGGTTTTGGTTCATAAACGCATTTTTATTTGTAACGAATTGTCATGGGTTTTTTTATATATTGAACTCTGTCTTGTATGGGACATCCCAAATAACCACCAGATGTACCACATATGTAACAAGTTACAGTACTGTAGCTGCTGCCATAACGTTATACAGTGCGTTAAGTTTTTGATTAGGTGTTGTACACTATACGGAGCGCTGAAATCGGCAACGTTGCAAATGTTCGTTCTCCGACCCGAGACTATCTCCACCGACAGAAAATCATTTTAGTTTAGTAACTCACAACAACGTTTGGGATGTACTTTTCTGTCGTCCGATCTCATGTTTCATTACGTATAGCCGATTTTAATAGTAGGAAATTCGATAAAAATGCACTGACCTAATCGGTGCATTGTTATCGATTTTTATTAATGTGAAAATTTTTTTGTGGTTGAATTAAAAATAAAAGCGTATTTCTTTAAAAAGATAAAATAAAAAATATACTCTTATTGAAAATTAAAATATTATTTCTAATAAAAATAAAAAATAATTCTTTATGACCTACAGAAATGGGTCGAATAGTTGATCTTCTACGGCTGAACAGTACCCCAATCTGTCATAAAAACTTCTGCGAACAGGTGAAAGAGTTTCTGCTGTAACAGAATTGGAGACTGGAGATTATTCGATTTTTTAATTCATCCAAATTTTGGGCTCTAGCCTCAAATCAAGGTATACTCTACTATTTAAGTTGCCCTCAATAAAAATGGACCTATTATGTGGTCTCCTAAAATGCCAGTCCAGACATTAACTTTTTGAGGACGTTGAGTTCGGTAAACAACATTTCTGTGCTAGTTTTCCCGCACCCAATACCTCGTAATGGAAGGATTGTGTCTCCTACTAACGAAACAGAAGATTCATCAGTGAATAAAATGTTTTTAATAAAATTTGGTTCACTATTAGCCTTCGTTATTAGAGTTTCACAAAACTCCATTCTTCGAAAGTAATCGTCTGGATAAAGCTGCTGAGTTTTCGAATATTTAAAATTCTTGTAACCGTGCTCTTTCCATACTTTCGTTACAGTAACATTGCTAACATCTAACTCTCTAGCAACGCTTCTACTTAAACGTGTTGAATCTACCTCGATTGTTGCACACATTTGTGTATCCCGGTATTCTCTTTCCTCAACTTTTTCTGGTAACACTTCTTGAGCGTGACATTTTCTGCAATTTTTGAGGCAATAACAACTCTCAAAATTTTTAACAATATTATAAATTGACTGTACACAAGGAATTGGTCTTCCTTCAAAAAACACAGAAAATAAATCTACACACTGTTGCGCAGAATTGCCACTATAAAACCATTTTATTATTTGAGCTTTTTCCGCGGCCATATAAACAGACATGTTTACAAAAATAAATTAAAACTCTACGCTGTTAGCCTTTAAAACAACTACGGTATAATGACAATATGACAAATTTGCCGACGGGCGACGAGCAACGACGAGTCAACGAAGCAGATAATGTAGTAGCAAGTCGACGACGCGCAGTGTTACCATTTATAGAGTGTATACCTAATCCAAAACTTAACGTACTGTACCTACACATTAATTGCTCTAAGATTTATATTCATTTGCTCCTACTATACCGATTAAGAACCTTCCTGCATTGTTGTCCTTAGGAATAACAGTTCCCGTCATATAAAACTGATACACTTTTTTTTCCCAATGTAAACCTGTGTTCAGACTTGGTTCGTGAATTAATTCGTTGTTGCCATCACAGATAACGGAATTATACTAAATCTAAATAAAAAAAACTTTCAAAAAGTTTTTTTTATAGGTATTATTATTATCAATAACAACAAAAAACTATATTTAATAAATTTATTAACTGGAGAGAGGGTTGCGTTAATGCCCAAAATGTTTAAAGTATCTTTAAGCGTAGAGTATTGGCACAAGGAATATTGGAATGCATCTACTGTAATTTTATAATGTCTGTCGCACAGCCCTCCTTTTAGCTGATTTGATACAATATTTCCTTGAACTGGCAAAGTTGCCATAGAAATTAGAATGACATATGTGACAAGATCAACTTACACAACTTGAAAAACACCAGTTGTACCAGTTTTTTATGCCGCGAAGGGTACCTAACTTGGCACAATGTAACCATTTACTAATATAATAAAATAAATCTAATTTTAATGTATTTTATATTTTTTAGATTGTGTAATTGAATTAATAGTATTAGTAAATAAAAATCAATTTTTTTAGGACAGATGATATACATGGACAACTGGAAAATGATGATGTATTTAGGAACTCCTGTAATGCCAGATTTGAATTCTTTAATACATTCTGGACTGTATATAAATGATCTCTCGATGCACGATTTTAGCAGGTTAGTTAACAAACTGTAACCGCACAATCATCTTTCAAGTACTTAGTTCCTATTTTTATCCCCTGAATGAGGCGATGATATACACAGCACTTGGTACGTCTGAGAAAAAAGTAGAAGAGCAGCATAAAAAAGTTAAATGGAATGAGTAAATTAAGAAATAAAGAAAATTTCAAAATGAATGAAGTTATCGGTTAGTGATCGGAAGATGCAACATATTAATGCTCAGTAGTTTGGCATATATTAGCATTGTTCCTATTTTTATCCCCTGAGTGAACAAAATTTCAGCGATGGTATGCAAGTAATACTGCCATGTACAATCTGCTGTCCTTCATACGATGACGCAAACTGTTTTTAATTTAATGACATTAACCATAAACCAGCTGATAAAATTTTCTGCTCAACTCCATTTGGCCATGTATATTCTATCGACTGCATCCGTAACCCCTGTTCTTCTTCTTAGATGTAGGTTTCGTACTTTATCTACTCTATCGTATATTTTTTGTTCGTCAGAGTTAGTGCTTTTTCACCATATGTAAGAATGGGTAGAGTAGAACATCATCATCATCATCATCCAGCCTCTATTTATCACGTCCACTGCTGGACATAGGCCTCCCTTAAACTCCTCCATTCCTCACGATTTTGTGCTCTTTGTTGCCAATTTTTAGTGATACGTCTGATGTCGTCGGCCCAACGTGTAGGTGGTCTTCCTCTACTGCGTTTGTCTGCTCTTGGCCTCCAATTTGTAATTTTGCTCGTCCATCGTGAATCGTGCATTCTCGCTACACATGGCCTGCCCAGTTCAATTTTAGTTCCGCTATGCGTTCCACAACATCAGTAATACTCGTCCTTCTTCGCAGATCTTCGTTTCTTATTCGGTCCCTCAACGTCACTCCCAGCATAGACCGTTCCATTCGTCTCTGTGCCACTCTCAGTTTCGAAGCCGTGGTCTTGGTTAAAGTCATAGTTTCCGCCCCATAGGTCATGACCGGTAATACGCATTGGTCAAACACTTTTCTTTTGAGGCTGATTGGTATGTTGGCCCTAAGTGTGTCTCGCAGTTTTCCAAAGGCTGCCCATGTTAAAGCAATTCGTCTTTGGATCTCACATGTTTGGTTATCCCTGCTGATTCTTATTTCATGACCCAAATACGTATATTTCTCCACCAGTTCTACCACTTTGTCTTGAATAGTCAAATGGTTATTGGGGACCAAATTTGTCATAAACTTAGTTTTGGTCAAGTTCATTCTCAGGCCCACCTTCGAACATGCAAAATCCAATTCGTTTATCATATCTGTAGCTTCTCCTAAATTATCTGTGATAAGGACAATGTCATCTGCGAAACGGAGATGGTTAAGCTTTTCGCCGTCTATCGTTACTCCTCTGTGGTCCCAATTGATCATCTTAAAGGCATATTCTAATGCCGTTATGAATAATTTCGGCGACAATGTATCTCCTTGCCTTATTCCACGATTTATTTTTATTGGTCGGGTTTTATTGTCTATTTTAACAGTCATAGTGGCATTTTTGTAAATATTATAAATAAGCTCACTATACCTATGGTCAATCCTGCTGTCATTCATTGCTTCTATAAGGCTGTCTAACTCGATCGTGTCGAACGCTTTATGAAAATCTATGAAAGTGAGAACAAGAGGTTTGTTATATTCTATAGATTTTTCAATGAGTGTTTTTACTGTGTGGAGGTGATCATTGGTACCAGAGTAGAACACATTGCTTTAAAATCTTTCTGGCTGTCAGATTGTTTCGGCTGAGCGAATCTCATGCCCCAAATATTTGTAAGCTGTCGAGACATGGACTACGATACTTCGTAGAATGTTTCGTGAAAAAGTAGTAGAGGAACAATAGAGAAGACGAACCTAATGCAGAAGTGTACCAATTGTATGCTTATTCCACAATAACAAAAGTGGTGAAGAAACGTATACTAGAATGGCTCGGATATCTAGAAAGAATGAAAGGTAATACACTAGTCAAGAATATTGCTTGGATAGTACTTGAGGGCAAAAAAAAGGAAGACTAAGAAAGAAATGGACAGATGTAGTGATGAAAGATGTCAGAAAGATGGGAATCAGAATTTGAAAGCTGATAGCTAAGAACAGAAGACGATGGAAATTATTCATCCAGAAATGGGCCTAAAAGACCTGTTAACGTAATATATACATACAAGATTCTTTATCGTTACAATGCATTATTATAATTATATAGGAAATTTTAGCTTTATGCACGTGTATTTTTCTGTTTAGGGACCTGATGTTAGCTGGTACTCAACAGTCAGTAGAACTTAAGTTAGCTTTAGATCAAGAACAATTAAAAAGTAAGAAATTAGAGGAGTCAATGCGGAAATTGGACGAAGAAATGACAAGAACGGATGAATTGTTATATCAGATGATTCCCAAGCAAGTAGCTGATCGGTTACGGAAAGGGGAAAATCCTATAGATACATGTGAGGTAAGATTTTTCTTTAAGCAATATAAATTATTAATAAAGGAAGTAAAATATAACATAACATTGGTGATTACTAGCACTTACTTATTTAATTTTATACTTTTATTTTAGATGTTCGATAGTGTTTCGATACTTTTCTCAGACGTCGTGACATTTACTGAAATATGTAGCAGAATTACTCCTATGGAAGTAGTATCAATGCTCAACGGGATGTACTCCATTTTCGACAAATTAACAGAAAGAAACAGTGTGTATAAAGTAAGTCAGTAAATCAAAGTCAGTTGCTATAAAGCTGTTAAGGCTTCTTCTTCTTCTTCAAGTTCCGCTCCTATCGGAGATTGGAAATCATTCTGGCAATTATAATTTTGTTGGTTATGCGCCTGAATAGTTCAATTGAACTGCATCCAAATCATTCACGGAGATTGCGTAGAAACGAGATTTTACGTCTTCCTACGCTGCTTCTGCCTTTGATTTTACCCTGCATCATATTCCTTAGTAGTTCGTATTTTTCACCTCTCATGATGTGCTCTAAGTATTCCAATTTCCTGATTTTTATGGAATTTAAAACTTTGCATTGTTTTCCTAGTTGTTCGAGAACTTGTTCGTTTGTTTTGCGATCCATCCATAATATTTTCAAAATACGTCGGTAACACCACATTTCGAATGCTTCTAGGTTTTTAATGTTGGATTTTTTAAGTGTCCAAGCTTCAACCCCATACAAAAGGTAGAGAAAATATAACATCGAAGCATTCTTATCTAGAGCGATATATTGATATCGCGATTACCAAATTGTTTTCTCATTCTATTAAAAGTTGACCCTGCAATTTCAATGCGGCATCTTATTTCTTTTGTCTGATCAGTATCTTCTGTGATCCATGCTCCAAGGTATTTATACGAAGATATTTGTTTAATTTCTGTATTATCTAGTACTAGCTTAACTTTGATGTTTTGTGCTTTTGTAAATACCATGAACTTGGTTTTCTTCAAATTTATTTTTAGTCCATAATCGCTGCAATATATATGTAGTTGTTTAGCAAGGTGTTGCAGTTCTTCTAGTGTTCCTGCCAGAAGGACGGTGTCGTCAGCATATCTTATGCTACTAAGTGGCTCACCGTTTTTTATAAGGCCCTCACTGACCTCGGCAAACGCTAATTCTGAGATGGCTTCACTGTAGAAATTGAATAACAAGGATGATAAAGTACACCCTTGGCGGACCACACGGCGAATCTGGATATCCTCGGTCAGTTCGTTTTCAAGTTTCACTTTTGCTGTTTGGTTCTAATTGAGGTTACACATGATGCTAATGTCTCTACTGTCTATGTTTTTCGTTAATGAAATTTCTTTAAGCCGATTATGCTGCACTCTGTCAAATGCCTTCTCAAAATCAATGAACAGGTATACTTCCTATTTATATCTAAGCATCTCTGCGAAAGAATAGCACATGCATCTCGTGTTCCCAGTCCTTTCCTAAATCCCATTTGTGTATTACTTAGAGATCTAATTTCTTATGTACTCTATTGTGAATTACTTTTAAAAACAATTTCAAGACATGACTCATTAAGGCTATGGTGCGATGTTCATTGCACTCCTTTGCATTGGCTTTTTTGGGAAGCAGTATGAATGTTGATTGAAGCCATTCTTTAGGTATTATACCTGTTCTATATATGGTATTGAATAGATCCAAAAGAAGATCAATAGATTCAGTATTCACAATTTTGAGTAATTCGATAGGAACTTCATCAGGCCCGGGAGATTTACCAATTTTAGCTTGTTTCATTGCATATTCAATTTCTTCTGGTATAATGTCAGGCCCAGTATCATCCTTAAATTCTTTTGGTGCTATATATTGTGTCCATCTCTGCATTTTTTGGTTTATATCTATTATAAGTGCACCACTTTCATCTCTTAGTTGCCCCAGTTTGAAGTGTTTTTCTCATACCTGTTAAATCTCTAATTCTTTTATGCATGCTAAAAAAGTCATATTTTTTCTCAATTTCTTCTAGTTCTTAGCACTGCTCAATGCTCATGTAACATTCTCTCCTATGCTTCTTTTATTCTCTTTTTAATTAATCGATCAGTTTCATTATATTTAATTGAAGATTTGAAGAATTGATTTCCTAGACAATATTCCCCCACATATCCATACACTCTTCCCTGGCCAACTTTGGCATTGAAGTCGCCCATTACTATTGTAGTGTGATGGTTCTTCATTGATTTTATGACTTGTTCCAAATCATGGTAAAATAGTTCGAAGTTAGTAGACACTGCTTCTATCTTTTGATTTGTATGCAGAACTATAGTATTGAGAATTTCATCTGTAAAAAATGTATTCCATATATCAACAAGATATTTTAAATGTTGAAGATTACGAGGCACTCCTGGTAAAACTTTTATTTTCGCTTCTGGTTTTTACTTTCTTGTTTTTATGCGCACAATGTTTTTTCCACTTTGTAACTTTATCTTTACCGACAAAAAAATTTCATTGCCGTCAATAATTTTACATGTCTCTTCGTACTCCATTTCATCCTGCGTCACTTTCAACTTCTTCCATGAGCTTTCGAAGCCGGTTCTGTTCTTTTTCATAATCACACATCATCGGTACAAAAAAATAATATTCAGTTTTAGGGCAAGTGTTATAAAATATTTAATTATTTTACCTGATTTTTTAAATTCTTCGTATTCAAATAAATATAACTTTAGTAGATGCGTCGGACTCACGCTCCGAAAATGATAATATATCTCATACGACTGAACGCTGAACTGTATCCTTCGAGACTAATGCACACTGAAACAATTCTAACAGATACTTTTAAAAGCTAGACTGAGTGCTGTCTAATAATAAAAGTTATGGGTGCATAACATATGGGCCGGACTTACAGTCCGGGCACCTCTACTGCAGGGTTAAAGTAGTAAACGTTTGTAATTTCGAATATTTTAGATGTATTTTTTGCCATATTGTTCACTAATTCGTTTCCAATTACTTCATTGTGTCCTTTAACCCAAAGTAAAGTATTTTTTTTGTGAATTGAAGTTCATGTAATAATTTTTTTATATCAAGTATAATGGAGTTTTGAAAACTATCTAATTGATGGCTACGAATAGCTTGTAATACTGCCTGAGAATCTAATACTATTACGATGTTTTCACAATAAATAGTGACACACCAAGTTAGTGCTTTCAGTACAGCAGCAGCCTCGGCTGTAAAAATAGAACATCATTCGGGAATTCGATATTTCTCTACAAAAAAGAGAATGTGTATTTGAATAATATAATGTATATGATATTACTACTTCCAGGTAGAAACCATTGGCGATGCATATATGGTTGTAAGTGGTGCGCCAGAAAAAGAAGGTAATCATGCCGAAAGGGTTTGTGATATGGCGATGGATATGGTAGAAGCAATTACTAATCTGAAGGATCCTTCAACAGGTATGTAATTTTCACAAATAATATGTCTGATTTAATTCTATATTGATTGTATTTACCATTTTTAGAAACTTATAGTAGTTACAACTGTACTAGTTTAAGGTATTTTCAAAAATTTCGAAATGGCTCAACAAACTTAAGCTTTACAGTGTATTGGTTTTACAAACAATAGACATATTGGTTTTAGTATGTTTGTAGTTCAGTTTGTAGAGTTTAGGTCTCTAAACCATATCGCACTAATAGTACAATAGTGTCGTAACTCAAAAAAGATGATTTTTCAGAATCAACGAAAAACTTATTAATCATTTTCTATTGCAGGTAAACAAAAAATTAATTCATAATATGTTTCGAATTATTAATAAAGGAAGGTTCTTTGTACTATTATTTAAATAAAAAAACTGACAGTGAAGGTATTTAAAAATTTTGAGTTAACACTATATTGCTCTAAGCAAAATGTTCGAAATGAAATATTATTTTGAGTTATGACATTATTTATGAAATATTTTGTGTTACTACAATTTGATTTACTATTTTTTTCTGCGATTTACGTTAGTTTTTGGACTTACAACAATTTTAGGAAATGATTCTTGGTATTTGTTAACATTGAATCTAAAGGAACTGTATTACACGTTAACTATTATTACCGAGAATTGTTGTTTTTGATATTAATAAATAAATCAAGACTGTTTTAATTGCGTTTATCTTATAAGCAAACAAATACAGATACAGATAACAAAATACAGTATTCTCAAACATTTTGTACTTAATCAATATATTTACGTTGTTTGCCATGTTTTCCGCGTATTAAGCCACACTTTGGATAGGGCTGTAGCAATAGGTCGATCGTTTATAGCTAGAGTATTTTCAAAAAATGTTTTGCTAACTTTAACTTGATCATTGTTAACTGTAAAATTAAATCCAGTGCGTAGTTTGCGAAAATTTCTACTCTTCAGTGGAAATAACGACGGTGAAGAGAATTCCTGCTTGCAATTCTCAGCATTTGTTCACAAAGCAACAAGTAATCGCTCAGGACTCATAAGTATTGAACCTGAAAGTGAATCAAGTAATATTATTGTATTAAGTATACAAGTACTTGACGCAAGAATGTCACAAAGAGTGTAGTAACTCTAAATTTATAAAATAAAATAGTTGGTAAGCTTCCCAAATAACACTGCTACACATTTTAAATGAATTATTACTATCCGGTGATCGACAAATAGATCATGATTAATAAATGTTTTACAAACAACAATAAAAATGATTTAAAGTTGTGATTCAACAATAATGTAATATGTCAAAAATAATGAACTGAACCTATAATAGTGTCGTTAGTGAAGATATTAATTTAAAAAGTGCTGGTGGAAATCAGTACTAGTGTAATAATTTGAAAAACAGCAATGTTATGGTTAGATTCTAATCAACAAGAATGTAATAACTCGAAATATAGCTATGAGAATTACATCGAATTACAAACTCGAAATGATGAACAAAGCAACACGTGCGTTCCCGATCACTGTTGGTCGCAACTAAAGATGACGCGATATTGTGAGGGGGTGACGACAGTCGGTCAGTCATGAATAACGTCTTATGTCGCCATCCCTTATTCATTTATTGCACTATTAAAATGACAGTTTTATTGACTTTTTTTTGTTTAAATGGCATATGCAAATGCCATACAGCAAGTCACAACATAAAAATATTCTACCCAGAAAGAAGATTGTGTAGTACAATATAAAAAGATAATATAAAATCCAAACTTAAGTAGCATTACAATTTTAAGCATTAAAATTATTATTAAGGATAGGATAGGGATAAAACATGGACACTGTTTCTCGTCTAGGGACCCATCAAGACATTGCTTTTAAGACAAACTAGATTAGGTCACGGATAAAAGGTAATAATGAATGGGGTATAACAGAGGTTAGGATTCTAATTACAGTTCAATATTAAGCTTACTTCTGCAAATAAATTCCATCAAACATTCATTTACAACTCTTATATTTAGAGATAGCAGATAGCACATATTGTACGGAGGAAAAATTTTGATGGTAACTAAATTTTTTATTAGATCTTCAGTTTGTTTTGTGTATTTTTTACATTAGAAGAAAATGTGATTTAGATCACCTTCTTTTTGACAGTCTGGACATAAATTTGAATTTACTATTTTTAGTTTGGACAGATGACTAGGATAGCAGGCGTTTCCAAATTTTATTATGGATGTTTATTGACTTACAGGGAATTGAATTTTACGTATGGATATAGTGTTATGTTAATTTCGGAACATTTTGAGTTGCGACACTATTGTATTATTAGTGCGGTATGTCAGGACTGGGCGTATTATTGTTTTGTAGAGTTTTATTTTTATATTTAAGGATTTAAGGAGGAGAGGAGGTGCAAATTCTGCTGATCTCTGTGGTATTATTATTTTCAGTGTTAAGGAGCGCTATCTCGTTTTCTATATATAAGTGGTGGTAGAATTTGTGGTTGCGTGCTTATTTTCATATTACTTACCTATAGCATATATTTCATATATTCATACATGAATGAAGTAATAGTTTGTGTATTTAGATTTTTTTGTATTGTAGGTCAACATCTCCGTATTCGTGTTGGAGTCCATTCAGGAGCAGTAGTTGCAGGAATAGTTGGTTTAAAAATGCCAAGATACTGTCTATTTGGTGATAGCGTTAATACAGCCTCAAGAATGGAATCGACGAGTGAAGCTATGAAAGTGCACATATCTCAATACACGAGGGAACTTTTACCGTCTAGTTATAAAGTAACCGAAAGGGGAGAAATACAAATAAAAGGAAAAGGTAGTGACATCACCGAAATTAAACATTTATTTATGAATTTTGTAAATTTTATGAAATGTTCGGTGTCTTCTGTATTTTATACAAACAGTTAAAGCCAACTTATAATTATATATTTCATGTATGCTAAACAAGAATTATCTTTTTTGTGGTCATTTTTTAGATAAATGTTTTAAAATCATTTTTTTGTCGACTTGGTTATAGATAAAACGCATAAGTGGAGGAATTCTGGTAGTTTTTTCTACTAATCAGTAAGATGTAATGCGTACCATTACACTAAAAACGTGATAAGTCTTATGCGTCTTCACCAAAAACATTTATACGAATTCTACACTCCAGGCTACGCTTTATCGCCTTATAAACAATGTGTTCTGGGAAAGGGCAGATGGAAGAAGGTCTGTAGGGCGGCCTAGAAAAAGGTGGAAAGATACAGTCAGAGAAGATATAGAGAAGATGGGAGTGCGACAATGGGAATTACTGGCGCAGGACCGACAAACAAGGTAATAGTAAACGTGGCAAAGACTCATGAAGAGTTGTAGCTCCATTGATGATGATGATGATGATGCTGAGGCTACGGATAAAGATAGATGAAAACATAAGTGGAAGACAATTTAGTTTAAAAATATGTATTGTCACCAAAGATACTTTATCCACGCTGCAACTATTGATAAAAAAAAGTCTCATTTACCAGAGATTGTCTTCGCATGTTTTGTAGATGATGAGAAGGCATTCGATAACGTAAAGCACAACAAAATTATAAATTTGCTCAAACATCAAAGGAGTGACACAGGGATGTACACTGTAATTACTCCTGTTCAAGTTATATTTACAATCCACTTTCCAAGAGACTTTAGACCAGTGATTCTCAACCTTTGGATATGCTTCTGTAGAAGGCGCACTACTACTAACAAAGGGGTGTAAGCGTAACATTATCTAATTTAGTACCATCAAAATAAAACAAAATTCTGACAAAATAAAAAAAAAATACACATGAACACTGGCATAATAGGTACACTTATAAAGAGCACTATATTATTACAGTATTTAATTTTTAGGAACAATGAAAACCTACTGGTTAGAAGAAAAGGAATATTGGTCGCCTAGTACAAGAACGGAAAATTCCGAACCAGAGACAAGGACCGCTCTTAAACCAATACATCAAAGTAACTCAATAGGAGCGGTACAGGATATTGCTCGAGCGGCATTGTACTCACCAATAACATTTAAAGATGTAGCTAGAAGAAGTATAACCAGCTCGCCTATTAAAGCGAAAGGTAAGTAATATACATCTCAAGCACGTAAGTAAATATTTCAAATGAGTACTGACAATTTGTTATAAGTAAGCAAATATCTACAAATATCAAAATGTTTACTTATCTTATCACCATCAGGTCTTTACAATTTTTTCACGATTTCCCTCCATCCTTCTCCGTCCCGAACTAGTTGTTCGGCGTCATGTAACCATTGGTTAAACAATATTTTTGTTTGATCTACTCAACGGCTTCCCCTAGGTCTCTTTCCTTCAACTCTACCCTTGACTATCAGTTTCTCCATCGTACCTGTTCTTTTAGCAATGTGTCCAAAATACTGCATATATCTCTGTTGTATTTGTTTAAGCCATCTATCATTTACTTTGTTCTAATATTGATGCGTTGGTGCGCATCGGTATGCTAGAATTTTTCCAAATTGCTACCAGTTTCATCATAGCCGTTCTAGTAACAGTCAATCTAGGAAATGTGAATGGCCGTTCTGAAGAGCCCTATTAGGGTGAAATACATATAAGCGGATGCACAGATGTACTATAAGTAAAATCAAATCTTAACTGTCTTTTCCTTTTATTCCGATGTACTCTATATGAGTACTAGAAACCAATTCGCTAAGGATTTTTGCTTAGTTGAAGAAGTATGTTATGGAATGCAAATTTTAGATTCCCCATGTCTCTAATAACATCTTTATCAACGTCTGTTTTGCCTTGCAATTCTTAAAAAGCACAGAATAAAGCAAAAATCTGAATTTGGTTTAGAAAATTAGTTTACGGATTTAATATCAGATGTCACCATTTGCGTCCATTCGAAGCCATGTTAGAGTTGCTTCCTAAGACAGAAGAGATTTATTTTCACGTTCAGAGTAGGAATAAGAAAAACCTACCGCTTTTAAACGAAAACCGTTTTTTTTTTACTACGCAATAATCGGTTTTATTTGATGTTTTTTTGTCCCAGTTATAACCGGATTTTTATTTTTAAAGTACATCGGAACTTTTTTGCATAGAGGTGGTCAGGAAGCATCTTCATCTGATTCTGAGGCGAGTGTGAGCTCTACTTCATTTTAGACATATTAAATTTAGTTGTCACAGATGGCCTAGAAGATATAAACAATGTAGCATTAAAAAATGTAATGAACTAAATAAAAGCCATAGTCACTTTCGCTAGGCACAGCAATCTTTTCATGGAAAGGTTACGAATGGAGCAGGAACGGGAGGGCAAGTCAGAGGGCGAAGTGAAGCTTTTGGTATAATCCGTACCAACCAGATGGAATTCTGTCTACCATATGCTTAAAAGAATCATACTATATACCTATATACCTATACTATATACTATATACCATACATATTATCCCCCTTGTGTCTATTTTTGAAAGATCTTTAAAAAACCTCAAGCCAAACCTGAATACATCCCAAAAGTTATGCCAAAAGCTTATAACTAGTCTTCAAGAGAGGGGCACTAAGCTTTTACGAAACCCCCTGCTTTGCCTTGCTACAATTACGGACCCGAGATTCAAAACACTATATCTGAATCCGTCTATAGCGGAGACAGTCACATCCAATTTAGGCTCGGAAGTTAGGACGTACCTTACCGAAATCGGAAAACTTTCTCCTTCCTGCTCCTTCCAGAATAAAGAAGTCAAAGTGAGTTTAAAATCGAAACCCTCTTTGGTCTTCACACGATCTAGAGTCGGTGAACAATGGTTCCAGTTCAAGTTCTCAGGACACACGGATTTAAAATTCTTTTCCAAAGTTACTACTATATATCTGCAGCAGCCTTTGCTGCCGAGATTAAGTGATCCGTCTTCATTCTGGGAGCAGAACACAACCTGTATGCCAGGCTTGGCTTTTATAGCTAAAAAATACATGTCGTTGGTCGAAAGTTCGGTGGCATCAGAGAGACTGGTGTCATCATTGAACGATATTGTATCAGATGACAGAAGCCGCTTAACCGACCAAATATATGAACGAGTTTTTCTCAATAGGCTTCATGAAAAATACTGGCCAATATAATTTTAAATCCATTTCATAGACTAGAACCTATTTGTAACCTTCTAAGCTATACTTTTTTACTTAAAATATTACTTCATTCTACTTATATTATATTTTAATCTTACGGTATATTATATTAAATGATAATGATTAAAATAAAATCAATAACATAATAAATAAATATAATAATTAATAGAATAAAATGGTTTTATAAAACATTGTGTCTTATTTATATTAATATTGATGTTCTTTCGATAATACTAATTTTGATCATATTGATATAAAGTTGAATGAAGTATCGCAAACCAAAGTGCATTGTAAATGTAACTTCGTACATATTGGATTAAAAAAACCGAAAATCGGTTTTTGGAAAATTTGGCCGGTTATAACCGCCAGGTTAAACCATAAGCAAAAAAACCGGTATTGTAACGACCATATTGTTTACCACAGGGTAAGAATATGGGGGGACAAGATTGGGCAAACAAAATAATCGAAACGGCATACGGCACTCAGTTGGTTGTTGGAGAGCTGGGTCGTGGATAAGTTGAAATATTGGGGGTTGAATTGGGGCAACTACAAAAAAAATAAATAAAGGGGTACTTATACAAATCTTTTGGGACAAACAGAATGAAAATAAACGGAAACACCTCAAGAAATTTAATATAGGGCGCCACTTGAGGTGCCTAATTATACCTATTACAACCACTAGTTGTAACTAGGGAAATAATTATAGAACATCAAAAATATAGAAAAAAAATATCTTTTTCAAATAAAACTCAAAATAGATCAGAGAAACAAATTAAACATTTATTTTTGTCTCTAACAAACAGTTATCAAAATTATGGGTTACAAAACAAACATACTATATCATAAAACAAAATAAACAAAACTTACATGTCTTAGTTTACATCAAAGATTGTTACAAAAATTCAAATGGTTTCTATATTATGGCCAATTAGATTATCAAAAATTAAGGATCCTTGTTAATGAAAACATATAAATTTAACCTTATATATGAAATATCGTTTCTACATAATAATCAAATTAAAATTGTCATAACAAAAAAAAAAACAAATTAAAGCTTGCTGTCAGGTATCACATTTAATTTTGATGACAAAGAACAAAAGTATTAATAGCATAACCATACATATTACAATTTTTTAATTTGTTATGAAAGCAATTATTACTTTAGCGAAAAAATATCTGTCTTTACTTTAAAAAATTAATATATTGAATTATTACCTTAATGTTTTTTTTATACAAACACTTTGAAACTTTACATCTCTGGGGAAGCTACTCGGACAAAACTTTCAAACCTGGAAGTCAGCAACCATCAGGAACTAGTTCTACACTCCAGGGCAAAACGATTGGAACAGGAACTTGGTGAAAGAATCAAGCCGACTACGGGGACATCCTATATCATACTTCTTAGAAGCTTCCGGTATTTATTCAAATCTGATAGTATTATCATTGACCGGTCCTAAGACATTTCAAAAGAAATTGAATCCTCTTTGATTCAAAAATGGCCCAACATTTCACACCCGCAAAAAGCGTCTACCACCGTTTCAAATAGGTTCTTGGACTCACATTGTAGCACGTCTGCTCTGCTTCAAATCTAATCGT
Organism: Diabrotica balteata; assembly: GCA_918026665.1. Taxonomy (NCBI): domain Eukaryota; kingdom Metazoa; phylum Arthropoda; class Insecta; order Coleoptera; family Chrysomelidae; genus Diabrotica; species Diabrotica balteata. Next base: position 3,450,822 of record OU898284.1, read on the forward strand.
CGACTCAGTTTCAAATCTTTTACTCAATTGTCACATGTCTGCCCCGTTTCTAATCAAATCTTAGACTCTACATTGTAGCACGTCTGCCCTGCTTGTAACTTAAATCTCGACTCCTTTTCCGCGTTAAATTTTACAAATTCAAAGCCAAAATAAATTCCCTTCCGTCTTGCAGCTAGCCTGTAGTCATCAAACTTAAAACAAACAATCTTCCCCTTGTTATTCGTTCCTAACAATGAAAGACAAATAAAACCTTTTTTTTATCAGGGGGCATCATAAATTTACATAATACAAATTAACAAAACAGCACGTATTTTAAACCGGAGTTCTACCTGACTTGTAACAAAAGGTTCGATATTTGAATCTAAACACAGACAAAAGACATCTATATTTACTTTTGAATCGGTAGAAATATACGCATTATTGATTATTCTAACCGGAATATTAGGGGGACTTCATGTAACATAATACCTCTTTGGCGATAAAAAACTTGTTGTTTCACCTAACATTGCAACACAGAGATAAAACATATTTCCAGCGTTAATACGCATTTAAAAATCTCGTCAAAAAAAACTTGAAATATTTTTTCGATTGTTTTCTTGGTAAAAACAATAGGAACGTACTACAGAAATCTTTTATATCCACATTAAATAAAAAACGCTACAGTATAACCGAAAACGGGTGTTTTGTCAAAAACCGCCATCCCTAGTTCAGAGCGACTGTGAATTGCCGTTCTGAAGAGCCCTATTAGGGCGAAATACGTATAAGCGGATGCACAGACGCATTATACGTGAAATCAAATCTTAACTGTCTTTTCCTCTTATGCTATTTATTTATTGATAATTCACAATTTCTGGACAATACCTTTAATAATTCACTAAATTTCAGAACAACGATCAAATTCAGCCGGAGCTGTTTGTACTAGCTGCGATCCTGCTGACATTTTTGGTTCACTAGTCCTAGACGATGGTGAATCAGATGAGAAGTCCCAAAATTCTCAAGTAACGCTTCCTTGTACGTTTAGACACAGAAGTACCACCGGTCCTTCTACTATCGGCTTTTCAGCGGAAAAGGATGAGGTAAGACTTTAAAATATTTCTTTCTCCAATGATATAATTATATCCACCCGTAACTAATTTTATTTTATTTATTTTATATATCACTACTTCAGTTGTCAGATTGTCGAATATGTCACTGAACCTATTCGCTCCGTGCGTGACTGACACGACACCTACCGCCTTTTTCTGACAATTTTGGAGTCCCAATTTTCAGGTTAAACATATGACATATGTTTGACATTGTTAAATACATGCGAAATTGACAATTATTAATAAATTAGTTTTTTAACTATATTTTTTCAGTTTATGTACAAAATAAATGTAGTATTAAAAACTGGGTTTCTCAAAATTGATCATAATATATCTTTTCAACTCCAAACGTAAAAGAAGGGGAAAAATCTAGTACTGACAAATCAAGTTTTTCACGCAAAAGAGCATATAATTAAAAACAATAGTAGTAAAAGTTATGATATAAAAGCTAAAGTCATCTACAGTTAGCTTGAAGCCTTATGAAATATCATTCAAGGTAAATTATTTAAATTTTTCCTATTTCAATTGCGTAAAATTGAAATTATGTGATATTTACTTTTTCATATTAATAGCAGGAATTTATCTATTTCTTTTCTCTAATTTATATGTAATCTTTGGGAACCTATAAAAACTACACTCACTGTTTTTGCTATTATTAACACAATTAAATACGCAACATGTATTTGCACACATTTTTGATAAAATTTATGAGTAAAAATATTTTGTCCAATATTCCAATTTTGTCATATTTCGCCGCTATGCACGCTGGCGTCGTTTCAATGTACCCCTACTATGGTCACGCACGGAGCGAATACAAATCATGCGAAAAAGATGAATTTTTCGGATATGGATTGATTGATTGATTTATATTTTTTGACTTCAACAAAGAGATGCAAATAAGTTTGGCCCTACCCCCTCTGATAACAGGACGAGACACGAAGAGAACTTAAGAACAAAAACGATACGAATGCACGCGTACAGTTATATTTAAAAAAAAGGTACAAGTAATAGAAAGGGAAGTTAACGTCATCCTATTTGTGTAAAACCGGCTGGGATTTTTGGAGGGTATCAAATTTCATAAGTGATCAATAATGCAACTCATAGACGTCAAAGACGTTTAATTTGATAGAAGGTTTAACGTTACGTACAATAAAAAAATTAATTGCCTCGTCACTTAAGTGAGATTGAAGAGGCTCAAATAATTACTAAAATGGAAGAAGGATGGTCAATTCGTTCCCTAGCAAATTTCTATAATAGAAATTTGAAAACAATCTTCAGAATTAAGCAACAATGGGTCCAACAACAATCATTAAAAAGAAAAGTTGGTTCAGGGCGTTCCAAAGTATCCACTCCTCAACAAGATGCTGCTTTAGTACAATTCTTAAGAGATAATCCATTTGCGACGTCGAAGGATTCAAGGATTCATACGGGATTTCCTGGTGCCCAACCTACTGTAAGCAGAAAGATCAATGAATCTGAATTAAAAAACCGACCAGCTGCTAAAAAACCATTAGTAACTGTTGAACATCGGCAAGCAAGAGTAATATTTGCACTAAACTATATTTACCGCAACCCACAATTTTGGAACAACGTCATTTTTACTGATGAAAAGAATTTTCAGTCGACCTATAACGGTCAAATCCGTGTTTATCGTCCAGCCAATACTAGGTTTGAAGAACTATATATTCACTCTCATAATAAATCTGGACGTTTTTCTGTAAATGTATGGGGTTGGATTAGTATACATGGACCTGATGTTTGTTGGAGATTAGAGGGAAGATTTACTGCCGACAATTACATTACCGTTTTGGAACACGTAATGCTCCCTTCTATTGAGCAATTGTATCCTAATAATACTTTTATATATTAACAAGATAATTATTCAGTCCACACTGCCCATGCCGTAAGGAATTGGTTTCAAACGCAAAACCTGGAAGTATTGCCATGGCCTGCGCACAGTCCAGATATAAATCCAATTGAAAACATTTGGCGCATAATTGTTAAAAAATATATAAAAGAAATTTTATGCTACAAAATTCAGATCAATTGTGGGATACAATCTTAGAGTGCTGGGAAGATCTTGATCGAAATATGATATCTAATATAATTCAAAGTATGCCAAATAGACTAAATAAAGTTATAGAAGCAGATGATTCTATCACCAAATACTAAATTCTATTTGTAACAGTCATTAAAATTATTCTTTATATAATTGTTGAATAAATGGTTTCGTCTAATTAATGCTCAACGCCAATGATTTATATTTTTAATAACCTGTGACATTCAAAAATCCCAGCCGGTTTTACAATGACGTTAACTTCTCTTTCTAATAATTGTATTTTTTTTTTTTTTTTAATATAACTGTACTACAACAACTTGATAAAGATATTAATAAAGCAGTGAGAAAGGACATATGACAATATAACACAAAAAATAACAACGGTTGTCCAGGAAAATAAAAGTTTAAAGGTGCTGAAAAGATTCAAGCTCTAGGTAAGAAGAATATTGTTAAGCTCGCAGATCAGAATGAAAAAGTGGTAACAGATAAAGATAAGATAATTAAGATAGTTTAAGAATTTTACACAGAATTATATAAAAAAGGGGTAAGAAAGACGGCACCAAGTTGAGAAAAGTCCAGCATGTGGGTTCAGAGAATATCCCAGAAATAACAATCGAAGAAGTCTCAAAGTCATTAAATCGAATAAAAAACAATAAAGCAGCTGGTGATGACCAAATCGTGATTGAGGCAGTTAAAGCAGGAGGAAAGACAGTATTGAAAGCACTGACACAATTATATAACTTATGCCTTTCAAAAGAGGTTACACCATCTCAGTGGAATAAAGCTGTTATAGTAGTCATGCACAAAAAGGGAGATTTAACAGAGCTAAAGATTTATGGACCTATTAGCTTGTTATCTCATGTTTATAAGTTATTTATAAAGATAATAACTAATAGATTGACATCAAAACTAGACTTCTATCAACCTTGCGGCAAGCAGGATTTAGAGCTGGATACGGAACAAACGATCATTTGCAAACCATTAAATCGTTAGTTGAAAAAACCGTTAAATATAATATACCCCTGATACTTGTCTTTTTCGACTTTGAAAAAGCATTTGATACGGTCAATCAAAGTGAAATGCTCCAAGCTCTAACACAATGTAGAATAGAGAATCGATACATATCCCTCGCCAGATACATTTATCAGCATGCTACAGCGTGTGTAAGACTTAATGAAGATACTGATATTCCAATAGATTGGAACGAAAAGGTCATCAATGTAGATGGAAAATTTTGAAATATTCTTAAATATGCAGATGATATCGTTCTTATTGCAGACAGCTTTGATTAGGCACAGATGCTCCAAGAACTTCATACTACCACAAAAAGAATTGGTCTTAAAATATTTTTTTTCAAAAACACAATTTATGACAAATTTATTGAGCCAGTTGACTCCTATAAATACTTGGGCCTGATATCAGAATAAGTCGAGACAACCAAACAATCGAGCTGAAAAGAAGAATAAACCTCGCTTGGGCTGCATTTGGAAAGATGAAGGATAATTTTAGGTGTATGATTTTTATGTGTCTGAAAAGAAAAGTATTTAATCAGTGTATTTTGCCAGTGATGACCTACGGCGCAGAAACCCTAACACTCACAAGAATAACAGTGAGTAAACTACAAGTTACGGAAAAAGCAATGGTGAGAATAATGTTAGGGATTTCACTACGTGATAGGATACCCAGTGCTACTATACACAAAAGATCAGGAGAAGCAGACGTTATTGAAAGGATAACAACACTAAAGTGGAACTGGGCAGGTCAAGTAGCAAGATCAGTTGATGACTTGTGGACAAAAAGAATTTTGGAATGAAGACCCCGAATACAAACTTATAGAAATAGAGGTCGACCCCCAACGAGATCGACAGATGACATAAAAAGAGTGACTACAAATTGGATTCAGATGGCGCAAAATCGGACTAAGTGGAAAAGCATGCGAGAGGACTATGTTCAGCAGTGGACGTTAGAGGCTAGTCGATGAATATTTTAATACCTGTATAATCGAAAATAATTTTAAATTACAAACAAAAACCTAACAAAATAAAACCATGGGTTTTATGCATCCTGTATGCAAATAATGTATTTAACATATTTTGTTTCTAGATTTTTGAGTTTTATGTCACTTTTTAATTATTGTCACTCTTTTAAAAAGTTACTAAAATAAATTTTGCGAAACAATATCTATTTTTTCAACTGTATTTTGACTTTTTAACAAAAATCTACAGTTTTTCATTTTATCACACCGTTACTTCTTACTATTATAATATAAGTATATAAATATGTTTCAGGTCAGTATGGTGCTTCCAACAGAACTCGCAATTCCAATGCCTAGTCTCTTATCAAACGATTTAAATAATGAACCCAAAACTCTCTGCAAACCTGAACCAAAGACTCAATACCAAAGTGAACCATCGTATTCGCAGACGTGTCAAAAGCCATCTCTACATCTCAACCTTCATCAATCACTGCAACCTCAAGAACCTAAATACGAGTATGGTAAAGTAATGCATGTATATGCGAAGAAAATGGCTAAAGAAAAAGAATTTCCCACCTCAAAGAGTGAAGCTAGTCTGTGTAAGAAAAAGGAACCACATCCCGCGAAAAATAAAAATCATCATCACCACCACCATCAGTGTTGTCCAGGATTTGGGGATTCTACAAAACACCATCGATATCGAAGCAACGCTTGTATTATTAGCTAGGTTTTAATGTAATCAGTTTTTGATCGATATTAAATAAGTTACTTTTTGTAGTTTCTATTTTATTTATGATATTGTCAAGCTAGCACTCCAATAAACGAAGGAAACGCCAGAAAACACACGAGTATGAAATAAAATTGATGAATTCGACCGTTACTTGGTGGAAATTCATTTGATGTATTACAATAAAACACTGAAAACTTTGTTTTCAAAGTTCCATTTATCCTATAAATTCAACTTCCCTTCACACTTTCATTCAGGCTTAGGACTGTCATAGTTTATACATAATATAAACATTGGCGTGTTTAGAAGATGTTTTTTTTATTTTTTCGTATTTTTTTTTAATTTAATAATTTTTTTTGTTTTCTTTTTAAATTTTTTTGGTTTTTTCCGTTTTTTTTTTCAAACTTTTTATACAGTAAAATACAAAAAATTCTTGGGAAAAAAAAATTGTCTATTTATTTCAGCTTCTGGATATATGCCAATGTCCTTAAACACAACCTTAAGTCCCTTGTATCTTTATATTTCTGTAAAGTTTTGGATATTTTTTCATCAAGATTAATATTTGTTTTCTTGCGCCGCTTTCCTTCTAGATTGAAAGTAAATCGAGCATAAAGGTGATCACAATATTCTGCTTCTTTATCCAGGCACTTCACTAATTGGAATACATTGGGATGTTGTCTTATTACTGTATTCAGACGATGATTCCAACCTTCTAAAACGTTATTACTTCGATGTCTTTGATCATGGCAATTCCACAGTTCCTTGGTAATGTGAGTATTTTCTAACAATTGTTTAACAAAGTAATCGTTAAACTGTTCCATTTTTTCCGAAACAGGAGAGGTTTGTTGAACCCATAACCAGCCATCATCGACATCTTCTATGGGTAGATACGCTAACGCAGCACACATTTTTATGTGCAACGGTATCTCTTCGTTGTCATTGTATTCAGAAACAAGTCCAATATTTTGAACATTTTTCCATATACATTGATTGAAATGAAAATTACAACCAGAAATTTTGGCTTCTACCTGTTCAAAATCCAGTTTTATAAGAGATGGTTTCCAATTTGGTAGTTTCTCTTTCATTTATGAAAATAACATACCGTTTGTCTCTTTGGTTTTGTTACGAAGTAACGCAAATATCAATGGAATTGTATTTGTCTCCTCTGACGTACTACCAAGATGGATATGAACGGTATATATTTGACTAAATTGCTTACTGCAGCTTTTAAATGTTCCATCCATAAATACAGTGTCCTTACTGTTAACCAAAATCTCCCTAGCTTTGTTGCTGGCAAACACCAAGATTCTATATCCCGAGGAAGTGGTCTTGTCGATAAATAAAAATTTCGTTTTGTCGCTCATTGTAAAAATTTCTTCTGGAAATACTATTTTGGATGCTGCCGCTGGATCTGTGAGCAGCCCACGCGCACGTTTTCTACAATCGTTTAAAACACATTTCACTGAAGAGAATTTTGGGATGTCTGTCACGAAATCCAGTCCTTGACTATATATTCTTTGAAATTCAAATTGATATAAAACAAATGACGGTATTATATTTTGATTTGATACAGAGCAGCAACAAGCCGCATATACGTATTTCGATCTCTTTAGATCTCCTCAGTACGGTATAGTTACTACTCCATATCAAACCAAAATATTTTCCCGTCGTAGATTATAGTTATTAAAAATAACTATTTACGGACGTAACTACGCCATCTAAGAACAAAAAGAGAAATCATACGATTTCTACCTGGCGAAATCAAATTCAAATATAGGCCGCCGTGCTCCCTAAGACTTGCGAAGCAAACAGCTTGATGAATGCATCGGCGGGAAAATATTTTGGTTTGATATGGAGTAGTAACTATACCGTACTGAGAAGATCTAAAGAGATCGAAATACGTATATGCGGCTTGTTGCTGCTCTGTATCAAATCAAAATATAATACCGTCATTTGTTTTGTTTATTTACTTCATTTGGAGTACCAGAAATCGAATTCACTACGAATATAGGCCATGATGAACGGCATTTGGAGTGCAAGTTTTAGACTCCCTTGCCGATGCATTCATCAAGCTGTTTGCTTCGCAAGTCTTAGGGAGCACGGCGGCCTATATTTGAATTCGATTTCATCATCATCATCATCAACTAGCCTCTAACGTCCACTGCTGAACATAGGCCTCTCGCATGCTCTTCCACTTAGTCCGATTTTGCGCCATCTGAATCCAATTTGTACTCACTCTTTTTATGTCATCTGTCCATCTCGTTGAGGGTCGACCTCCCATTCGATTTCGCCAGGTAGAAATTGTATGATTTCTCTTTTTGTTCAAATTGATATATCTTTATCTTGACATCGGCAAATAACTATTGTCTTCCCTAGCTCTCTTTCGATCATTGAAGACACACTGCTTCACTTCTGTCGCTGCAACACTCGGCTTACACTACTGTTCGGCTTCCTTAATTATTGTGTTATAATCCATAATTATGTGGCCTCGAAATTTTTCAGTTTTCTTTTTCAAACAACTCCAAAAAACCGAACCATCTTTATTTGTTTTTTTCATATTTTCTGTTACCATACCCTTTGTTAATGACTTAAGTAGTTACCAGTTCGCATTATTAGGTAGAAAGGAAAGTTAGTTCCAGCGATCTTTCATTTTGGGAATTCTAGTTACTAATTATATCTAAACAATTGACTTCCAGGTAGAAGGATTATAAACAGAATTATTAAATATTAAAGAACAATCTGTTGTTTGACAGTATTAGAAAAATTTAATAATTTTGTTAGTTTTGATTTGACATTTTTTTTCAAATCTAAAGGAAAAAGATGTTTCTGTTTATTTGACATGTTAGTTTGTTCATTGCAGGTTCACCAGACTATTATTATAGAATGAAATTAAAATTATATTGCAAGAGAGCGCAAATCGACCGATTAAGGAATCTATAGTAGTTGGATATTTCTATTAAGAAAATTGCAAAGCGCAAACCGGTCGATTTCAGGTAAGGGCGCAAAACGGTCAAGCGCAAACCGGCCATATTCAAATCTCATGACCATACGGTCAGTTAGTTTGTGTTAAAACTAATTTAAATGGAGAATAATGCTTTTGTTGTCATTTAACTACTAGTCGGCCGGCGCCACTGAGTAAAGATGGTCTGGCGTTAGCAGCGCAGAAAAATTAGTGATACGCCCATTTCAAATCGCAGTGTGCTTTAACTGCTAAAACAGTCTTAAAGTCATGAGGTGATCCGGTCAGCTTTGGTACAAAGCGGTTATACTCCGGAACTATCGATGGGATTATCAGCGCCGATGGCGTTTAACCCTTGAAACAAGCGATGAGCTCTAATAATTTAATTCGTACTACTCGCAGTTACATGATTTAATATCTAATCAATGTCTACATTAGGTTGCGAAACTGCAACAATTGCAGTAGATAAAGAAAACGACACTAGAGATTGCGAGATCAAGAGGGTACTGTATTTTTTTTTAACCTATTCTCTATCCTTCCATTGTTGGATATAATAGGTCTCCCCCAGTTCTCTCCATCTTTCCCTATCTTGAGCTGTTCTCTGCCATGTGGGACCTCCTTGTTTCCTGATGTCATCTTTCCACCTCATCTGTGCTCTGCCTCTTGATCTCTTTGCATTGTATGGACGCCGCTTTCCGATCACATTCTTCCATCGTCCGTCTTGGAGACGTTCATTACGTCCAGACGATTTCCATTTCAGTTTTGCTGCTTATTCGATCGCGTCTACTGTCTTTGTTCTAGTCCTGATCAACTGGTTACGTTTTCTATATTTAAGTGATATACCCAACATTTGTCTCTCCATCGCTCTTTGTGCCTTTCTTATCCTATCCAAATTGGCCTGTGTAAATGTCCATGTCTGTGCTCCGTAGGTGAGCACCGGTGTTATACAGGAGTTATATACCTTGCTTCGTAAGTATAGAGTGATTGTTTGATTTTTTAGAACGTAAGAAAGTTAGCCGAACGCTGCCCATTCCATTCTTACTCGTCTCGACATTTCGACTGTTTGATTTTCTGTATTAGCTCTGATTGCTTGTCCTAGATAGATATACTCATTTACCTGTTCTATTTTTTCTGTTTGTATTTTTATTGCCTCTTGGTCTTCCGTGTTTGTCATTACTTTTGTTTTGTTGAAGTTAATTTTTAGGCCTTTTTGCAGTGATTTTTCATGAAGTTCATTCAACATTAATTCCAGTTCTTGTCGTTCCGAGGAGATCAGGAGTATATCATCCGCAAATCTAAGGTGATTTAGGTACTTTCCGTTAATACATATTCCTCTGTTTTCCCAATCTGTTGATTTTATTATATCTTCGAGGGTCAAGGTAAACAGTTTAGGTGAAAATAAATCGCCTTGTCGGACTCCTCGTTTAACTTTTATATTATCCGTTATTAATTTGTCGTCCTGATTTACGGTCATGGTTTCGTTTTGGTAAATATCATGTATTAATTGTCGGTATCTTGAATCTATGCTACTATTGACCAGAGCTTCTTCAACCGCCCAGTGTTCAATGCTGTCGAAAGCCTTTTCATAATCTACGAATGCTAAGTACAGCGTTAGGTTGTATTCATTGGTTTTCTCAATTAAGATTTTAAGCGCATGTAGATGGTCGATTGTGCTGTATCCTTGCCTGTTCCTCTGGTTGGTAGTTATCAAGTTTATTGGTTAGTCGGTTGTTTATTATTCTTGTGACGGTTTTATATAGTTGTGACAAAAGGGAAATAGGACGGTAGTTGTTTAGGTCTGTTCGGTCTCCTTTCTTATGTATTAAGATTGTGTTGGCATTTCTCTATTGTTTAGATATTTTACCTTCAAACAAACATTTGTTGAACAGTATTTTTAGCATTTTTTTTATCGTGTCTCCTCCTTCTTTTAGCAGTTCCGCCAGTATTTTGTCCTCACCGGCCGCTTTATTTCTTTTCATGTCGTTCATGGATTTTTTGATTTCATCTTCAGTTATTTCTGGTAATACCTCTGAGCCAACATTTTGTATTTTCCTCGAGAGATTCTGTTTAGATGATAGTGGTGGGTCATTTTTAGAACTGTATAGGTCTGTGTAATATATTTCTGTGATTTTTACTATTTCTCCTAGATCTCTTTCTTCATTGTTCTCAGCTTTAAGCATGATTTTGTTTTTCCTATATTTGTCTTCATTGTTTTTAAACTTTTGTTCTTCTCTATGATTTTCTTAATGCGATCTTCTTGGTATTTCTTTAAATTTTCTTTTATCTGTTTTCTTAAGGTTTTGTTCAGTTCGGTAAACTCCACTTCTTCTTCTTCTTCTTCTTCTTCTGTTATCATTCAGGAGTTGTCGTCGTTTTTTTAGCATATCTTGTGATTTAGCGCTAATTTTTTGTTGTTTTCGCTTTTGTTTATTAGCAATCTTCAGGCCTGCTTCTAGTAGTTCTGTTGTTATTTTATAGTCTAGTTGCAAAACTCTTTAGCTGTGATATGTCACTTCTTTTTAGCTGGTTTATGTATTGCTCTTTGCGTTCTTTAAGAAGTTCTGTATCTATCTCTTTTTTATATGGTTTAAATTTTTTTCCGTCTGTTGTGGCGTTAATTTTGATTTTGGCTCTAACAATTATGTGATCAATTCCTACGGAAATCATGTTTACGACAGTAACGTCTTGTACTATGTTCTTTTCTTTGGATAGGATGTAATCAATCTCATTTTTTGTTGAACCATTGGGTGCGACCCACGTCCATTTTCACTGTGGTTTTTTATTGAAAAAGGTATTCATCGAATATAGACCGTTCGTTTCCATATAGTTCATCAATGTTTCTCCTCTTTCGTTTCGTGTTCCATATCCAAAGTTGCTGATTTTATTTTCTGATTCTTCTAGTTTTCTCCCTAATTTGGCATTGAAGTCGCCTATAATGATTGTGTTTGTGCTTTTGTATTTGTTCACTGTGTCAATGATTCGTAGAATATCTCCACTTCTTCATCCGTATGTGATGATGTAGGGGCGTAAAGTTAGGGTACTGTATACTGAATGACAACTAGAACTGCGAGTTGTACGAGTAGGCTGAAAATACATTTCCTAATATGTAGTTTACCATAATCGTTAAAATTTCTTTTTAATTGATGATTTAACAATTATCGGTAACGGCTTCAATCATCCGTTTATAATCAAATAAACATAAAATTTAATTTAATTGATATTAAAGTTATATAGTTCTATTGAGATTAAATAGTGGGCGTTATTAAGATTAAATAATTTATTTAAGGGTTGTATAAATATACGCTCCAGTGTAAATAATTATTGTGTATTGCTTTTGAAACAAAAAATATGTTTAAATATTTATTATTTTTCTTATTAGTTTCAGTTGCTTTTGCTAATGTTACACATTTGTCCGAAGATGAAGAGTTTAAGGTTAGTTTAGATTTTTATTAAATATTTATACTTTTTTGTAATTGTTTTAAATATTTTATTGCTGTACTTCATTATCACCATCCTCTTTGCCTTTATCCATATGTGGGGTCTGCTTCCCTCATTACATTACTCCATAGCGTTCTATCTTGGGTCATACTAATATCAATATCTTTTATAGTTATGTCCTGCCTAGGCGGGTTTCCCAGGTTGTCTTTAGTCTTTTTCTTCTCCTCCTTTCAGGAACCCGCAGATAACTAGTTCTTCGTTTAGCGGAATTAGTGTCTCGGCGTTGAATATGACCAAACCATCTTAACCTAAGCTTCCTCATTTTGGCTAAAATGGTGAGACTCCTAGACTTCTTCTATAATTTACTCGTTTTTTAATTTAATCGTTTTTTCTTACTGAACTTGTGTATATAGAGGAGAGTTGCCAATATTGTACCGCTTAACACATTTTAAATTTTAATTTGATCATATTAAACTGAACGATATATTAGGATAAATAATAAACATTTACACACATATAATAATTTTTGCCGGTATAAGCAATTTCTCACTTACTGACCAACGGCTACGGGCGGATGGGTTGGTAAGTGCCCACTGTAGGGTAAAATGTGCAAATACCGGTCAGTGGGTAATGGCGGTCATCCCGATTGTGCGAAATCTATTCAATCTGGCAACCTCCTATAACTGCCAACGTGTCGCTACACTACTCTGTATTCAGATTGCTGACGAGCGTTGAGTTGGCGCAAACCATTGTCATAGAAATATTATTAATCTGTTTTCAGTGTTTTCGATCTTATTTTTATGCTGAGTATAATAGATCTTGTAGATCTTAAAATTGGTTACAATTGATTATAATGACGTTAGCTGCCTATTCCTTTTTTAAAGATCAATATTTTAATACATATTTACGAGTAAAAAATTCTAAGAAAAAAAATGCCAACAGGAGGCAATGCCGGTCAGTTGACCGGTATTACCCCCATGCTATAATTTAGACCCTATACTATTATTCCTTAGGAATTAATCCATCCATTTTTCGACATTGCAAGAAAGAATAAAAAATAAAAATCTTCAAAGTGTCTCATTAGGTAGAAAATCAGTATTTTCTGCCGAACAAGAAGCTAAAATAGCCACACAAAAAAAAATATTTAGCCTAATTTTTTATGGCGTCACAGCAATAGAACTGAGAAAATTAGCATTTGGATTTACAAGATAATTTTTCTTGTAATAAAACACCTTTTTCTTGTAATTTTCATTACAAGAAAAAAGTGTTTGATTCTAGTTCTTTGGAATCGGATATTGATATATCATGTGATAACAGTGACGATGCATACGAAGATAGATGCCTGGTTTACAGCGAGTTTGGCAAAAACAATGAATTGTGGTATATATTTACCGTTTGCTCACGATGGGCGTATTCAGAGTGCAGTGGATGGGATTCTGCAGAGAGTTATACCTGCGATGACTGTCAACTATTTTTACATTAAAACACATATTTTTGTTATTTTTTGTTTGTTTTGTAATAAAAAATATTTTTTCACTTTTCTTACTGATTTACTTGAATTATGACCCATTAAGCCACATTCGTTAATCGTTTTATAACAAAAAAATGTTAAATAGATATTGATTTTTATTTTAAGAATAACACAAACAAATTGACTGGCATTATCCACACTCATGATCGGTATTGTCCATGTATGGTGACAATACCGGTCAAAGATACTTTTTTATGTTTTGTCTCTGTCAAAGACAAAAATTTTATATTTTTGAAATTAAATGTATCTTGCAATAAGTTAAAACCCCAAATTACGGATTGGCGGCTTAAATTTGATTCACAGAGTTTTACTTTTTTTATATTAAATTTTCTTCTTAGGTGACCGCGATTTGCACACTTTACCCTAGCTGTTTACCTAATTTTAATTTATTTTTATAGGGACTTCACGTCAAAACCATTGCCTTTGAAGCTGTTTCCTTCTTGGGTTTTGGGGAAATTGAATCTATTGAAATGTTAAATTTTGGACTTGCTTCGCCAGTTTTTTTCGTAGGCCTAGTAGGTGTAGTAGTCGTAGCTAAACTCTCTTTAGGACCAGGTAGTTCAGACCACATTATTTCGTACTCTACATTAGCTTCTGTTATAGACCTAAGTGGTTCCTTGTTTGTCCCATTAAGCTCTTCATTTTCACCATCTTCCCGGATTTTACTACCTACATGGTCTTTTAATTTTTAGCCGCACAAAAGTCATGATCTTTAAAGGCCATGCAATTAACAGGCCACACTCCACTAGTTCGGAAACCATTGACTTCAATTTCAATGCTTGCTGCTTTCCCATAAGCTTCAGAAATCAAACCAGCTACGTGAAGTTGTGTTACACATAATCCGGGGTTAGAACGAAGCCAATATTCAACTGATTGAGTATAGAATCCTTTGAAAGGTTCAAAGAATGATCTATCCAAAGTCTGCACGCGATGGGTCGTATGCCCAGGCAATTCTAGTATAATTACAGCATGCTCTCTAGCAAGTAAAATTACTTTAAGATTCTTGGAGTGCGTTGTATGTCCATAGAGTACCAAAAGAACTTTTTTTTCTATTGTTGGGTTTACAGAATCAATAAAATGCTGGAGCCATTTTACAAAGAGATCACTGCTCATGCCTAATTCTGATATCTCAATCATACTCGAATCGAAGCAAGACCAGTAAAAATCAACCGAGGAGTATGACAAGGAGACACAATATCTCCAAAATTATTTACAGCTGCCCTAGAAAATATCTTTAAGTCAATAGACTGGGAAAATAAGGGAATCCCTATTAACGAAAGATACTTGAACCATCTTAGATACGCAGATGATGTAGTACTAATAGCCGACACGTAGAATGCACTGAATAGGGGAGCACGTTCATTAAACATTTAACTGTCATTTAGTTGCAATTGAAACATAATTTATTTAACTTATTTTCAACAAAAAAATGACAACTGACTATATGTCAAACTACTGAGGAAAGTCACACTATTTCATTATCTAATGGCTATGTTTGGTAAATAAAATCAAGTAAAAAGAATTTTTTTATTAAAAATACTTAGAAAACCGGTAACAGAACATTAGTAAAAATAGACACATGTTATATTTATTCAGAAATACAAAATTCACACTGAAATTCTTCGTCATCTTCTGGATCTATTCCCGCACATGCTTCATGAGCCCATTTCAGACAGGCCGAACAACGTACCCATCCTTCTTCATTGGCTGATGAGGAGAACCACTCGTTACAGTAAAAACATTCAGCATCTTCACCATTGCCATCATCTTGTACTTGATGGTTACATTTATTTTTTTTCTTTCCCTTACCATCTTTGGAAGGACAAACTTTTATTTTTTTGTTACTTCTTTCACTATCTTCGTGCTTATCATCATTTATTTTTTTTTCTTAGCTTTTTCCTTTTTCATTGTTTCTATTGCCTCCTTCGTGTTTATTTCAAGTTCTAATTCTAGTTTATACGGACCAGATGTCAGTACAGCCGTTTTACCTTTTTTAGATTTTTTCTTTGGTTCCATTAATTTACTTCTCTTTGGCAGAGGACGAATGTCTTTAGGGCTATTTGCTCCAAATGAAGTTGTTGCTCTATTGTGTGCAGGGGAAATTGTCAATTGAAAATCGTTACCAGTATGAAGCTTTGCAACTGAGGTTGAAGCAATTACCTCATCTTGACTTAAGTGAGGCTCTGCAGTTGAAGTTGAAGGAATTGCCTCATCTTGACTTGACACTGGTAGACTATTATTCTCCAAATCTCTTTCAGTCGTAGCAGATGGTGCAAAATCGAGGTCTGTAAATATATTGGGATCATAAGGTACTATCCCACATTTTTTAAAAGCGTTAATAGCAGTCAAACCCACTCTGCCTGGGTTATTATTAAGAAACTTTTCTAATGCCATATCATAATATCGTGCTAAAGGAGCCATGACACCAACATCGGTTGGCTGCATTCGATGGGTGGAATGTGGAGGCAAACAAATGATATGTACATGTTTTTCCCTAGCCAAATTAATTACTTCTATGTTTCTGTATGGCTGCTGTGTCCATCCAAAATCAATAAGATCGGATCGTCTTCACTTGGTTTCGTTTGTTGAAGAAAATGTTGAAACCATATTAAAAAGAGTTCACTATTTATCCAGCTACTATCGCTACAGGCGAATATTGAACCTGGAGGTGCACCAGCTTGGAATTCGACTTTCATTCTCTTTCTTGCAAAGATTAACATCGGCGGTATGAAGATTCCTGATGATGACATGCAAATAACGGCTGTTGTTATTCCACTTCTATCAGCAGAAGTAAG
This sequence comes from Diabrotica balteata, assembly GCA_918026665.1. Lineage (NCBI taxonomy): Eukaryota > Metazoa > Arthropoda > Insecta > Coleoptera > Chrysomelidae > Diabrotica > Diabrotica balteata. The sequence continues at coordinate 3,467,391 of OU898284.1, forward strand.
CCGTCCAACTTGTTTCCGTCCTTTATGCGCCAAGATTTTACTATTACATTTGGGGACTGTACCTAGACCTGTTTCGTCACAGTTAAAAACACGCGTTGGATTGACATGTTTAGAATCCAAAGTAGCTTTATACAGATCAAAAAACTGTTTTACATTGTAACGATTAAAAGCTTCAGCTCTTGCAGCAGATGTTGATTCGGGTTTACGTAATGAAAGCCCTGGGTGCCGTTTTCGAAATCCGTACGCCCAATCTAAACCTGCAAGTTTGTTTGTTTTATTATAAGGATGGTCTATGTTATTTTTTTCGGCTAACTGGAAAGGTAGGTGACGAAGATCAAGCAAAGTAATTCCGTATAAACGCTTCTCCATATCTAAGATATAATTATACAATTCTTCTTCCTGTTCCTTGGTAAAAATCGTTTTGTAGAAACCTAGACCCTTTTCGTCAGGAGAAATTCTTGTTATTTTTTCTTTGCATCTGCGAATTAACGTTGCTTTCGGGATACCATAATCTTTACTAGCTTTTAAATAGCTCATCTCCCCAGCTTTAACTGTCCGGATAGCATTCTTCAAGGCAACAAGAGACCAGGATTGTTGCTCAGTTTTCCTCACATAATTTCGTACCATTTCTAACTGCAAAAGAAGCATATAATTAAAAAAGTGTCAAGAAAATATAATGGGGCAATGTGAACCACTCCTAGTCCACGTTGCCCCATGCGTAGTACACATTCAAAATATGGAAATTAACGTACCAGTTCATAACGTATCAAAAGCAAATCTTAATTATTAAAAGCACATTTTACAAGCAACACCACAGTATCAAAAAGTTAAAATAATCATGTCTACTTACCGAGAAATCTTTAGTCAAAAGTAGTAAATTCCTTAGATCAGCAGCGACGAAACACGTGTTTTTGATTATAACACGTCTGAACGTACTCCCCGTGCGTTCAAACTCATACTAAAAGTAGATAAGATGTCTACGCATATTTGTAGTAGTTACTAGATGCAGTGTTGCCAATTTTAAACAAAATAACCGATGTGGTTTACATTACCCCCATGGTCCATGATGCCCCATCCTCCTTTAAGATGATTGAGGAGCTACACACAGAATCCCTAAAAAAAGGACTGAAAATGAATTTCAGCAAAACTAAGGTAATGTCAGACAAAGATGATAAACCTATGATAAATATCGAAGGGACAGAGATAGAACACGTAGATGAATATACATATCTGTATCTGTATCTATCTGTATCTATAACAAGGAGAAGATCAGAAAAACCCAGAGAGCTATGGAACGACAGATGCTGGGTATCTTACTCAAAGACCATAAAACCAATAAAGACATTCGTACTAGAATAAAAATAAAAGATGCTGTCGAACAAGCAGCTAAACTGAAATGGAAATGGGCTGGACATAACGAACCCCTTACGGATGGCCGATGGAATAAAGAAATCGGGAATTGGCGGCCATATGAGAGCGGCTGAGAGCATGGTACAGAAAGACCTCAACATAGCTATTTCGTATAGCCACCAACAAAGTCATCATATCTAGAATGGTCGCCAACGTTCGGAACGGACAGGCACCCTAAGAAGAACAAGCACAATATGGTGATCGGAATTGCTATTAGCCCCTTTGTGACTTCTCACATCGGAAATGTCTGAAGCATGTTTTGCTTTGTTTTCATATCAGGAGAAAGCCATGTTCCTTTGTGTGGATATTTTTGTGTGGAATTTTATTTTGTTTGCTGCTAAATCTATAATTCTCTGCCCGTTATCGTTACTTGTTTTATGCAGGCTATGTATGCTTACTCTTCTCTGATATAATCTCTCTCTTCCTATTTTTGCATTTATATCTCCTAAAATTATTTTAATTGCTGAATTAATTGAAAACAAGCCAAATTGTCTCAATAAAAGAGATGACGGCATCTGGTTACCTTCGACATGACGACCTCTTATAAAGAAAATATCATTCACTCCACCCGCAAATCAAAATCCTACTGTCAGAAATGTACGCGCCAATCCCGCATACAAGAATCTACAGACCGAGAGTTTGGTACAAATTCCACGGCTTCACGCAATTATACTTGTAAGTTCGTGAACTAGTCGACTTGAGTTACAATTTGTCAAATTTAAATGTAGTCGTTTCTACTAATTCATATTAATATTATAATGTATAATATATTAAAGTTTTTAATATTGGTAATATTATTAAAGCTTTTAATATTATTTTTTAATATTAATAATAATATTAAGTAATTAAATATTGCGCCTTGCTTAAAAAAAGTACGAGATAAATAACTCGTTTTTTTATATAAAAGTGCAATTTTCTTGCAAATGCTTGGTTTTTTTGATAAGATAATACAAATTGTATGAAGAATAGCTAAGCTTTGGGTAGTCAGTGGCGAATCTACGAGGAGGGAAAAAGGATTTTCTGAATTTGTCAATACTTTGACTGAACATACAATCAAGAGAGGATGGAATGTTGTCAGACCATAAACAATATTGAAATATAACCAGTACGTGACAGGAAACGATGTAGAATATGTAGTATGGATTAAATTTGAAAAAATCACAATTTACGAGTGTGCTGATTGTGACAAAAAAGCCTGGACTATGCATAGGATATTGTTTTCGAAAATACCATTCAACTAACAGATAGATTGCATTCAGTATATTAGTTTAAATAAAAATTTTATTTTCTAAAGACCTTTTAACTGTTAGCTGATGTCCCACTAACAATTTCTAATTTGAAAATATAAATATCATGCAACACTTCCACAAATGTTAGGGATAGTAAATTGAAACCTTTTAACAAAAGGCTATAACTATAATTTGAATAAGCTAGTTTTGCCCATACTGACTTTCTAATTACCTACTAATTTGCATAACAGTCAGATATTGTTCCTGGTCACAATGCTGTTTAATGTTAGGATTTTTATTTGGCTTGTTGAAACTCCATCCGATATTAATTTCTTCGAAATTTTTATGAGCCTTAGAGTACTAAATTGGAATACTCGAGTATTGTTGAAAAAAATTGAAATTGAAGATACTACACAATCGAAGAGCTCAAAAAAATTAAACATTTCCGGTATTCTTTTTCCAGATCGTATTTTGTTTTCGAGATAAATTTAAATTTGGGAATTTTTTATTATTTTTCCACTTTTTTCATGTTCTTTTTTAATTTAATTTCAGTGTATAAAAGCCTTTACAATATTATCCAAATTTTATTGGAAAGTTTTAATCTTAAGTGTTCAGAAACAATTTGCTAGGAAATGAAAATTTGTTTTTTTTTTTCTTAGTTCTTAATTTGCTATAATATTTCTCATTTGATTTAATAAAAAATATTATAAATTAATTTTTTTGAATAATTATAACAACGACTCACATCCGAGTAGCTTAACACAATTAAAGAAAATATAAGGAATACGCTCACGTCTCGGATCTGAGTCTTTTCTTCTTTTCGCATAAAATATTACAAATTTATTTAAAATACCCTTTATTTAATATATGCTTTATTTATTCATCACAATTTAAAAAAAAATACTAGTTAGCAGAGCGGTTGATTTCCATGAAAATGCGCTAAGCAGTGATAATGATTGCATATACCTAAGTTAATATTTTTGTCTTTTGGTTGGTGTTATATTGAAAATTTCCCCTCTCAAGGCAAATGTCTAGATGACCTAAGACACGAAAAGGATAAAATTAATTCAATTTTTTTTATGGAGAGTTTTTTAAAATGGTAATTATAAAATATTTTGTTATTAATACAAGTAATTTTTTTTATTATTTACTGAGCGTTTAGAATGTCGACTAAGCAATTTTATAAACTATTTGGAAAATAGTATTTCAAACAAGATTCTGTTTTTTTTTTATTTTTTCTCAAAAAATAAAACATAACTAGTTTAAAACATATATATTGACATGTAAATCAACAACCATTAGCTTTAATAATATTACTAATAATAAAAACTTTAATATATTATACATTATAATATTAATATGAATGAGTAGAAACGATTATACATTTAAATTTGGCAAATTGTAACTCCAGTCGACTAGTTCACGAACTTACAAGTACGATTGCGCGAAGCCGTGGAATTTGTACCAAACTCTCGGTCTGTAGATCCTTGTATCCCGCATCAATCCCCGCGCCAATCCTCACTCTAACCACCACGTCAACCTTCACTCAAAACACGTCACAAGTGACGATATAAATGAACCGTTATCTTTATCTGTTCCGCTGTTCCTAGTGGCAGTAATGCGTTGGCTAGTGATCAATGTAGTAGTGTCTGGGGTTTTGGAGATTAAGACCCAGGAAGCTCCGAAGAAGACATAAAAGAGGATGTTGAAAGCTCGTCGTAATAATAATCGACGCGGTTCAGCCCGCAAGACTGTTGAGTTTAATATTAATGCTTGTAATAGTATTAATCTTAGCTCTAGATTTAATTGCACTAATCGCGGTAATCTACATTTATATTTTTAGACTTAAGATTTATCAGTAATTTTTATATTTTTAGAAAGAATTCAACAAACATTTTGCTTCGACTGTTGAAGAAAAGGAACGTAGAGAAGTATTCAAAGGTTTAGAGAGAAACATAAAACACAACGCCAGATATGAAAAGGGATTAAAGTCTAGGTACGTGGGCGTTAACGATTATAGAGATTGGTTGGAGAAGGGACCACTACACAGATTGTGGCTGCCAGGAAATAGAATATATTTGTATTGAATATAAAAAAAAATGTAAAAATAGTTAATAAAAAGTTTAAAAACAATATAAATATCTATATTAATAGAAATGAATCACCGAAATGTTTGTACGTGCATTATTTCAGAACGACTACACCAAATTACATAATTATTGTAGGGTTTTATCTTGTTGTCTAGGGTTTAATTAAATGGTCACAGGTCGATTCAAATTAGAACAATAACTTTATTGTTGAACTCGTAAATTACAGCAATATACAACTAACTAATGTAGCTAAGCTTTAAGTTGAGCCCATATTAACTCTATTGGGTTCAATGTACAATAATAAGGAGGAAGTCTAAACACAGTATGCCCGTTACTACGAGCACAGTTGTCAACAAAATATTCCTTTTCGTACTGTTTATTATGAACAACCTCCAACAATTGCTTTTTAATATAAGATGTCTCAAAATACAAATCTTCCGTGAATAAAAATTCCTGAATTGTTAATTTATTCCAACTATTATTTGAAGTTTTTTTCATTAATCTTGAATGATATAATGCGTTGTCCATGATAATCACACTATCTTTAAGTAATTTCGGAAGAAGACATTTTTCAAACCATGATTCAAAAATTGAATTTTCCATATCGTCATGATAGTTATAGATTCAATTAAGTGCGGTTCTATTTTTCTGAATTTGCCACAATCCTTTCTCTTCTGTCTAGAAGAAGATGTTTCTCCTATAATTTTGTAGCAGGTTGCTTTGGGCACTCTGGTTAAAAAACATGTTTGTGCAATTGCCTCTGATTTAGACAATTCAGCACACAGTCCTTCATAAACATTTTTTAGCATACGTTTGGCATCATCAGAAAGGTATTGAAAATGTCGCTTACGTTTTACTACACGCCTTTGTAAATCTTTCAATCGATTAGAGGGTTCCATTGTCTCTACAGCTATATAATTATTATCGCACTACGGACGCAATATTTTAAAATTATCAAACGTATAAAAAGATAATCACGTAAAAACGTATCAAAAAAAGTAAAAAACGTAAAATATAAAATGTTTTCCGTATAAAGAACACTGAAAAAAGTCACTATACTCTATTCTACGAATATACGACTGTTTTAAATTAGGTTTAAGGTCTCTGTTTAATGATTAAACTTGAGAGATCGCTGGTTAAATTGTATTGAATAAATAATTATAACGAAAAAATGCAATATTAGATTGTATATAAGATTAGCGAAAATAGCGAATATTTGTAGCAAATATATGTAAAATAAAATGAATTCAAATAACAATTGGCAGATTTTATATCTTATTGTCAATTCTATATGAGATTCACTTACCTTTTTTTTTGTCTATGGTCGTCCCGGCTGGGGTTGGCGTGAGATACACTGCTGTGGTGATCTGCTGGGCGCTTGCTTCCGTACAGGACGAGAGTTCTTTGAAGAGTGGTCGATCATATGTCATATGCAAAGGGGCACGTCTCTATTACCCCAAATCGACTAGAGGGTACTGTTTTTAGAGACCTCCGTGAATAGCCGTAAATTAAACTTAAAGTGACATTCTTTACTTGCTACACAAAGGCGGACACGTTTTCTTAAGGAAGCTGAAGTGTTTTGGGTTGATATATGTTTCCCAAAAACATGTTGAATTGCAGACAAGTGAATTCTCAGAACTTGACAATAATTAATCAGCCAATTTGAGTTCGAGAATTTAAAAATAAACTAAAGCCATATTGCAATTAGGTAATATATGATTAAATAAAATTTAAAACCAAATAAGGTCATATTCGCAACAATAAAAATAAAATATTTAAATTACTTGATACTTTTCCAAACAGTCTCTATTTAAATGGTCCAATGTGCTGAATTGTCCAATAGTAAATTCTCCCTATTTTTAAAATACTGTTATGACTTAAAATTTAAATATGAAGTCATGATATAAATATGGAGTTGATAGTTATATCTATAATTCAGATTTTGAAGTATATAATTACTATCATTGATTTTAGTATTGTAAACAAGTTGGTTTTTGAATTAAGTGATTTAAACGAAGTGTAACAATACTTAGGTGATTAAATAGTGTAATTTATTTAGTCGAATATTCAATTAGTATTAAGAAAACAAAAAGAACTTACTTATTCTCTTATTCTCCTAATCTCCTAAAACTATCATCAACTATCAGATTCACATAACTTCACCATAGGAAAGTACATTAAATATAAAGTTGTCTATATCTAAAACACGTCTCGGCGTTTTGGGCTTTAATAAACAAATACACTACACTAAACTCTCTCTTAACGGCACCTCTCTTCACCGGGCACCTCTATACGGACAGTTTTTAAAACTTAAATCAGTCGGCGATATATGAAACTGTATATAAATGTTCGTTACTTTTTAATATCTGTAACTACTCGGTACTTCAAGTACCAATAGCTGGTATGTTATACCCATTACTTTCGGAACTTTAGTACATCCACTCAAATCAAACAAATATTTAAAACTAACAAAGTGAAATTATAGATCCTTTTTCTGGTTTCCAAACCATCGTTCTGCCAATTTCTTTTCATTTATATTAAACGTTTATTTCTTTTTATTACAGTCGTAGTAGGTACCTAATAAAGTAATAAAAGTGGAATATCAAAGAAATCCGGCACGCCTCTTTGGTGTTTACATTTCACGGAAACCCAACCCAAATGTCTTATGAACACATTTTGGCTTCACAGAACTCATTGTATTTATTTGTAGGACCGTTCGCGTAAAAATTTTTGTTATTTTCGGATTAAATTTCACAATAAATTTTGCGTCTATCTGAACATATATTAACTGAAATAATTTTAGTGTAAGTGTCAAACTAACAGTAAATCCATTTTATTTCGATACTGTTTAGACCAATTTACTTTCATACTTCTACTTGCACAGTAAAATATTCGTTGTCGTAATAATCCAAAACAGTCGTATATTCGTGGAATAACCTATAGCAAACTAACTTGCGGTTCACTATTTGAAATTTGAATTTAACTGAACGCTGTAACAGTTATGATTTTACTAAAAATATTCTTGTCTCCCAAAAATCTGTTTGTCATATCCGCAATTTAAAAATAAAATATTATAAAAACTTGCGTACCTAAGTTTTCTCCGTCCCGTGCCTTCGGCACTGGACGGTCGAAACCTGATCCCTCATTTTATGACTCCATAAGCTCAGTCAAATACTGATATAATCTTACCCCTAGTATGAATAAGTCTACCGACAAAAGATAATGCATTATGATTTGTCATAACAGCGATATCCGATGCTTTCATTGGCCGTTGGTCCACGTGGACTTATCATAAGTTCGATAAAAACTTAATTGGTTGATTGTTCATATCTGGTTCAAAAGATTATACCAGGCACGTCTGAATGTTAATATCGAGTGGAATCTGGAAACTTTGTATTATTATACGTCTGAGTCATTGATAATTTTACAGACTCCTGGTAGAGTACCTTTTTGTTGAATGATTTTATTACTGAGACATATATTTTTGCACAGTCTCACGGAAATACGAGGCTACTATAACTATAACTTAAAATAGGACTACGGCAAAGCAAAAATATTAACGTCTTTCGTCGTACGTCGTTTAGAGATGAGATGCCGTCTTATGCAAGTCAACTCAAATGTATGCATTTCGCATAGCATAAAGGATACAGAAAACGATTATTCATATCGTTTCGTTCACGGCCTCCAAAGTACAATTCGAGCACGGGAAGTTTAACGAATTTGTCTCCTAGGCCATTTAACATATAAAGCGATAACGGCTTTCGCTAAAAGATTTAATTCTTTACACACACATAATATATATATATATATATATATATATATATATATATATATATATATATATATATATTTGAAATGAATGGGTACGTATTCTTTAATCCTTATATTATTTACATTGTAAAATAGTGCGATATTACATCTACATCTACGGTTAAGATATATATTTCATTATATGGAGGAGGGGGTCGTTTAAAATTTCCTAAGCTTGAAGGGGGTCGCTATATAAAAAAGTTTAAGAAGCTCTGTACTAAATGACAACTAGAACTGCGAGTTATACGAGTAGGCTCAAAATATGATTTCATAATAGTTATCTTAATCGTTAAATTTATTATTAATTTAGTCAAAACAATTGAACAATGTTACAGATGATTTAACATTTATCGATAACAGCAATCATCCTTTGATAATCGAATAAAAATAAAATTTAATTTAATTAATATTAAACTTAGATAGTTCCAAGATTAAATGGTGGGCGTTGTTAAGATTAAATAATTCATTTAAGGGTTGTATAAATATACGCTCCAATGTATATAATTATTGTGTATTGCTTTTGAAAGAGACATCAGTTTAACAAGAAAAAATATGTTTAAATATTTATTATTTTTCGTATTAGTTTCAGTTGCTTTTGCTCATTTTACATATTTGTCCGACGATGAAGAGTTTGAACGTTTTAAGGTTAGTTTAGATTTTTTAAAATATTTTTTTATACTTTTTTTAATACTCTTTTTTTCTATTACCCTGTTATATCGATCTTAGATACCTATATATATATATATATATATATATATATATATATATATATATATATATATATATTATATATATATATATATATATATATATTATATATATATATATATATATATATATATATATATACAGTATAGGTAAAAGTTTATGGTCGGTATGGACCTTACATGAGATGGAGTGAGAAAGAGCTGTTTAAAAAGAGAAAGATATATTAGGTGTCCGCCTTTTATATCACCGAACATAAATGAGTGGATATGGAGTGGATATAATAAAAAGGGGAAATTCAACGTTGCCAAACTTATTGGTTTTATTTGACCTGTTGTCTTTTTCGCATTTGAACAATGCTCCAAGATAATGAAATTTGGGCGAAATGGATTTAAATGGCAACTTATTGTTTTTTATTGGGAATATGCCACAATTTTACTTTACAATAAGTGTAATATAACATTTTGATTTATACTTCGGAAATCGTTTTATATAAATAAAATTTATTAATGTTTGGTATTTTAAAAACGATTTCCGAATTAAAAATCTAAACATCAAAATAAGCTTATTTTAAAGTGACATTATGCCTTATTTCCAATAAAAATATTAAACTGCATATAAATAAAAAAGCTTCGTACAAAACTATTTGCCAACGTGGCGTGTCGCGTGGTCAAATCATTGAATCAAACCGTAAACAGGTATTTACGAATAGAGGTGGGTCATTGACGTCGCAAAACCGATTTTCTTAAACAAGTAACTATGATTTTTTAATAGTAGTTTCAAGTAAGAAACTACCTACATAAACAAACATAATGGCTATTATCGTTTATGTGTATATTTATTGAAGTGAAAAAAACTAATGATATATTTATTATAACTTGAAAAATAAACTAAACAATACAAATAGTAAATCGTACCTACGTTTACATTACACGTTATTATTAAATCACGAATCGTCTAAATTGACATTTAAAAACATAAGTTTTTTTACTTTACTTCTTATTACTTAATTGTGTTTTTCTTTTATTTAAAATTAAACCTGATTTTGAACATGTGTTCACATTTACAATACTTTATGAATATAGTGGTTAAGTTAGGAGATACATGGCGATGGTTTTTCCACCATTGTAATGGACTCTCGCTACAGGTGTACGTTTAGATGAGTCATGTCCAATTAATTGATCAAAAATACACCATGGACTTAAGTCATCTTTATCGGTTTCTTTTTCTTATACTGGTTGATTTTCAATAGTACAATCTTCTTGTTCTTTAATTATAGAAGTAACCAGCTTCTTAACTCTTTCTTTTGTTTTTTTAGCGTCATTTTTATCAGAAAATCCCTGCACTTTAAATCGTGAATCCGTAAACGTACATAATGACAATATGCCACTGTATTCTACCCCTCTAAATCTTTTTGCTAAACCCGAGATTAGTAATTATCCCGTAATTAGTAATAAAAACCCGTACTACGTCGGATACTAACTATGGATGTAAGGTTATTGTTTGCTAAAATTTTATGGCAGCGTACCAGAACAATCACTGAACTATCATTCAAGTATTTTTGGCCACTCATTGTACTTGTTATTTCTTTAAAAGGCCGTAAATTTAGGACAATTACGAAAAAATAATCCAGTCTTCATTATTTAGATTTGGTCTAAGTCTAAGTCTGTATTAACTGTATTAATTGATACCAATGTGGAACGGCTTGCCTCTTCTAACTCTGTCATTCTTTCTAACATGTAATAGGTGAAGTTCTACCTAGTTTCCACGTCTTGGATTGGCCGTTTGGGATCTTTGTTATGTTGTAATTGATACTTTAAAAGCGTTTCTGAAGATAAGGTACTTTTTTGAAATGTGTTTTTGCCGAATTGTCGAAAAAAAGACTTTTTATTTTATCTATTTGTACACGACAGCATTTAAGTGCGTCCTCCATCAATAAATTGATGAGCAAAACAATTTAAATGTTTGCATTCTAAAACATATTTAATAGCTATGACCATATTTGAGGCATTATCAGTTACTGCAAAATTTACTTTTTGTTTTAGACCCCACTGAATAATAATTTTAAAAGCGATGTTTTCTGAATTATGGTTTCCAGAAAAATGGCAGCAGTCTAATTAAACCGTGTTTAAACTCTAAATTTTCGGTTAAAATCGTTTAAAATCAACTAGTTGATGGTTGAAGCTGGTTACTTCTATAAAAAAAAAGAAAAAGAAGATTATACTATTGAAAATTAACTAGTACAAGAAAAAGAAACTGATAAAGATGACTTAAGTCCATGTAAATGTAAGTACTATTTGTATTGTTTAATTTATTTTTCAAGTTATAATAAATATATTCTTCGTTAGTTTCTTTCACTTTAATACTTATACACATAAACGATAATAGCCAATATGTTTGTGTACTCGCTAATTTGAATACTGGTAAACAATCAACTAGTTACAGTTTACGAAAAACGGTTCCGATAAAAATTTAAAAAACTAAAGGACCCACCTCTAGTTTCTTAGCTTGGCTTTATGAGGATCGGAACCACAGAATATGTAAAATATCTCTGATCGGAACTAATCGTCTCACTAACAGGCAAAATGGGCGTCAAGAAGATTTATGGAGGGGAGACCAAGGGGGAATATGATTGTTATCTTTGTCTATTCGCTGAAAATATGATTTTATATCTGTGTTAGATATCCTGTTAAGTTTTACCATACCGACCATAAAATTTTACCTACACTGTATATATATATATATATATATATATATATATATATATATATATATATATATATATATATTAATCGGTCTTAAAACGTCTTGCGACGTTGTCCGATGCCTAATTTCCATGACACTCTATCATCCCATTAGCCCTTTCTAAGATCTCTTGCGCTCATCGCCTTCGTTACTCCCTCTCTCCAAGATTTCTTGAGTCTTCCTCTCTTTCTGCGGTTTGGTGGTACCTATTGCATAATTATTTTTGGGAGTCTTGAATTATCCATCAACCGTCACCCCCCATTCTCTGTGTTATCTCATCATTACGTATTCTCTCTCTGTGTGACACTCCTACTGATCTTCTAAAAGCGTCTATTTCTACTGCCTCCAGTTTTCTTCTGTTGTTTTTGGTTATTCTCCAAGTTTCTGCTCCGTATAACAGACTGCTTTTAATAAGAGATTCGTAGATATTGTGTTTTCTTCTTTTTCCTATTTCATGACTCCACAGTACGCTGTTTAGACAACCTAATGTTTTTTGGATTGTGTTATTCTTCTCTTTATTTCTTCATCATTTTTCCCCGTTGTGTCAAAAACGATTCCTAGGTATGTGTAATGGTCGCAGGGCGTAATGTAATGATGATTTCATAATTTTCATATCGATTTCATAATGATCATCTTAATCGTTTGCTATAACAACCTAGTCATCAGCAAACTGCAATGTATAACAAGCAAATCTCTCCAAGGTCTACGCCCATTTCTCTGCATTTTCGTTTTCACTCTTTCGATGCTTTTGCAACATATATTTTAAACAAGGTCGGTGATACACAACACCCCTGACGTGGACCTTTATTAACCAGGAAGCTTTGCGATAGTCAGTTTTCAGTTTTTATTTGTGATGTTGACCCTTCATACATATTTCTTAAGGCTTTTATTAAGGTGACACTAATATTCGTCTATCGTAACACGTTCCAGAGTTTGTTTACAGGAACTGTATCCTTTTGCAAGTCAATAAACATGAGCTGGGTTTCTTGATTTGTGCTTATTTTTTTTCTATTAGTTGTTTGAGGCAGAAGATATTATCAGTACAGCTTCTTCCTGTTCGAAAACCGGATTGTTCTTCTTTCTCTTGGTCTTTGTATTCCTTCTCAATGCGGTCTCTAATTATTCGTCCATACAAACGACTGAATTTACTAGTGACTGATATCCCTTTATAGTTATCACATTTAAGCTTATCTCCTTTCTTATGGATCGACGAAATATAAGCAATTTTTTACTCGTCGGGTACGGGAGAACCAATTATAAATTGATTTATGCACCAAGTGACGGTTTCAAACAATTTTTGTGATCCACATTTTATTAGTTCGGCTGGGATATTCCCTGGTCCTGGAGATCTACCGTTTTTCAGTTCTTTTATAGCTTTTCTAATTTCTGTCACTTGTATTGTTATATCTACTCCTTTAATAGTAACCTCTGTTAGTGATTGACTTAAGTATTCGTCCCTATTTTCTGTCAGTAGTTCCCCATAGTACTTTTCCCACTTTTGTGTGGATATTAATTGAATGTTTGTACTCTTCCTTTCGTTAGTTCTATTAACTTTTACTGGTAACTTCCATGTTTCTGTACATTTTTGCCTCCCAGGTAGATATTAATTTCTGGCACTTCTTATCCACATTTCTCTTTTTGCTTTTACTGTTGTTCTTCTTGTTATTCTTTTGAGTTCCAGGTATTCATCTCTATCTTTTTGTTGTTTACAGCTCAGCCATCTGATATACGCTTGCTTTTTCTCTTCTACGAGTGCTTCTATTTCTTTGTTCCACCATAGTTTTTCACTTTGTCTTTGAGTGTTACAGCCGAATGCATTCTTCTGCAGCTTTTTTAACGCTAACGACTACGTTTTTATATACCTCCTCTACTGTTGATGTTTCAGTCATATTCATTAGTTTGCCATCCAGTCTTTGTTGATATAGTATTCTTGTACTCTCTTGGGTCAAACTATCCAAATTATAACTTCTTTTTTCCAAAGTTTCTTCTTGTTGGGGTTGACAATTTGTTTGATTATGTGTTATTTAATATCCAAATGGACAAGTTACTTTTGATTTTACGACATAATGATCTGAACCACATGTTATTCCTCTGTATGCTCTTGTGTCCTGTACTTGCATATTAGTATTTTGTTTTATGATGACATAGTCTATAATTGATTTTAGATTTCTTGTAGTTTGAGTCCAGGTGTACTTGTGCACATCTCTATGTTTAAAAAATCCATTGGTTATTTTTAATTGATGGTTTTCACATATTTCAATTAGCCTCGCACCATTATCATTCTGGTTTATTTCTCCATAGGGACCTACCACCTTATTATCTACTTTACGACCTACTCTACTGTTCAGGTCTCCCATAACTACCAATTCTCTTCTATTTCCAATTTTCGTAATTTCGTCGTTAACTTTAGCAAAGAACTCATCTTTGTTTGTGTAAGGTTCATCATCACTGATTGCATAAATCTCAAGTATCGTAATAGGTGTTTCTTTCATCATTATGTTTACTCTTATTATATTTTCGTCTATTGCTTCAAAGTCAGTGATTTTATGTTTATGTTTTTTGTGTATTAGAACGCATACTCCTCTTTTCTCTCTCTCGTGTTTTGAAACTCCACTGAATATATATACAAGTAATTGTTTACTTTTTCTATACCTATTCCTTTCTTCTTTGTTTCGGTTAAGACAACTATATCCATATCTAGTTTTTTAAATTTCTTCAGTTATTTCTTCCATCTTTCAGCTGATACTCTGCTCATTCCAGGTGCAAATGTTCATAATCCTTTTCCGTCGCCGAAGTCGTTTATTATTTAATCGGTCCGAGATTCCGAAGCAATCTTTAGGCCTTTTGGCATTTTTCTAATTTTTACAAGTGAACCGGCCTGACGTCTTAACCCCCTACCTAAAGGACCGGGTAATTTGTAATCAAGGTTTTCTTCCTTTAGACTAGTTGTCTTCCAGGACTATAGAGACTAGTCTTCCCTTAACTCGGTTCTTCCGCTTTCGGGACCATTGGATTTCTCTCGTTCATTCCAAGCAAATCTCGTTGCTCCGTCCACCGAAGAGCCCTTACAGGGTGCTATCATCCGGGCCAGATGAACCCTGTTTTTTTTACGAGGTTTTTACTCCTCCTCTATCCTCCTTTATCCGGGCTTGAGACCGGCAACATAACAGCTAAACTACTCAATTCACCCAGCCATAATGCAGGCGGAGTTACAATACATTTTGGAGACGGCTATCGCCGTATTCCCGTTCTCCTTCGCCAATTCTCCCGGTCTAAGACATGTTCCTTCTCCAAACCTCTCGATTCCATCGCTCTTCTAATTCCTTCGTTCCATGAGCGTCGAGGTTTACCTCTTTTTCTTCTTCCAGGGTGATTCCATCTGTAAATTTTATCTCAGATGCCTAAAACTATTAATTTTCACCATTTAGATATTATTTTATTTTTGACAAGTCCATCTTTAAATGAACATTTTGAAATACTCTGTTTTTGTCCTACTTTCAAAGTTTTAATACTTTTTTCCAGAGCTTATCTCCTGTTACTGTTTGTGTTTATTTTATATTATTTACAGTATTTTCTGTTAATACTATGTAAGTAATGTACAGGGTGTAACAAAAAGGTAGCTCATAAATATCACGTATTCTGGGATCAAAAATAGTTAGATTTAACCTAACTTACTTAGTGGCTTTCTTATGGCATGAATATCTTTAATAAAAATAATAGTGACATTTGTATGAGGGCACAAATTTGTATAGGTTCCAATTAAATTATTATTGTAGTACCATTAGTTAAATTTTTTGCCTCCTAGTACTTTTTCGATATGCCCATTTTTATCGAGATATGGCTATTTTTTTATTATGTTTTAAAAATTCTCTTAAAAATTTTAGGTATTATCATTAATTATAAACCACTACCTAGATACCTGACTCTAAGGTAAAACGAATTCAGTGTTAAACTCCGCCCACTTACACCTCTTTGCCCCTCACGCCTAAGTACTACCTGACTGTATGGTGGCGACATTCATTGAAATCTTTACCAATATTGAAAAATAAATTTCAGTTCCTGGTCCGGCAATTCTCTAGTGCATTAGAGGACGATATAAGGATGGCATTCAGCATTTTCACAAATAATTTTAACGTGCTTGTAATCTATATTATGAAATTAAGATTTTACTTCAGAAAAAAACGCTAAAAATTGATTAATGAAAACAGTAAAGGTTTTCTAAAAATTATTTAATTATCAACACAATACAAAAAAAATAAAAATAAATAAAATACATAATAAAATTGACAGTAATAAATTACATCTCATGTAAATTACTTTTTTGTAACTTTTCAAACAAATTAATTTCCAGAATTGATGCAAACTAAAATATTTCAAGCTAATATACAGAATTTATTTCCAGATTGAGTCCATTCACTAACGGTAAAATATTGCAAAACCTCAGTTTAAAGAATCGCTTGGATTGACATGAAATTTGGCTTACGCTAGCTAAGATGTCAAAGGAAAAAGATTATGCTTTTGCCCTATGGATCAGTATCACCCCTTATCGGGAGTGAAAAAATATATGTTCAAGATAAGTTCGGAAGTGCCTAAAATCAGTAATTCTAAGCAACTTTGGTTTTATAGAGGTTTTTCACTATGTCAATACTTTTCGAGTTATTGAAAAATAGGATCTTATTCGTCAAATTCCATGTTGAATATTTCAACGTGAAATAATAAAAAACTGAAGCACTTTTCGACGAAAAACTCATTACAACTTTTTTTAAAGTGTTTTAAAAGGTTTATTTTGTTAAGTTTCTTGCATCAAGAGTATGCAAGTTATGACCAAAATATTCAGAAACGCAAAACCTACATTTTTTTACTCTTTGTGATTTTTGGTGTCATTAATAGATTTTAAGTTATTTTGAAAAAAAGCATTTTTTTCAAAATTAAAAGAAAATTGTTAAAAAATAAGTCCTTTAAACAAATAAAAGTTACAGATCATTATAATAATAAAATAAAAACAATGACCTAGGTAATTATTAGAGAAACAGGACACGCATTGAAATTGCAAGACAAGCATTTATAAAAATGAAAAAAATGTTTGTTAATCGAGATCTTATCTAGTTTTGATGGGAAATAAGCCACAATTTGACTAAAAAATGGTTTTATTTACGTTTCGAAGCCCAAATCGGGTGTCGTTGTCAAAATACAAAAATTATTAATGAATTAAACAAAACTGTTGTTGCTTAGTAAAAAAATTCTTCTAATAATTTATTTAATCCGACTCATTTTATATTGGCAATTCAGACATATATTATACATTTTAAAGTAGAAGACTTTAAAATGATATTGCCAATATTTATGAGTTGCGTTCCTGGGACTATATTTATATTCTAGCGCGAGAATTTTACTGTCACCATTGCATGTGGTTGTCTATTTTTTGTGACGGATATTCTTGAATTGGGGTAGATTTCATGTAATCGAATTAACTATTTTTCAACAAAGTCGTCCCAGGAACGCAACTTGTAAATATTGGCAATGTCATTGCCAATATTTCATTATCTACTTTAAAATGTATAATATATGTCTGAATTGCCGATATAAATGAGTCAGATTAAATAAATTATTATAAGAATTTTTTTACTAAGCAGCATCATTTTTGTTTAATTCATTAATAATTTTTGTATTTTGACAGCGACACCCGATTTGGGCGTCGAAACGTTAATAAAATCATTTTTTTAGTAAAATTGTGGCTTATTTCCCATCAAAACTAGTTAATTGCAATAATGCCACAAAAAAATAGCTTTCGAACAAAATCGAGATCTTCCTCTGGAGGATAAGCGCATTAAGATGCTACGTGTTCTCGACTTTGATACATGGAATGGAAAGATATACGCTAAAAGTAGACAATATAGAGAAGTTGGAAGCATTTGAGATGTGGTGCTATAGAGGAATTTTGAAAATACCTGGATCTAACGAGTTACAAATGCAAAAATGTTACAAAAGGATTGCAAGGTGATAAAGAACATCAACACAAGAAAGCTGGAATATTTAGGTCACATTAACGAAGGCGCGAAAAGCTTAAAATGCAATCTAAAATTAAGGGTAAAAGATACATAGGTAGAAAAAGAATTTCATGGCTGAAAAACTTAAGAGAGTGGTATAGTTGCTACTCAATAGATCTTTTCAGAGCAGCCGCCAATAAAGTACGGATAGCTGTGATGATGGCCAAACTTCGATAGGAGAAGGAACTTCGACAAGAATAGGATATAAATTTTGTTCTAATAGTAACATTGTACTACAAAAAATTGACAATTTATCTAGAAATGTCAATATAGAAGTCAATTATATTCTGTGCAAAATAAGAAATTGTATAGAGGTGAACTAAAATCACTATGATCTACTGTTGTTGTTGTTTGTTTGTGTTTAAATGACTGCGGACACTAAATCCATTCGCCAATCTTACAATTTGAGGTGTAGTGTGTGTGTGTGTGTGTGTAGAGTAATTGTCTTGATACTTAGCAAAGTCGACGTCATTGTCTTTGCTAAGAGACGCTAATTGTATCCGAACGTCTGCGGTCCCTCCGGTGTGTACCGATCACACAAGGATAGAAATTATTTTCATTTATTAATTTTTTTAATAAACGAAAATTTCCACCCAGGTTGGATTCGAACTCACGACCTTTAGATTTAAAGGCAGGCGCTCTTACCACTGAGCCACAGAGGGGGTTGGTCTACTGTTCGATCGCATACTTTTTACATTTAAAATTTTCTGGAATTACGTCATCGAGGTTTTAAAAGCAAGTAGTGGTGAGTACCAAATGCAATCGATTTTGACTTTAACAAAATACCACAAATTATCAACGTTAAAAATGAATAAAGTAAGTACATTATCTTGATAAAATGACAGGGAATTTACAATACATAAATAGATGAGGGCCATCTGCCTAGGAACAATAGGTAAAAGCTGATAAACGGACAGAATTAGAAAGTTTAAAACATCACTAATTAGATCATATTTCAAAACAAAGTAAATAAGTATATTTTAATGTTAATTCTTTTCAAACTAAGATTGTAAAATTAAAATTTTAGGAAAAAAATATTTATTATTTCTTGTTCTCAAGAAGTACTTTCATTATTGACCATATCGAAACATTTTATTATTAAAAGTCGAGAAGAATTTTCTGAGGAAACGTACATATTTATATAAAAGTGCTATAAAAATGTTCCACTGCAAAATGATGCTAGCAAATTACCCTTTGTTTTAGGTCACTGATATCCATCAATATAATATCAATATTCTTGCAGTTTTTTTTGCCAAATTTTTGTGCGCTCTACGTCTTTCAGAGGCAATTTAACGAAAGATATATTATTATTTATTTCATCGTTTCTTTCAAAACATCCGGCGTAATCACATTTATGCGTTACACAGGCCATTTTATCTAAAATGTGAGAGTTTCTTTTTATAAAATTTCGCTATAACTTGTCACAACACTTAAGACAGATAATACACTTATAGGGTAAGTTCGGCCCTGACACCACTCCTATCTCCTCGCAAGTCAGAGAGAGAATGAGAATCTCGATACGGTTTTCGAGTAACGCCATCTAGTTTTTGATACGTCTTTCGGTTACCACGAGGTGAGCTATCTTGGTAGTAGTTTATAATCAATGGTAAATTTAAAGAAATTTTAAGTCAATATTTGGGCAGAAATTTTGGATAATAATAGAGCCAGTATTATTTCCAAACAGTTTAAATGGTAAAAATTATTTACAGTTTCTGCAAAACCTGTTACCAGAGTACTTAGACGAGGTCGATCTCGCAGTCAGGAAAAATATATGATTGTTACAGGATGGCGCTCCAGTGCATTACCATGATGAAATAAGAGAATATCTTTTCGATCAGTAACATGGACGTTGGATTGAAAGGGGCCCTGATGCGCCTATTTGTTAACCACCCAGAGGTGCAGATCTTAACCCAATTGACTTTTGCTTCTGGAGTTTTATAAAAGGGTACGTATATTCCGTACCAATTATGAATGAACAACAATTAAGAAATAGAACCATTGAAGCTGCAACTTGATTTCGTCAGAAGCCCATGATTTTTCAAAATATTCGATTTTCCTTTTTAAAACGGTGTCGAATGTGTATTTAAGAAAATAAAGGTCATTTTGAACATTTGTAAAATTTTCCACATATTTGTGTAACGACAATATTTTGCTTACCTCAGGATAATAACATGAGGGGTAGAAGATTAGGCAAACAAAATAATCGAAACAAGTGCGAACGACAATCAGTTGGTTGTTGGAGAGCTGGGTCGTGGATAAGTTGAAATATGGGGGTTGGATGGGGTATCTACTAAAATGAAGACAAAGGGATACTTACATAAATCTCCTGGGCAATTGATATAACAAACAAATCAAAAAATATACTGGGAACACCTCAAGGAATTTAATATAGGGCGCCACTTGAAGGATCCTAGTTTACTGAAGGAAAGAAAAAATTCTTCTTCCCTATATATCTAAAAATCATAAAAAGGTTTAGGAGATTTTTTCTAAATAAAAATAAAAAATAGGTTAGAGAAACAAATCAAACGTTTATTATTGTCTCAAACAGTTTTAAAAAATACAGCTTATACAAAAGGCATACTATATAAAAATAGTTGTCAAATACAAATAAAGAAACAAGTTATCTGTTTACAAAGAGGTTACAAAAACCTTCGAAATGGTTCCTAGTAAATAATGTGGAAAAATTAGTTTAAAATTTTATGGATATCCTTTTGTGAAAAATAAAATTTAATCTTTACTATAAAATCAAAATATCTTTTACAACAGATTCAAAATCAAACTGTCATACGTCAAAACAAACATTTTTAAGACAGGATAAAGTTTGATAAAATTATGACTGATGACAGTTTAAACCACGCCCTAATATAATATTTATTTTAATTACAATTTTTCTTTTAAATAATTTATAAAAAAGCAAATTTTGTCTTTTTAAAAGAAAATGTCTATTTTTACTTTAAAAATTAATAACGTAAATTTTACCTCAGTTCACACATGTTAACTTAAACTTTTGAACAACTGGCTAATAGGTACCTGTGGGGTATCTAACTGAAACATCATCAACGGAAAACTTTCTTGGAGGCTGAAGCTGGCACACTGGCACATTCAAATCAAAACTGCTCCAATATCATTATACGTGAGGTGAAGAGGCATCTTGAAAAGGAATTGGATTTCTCAAAAAAAACGAAAAGAAAGCAGGAACGAAACTTGTTCACTTCTCAAACATTATAAATCTTCAGCAAAATCAAAACAGTGGTTAGTGGTCACTCTTTCAAATACGACATATTACATAGAGTGAAAATTCCACCATTTTTGGAGATTTATTGCCGAGTTACCACATCACAATCAAACGACCTTTCCCTTCGAGCAATTCTTCATCCTGCCATCACTTGACTTTCTCGATCTCAATCTGCCGGATAGATACCGCCTCTCTTTTCCCCGCACAAACTTTGCTATCTTGTCAAATCATCAAATTCTTCACTCAAACTCGTCCAAACTTCCGGCGTTATTGCGCTTTAGAAAAAAGAATACCAGGCTTGCAATATTTTTCTGGGAACGTTGAAGTTAAAAAGCCATAAATTGTTTTCCTTAGCAAATACGTCTTTATTTATTGAAGAATTATTGCGTATTTAAAAATCTCTACAGACAACACATTTCTAGTATACCAGGTGCGTACTATGACAAATATAGAATCGAATTTATATTATTATTTAGACATTAAATATAAAACGCTACATTTGTAAATGGTTAAATAAGATTATAGATACTGATAATTTTGCAACATATTAAAAAAGAAGCAGCATTTCGATAAAAACTGGCTTATCAAAAAAGTACTAAGTGGCAAAAAAGTTTTAAAAACATCGTGTTTTAAGCCTAGCTTGATTTTTTTGTTCCATTAACCTCCGACAATTTCTGTCATACCATCTTATTTGACTAGGTTCTTTGGTTTCCCCCACTACTTCTTCGCAGCTCTTATACCAGCTTCTTTTAAAACTCTTCACTTCGATATTTCTGACCTAATTTACATTTACTTTATTACATTATTCAATTATGTTTTCGATTTGTGTTTAATATCTTGCTGTTTTTTCATCATTAGAGGCAAATATATCTTAAGCATATTTGATATTTTTTCACCTTTCTCTGTTTCCTTGGTGTTAATTTTTTTTATATTTAATTAGCACAAGGTTGTGATCGAAATTGCTATTAGCCCCTCTGTGACTTCTCACATCGGAAATGTCTGAAGCATGTCTTGCTTTGTTTTCATATCAGGAGAAAACCATGTTTCATTGTGGATATTTCTGTGTGGAATTTTTTTTGCTTCAGAAACACTGTCAGAAATGTACTTGCCAATCCCGCATCAATCCCTGCGCCAATCCTCACTCTAACCCCCACGTCAACCTCCATCCAAAAATCGTCATAATTGACACTATAAATGAACCGTTATCTGTTCCTAGTGGCAGTAATGCGTTGGTTAGTGATCAATGTAGTAGTGTCTGGGGTTTGGGAGATTGAGACTCGGTTTTGGAAGAAGACATTAAAGAGGATGTCGAAAGATCGTCGTAATGATAATCGACGCGGTTCAACACGGAAGACTGTCGAGTTTAATATTAATTCTTGTAATAGTATTAATCTTAGCTCTAGATTTAATTGTACTAACCGCGGTAATCTACATTTATATTTTTAGACCTTATTTATCAGTAATTATTATATTTTTAGAAAAAAGTCAACAGACATTATTCTTCGCCTCTTGAAGAAAAGATACGAAAAGAAATATTCATCAATGTTTTACACAGAATCAAAAAACACAACGCCAGATATGAAAAGGGGTTAGAGTCTAGGCCCATGGGCGTTGACGATTATAGAGATTGGTTAGGAAGACCACCACACGGCGGCGTGTGGTTGCCAGATTTGCATTGAATATAAAAAGGATGTAAAAATAGTAAATAAAAAAATTTAAAAACAATATAAATATCTATATTAATAAAAATCAGTGACCGAAATGTTTGTATTATTTGTCAAATATAGGAAAAGGTTTCAGAATCTTAGCTGTCTGCGCAGAGAACAGAGAGAGCGCGCATTCGGAGAGTAAAAGAGGGAAGACGTAAACGCTTGGTTTGGTGATAAGGTAGTCTTCCTCAAAAGTTATTTTATTTTAATTTATTATAACAACTCGAGTCAATAGGTAGGTATCATTAGGAAGGTAATGAATATAATGGGTTTTTAAATGCCAGAATTTAAATACTAAGTAACATTTGGATATAATACAAATTATACAAATACTTAGTATGGAGTCATTAGCAAGAAATATTTTGTTGAATTTGACGTAATCCATTAATCCCGCCCTTCCGGAAGAGATCTATGGAGGAGTATCACCGAGCCGCAAGCCCTTATCTCTTGCCTTACTGCTCCACCATAGGCCGATCAGACACCAGCATATTCTAGTCTAAGCCGCAGATTCATTTAGCCTAGCCCGCTTGGCTATCTGACCGACAAATAGATACAGATGGAAAATAAAACATTATCACCGAAGAAGTTTTACATGCAATCAAAGACGCAAAGAACAACAAGGTACCCGGCAAAAATCTAATAACAGCCGAACGTTTTAAACACCTAAGTGATAAGGCTCTCAGGAAATTAACATACCTCTGCAACATTATATATGTACATGGCATAATACCGCATGACTGGCTAACATCCACATATACAGCTCTTCCTAAAAACAAAAAGCAAGGAAATGTGAAGATCCTCGAACTGTATCCCGAATGAGTCATGCCGCTAAGATTTTTATGCGAATAATTTATAACCGAATTCACAATAAGTATGAAGAATACCTGAGTCGTTCTCAATATGGTTTTAGAAAGGGTACAGGTACTAGAGAAGCAATTATGGGATTGACAGTGATGGCATAAAGGTATCTTGAGGTTCAAAAACGGCTGTATGTGTGCTTTGTCGATTATAGAAAGGCCTTCGAACGCATCAAACACGGACAATAAATTGAGGTGCTAAAAGTAGGATTAGACGGACAAGACATAGCTATAATAAGTAATACATACTAGAACCACACAGGATGCGTTCGAATAGAGAACGGAAACACCAAGTACATCACCATAGAACGAGAAGTGCGTCAAGGGTGCATTTTGTCCCCCCATATAATTAGACCTTATCTTGAAGATCGCCCTGAAGTGCCAGAATCAATGGAATCATCATTAACAATATAAGATATGTCGATCACACTGTAGTGTTAGCAGAATCTTAAGAATAAGCTGGACCAGCAGGACTACGAATGAAGGAGTACTGAGAATGATGAACACATGCTCTCATCTGGTCAATACTATCAAAATTGAAGGCAAGATTGAAGGTAAAATGGGCATAGGATGAAAGAAAAAATCTGGGCTACGAAACATCCGAGATTGGACCCAAACAAGAGGACATGAATTAATTCATCAAGTTCAGGACAAAGAGAAATTTGCCATATTGATCGCCAACCTCAAAAGAGAAGGCACGCAGAGAAGAGGAGGATAGAACATACGGAATACAAAAAAAAGGTGGCGTATACTGAATGACCTACTATCTACTACTATAATACCTACAACCTACTAATAAAATCGACAATGATCGAATACAAGAAAATACACAAACAAACTTGGGTCTTCAACGACGGCGTCACAAGAAATCAGATCGATCATGTTCTAGTAGATGCCAGGAGGAGTAGTAGCTGTCTAGACGTAAGAAGCCTAAGAGGAGCTGATGCAGACACGGCTCATTTTCTGGTAAAAGCAAAGATAAGGACAAGAATAGCGTCCAAAAAAACATACAAAAATACACCAACACAATTATGGAATACCGAAGTTCTACGTAATAAGGAGACAGAACAGAAATTTCAAGTCTATAAAAATCGCTCTAACACAGATTATAACATAGACTCAGCTTGGAAAAATATCAAATTAGCTCTGACAAGCGTACCAGATGAAATACTAAGACACAAAAAGAAAACAACAAAAAAAATGGTTCGATGATGAATGCCTGAACTCCATAACACCAACAATTATGGCTAGAAGGAACATGCTACAAAACCCTTCGCACAACAACAATGAAATGTATAGACAAAGAAGAACAGAGACAAGAAAACTAATGAAAAGGAAGAAGAGATAGTATCAGGAACAAATAATCAGAGATATAGAAGAAAAAAAGAAAGAACAAAGAAGCGAGACAGTTATTCAAAGGAGTTTCAGATATCAAGACCGGGTACCAAGCAAGAACAGGAAACTTCTTTCAAAACGACAGTGTTCAGCTTATCACGGATGACAAGGAAATCCTAAAAACCTGAAAGGAATACTTCTATAAACTATTGAATGACCAATCTAGTAGAAATACATCAAACATAGAGGTACATACAGCTGAAATAGAAGACCAATACCCGACATACGAAGAAGTAATAGAGGCAATTAAAAAACTTAAAAATAATAAGACACGAGGGTAGCGATGGTATACCCGCAGAATGCTTAAAACATACAGAAGAAGCGTTGTACAGTTCTATATACAAGCTAATTCAAGATATTTGGCGAGAAGAAACAATGCCAGATGAATGGAAGGAAGGGGTTATTGTACCAATACACAAAAAAGGAAACAAAAAGCAATGTATTAACTACAGTGGAATAACACTCCTAAACACCACCTACAAAATCCTTGCAAACATCCTGCTAGAAAAAACCAAAACATACACAGAAGAAATCGTTAGAGATTATCAATGCGGATTTAGACTGGGCCGCTCTACTATTGACCAGATATTCACAATAAAACAGATAATGGAAAAATGCTGGGAGTTTGATCGTGAGCTTCATCAGATGTTCATAGATTTTCAACAAGCATTTGATACAGTATGCAGGGACAGACTGTGGACAGCGATGCAGGAACTTGGCTATCCAAAAAAACTAGTCAAGTTGATACGGATGTGTATATAACGGTTACGATGTAAGGTGAGAGTTGGACAACAATACTCGGAGACATTAGCTCTGGAGCACATAATCAGAAGTGCAAGAATCGAAAAACCTAATACAGTATTTCATCTAGAAGGACCAAACTTACTACTGGCATTTGCAGACGATATCGATCTTATAGGAAACACACGATTAAGGATGAAGGACACTTTCATGAGGTTCGAGAAGGAAAAACAGAAGATGGGGCTCCAAATCAACGAAAACAAGAAGAAATATATGTATATGAGCCGCAATAACCAAAGCAGGGACAGAATCGGTCAGAACATCAGCATCGATGACTTTAACTTTGAGCGCGTTAGAGAATTCAAGTATCTTGGAACAACAATAACTGAAAACAATAACGGATCACAAGAAATAAACAACAGGATTCAGGCCGGCAACAGATGTCTTTTTGCCCTCCAAAACCTTATAAAATCAAAACAACTAACACGACGTACGAAGATACAGGTCTATAAAACAATCATACGACCCGTTGTGATGTATGGAAGCGAAACATGGACAATAATAAAGGCAAACGAAGAGAGACTATGTGTTTGGGAAAGAAAAATCCTAAGGAAGATCTTTGGTCCTGTGCTGGATGAAGCATCAGGATAATATAGGATAAGAACCAACAAAGAGCTTGAAGAACTTTACCCAGACGCCAACATCATAAAAGAAATGTCCAGAAGACTCCAATGGTCAGGACACCTCAGAAGACATTCTGACGAACGAACAGTAATACTGGTGTGGGAGGAAGTCCCAACTGGAAGGAGACCACGCGTACGCCCTCGTCTCCGGTGGCGAGATAATGTAGCAGGAGACCTACGCACTATGGGCGTGGAGAATTGGATGGAGGTTGCTTAAGACAGAAAACAGCGGAGGTATGTTGTCGAGACGACTAAAACCGACGAAGGGTTGTAACGCCACGGAGTAAGTAAGTAAGTGAGTATACTGAATGAAAACTGTAAGTCACACAAGTTGGCTGAAAATATGATTTAATAATTATATTTTCAGCCCACTCTCTAAAATTTATAGTTGGAACGTCAAAACAATTGAACAATGTTATCGATGATGAAACAATTATTGATAATAGAACTCATCAATCACACATTTTTAAATCGAATCAAAATAAAATTTATATGAAACATAAAAATTATGTTTCAATATTTTTTCGTAGTTGTGATTAATTTGCAGAATTCATTGTAGGCGCTATTATGGTTAAGTAATTCATTTTAAGGATTGTATAAATATATAGTCCAATTGAAATACATTTGTATTACTGTTAAAATTGTTGAAACAGTTAGTAGTTCAACAAAAGAAAATATGTTTAAATATTTGTTATTTTTCGTATTAGTTTCTGTCACTTTTGCTCATTTTAAATATTTGCCGGATGATGAAGAGTTTGAACTTTTTAAGGTTAGTTTAGATTTTTAATTAATATTTTAAATTTTATTGTACTTGTTTTATATATTTTACTTTTATACAACCTACTAGCTTTAATATATTTGATGATTCAATAATGATTTTTGATGACAGAGTAAAAAAGCAACAACACTTAAATCTTATCTCCAACTAGATATTTAATTCATATTTTTTTATTTATTTTTCAACTAAAGATTTGACCCCCTCTGTGGCTCAGTGGTAAGAGCGCCTACCTTTAAACCTAAAGGTCGTGAGTTCGAATCTCATCTGGGTGGAAATTTTCGTTTATTAAAAAAATTAATAAATGAAAATAATTTCTAACCTTGTGTGATCGGTACTCACCGGAGGGACCGCAGACGTTCGGATACAATTAGCGTCTCTTAGCAAAGACAATGACGTCGACTTTGCTAAGTATCAAGACAATTACTCTACACACAAAACACACACACACACACACACACACACACACACACACACTACATTAATAAACTTATCTTGATTGAGACTGGCTGAATGACAATTGTCCAGGCCAAAACACACAAAAAAAAACTAAAGATTTGCAATCTGTCCTTTTTATACAATAATCAAATTTGGTAATTCAATAAAAGAATAGTTAATATGAGCAATTATTACCTGACTGTGCTGATTACCTTCCTAATTAAATTTAACTAGAATTTAACATTTTATAAAGATTATATAAAGATAATATAAAGATTAGAAATGCTTTTAGTATCTGCTGGTAGATACAATTTTTTAGTCGACTCTCGACAGTAGTGCGAGGGGACAGCAGGAAGAAAAAAGTGGAATGGTTTGTAAGAAGGAGAGTTTAGCAAGATTTTTGAGGGAGAAAAGATAATCAGTTGTTTTCCAATGGTGCAAGGCGAACAGTCGTTATTCTCTGGTGGTTCCCCAGAGGTAAGAAGCAGTAGAAGTGAATGTTTGTGAGTTTTCGTGGAGCTAGTGTATCTGATAGCAGCTGATCCAGTAAAATATTGTAAGTTATATTTTCTACTTATATTCCAACAGTCACTGTTCAGGCCAGAACGAGAGATTCAGTTTATCGAGAGGAGAAGAGGCTAGCATAATTTGAACGATACGTGCATTTTAAGGAGATCATTAAAGACGATAGGCTCGCAACAACTTATTGTAAGATTGTTGATTACCTAGAGGACTGCTAAGAATAGATAGGGTAGGCTACAAGGAACAAGGATTTGGACAACTCATCATCAGAGAAATAGTTTTACTATTCATCAGTTTTTCTTTATTAACAACACAATTTTTACAATTGCTTTAGAAAAGATAGGAATATTTTGATCAGGAGATTTAGAACAACAATTTTAATTTGAGATTTTAATTTATGTTATATGTACCATTAATTTTGAAGGTTCACGTACGTAGAAAAAAATTTTAATAATCATTATATGAGATATATTTATTGAAGATTTATTTTAATATATTTTTATTTTAATATATAATGTTGTATCATATAATATATGTATCATATATTATCATATATTATATAATATATGTTTAATATATATATATATATATATATATATATATATATTTATATATATATATATATATATATATATATATATCTTATCTCAAGATTATACTCGTGCTTCAATATCTATGCTTTACATATGATAGGTAAAGTCCAAAGAATACCGGAATAATAAAAAACATAATATGTTTTTTATTATTCCGGTATTCTTTGGAGCTTACCTATCATATGTAAAGCATAGATATTGAAGCACGAGTATAACCCTGAGATAGGAGAATTAAATAGTGTGATAGAATCATAATTGCATCATTTAAATATAATTAATTAATTAGATAATTAATTGCTTGGCGCACCTCAGACTTTTGAATATCACATATATATATATATATATATATATATATATATATATATATATATATATATATATATATATATATAATATTACATTTTTAGGCTTAATATTTATCCCTAATTATTTATATTTTTAGAAAAAATACAACAGACATTATTCTTCGCCTCTTGAAGAACAATTACGTAAACAAATATTCACCAATCGTTTACACAAAATTAAAGAACTCAAAAACAAATATAAAAATGGGTACGTGTCTTGGTACGACAAAATGGTGGGCATTAACAAGTTTTATGATAGGACCAATGAGGAATTGCATAGAATACTCGGCGTCAAGAAGCTAAGCCATCTCATTAAATTTTTGTAGAATATAAATTTGTATTGAAACAATAAAGACGTAGGATACAACTTTTGTAGCAATATTTTAATTACACAAAATGCTGAATTTCTAAGTAAATCAACCTAAAGTACTAAAGTGTACCTATAAAAACAATATTTTAAATTTTTAACAAAACATTTTAAAACGGTTGACATAAAAATCACACACAACACAAACAAATATAGCTTCTGTGTAGTACTAACACCACTATTTCTTCTAATATTAAATTGTTTTTCTTTATCATTTCAATTTGACACTAAGTTGCTCGTTGACTGCAAGATCAAGGTGGTGGATATTGGATGGCCTTCAGATATTAAAAAACTGGTCCGCTATCAAGCACCAGCGATTCTGAAGGGTACAGATGCTTTAGGGAAGCATACTTAAATAAATATAATCTATCTATCTATCTATTTAGCCTTAAACGCCCACTCCTGGGCATAGGCCTCCCCTGATAATCTCCATTGGTCTCTATCTTGGACGATCTGCATCCAGTCCTTTTCTGCCGTTCTCTTAAGGTCGTCAGTTCATCTCATCTGTGGTCTTCCTCTCCTTCTTTTCTTTTTCCATGGTCGCCAGTGTAGAATTCGCTTATTCCATCTTTCATCTTTTTGCCGGAGAGTGTGACCGGCGAAGTTCCATTTAAGTTTTGCAACCTGTCTTGATACATCGTTCACCTTTGTTTTTTCTCTGATCCATGAGTTTCTTTTCCTGTCTTTAAGACCGATACCTAGCATCTGTCTTTTCATTGCTCTTCGTGTTTTGGATATCCTGTCGATATTCTCCTTTGTGAAAGTCCATGTTTGTGAGTCATATGTGATAACTGGTAAAATGCACTGGTTGAATACTTTCGTTCGCATATATTTAGGGAACTTTTGATTTTTTAGAATATATGATAGTTTACCAAATGAGGTCCATGCTAGTCTAGTTCTTCTTTTTATTTCTTCTGTTTGATTGTCCCTGTTCAGCTTTATTATCTGTCCTAGGTAAATGTATTCTGCCACCTGCTCTAATTTATTCTGTTTGACTACTATTTCTAATTGGTCTTCTTGGTTTGTCATAGTCTTGGTTTTACTATAGTTCATCTCTAGACCTACCTCTGTCGCTTTTCTATCTAGTTCCCCAACCATCTTCTGTAACTCTTCCTTCTTATCTGTTATCAGGACTATATCGTCTGCATATCTCAAGTGGTTCAAGAGCTCTCCATTTATTCTTATTTCGTATGTATCCCATTTTAATTTTTTAAATATGTCTTCCATAGCCTGATTGAACAATTTTGGCGATATTGTGTCTCCCTGCCTGATTCCTCATTCGAATTTTATTGGTTCTGTAGCGTGTTCGTTCGTCAATTTTATTGTGGTACTCGCATTTTTGTATATGTTTGTTATTAGGTCCGTGTACCTGTAATCAATTCTACCGTTCTGTAGTAAGTTTTTGATGGCCCAATGTTCTATGCTGTCAAACGCCTTTCGGAAGTCTATGAATGCCATGTATAATGGGATTTCATACTCGTTCGACTTTTCAATCAGTATTTTTACTGTTAGCAGATGGTCGCTAGTACTAAAACCCTTTCTGAATCCCGATTGTTCTCTTGCTTGGTATCCGTCAAGCTTAGTTGTTAGTCTATTTGTCATGATCTTCGTTAGTAGTTTAAATACAACACTTAGTAATGTTATAGGTCTATAGTTTTCTAAGTTCTTTCGGTCACCTTTTTTGAACATTAATAGTGTCTCCGCATCGTTCCAGCTATCGGATATTTCTTTTATGGTTAATATTTTATTCATAAGGATATGTAGGACTTCTCTAGTTGTTTTCCCTCCTCTCTTCAGCATATCTGCAGTTATTCCATCTTTTCCAGGTGACTTATGGTTTTTTAATTCTTGAGTTGCTGTCTTGATTTCTGTTTTACTTATTTCTGATTGTAGGTCAGAGTTTAATTGTTTAAGAATTTCTTGCTGTGGTTTATGTCTTGTTTTGTATAGGTGCGTATAGTATTCTTGTGTCAACTTTATTATTTGTTTCATATCATGAATGGTTGTTTCTTCGCTGTTTGTCATTTCATTTATCTGAGTTTTACCTAGTCGTTGTTTTAAGCATTTCATATTTTTGTTCTGCTGAATTACTCTTTCAATCTTTGCTTCCTGCGTTTTTCTCTTGGTTTCTTTTATGTTTTTTCTAATTGTTTTATTGATTTCAGTATATTCTACTGTGTTTCTTTTGCCCTTTTCAAGTAGGCTTCTTCTTGTCTTCATCAGGTTTTCTACTTCTTCTGAGATATAATTTGTCCTTTTTTGATATTGAAAGCGACGGGGAACAGCAGAACATTTAACAAACTGCAGTGAAACTGTCAATCTATAAAAAAATATAAACCTAGTTTATGTTTGTTGTGTTTGCAAATATTTTTGATGTCATTCTGCTTAATGAAACATGGCTTTCTAAAAATAAAAAATTTGGTTTAACAGGTTACAATGTCATCAGAAGCGATAGACCTGATGATTGCGGTGGTGTAACCATCCTCATATCAAATAACCTTTCAACCTTTGTTTTACTGAAATTAATGTAACGAAAAACTTTAATAAAGCTATTGAAATGTGTGCAGTTTTTATAGAACAAATTAAATTGCTAACCGTTTGTATTTATAAACCACCCAAAGTAGTAGTCAATTATAGAGATTGGGAAAAACTTTTAACTCAATTTAGTGGTAGGGTTGTCATTGGTGGGAACTTCAATGGACACCACAGTAGGTGGGGTGCTTTGAAGGATTCCACTCAGAGCAAGTGTATAGTAGATACGCTAGATAACAGTAATTTACTGGGATTGGTTACGTACCAGGGTGCGTCAACAATTGCTCGGAGAGTCAAGCAGATATAACGGCTATGGAAGCGCACAAAGTCGGCTCTAAGTTGGTTCTTAAGTGCATGAGAGAACTTTCTGATATTGAGCTGACCAATAGTGTTAACTTGGTATGGGTATTAGAACACAGGCGTGGAAGTGAACAAAGGGGCTGACAACCTAGTAAGACGGGGATCATCCACTCTGCCAAATCTGTGATTAAAGTGTTCTTCAGTACTGGTAGTCTCAAACAAGTTCTGCGGAGGTTACAGGACTCCTGGTTTAGTTGTGGAAATATGAGACAGGCTAGGCTCCATATAGTGAGGCCATCCAAAAGTCTTGCAGCTCAACTTCTCCAGAGTAGCTGATGCTCTCTGCTGGTCAGTATGCTTAATGGCCACTGGGCACCTTCATCTGCTTGGATTGGCGGATAACCCAGTACCATTTTGTAATGAGGAGAAAAAAAACCTCCTCACATGTCCACTGGAAGTAGCACTGGCCTATCAGAGGTGGCAGATCCTGAGTTGGTCCTTATGCAACCGAGTCAAATGAGGGAGTTACCGTTAAAGAAATTTGCGGCTTTTTATGAGGCCGCAAGGTTACTAAAGAATTTTGACTTTTGGAATGACAGGGAGGGCTCAGATTTGGGGTCTTTCCTGATTATAGCAGATATGTGAGCCAGGAACAGCATGGATTTCTAAAATGCCAAAGACTAGGAACTTATGGGCCTACTTCGTATAATAGGTGTGATACAATGGACCCACCTTAGGAGGTCTGTCTTTGAAGGGTTCATAAATGAACTCTACCTTGATCTACTATGATCATAAGTTTCCATGATATAAGAATTATCAACTTGACTATTAAACTGAGTGACTGTTAAATAGAAATATACCGGGTGGTCCAATAAGCCGATCTCTCTACTATATATCAGAAACTATTCATGTTATAATTTTGGGAGAAAAAATTATTTAGTAAAAGTGGCCAAGAGAAATCGCTGGAAATAACTTTCAAGTTTCTAGGTTAACCGCTAGGGGGCGTAACCTGTGAAGAAAACTTTGAAAACCAGTTTTTTGGGAAATATGCCCAATTATATATATATATATATATATATATATATATATTATATATATATATAGTTTGTATAATTGGACATATTTCCAAAAAGACTGGTTTTCAAAGTTTTCTTCACATGTTACGCCCCCTAGCGGTTAACCAAGAAACTTAAAAATAATTTCCAGCCATTTCTCTTGGACACTTTTACTAAGGAATTTTTTCTCCTACTGTTATAACATGAATAATTTCTGATATATAGCCGAGAGAACGGCTTATTGGACCACCCGGTACATTGTCATTTAAATGAGAAACTGTTATAGATAACAAAGCGAATATATCACGGTATAAGATAACAAATAAAAATATGTGGCCAAAGGACAGGCTTCTAAGCCATCTTTTCACAAAAACACATACACGCACAAAAGCCAAACGACAAGCAAGAAAAAAATGGTAAGCCAAATAAGGAGGAATAGAATAAATCCGCAAAATATTAAGGGTTAAAACTTTGCTTTAGATGAAGAATATAGCACGAGACCGGAATTCGTAAATGATACAGCTATATATATACGACCTTGTATATATATATATATATATATATATATAATATATATATATATATATATATATATATATATATATATATATAGTCCCAAGATTCCTAAGAGGAACATAGGGCTTCCACAAAGTGTCTCCAGCGAACTCTATTTCTGGCTAGTGCTTTGATTTCAAGCCAGGATTTTCCCATTTTTCTCCCTTCTTCCAGTACTGTCCTTCTCCAAGTTCCCTTAGGTCTGCCTACTTTCCGTCGGCCTTGGGGATTCCAATCCAGCGCTGTCCTGGCAATGTCATTTGGTGGTCTACGGAGTGTGTGGCCCAGCCATCTCCATTTTCTTCGCCTTATTTGCTTTATGACATTTTCTTGGTTGCTTTGGTTCCATAAATTTTCATTGGAGATTCGGTTAGGCCAAAATATACGAAGGATTTTTCGTAACGCTCTATTGATGAAAACTTGTAATTGGTGTACTATGGGTGCTGATATCTTCCACGTTTCGCAGCCATACAGTAATACAGCTTTTACATTTGTGTTGAAGATTTTTAGTTTCGTTTTAGTTGGTTAAATTCTGGATTTCCATATGTTGTTAAGCATGTTGTAGGCGTTGCGAGCCTTATTTATTCTTTCATGTACATCACGCTCTGTACCCCCATTACAGTCAATTATGCTGCCCAGATATACAAATTCCGCTACTCTCTCAATTTTCTGGTCGTTGATCATAATAGGTTGGTTGTTTACCAAATCGCATTTCTTTGGTTTTGTTGATGTTTATTTCTAGACCAACCTTCTTTGATTCTTCTTGTACTTTGTTTACTTGGAGTTGCATGTCCTGTTTTGTATGTGCTAGGAGGCATATATCATCAGCGTAATCTAGGTCTTCCAGTCTGTTTGTTAATCCCCAGTAAATTCCTCTATTAGAGTTTACCTTTGTTAGTACGGAGTCCAGTACAATGTTAAATAGTATAGGGGATAAAACACAGCCCTGCTTAACTCCGTTTAGCATAGCTATTGTGTCCCGTTGTGTCCGTTTAGCATATTCTGTGTCCCTGTAGAGTTCTTTGATGAGATTTACTATTTTTTCTGGTATTCCTATTTCCTGCAGTGCTTTCCATATGGCCGTATGTGTGAGCGTGTCAAAAGCTCTCTTGAAGTCCACAAAGCACACAAAGAGAGGAGAGTTGAATTCCTGTGACTGTTCTACAATTATTCTTAGTGTGTTAATTTGGTCCACGCATGATCTGTTTGGTCTGAAACCTTCTTGTTCCTTCGTCAACATTGGTTCTACACTGTTTGTTAGTCGGTTGTTTATAATTATTGCTGTTAATTTATTTATAGTATTCAGAAGTGTGATTCCTCTCCAGTTTTCGCAATATCTTCTGTCACCCTTTTTTGGTATCTTTATTATTAATCCCGTTTTCCATTCTTTGGGGAACTTTTCCTCTCTCCAAGCCCTTTTCAAGAGTGGTTGGATTAGCTCTGCCACTGTACCTGGGCAGGCAAATGATACAGGTAAAAGATAGTTATACTTGTCTTATGTTTGTTATTATAAAATAATATACTTTTATTCTTTTTAAGTTTTACTTGAAATCTTACATATTACAATGTGCTTAACCTATGTTCGTTAAATGACCTGAAGTTGGTCATGGTCTTCTTGAAGCTGTCATAGTCATATGCTTAGAACATAAAAGTAGTTCCAAGGCCATATGAGACAATACTTCAGCAATATCCGACGATCTTATAGAACATAAGGAATGCCAGAAAAAGAAGGTACTGTATACTAAATGAAAAAAGGAATTGGGAATTATTGTAGGCTGAAAATATGATTTATTATTCATATTTTTAGCCAACTCTCCAAATTTTATAGCTGGAAACTTAAAATAATTAAACAATGATATCGATGATTTAACAATTATTGATAACAATGATCATCAATCATACATTTTATAATCCAATAAAATTAAATTTATATTAAACATAAAAATTATGTTTCAATATATTTTTCTAGTTCTTATTGTTTTGTATTCAAATGTGGGTGTTATTATGATTAAGTAATTCATTAAAGGACTGTATAAATATGGACCAATGTAAATAAATTTCAATTAATATTGAACCAGTTAAAAGAGTCAGTGGTTCATCAAAAGAAAATATGTTTAAATATTTTTTATTTTTCGTATTAATTTCTGTTGCTTTTGCTCATTTTACATATTTGTCCGACGATGAAGAGTTTGAGCTTTTTAAGGTGAGTTTAGATTTTTCATTAATATTTTAAATTTTATTGTACTTGTTTTATATATTTTACTTTTATACAATCTAATAGATTTAACATATGTAATGGCGAATTAATAATTTTTAATGACAGAATTACAAAACAGAACACTTATATCCCATCTTCAACTAGATAATTTAATTCAGATTTTTTATTTATATTCCAAGTAAAGATTTGTAATTGGTTCTATTTGGACACTAACTAAATTTGATAATTCAATCAAAGAAAAATTAACATGAGCGAGGATTACCTGTTAGTTCTGATACCTTTCTAAAGATTCTTACATTATAAACAATTTACTTATTAAATATATCTGGTAAGTACAAGAGTTTGTATCTCTTAGGTCCTCTCACTTCTCTGCTGTTGTCCAGTGTGTTTACCGCACCAGAATTTGAATGAACTTAACCGCTTTAAATTCAAAACACAACACTTTTTTATTTCCTTGCACTCACTGACAGATCACGATTTATGACTTCGTCAGGGATTTAGTATGTTGCAATATTAATCTGCTAATTTTCAGTGGATCGCAAATTGAAACCTCTGCAGGATTCCAATACTGCATTTGAATGCCAGACCAGAGGTCCAGACGGAAATTACTTTATACACAAATAGTTTATTTTTAGTGGTAGTTTAGATCTTCTTCCAAGTAGCCAGTACAGTTATTTAAATTTTAATCCAAGTTGTTTTCGTTTATTGAAAATATGGTTTCTCCAAATACGTCGGTATATCGGACTGTGGCATATTTTCATTTAGGTCCTGATGAGGGTGACAGTCTATCACCGAAAATTTCACATTTAGAATTAAGTTAATCACCAAAAGGGCTTACACCATCTTTAGCCAATCCTTCACCTGACGCTTTCCTGAATGTTACAAACGAAAGTTACCTGCTAAAGAAGTGTATTCTTAACGTCTTTATATATACTATTATTAATATTATCCGTATATATCCGAGTTAATATTTATCCGTATTTTTTAATATTTTTAGAAAAAATTCGACAGACACTATTCTTCTCCCCTTGAAGAAAAGTTACGTAAACAAATATTCATCGATACTTTAAGGGAAATCAAAGAACACAACGCCAGATATGAAAAAGGGTTAGTGTCTTGGTACAAGGGTATTAACCAGTTTTCTGATTGGACCGATGAGGAATTTGAGAAAATACAAGGATTGAAAACTCCTCCACCAAGAGAATACTACTACTAGAATGTGAAAATATGTATTTTAATATATATATATATATATATATATATATATATATATATATATATATATATATTCACAAATATTTGTTTGAACAATAAAAACGTCGCCTTTAACTTTTGTAGCAATATTTGAATTACCCAAAATACTGAATTTCTATATAAATCAGTCTAAATTATTACCATACAAAAATAATTAGTATAAATAAACTTTGCTTTAGATGAAAAATATAGCACGAGACCGGAATTCGTAAATGATACAGGTAAAAGATAGTTATACTTGTCTTATGTTTGTTATTATAAAATAATATACTTTTATTCTTTTTAAGTTTTACTTGAAATCTTACAATGTGCTTAACCTATGTTCGTTAAGTGACCTGAAGTTGGTCATGGTCTTCTTGAAGCTGTCATAGTCATATGCATAAAAGTAGTTCCAAGGCCATATGAGACATCTTCCCATTATACACTTTTTTATCAAAACTACAACTGAGAAACAAAAATAACTATTCTGACTATGCTCTAGGAATACATCTATGAAAGCTATGTCTAACTTATAACTAATCTTTATACCTAGCTGGTTTTACAACAGCAACAGCTCTACCAGACCTTGTAACTGTCTTACTATGAATACCTAAATTCAGGTTACTGTTTCAATTCAAGTTACTAGACACAATTTTGGTTGAAACAGTTGGTTCATTTGAACAAATCTTAGGCTTAAAGTTATTATTGTTATTATTATTAATATTTAACCTTGTTTGTGAGGAGCTAGGTTCAGACCTAATGAGTGGAGACATATATTCTTTCTGAATGGGAGGACATTCATTTGGTGATGGTCTTAAAAATGAAGTATTTCGTCTCGTTACCCTGCCAAAGTTATCCCGAACCATATACTACCTAGGAGCATCACATTTTCCTACAATTTCCCCTGGTATCCAGTTTTTCTCCTTTTCTAACCTGATTCTTACACTATCACCTACCTTAAATTCTGACCTACCTTTCGAACTTTGATCGTAATGAATCTTATCCTTGTTCCTTTTTTCAGCTAGTTTATGTGACTCACTATTCAAGGATGGTTCCAAATGTTTACCTGAAAGGGGAAGGATACTACGCAACTGTTTCTTAAAAATTAATTCTACAGGCGAAATATTGCACCCTGCTAAAAGAGTGTTCCTATATTCTAATAACGCCTTAAAAAACTTCTGTAATTGATTTTAGACTTTTTCTCAAAATAATTTTACATATATCTACTGCCCTTTCTGCAAGACCATTAGATTTTGGATATAACGGACTAAAACTGTGACATTCGGCACTATTAAATGGTATATTGTCAGCAATGAAAATCATAGGTATACCAAAAGTTGAAAATATTTGTTTTAATTTATAAATCACATCGCCAGAGGTTTTAGACTCGTTTTAGACTTTTAACTTTTCTAGCTCAATCCAATTCGTGTAGTAATCCACTACTACCAAATAATCTACATATACCACCAAAAGTTAAAATATCACATCCAACTTTATGAAAAGGTATGTTAGGCCTATCATGTGGAAGTAAAGGTTCTTTGGTTGGTTTCCGTGAAACTTTAAGACAAATATACATTTTGAAATATAATTTTCAATATCTGTGGTCATACCTAACCAGTAAAAAATTTTCCTGGCTCTTGACTTAGTTTTTTCCATTCCGAAGTGTGCAATATGTAATTTATGAAGCATAAGGCTTTGTAAACTTTTGGGAACCACTAGTCTGTCATCATAAAATATTAAGTTATTTTTTTCATATAAATCATTTTAATTTTTAAAAAATGTTTTTAATTCAGAATTAAAATTTTGAGAATTTTGTGGCCAACCATTACTTAGAAAGTTTTTAACTCTAGACAAAGTTGGGTCATTTTTAGTTGCAATCTGTAGTTCTCTTAATCTCTCTTCAGATATGGGCAAATCTATCTCGAGAGAATGTACTGTTACCAACAGTTCTTTATCATCTCTACTCTTGGTTTGTATGAATGACCTAGAGAGTAAGTCTGCTATATACATATGCTTCCCAGGTAAATACTTTACCTCCAAATCATAGTTAAGAAGTTTTAATTTTAAACGGCAAATTAATAAAGGCAAGAACGGTCTTTAACAAAATGAGCGCCATCTTCAAAAGTCACAATATATCCCTGGATACAAAAATGAGACATTTGAGATGCTATGTTTTCTCTGTGTTGTTGTACGGGGCGGAGGCATGGACGCTTACAGACACCATTATTAAAAAAACTTGAAGCATTTGAGATGTGGCTTTATAGAAGAATGCTGAGAATATCATGGAGAGCAAGGATCACGAACAAGGAAGTTCTAGGAAAAATGAGGAAGGAACCAGAGATTCTGTTTACAATCAAACGCATA
Source organism: Diabrotica balteata (assembly GCA_918026665.1). Classification (NCBI taxonomy): domain Eukaryota; kingdom Metazoa; phylum Arthropoda; class Insecta; order Coleoptera; family Chrysomelidae; genus Diabrotica; species Diabrotica balteata. The sequence goes on from OU898284.1 coordinate 3,507,343, forward strand.
AAATTGCAATATCTGGGACACGTTATGAGAAATGAGCACCGTTACTCCCTGCTACAGTCTATATTGCAAGGTAAAGTCAAAGGTAAGCGAGGACCCGGTAGAAGGAGAATGGGGGAGGATGAAGGAGATCATGGCTGCGGAATTTAAGAACATGGTTTAAGAAAACCTCAACGGAGCTGTTTCGAGCCGCAGCGAGCAAGGTTATGATTGCCAATATGATTTCCAACATCCGAAACGGATAGGAACCAGAAGAAGAAGAAGAATTTTAAACGTTGCAGTCTACCACTAACTTTATAAAAGTCTTTTTTACAAATTGAGAGTAGCGGCAAATGATCAGTTTTTATTATAATTTTCCTTCCATATACATAATTATGAAACTTAGACAGTGAAAAACAAATTGATAGAATCACTTTATCTATTTGTGGATATCTAAGTTTCTGTTTCAGTTAAACTACGTGAGCAAACGGCAACTGGCTGTCCCTGTTGTAAAAGGCACCCGCCAATTCCGAATTGACTCGCATCAGACTGTATTTCAATAAACTTTGATGGTACACAAGGCAAATATTGAACACAGTATTTAATCAAATCTTGCCCAAGTACTTTCGATCACAAGATCATCTTCAGGGCATTTCGTCAGTTGTGGTCTATCCAGCAGTAACAGAATGTCATAAAAGTAAATTAGGACATAACAAATACACTAAACAAAGACAAACAAACACTTTAAAATTTAAAATTGGAGAAGCTACATTTTATATAGAAGCCGGAGACAGAATGTCATTCTGTCCACATTTGAAACATTTGTACACATCAACACTCTGTCTATTACTACTCTGGCCCATTGATTTCTTGTTACTATATCTTACAAAATCCACTTCCTTGTCATTTCTTATTTCTTTTAGTAAGTTACTCTCCATATTAAGATTTTTATTTATCATCTATTTAATTACCTGACACCATGTCTTATGGTTGTTATTATGAAATAATATACCTTTATTCTTTTTAAGTTTTATTAGAAATCTTAGATATTACCAGAGATATGTAAGAGATATCTCTCTTACATATCTCTGGATATTACAATGTGCTTAACCTATGTTCGTTAAATGACCTGAAGTTGGTCATGGTCTTCTTGAAGCTGTCATAGTCATATGCTTAGAACATAAAAGTAGTTCCAAGGCCATATGAGACAATACTTCAGCAATATCCGACGATCTTATAGAACATAAGGAATGCCAGAAAAAGAAGGTACTGTATACTAAATGACAAAAGGAATTTTGAATTATAGGCTGAAAATATGATTTATTATTCATATTTTTAGCCAACTCTCTAAATTTAATAGTTTAATAATAGTAATTTATAGCTGGAAACTTAAAATAATTAAAGAATGATATCGATGATTTAACAATTATTGATAACAATGATCATCAATCATACATTTTATAATCCAATAAAATTAAATTTATATTAAACATAAAAATTATGTTTCAATATATTTTTCTAGTTCTTATTGTTTTGTATTCAATTGTGGGTGTTTTTATGATTAAGTAATTCATTAAAGGACTGTATAAATATGGACCAATGTAAATAAATTTCAATTAATATTGAAACTCAGTCAGTGGTTCATCAAAAGAAAATATGTTTAAATATTTGTTATTTTTCGTATTAATTTCTGTTGCTTTTGCTCAGTTTACATATTTGTCCGACGATGAAGAGTTTGCGCTTTTTAAGGTGAGTTTAGATTTTTAATTAATATTTTAAATTTTATTGTACTTGTTTTATATATTTTACTTTTATACAACCTAACAGATTTAACATATGTAATGGCGAATTAATAATTTTTAATGACAGAATTACAAAACAGAACACTTAAATCCCATCTCCAACTAGATAATTTAATTCAGATTTTATTTGGACACTAACTAAATTTGATAATTCAATCAAAGAAAAATTAACATGAGCGAGGATTACCTGTTAGTTCTGATACCTTTCTAAAGATTTTCTTACATTATAAACAATTTACTTATTAAATATATCTGGTAAGTACAAGAGTTTGTATCTCTTAGGTCCTCTCACTTCTCTGCTGTTGTCCAGTGTGTTTACCGCACCAGAATTTGAATAAACTTAACCGCTTTAAATTCAAAACACAACACTTTTTTATTTCCTTGCACTCACTGAAAGATCACGATCTACGACTTCGTTAGGGATTTAGTATGTTGCATTAATAATCTGCTAATTTTCAGTGGATCGCAAATTGAAACCTCTGCAGGATTCCAATACTGCATTTGAATGCCAGACCAGAGGTCCAGACGGAAATTACTTTATATACAAATAGTTTATTTTTAGTGGTAGTTTAGATCTTCTTCCAAGTAGCCAGTAGAGTTATTTAAATTTTAATCAAAGTTGTTTTCGTGTATTGAAAATATGGTTTCTCCAAATACGTCGGTATATCGGACTCTGGCATATTTTCGTTTAGGTGCTGATGAGGGTGACAGTCTATCACCGAAAATTTCACATTTAGAATTAAGTTAATCACCAAAAGGGCTTACACCATCTTTAGCCAATCCTTCACCTGACGCTTTCCTGAATGTTACAAACGAAAGTTACCTGCTAAAGAAGTGTATTCTTAACGTCTTTATATATACTATTATTAATATTATCCGTATATATCCGAGTTAATATTTATCCGTATTTTTTAATATTTTTAGAAAAAATTCGACAGACACTATTCTTCTCCCCTTGAAGAAAAGTTACGTAAACAAATATTCATCGATACTTTAAGGGAAATCAAAGAACACAACGCCAGATATGAAAAAGGGTTAGAGTCTTGGTACAAGGGTATTAACCAGTTTGCTGATTGGACCGATGAGGAATTTAAGAAAATAAACGGAGTTATCCTGCCACCAAGAGAAGACTAATAGAATGTGAAAATATGTATTTCAATATAACATATATATATATATATATATATATATATATATATATATATATATATATATATATATAATATATATATATATATATTATATATTCAGAAATATTTGTTTGAACAATAAAGACGTCGCCTTTAACTTTTGTAGCAATATTTGAATTACCCAAAATACTGAATTTCTATATAAATCAATCCAAATTATTTCATTACAAAAATTAGTATAATAAACTGTGAGAGTTTACTCACAGTATAATAAACTAGTGAGAATGTTGTTTTGTGAATTATGAATTGAAATGTGCATACTAATAATATAAACTGGCCAGATTCATGAGTGTGCAGATTCTTTGCAATGGAATATCCTTTTAAACTGCCGTGTTCCGCTATTATTCCAACATTTTGGTTTAATTGTGCTATATGAATATCAGTTTTGATCATTACGTGATTTGAATATCGTTTAGTAAGCAAGTATAAACTCAGAAGTGCTTCAAAGTTCAAAAAAATCTCAGAATCAACTACAGTAGTCTCTCTTTATAACGATTCTCTATATACCGATAATTTCTCTATAACGATGAAAATAGTAAACGTTGGTTTTTTCGTCATAAAGACAATGTATTAATTCTTTCTCTATACCGATATCGTTCTCTCTTTATAGCGATGATTTTCAGCGTTCAATAGTCGCTGACAAATGTGTTATTTTGTTTAAAGTTCATTCTACCTGAGTCACGAGTGGCAAGGTCGTTGTCCAGCGGTTGTTTAGTTTTGCGAATTGTATCTTAGTGTATCAATAGTCAATATGTTTTCGAATAAGCCTAAAGTGCTCTCGGTGGAGGAAAAGTTATCGATAGCTCGAGCAATAGAAAAAGGTGAAAAGCAATTGGATGTCGTTCGCATCTCAGTCAACTGTGGCTCCGATATTAAAGGACAGAAAAAAGTGTCTTGAAGCGGAGATAGAGGGCGGTATCAGGAAGAAGTTGCGGAAACCTCAGCAGCAGCGTATGAACCATATTCCACTTTCTGAGCTTGTGGTCAGGACACAAACTGAGATCTTTGCAACGGAGCTTGGAATTGAGAATTTCAAGGCGTCTGAGGGTTGGCTAAGCAAGTGGAAGCTGCAGCACCAGATCTACAACTACGGGCAAATCAGCGGAGAGGCTCGCGATGTTAACAAAAACGTAACAGACGATTGGCTAGAAAGCGTGTGGTCTGGACTAAAGGCACGATATGCGTCAGACAATATTTTCAATGCTGATGAGACTGGATTAATTTTTATAATGACATCAAACACACACAAACCCACGTTGCTTTTAAAACATAAAAAATCTACGGCGGACCTATAAAGCTAACAAGAGTGTGATTGAGCTTAAAGGGAAAAAAATCTTCTGGTTGTAGACAATTGTCGTGCTCATCCTGTACTGTGCGACCTTCAAAACATTGAACTTTTTTTTCTGCCAGCAAACGCAACGAGTGTCCTTCAGCCCATGAACCAAAGTGTCATCAAGAGTTTGAAAAGCCATTACAGGAGAAGACTTTTGATGGAATTGGTTGCGAACAATGGCGATCTTAAACAAAACATTCTTGACACCATCCTAATGATTAGTAAATCTTGGGACGAGTTGACGAGCAATGCAATAAAATATTCCTTTATGCACGCAGGATGGCTGGAAGATCAAGGATTGACTGTTGATGAAGATGACCTGCCATTAGATGTTTGGGCTAGACAGTTTGAAATTAATACCACCTACGGACCGGAAGAGCTAAACAGATTTTGAAGAAGTTGACGAAGATGTAGCTACAACATCCGAACTTTCTGACGAGGACATCCTACAAGTAGTTGGTGTAGAAGAAGAAGAAAACATTGACCCGGAAGTGGAAGCAGAGTCAGAACCAGCTCCGAGCCCTCCGCAGGAAACCAACGTCACTCTCAAATCTATATAAATTAGCAGGTTTTGCAGAACCCTTAACACCTAGAGGCGTTGCAGAGCACCTAGAGAAAATTAAACAGATCGCGGACGAACGGCATGCCCTACACAAGGCTCGAATACCACGAAAGTGACTAAAATCCAGGAAAAAATTCTTTGGTACAGTGAAGGATGAATTGTCTGAGTATATTTCTCTTCCCCATGTTCAATGGGCCGGGGGTCCCTAGACTTTAAAACTTGAAAAACTATAAATAGGAAAAGAATGGGGATCGCTCCAGTAAATACAAACATGGCAAAATGGGGAAAATAGACCAAGATGTTGTGAACTGTGACTATGAAGGAACACAGAATATGGAATATCTTCTCACGTTCAGAAACTGTTCTCATCGATGTACCATCAAATTTTATGAATGACATGAATGTCCGGACACCATTAAAAAAGCAGGTATTGAATGCGGCAAAAGTACTGCATCGATTCTTCATCCACCAGGAAGACGATATAAGTGCCGTGGAAGATTCTATGTGTCTTCAGGACATGGTCAGGTCAGTTCTGTGGAAAGGGAAAAGAAAACAGACCAAAGTGACAGACTTTTGTGGTAATGTAGGCTAAATATATTTTACAGTAGCATATTATTTTGTTATAGTACAGTACACATGTTTTAATTGTATTTGTCATTTTTTTTTAATCTTTATTGCTTATGTTATTCTTTAATAAATCTATGTGGTGTATAATACAGTGTTAATTCATTTATATTGGTTTTGATAAGATTCTTAAATTAAAATAGTTTATTTAGGACAGTATTATTAATATTACTGTACCGAATTTTGCCTCTCTCTGTATAACGATCTCTCCTTATAACGATGAAAATTCCCGGTCCCTTGCAAATCGTTATAGAGAGAGAGGACTGTAACTGCATTGACCATAGTGACCATAGTATAACCATGCAACAAGACAAGAGTGCTATTCCATGTGCCCCTGTAATCATGCCCAATAAGCAATTGCAAAATTGAATTACTAGCATGACACAAGTTGTTCAAAATCGGGCTGAAAGCTCTACTAAAAGTGGAACCTTTCCAAATTGTTCTTCCAAATTTTCTGGCAGTAAAAATGAAGATGTCGAAACAGTTATGTGCCACAATGATTTTTAAAGACTGTGTTAACATTTCTGATGAAAATGCAATAAAAGCTTTGCCAATGTTATAAAATCATCATCAGTGAGGGTAACCAGATGTGGCAAAAATTCCACCGAGCAATTGCTGGTATAAGCAATCCCACACTTACTGACCAACGTCTTCTGGCGGATGAGTTGGTAAGTGGAAGGGCAAACTTATGTCCTGGCGCTAAGAAATTGGCACCAAAGGCGAATGAATAAAGTAAATGGTCAACGGCATAAGGATGCAGAAGGCAAGAAGGAACCACTAGATTAAAGTTCCAATTGGATATCTCTAGTACAATCATCATGGTAATGAGTACTAAAAGAAAAAAACAAACTGATCATGGGAATTGGAGCCCAAGATCCGACATGAGAGGAATAGACAAGGACTCTCGGGTTGTTAAAAGGCGAAACCCTTGTCAAACATCGAAACAAGACAAAGTTAAATTATCAAAAGCAAAAATAGGTACGAGGAAAGTTAAAAGCATGTATCAACCTGGTAAAATGTAACATCCTTCAAGAAATGAGAATTAATATAAATAAATTAGGTGTAAACAAAACATGGGGGCCTAACTCAGGATAACTTTCGACAGAAACCTTATATTAATCGGGAAACATTGAAAACGGCATAGACGTGGAGTAGCAATTATTGTCGATACAGAAGTCAACAGGTCAATAGAGGGCTTTGTCCCAATATTAGAAAGAGTGATGCTACTACACATCAAGATATCACACACAAAACTAAATTTGATCCAAGTATAAGCGCCAACGACGGATGCAACAGAAGATGAAGTAGAAACATTCTATAGACGTTTTCATCTTTCTTGGCGTGTGCGTGTAAAAACACCTGCAATAAGTTGTTTCATCTGTCTTTCCTTGTCTAAGCTCGATTCGTTTACCTCCTTCAGTGGCAGCTATCTGTATTCATAAAGAGGCCGAACTTATCACCGACACCGTATCGGCCAAAGGCATCGGTGGTATTGCTACAATACTGGGAGACGTGAGTGGTCTCTTCGTTCCCTTCTCATCGCACTTTACCATGACGAACGTGACTCGCACAATTGAATTACGCATCTGTGTATCAGAGAGAGACGAATATTAAAAATTCCGTAGTAGCTTATTTCAGGCACACGCCAAGAACGATGAAACTGAGCTTAACAATAAATTTAAGATGCACTAAAAATAACAAAGAACAAGGAAATCACGGTAGTTATGGCCGATTTCAGTGCAAAAGTTGGCAAAGGAAGAGCTGGAACAATAATGGGAGATCAAGGACTAGGAGAACATAACGATAGAGGAGATAGTCTAATACAGTTCTGCCAAGGACAAAATCTATTAATCACAAACACGTTCTTTAAATTACTAGACGGTTATATACATTGCGCTCACCAGCAGATAAACCGGAAAAAGTGGTAAGAAACCAAATCGATTATATAATGATTAAAGAGAGATATCGTAACACCATCAGATCAGTTCAAACATATCCAGGAGCATATGTCACATCAGACCATAACCCTACTCATCCACACTTACAAATGATTTATTAAAATATAAAATAGTAACTACTTGGAATATACTATATTTATTATCACTTGGCTCTGTATATGTTTACAATTCTTTAATTAAATTATTATATTAATCTTTAATTGAATTTTTAAATGAATGGGAAGAATATTATACGAAACTGCTAAAAGAGGATAGAGTAGAGTACAGATGGGAAAAGATAAGGGAATTAATAAACAACAGAGACGAAAAACAGGAAATCCCTATAATAACATTATCTGAATTGACGGAAACCTTAAAAGAGGTTAAAAACGGAAAAGCCGCAGGGCCTGGAGACATTCCCATAGAGCTGGTTAAATATGGGCCGACTGCACTTTTAGAATTAATAGTAGACCTTTTCAATAAATGTATGTGTGGAGACCAGGAAATTCCTAAAGATTGGAATAAATTTTATATAAGCTCCATATATAAGAGAGGGAATAAAAGAGACTGTTCCAATTATAGAGGTATTAGTGTGACGAGCTCTGTGGGCCGGTTGTACGGCAGAATATTAAAGAAGAGGGTTGAAAAGACATATACAAGATATTGAAGAACAAAGCGGCTTTAGTACCGGGAGATCCTGCCTAGATAATATATTTATCCTACGACAAATTATTGAAAAGCGTGTCGAAAGAAGTAGAGAGACCCATTTGGTATTTATAGACCTTGAGAAAGCATATGATAGTGTCCCGTTAAAGGAAATGTTTGAGGTCTTCAAAAGGTCCGGATTGGATTCGACGTATATCCGAGCGATATATAAATTGTACGAAAATGCAGTTAGTTGTGTAAAAATTGGAACCAGAACCTCAAATGAATTTAAAGTCACTAAAGGCCTAAAGCAAGGATGCTGTTTGTCACCGACACTCTTTAAAATATACGTCCAAGAAGCATTGAGGAATTGGAGAAATAAATGTAGATTTATGGGCATCGAAGTGGGACAAGAAACTCTGTATACATTGTTGTTTGCAGATGATCAGGTGGTGGTTGCAACCGATGAGGAAGGTATAAATTATATGAATCGAAAATTATTTGAGGAATATGCCAAATGGGGGCTTACTGTAAACATAAGCAAAACAGAATATTTAAAAATTGGAGGAAATACCACAGATCTGAGGCTTGAAAACGCAGTCATAAAAGGCTGCAACCAGTATAAATATCTAGGAAGCATCATATCAGCAGATGGCAGAGTTAAGATAGATGTACAAAACCGAATAACCCAAGGGAAAAAATGCATCCAAATACTGAATTCATTACTGTGGTCTAATAAAATAAAGATGCATACCAAACTTGGCGTATACAGAGCAATTGTAGAACCAATTACCACATATGGTGCCGAATGTTGGACGATGACAAAGAATGAACGAGATAAAGTAGACGTTGTGGAAATGGATTATCTTAGTAGGTCATGTCGAGTATCGAGAATGGAAAGAATCAGGAATGAGGAAATACGAAACCGTACAGGAATTAGAGATACTCTTTCAGATAGAATACAAGGAAGGCAATTACAATGGTATGGTCACGTGATGAGAATGGAGGAGGAGCGGTGGCCAAAGAAAGCCTTAATGTATGTTCCGCCAGAAAGAAGGAAAAGGGGAAGACCACCAAATTCCTGGAGAAGAGAAATTACAAAAACAATGCAATCTAGAGGCTTAGAAGAGGGAGATTGGAGAGATAGGAAAAGATGGAGGCTGAAATGCGGGAAGCGGCAATCGCCGTAGGACCCCCGTTATATGATGATGATGAATTTTTAAAAGACAGCAAATGATCATTATAATTCTCTAAAAATTATTTAGTTAATCTTGTTACCTTTGTTTTACCCATTTGTATAACTTCCTCCTCTCCGTGGCCTAGTGTTGTCGTGTCTTATATAAATCACTGCCTTGATAGGTCCCTAGGCGAGAAGAGTGTGTCCCTGTTCTCCTAACATCGATGTAATCTTTTATTTTGATAGGGCATTTAGGTAAATTATAATAATGAATACTGTCTTACTCCATTTAATAATACAAAGCAAGGTAGACGGAAGAAGAGGTCCAGGTCGAAGAAGAACGTCATGGCTTAGAAACCTGCGGGATTGATTTAACAGATCCTCTGCATCTCTTTCCGAGCTGTCGTCAACAAAATTACTATAACCAATTTGATTAATTACTATTAAACTGGGAACAAGCCACAATTAAAGATAAAAATACGTTTATTGACGTTTCAATTTCCACTTCGGAAATCGTTCTCAAAATACAAACAGTAAATTAAACAAATTTTGTTTTTTTTGTTACATAGTGAAAAATTCTTTTAATAATTTAATTTTATAGAGGAGATAGTCTAATACAGTTCTGCCAAGAACAAAATCTATTAATAATAACACGCTACCTTTCCTGGATGTTTTAATCTCTAAGAACGATACTGGATATGAGACTCAGGTATATAGAAAACCAACACACACCAATAGATATTTAAATTTCAAATCAAATCACAATATTAATGTAAAAAAGGGAATAATTAAATCCTTATACGATAGAGCCAAAGTTACTTGTTCTAACGAAAATTCGTTCTTGGAGGAGAAACATTTGTTAACATCTGTTTTATTAAAAAATGATTATCCTTTATCGTTTATAAATAAGGAATTTTCAACAATCGATCGAATAGAACAGAACAACTTAGAACGAGATCCTACAGCATACACACGGAATAATATGAGGAAAATAACAATACCGTACATAAAAGGATTATCAGAAAAACTTAAAAGGATAGGAAATAAATTCAACATTTCAACAACGTTCAAAACAACAAACACGTTGAGATCTATTTTGTCCAAAACCAAACCTAACAATGAACAAGAAAGGACAAAGAATTGCCTTTATAAAATACCTTGTGAATGCGATCAGTTTTATTTGGGTGAATCATCAAGGCCATTAAATGTTAGAATAAGTGAACATCAATCTTATATTAAAAATAGAGAATTTGATAGATCTCAAATATATGTAAACACGAATGGGATAATGAACATAGGGTTCAATGGAATAATTCAAATGTAGTCCTAAAAGAAACGGATGGTAAAAAAAGAAAAATCAAAGAAGCGGCTCTAATTATGCTAAATGAGGCCAATTGTGTCGCAAATTCCTCGGCAGAATGTAGTAGGATCTGGTTACCAATATTGAAAGAGGAAGTTATTAATAAGAAAATACCAGTATTAGTAAGTCAGTAACATATAGAGGATATATCATTTATGTTTTTTTAAATAACGTAACATATAAAATCAGAATTTTGATGTTTGTTGAAGGTAAACTAAATTCACGAACAAATACTTACAATGTCGGGATAGTATTATGAGGTTTTTTTCCAGGTTTTTCCCTCATAATTTACTATGGAATCACTAACAGGAGAATTTTACTGTCATCATGTCATGTGTTTGTCTTTTTAAAGACGAATTACATGCTATGATTTTTTTCTGACGGATATTCTCAAGTTAAAGTTGATTTCATGTAATCGAATGAACTATCTTATAAGTAAAGTCGTCCCAGGAGCGCAACTCAACAATATTGGCAATATCATTTTAAAGTCGTCTACTTTAAAATGCATAATGTATGTCTGAATTGTCAATATAAATGAGTCAGATAAAATTAAATTATTAGAGAATTTTTCACTATGTAACAAAAAAACAAAATTTGTTTAATTTACTGTTTGTATTTTGAGAACGATTTCCGAAGTGGAAATTGAAACGTCAATAAACGTATTTTTATCTTTAATTGTGGCTTATTCCCAGTTTAATAGTAATTAATTTACAATGCCACAAGAAAATAGCTTCAGAACAATAGCCAATTTGATAGCCAACCGCTCGATAATCGAGCTCGGCAAATGAAGAGGAAGAAGTCTTATTCCATTTGCGTCTGGCTGTATGATGATAAGTCTAAGCCAAAAAAGATCAATAACCCTGTATTTAAATAAAATACTTTAAAATCATAAAAGTGTATATCAAAAATGAGCCACTGTTGTCTAGTTTTTTTATTTCGTCATATTTTAACATTAAAACTATGGACTAAAAATATTTACACATTTTATTAACAAAATAACCCGTATAATGATAATTACAATTTTGGAAAATGCTCAAAATAAAAATTTGTACTAATAAATTCTTAGTATATATCGGTTCACATAAAAACTGATTGGAAAGTGTTAGGTTATCATATTTTGTGAAATTGGAGTATTACGTAAACAAAAAATAACATATGTATACATAATTTTATATAGTTTTTAAATAACTCAATATTCTAAAAATAGTTGATATAATATTGGCCAAATTTTTCTTTTAAATAATCCAATTATTGAGGTAAAAAAAATATTCTCGCACGGAAATTACAAAATATAAAAATAGTTCTAAAGGTCTGTGGAATACTATTAAAAAAACTGTATATTAATAGTACAAAAAGTAAAATTATTTCCATTTTAAATCAAAATAATCAGGTAATCAGTGATAGTCAACATATTAGCAATAATTTTAATGATTATTTTTGTAATGTATGGTGCACGCTTGCTAAAAATATTAAAATATCATCTTCTGATCCTCCAAAAATTACATGTCACAGTACGTTTTTTCTAAAACCCGTAACAAAATCAGAAGTTCAGAGTATTATTCATTCCCTAAAACCAAAAAAATCTCCTGCTATAAACAAAATTTCCGCTGATGTGTTAAAGATCATTTGTAATTATGTTGTTGATCCGATAACTGATTTAATAAATAAAATATTTGAAAATGGTATATGTCCTGACCTTTTTAAAAAAAGCTGTTATTATACCTTTATTTAAAAAAAGTGATACAAAATTGGTGCAAAATTATAGTCCTATATCACTTATTACCAGCCTTGCAAAAATTTTTGAAAAGGCCTTAACAGAACGAGTAAATCAATATCTTTCAAAGTTTAACCTGCTGTCACCAAACCAATTTGGCTTTAAGAAATGATATTCCACTTCAGGTGCTATAGCGTTCGCTACTGATTATTTATATGAGATGCTAAAGGCATCCAGCTAAGGCATTTGACACTGTTAGTCATCAGCAGTTGTTAAGTGGTTTGGATGATCTTGGAATAAGGGGCATACCGTACTTACTATTTAAAAAAGTTATTTAAAAATTATATCGCCAATTGTCAACATTAACAACAAAGTAAGTGCTGAAAAAATCATTGAGTGTGGTATGCCGCAAGGTACTGGTGGTCCTTTACTGTTTTCAGTATATATAAATGATCTAGCAACAATGAAAATAAATGAAAAGATTATTTGTTTTGCTGACTATACTGCCATACCTTACACTAGTGATTCTTGGGAAAAACTTAAAAACTTTAGCAGAAACAGAAACTATAAAGGTTCTAGAATGGCTAATTAGGAAATGACTGACAGTTAATACTGATTAAAACTTATTTCATACCATTTTCAATATACAAAAACAATTTACCCGACTTCTTGGAATTAAATCTAAGCTATAATAAAATAAATTAAAAATAAATAGGAAAAAATACATGAAATATTTAGGAGTTTATATTCCATCGATAAGCGTTTCCGTAAGAAAGAAGTTTTTCTGCTTAAAAAGGTTAAAAACTTTTACAAGAAACACTATTTCACAAGATAGACTATCCAATTTGACTGTTATCGCACTTCATAAAGAACTGTTGAATGAACTTATGCAGAAGCATCTTTTCTACGAGGTCAGTTCTATTAGTCTATCTAATACTGCTTTTTTTTTGTTTAAGTATCTCTTCGCCCTTCAGCTTGATTCAACGATAAACAATACACATGAGCAGCCTTTCTAGATGTAAATAAAGCTTTCAATAGAGTCTAGCCAAAGGGCTTAGAGTCTGGCCAAAGTGCTAGTTTTAGAGTTCTGAGAGGACAAGTCTTGTCCGACCTGGATATTGTGCACAATATACACCGCCTATACTCAAAGAACACCTGGAACCTTACTCAGCATTTATGCCGACGATACAGCAATAGCGGTCAAACATAGAAACATAGACATAGCAGTAAACAACCTGCAAATAGCGTTGGAAAATATCGAAGAATTAAGTTTGCAATGGAAAATCGCCATAAACTTTGAAAAACGCAAGCAGTGCTCTCAAGAACAGATATCAGCAGCCAGAGGAACAACTATCAGTGCAAGAAAACCTCATCGAATAAAAAAGCGAAACAAAATACCTGGGAGTCGTAACAGGTCCCACAAAGGAACAAAGGACCCACATTTACAAAACATGTAGGCGCTACAATACCAAAAGCAAACTTGGCAAAAGCGTCACTAACAGAACTCACATTATACTACCGATAATAACGTATGCATTGTTAACTGATAAAGATCCCTAATAATTAGAAAACCGGGATTATATGCCTAATCTATAAAAAAGGAAATAAACTAAAATGCGAAAATTATCGCAGCATAACCCTCTTGTGCACGACGTACAAATTTTTTACTTACATACTAAAAAACCGACTCCAACAACTATCTGAAAATATTGTCGGGGAATAGCAAACCGGTTTTCGACCAGAAAGATCTACAACTGACCAAATATTCACAGTGAAACAAATTTAAAACAAATCGTAGGAATACGACATTGACGTCCACAACATATTCATAGATTTCAAACAAGCCTACGACTTAATTAATACGAACAAGTTATATCAAATGCTGCAGAGCTTTAATATACTCCAAAAATACATCCAACTGGTAAAAACAACAATGGATTCGTCAATAGCAACTGTCAGAGTCCAAAATGAGCTCACTGAAAACTTCACAATAGTCCAAGGATTAAAGCAAGGAGACGGGTTGGCAAAAACCGAGACCGAAAAAACCAAAAGCAAAGTCTTGTGATCAACATCGGATGATAAGTCTAATTAACCACATTTCGAAGGCATACACCAAGGTTATTTACAACAGAATAAGCAAAAAATGCGAGGATAACATTGGAGATTCACAGATTGGGTTTCGGAATTCTCTTGGGATAAGAGAAGCACTTTTTAGTCTTCAAAAGACTGATATTTTTTGTACACACTTATGACAAGTCAAAAGAAAATGTAGAAAGTATTTTTCAATTTTTTAACGTGTCTGTGAAGTCTAGTGTCGGTTTTTTATATGTTTTTTATATGTTTTTTAAGAATTTCAACAACTAAAAAATCATAATTTCGACATATAAGGAAATGAGATCTCTCCATTGTAGTGGTATTTATAAATTGACGTAAGTTAAAAATTATAAGCTTCACCAATTAGTACTTATAAGAACATTTTATTGTAGCATAGCTCTGATGATGGCTTTGTAAAGCCGAAAGCGCTCAGCTAGGAATTGCTTAAAATATACACACTTCAAAAATACTTTCTACATTTTCTTGGCTTCTACAAGCCAAGTTGATTGCCAACGTTTTTAGTCTACAGGTACTTATCCAGCGCTGCAGAGATATGAACAAAGACGTGTACATATGCTTTATAGACTACGCAAAAGCATTCGATAACGTAAAGCACGAAAAGATAATTGAAGTTCTCCATAAGATCGGAGTCGACTACAGAGACATTCGAACAATAGCGAGTCTCTATTGGGGTCAAACAGCTAAAGTGAAAGTAGGATCTACATTGACCAATAAAATTGAGATTAAGAAAGGGGTACGACAGGGCTGTATCTTGTCTCCAATTCTCTTTAATATATACTCAGAAGAAGTATTTAAGACAGCGCTGGAGGAAAGCACAGAAGGCATAAAGATAAATAGAGAAATAATTAATAACATACGGTATGCTGATGACACTGTGATTCTAGCAAGTAGCATGGAGGAACTGAGTTGCCTAATGTGTAAGATACAAAAAACAAGTGCACAATACGGACTCAGACTAAATATCACAAAAACCAAATGGATGTTAGTAAGCAAAACCCAACAACCACCACAGCAACTGATATTAGACAATAAAAGAATTGAACACGGGGATTCGTACATCTACTTGGGAACAACAGTTAACTCAAATTGGGATCAAGTGAAGGAAATATGTATAAGAGTAGAAAAGGCAAGAGCATCGTTCACTAGCATGAAGCAAATTTTCACCTCTAAAAGCCTCACCCTATCTCTCAAAATTCGACTTCTGAAATGTTATATATTCCCGGTTTTGTTATATGGAATGGAGGCGTGGACAATGACCGCAACATTGATGAAAAAAGTAGAGGCCTTCGAAATGTGGGCTTACCGACGTATATTACGTATATCCTGGACTGAGCACGTGACCAACGAAGAGGTACTACGCCGGATAGCGTATACTAAAGAAAAGAAAGTTGGAATACTTGGGTCACGTTATGAGACATAATAAATATAGAGTACTACAGCTGATCGTTCAAGGAAAAATAGACAGTAGAAGGGGTCCAGGGAGGAGAAGATACTCGTGGCTCCAAAACTTGCGGCAATGGTTCGGATTGTCATCTGCTGAACTATTCAGATCTGCCGTAAACAAAGTCAGAATAGCCAAGTTGATTGCCAACGTTCGGAACGGACAAGGCACATGAAGAAGAAGAAGACGGGCGGGCACCGACACTATTCAACCTGACCTTGAAATATGTGATAAGACAGCTGAATATAGGAAGAGGTAATCTCCTAACAAATAAATCATTAGAGATTGCCGCCTATGCCGATGATATCAGCATCTCGCAGAACAGAAGAGGCGGCAGAAATATATTCACAATTAAAAACAAAGGCAAAAGAGAGCGGACTAGAAATAAATATTCAAAAGACAAAAAAGTTTACACAGGCAAGAGCTAGGGGAAACAGACGCACAGTTGAATTAGAGGACGATATTGAAACGGTAGAAAGTTTCACATATTTAGGAGTTGCATTCAACACGAACAGAAGAACCAGAAATCCAAAGAAGAATAGTAAATTGAAACAAAGCTTATTTTTCACTCGATCATGTGTTCCGCTCCAAAAACACACAACGGAGATCGAAAATCAGGGTCTACAAAACTATTATCAGACCAATAGTATGTTATGCATGCAAGATATGGGTGATGACAGAAGAGACAAAAAAATAACTGGAAGTCTTCTGTCATCATCCTGTCAATAACTGGAAAAAAGTTTTTATTAAGCTATTAATTTCCACTTAATCTAAAAATAATTGCGAATCTTTGATTTAAATATTAATAACATTATTTACTTCTGACAAGCAATATTTTTAATAGCTAATATAGTAAACAATTATTATAATTTTAATATTATATTGTATTATATTGTTTTATATGGAATAATTAATTTTATTGACTGTTTTAAAAATTCTAACATTATGTAAATACGGTATTTTTCTATGCAAGAAAATACCTATATTTAATTAAAAACATTACAACGAAGGAACTGGAAATATTTTTCAGATAATAATAATCCAAGGTCAACATTAATGAAAAGCAAATATTAATAAAAGTAAATATTATAAGTTTTAAGAAACCTTGATTTGTAAATGGTGTGTTTTGGCAAATTTAGAATGTTTTTTTAAGAAATTAATATCTTGTGAAGAATATGCCAAACATGTTTAGAAGAAGTATAACCCTAGAAAGTATACTGTGAGAGGCAGATTTAAAGAAATTATTAATTATGAGAACTGTTAAGAGAGAAAATAGGATGCAGAAATGAACAGAACAAGAAACCCTGATTAGAAAATAAACTAGCTATACAGAAAACCCTTATTTCTGATTGCTCATTAGTTCTTATTGCATCCATAACTACCAAAAACGATCTATTCTTATTTATACACGAGCTATGAACTCCTTCAACTAGTTAGAAGTTACGTTAACAGTGGAACTATATGTGGTGTCTTAGTTTTTGAAGTCGGCGACTGCTTACGTCTACTTGCTCCAGTTTTTCTAGATAGCTCAGTTTGTTTAATCTATTATGAGATTAAGGGCGAAATAAGCTGAAAGTCCTCTACATTAAATCATGAATGTGTTGCTTGTGTGAGTCCATTTCAAATAGGTAAAAAACAAATAAATAAGACTTACTCACAATCAATTTAATTTAACTATCAGACGACCGGATTCGCTTTCTATAATATGCAAAGCATCTTCAGGTCTCGATACAAAGTTAAATAAATGCTGAAATGATAAAAAACCCATATTAGGGTGTTGTGTAATAAAGATAAGTAATAATAAAAATTGGAGTAGGTACAGTTGAAAATATAGTTGGACAGTTTGGACTAGGAACTAGAAACGAGAGAGGAGAAAGGCTCATAGAATTCTGCCAAGAAAAGAATATGGTAATTGCCAATACTTGGTTTCAGCTTCCTAAAAGAAGACTATATACATGGACGTCTCCTTCACATACAGAAAACCACATTGTCAGAAACCAGATAGACTTTATACTCGTAAATAGCAGATATAAAAACTCTATAACCTCAGTTAAAACTTATCCTGGAGCAGATGTTAACTCAGACCACAATCCGCTAGTGGCTGACGTGAAAATAAAATTAAAAAGAATTGAACTCAGAAAACAACAACCAAAAATTAACGTAAGAATGCTACAAAACGAAGAAATAAAAAGTGGTGTAATATAAAAAACTCATTACTGAAACCAGCTCAAGAAAGTTTAATAGAACATAAATCAGAGGCTAAAAAACACTGGATGACAGAAGAAATACTATTACTGATGGAAGAAAGAAGGAAATATAAAGGAAAAGATCTACAGAAGTATAAAGAAATACAACGAATAATTAAGGAAAAAATCAAAACAGCTAAGGAAATCTATTTGATGAAGCAATGTAAAGAGATAGAAGAACTAGAAACAAAATATGATATGAGAAATATGCACAAAAAAATTAGAGAAGTGACTGGAATGGGTCGAAATAGACAGCAAGGACAGATAAAAGACAAAAAAGGAGTACTACTAGTAGATTTACCAGAGAAGTTAAGGCGATGGGAGGAGTACGTTAGAGAACTTTTCCAAGATGAAAGAGGTGAAATGCAGAAAATACAAGAATTAAATCCTTTAGAGATACAGAAGATCACGATAGATGAAATCAAATATGCTATCAAAAACTCTAAAGACAATAAGGCAGCTGGATTAGATAAAATACCAGTATAACTCTTAAAACTAGTGGAAGAGGACAACTTGGAAGTATTGGCAGATTTATTCAACACGGTGTACGATACGGGAATAATACCACAGGAGTGGCTAAAGTCAGCATTTATAACCATCCCTAAAAAACAAGCACCAAAAGAGTGCTCTGATTATCGAAGACTGAGCCTCATGAGTCATACTTTAAAAGTTCTGCTAAAAATAATACATAAGAGAATATACGAAAGGCTAGTGGAGGATATTAGCGAGACGCAGTTCGGGTTCCGAAATGGAATGGGTACTCGAGAAGGACTACTTGCCATCAACATATTAATTCAGCGATGTCGGGATGTGCATGTTGATCTACACTTGTGCTTCGTTGACTACGAAAAAGCTTTCGATAAAGTAAGACATGAAAAACTAATATCAATACTTATGAACAAGCGCATTGACAGTAAAATCATAAATATAGTGCAACCATTATATTGGAACCAAAGTGCCATAGTTCAAATTGATGGGCAACACTCAGAAGAAATGAGGATCTGTAGAGGAGTTAGACAGAGATGTGTGTTATCACCACTTTTGTTTAACTTATATTCTGAAGAAATTTTCCAAAACACGCTCAATAATATCGAAGCGGGAGTCATCGTTAACGGAAAATTAATTAATAATTTAAGATATGCAGACGACACTGTGATCATAGCAACGAGTATAGAGGATCAACAACATCTTATCGAAAGCTTGAGTATAAATAGTGCTGAGATGGGAATTACTATAAACGCCAAAAAAACGAAGTACATGCTGATTACAAAAAGGCCACAAAATATACATCACCTATTGACAATAAATGGTAACGTGATAGAACAAGTAGAAAAATATCAGTATTGGGAACTTTGATCAATGAAACCAATGATCATACTGTAGAAATAAACAGACGAATAGAGATTGCCAGATCAGCATTTATACGAATGAAGCCACTCCTAACGTGCAAAAATCTAAATTTGGAGATCAGACTACGTACCATTCGCTGTTATATATTTTCAATATTATTATATGGAGCTGAGACTTGGACATTAAAAAAATGTAATTTAAAAAGAATCGAGGCCTTCGAACTCTGGTTATACCGCAGAGTATTGAAAATATCATGGACTGATAGAATTACAAATAAAGAAGTACTGGAGAGGGTTGGTAAAGAAACAAAACTAATCAATACTATACAAACCAGAAAACTGGAATACCTAGGCCACGTGATGAGGGGACCAAAATATAAAATTTTGAGACTGATAATACAGAGAAAGATTCAAGGAAGAAGATCTGTTGGCCGAAGGCAGAACTCATGGTTAAAGAATCTACGTGATTGGTACCAATGCAGATCGATTGATTTGTTTAGAGCAGCAAGTTCTAAAATAAAAATAGCCATTATGATTGCCAACCTCCGTAGGGAGACGGCACTCTAAGAAGAAGAATAAAGATAAACAAATTAGATGTTGTAAATTACAATAATTATGCCAATATTACATGTCTGTGGTTTTAATTTCAAAATGAGTAAGTTGAATAAAAAGGTATAAAAAATTTTAAAAGTTTAAACAGACAAGGTAAGACCCACAACTTGTGATAATGATAATGATGATACTTTTACCAGATAATGATCCGTGTCTCCATCAGCTCCTCTTAGGCTTCCTACGTCTAGACAGTTACTACCCCTCCTGGTATCTACTAGAACATGATCGATCTGATGTCTTGTGACGCCGTCGTTGGAGACCCATGTTTGTTTGTGTATTTTCTTGTATTCGATGATTTTATTAGTAGGTTGTGGGACGCTGCAAAGTCTATTAATTTTGTTCCATTATCGTTGCCGACATCGTGAAGACTATGGTTACCTATTGTTGGTTTGTACGCTGCTTCCTTCCCAATCTTTGCATTAAAATCTCTTAAGATAATATGCATGTCCTGTTTGGGTAGATTATTTATCAGTTCCTCTAGTTTCTTATAGAAGTTATCTTTTATATGCTCTTCCTTTTCCTCTGTCGGTACATGAGCAGCAACTAGGGAATAGTTAATTATGTAGTTTTCCTTTGTCTGATATAACAGACATCAATTAAAGATCATGCGACTGATCGTCAGTGTTCTTAGAAGACAGTGCACGTTTCCTCTGTCGGTACATGGGCAGCAACTAGGGAATAGTTAATTATGTAGTTGTCCTTTGAGTCTGATATAACAGACATCAATTAAAGATCATGCGACTGGTCGTCAATGTTCTTAGAAGACAGTGCACGTAAAGAAGAAGAAGAATGATGTATCACTTATGGTAGATTCCCCATTTAAAATTGAGGAGTTTTGGAAGTAAAAGAAAATTACCAAATGTCGAAGTGGACTGTTTTCAGTGTAAATCTCGATGACAACATACATACACACTTACCAAGCTATCACTATTTTAATCATTTATTCTTATTACATATCGTTTTATCAAATTAAAGTAAAACACACATTTCAAGATTTTGTACAACTTTATTAGCTAAATTTAAATTCTGAGTCCACGATGTCTAGCTAATTCTTCGGGAGTTTTGTCGCTAAAGTCGTTCAGTCCCAATTCGTAAGTAGACTTCCCTGAATGATAGAGTTTGTTGTGAGTCTTTATCTTTTCTACAGAGTCTTTGAAGATCTGAAATCTTTTAGTATCTTCAGCGGCATCGTAGTTTCTGTTATGGTTAAGCTAAAATACAAGACACCATTTTATTTTTTTATAATATAACAAGATTATTTTATAATATTTTATCAGAGAAAATATTAAACAATACTTATATTCGTTTATTATTATCAGAATACAAAAAACAGTTAAATCTAAAAGTTTTGGATGTAAGGGTGTATAGAGGATCGGAGTGTGGATCGGATCACGGATTAAATGCCGGGAAAATAACAGCGACCATTAATCTGAACAAACAATGCCCGAAAATATGACTGTAAATAAATATAATTTGGAAAGTGTTAAGAATGAATCCACCCAATTTTTGTATAACCTCAGATTGGTAACAAAACTACAAAATATTAGAAAAGGAAACAAGACGGTGAAAAATCTAAACTGTCAAATAAATGACTGTATATATAATGCAGCAAAAGAGACCATAGGGTATAAGGAAAATGTGGAAAAAAATCCGGAATGGTGTAGAGCTAGTTCGTGTCCGTAGTAGAATGCTACAAGTGCACCCTGTGTAACACTAAATGAACTAGCCAGAGACACATTGCAAACAATGCCATTAAACGTTATCAGAGGCAAATTAACAATAATACAAATGGCCCTCCTCAGGACCAACGACTAGAAAACTCGGGCCTATGATGCAAATTTCTTACTTAAATGTAGAAAGCATATGCTATTCAAAGAGCCAGTACTTATCAAAATTTCTAAAAGATGACGACATCGACTTGGTCACTCTACAGGAAACACACTGCGAAACGGAAGAACAACTGCGAAAAAGGGGGAAAATACCTGGCTTTGAACTACTAGGTGCTACGTACCATCGATCATACGGCACACCAACGTACGTTAAACTAAACATAGAAAACGCCGTCCTTATTTCGACGTGTACTGATGATGAAATTCACAATGTTGTAAATATTGGAAGTACCACCGTTACTGACACCTACAAACCACCGGCTATATCCTGGCCAGATCAAGTCATCGAGACACATCTGTATCCATCAATATATGTGAGGGACTACAACAGTCACCATGAGCAGTGGAAATATAAACAATGTAACAGCAATGGGAATGCACTAGTAAAATGGACGAAGGACGAACATCTATCACTAAAGTTTGACGCTAAAGACCGACCTAAGTTCATGTCAGCAGCATGGAAGAAGGAGTACAATCCTGATATAGGCTTTATCTCTACTAATAAAAACAGGCAACCTCTAGCAGTCTTTCGAAAAGTTATATACGACTTCCCACACAGCCAACACCGCCCAGTTATCTTAGATGCAGGAACCCAGATTCCTATAATCACATCCATCCCTCGCCCACGTTGGAATCTAAAGAAAGCCATTTGGGGTAGCTTTTCTGCGGAACTGGACAAGACTTAAGGCTGGATACCCCCTACCATCAGAAATTACAAAAGATTCGTTGGAACCGTAATAAGAACGGCCAAAAATCAAGAAGTTACCCAAAAAAATACATTCCTGGTTGGTCCCATAACAGCGAAAAACTATACCAAAATTTTATTGAAAGCGGCGATCAAGAATTAGTCGATGAACTGCTCTATAGCCTAGATGAAGCGAGACAACAAAAATGGACGTAACTGTAGAAAGTCTTAATTTTCAAACATCAAGTAGGCAAGTATGGATACCACTAAGAAAATTAGGAAGCGAAACTCTCATAACAAGAAACAAAACAACAATTAATCCAAACACTATTGCCTCACATCTGGTATCGACATCTAGGGCCCCGAAAGACAAGCCACACACAATCAAGGTAAACCGAGAACTCAAAACTTTAAAATTCCAATCTGCAAAAACCGAATACTCTCGCCCCTTCACTTGCAAAGAAGTCACTATTGGGACCGTGCAAGTTAGCAACAGCGATCCTTGTGTCGTAAATCAGCAAAATTTACTGCGCTTTCATGTTAGATCGAGGTTACCGGATAACTGTCAAGGACGTAGCCCCAAAAAAGAATAAGAAGAAAAAAAAAATAAGATCGCAAGCTTCCACCTTGCGATCATCTACCCTGGGCCTTGTCTTCTCAACCGCGAAATACTGCTCTTCAGTCTGACTTAACAGCTCACATATACATAAAGGAGATGCCCAATTGAACAATACAATGAGAATGATTGCTGGTGTTATCAAATCCACCCCTAAGCAATGGCTTCCAGTACTGAGCCACATTCCACCACCCAAAATACGGCGCTTATACTCCCTCACTAGTGAATACAAAAAGATCCTGCCAATTCAAGATATAGATAATGCCAACGATAACCGTTTACGCTCCAGACGACCGCCAATAAAAACAGCACAGACTGCTGTGGAAAATGAGTTCAACTTAACGACCACTTGGACTCGAGAATGGATGGAACAACAAAATAGCAGCTTACCCTCCATCACACAAAAACCACCAGGTTTTGACTTACCACGCTACACATGGATTATGCTGAGCCGAATCAGAACCCAACACGGCAGATGCGGTTACATGATGCACAAAGCACAAATGGGGTAAACGACCATCCCCACTCTGTGACTGCGAACAATCCCAAACCAGAAAACTGTAGTTCTCTGCCCAAACCAACTGTCACAATAGAACACTGTCCCACAAGATCCTATCAAGGCAGGTCAGATGATTTCCTAATGGGGACTGCAGAGTCGATAGACTATATAGATAAGTGTTAGATGTTCGTTTGTAAACATATATGTAATATTTTATACAAAATATGTGTACATTTAAAAGTAAATGCGTTTAAGTGCTATACGATAAATGAATAAATCTAGTCAAATCTAAGAACTTACCTTGAATTTTTGCCATTGTTGTTCGAGGCTCTCATCAGCCGTGGTGGCCACGACGAAAAGAGCAAGAAGCATAATTCTGAAGAACATTTTAGATATTTTTAAAAGTCGATACTGATTTTCTATCTGTACCAATAGTTATTCAATTGTATTTATAAGAGATAAATAAGTGTCAAATAAAAGGATATCTATGTTTAGATAACATTTAGTTTCGTTAATTAACAAAAAAAAATATTTGATAATATGTTTTGTCTTTGTTATCCGGTTAGTTACAAAGATGTGGAAAAGTTATGTAAGTAGGCTAATAACTTATTTTTATTCTAATTCCAGTTAAAATAATATTCATAAGTAATATTTTCAAGTGTTTAACTTGAAATGTTTAGTATGTTTTTAACAACAATAAATAAAATTTATGAAGGCTGTTAATTAAATTTTCTTAGAAAGAAGAAAACAATATTTGTGTTGCATATTACCGAGAAAAAAATACGTATGGGGAAAATTGGGACCAACAGACTGGATCAAGGATACTGGAAAAATTTCCAATATACAGTACGATCGCGTTAATCCGAACGGAATTGGGAAAAACTATGGCTTTTTTATTGTGAGAAGAAAAACTGCAAAAACACAATGAAAATGACAGAAAATGCTTTATGTATTAATGTGATATCAAGAATTTTAATTTTAAAACTTTACAAAAATTATGTATAAAAAAGTTATTTAAATTTTGTTAAAATTTAAATTGTAAATTTTGTTATCTCAGGTTTTACTCGTGCTTCAATACCTATACTTTACAGCTAATAGGTTAGGTCCAAAGAATAACGAAATAAAACAACATAATATGATATGAAAATAATGTAAAAAATAAACTGATTAAAATACCTCCAAAAATTATTAAATGTTTATCAAACAAAAATCGTTCTACGTACGTGAACTTTCAATAATGCATGGATGATATAATACAATTACAATCTAATATCGAGCTTATTATTCTACATAAAGAAAGTAATATTCAGTGTCCTTCCTAATGCAATTTTGGTATATCGATTGTACCAAGAAAAATTTGTATGAATTATCCAATTCTCTCCACAGCTCCGTCCCCTCTTAGAACAAATTTGATCTCCTTCGACTATCGACAACTTATTCACATGTTACTAATGAGTCACCCATTTCCAAAATCAGTTAAATCCACTTGAAAAAATTTGTGGGAATAGGCCAATAACTAGTTGCGTACCTACCGTCATAGGGAACGTGATAAAGTTGTTATCAAAAAAAAAATTAAAAAATAAAGCTTTTTCCTAATAAAAATTGTATAAAATTAAAGAAAAAATGTAGGCACTGTAAAATATTAAAAATTTATTATAGCTGATTTTGGAACAGTAATAGGATTTAACTACTTTTGAAACTATTATGTCATAGTATTATATTGTTGTGAGTGCAAAATTTTTGCTTTAGTTAGATTGTTACAATAATGAAGCAATTTTTACTGAAAAGTTTTATTCGTACATTTTTTTAATAGTATTTGGTGTCTATTTTTTTAATCAATAGATTCGTCCTCAGCATTCAGTTCAAAATAATCTTTTTCGTCATCTACAGGATCGATTGGTTGTTGCAACATTTCCTCAAAAAACTTTAACTTCTGGTTGTTTTTCCAGTCTGTTCCATAATGGAGATCCAATAAACACTTTATATCTTTAATTTTCGCGTCTTTAACTGCCACACCTTCTGGTATTTCCGGAACAGCTTGATTTCCGAAAACTTATCCTCTTTTTAAAACTGACTTGGGCTCACCCGTTTCAAAGTTGTAGTTGGCCTCTCCTTGGATCAAAGCTGTGTTTGGATTTCTTGTAGATCGTGTGAAAATGAATTTTTTAGCTTTTTGAAATTGGAAATGCCACTGTCCTGGAGGTTTTACCACATCTTCTGTGACACTTTTCCAGTTACTCACAGAGCAGTCTGCACCCAGCTTTATCACAGTACAGGTATTTTTAATGATATCAGTGTATTCGTCTGGATTGTTGATAACACTGAAATTTTGAAACTGTCGTTCTAAAATTCCAAAGACTCGGTCTGGCGGGATGAACGAATGTCCGACTACAGGAAAGTATAGTACCACCTTATTCACGTTACGAGGAGCATCCTTAATAAGCCAACTGATAAGCATACCAACAACAATGGTGTTTTTATTTTGTCCCCCACAACCATCAGAACAGAGTTTAACTGTGGTGACATTTTCAAAGTTCGAGTTCTGTAATCTATGGTACAAAGCAGATGCTATTTGATTAGATCCCTTTTGATACTGGTTTTCTGTCCAAAGATAGGAGAATGTGTTGTGGCAATTTCGTGTGGCTTTGGAGTACCCCTCACATATAACAAAGTTATAAAGATACAACTGACGCTTATAGTACGCAGCCTGATCAGGTATTTTAGGCAACACCAAGTTTTTTTGGCAGTCATAGCTGAACACAAGCTCGTTATCATTGTTCTCTCGTAAGAACATATAAAATTTCTCAGCACGAACTTTATGGACTTTCAACTCCAATTTTAAAGCTGCTCGTTTGTCACCATCCTTTTCGGTTGCTGTCTCGCATTCAAGTCGTATACATGTAGAACACTTATCAGTGTATGGGGCATTAAACCCGATATTAAAATTGGTGGCAAACACGTTTCTGAAGAAATCATACTTGCATGTTAATTTGGGAGTTGGATGTTGCTCACTGTACATATACCACATTTTTTTAATGCTCAGTTCACTCGGAAGATATTGTCTGTGTTTGTTCTTTGCTCTACAGTAGTGTTTCTGCACTGGTACAAAAGATTTAATAAAAGTTTTGATGCTTTCTTTCTTTGTGTTAAACTTTTCAACGTGGCGGGCTCCTCCACGAGTTTCAGATGGGAGTACACCTGTCTGAAGAAATTTTTGGGAAAGTAACTGCACCCGGTTTCGACTTTCTTGGAGTATTGCAAGTAATGCCGCTCGACACACTTTAATATTTTCTGTTTTATTGTGTCTTTGCTTAGGTAAGTAGAAACTAGTGCTTACCATTCTTTTTGAGGTACGTTCTGGAATCCGGGTTCTTTTTGCAGAAAAAACCATAACATGTTGCAGAATAAATTGTGTCTTCGATTGTAGGTCCGCATCTTTGTAATATCTGCGATGGATTTTTGTTACGTCTTGCAAGGAAAGCTCTGAGCATCGATACTTGCTTTTGCTTGGATGTTTGCAGTTTGGCATTTGAGGAAATCCCTTTGGACGGTGCCTAAAAAAACAAATTTGTTACACTTTCAGTTACCTAATCGCTTTCGCTGTAGTTGACGTTATGAGAGTTTAGGAAAGATTAGCCTGAATCTGAAGGTATAAGTAAAGACGAATAATAACGGATTATAAAAGGTGTCTCGTAAATGTGCCAATAAATTTCAGGGGATAAAAGTATACCTCTAAAAAACATTAAAAATGGTTATGTTAACATACCATTCAAAATGTGTCGTTGTTGAGATACTTTTTTTGTATTGTTTGCCGATATCTCTTAAAATTTTAGTACCTACTGTAGATATGATGAAAGTTTGTATACTAGTACTACTTGATAAAACAAGCATTTTTTTCTAAATTGATCATTTCCAGAGGCGCAGATACAGAGTAAATTTTGGGTTTTTATCCCAATAACTTCTACGTCACTGTAAAATAATGAAGGTTGTTGGCATATTGACGAAACACTGTATAAATTTTTATTATAATAATTACAATTAACTTACCTAGATACTTTTGCAATGTTTTTTTTTTCCAAGTGGAAGGATTGTTTTTTCGTTTTTTAGCCAAAGAACCAGTTGCCTCTGCTATTACTTCAACATTATCAACGATTTCAGGATTTTCCGCTGGCCGCTCCATGATATTAAGAACTGTATCGTCCAGTAAAAGCACCTGTTATGGTTTATTTTAATGTTTTGAAAAAAAAAATAGTGTTATGCTTTTAGGTTTGTCTCAATACTACAATACAAGCGCTTCTATTTCTCACAAAAAATGTTTAACTACCTGCTTCGGTGGTCGATTTGTAACTAACAGTGGCTGTGGCACCGAACTCATGGTCATGTGGGTTTAGTATTTCTTTTAACTTGTTTTGACACCGTGACAGATTTAACTGGTTTTGAAACCGACCACCGAATACATTTAACTGCTTTTGGAACAGTCCCAACTTTTCAGCCGGTATTTTCAACGCAATGTAACTGAGTTTGGAACAGTTTGAAGATACACACATGTAAGGAGACTAACAAAGAATTCATTGAAATCATAACGTCCATTTTTTTAAATTTTGGATTTAACTGATTATGGAACTGGGCGACACTAATATGATATAATATTATTTGACCCAAAATTCTTAAATTGAAATTAATTATGAATGTGTCTCTTCTTGAAACGCTTCCTCTGCCTTGAGTTGTCCAATTCCTCGATCTATTAAAAATAAACTATCAGTTCTCAGCAATCTCCTATATAAAGATATTGCAATTTAGTGTCTTCAATGCTCTCCTTCGAATGCACGTACCTTTCCAGGGATTCAAGCCTCTTTTCCTCTCGCCAAGATTAATCTCTCATTCCGAAATAAACAGCGATACGTAGAATACAAGTAGGAAAAGTTTACTTAAAAATTTGTACCAGATCAGCTACCGTCGGACACACTTACTTCACCAACTCACAACTTATTCTTTATCACTTACTACCCCTGAAGACTACCTCGAAAACCAACCATTCATTTTAAGAAACTGGAACCAACTAACTATCTCATCTTATCTATCCATCCAACCTCTCATTATACACATCCATCTTACCACTTTCCTAATTCTTGGCCAATCAGAAATTTGCATACCACTCCCCACATAAAATCAGAAATACCTACAAACTTTCCTAATTCATATTATTTCTACAAGGACACTTAATTTCTACTGACTATTTACAGAAAAACCATTTACTTATTAACTCTTTTTATTGTCCAATTCATGGCGCAAACCCAGATTACGGAACACTTTATGGCTTATGGGAAAAACCGTCGTTAACGTCTATTCATTGTACCCGCACTATCCACTAGTTATATTTATACAAAAGATTATTTATGACTAAGATTACCTTTGGTTAATTCCAGGCAGTTCGGAGTATTTTTACTTTCTATAATCTCTGAAATATTGATTTCATCGTACATTTAATATTTTTACTCTTCAATTTTGAATACCATAACAGTATATTAATAAAACATTATATTATACAAATATACAGTGAACGGCTAAATTATGGAATATTATCATTATTTCGAGAACCGTCGAATTTTGAGGAAAATCCCGAAACAGGTCGAATTTTGTTATAAAATTCCCATCTTATAACGTACATGAAGTAGGGATGACGTCACCGGTGTGGGTCTAGTGACGTAATTGTTAGTTTTTTTTAAATAGAAATCGGTATAATGCGACACCTCATTTGAAGGAGAATTTAATTCTCTATTTAACGACATAACATTTTTAACTAAAAAATTTTTTATACTACAATACTAGACCCGTTTACACGGTTACAGTAATTATTCAAGTACTTGGTAGAGTAGAGTAACTCTGCCTGTAAAAACGCTCAGCGCAATAGAGTAGCAAGTAGAGTGCATAGTATGTGGTAGAGTAGTGTGACTAGCAACACGTGGCAAAGTAACTCTACTCTACTACCACCACCACCGCCAAAATGTCCACTCGTCTGCGCACGCTACCTATGGAACGCGGTCAATTCTGGTAGAGTAGAGTAGGTAGGAGAGTGCATAAGGATGCTGTCATTCCGGCTGGAGTTGTGTTTTGTATAAATAGTGAAAATTAAGTTCATCGAAGATGAAAATTTAAAACTTGTAGAGATGTATGGCGAATACCAGTGTTTATGGAATTTAGGTACCTAGTGTACACTACAGAATTAAAAGTATGAGGCAAGCTACGGAGATGGCATCACACAACTCGGGGACCAACTTTGAAATTGTAGGTCTTGAAACCCTAAAAAAATTAAAAAGGCTTCGATAGCTGTTCCCTGTAGCTAAAATATTCAACATAATCTCAAGCTTCACTCTTGGTTTTATTGAATCCCTCATAAACGTGTCTTGTCGTTCGATTTTGTCATGCACCATATTCAGAAGTTCTTCGAATTTCCCTGGGTCATCCTTAGACACATCTTATATTTCAACTCATCCTCTAAGGCTAGTTCTCCTAGCAGAAGAGCTGAGCTGTATTCCTTCTTTTAAGCCACTCTCTCATCCACTCCTTTCTTTGCTTGTTTACCTCATCATCGATAGCTTCAGCGACTTCAGTTACAAATGCATTTGCAACTGTAGCTAAACATTTTTGAGTCAATTTTCTTTTTCTTGAATTCATTTTGCACTAAACAAATCAAGCCATTTTTGGTAGAGTAGCGAGTAGAGTTGACTCTACTCACTACTCTACTCTCCTCACAACTCTACCCATGTAAACGAGTCTTTAGGCAGTGTTGCCAAGATACTGATGCGCGATATTCCCCCGTGCGCGGTATTCCCCGGTTTCCTCTAATATAAAAAAAAATTAGCAAAACGATAATGTATTGTTCATTATCAGTTTCTTCTTATATTGCAGGTTGCTCAACAGACATTTTCGAATATTTTATGCTCATGTTAATAAAATAAATCAGGTTATATATACTTACCAAGGTTTATTTTTATTTATTTTATAATTATTTTTAAAAAATTACAAAAAAATCAAATATTGTACTGAAGCTATTTTCTTGTGGCATTGTAAATTAATTACTATTAAACTGGGAATAAGCCACAATTAAAGATAAAAATACGTTTATTGACGTTTCAATTTCCACTTCGGAAATCGTTCTTAAAATACAAACAGTAAATTAAACAAATTTTGTTTTTTGTTACATAGTGAAAAATTCTTCTAATAATTTAATTTTATCTGACTCATTTATATTGACAATTCAGACATACATTATGCATTTTAAAGTAGACGACTTTAAAATGATATTGCCAATATTGTTGAGTTGCGCTCCTGGGACGACTTTACTTATGAGATAGTTCATTCGATTATATGAAATCAACTTTAACTTGAGAATATCCGTCAGAAAAAAATCATAGCATGTAATTCGTCTTTAAAAAGACAAACACATGACATAATGACAGTAAAATTCTCCTGTTAGTGATTCCATAGTAAATTATGAGGGAAAAACCAGGAAAAAAAACTCATAATACTATCCCGACATTGTAAGTATTTGTTCGTGAATTTAGTTTACCTTCAACAAACATCAAAATTCTGATTTTATATGTAACGTTATTTAAAAAACATAAATGATGTATCCTCTACATGTTACTGACTTACTAATACTGGTATTTTCTTATTAATAACTTCCTCTTTCAATATTGGTAACCAGATCCTACTACATTCTGCCGAGGAATTTGCGACACAATTGGCCTCATTTAGCATAATTAGAGCCGCTTCTTTGATTTTCCTTTTTTACCATCCGTTTCTTTTAGGACTACATTTGAATTATTCCATTGAACCCTATGGTCATTATCCCATGCGTGTTTACAGATTTGAGATCTATCAAATTCTCTATTTTAATATAAGATTGATGTTCACTTATTCTAACGGATCAGAGTTGTTGGACACATTCCTAAATGATATAAACGATAAAGAAGAGACAATAACATTTACCATGGAAAAGGATATAATAACACGCTACCTTTCCTGGATGTTTTAATCTCTAAGAACGATACTGGATATGAGACTCAGGTGTATAGAAAACCAACACACACCAATAGATATTTAAATTTCAAATCAAATCACAATATTAATGTAAAAAAGGGAATAATTAAATCCTTATACGAAAAGCCAAAATTACTTGTTCTAACGAAAATTCGTTCTTGGAGGAGAAACATTTGTTAACATCTGTTTTATTAAAAAATGATTATCCTTTATCGTTTATAAATAAGGAATTTTCAACAATCGATCGAATAGAACAGAACAACTTAGAACGAGATCCTACAGCATACACAAGGAATAATATGAGGAAAATAACAATACCGTACATAAAAGGACTATCAGAAAAACTTAAAAGGATAGGAAATAAATTCAACATTTCAACAACATTCAAAACAACAAACATGTTGAGATCTATTTTGTCCAAAACCAAACCTAACAATGAACAAGAAAGGACAAAGAATTGCATTTATAAAATACCTTGTGAATGCAATCAGATTTATTTAGGTGAATCATCAAGGCCATTAAATGTTAGAATAAGTGAACATCAATCTTATATTAAAAATAGAGAATTTGATAGATCTCAAATCTATAAACACGCATGGGATAATGAACATAGGGTTCAATGGAATAATTCAAATGTAGTCCTAAAAGAAACGGATGGTAAAAAAAGGAAAATCAAAGAAGCGGCTCTAATTATGCTAAATGAGGCCAATTGTGTCGCAAATTCCTCGGCAGAATGTAGTAGGTTCTGGTTACCAATATTGAAAGAGGAAGTTATTAATAAGAAAATACCAGTATTAGTAAGTCAGTAACATGTAGAGGATACATCATTTATGTTTTTTAAATAACGTTACATATAAAATCAGAATTTTGATGTTTGTTGAAGGTAAACTAAATTCACGAACAAATACTTACAATGTCGGGATAGTATTATGAGTTTTTTTCCTGGTTTTTCCCTCATAATTTACTATGGAATCACTAACAGGAGAATTTTACTGTCATCATGTCATGTGTTTGTCTTAAAGACGAATTACATGCTATGATTTTTTTCTGACGGATATTCTCAAGTTAAAGTTGATTTCATGTAATCGAATGAACTATCTTATAAGTAAAGTCGTCCCAGGAGCGCAACTCAACAATATTGGCAATATCGTTTTAAAGTCGTCTACTTTAAAATGCATAATGTATGTCTGAATTGTCAATATAAATGAGTCAGATAAAATTAAATTATTAGAAGAATTTTTCACTATGTAACAAAAAACAAAATTTGTTTAATTTACTGTTTGTATTTTGAGAACGATTTCCGAAGTGGAAATTGAAACGTCAATAAACGTATTTTTATCTTTAATTGTGGCTTATTCCAGTTTAATAGTAATTAAAAAATCAAAATTGTGAATTACCTAGACCAATTTCTATGTATATATTTGTAATTATAATTATAACTGTATTATGTAAATTCCTAGAAGGTGTGTACCTTATACTCCTAATTATATCGTAATCTAAGGTCAAGAAGCCACTTAAACGATGAGATGATTTACACACAAAATAAACAAAATAAAAGATAATCCCACAATCATTTTAACCGCAAGATAGTTTTGTGTAAATAGGTCGTCTGTAAAAATCGTTTGTGCACATGTCAAATATGTTTGAATACCGTATATAAAAGCCTGAACATTTTTATAAAGTTATTAGTTATACTTAATCAACTGAAATACTTGGTTCATAAATATCCAGTACCTCTTCCGATATCAAAAATGTTTTGTAAACTATTTTTACTTACTCTTATTGTTGCTGTTGTAATGGCGGCACAAACTGCCGAGGAAGCATGGCCAAAATACAAGGTAGGCTTTATCATTGTTTAGTTTAATCCTTAATTTGTAGGCGAGCGGTTTACCCCTCAAAAGACGCTTAGAAACAGAATATACCGACTAAAATTCTTTTTGCATTTCTAATGCACCAAACCTTTTTTATTCGATTCTATATATTTTTCCAAGATGAAATGTATTTTTTTTTGAATTTTTACAAGTGGGCCGGCAATTGTTATTAACAAATAACATACAAAAAAGCGATTTCACCTAATTGTTTCGGAATTAATTTTTTTAGGTGTATCTCATCAAATTAAACACTTTTTCTCTCTTGATAATTTTTCGAAAAATGCTTCCTTTTCGAGTTATTTGCATTTTTTTGTTGAAAAAATGCTTTAATTAGTGATTTTTGGGATTTTTTTTCTAAAAATCTACTAAATGAATTGCAATTCTACAAATAGCTCTATAATATTTAAACCGTCGAGTACAAGGTAGAATATTTTGACAAGGATAATTTTTTTCTATCTTGCTAAAAACGTGGACCCAAATATTTCGAATATGCCTTTCGAGCAGTCTACCGCTAAGTGTGTACAGCGGTTGCAGCGATACATGCGTGCGGCGCGTAGAAATATTTGTTTAAATTTAAAAAATTAATTCAATACAAATATTACGTACAATTTATTAAAAAAAAACAGATATTTATAATTATTTTTATATAGACATATTATAATTAAAACAATTAAAGTTAATTTTTTACAATGCTATAATAATATAATTTTTCTTTTAATATACGTCTAACTATATTATTGAATGTTTTATTACAGTGAAATACATTAAGCAATATATAATTAATTTTCATTGAAAAATATAATAAAATAAAAATATAATATTAATTATACATCGTTTTCATTGTCAATAACCTCAACCGCTGTACGCGCTTAGCGGGATACTCTCGAAAGGCATATTCGAAATATTTGGGTCCACGTTTTTAGCGAGATAGAAACCATTTATCCTTGTCAAAATATTCTAACTTGTACTCGACGGTTTAAAGATTATAGAGCAATTCCGAAGCAATTCGGTGAAATTGCTTTTTTGTATAAGTTATTTGTTAATAACAATTGCCGGCCGACTTGTAAAAATTCAAAAAAAATACATTTCATCTTGGAAAAATATATAGAATCGAATAAAAAAGGTTTGGTGCATTAGAAATGCAAAAAGAATTTTAGTCGGTTGATGCTCTGCTTATAGGGGTAAACCGCTCGCCTATTGACAAATCTGCCCTTGATCAGGCCCAGTAGAAGAAATTTTAGAATTTTTGCCGGTCCGACAAATTACAGGGTTCCCGGATTTTCAATAAACTACATCTAAACTTTCTTGTTCTATAAATGAACATGAAAAGTTGTGCGCTTTAAGAACATTTTATATAAACATTTATGTTTTATTATTATAAAAGGGTGATTTGTTGGCGATTCTGCTAGTTCTATTTATTTCTGTAAATAATATAATAAAAATATTTCTATCTTAATTATTCTATTGTTCACTTTACTACTCACTACATTAATACTTATCCGCAATTTTGCGACCTATTGGTCGCTGGTGCTTCGAGGTTTTATTCATTTTTCCACCATATTTCAGCATCTCTGCAGTCATTCCATCTTTTCCAGGCGATTTGTTGTTTTTCATTTCTTTCAATGCCTTCTTTATTTCTGATTTGCTTATTTCTGGCTGTAGCTCTGAGTTTACATTATTTATTTTAACCTTAAGTTGGTTTTTAATTTCTTCTGGTGGTTCCTTTTTTGTTTTATATAATTCTGAGTAGAAATGGTGGATTATATTTATTATGTGATCTTTAACGTTTGTTTCTACTCCAATTACATCTTTTATTTTGTTTATTTCAAACTTACCTAATTTCGGCCTTAAACATTTCATATTACTAGATAGATTTTTGACCAGGTGAACATGAGAACATTGGTGGACTTCTTTAAATTAATTTTAGCTGCAACCTTATTTATTTTGTATTAATATTATTCAGTATGTTCTTGTAAATACTTCAATAGATACATGTCACTGGGTCACCCCAATCACCGATGCCGTGGCAATATTTTTCTATTCTAAAGCACTATTTTCATATGCATTAGTCATTTTGCAAATATTTCAAAAAAACGCCACACAGGTTAATCAAATTTAACTTTGACTGAGCGTGTTTGTGAGTGTTATTACATTCCTGACTAATATATGCCTCTGTATACTTTTTTTGCCTCTTTTTTTTTAATTTATACTTTAAAGAGATCAAATAAGTATATCTAAAAGTTAGGTTATGCTTATAATGACTTAAAAAAAATTTACATGGGTCATTACAATCACTAAAAGAGAAATATTTCAACATATCGTAATACCCCATGCTTCTTTGGAGATACCGGTGAAAGATACAACGTCTTTATTCCTACTGAACAAATCTTATTTATTTTTCAGCTGGATTATAGCAGAAACTACAATGCTGAGGAAGATGCAAAACGATTTGCCATTTTTAAGGATAACTACGATAGAATCGAAGCACACAACAAAAAATTCAAGGCTGGAGAAGTAACATGGGAAATGGGATTGAACCAATTCGCTGACAGAACTCCCGAAGAACTTAAACATCTTCATGGAGTCAGACGTCCCGAAGCTCGTGGTGCTACTGGGGTGCATTAAATTATTTATTAATAAATGTTTAAAAATGTTTCTAAAATAAAGTTATATCTTTGCAGATAGTTATTTTTTAGATAAATTGATTTAGAATTTTTTTACTTATATCATTAACTATTCTATTGTTTTTTTATACCAACAAGCTGAGGATACTTTGTACTACAATCTGATCACAAAGATCAATCATCATCATCATTGATGCTTCTTCTTCATCTTTGAGTGCCGTGTCCGTATTCAGACGTTGGCCATCATCATGTTTACAATTTACTGAAACCTTTCTCTGTCGGCTGCTGCGCGAAATAATTCTTCTACTGTGGAACCACACCATTGTCTAATATTACGCAGCCATGAAAGTTTCTTTCGACCAATCCATCTCTTTCCTTCTACTTTTCCTTGTATTATGCGGCGAAGTAGATGGTATTTAGGTCATCTAATTATATTTAAATTTAGAATATTTAAAGAAGCGCTGCGTAGTTTCGAATGGGGCGTGAAAGTTAATGGAATTCTGATAAATACAATCAGATATGCAGACGATACAGTTATTTTAAGTGATGACATGAATGGACTACAATGCCTTTTAAATGCCATTGATACAGTGGGAAGAGAGTTTG
The DNA here is from genome assembly GCA_918026665.1 of Diabrotica balteata. Classification (NCBI taxonomy): domain Eukaryota; kingdom Metazoa; phylum Arthropoda; class Insecta; order Coleoptera; family Chrysomelidae; genus Diabrotica; species Diabrotica balteata. Next base: position 3,544,259 of record OU898284.1, read on the forward strand.
GCCTAAACATAAACTGTTCAAAAACAAAACACATGGTGTTTAGCACATCAAGATGAACGATTATATGTTGATGGTCATATAATTCAAAGAGTGTCCAGTTTTAATTATCTTGGTTACCATATTACTGAACAACTAGATCCAGATCAAAAGATAAAATGTAGAATTGAGATAGCCCGCACGACATTTTTAAAAATGAGGTCATTCTTCTGTAATGATAACTTGCAACTTCAACTTCGAAAGCGCATGGTTAAATGCTACATTTGGTCAGTCCTCTTATACGGTGTCGAAGCATGGACATTAAAAATATCCACCATTAATCGTCTGGAGGCCTTTGAAATTTTGAAAACAGTATCAGTTCTCCCCGTTTTACGGTATACCTACTTTATAAATTAATAGAATATTAGAGGAAGTGAGCCAAATATGGAATATGCTCTTAATATGGAATACCGTATTTTCTAGAAAAGTTAATCGGCAACGTTGCATTTATCCAACCCAAAAAAGGTACCTTTGGCTGTAGTAACGTGACAGCATTCAGTTCTGATCTAGTATTCGTAGTGTGAGTACAGTTGCCTTCAGAGTTATTTTAGATTCCGCGAGTTTTTTATAGGTAAGTACTTTGAACAAGAATAGTATAAGTTCTGCATGAAATATAATTTTGATAACACCCATCTATTATGTAATAGGCATGTTTTCTTAAACAAAAACTCTATATCTTTTTCGCATGTAATGATATTGCAGTTGGAAATTCAAACATTGTAGTGTGCCTAATATGGAATACTTGAGGGTATTAAATATGGAATATTCCATATTCGGAACATTTTTTTGTCATAATATATCTAACTATTATGTTACTTATCGAGTTTCGTAATTAGTTTGGTTTGAAGATTACATTTCTATTTGTTGCAGGAAAATGCCACAGAAGAAGAAAAGTGATAAACCCTGTAGAAAGTCGTGGAACAAAGATGACATGAAACGTACTATTCAGGCCGTTAGGATCAAATAAATGGGATATAAAAAAGCAGCAGACACCTTTGGAATACTTCGTACCACTTTATTTCGTTTTACATCTAAACCTAATGATGCTGTAGACAAGAAATTAGGTAGACCCCCTGTTTTACCAGAAAATTTAGAAACAAAATTGGTAGAATATTTACTTTTAATGGAAAAGAAGTTCTTTGGATTAACTAGACGGGATGTTAAACATATGACTTTCCAGTTAGCTGCTGCTAATAACTTACCAAATCCATTTTCGAAAGAAACTGAAAGTGCTGGCAGAAAGTGGCTAGATTTATTTCTAAAAAGACATAAAAGTGCGATTTCTATAAGAAAGCCAACCGGAACCTCAATTCATCGGGCTAAAGGTTTCAATAAGGAAAATGTTAGCCTTCGATCTTCTGGAGTTAGCATTCGAGAAGCCTCAATATCCTGCAGATAGAGTTTTTACCGTTGACGAGACTGGGTTGTCTATCGTCCAATCGAAGATACAGTCTGTTCTGGCTTTGAGGGGTGCTAAGCAAGTTGGCTCGATAACGTCTGCCAAGAGGGGATCTCTAGTCACAGCTGTTTTATGCATGAGTGCAGGGGGAACTTTTGTTCCACCATTACTTATTTATCCTAGAAAGAATATGAATATTTTGCTACAAAAAGGAGCCCCTCCTGGATCAAAAATTGTGTGCCATCCGAGTGGCTGGATTCAAACGGAAATATTTACAGAATGGTTCCGGCACTTCATAGAAAAAATAAGACCATCACAAAGTGATCCAATATTGCTAGTTTTAGATGGGCACCATTCGCATTGTCGCAACTTACAAGTTATCGATTTAGCAAGACAAAATTTTGTGGAGATATTGTGCCTGCCCCCACACTCTACCCATTATATGCAGCTGTTGGATAAAACTTTCATAGGGCCTTTAAAATCTCACTATAGTGAGGAATTAAGAGTATTTCTTCGAATCAATCAGAGGGCTGTCACACCTTTCGACATCTCTGAATTATTTGGTAGGGCTTATTTGAAAGTCCAAACTGGGGCAATAGCCGTTAATAACTTCAGGAAAACAGGCATATATCCCACAAATCGCAATGTTTTCGAACACCACGATTTCCTTGCTGCTGAAGAGGCATCGCAATCTGACACTCCATTAAACGAAATTTATGATGAAAATGGGACTACTAAAAAATCAAAAAGGAATACGTTTATCGAGCCTCATCAAATATCACCTTTGCCGACATTAAGTAAGAAAAAAGGACCTCAAAGAGGAAGAGCACCAGGAAAAGCTGCAGTTAGGCATCCCCATACAAAGAAAACCTAAATAATTCAATAAATTCTCTTTTATCGGACAAATCAAAGAATATGGCAAAGCGAAACGTGATATTCGATCTATCCCATTCACAACCATCTTGTAGTGGTGTCAATATTCCCAAATTAACGATGAAACGATCACATCTTAAAGAGTCCTCTTCATCGGAGTCTGACGTCGAGAGCTTAGATGACAAATCATCTGACGATAACATCACAGAAATAGGGATAACAGATTTAGAAGATCCAGATGCAGTGTGCTTTTATTGCCATGGAAGTTTTTTAAACGATGTTCGAGGCGAAAATTGGATACGCTGTCTGTCCTGTCAGCAGTGGTGCCATGTTGATTGCGCAGGGGCAGAAACGGAAACATTCATATGTGATTTCTTCAAAGAAAATTAAAAAACTGCAAGGTACCTTTCTCTTAAAGATTTAAAATTATTTATAAGAATATGAAAATGTTTGAATTGTCAATAAATATTTTTCTTATAATTTTGTTTTATTCCATATTTAAAACATAAAGTGTTCCATATTAGGTGCATATTCCGTATTAGGTACAAAAACGTGTCAATGCAGTAAAAGTTTTTTTGTGAAAAACTTATCGAATTGATTGAATCCTCAGATAATAATTCCGATGAACGAAATTATGATCCAATTTAGCTTAAAGAATTAGATTCATTTGATCGAAAACCACTTATTGACAGCAAAAAATAAAAATGGTATTCCATATTTGGCTCCTTTCTTCTATAAATAAAAGCAAAAATTTATAATAGAAAATTAAATAAATGCGGTATGTAAATACATCGGAAATCTGGACGTACAATATAATTTTATTGTTTTTCACGGACATTCAAAGTCACTTAACCACAAGGTGATAAATTATATTTAAACTAAACAGAAAAAAGTTGTGATCTTGTAATAAATATTATTATTTCATATTTTTACGTAAGTGTAAGTAGTATTGTTCAAACTGGTTGTGCACATGTGCCAGAGAGTGTATATAAACGATAGAACAACTATATTTGGAATTATTAAAGTAATTTGAACTCGAATAGTATTCTCGTCGATAATAATTATCTAGTGTTTTGCATAGATAATACTAATCATGATTTTGAAATTATTTTTGTTTGCTTTGTTCGTTGCAGTGGTAATGGCGGAAGAAACCGCGAGAGAGGCATGGCCAAAATATAAGGTAATATTTTCTTTTTTGTTAAGATAAACTTAGACAAATATTAATATTATTCATATGATTTATGTGATAATAGATTCGTATGGAAATTAATCGATAACGTTATCTGGGAGAGATACATATAGGAATTAAACAATATACACTGCTTTTCAGATAAAACTATCCAGTGCAAAAACACGTCAATTATTATTTAAAGGGGAAGACATTATGTCATTTTTAAGTTTGCTGTGAAAGGCACCCTATCATCCACCGTATGCTTCCCCATTTTTTATTTTATATGGATTTTCCTTTTGTACTGATTTCAAAAATATGTAACACATGATGTTAAAGTGTATAGTTTATGAGAAAAATAAATAAAAAAGCGAGAAAGCTGTTATAAAAAAAATGTTTAACAATTTTTTTACAAACATTTAGAATTGACATTTTACTACCAAAAATTTTTAGAATAATTATTTAAAATAACTGCTATTCACTTCCATTCAATAGCACAATTTATCTTAAAATTCTTCTCTGACATTGCTTAACACTTCTTCTTCTTTGAGCAACGTGCCCAAGTTTAAGGTGTTAAATGGTTTACCACAAGTAACTTTGTCATCATCATCATCATATAACGGGGTCCTACGGCGATTGCCGCTTCCCGCATTTCAGCCTCCATCTTTTCCTATCTCTCCAATCTCAATCTTCTAAGCCTCTAGATTGCATTGTTTTTGTAATTTCTCTTTTCCATAAATTTGGTGGTCTTCCCCTTTTTCTTCTTTCTGGCGGAACACACATTAGGGCTTTCTTTGGCCACCGCTCCTCCTCGTTCTCATCACGTGACCGTACCATTGTAATTGCCTTCCTTGTATTCTATCTAAAAGAGTATCTCTAATTCCTGTACGGTTTCGAATTTCCTCATTCCTGATTCTTTCCATTCTCGATACTCGACATGACCTTCTAAGATAATCCATTTTCCACAACGTCTACTTTATCTCGTTCATTCTTTGTCATCGTCCAACATTCGGCACCATATGTGGCAATCGGTTCTACAATTGCTCTGTACACACGAAGTTTGGTATGCATCTTTATTTTATTAGACCACAGTAATGAATTCAGTATTCGGATGCATTTTTTCCCTTGGTTTATTCGGTTTTGTACATCTATCTTAACTCTGCCATCTGCTGATTTGATGCTTCCTAGATATTTATACTGGTTGAAACCTTTTATGACTGCGTTTTCAAGCCTCAGATCTGTGGTATTTCCTCCAATTTTTAAATATTCTGTTTTGCTTATGTTTGCAGTAAGCCTCCATTTGGCATATTCCTCAAATAATTTTCGATTCATATAATTTATATCTTCCTCATCGGTTGCAACCACCACCTGATCATCTGCAAACAACAATGTATACAGAGTTTCTTGTCCCACTTCGATGCCCATAAATCTACATTTATTTCTCCAATTCCTCAATGCTTCTTGGACATATATTTTAAAGAGTATCGGTGACAAACAGCATCCTTGCTTTAGGCCTTTAGTGACTTTAAATTCATTTGAAGTTCTGGTTCCAATTTTTACACAACTAACTGCATTTTCGTACAATTTATATATCGCTTGGATATACGTCCAATCCAATCCGGACCTTTCTAGGACCTCAAACATTTTCTTAAGCGGGACACTATCATATGCTTTCTCAAGGTCTATAAATACCAAATGGGTCTCTCTACTTCTTTCGACACGCTTTTCAATTATTTGTCGTAGGATAAATATATTATCAAGACAGGATCTCCCGGTACGAAAGCCGCTTTGTTCTTCAATATCTTGTATCTGTCTTTCAACCCTCTTCTTTTATATTCTGCCGTATAACCGGCCCACAAAGCTTGTCACACTAATACCTCTATAATTGGAACAGTCTCTTTTATTCCCTCTCTTATATATGAAGCTTATATAAGATTTATTTTAATCTTTAGGAATTTCCTGGTCTCCACACATAAATTTATTAAAAAGGTCTACTATTAATTCTAAAAGTGCAGTCGGCCCATATTTAACCAGCTCTATGGGAATGTCTCCAGGCCCTGCGGCTTTTCCGTTTTTAACCTCTTTTAAGGTACCCGTCAATTCAGATAATGTTATTATAGGGACTTCCTGTCTTTCGTCTCTGTTATCTATTAATTCCCTTATCTTGTCCCATCTGTACTCTATCCTCTTTCAGCAGTTTCGTGTAATATTCTTCCCATTCATTTAACTCTATGAGAGGAATGTTCTCTTCATTTTTCTCATTTTTCCTAAACTGCTTTAATGTTTTCCAAGCTTGTGCCACTTTTGTTCCACCCATAAATCTGTCCAGTTCATCACACTTAGCCTCCCAGTTTACATTTTTCGCCTTACCCACTTCTTTTTTAACTTCTCTATTCCATTTGGCGTATATTTCTCTGTCTTGAGGATCTTTGGATTGAAGCCATATGTGATATGCTTGTTTTTTCTTGAGAACTTTCTCTTCTAGTTCTGTTGACAACCATTCAAGTTTTCCTTTTTTCCGATTTTCAACTTTTCCAAGTGCTTCATTTGCCGCTTCGTGAATATATTTTTTGATTACCTCATACATACTTTCAGGGTCTAAGTCCTTTGTTTTTATATTTTTTATTTTTTGAGCTATTCTAATTTTATATAAGAACTTTGTCGAATCTTGTTTAAAGCTTTCCAAGTTATATTTGATGTTTTCTATGGTTGTTCCTATGTCTGTTACTTCATCATTTTTGTGACTTGATTTTTATCTCTTAAATGTCATCATTACTTTTGCAATAATCATATGGTGGTCACTTCCACATTCTGGCCCTCTAAACACCCTCACGTCCTTCGTTTTTAGTTTAGAATCTTTACGCTGAATGAAATAGTCAATTATTGATTTTAAATTCCTGGTAGGCTGCGTCCATGTAAATTTGTGTATATTCTTATGGAGGAAGAAACCATTTAAAATTTTTAAAGAATGTGCCTCGTAAAAGCGAAGTAACTTTGTCTTTGTTGTATTTATGCTTAGTCCGTTATTAGAGCAGTCTCTAGTGACTCGATCTATAAGGAATTGAAGATCTTCGATACTTTCAGCCATGATTGCGGTGTCATCTGCATATCTGATGTTATTGATAGTTTCTCCCCCGATTCGAACTCCACATTGCCCTTCCAAGGCTTTGTTAAAAATTATTTCTAAGTAAACGTTAAACAAAGTTGGGGACAACACACAACCTTGTCTAACATCTCTTTGAATACAAATGTTGTCTGTTTCTTTGCCAACGACCAGAATAGAAGCTTCTTGATTCCAATATAGATGTTGTAATAGTCTCAGATCTTTATCATCTTAACACGTCTGCATTTAATTATCGATATTCATTATCTATTCTTTGTTGTCAATCTTCCAGAGATTCTGGTTGAGTAGCATAAATTTTTGTTTTTAAATACCCTCATAAGATGTCCGGGGATGTTAAATCCGATGATCTAGGAGCCCAATGCATTATCTGCCCTCTTCTACCTATCCACTAACCAGGAAAAGTTTTGTTTAAAAATTATCGCACAGATAGAGCAAAGTGCGGACGAGCTTCATCATGTTGATATAATCATTAGAAAGTTATTATAATGTTCTACTAATACGATCAACAATATTTTAATGGAACATTATATCTATTGTTATTTACATAATTCATTTGTTATAATTTAAAAACAAATTTGTTGCTATGTTTTTTCACCCTTTTAATGAACATGGTCTTGTATCCCTCTGATAAATTTATTGTAGTGTAAGACTTAGTGTGGGGTATTGAATAATAAGTACAATACTATATGACATAAAATTTATTTAACCATACAATTCACCTTTACAAATACAAATAGTACTTCTATGTATTATCCAAAATGGTATTTTACCACTCAGTCATCCTCAAGTAAGTCTCCTTCTGGATGGTCACTATTGGTATCATAGTATGATTTAATTTTTTATAAAAGCATGACAAAATGTAGAAACATGTGGCAGTAATACTAATAGATCATTATACTTTTTTTTCAGAAAGGCACGTAACTTTAAAAATTTGCTTATATCCACATTATGTCTAATAACTAACTCGGATTTTATCATAGAGCATCGTGATCACATTGTAGAAGATTTCCATTTATTTTCATTTTCCATTATATTAAAATATGCCAGTAAAACGTCTTCGGTAACTTGCCGTACTCCTCTTGTATCTCACTACTCTTGGAAGTGCTTGTACGCTAACCGATACTTTATTCCGGACTTAGAGGGCCCCAAACGTGATACTGCATCATTAGCCGCGGACTCAATTTCGTTTACGTTTTCCATTTTCGCACTAAATTTGCGCTTGCGGTTGCAACACCAATATGCAAACAACTGTCAAACAACTGTAACCAGGGAGACGCAAATCCCACCGACGACTTAATTATTTTAATTTCTAACATCTAGACGACTTTGATAGTTGTCATAGTTAATTTCGAGTAAAAATAGCGTATGAATTGTACTATTTATGGTTGAAAATTGCTACGTTTAAAAAAAAATAGTATACTTTATTCGGCAAAGAAGCGACTTTTCTTGACTTGCCCTCTATTACGTATTTAACATTTGTTTCTGAAAATATGTGTAATAAATATTATGTAATTAGTTTATAACTGTTTTATCTTAAACAACAAATAAATATAAGTATCTCTAGAAAAAATTATGCATCTTTTATATATCCTTATTTTCCAGTAAATTTTAATTAGTAACGAAATAGCCCGCAAGAGGCGCTAAAGGATATGTATGTAAGGGGTGTCCATTCGAATTTGTCGCCAAAAGATGATTAGTATTGACCCCAGCCGCAAGGGTTCCTAATGAACGAAATTTATACATTGAGTTGCTTATCTATTTCTACTATTATATTATTTATCTATGGTCTTAGCTACATTTCTAGTTTGAAACATTTTTTCACAAACAGTTTAAACAAACAGTTTAAACAACAAATAAATATAAGTATCTCTAGAAAAAATTATGCATCTTTTATATATCCTTATTTTCCAGTAAATTTTAATTAGTAACGAAATAGCCCGCAAGAGGCGCTAAAGGATATGTATGTAAGGGGTGTCCATTCGAATTTGTCGCCAAAAGATGATTAGTATTGACCCCAGCCGCAAGGGTTCCTAATGAACGAAATTTATACATTGAGTTGCTTATCTATTTCTACTATTATATTATTTATCTATGGTCTTAGCTATATTTCTAGTTTGAAACATTTTTTCTACGACGTTTAAGGCGCGGCGCGTTTTCACGGGTCGATCTGAGTTGAACGATTTGGATCGTTCGACCAAAGAATATAGACGCTTATATAAGCGACGATATATAAGCGTCTATATTCTTTGGTTCGACCATCATTTGATCTGTGCCGAAAGCAAAAAGGTTTACAGGACAGTCGATGAATGTTGAATTACTTAAAATTATCTATATTTTTTAAATGTTAATATAATTTGGTACATTGATTTGTAAATGTAATATTTTCGAAGTAAGATTTTACATTAATAAATAGTCTATTTTTAAATGCACCATTAAGATGGTATTCTCTTAGATAAAACTTGGAAAACAATTAGGACCAAATTACAAAATAATAGATTAACAACTAAAACCAAATTAAATGTATCAGCTATAATGCAACTGTTGACTTGAGCTACTGACAACACTTTTTTTATCTAAACAATGATTTCTATAAACAAAATTTTTGGGCTGTGCTTTAAATCCATTAGGGTAAACTGTGCAAATACCGGTCAGTGGGTAATGGCGGTCATCCCGATTGTGCGAAATCTATTCAATCTGGCAACCTCCTATAACTGCCAACGTGTCGCTACACTACTCTGTATTCAGATTGCTGACGAGCGTTGAGTTGGCGCAAACCATTGTCATAGAAATATTATTAACCTGTTTTCAGTGTTTTCGATCTTATTTTTATGCTGAGTAATATAAGGTCTTAATTCATTTTTATTCACTTGTAGATCTTAAAATTGGTTACAATTGATTATAATGACGTTAGCTGCCTATTCCATTTTTAAAGATCAATATTTTAATACATGTTTACGAGTAAAAAATTCTAAGAAAAAAAATGCCAACAGGAGGCAATGCCGGTCAGTTGACCGGTATTACCCCCATGCTATTATACCCTATACTATTAATCCTTAGGGATTAATCCATCCATTTTTCGACATTGCAAGAAAGAATAAAAAATAAAAATCTTCAAGGTGTCTCATTAGGTAGAAAATCAGTATTTTCTGCTGAACAAGAAGCTAAAATAGCCACACAAAAAAATATTTAGCTTAATTTTTTATGGCGTAACAGCAATAGAACTGAGAAAATTAGCATTTGGGTTTACAAGATAATTTTTCTTGTAATAAAACACCTTTTTCTTGTAATTGGCATTACAAGAAAAAGGTGTTTGATTCTAGTTCTTTGGAATCGGATATTGATATATCATGTGATAACAGTGACGATGCATTCGAAGATAGATGCCTGGTTTACAGCGAGTTTGGCAAAAACAATGAATTGTGGTATATATTTACCGTTTGCTCACGATGGGCTTATTCAGAGTGCAGTGGATGGGATTCTGCAGAGAGTTATACCTGCGATGACTGTCAACTATTTTTACATTAAAACACATATTTTTGTTATTTTTTGTTTGTTTTGCAATAAAAAATATTTTTTCACTTTTCTTACTGATTTACTTGAATTATGACCCATGACGCCACATTCGTTAATCGTTTTATAACAAAAAAATGTTAAATAGATATTGATTTTTATTTTAAGAATAACACAAACAAATTGACTGTCATTACCCACACTCATGACCGGTATTGTCCATGTATGGTGACAATACCGGTCAAAGATACTTTTTTATATTTTGTCTCTGTCAAAGACAAAAATTTTATATTTTTGAAATTAAATGCATCTTGCAATAAGTTAAAACCCCAAATTACGGATTGACGGCTTAAATTTGATTCACAGAGTTTTACTTTTTTATATATTAAATTTTCTTCTTAGGTGACCGCGATTTGCACACTTTACCCTATTACCTAATATATTGGCTATGGAAGACTTCAAAACAAACAATCCTAATTAAAATTTAAAGCCCACAATATGTTGGAAATATGTAGATGATGTGTTGGATACATTTCTGATTAATATAAATAAAAGGTAAAAGGAGGAGTCAATAAAATTTTCAATGGAAATAAATGAAATAACTCCTTTTCTGGATGTTTTAATCTCAAAGGAAAATAGTGGATATGGGGCTAATGTATACAAAAAACCAACAAATATGAAAATTGCCTGTTCTAATGACAATTCGTTTTTGGAAAAAAAAAATTATTATCCAACATCTATTTATAAAGTAAAAAATGATTATTTCAGTCGTTCAACATCGATTCGGCGGGAATCGCCTATGAAAAGTAGACAGTCTTTCTACTTCCGTCGAATCGACTCACTCGTGACTCACTCCGCCGAACGGCCAAGTCGATTTATGGTTTACATGTTCAATTTGCTTTCAATTTATTAGTCGACGTAAATTGTTCAACCCAGATCGACCGATTCTAGGTTAACCGATGTTTTCCTATTTCCGGTCCCAAAATGGACATTTTTAGTAAAATTCAGCTTGTTTGTATGATTTTTCGAGGTTTCATATCTGACGACTGTAGTATTTGCTTTTGTTAAATTAAAATTGATTATAACAATATCGTTACTTCTTTAATATTCCCGTTTTGTATCTGTGTTAAGTTTGCTTTTAATTTCTATATTAGTCACAAAAAAAAATTAACCCCTAACAAGTACATTTTTGTGTTTTACAGAAAGATTTCAACAGGTCGTACGACGCCGAAGAAGATGCCAAAAGGTTCAAAATATTTGAGGAAAAATACAACGAAATACAAGCACACAACAAAAAATTCGAAGCTGGTCAAGTAACATGGACAGCTGGATTGAACGACTTCACTGACAGAACACCCGAAGAACTTAAACATCTCCATGGTCTTAGAGTTCCTGATGGAAATGCTGCTGGACTACATTAACTTATGGCTAAAATTTTTATGATTATTTAATAAAGTTATCATTTGACAAATGTAATTTTATTTAGACCAATTGTTTATGATGATACAAATGTTACTCAATGTATTGGTACTCTATTAGAAATGTACTAAATTAAATAAGATCACAAATAGATAAAACTCTTAATTTTGAGACGACCTAGAACGCTTTTCTGGTGTTCCACAGAACTAACCCTCTTCTGCATGAATGATTGAAAACACGAATTAAAAAATATTTTTATGCATTGGGATTTTTATTAGGGCATATAAAAGACATTAGTACACTTAACCCTTTGATACCCAGTGGGGCTTATAGATCCCAGCGACAGTTTCAATTTGCCTGATGTTCCAAATATCAGGCCCATTTTACATTATATTATTCGATATCGGAGCACAGTATAAAGAGGTTCCACAGTAGAACCACTCTCTGAAGAATTGGAAGTAAAGTCTGTCAACGCGCAGAGCGACTGCGCTTATTTCTTAGTCGCTCGAGAACCATTCTTCCGTTGCTAGTCGCGTAGAAACGTACGGGTTAACAGTGCCGTATTTTGCTTAAACTGAGTTAGTTTTGTGAATAATTGTTAGTATTGTGAAGTTGAATATGAGTAAAATTCGAAGTGGTATTAATAATCTTAAACTTCCAAATTTGTTAAATATATCTGCCGATAGACCATATTTTTATCATGAAAATAATAAAATTGTCTTTTCTTTTGATACACCTCATTTATTAAGAACACTTCATAATAACTTTCTAAGAAACAAATTTGTTATTGATGATATTATCGTTTCTTGGGAATATATTAAAAAATTTTACAAACATGATAAACAATATCTTATACGTACAGCGCCAAAATTGACCGAATTACATATATCTCCTAACAATTTTGAAAATATGAAAGTGAAATATGCTTCTCAGATATTTAGTAACACTGTTGCTGCCGGTCTGCATCTGTATATTAGATTTATTGTATTCGTCGAGGAAGCAACAACAACCGAAAGATTTATTAGGAACATTAATAATTTATTTGATATGCTCAATTCTTCTTCATTAAGAGGAGCAACAAAGACCGTATAGAGGAACCGATGCTTAGCAAGAATTTCTTAATGCGTGTTTCCGATTGTTTAATAATTTACAGGTAATTAATTTTAAAGCTAAAAATGTAACACCAAGAATAAAATATGTTAATGGTTGGAAAATAACCATTAATGGAGTGATTCATTTGTGGAATCTACTACAGTCACATGGAATGGATTATTTTTTAACAAGGCGGATGAATCAAGATTGGCTAGAAACCTTTTTTGGTTCAATCAGGCAGCAAGGTGGCAAATGTGTTAACCCTACTCCGGTATAATTTACCGCAGCATTCAAAAGATATTTTTGTTTAGACATGATGCATTCCGGTACAGAAAATTGCGAAAGAGATGCAGGCCATATTTGTTAAATTTAACCGATATATGTACCGACGATTATCTGCCTGAAACCACTGCTTTGGTTCCTGAAAACACTTTGGATGACCAAATATATCAAACTTCAAATAAATTACAGAAAAACTTCACAAGATATATATGTATATGTGATATATATATATATATATATATATATATATATATATATATATATATATATATATATATATATATATTCACAAGTCTTAGGAAACATGTTTGTCTAATCTGTGAAGCATATGGGAGAGAGTACGATGAACTACACGATTCGTCTCTGTTTTGTTACGTTAAAGCCTAGAGTGGTAATGAACCAAACATTTTTGGCAAGCTCTATATGCCGAGCTAAAATTTTGTGCAGTATGTTACAGATTTGGAAATTATTTTTCAAGAGAATTTTCAAAATTTTAGTCATCAACCGAAAATCTTACAAAACTACGTTAGCTTATTCGAAAAAATACCATATACGCATCCTTGCAGCAATTTTGCAAAGGGCTATCTCATTAGATTATAGGCTACAATAAGAATATATTACACATTAAAAATAATTAATAGAAATTTTAAAGTATCTAAGACAAAAGGACATAGGAAATAAATAATTTGAAAACATAATTAGCTTTAAAACGTGTTGTTTGTTTGGGTTTATATAACTGCGGACACTAAATACATTCTCAAATTTTAATTTTTGTTTTTACTTATAAGTCATGTTTTGTATACAATTTTATGCGTAAACTAATACTAACATTAATTTCTAATAAATAATCCTTTTTATATTTTTTGATAATTTAGTTAGTTAAGTAATTCATAATTTAGTTTTATAATGTATTTTTTTTGATAATTACTTCTTCTATAATATAATAAATTCTTATGCAGCTCTATATTTATTTCAAGAGCTATTTTGCCATATATTGTCCAAGTTCCTCATTTTTTAGGAGGAGAATAGGAATCACCCGGTACTCTCTCCAACTATCTGAAATATCTTCTGATTTGATTTGTTCTTGATTTAAAAAAATTTAATAGTGTTCTTTTTCTATTTTGATATAAATTTTTCAACATAATATAACGTACATATATTCCTATTCCCGGCGAAGTATTTTTCTTATTCTTAAGACTGATTTCTAATTCATACAACCTAAATGTTACTGAAAGTGGATAATATTGTGTAATAGATAACACTGGACATAATTTTCTTAAAAACGCATCAACTCATTCTCCTTTGATCACTGTATTTACTTATAGTTTAAAAATGGATTTGACTAGACTATCTCTGGCAGACATCCTGACAATGCAGATGCTTTGTTGATCTGACTCCTCACGTCCTTACTAGGACACAATTTAACTTGAAAAAAATAATTTTATTACCGTTTCGACTTCCAATTCGGACGTCGTTGTCAAAATACAAAATTATTTTTGCATTTTGACAACGACGCCTGACTTGGAAGACGAAACGTTAATAAAATTATTTTTTCAAGTTAAATTGTAGCTTATTTCCGAATTAGAATAGTTGATATTCGTTTATTTTATTAAAAAATTGTTGAAATTGTTAAAAATAAGAAAGACGAAGAGAATTTTTTTTATTTAAATTTGTGGCTAAAAATCACCACAAAACATCTTTTCAGCAATTTGAATTTTAATTGATGTATTCTTGCACATTACGCGATTGTTTTGACGAAAAGACTATTGCAAAATTTGATTATTTTTTTGCAGACTACAACTAAAACTAAACAAATAATGCAGAAAACACAAAAAATCGACAAAATTTCATAAATGTCAAAATTTCATAACAGTGGAGTAAACTTGCCTGCCGTTGGACGAATTATAAACAAGCGTTATGAAGCGGTAAACTTGAATTACTCCTCCTTGTTTAAAAACAGAGTATAGTAATGCCGATGCCGTGAGAGCTTCGAAATTAACCTCCTTTTATTTAACGTTTATATGACATGTACAATATATTAAAAACCATTGAGATTTTAAAACTTGCGCAATACCGTTGATATTTAAAATACCGTTGAAAAATATAAACAATGAATTATAATATTGTTTTTAATTTATTAAACCCTTTGTTTTTGTAATATTAACATTTAGTGAGAACATCTGGACAGTTAAATATGGGAAGCCGCATTTTTTATTTAAATAAATTAATAGTAGTAGGCTCAGAAAATTTTAATACGGCTCTGTAAGGTTAACGGTGGTGGATTACCAATTTCGTACTTTGCCGGTATTACTTCCTAAGATCAAAGTGCCGACAGACGAGTAGTTTTACTGTGGAACCTCTTTATACTGTGATCGGAGTTTATCGACTACACTGCACATGTTTCTCTACTAAAGTGATATTGGCAACGTTGGATGGCTCAGTTCGTTCGTAAGTACGACATACTCAACACGTGCTTCTTACTTTTCGACGTTTTTACAGTTAAAACAACTTGTTTTCGACACAATCGTAAGGTAAGTTTGTTTTTTAGTGTATGTAATTATTCTACACGTTAATCTGAGATTCGTTTACTTTTGTAAATTGGCAAACTTACATCAGAAATCACATAGGATTTATGTGTCCCACTGGGTTTGTTGGACGGGCCTTTTATATCCCATTGGTTTTTTTCAGCATGTCAAGAAAAAGAAAGCTTACTCAAAAGGAATTGCAAGAACTGGCTGATAATATAAGCGACATATCTTCATGCGATGACATAGATGCAGAATCTAATGTATCTTCAGAAGACGTCGAAGAAGACCTATTCCACGACAGTGATAATTCTTCTTATGAGTCGTATATGGCATCAGATGATTGTCCTGGCAATGAAGAAGAACACACTCGCTCATCAGATGGATCAAATACGTCTTCATTTGATTCTCCCGAAAATGAAGAAGACGAGAATACTTGCTTACCAGATGAGGAAGATTTAATTGAAGATAAGAAAGACATTATCAATAAAAAGAAAAGAGAACTTGCTATGGTATGGTATGGTATCAGTCGCAGCTGATCATAAACACAGATTTGCTGTTCCTCCTGAAATACCTTGTGTAGTTGATGAATCAATTAATATGAATTCGTCACGTCTAGAAATTTTCTTGAAACTATTCCCTTGAAGTTTATTTATTTTTATTGCGGATTGTGCAAACGAGAAAATTAAAATGTATAATCGTAAGGAAGGAAAGTCTAAACCGCTTACAGATGCTGGTGAAGTAATGAATACTATTGGTTGTACTCTAATAATGTGCTTCATTATTATAATACTGCGGTCGACTGGGTCATCCCACCAGCCTCAGGCCAAATTTCTTATATCTTGAATCAAACTATACATACAATGATTGACTACAGCAGCATGCTGTGCACCATATGGGTACACTTTGCCATTGGCAAATAGTGCTGTGTACCAATATGGTTCACGAATACATAATGGCAAATAGTACTAAATCAGCTTGGCAGTCAACCTGTTAAGGTGGTGCGAAGTTCGCCAGATCACCTAGTAGTCTTCTTCTATTTCAAGTTCCGCTCCTATCGGAGGTTGGAAATCATTCTGGCAATTATAATTTGTTGGTTACGTGCCTGAACCGCATCCAAACTATTCACAGAGATTGCGTAGTCACGAGATTTTACATCGTCCTACGCTTCTTCTGCCTTTGATTTTACCCTGCATTATATTCCTTAGTAGTTCGTATTTTTCACCTCGTGCCCCAAGTATTCCAATTTTCTTGATTTTTATGGAATTTAAAACTTCGCATTGTTTTCCTAGTTGTTCGTTTGTTTTGCGATCCATCCATGATATTTTCAAAATACATCGGTAACACCACATTTCGAATGCTTCTAGGTTTTTAATGTTGGATTTTTTAAGTGTCCAAGCTTCAACTCCATACAAAAGGATAGAGAAAATATAACATCGAAGCATTCTTATCCGGAGCAATATATTGATATCGCGATTACCAAAAAGTTTTCTCATTCTATGAAAAGTTGACCGCGCAATTTCAATGCGGCATCTTATTTTTTTTGTCTGGTCAGTATTTTATGTGATCTATGCTCCAAGATATTTGTTCAATTTCTGTATTATCTAGTACTAGCTTAACTTTGATGTTTTGTGCTTTTGTAAATACCATGAACTTGGTTTTCTTCAAACTGATTTTTAGTCCATAATCGTTGCAATATATATTTAGTTGTTCAGCAAGGTGTTGCAGTTCTTCTAGTGTTCCTGCCAGAAGGACGGTGTCGTCAGCATATCTTATGTTATTAAGTGGCTCACCGTTTATTATAAGGCCCTCACTGATCTCGGCAAGCGCTAATTCTGAGATGGCTTCACTGTATAAATTGAATAACAAGGGTGATAAAATACACCCTTGGCGAACCCCACGGCGAATCTGGATATCCTTGGTCAGTTCGTTTTCAACTTTCACTTTTGCTGTTTGAATCCAATAGAGGTTACAGATGATTCTAATGTCTCTACTGTCTATGTTTTTATTTAATAAAATTTCTTTAAGCTGATTATGCTGCACTCTGCCAAATGCCTTCTCAAAATAAATGGAACAGGCATATACTTCCTGACATATCTGTGAAAGAACACTTACTGCAAACAGTGCATCTCGTGTTCCTAGTCCTTTCCTAAATCACATTTCTGTATTACTTATGCCTTCATTTAATTTCTTATGTATTCTATTGTGACTTACTTTTAAAAACAATTTCAAGACATGACTCATTAAGGCTATGGTGCGATGTTCATTGCACTCCTTTGCATTGGCTTTTTTGGGAAGCAGTATAAATGTTGATTGGAGCCATTCTTTAGGTATTATACCTGTTCTATATATGGTATTGAATAGATCCAAAAGAAGATCAATAGATTCAGTATTCACAATTTCGAGTAATTCGTTAGGAACTTCATCTAGTAGTAAATAAATACAAATCGGAAGGAAAAATATATTTAACATTAAAAAAGAAACTACACTGACAAAAACATCAAATTATAAAAATAATATTATATTAACAATTATTGTGAATTAAGTTATAAGTTACAAAAATAACAAATGAAAATATACACAATAGAAAACTATGGTCTATTATCAATATTAATTTATCTAATTCTAAAAACGTAAAACCAATATAATACAAATACAAGGTCACGTAAACTTCTATCTAGCGAGATAGTCTTTTATTCATTTAATAAACTCCTGGCCGAAATTAATACACCAACAAAACCTTTCATTATTACTTTTAAACTAGTAAAGTATATTACACAGAAATTACCACGTGTTCCTAATACGTGGGGTATTTTTATCGTGAAATATTTTAACTGTACTAACATGTACATTTTCGGTCAGTCTATCTAAAGATTCCGATTGACTGATAAAATTACTAAATATACAATTGCATATGCTTACTTTTGAAAGGGGTACAGTTTCGATGGATTATAAATATATCTCTACAGTGGACTAAGAGGGTATGATTTACAACTCTTCAGAAATGAAAGTTTTGTTAAGGCGTAAAAATTTTGTTCAGGAGTGTATTCATCATATAAATTAAAATGCCGACAGGTCCAACTAGTATACAGGGTAGTGAAAATTTCAGTAATTGATTAAATAAATAATAGTACGGTACACTTGGTAATATTATTGACATCATAAAATAGCTGAAATATGTTTTAGTAAGATTGTCTATGTATGTATATGAATAAAATAGTACTGTCACTGAAGGTTTTCACTCAGATTTCGTTGAACCCCCATAGATTTTCGTGAAAATTGGTGTGTAATTAGAGAATACCTAAAGAAACAAAAGTGACATGTTGTCAACTTGCGCTTTTACACTGGGGTGGATGCCACCCCTTCTCGGGGGTGGATTTTATTAAAAATAACCCCAGGAATCGATAAAGGAACCAAATCTAATCAAAATTTATCTTACGAAGTTATTAAAATAAATCAATACTTTTTGAGTTTGATTTTTCGTGAAAAAATGCGGTTTTTCATAAATATCTCAAAAACTAAAGTTTTTATTTAAAAAGTTATTACCAAAATTGAAGCTAATAAAAAACTGAATAAATTCATTGCTTGAAAAACCTTTTAATATTAATTCAAAGTGAGCTATAGGTAATTAAATGTATTCATATCAAAAGTCACAAATAATAATTTTATAAACAAAATATTATTAAGTTACATAATCACATAAACACTGAAAAAATTGTTCAAGAAATGTGGAAAGAATAATATTAATAAAGTTTATCATAACCAATAAAAAAGTTTCTAAATGATTATAGCTATTAAAGCTAATAAAAAAACATTTTCCATTATTTTTATGACAATGGGTAGTTTTTAAGGGTGCAAAATTACGCAATAAATAAATACTTTAATACTCAGTAAATAAGATTTCAATTCAGTAATGTATTATTCAAATAACTAAATTTTCTTAAAATTAATTTTTTCAATGATTCTGCTTTAAGGGTGGTTTTTAAGGGTTGAAATTTCACAGGCAATCAAAAATTATATCATAAACATTAAACAAAATATTTGCATAATATTAATATGCGATTTGATATTTCAGAAATATAAAAAATGCTTTTTTCATGATTTTAGAAGGGATAGTTGCTATAAGGGTTGAAAAATTAATTAAAATCATAAATCATGCTTATAAATGTAGCAAAATATTTATTGTATTTAATTAATCGAGATTACTTATGCCAAAATGCTTAAATCTGCATTTTTACTATTTTTAACAAAAGGGGTGAATTTCACCCCTAAAATGCAAAAAGCGCAAGTTAAGCAGATGTCACCTTGTAAGTTGAGGGTAAAATATAATCAATCCCAAATTTTCATGCAAATCGAGAGAGATTCACCGAAATCGGAGGTAATAGTTGATTTTTACCTTCATTCACTGTACTAAAAGAACAAATATGAATAATATATTGTTACAGCTTTGTTTTATCTCTTTTACTCTTACGAAACTAATAAAAGTAATGTTTTCAAGATGTATTCTGATTTCTGGACGTATCAAAGAGTGATAAAGTTAAGGTCAATTTGGGTGTATCCACTAATTTTGCTAATAAACGTTTCTATCAGCATCCAAAACCTGCACGTAAAATGTCCTGAATTACAATATTACCGCGTTATATTGTTCATTGATTCTCGTTCACACTAAGGCAAAACAAAAAGCTGAAGTGGCACATCCGAAAAGTACTACGCATATTAAAATTCATACTAGAACTGATTAATGTTAAGAAGTTTATGTGTATCAGATAAAAGAAGGTAAATATATAACCGTTAACAGTAACCGATGGATAGTTCTTGAAAAAGTAAAGTAAAACTGCTTCATCATTAATAAAAATAAAGATAACCTTAGCAAGAAAACTAAAAGAAAATATGTGTGTTAATGTAAGACGGAAAAATTGTTTAACATAAAAATGACAAAATCATATAACTCTTCCATGAGAACTTTTAAAATTTAAAAAAGAAAAATAAATCTATAATTTCTTCCGATAAAGATAAAATAGATGAAATGTCTTACAACTAGCTGAATATTATTTGATTGAAGTTTCAAGTATGTGAAATATATTTCTAACAAGTTAGCACACGTGCTAGTAAGATTTTAAGTCAATCCAAGCGTGTTTGATAGTAACGTGACATTTTTAGCGAAAATAATTTTTTTCAATTAAACTAATGCTATTACTGTTAAAAAGGTACTGAAAGAGTGTAGTAAGCCTAGAATTACTTTAAACCTTTTTTAGGACAAGTAGAGCAAGTTTTTTTCAGTCATAATTTAAATAAGTTTAACCAGGTTGAATTAAAAAATTGTTTTTTTCTACAAATCGTTTTTGGTGACTTACGTTACTTTGTCAAAAATGTATCGATATATGCAATTTATTAGAATGTCATTATTTTTCAATACAGGCTTACGATCAACAGTAAGAAAGGCGCTTGAAACGTTTTTCCAACTGGAAGTCAAAACCATGTACAATGATTGACTTTCTGGTTGAGTTTACCGAAAGTACAAGCTGATTATAGCCGCAAATGTCAAACATGGAACAAAAAATTTCGGTTTAGCAGTGTTGGCATGTTTTTATAATATAGATGCTGTATGCTTCAAATATAAAAAGATAAAGCTTTAGAAAAGTACATTTTGTTTATATTATATTATGAATACTGCAATTTTTGATTTATATAAAACAAGAATGAGTAAATATTTGTTTCTTTGGAGATTAATTGCAGTTAATTATTAGAGTTTTTTTGGAAATTACCCTTTGGTAGATTAGGGAATAGATTTGGCAATAGTCAAATCAGCAGTTGCCAGATTGCAACAGATGCGTGCAATTAATCTCGAGAGAGACAAATATTTACTCGTTATTGTTTCATATAAATTAAAAATTGCGGAATTCATAAAATAGTATAATCGATATGTACTTTTTAAAAGCTTTCTCTCTTTATATTTGAATATTTTAATTTTTGGTTGACATTTGCAGCTATATTCAGCTTGTACTTTCGTTAAACTCAACATTTCGGTAAACTTTCTCATTGCGTATGATGACTAAATATTATAAAACTGTCACTGCTTTTTGTATACGCGAAATGTCTGTCTGTCTGTCTTCGCATTATTGTGAAAATGCAATGAAGTGTGATCGAACAACTGTCATTTGTGTTAGTTTTCAGTATATTCCTAAATCATTCCATTTCAAGCTTTTGTTCACGGGAGTTTTAGTTTTTGGGTGTTTGACAGTTTCCTTAGGGTATCTAAGTTTGCAATTTTGTGCAAATCCTGATGCCATTTTATAGAATGCAATTTTGTGCAAATCCTGATGACATTTTATAGAAGAACTTTTCGGTAACAATATATTGCTAATCTTTTTACGAACATTTAGCAGATTAGTAGTCTGGAGAAGATATACCACTTTTATCTTAAAAAAATATAGTACGTAGTAAAGAATCATACAGAGCACAATGCTCTCTGAAGCCCATTCGAATATTATAAATAATAGAAAAAAAAAAGAATTACTAAAATTTAAAATATAAAAAACAATAAATTTCTGCACCACAAAAAGTGTAAGCATATAAACTAAAAACGGTATTAAATTAATTACAAAAAGTTTTCTTTAGTTTTATAGTAGGGCCAACGATAGACTAATGTTTCTTATTATTTTTGATATTAAGAATGTATGCGTACACAAATCCCGTACTGGTTCTTTTTATACTCCAAATCTTGTGAACTAGTACGATCCTGCCTTCGCTAGAACTTTCCAAAGAAAGTCCTACCTTAGCAGCAACGAATAACAATGAGTCTCTTAGATCGCTGGTCCTAGTATATCTAAAAATATTAGAAATAAATAAAATCTAAAGTTTTTCGATGATATTGCTATGTTCACATGTTTTCTAAAGTACGTCACATACAACTATTTAAAGCAAATAATAGTAACACACCAAAGTAGTTCCTCAAATTTATATTTAAATTACTGAAATCAGCAATACTCCGTAAAGAAGGGTTAAGATATTATACATGATCTAACAATATATAATTATTAACTGGATCAGTCTCTCAAGGATTTTTTAATTTGTTGAATTAGCAGTTATAAACATTTATCACTAAGTGAGATTGCACAGCAATGTTTTCTAAAAAAATGAGTCGTAAAGAATAGACTGAATTGTAACTATATGTACAAAACCCAAAAACGAATATCTTAGATAACAACAATGGGTCTAAGATCACTCGATTCTGAGGTACTGGGTGTCAAATTTGTAGAACTAAATAGTTTTGTATATAAATCAGTCATTTGTCATATCTGCCTAGAGATTGGAATACTCTTGTTTTTATAGTGGGTGCAAGCACTCTTGACCACGGCGCAGTAGATGAAATTTGGTTTAGTCCCCACTTCCATGCGGAATGCATTGTACTATGCACTGTATAATTCCACTTACAATAGAACCTCTCTGCCTTTACGTGAATTTGACTCCGCCTTCGCGCAGCTCCATGGTCAGGAGTGCCTGAACTAAATTTAATAACGAAAGAACATATGTATCAGCTTTGACTTACCTTGTAGATGAAGCTAAATACCCTTATATTGAACAACAGAATCAGCGATAAATCTTTTGCCACTTATTAATTTATGACGTACATGTTTAATATGGAAAGTTTAATAATTTGTGTAAAAATTATTTTTGTGTTTTGAGAGGACTTGAATAAAAATTACTAATAAAGATGGGCTTTATATAACGTATTCGGATAAATAACACCATCACCAATAAGTATTCGTTTTCTCAATAATAGGTTACAGCAAACTGCCTAATAATCTTGTCACAGTGTAACTATAACGTAAAACGCAATGGTATTCGAATCGGCATTCGATATGTTAACGTGACCGTAACAATATGGAACGATGGGAATCATTCGCTCAATCAGCAACAGAATAGGATGGTCATTGTCACCGAATTTATGATGAGCTGTATGTTTTGCCACTTAATAGCTGGGAATACCACCGTAAGCACGTACGATTATTAAGATAGAGACTATGTTTATTATTATTATAGTATGTTATTAGAATTTGCTTGCCCTTATTCTAATGTAGTTATTTGTAGTTAATGCAAAACTAAATTCTCGAGTTATTTAATAGAATATTATACACTAATATTTTTTCCTCTCGCCTTATATTACATAAGTTATGTATATATCTAATATTTCATTTATAATTTATGTACAGTATAGTAGTTGCATCATCTATTTTTAAGCCTCTGTCAGCTGTATATGTTTAATATTTATTTTTAACAACCATCAAACGTATGAAGAATGTTTATCACTCACGGTTGAAACAAAAATAAACTATAAATACTAAAAAGTATTCGTTTATTGAAAAATATATTATGATTACTACAAGAAACTACAGCAAACCAAGCGAAATGGAGCTGCTTGCAGCTTGGGTAAAAGGCGACAAAAGTAATAGGTTACCGGAACCTATTACCTGTCTGTCACCGGAACGATGGAACCTATTACTACAAAGTAACTGTATTTTCCATGACTAATTACTAAACCACGGCACTGATGGCGCCACCTCCGTCCTCTTTTATCTTTTAAATTGTAAGATATTCTTCTAATTCAAACAAATTTATAAAAAATAATTGGTATCTATAGAGCCGTGAGTCATATCGATGCAAAACACGAGTGTACGTCTGAATAAAAACTTGTACTAATCATCCCAAAAGTTTCAGCCGTTAAATTTCATTATTTCGCAGTTCTCCGTTCAGGATGTTTCTACTACAAATCTTTTAATAGTTTGCAGGAAAGAGTGGCCAAAGCTTGCGGTGCTTCTGTCAACACGGTAAAATGTATTTGTCAAGAATCATATAAAAAAATCTCCTGGTGAACGCTTTAAATCACCTCGAAGAACTATACCTTCAACTTCCATAGGGTCCGTTAATTATAAAGAGGAAATAATTCAAAGCATTATCTATTCTTATACTGCGACGCAGAGAAGAAGTCCTGCAATGATAAGAATTTTTGAAGAAGTAAAAAATGAAGAAGGGATAAACCTGAGTGGAAAATAGACTAGTTTCGAAAAGTAACTAAAAAAATAAAGGATATAGATTGGGAAATCCTGCAGTAAGAACTTATAGCAATGTGGGCTGAAATTAAGGGCGACGATGAGATAGGTGGACCTTCTAAAGACCAATATAACGTTTTGGAGAACAATGATCACGACTCTTAATTCAGAGCAATCAGAACCTAAGCTATCAGATTTTAAATAAACTCACAAGATCTAAATAATAGTCTGTACTTTGTGGGAAGGGACAAAAATACTTTGTGAAATAAATTTCCCGTAGCTGTGTACCGGAGCAGAAACATAGTGACTCAATCTTCTGGAGTAATTGGAAAAGCCAGAGAAGCAAAAACCAATATTGATGCTTCGCAATTGTTTTTTCCAGACTCCGTCATCAGCGAAATAGTTTAACACACAAACAAATATATCCTAACGTTTCGGACAAATTACAGTAGAAAAAAATATGACACAAGTACAAATATGGAAGAAATTAAAGCACTTATTGGTCTTCTATATTTTGCTGGAGTCTTGCGGTCATCACACCTACATTTGAGAGATCTGTGGGCACAAGACGGAACCGGCGTAGAGACTTTTCGTCTTAAAATGCGAATTAATCGATTTTAATTTTTATTGCGAGCGCTTCGCTTTAACGATCTTGATGATAGAGGGGAATGAAAACAGTACGATAAGCTATATCTCCTATAAGAGAATTTTTTGATGAATTTATTAAGCGATGCCAAGTGAATTTGTGACAATTGATGAAATCCTTGAGTCATTTCTCGGCAAATGCGGATTTCGGCAATATATACCGAATAAATCTGCAAAGTATGCAATCAAAATATTAGCACTTGTTGATTCCAAGTCATATTACACCTACAATTAAAGGTGTATGTTGTGACTCAATCAGATAGGTCCTATAAAGTTAACAATAGCACCTCTTCAGTCGTGCAAAGATTAATTAAACTAGTTTCTGGAACTGGATTACAAAGACGAGATTGATCCAGAAAGTGGCGATGCATACAAGCCAACATTGATTACATTTTACAATGCAACAAAGGGGAGTTGTTGATACCGTTGATGAGCTAAACGGAACTTATTCTGTGTGACAAAAAAGTTGCCGATGGCCTCTAACATTATTTTTATTCCCTTGAAAATATATGGAATAAATAGCCATATGTTGCTGACAAAAATAACAATACTCCTAGTACTCACCGAAACTTTTTGAAACCATTAGCAATTAGTCTCAGTACACCGCAACTTGAACGTCGTCGAGAAATGGTTATGTTACCAGCAAGTAGGAGAAGTCGTATAAGAGAAATAGTGGACATCTTGGAGGTATCTACGCAACATAGCCAGTATGACGTTCCACGCAGATGTCAGTTTTGCTCGTCGAAAAGAACAGAAAACACGAAGACCCTATGCGTACAGTGGCAAAAGTATATATGCCGAGAACATACTTCCCATCTTTGTACTGAATGCTATAAAAGCCAACAATAAATGAAAAATTATAACGTAAGTTTAAAATAAAAGATTTTTGGTTTATATTCAAGTTCTATTCTAGTTCGTATTGAATGACAGAAGTTTTTTTATTAAACACGTACATTGTAAATTAGTGATTGGCAAAGTTATCACACAATTCTTCTGTTCAATATGGCGCCATCAACAAGGTAAAATCTTGTTGGAGCTAAATCCTAAATTTCAGGCAAATATAGAGAAATGGCAGATTTATGAACAAAAATATATTGTAATATTACAAATTTGACATTCTGTAGATCCAGAACGAGTTATCTTAGGCCCGTTGTTCTTAGTAAAATATTATTTTTGGCTTCTGTATTCATTTGGACAATTCTTTAAGACTCACCCTGTATACGGCATTGTTTTACACGAAGCTAACAGTAAAATGAATAAACAAGTCTCAGTTGGAACCATTTTTAAATTAGCAAATATAACATAAACCATATCCACACAAAATGCTCAAGCCTAAACAAAGAATTGGTACATGTACATTGAAGTATATATTTGTTGAATTATTCGTGCTCATATCGAGTGGTTTTTGTTACATTCTTAACCAATTGAAGTAGCACAAAACGATTTTTTCGCCTAGTCTGACATGAAAACTATTAAATTTACAAACTAACTTGTCTAAAAAATTGTTTATTGGGTTTTGAAAGCGCAGAAAAAATTAACAAATAAAAACAGTAGATTGTATTTAACAGGTTATAAGGGAGTGGCTCTATAAATAAGAATTTTATTCAGATTCTTATTATAAGTTAGAATATTAATGTAAAAAACTCAAAAGTTAAAACTAAATAAAAATAATTAAAAAAAAGACGTTTCTAAAAAGATTCTCCATGATAGCAAGATCACAAAGAGGGTTGCGAAAGTCTCGCATAGTATACACAAACAAAAATAAGTGAAGCCGCCAAGGTCATTTGCGCAGTAAGTCAAAAAGAGGGGATCAGCTCGATGGTGTTCTTTACAGCTTTAACGCTCATTTAAAATGAAATCAGACGTTTTACGACATTGCCACATAACTACGTACTTCATGGAATAGTTTGCGTAAAGTGCAAAACCCAAATACATATTCTACTAATTACTAAAATAAAATACTAATTGATTTGGCAATGCTGCGGAGGCGACCATATTAGACATTCATCTACTTTGCTCAGATTGCGGTTTCAGTTTTTCTAAATTTACCAATAGTGTAAAGTAGGTCCTTTGAACTATGTAGATCAGAAATACTTAATAGAAACTTGTTTATTCATATTATTGTTGTGATTTTTTATATTGTACATACAAACCAACCATACTATTAAAGCTTGCTCCTATTAAATAAAAATGTATCTAAACAAAAGTATGCAAAAACGTCCATAATATGAGTGTAAACAAGGATATCGCAAACCAAATTTAAAATAGTACATTTTTCCTAACTAACTGCATATATTTATAATGTATCTACATAGTCCCTTTTTGCTAAAAAAAACGTAACACCGCCTTCATTCTCACTATTTACGAAGCAAAAGTCAAGAATATGTTTTTATCAGTGTAGTTTAGCGTTACATTTTCGTGGCCAAGGAAAGACACCCAATCTTTCTTCTTTACAATTGTAAACCTGTATCACAAAAATTAAAAAGAAACAATATCAGTAAAATAATTAAGCGGCCACAGTGCCAAAATGCTAAAAATATGTACAAAATACAAAACTGCTTTTTACAAATATACTTCTGTAGTAAAAAGTAAGATTCAACGTTGGAAAGTTTTTCATGAAAAAGGAGGCGTTTTGTTTTTCGTCAGTTAACGAAAACGTCTACGTCTTTCATTGAAAATTGAAAACATTCTGTTAATTATTAGTAATCAAAAAAGTGTAGGGCCAGTATGTTTCGAACAAAGACATTTGCTTATTCAGTTAAACTACAGTTCATACATACACTTTATCATCGATCTTGAAGCTAACTTGGGATTCGTAATGATCTAGCACACATACAAGTGTCATCAGATCTCACATTTCACTATGTGGTATTAAATGCCACATGTTCTATAAATTGCGCTCAAACTTGCAAAGTTTATACACATATACTTCGGCGTGGATTCAGGTATATTCGACAGCAACAAAAAATAGAAACATGTTAAAGAAATTCGAAATATGGTGACGTAATCAACATTTAGTAAATCAACATTTATTAAGTCCTGCCACTGGATTAATGTCAAGCTTCAGGTCGAAGAAGTCCGGTAATTTTGCTGTAGCATCGATCTATATAGAAGTACTTGCAGCTCTTCAGTTCTTCGCAAATGTTGTATATCGCTGCGTATACACTTGAGATTATTGATTTAACCGTCACAATTGTTGCGGATTTCCATCGGGATTTCCCCTGACTTTGTTGAATGTCTACTACTTTTACAGTTTTGGTCTCACCTTTATTACTATTTTACATTACCTAAGATACTTTTTCGTGGGATTGAGTGAGTCGGAAGAGTCCGTTAAGGTCGATTCAGACACATCAGTCCCGTCACAGTCTCGGCGCCGAACCGGTCCTGTTTGGTCACAGAACTATTAATTATCTGACAGCTGGGAAACTGTTCGTCGCCTGATGAATGTGAATGCCGGCGCCATATTTCTATTAAAGAATATTTTGTATGACGGATTGTTCGGTTCGGCGCCAGGACTGTGACGAGACGTGACTGATGTCTGAATCGACCAAAATTGCTCGCAGTTTCTGCACACGGTTCTCTGTAAACTCAAATTATCTTGTCTTCTTCTCAATTTACTTATTTGTTGATTATTGACATCGATCCATCAGAGTATCCTAGTATGAGAGTAATATCTGGTACTATTAAATCAACTCCACTAAGATGGCTTCCAATTCTGAGCAATATAGCACCTTCAGATATTCGACGAACGGCAGCACTTGTCAAAGAATATCAGAAAATCATGGCAAATAATCGTCTGCCAATTCACCAGTATATTCCGCACGCCACACGAGACCAACAAAGACTGAAGTCCAGACGACCCCCCGTCCAATCCGTTCAGGGAATGGGTGATAGCTACAATAAGCAAGAGCAGTGGACGAAAAGATGGATGCCAACAACAGAGCCAGACGTCATCAAAATAACAAGTACGTCGATCGCTTCACTGGATCAAACCTGCCGCGCCCTATATGGACAAAATTAAATCGCATACGCACGGGTCATGGCAAATGTGCCGATTCTCTATACCGATGGGTCATGCAGAAAGCCCACAATGTGATTGTGGATCCCCGAGACAGACCATCCAACACATCATGGCGGATTGCCCAATCCGCAGATACAGCGGAGACCTTCAAGATTTTGCAGAGTGTTCTCCTGGTGCAATTGAATGGCTGTGCAATTTGGACATTAATATTTAATATTTAACTTAGGTTACAATTCCAATTTGAACATAATTATTATCTAAATACTACTTTTATCGTATTGTAATTATCCATACGCTAAATAAATAAATAAATCCTAGAGAAGATGCTCTAAGTGCAAAACCCGCGCGCAGAACAAAACAGTATGACACAGGAAACTTGAAACTCCATGAGGGCTATAGCAACAATGATTATGAGACAGGAGAATCAGTGTCAATCTAATTAATTTTTACAACCCCAGTTTGTCTGTATCATAAGACGCCTCTGAATGAATGCCGAGCATCGAATAGTTTCACCGGTCGATAAAGTCCAGAAGTCGAAGCGAATATACGTCATTTCGCGCACTATAATTGATATTTGCTGTATCACACGTTTCTGATGAGCATCACATCAGTGTGCGCCTTTTTTTATTAACGAAAATAAGACAAAATGGGCATTCGAAGTGCCTACTGTTAGCGAAAACAGCCCATTCAGTATGTTCAAGGTAAACTTGTACTGACACTGTCTGGGTTTTGTTGTAGCTCCGATTTGGATTTACCTGACCTTACATAAACATTTTCATTCAGCATTTGCCAAATTAAGCCATATTCTAAAAAGTTCAATTCCCATGTGTCTCAAGCGACAGAGTTATAAAAAATGTGCTTTGCCTGTACAAACTTATGGAGCAGAGACTTTAACACTTACGCAAAAATCTGCGTGGGTAACACTCACGTGAGTGAGTTACATAACGAGCCATGGAACATGCAATGCTGAACGTAAGCCTTCGAGACCACATAACAAACCAACAAATCAGGCAAAGATCAGGAGTTCAAAACGTCATCGAAAGAACCACGACGCTTGAGTGGAACTGGACAGGGCACTTAGCCAGAACATAATATGGACGGTGGACAAGACATATTATGGAATGGAGGCCCAAAAACTATAAAAGAAGCCGAGGACGACCACCGACTAGATGGACCTATGATATAAAACGTGTAGCAGGAAACTGGCTACAAGCGGCCCTGTGTAGAGAACACTGGAAAGAACTGAGGTAGGTCTATGTCCAGCAGTGGACGCGATTGGCTGATTGATGATGATGGTGACATAAACATTCTATCATACTTTAAAGGAAATTTACTTTGTATTTTGTAGAATGGAGATGATTAATTGAATTAAAGAATTATGTTTAGATGAGGGATAGGTACAAAAATGATAATTATTCGATTATTATACTTTTAATTATGTATAAACCAATCAATTGTGTTAGTGGTTTACATGGTGTGTTTCCTTCTTCTTTAAAATCTACCTAAAATAGCATCCAAAAAGGCCATGGTAACCGATTGGATGAATCAGGATTGTCTGAATGGCTCCCGTTTAATATCTATCGAGTTATGTAGACTGAACTTTTGATATAAGTCCTCAAGATTTCCTAATCAATGCGGGGCCTTCCGAAAGAGCACTATCGTCTTTGGCAAATGTGTTAGAGTAGCAAACGAAACTTTAGAG
This sequence comes from Diabrotica balteata, assembly GCA_918026665.1. NCBI lineage: Eukaryota > Metazoa > Arthropoda > Insecta > Coleoptera > Chrysomelidae > Diabrotica > Diabrotica balteata. The sequence goes on from OU898284.1 coordinate 3,575,105, forward strand.
AACTGTAGTCATGATACAGAAACTCACCAAATAATAAAAATAGCACAAGTAGTAGCATAAAGTCTTTACCCGACACTTTTTTGATCTACTAAAATTCACAGACCTTTTTTACATTTCGTATATATCGTAGGAAAAGAATTTCGTTCATTGTTAAATTAAATTTTCATCAATATTACAAACGCTATAAATTTCCGACAACTATACACCGATTTGCATGATCAGGAATGTTTATACTTATATAAATATATTTACAATACTACTTACTACGTCCTTTATTATTTATATACACTATCCAAAATAATTGTTGACAATAAAACTGTTCGTTTAGACGTATGAGACTAAAAAGAGATCTATTAGGGCTGATGTAAAAGCAATAAGAAAAAGGAGCTCAGAGAAAAACAATTAAGAGCAAGTACAAAAAATGAAGGGACGACAATATTAAGTTTTACAAAGTTTATAGCTCGGAATAAGCTAAGAGAAGCAATATATAGACAGAATTGCCTATTTTCCACCTGTATAATTATTTTCGTAATTATTACTAGAAGACCTTGGCGTGAAAAGGATGCAAGCCACAAAATCTAAAAAAATTGTATTTTCAGTGCAAATAGTTCAAAATAAACGGTACAAGCCACATGCAACCTAGTTTCACTATTTTCCAATAGATGGCAATGTTGCGGCAAAATAACCTTTTCACAATATCGCTAAACGGTGAATACTTTCATAACAACGGTACATGCCACCATCATAAGTGAAACAATAAGTGCTGGGTGTTATCGCGATTTTGATGAGATTTCTAGTGATTTAAGCGACAAAAATCAGTGTGAGTTTAACTCAGATGATAGTATAAAGGACAAGGACTATACTGAGAGTGATATTGGAAACAGTTCATCATCCTCTGAGAAACAACAGGTCAGTTTGTGAAGTTATGTGGCATGTCCCCCTTTTCTAAAAATTTAGGCGATAAAATGTTGCAAGTCATGTGGCTTATTTTGTACCATGTACCATTTTCCAGAAATTTGTGCGAATAATATAGTGCATATTATGTCTGTAGTTACGGTAAATAAAATGCACGCCAGATAAAATCTTACTGAACAGCACTGGTTCCGACTAAAACATGGCTGATTCCGTCTGCGCGAACGAGATGCGCGTAATTATTTTTTCAAGCAAAGTGGGCATTCTGATTGTTTGTTATTCTATGCCCTGGTCCTGGCTATGAATTCACTATATATCACAAACTATTCATGTTATAACTTCAGGAGCAAAAATTCCTTAGTAAAAGTGGCCAACAGAAATCGCTGGAACAAGAATCTGCATAATATGCATTATTGGGCTGAAGAAAATCCGCACTGGATACATGAGGTGCAGGTTCAAGGTAGATGGAGTCTTAATGTTTGGTGTGGTATAGTTGATGGAAAGATCGTAGGTCCATATTTCTTTGATAGAACTTTAAATGGCGAAACATATTTGGATTTTCTGGAAAATCAGTTGCCTGTTTTATTGGAAAAAATTTCCTTACAAACAAGAAGAGATATGATATTACAACATGACGGATGTCCTGCGCACTTTTCCTGAAGAGTTCGAGATTATTTGTATGCAAGTTATCCAAATAAATAGATTGGAAGGGGAAGTATATTTTCATGGCCAGCTAGATCTCCAGACTTAACATGTCTGGACTTTTATCTGTGAGGAAGATTTAAGGACTTAGTGTACCAAACTCGACCAACCACGCAAGACGACATGAAACAGCGCATTATAAAAGCAATAAATAGTACATCAACAGCTGAAATTGAAGCAGCTGTTATGTCTACGCGCGAAAGACTACATCTTTGTGTGGACAACGATGGAAAACAATTTAATGTTTACATGTGGACATTAAGTTTTAATGAAGGTGAGTCAATACTATACTTATGTTTATACGTTTTTATTCATATCTCGAGTTCGACAAAAGCTATCAACATGCGGTTAGCGCCATTTTGTTACGAATTTAATCCAGTTCCATTATAGTTTACAATAAAAAGTTGTTTCCATTAAACATTTGAAGAAAAACAAATTTTAATTTTTTCTATTCGAAAGTTGATATAGACCAAAAAGACATAAGATGCATTGAAAACTTGTACTGGCATCAAACGGCACAGTTAAAAATAGACAATTCTATATCCAAACCCATACATGTAAGAAGGGGCGTTCGACAGGGATATGTGCTTTCCCTTCTTTTATTTAACATTTATTCGGATGCCATATTTCAAGAGTCTTTGGAGGATGCAAAGATGGGAATCAGAGTGAATGGAGTATTGATCAACAACATACGATATGCTGATGATGGTGTCTTAATTTGTGACAACATAGTCGATCTTCAACAACTTGTCACTATAATCGGAGAATACAGTAAGCTAATGGGATTAGAGATTAATACCAAATTTATGATCATCTCTAGAAACTTGGATGCACTTGAAAACTCCACCATAACACTGAATACTAAGTCCATTGAAAGAGTGAATAAATTTAAATACCTGGGATCGTGGCTTTTTGAAGACTGGGCATCGGACAGCGAAGTAAAATGTCGCATTGAGCAAGCTCGACAAGTTTTCGTAAAATTCAAGAATGTACTGACTTGTTCAGAGTTCGATCTTCAACTGAGACTAAGGTTTACTAAGGCTAAATGTGGTCAGTGCTGCTATATGGCGTAGAGGGCTGGACACTCAAAACGAGGGATGTAAACAGATTAGAAGCTTTCGAAATGTTGCCGTTCTATTGTTCTATTGCCGTATCCTAAAAATACCATGGAGAGCGAAAATCACAAATATAGATGTCCTTAAAAGAATAAACCAAGAACGCCAACTTTTCGAAACCATCAAGAAAAGGAAAACGGCGTATCTAGGTCACATCATGCGAAATGAAAAATACCAGTTCCTCCAACTTATAATTGAGGGTAAAATTGAAGGCAAGAGAGGAATGGGACGCAGGAAAATGTCCTGGCTCCGAAACATAAGGCAATGGACAGGGATTAACGACATACAATTTCTGATACATATTGCAAGAAATAGAGAATTAATGGAAAATGTGATCGCTAACATCCATTTGTGGATTTGCATCTGAAGAAGAAGAAGATTGAAAGTACCCTCTACCCAAAACAATTAAAACTAAATGCAATTGTTTTATAGTAGATGTAAATTAAAGCATCCACACTCGGTTGATCCAAACCAAAGTTATAGATATTTATCCACAAATACTTTCCCACTCTCCCCCACCTTTTATTTGAAAAAATAAAAAAAAACAACTTTGTGCGGAATTTAGGCCTCTTTCTAGTTTACTTATTTAACATTTGGTATAATTGGGCATATTTCCCAAAAAACTGCTTTTTAAAGTTTTCTTTACAGGTTACGCCCCCTAGCGGTTAACCCAGAAACTTGAAAGTTATTTCCGGCGATTTCTCTTAGCCACTTTTACTAAGGAATTATTTCTCTTAAAGTTATAACGGCAAATTAAATGGGCAAATGTAATGGCCAACGTTCTTAAGGATAAGGCACCGTAAGAAGAAGAAAGTTATAACATGAATAGTTTCTGATATATAGCCGAAAGATCGGCTTATTGGACCACCCGGTACAGAAAAAACTTAAATAGTGTAAAAATTGTAGCTGTAAAGATGTCCTCAATATTTTAAATAGTCTATACGTCATAAAATGTCCGCACTGGTATCCATATTAAAAATAAATTGCCACTAAGCACCTGCAGCGCCTGTAATTGTTTTATATATAAATAATAAGATAAAATTAGTGTGCACATAGAAACATAAAATATAATTTTACATGTACACAACCGTACGTTACACACAGTGACCTAATATATGAAGAAGTTATTTAAAATACCCCCTTTTGACTCCCAATCATGCAAAAGTTTAAAGACTTAAAAATATTGATTTTGTTTATAAATTAACATACGTAAAGTTCTCGGTAAGCGATATCCTTATTAAAGGCTTAAATCTAAAGTTAACCCCGTTAATAACTGCTACAATATTCAACAAAAAATCGAACATTACACTCTAAGTTGTTTTATCTTTTTGTTTTTACAAAAACACCCTACTAGTAGGACTTAAACTTATATCGTAGAAATGGACGCCGTTCAAACGAAGGTTTGATTGGCTTAAAAACAACACAAATGGTTTTTTTCCACTCAAGTTAACTTGTTGACAATAATGACTAAAATCTTGTGATATTTGACTACTAAGTATCGTCCGACATAAACGAATTTTGTGACTTTAACTCTTCTAATTCCTTTATTTGCTGACGTAAAAATAATATTCTGAAAATAAAATAATATGATTTAGAAACATAAAACACAATTTTATTTTATATACAATTCTGTGGCTTGGTGCAACAAGTGCCAATGTCAGTATTTATTTGACTTATTTGCCTTTAAACATTTTGTTTAAATTACACATTTTAATAAAGACGTTGTATGATGTTCCTCACGTTTCAAATTTTACGTTTATTTGAAATAAATACTAAAGTACCTACATTCTTGTTATTGTTTTTCTTAACCCTCTAATGCATATAACCGCCTTGAGGCGGACTTTGATTAAATTTATATTAATATGAACGAGCGAAATATTAAACCTTTGTATACTATAATACAGGTTGTTTCAAAAAGGTATGTCATAAATTACGTCACGCATTCCGGGGACAAAAATAAATTGATTGAATCCAATTTCTTCTCCTTCTTAGTCGTTAACCTGATGCAGGTATCGTGATATCATGATATATATATATAAGGTTCTTGAACTCCTAAGTGGAGCATAGAGCTTCAGTGAAAACGCGCCATCGGGTTCTATTTTGCGCTAAGGCCTTCACCTCATTCCAAGACTTTCCTTGTTTTCTTATCTCGTCCATGATGGATCTTCTCCAAGTTTGTACTGGGCGACCTTTTTTTTCGTTTTCCTTGGGGGTTCCACTCTAGGCAGTCTTTGCAATACTGGAGTTATTCTTTCGGAGTGTGTGACCGATCCAACCCCACTTTCTGGACTTTATTTCATTTACTACACTCTTTTGTTTGGTCAGGTGTAGTAAGTCTTCGTTTCTGATGATGTTAGGCCAGAAAATACGAACAATTCTTCGTAGACATTTATTAACAAAGACCTGCAGTTTGTCTGTAAGGGTTTTTGTCGCTTTCCAGGTTTCACATCCGTAAAGTAGTACAGACATGACATTTGACTGGAATATGCGGATCTTTGTCCCTCGTAGTGTATTCTCCAGACCTCCAAACACCAAGTGATATCATGAAGCTGTTAGGTAATTTTTCCAATGTTCCTCCACGTTTTTCTATCTTCTGCCAATCTAGCACATTCTGACAATGGAGCGCCAATGGTAGCAACAATATGGCCCGTGTATCGTGTAGGAGATCTACCTCTACTTCTTTTGCCTTCTACTTTTCCCTGGATGGTAAGTTTTTCAAGACGATTTCTTCGAAGCACATGTCCAAAATAGCTTATTATCTGTTCTGTTATTTGTGTTCTTAGTCTTTTCTTTATGTTTAGCTGGACCAGTATGGATTCAGTTGTTCTTCGGGCCACCCATGGTATTCTCAGCATTCGTCTCCAGCAGTACATCTCAAATACATCTATGTTCTTTTTGTCTTTCTCAGTAAGGGTCCAGCATTCCGATGCATAAGTAAAAACTGGAAAAACTAGACTTCTTACTAGTCTTATTTTTGTATCGGTAGTTATTTCATGGCTTTTCCAAATTTTTGTTAATTTTGCCATAGCGCTTTTTGCGATTGCTGACCGCCGCTTTATTTCTTCAGTACAGCCTCCTTTGTTGGTTATTAATGAGCCCAGATACACAAATTTATCTACAACAGCGATATTGTTTATCCTAACCAGATGATTTTGATTGTTGTTAGCTCTGTCAATTATCATGATTCTCGTTTTATCCCTGTTTTATTTTAAGGCCCATCGTTAAGCTTACGTCTTCTATCCGTTGTAGCAGGTGAATCAATTCAGTTTCAGAACTAGCGAGGATAGTAGTATCATCTGCATATCTCAAGTTGCAAATCTTCTTCCCGCCAATGGTGATGCCACCGTTCCAGTCCTCAGTAGCTTTCCGCATTATCCATTCACCATAGATGTTAAATAAAATTGGGCTTAGTATGCAGCCTTGTCTCACGCCCTTTGTGACCCTGAAACTGTCAGTTAGTTCCCCATTTATTCTAACTCTGGCATAATTGTTATTGTACAGGCTTTTAATTAGCAGTATCAGATGATTAGGGACTCCCATTTCAGACAAAACCTGCCACATTTAACTCCAGTTGACCAAATCGAAAGCTTTACTATAATCTATGAAGCACAAATATGTTGTGATGTTGAATTCTCTGGATGTTTCTACAATCTGCCGTACGTTAAAATTTGTTCTCTAGTACCACGTCCTGGGACGAAACCTGCTTGTTCCTCCGCAATGTTAGGTAGTAAAAAGGGCTTTATCCTCTCGAGAATTATGTGTAAGAGTATCTTACTGCATAATTAATCTTACTGAATCCAATTTACCTTAGTACAAAACTGTACACAAAAAAAGTTACAGCCCTTTGAAGTTACAAAATAAGAATTCCGTGATTCAATTTATGACATACCTTTTGAAATACCGTATATATAACTGTAGTATACTATATAACAGTAAACAATTATAGCCCTTTCTTCTGCATGACGTTTTAATCTGCCAAATGTGTTCTCCAGAAGAAGGGCTTATATAAACTTGTTTCAATACTCTTCATTTCAGAAGAAAAAAATGACATTTTATAAAGGCATTCTCTATTATTAAAATTACAATTCTTAAAACTAAAACACTTAAAAAATGCAAGTGTTGGTACGCCTTAGGCGTTGATCTTAAATATTTGAATGCTGGTTTCTCAAAATACACTTTTGGCATATAGACCCTTGTTTTAGCTACCGCCTTAATTTTCATAGTTTAACTTTAGGTGTCTTATGACCATGGACGTATAAACACAGATGGACTCAGTTATTTACATAAAATTGTGTAGTCAAAATTATTTGAATAGGTCACATTCTCAGCACCTTCCACTGTTGTCACGTTTTGTTTTAAAATTTCTTATTCGCAAGTCGCTGAAAATATTACTCCGTATTTTATACTCTACATGTGCTATCAAACCAAAATAATGATTTATTGGCTATATTAATATATTTAATTGTAATTAAAATATCGAATGTGCACATAGTGTGCATTATCATTTAATAATAGCCTATAATAGATATCAATCAATTATTTTATATGTAGAAGCACTGAAAACTATTTATACATGGCAACGGTTGTTTACATTTCTCTGTCTTATGGATCTACGTCAAACTTCAAATGCTGTTCCATGTTTGTTTACTTTTTAGTAAAAGTTGTTTTTTGATATTTTGGCTGTATTTTGAGTGTGTGAAAAGTGAAATAAAATAAACGAAATATTTACATCCCGATCTCTCATTTCATTTGTAAGTACATAAAATTTACATTATTTAAGATGAGGAAATGAGGAAGCGGGTTTGTTTACATTTTAATAGGCGTACCATTGGGTTTATTCATGTTCATTAATGTATTAAATAAGATATAAGTTCATGAAATTAGTAGACATTTTTAAATTGTAAGTAGACATCATCTGAATAAAAAAGATCTATTTAGTACCTTTTTAATTTAATATTTCGCATGGATGCAAATAAATTAGTGAAATGAATAAAACTCATTTATTTTTTTATGTAGGTTTCCAAATAATATTGACGATCGAACTATTTTGGTAGTAAATTTAGGAGAAAACATAAAGATTTTTTATTGTAGCATTATTTTGATACCTATTAAAAAATTAACTTGAATTCAACTATATTTTATTGTATTAATTTTAAAGCAAATAAAATTGTATTTTATTTTTTCTATAAAGACGTGATTTGTTAATAGTTAAACTCTCGTTTTTTTAAATTCTTTGAACGTGTTTTTAGACATTATTACTACTTCCAATTTTTAAAATCTGAATAATTACCCGCGAGTAATAATTCAAGCCCGCTTATGCTCATTGCGGAAGCATCACATTCTATCGAAGCTTCAAAACATTGTGTGTTAAAGGTATCTTATTGCTGTGTCCATCTATGTTTATACGTCCATGCTTATGACCATTTCTAATTACTGTAGGATATGATAAATTATTGTACGAAATATACAAAAAATTTTAACCCTAAAACTACTGTTAACTTATTTTGAAAAAAAAAAAGTGACATTGGCACTTCTTGCACCACCAAGCCACAGAATTAATTTGATAGGAAATGATAATAATGTGCATAAAAAGAGATCGTGTGCTAATGTCATATTAGGTTCAAGTAAAATCCAATGTATCATGGCCTGTCTTATTTTTATTCAGACAAGAGGAAAAAAGCACTGACGCTGTGAACAATTTATCGGAATTCTATTATCAGTTTTGTCATTAATATATCTTAAAATTTTGATTGTAGAGGTTGAATCTATAGTCAAAATTACTATCAAAATATGAAAATAAAGATCTGAAGAAGGTCTAAAAGGAAATAGCAAAACATTATCGAGAACTGCGAAACAGTCAACAACGAAGAAAACTGTCTGTTTGGTGTACTTAATGGGCTGGTGGAATCATTGATCCGTACTTCTTCAAAAACGATGCTGGTCAGAACGTTACAATCAAAGTATAGCCCGGTTATATTCATTTGAGAAAAATGCGATAAGCAGCACTATGACCGGTGAATAACAGGATAGTACCGATCTACATGAAACATAATATGGTATATTTTACAATAAATTGGTTCTATAAATTTGTATTGTTATAAACAAAGCTTAATTTTATGTCTTGATGATTTTGCGTAAGTTTATATTACTTTAATCATATTTCTGCAATGCATTTTCTATAAAATGTTCAAACCATAATTGGTTTGTATACAAAAACTAATTATTATTTGAGCGAACGGTAGGTACTGAAAGATAAAAAATATATATTTAAATAATTTATAAAACCTTGAAGTAAAAAATTAAAAGTTTATCTAGTCAACACTTACTTACATTATTATTTTCTCTTAAGAACTGATTTTCAAAGAAGTAGATATTGCAACAATAAGTGAAGTGTTCATAATAAGGCCACGTGTTTCTTAAAAAATTGAAGTAGTAGTTTGTTGTTGAACATATGTCGATAATCCCTACACTTGATTATGTAAGAAAATATTCCGGGTAAGCTCAGTATTTATTGGGACTATCAGTAATATATGGGAGTACATCCCATATATTCCAGATCATATTTAAATAAAAATGACAAAAGATCATCTTTCGAATAAAGGCGCTTTTATGTCAATTTAAAAAATTTATTTGTTTTATTCCACTTTAAACTCTATACCTCTAAAAAAAGTATCAACTATATGAAACCATGATTAAAAGTCTCTTCTAATCCACGAGAGTAAATGAGAATAAGAAACAAGCGGATGCAATTTATTAAGATGGATGCAGTGAGGAGATCTTTATGTATTTCCAGAATAGATCAAATTAGAAATGACACAATAAAACAGTGTATACCCATAGAAGGAAGTATATAAGACAGCAGGTTCACATTGTTCACAGAATAATCATCATCATCAGTGGTGCTACAGCTCTAGTTGAGCCTTGACCTTCCCCAGTCTATTTCGCCAGTCGTTTCTGTTCATCGCCAACCGTTGCCAATTTGCCGCGCCGATTTTCCTTGCGTCCTCGTCCACACCGTCCCTCCATCTCAGTCGTGGTCTGCCTCTACTCCTATTTCCCACTGGGACCGATAATAGAGTTCGTCTGGGTGGGTAATTTTCATTTGCTCTTGACACATGTCCAGCCCATCTAAGCCTACCTATTTTTATGAAGGATATTACATCTCTACCATTTACTATTTTTTTATACTTCTAACAGTTCACGGAATAATACACTACATAAATTCTGCAATGGAAAGTAAAAAGTAGCAACAAAAAAGTCTTTGACAAGGTTTGCACACAGCTCCTAGTGAGAGAGAATTCTGAACAAGAGTGAATGAAAGAAATTCCAGTACTTTTTCTATAAAATATGGTGTTCCGCACAAATTTTCAATATGTCAATGTTGTTTAGCATAATAGGTGTCAAAATTTACGAAGTTTATAATATTTTGATGGATGACTCTGCGCAAAACTGTTAGTGTACTGCACGTGTAGTAGTTATTTCCAATCAAAGTTAGCACAGTTTAACTGAAGAATTGGAAAAGCTTGATTTTTATTATTTGTGTCATTTATTTTGTGCCAACATAGTCTTTTCGCTCAATATGCTTGGTTCCAGCTGTATTACTACATATGAAAAGTAATTATGATCGAGCTCCTCAAAATACTATAATTTTGGAATATACTCTAACTGTTCATTACAGTAAAGCATCCAAGATGCATCAGATCTACTCTTCTCTTTAATTCTGTAGTGGCAAAATATTTCCAATTTCGTTTATAACCTCTAAACCGAAATTTATAAACGTTTGTTGACACAACTGATATTGAAAGAACAACAAAAAGGTTAAAAAGAAGCCTATTACATAAATATAGATATAGGTACTAATATATTTAGGGAGATACCTATTATATTTTCCACTTTTCTTAACATATTCGTGACATTCACGCAGCACGTCAAAGCTGTCACATTTCATATTATTTCTTAAACAGAAATGTATCCATCGTATTTCGATTAAAATACTTAAAAAGTATTTTGTGTCTAACCTGTAAACAATAAATAGTGTTAAAATCTAAGGGAAATAAACAACACCGACCTGTTCTATAAAACCAAATTTATATAAGTCCAATAAGTCATTGTTCTCCATCTTGAGCTATAGAATCGTCTATTGAGGATTTTGAAATACGAACTTGTTAGTGAACTACCTCTGCTTTGGTTTTATTCATGCCAAATATGTCTTCGTTAATAGATTACTTGTGGGTTGGATACTAGTGACACAACCAGGTTGGGGGGACAAGGAATGAGCCTCCATAAGATCAATAGTGCCACATCAACTCCAAAGTAAACACTATTGACGGCACCCCCTGGAAACGTCTACTAGTAAACGGTTAATCCTTCCAACACCAGACCAAACCAAATCAGATGGCAAACATCAAACCACAAAGGTTGTTTTCAGAGCCAACACTGACGGCAGCGAGCATAAATATCGAGGCATCACTACAGCCAAACAAGACATCTTATCAGAATTCTGCAAGAACATGAAATGTGAGCTATTGTGCACCCAGGAAACCCACAGAGAACTAACTACACCGAGACCGAAAGTCTCCGGTATGAAACTGATTGCGGAGATTCCACACAATAAGCGGTATTTGTGAGAACTCAAACCATTGTCTCATCTGTACGAACAAGAAATGTACACGGTCTAGAGATAATAACCACTGAGATCGGAAATGAGCAATAACCTCGGTATACAAGCCCCCAAACCAGCCTTTTATATTTTCACCCCCAACGAACTTCCAATCACAACCTAATCAGCGTGTACTGTACTTTACAAGTCACAGTTTATTCTGGGGCTATGCACATTCGGACGCAAATGGAAACGCAGTAGAAGCATGGGCCGAAACGAGTGGTCTCACGTTAATCCATGATCCTAAACTTCCACCATCTTTTCAGAGCCAAATTTGGAAAGGAGGATATAATCTCGAAGACCGATGTACCAAAACTCAGCATAGGCCGATTGATATAAATATCTTTCCAATTGTCAGACCACAAGCTATTCCATTCAGAAGGAGATTTAACTTCAAAAAGGCAAACTGGCAAAAGTATGCAGACATGCTAGATTCTGAGCTGCTACGTCTTGAATCAAACGTAGAGAACTACGAAAAATTTGTAGAGATACTGAAAAATGTGTCTAGAAAAGCTATCTCCAAAGACAACAATATGTTCCCGGGATGTCCAGCGAATCCAAAGAACTAATGAGAACATACGAAACCCTCTATTCCACTGACCCTTTTAGCCAAGAACCGATTGACCGTGGAGCAGTACTACTCCAACAGCTAAGTCAAGCCAGACAGGAAAAGTGGATTGAGACCCTGGAAAAAATGCACATGACACATAGCAAAATAGCATTGAACCTTGTAAAAAATCTTAGCGGTGATCTAAAAGAACATAAACCACCTTAACTCCTTATGAATGGAAGAACTACAAACCGATATAAGGACCCAAACACTAGAAGAAGATTGGATTTGGAGACAAACCACCCACGAACTCCTTTTACACTAAAAGAACTCCACGACGGTATGAACAGTTAAAAAACGTTAAAAAATTCCATAATAGCCTTGTTAAAACCAGAAAGGACCCAGAAAATCCCAGTAGCTACAGACCAATTTCGCTATTGTGTCACTTTTTCAAACTATACGGGAGACTCATACTCGCCAGAATAGAAAAAAATGTCGCCAAGCACCTCATCCAACAATAAGGAGGATTCAGACCCGGAAATCTTACACCGATCAAGTCCTCGCACTAACAGAACACATTGAAGAGTGTGGAGAAACACAGAATATGGAACATCTTCTTACATGCAGAAACTGTCCTCATCGATGCACCCTCGAGGATTTGTGACTCGCTAACAAAGATGGAACCGATGTAACCCGACACTGGGCCGAAATTTTATGAATGACATGTCCGGACACGATAAAGTAAAGTAAGTACAAACAGGTTATCTGGTTTATGATAGTGTACCTGCACTCTCTATTTCTTTTTCTTCATGAAGAAATAAGAAGAAAAACAAAAATTACAGATGTTATCTGAAAGATTCCCATGTTAAAATGGAACTGGGCGGGAACATAGGAAGAATGGAATGGACAACCTTTGGACGAAGCGAATTATTGAATGGCGACCAAGAGGAAACACGAGAAGTAGAGGCAGAGCTCAAACCAAATGGACTGAAGACATCAATGGACACATTTAAGGGAAGCTTACATCCGACGATTGATGGAGTAGCTGTTGATGATGATGATAACCTGCACTTTTACTTTTTGTTCATAGTGTAAATTGTTCATTTATACAAAAAAAAAAGAAGTAAGGAGAAAATGATCGCAAACTATTAATGATCAATAAAAGTTATCTGGTATATAATACAAAATTATAATTACCTCTGTTCTTGTAAAGTTGCTTGAATTTCTGTAAGTCGAACTATTGACCTTGCAGATTTGAGTTCGGCTGAAACCTTGGAACATTGTATACTGCCCATTATATGCGCTTCTTCTGCCAACTTTTGAGCCTGCAAAACAACAAATAATCAGAATTGAATATATTTAATAAAAGCTGTCTAAATAAGGATTCGAATTTGAAATTGGAAAGAAAATTAAATAGATAGGGTTGGAAACTCAAAAGAGTCCAACCCTCATATATGGCAATATACACTGGATTTTGTGAAAATAATGAAACAGGTCTAGTTTTATTTCAAAAGGGTCAGTTATCAATAAATAACGATATAGATGTGGCATTTGTCAACCTCCTCCCTTCCAGTACCACAAATATTTAATTTTAAATAGGAGATGTATCATATGTGACACATCATTAGATAGATATTTCGCTAGAGAATTCAGAGATCCATGCTTTTATTTTCATATTAGCTGTAGATTTTCATATACATCAATATACACAATTACAGTCCATCCACTGCGCTAGTTCTTTGCACAAGTATGACAGTATTCACGAATATTTTTCTCCCTCTCCATGCAAAACAGCATACACCGAACAAATACAGGCTATAACGATGGTCAGTGATTAATTCGCCAACTTCCTGGCAACTGTAAGTTTTGTTTTGATAGTTTTTGTAGTGTGTTCATACATTATTTTCATGTTATTTAAACATTCAATTCATTTTCATACTTTAAATGTATATATTTTTTAACAAATATTTATTATAACGATTAATCGTTAGCTTTGTGTTCTATTTATTGGAATTAGTATTTATTTATTAGCTAGTGACGAGAAATAATCTATTCTAACCTCTAAATTGACATTTAGTTATTTAAATGTGGCTAAAGCCACGTCAACGGGTTTTATTTTTACAGTATGCATGGTAAACCATTAAATTCTCAAGCACAACAACTTAAATGTGTTATAAATAAATGGAGGGCATTTGGAGCCATTTTCATCTCTTTAACAGGTAATATAATTATGAAATGTATGTTCGGTTAACAAAATACTCATATTCTGTAGATGCTGCATTAAAAAAATAACGGCCAGTATATACAATGATAAAAAGAAAAAAATATAATCATATCATTTCAAAGCCAGGTAAAAGTAGACCTCGTCCTAAAAACAAGACAACAGATCTATCTGGGGGATCAAAAATTGCAATATGAAATACATGTACAGTTGCGTCACGGAATAGTTTACAGGTTCACGTATCTAGGAGCCCATTTTTTAAATTTTTACTTCGTTTAAACGCACCTTTTACGTCAAAGTGACGTTGCCAGTGGTGTACTAGCTAGAATAGGTAGATTAAAATTAAAATATCAAAATATTTTACAAAATGAAAAATATAGAAAACAGTTTTTTGAATAAAATGGATTATGATCTTAATAACGAAAATAAAGAAGTCTTTTTTTTTAATATGCATTTTATTTTAAATCTATTTTATATTAAATAACGATAAACAATGATAAATAATAATTAATATTTGGTGGAAGCCCCATTCTTGTCAATAGAATTTTGCAGTCTTCTGTTCATAGATAGCACCAATCCCCTCATGTTATAGTTAACAAGCTCTTCCCATGCCTGCTCAATTGCTTCCCATAATTCAATTCTCTTCCGTGGTCTAAGGTTTCTTTCATTTAGTTTCTTTGTTAACTCTACCCACACATTTTCGACGGGGTTAAAGTCTGCACTACGGGAAGGCCACGGAAGAACATTAACATCAGTTTCTTCTAGCCATTCTCGAACAATTCTACTCGTATGCACCGGCAATTGTCATGTTGGAAGATAAAGTCGTTGTTAGGGAATCTCTGGATCACCGATGGCAACATTGTGTGCTCAATAATATGTTTGTAATATAATCCTGTTAACTTCTCCTCTACATGATAACAAACGCCCGGGCCTTCGGCACTTATCCATCCCCATACGTTGACAGAGAATCCTCCACTATTTCTTAAATGATGCGTATACTGTTCATCATACCTATGATTTCTCGGCCTATAAACTCTTATTCGACCATTATTATACGACTGAAATACTTTTTCATCGGAAAATACAACCCTAGACCAAAAATTCTCATCGCGGTTTATAAATTCATTACAAAATTCAACTCGTCTCCTCTTGTGATCCTCAGTCAAAAAAGGTTTCCGTGCAGCTACACAATTTAGCAGTCCACTTGCTTTAATTCTTCGACGTGCAGTGCGAATACTGCCTGGAAACGCTGCCTCTTCTCTTGCCTTTTGAGCTGTGGCAAAAGGAGATTCTCTCAAATAATCTACTAACATCTCATCCTGTTGATCTGTGGAAATCTTCTGCCCTCCTGAACCGCCCAACCGTGCTATAGAGTGAAAATTATCCCATCTTTGTTTAATCTTCCATATGCACATATGACTCACGTTCAAATCAGCAGCAACTTGCCTTAGTGACCAACCTTCTTCGAGTTTGGCAATTGCTCTTGCTTTTTGCGCATAATTCAAATGTATTCTAACCATTTTGGAAGAGTTTAATATACTTTTATTTTATTATTGAACACTCGCGAAAGCATTGACGTTTTGAAATTTTTTGACTTTGACATTTATCAAATCCGTACGACACTGCAATTTTACAGTATTACAATATAAAAAGTAAGGTGTAAACTATTCCGTGACCGAAACAGTACCAACAAAGTATGTATCAATTTCTTTAATGTGAATTTGATAATAAACCAGGATGTATTTTTTAATCATTACTTTATATAAATGATGTTATAAAAAAAAGATCGATAAGAATATTTATATTTCAGGAAATTTGTACAGAATACATTGATTGATATTAAGTCACTTGTCTTGCATTTTTTTTTTGAAATAATTTAGTTTTGGCAGATGATTACGGTAATAATTAATGGTTCAATATTGAGTATTTACTTTCCTCTGGCATATTCACAACTGTCGCAATTACAAAAATCACTTCAATTATAAAAATAAAGAAATCACAAAACGTACAAAAAAGTGTAATAAAATCCCAAAACTAAACGCAACCAAAACGTGTTAGGAAGTGACAGCTGTCAAATTTGTTTGGTTAGGTTATTTGGGAAGGGGATATTGCCACTTGACATCACATATAACTAGCTGCTTTGGGGACAAGAATCGGTCCGAAATTCTAGTTTTTGAAATTTTCGTTTTGGCCAGCTTTTTATGTAAAATACCACTCTGAGCTTTTTATGTAAAATACCACTCTGTGCGACGTAAGTTTGGCTCCCATGTTTTGGTTTATTTTCTATAATACGAATGATGACTGGTGCAACGATCCAGCGGACCTAGTGTATACTATATCGATAACAGATAAAAATACTTGTAATAATCTTTTAAACATATCTAGTGTTTATAAACGGATTTTCACAGTGAACATAAAAATAGTACAAGCTAGAAACTCACCTGTTTTTCTAACAACTCGGCCGGCCATCCCCTTACATGATTAACTAGATCATCTCTATAATGATTAACTAAAGAAGGTGTAATTGTGGGCCCTTGTGGTCGTAAGGCTTGTAAAGAACTAGATACACCCTGTAGTGTTTGTAAACTTCCAGGGGGACTACTCACAGGTACTACTGCAGCTACAAACAATGAAATTATTAGTTTTTCTAGGATATAAAGGATGTAGAATCATAATATCACTAAAAACAATCAAAACTATATAACACAGCATACAAAATACAGTTATAACACAATATGTTTACGTATATTGTAAAATACATAATAATTGTCCTTTAAAACTTGCTCTAAAAAACTTTACAATCATAATATAAAAACAATTGCTATTTAAACATTTTTAAATATCTTGGGTTCATAGAAATCTCTGCTTGTATTGTAACGTGTTAAAAAGTCGCCACGTGATATTTTGTCTAAATTTCTATAGTTTCTAATCAGCACTAGACAGCATAGAACAGTGGTTCCCAACTGGTGGTCCGCGGACTCCTGGGATCCGCGAAATACGGCTGAAGGGTCCGCAAGATATAAAAATAAATATATGAAGAGCCAGGGAAAAAAACGACATAAGTCCATTTTTCAAATTTTTTTAGGAGAGTGAAAATAAAGTTGTTCTCTCTAAATCTTGAAAATTAATAACATACATCGCGCAAACTTACAGTTATATCAAATTTTAGATTGTTAACTATAACTTTGTTTATATACCTAAAAAAAATATTTTCGTGTAAGACAGATTCGGCCTCCCCTCTTCACCACCACAGGCACTGGAACTAGATGGGATTTTAGTTTGGCTTTATGCCGTTAAAATGCGTCGCTGAAAATTAGAAAATACAACTCTGATTACTTGGAAATGGGTTTCACGTTCACTGGCCCTGAGCAGCAACCTAAACCTCAATGTGTAATTTGCTACGAAAGCCTTTCGAATGAGTGTATGAAACCAGCAAAACTCCGTCGGCATCTTGAGACAAAACATCCAGAGTACAAGAGTAACCTATTCGATTTTTTTAAAAACAAACTACAAGAGCATAAAAGATCTCGTAAAAACATTACTAAACACTATGGTGCAAATGTAAATAAAAATGCAACTCTTGCATCTTATAAGGTATCTCAGCTTGTCGCTAAATGTGAAAAAAACCATACAATTGCTGAAGAACTTATACTACCATCAGCAATAATTATATGCAAGAGAATGTTGGGTGATGCGACTGTTTAGATAATAAGTATAAATAAAGTGTAGTAAATTGCATTGTTGATAACCAACCTTCGATACTTTAAGAATAAGAAGCATTTACTGATAATCTTGTAGTGCAATTTAGGAACAAGCTGTCATTAAATGCAGTATAAATAAACTAGAAGAAAATGCAACAATTAAAGTAAGTCTACATATATAAAGTAAAAACTAAGTATATAGAGTAGACAAACAATTCATACGGGGTCAGTATCTGATAATATCAACAGCAAGAGCAAAAACATACAAATTTATAGAGGTAGAAACATTTTAATATCTGGGAAAGATATTCACGAGCAAACTTAATATGCAAAATAAATCCAAAAGAGAATTATGGTCAATTATGCTGAAGAGCTAATTTATAGTATTTATATTCAAAAATAACATTATAGGTTTTTTTTCTGGTACAGTCAGTATTGGCCATTTCAAATATGTATTATTTTTTTCTCGACTTTTTCAGTCTGTAAGATGTGTGAATACTCACCTGACCAACTGTATTAAAACAATAAATACTACTGCTATATATTACTGCCTGCTGTAAACAATTTAATATAGGATAGGTGTCTCTACAATTGAACACAGCAGATACTTAACAATGCTATATAAATTCTCACCCTTTGCACAATCCGGTGTTTCAGAGTGAGTAGGCGTAGGTGGCCCCTCAACAACACTTCCCGAATGATTAGTGTCCACACTTAGAGTAGTAAGCACTGCACTGTCCCCGATGTTTGCAACGGTAGTTGTCATAATTGGAGGTCTTTGAAGTACTCCTTTCTCAGAATTTTCAGAAGTCGGCGTACTTTGGGATACCATCCTCGGTAAGGATGTAGTCAATGTTAGACTCACTGGTGGTCCTGGGGTATTTGAGATTGTTACAGTTGATGGAACTGGCGTGTTTTGCGGTGACAACTCCGTCCTCACTATTGGATTAGATGGTATATGGATCGGATGGGAGATAAGTTTCGGTAGGGCATTTGCTAACAGTACTGGCCCTATTGTATTTGTTTGGTCTGGTGCCTGGAACAACACAAAAAATATAGTCAATTCACAAGTTATTTGGTTTTTATATGAAAACGACAGAAACATTGAATGAAAAACATACCAATTTCATTATCCCAAGTTCATATTTTTTAACATTAATCTACTGTTAATGAGGCTCAATCAATTGCAAGTTTTTTCCTTTAATAGAGAAAGAGTTGAACAATTTATTGAGTCTCAATATAGGTTCTATTACAGTTTTATTGTAAAGAGTTCTATTTGATGGATTATGAAATGGGTTATCAGGATGACACATTATATTAATTTGTCTAAGGCAGACTGTTTCACCCCTTTTATATTATTTTTAGCAGGACCTTTACAATTATAGAACTACTAAACATTTATAGAAATTGTACAACCATATTCCACCATGGACCTGCAAATAATTTTATAAATATTGGCAGCAATTTCAATCATAATTCCCCCATTCTTGTATGTTAAGTGTCTAAAATGTTTTGCTCTAGTTATAATGTTTATTTTTATACATGATGTGTGATAGTTGAATAGTAACAAATTACTATTGGTTAGTTTATTTTCACATATGTCACTACGGTAGAGGTTGTACAATAGAGGAGACAGCTGCTAACCCTGTGGAACTTCTAATTGCTTTGAAAATGATTGGGAATATGTTCAATTAATTTTGACCTGCGTGTTTTAAGAAAATGATTTTTCATAAATTCAAAATGGTGTGCTGGAATATGTTAATTTAATTCTTCATATAATCTTTAGTTTTAGGTTTAGGAATGTATTTTCTTAAAGCAATTCATTTTCTTCATGCATATTATGTGACTGGCCATCATATCATCATCATAGTCATTAATGTCTTGACACATGTGTGTTTTGGTTCATCATTGAGATTCAGCAGCTCGGATAGTCTGATCAATGATACTTCTCCACTGGTCGTGGTCATCTGTTACATGTATTGCTTCAGTATACTGCTTGTTAAAAAGCTTTTTCGTGATGTCTGCTCATCACGGTGGAGATCTGTCACGTTGGTGTTGACTCTGACGCCTTTCTTGGACCACTTGCTCCAGTTTGTGATCTCTTAGATTGATATGATCAATAACAAAATTCTAAAAAAAAAACAGTACTAGAGAGATGCTGATTGGGTTTAATTTCATCTAGAACCGAGATATTCGTACGGCAAGCAATCCATGGGACTCTAAACATTTGTCTCCGTGTCCACATTTCAAAAGCGTATATACTTCGTATATCTGATTCTTTGACTTACCAAGTCTCACTTGCATAGTAAAATATGGATGGCCGTCATATGCTAATTCTGAAATTTGTTTAAATGATTTATACTTGGACAGTTTTTCACATCTCATTCCAGTATGTTTTACCCTTCACTGAGTTTGTATTCTTACATACTAGGATCCATTTATGTTGTGAATATTCTTGTTTAGTTTGTTAAATTGTGATTTTTTAGAGATAAAATGAAGAGTAGAAGATTGTTTTTAAAAAGTGATTTCTTTTGCTTGGATGAGTTTTCTATTAATAATTTAGAAATCGTAACTTTGAAATTTTTAAGTTAATTTTACAAATCTCATGTCTTACATTTAAAAATGCCTCATTCTAGTATTTACATTTTGTACATTATATGTCAAGCTGTAGATTACAATCAAATTGCACAGCCAGATTATCACTGCCCATATCACTAGAGTTACAAGTATATTTGTAATATTATTTATATTTTTAGAACTTATTGAGATATCCATTGTGGTTGTGATTGGGTTATCTGCCATTATAAACGTAGGAGCTGTAGGTATTTGACAAAAATTAAAATTTTTGAGGGAAACATTTGATTTGCTTCATATGTGGGGCTTAACTATGAATAATCACAAGGGGATGCTTTAGTGAAGATAGCTTCTTCAATTAAGGAAGAATTGTGAATGTAAGAATGTATACAACAAACATATATATGTAATTTAGAGTCTTTGGAAGGGGAATGAAATGTGGATCTAGTTATTGAGTTGTTCTAGTTTCCGTCTAGTTGTTTATTCTTAAATTTTCAATGATTTTCTGACAGTAGGGCTGCCTCCTCTGAAGATTTGGTTTAATAGTATGTCCTTTTTGTTGGATTATGTACCAGTCATAATATGGATTATTGCAGTATATATACATCAGTATATATCGCAGAACGTACGAGGTGACAGAAATATATTCACAATTAAAAACAAGGGCAAAAGATAGCGGACTAAAAATAAATATTCGCAAGACAACAAAGCTAACACATGCAAGAGTTTAGGAAACAGACGCACAGTTGAATTAGAGGACAATATTGAAACTGTAGACAGTTTCGCATATTTGGGAGTTGAATTAAGCACAGATGGAACCAGATTAAATGTCTGTCAGTTTTAAAAACATGGTTTTGAAAAAATAATAAAATTTGTGTGACTGAAAAAAGTGTAATACTACAAAATATTTACAAATCCATTTCTGTTAGCAGATTGCAATAAAAAATACTAGAATAATATAAAAAGAATTTACCTGTTGAGATGTACTAGTTGAATATGAAATTTCTGATGTGGGCGTACTGTCTCCCGGCGATATATCCATATCTTGGGTGGCCTGAACATTATCTTCGGTATGTTTCTGAGACAATCGAGAAGAATCCTTAGAGGATGTGTCCCCGTCATCTCGGCTACTGCTACTACTCCAATGTCGACTGACAGTTGCACTTTCACGACTGTGATCTTTAGTGCTCGTGCTGCTACTGCTGTTAGCCGCCCGTGAGTTGGAATGTTTCTCATGTCCTGCAGTAAAAATACATATAAATAATTCAAATCAATATAAACCGGTAAATACCGGACGGTAAAATAGGTAGGACAAGATTCACGGATCACAATGTCGCGACTATAGATGTTTTATTTAAAATAGCTCGTTTTATTTAAACTCGCTACAGTGGTGTCACGTGTGTGGAATAATTTATTAATTTAAAAATAAAATAAACAGTGACTTTTGAAAATTCGAAAAGGCTTTTAAACTTTTGAAAAGACGAACTTTTGAAAAGTATTCTGCCCTCTTAAGCCAAAAGGGCGTATCTCAAATTTTTGTTATTTTCACTTTACTGTTGCTATGTACTAACCGGAATATAGTACTAAGCGAAAAAGCCGTATCTCAACTTGAAACAGGCTAAAAACGCAAAGAAAAAAGCACATCTCAATAAAATGTTCAGATCGTAAGCCACAAAGTCATATCTCAAGTTACTTAGCAAAAATGGCCTTTCTGCGAGTTAAGGCAAACGGAACAGAACAGAACAGATCTAAACTGAAATGACAACTTTTCTTAGCGAATAGGACCTTTTTCTGAGGACCAAGGATTGTAACACATGCCAGATGGCGAAGTGAGCGCGAGGGTACCTAACTCAGCTGATTCATTTTCATTTGAGCCTCAGTGTTTGTAATTGGAGGTTATGTTTGGTATTTGTGACAATTGACAACTTTTAGGTGCTTTGGTGCAGAATCAAGTCTATGTTCAACAATAGTTATGTTGTTAATTGTTTATTACTTAATTATTTATGTCAGGAGGAGGAGGATATTGTGTTCAAATATTCCTAATCTGACATTTATTTTTCAACAATATTGGGTATGGCTTTCAATAATATCCTCAGGCTTTCCTGTCGACCAAATCCTATAATTTTGAACATTTGGTTTATTATTGAATGTAACTGTACATTAATCACTAAACAAAAATGTTTTTTTTTTAATTGTCTGTCTGCATTAGCCCTCTCTAAAATTTCATAACAAAAATTCCGCTCGTCACTCAACTTCTCTTAGTTCTTCATGACATTGAAATTTATATGAACGAAAATTATTCATGTTTAAAATTTTTAAGACCGTTAAATTATGAATATTAAACTGGTCTGCAATGGTCCGAGAACTTATTTTAGGATTTTCTACAACTGATGTTAATACATTTATTTAATTTTTATTTTATAAATTTCTTGGTACCTCAGCAATATTTGTACAGGTACAATTAGAAATCACGGTTCCAGTACTTTCAAAATTTTGTAAAATCCTTTGAATTGTTGAATCGACTTGTTGAAGAAGATCTTTAAAGAACAACTGAAGGATGTTCTCAACAAGAATGGAGATAACTTAGAGACATTCCATTTTCAATCAGCAGAAGAAGCAGTTTTAATTAGATTTAAGAAACTTTTATGTAGAAAGCGTAGTGATAAATTTGAAAATGGTCCATTCATGAATTACACAATGCTGTCTTCGAGATTCAAGACTACTACACTATTGAGCATATGTTGAATCCAAAAAATGTATGTTAACTTCAAAAGTTGCAGAATTAGTACATCGTTTTCCTATAGATAAAACAATGTTGACAATTTAAACCTTTAAACAAATATATTGTACGTATACCTACTATGAATATTAAAAAAAAAAACAAAAAATGTGTCCTTACTCAAATTTGAACGGCTACAACTGCTGTAACTCCTATCAGAATCTCTATCTCGATCCCTATTCCTAAATCGATCACGATCTCGTTCTCTTTCTATCCATTCTCTTGGTTTCTCCCATTGGGATACTTCTGTTTTGCAATTATAATAATACTTCTTACCAGATGAACTGACATGTTCGGACCAATCCCCTACTCTTACTATTCTGTCTCTGTCATCTCTCTGAAAATTAAATGTTGCATTAGTATGGCAAGTAAAAGATTTCTTTGTATTCTGATTAAATAATTGTACAAAACAAACATGACAAGGAAACATTTTTAAAAATTTGTAGTAGTTATCTGTACAGAACTTGCCAAAGCAAATATCCAATATCATTGACATATTTATTGTTTCCGAGTTAAAGTTAATAAAATAGTAACATTATTAGTCAAAAATCGGAACATAGGGAGGATATTTACCTTATCTACACAATTATTATGCATCGGTTTTCTATCCCTTGACGATAATTGAGACGTCTTTATCGGATGCAAGATACTTTTTTCATCATTTCTATCAGATCCCATTCTGTGTTCAGAATCTCTACTACGCTTGTCCTTTGGTGACCTGGCACTATCTGTAAATCGAAACATTTATTAGTAACTAATTATTCAATTAACTATCCTCCAGCAAAGAAATAATGAAATCAGCCATACGCGTGATAATGTAAGTTATCGCATAATTTAGCTGAGTTTTATCGAGAAGCGTATCAGTAGCGGAGAATTTATTTTTTATTTAGAGTGTGGCATGTTAAGAACAGATAATTAAAAGCGATATTTTTATAAAAAAAAACGTTAAATGGGGAATTACAAACGAACATCTAATATAATAATAATAATAATAATAATAATAGCGTTTATTGTCCAACAGAATCCATTTATAGGACAAAATACAATACTAAAGTTAAATGAAATATTAATAATTCATAGGTACTAACTAAATAACACATTTTTCGAGTATTTAACATAAAGAAACTACTTAATCACCTAGGTAGATCTCAGCCATCCTAGTAAGCTGCTTTAAACTGCAGTGAAATATATCGCAGTAAGCACTTAAGGAGTTATAATAGTTGCACATGAGAAATAGAGGAGAATTTAACATAAGATTAGTTCTAGCTTGTGTATTTCTGAACGTAATCGAATTTCTCACTGGATAAGATGGAACGTTAAAATTTATTTGTCGAAGAATATCAGGGCAGTCAATGAGATTATGTAGTAGCTTGTACAGGAATATTAGGGAGGCATTAATTCGTCTAGATTCTAATGATACTACGTCCAAACCGCTACACAACTCGCTATTGCTGATGCCCCTCCTGGGATATATGCCGTTAATTTTGAAAGACAAAAATTTTAAAAATTTACGCTGCACATGCTCTATAATTTGGATGTGTACATCATAAAAAGGTGACCAAATGACAGAAGCATATTCCAGTTTACAGCGTACAAAAGTGTAATAAAGTAATTTAATTGCCTTAGTATTAGTCAGATTTCGACTATTTCTAATTATGAATCCATAAGATTTAAGTGCTTCTTTAACCTTTAAATTAACATGTTCAACAAAGGTGAGTTTATAATCAAATGTAACTCCAAGGTCTTTAATTTTATTCAATCGTTCAAGTTCATTGCCATCGATAATATAAGGATGGTATATATTAGACTGTTTCCTAGAATAACTAACTACTTTGCACTTATTGGCATTAAGATTCAAATGATTTGCATTACACCATTCATGTACACGATTCAGTTCACTCTGTAGAAAATGACAATCATTAAGGTCGCTTATCAATGAATAAATCTTTAAATCATCGGCATAACATAAACATGGTGCAGAAATTGATTCACACAGATCATTAATAAATAACAAGAACAATAATGGACCTAGATTAGAACCTTGTGGAACCCCTGAAGAAGCTAGGTACTTTTCCGATTTGTAACCATTATAAGCAACAAACTGCGTTCTATTTGACAAGTAGGACCTCATAAAAGTCAAGGCATCCTCAGAAAGACCAAAGAGACACAATTTAGAAAGTAATACGCCGTGGTGAATTCTGTCGAATGCCTTCGTAAAGTCAGTATATATGACGTCAACTTGACTTCTATTATCTAGGGCTGCTGAGATATATTGTGTGACCATTAATAAGTTTGTCACAGTGGACCGATTGGAGACAAAACCATGTTGATATTGAGATAGCTGATTATGAGTGTGTGAATAAATACGATTATACAAAACTATTTCAAAGACTTTCGATAGATTACAAATAATGGAAATTGGTCTGTAGTTTTCTACCTGACCCTTTTCACCAGTTTTGAATATTGGGCACACTTTTGACTCCTTCCAGAGACTCGGATATTCCTTGTTAAGAAGACATAAATTAAAAATTTTTAAAAGTGGCACAGTTAAGGCACCTATACAATCCTTAACCAAAAAGGATGGAATATTATCAGGTCCACACGTCATTTTGTCTTTCAATTTCTTACTCGCAAAAATTATCTCAGACTCTAAAATAGGATAAAAATTTAAGTAATCTGCGTTAACTGAGGAAGAGTTAGCCTTGAAATTAATATCTGATGACAGAAAAACACTCTTGAAAAATTCTGCAAACACATTCACAATATTTTGTGGGTCGGAGGTACTAATGTCATTATATTTCATCACACCAGGAATTCTTGAACTATTATTTTTTGAATTTACATAAGACCAAAATTTCTTGGGGTTGAAGGATAAAGCAATTTGGATATTCTCGACATATACATTGTATGCCAAACTGATTTTTGATTTGACAAGGTGTCTTAACCGTTGAAACTCAAGCAAATCACAATGGTTTTTGAATCGTTTAAACTTTTTTCTAAACTTTGCTTTTAATTTGATGTTGTGAATGATATCAGCATCGAACCAAGGGGGGTATTTATGGCTAAAGTTTTTATAAACTGGAATATACTTATTAAACACAGAAAAAATCGTATCATAAAAGTTATTTAAAATCTCATTAACGTCATTAGAAGTATCCAGAGAATTCCAATCCGTTTCATACAGTTCTCGATATAAAGCAGGAAAATTTGCTTTTTTAAAGTTGTAAGTTAATTGCTTCAAACCACACTTAAATTTAGGCTCTTTTACAAATATATCCGTAAATGTTATTAGAAGAGCAGGATGATGAGAGTCTTCATAGACCAAAGGTGAGTCATCATGCT
Organism: Diabrotica balteata; assembly: GCA_918026665.1. Taxonomy (NCBI): domain Eukaryota; kingdom Metazoa; phylum Arthropoda; class Insecta; order Coleoptera; family Chrysomelidae; genus Diabrotica; species Diabrotica balteata. The sequence goes on from OU898284.1 coordinate 3,601,660, forward strand.
TCACATCACAACTGAAATGCGATAAGACCAAATCTAGCAGTCTACCCAAATGATTAACAACATTGTTAAATTGTCTAAGGCCAGTAGAGCCCGCAAAACTTAAAACTACAGAAGTTTTGAAATCAGACATATCATTATCTATAAACCTTGAAACATTAAAATCGCCTAGTACTATACAGTCATTATTTAAGTAATCAAATTGTGCTAAGCAATCGAAAAAATATTCAAAGTCTACCAAACTTAATCTATCAGGTAAATAAACAACAACTATATAAAAATATTTGTAGCCAATCCGGCACTTGGCAATAATAAGATCAATTAGTGGAAATTGTGCGTCGAGAGCCGTGATGTCCAATATTTCAGATGTTATGAAATCTTTTAACGCGAGCACTACACCACCACCCTTCACTTTATCCACTTCATGGAATTTTCGGTCTTTTCTGTATACGACATAATTATTCGGAAAGAGTTCCATACTCGAAACATCACTGCGTAACCACGTTTCACTTAATGCTATGATGTCGAATTCACAATCACTAACGTTTGCATTAAATAATGAAATTTTGCTATTAAGGCCGCGTACATTTTGATAATAACATGTAATTTCAACGTATTGTGATTTACTTGATCTGAAACTGCTGGACACATTTAGTTTAAAGAGCTCTCAGTTTTACTGACTATGGTAGGTCTACCCTTTACGTACTTAATGATCAGATTTTGTTCTCCATTGTCTGTTCGACGTTTCAGTTCGGTCCGGAGGTCATTTAAGTATTGTCTCTGTCGAGGTGTTTTATCATCAGAAATTGAAATAGCAGAGAAAGTAGATGTGGCTAATTTATTCTTAATACGCAAAATAGACTTAGCCTGCGCGGGTGTTGAAAAGGTCACTTTCATTAGACGGGCCTTATTTGATCGTTTACCAATTCTGTGTACATGTCTTGCAGAAATCGGATTTGAATTACCACTTTGTATCGTAGTTAGAATATCATTTACTTTATTATTATCTTCCATAGCAGAATTAGTTTCTGGTACGTTATACAAAATGATATTGTGCGATCGATTAATACGGTCCATGGCTTCATATATCAATATAATCTAAAATCTAAAACATTCAATTCAGGTCTCATTCAGGAATTCCATCCTCATAGTTTTTCTTGCTGTTATCTCTTTACTTCTTTTGTTTGAACTCATTTCTGGAATGTATTATTTTTATTATTATAAGCAAAAATGTAATATTCTATTACATATTTTCTTACTCGCCACCAATGATTGAATTCAAAATTATCAAGAATGCATGATAAACACGTGATTTCGGCTACTTTTGGCCACTTACGACGTGTGATTTGTAATTTATAGTTTTATTATAATTTGCAAGACTATAGTTGCATTGTGCAGATGGAAATTGAACTAAGTTTGAATGAATTTTTTTATGCAAGTATTCAAAATGATCAATACGAAAACGAAATATAGAAGAAGACATCCAAAATAGGCTAATAAAAGCAAACAAGTGTGTTTATGCATTAAATAGGTTACTAAAAATAAATATTGATTAAGAGTTGCCAAATTAAGAGTATACAGAACGATTATTAGGACTATAGTAACTAAGGCATCAGAGACATGTACATTAAATTTGTTTTTGACATTGTTTTTAATCTGTACCTGTATAAAGAATTACATTAAAGATTCATTCATTAAAGATCCCTACGGATATCCCTGGAATAATTATCTTATATGTCGAACAAAATTGAAACTAAGGCCGTCAGTCCCGGGCAGACCTTAAATGGTCCGAGGGTGCTAAAAACCCCCACGACTTCAATATGTTATTTATAAAATAGCGACATGGAACGTCAATAGTTTGCGCATCCCAGGAAAGTTACATAACCTGCTCAAAGAAATGCGGCACCTATAATAGAAGTGAAAACAATGGGTGTAAGTGAATTGAGGTGGTCTGGCTCAGGTATTTCTCACAAAGACAACTTTACAGTGTACTATTCCGGTAGCGACGTTACAGATAATTACCACAGACATGGAGTTGCAATAGTGCTTGATAATAGAACCGTGATGTGTGTTATAGATTACATACCCGTTTCAAACAGAGTAAACATAGTGAAGTTAGCCGGTCAACCTATTAATATAAATCTAATCCAAGTTTACGCACCCACATCTGATAAACCGGAAACTGAAGTTTTAGATTTTCTATAAAGACATAAAGGAAGCATTAAAGGCCACAAAGAAAAACGATATCAACATCATAATGGGCGAGTTTAATGCAAAAGTCGGTAGGGGTAGATGTATTAATTGAATTTTGCAATGACCACGATTTCGTCATATCCAATACGTGGTATCAACTCCCACCAAGAAGATTGTATACGTGGCGAGCACCAGGAGATCGTCCAGATCATATGATATGAAATCAAATTGATTGCATTTTGATAAACAAATGATTCCGCAACTGTATAAAAATAAGGCTTCTATTCATCATCATCAGTGGTGCTACAGCTCTAGTTGAGCCTTGACCTTCCCAGTCTATTTCGCCAGTCGTTTCTGTTCATCGCCAACCGTTGCCAATTTGCCGCGCCGATCTTCCTTGCGTCCTCGTCCACACCGTCCCTCCATCTCAGTCGTGGTCTGCCTCTACTACTATTTCCCACTGGGACCGATAATAGAGTTCGTCTGGGTGGGTAATTTTCATTTGCTCTTGACACATGTCCAGCCCATCTAAGCCTACTATTTTTATAAAGGATATTACATCTCTACCATTTACTATTTTTTTATACTTCTCGTACAATTCGAAATTATATCGCCTTCTCCAAATACCATTCTCACAGAATGCGCCCATTATTCTTCTTAGTATCTTCCTTTCGAAGACGAGCAGAAGATTTGCGTCTGTTTTGGAGATGGTCCATGTTTCTGACCCATTATGTCAGCAAAGGTTAAAAAGCCATCTAATCAAAACTACATAAACACTTGAGAATTAATGAGAGATGATGAGCTTAGATCTACATACAGTAAGCACATCAAAGAAAATTTGAGAAACATAAAGAAATTGTATAGAGGAAACCGACAGGGGTGTATTTTGTCTCCTATGCTCTTCAATCTCTATGTGGAGACCATTTTTGCATAGGCACTGGAATGCTTTGAGTGTGGAATAAAGGTAAACGGGTTTCCGATAAATAACATTCGTTACGCTGACGACACCCCGATAATAACAGACAACGAACATGACAAACAGTTGATGTTAAATAAAATAAACACCGTAGGAAAAGTATATGGCTTGAAGATAAATGACACTATGAAAGTACTATTAGTAAGACGGATAGTAATAGTTGCTTAAGGACATCAATAATTCCTTAGTTTGCATTGCTTCAAATAGATATGGCATTAATCCAATAAAAAATGTTGGACGTTATTTACAAAAGGAAAAAAACACATACAAGTTAGCAGACCAACGGTACTTGCAGTGTCTAACAAAAAAATGGGTGGTACTGATCGAATGGATCAGAATGTTGAACAGTACAGGATTCAAATTAAAAACAGGAAATGGTACTGGGCATTGTTTATATGGCTTCTTGATGTTTCAGTCAATAACGCGTGGTGGTTGTATCGAAAATCAAACAACTCTCAGATATCCCAAATAGACTTTCGAAGAGCTATTGTGCAAGTTTATTTGAAGAAATATTCGTCACCCCCCAAAGGTACTGGAATGACTAATTCTAGCACAAAGAGTAGCCGATGAAATTAGATATGATAGGATGGAACACCTAGTGGATAAAATTCCAAACGACAAAAGAAGACGTTGTGCTGGAAGATTTTGCAGAAGTTACACACGCACGATGTTTAAAAAATATAACTTAGGTCTCTGTATTGATTGTTTCGTTACCTATCACACAAACCAAACATTTTTCATTATTTTCAGTTTTTAAATAAATAGAACTATTTACAGATATATTTTGTATTTTGCACCCATTAGCTCCTAGCGTTACATATATGTACATCATATACTGTCATTTATTCATTTATTTTTATGCTTCTACCAAAAAAAATTATTAGCATCACATTAGAAAACTGCGAAAATATAATCTGGACACTAATAGGTTAAAGATCTCTAGCTCTCTTAGGAAACATTTTTCGATAAATTTTGATTTATGTCAAATCGACATAAAATGAATTACTATTAAGCTGGGAATAAGCCACAATTAAAGATAAAAATACGTTTATTGACGTTTCAATTTCCACTTCGGAAATCGTTCTCAAAATACAAACAGTAAATTAAACAAATTTTGTTTTTTGTTACATAGTGAAAAAATTCTTCTAATAATTTAATTTTACCTGACTCATTTATATTGACAATTCAGACATACATTATGCATTTTAAAGTAGACGACTTTAAAATGATATTGCCAATATTGTTGAGTTGCGCTCCTGGAACGACTTTACTTATAAGATAGTTCATTCGATTACATGAAATCAACTTTAACTTGAGAATATCCGTCAGAAAAAATCATAGCATGTAATTCGTCTTTAAAAAGGCAAACACGTGACATGATGACAGTAAAATTCTCCTGTTAGTGATTCCATAGTAAATTATGAGGGAAAAACCAGGAAAAAAATCTCAATACTATCCCGACATTGTAAGTATTTGTTCGTGAATTTAGTTTACCTTCAACAAACATCAAAATTCTGATATGTTACGTTATTTAAAAAACATAAATTATGTATCCTCTATATGTTACTGACTTACTAATACTGGTATTTTCTTATTAATAACTTCCTCTTTCAATATTGGTAACCAATCCTACTACATTCTGCCGAGGAATTTGCGACACAATTGGCCTCATTTAGCATAATTAGAGCCGCTTCTTTGATTTTTCTTTAAAAAATTAAATTTTTTAAACTAAATTCACGAACAAACACTTACAATGTCGGGATAGTATTATGAGGTTTTTTTCCTGGTTTTTCCCTCATAATTTACTATGGAATCACTAACAGGAGAATTTTACTGTCATCATGTCATGTGTTTGTCTTTTTAAAGACGAATTACATGCTATGATTTTTTTCTGACGGATATTCTTAAGTTAAAGTTGATTTCATGTAATCGAATGAACTATCTTATAAGTAAAGTCGTCCCAGGAGCGCAACTCAACAATATTGGCAATATCATTTTAAAGTCGTCTACTTTAAAATGCATAATGTATGTCTGAATTGTCAATATAAATGAGTCAGATAAAATTAAATTATTAGAAGAATTTTTCACTATGTAACAAAAAACAAAATTTGTTTAATTTACTGTTTGTATTTTGAGAACGATTTCCGAAGTGGAAATTGAAACGTCAATAAACGTATTTTTATCTTTAATTGTGGCTTATTCCCAGCTTAATAGTAATTAATTTACAATGCCACAAGAAAATAGCTTCAAATCGACATAAAATGAATCATTAAATTAGCAATGTTTTTTTTTGTGTAAAACGTTTGTACACAATTTTTTTTGTAATTTGTTCTCGTTCCTTACCTGAATACTTATCCCTCGACATCTTATAGTCTCTATTTTCTCTCTCCTTTTCACGAATTTTCTGTAGATAGGAGTTTTTCGATTGATAAGATCTGTCACGGTCCCTGGGTGATTGAGAGTCCGGACTGTCTGACCTGTAATTGCCATTGGGTGAATCCCGAATCCTCTCATATCTGTCACTACTCGATCCATAACTCTTCGATGAACTGTACTTCGAACTCTTAAATAAAATAAAAAATTGTCAATAAAGAAACACTAAAAAGGTAATACACACACTTGCAAGTTTAAATTTTATGAAATGCAAATGAATCTTTTATTTGCTGATTGTGTTGTGAATGTCTAAGTAACGTGGACATCAACGATCTGACGAAAAAACTAACAATAGATATAACAGACATAGCCCATAATTGCTATAAAAGAAAAACACAAAAACGTAAGTTACAAAAACAAAGCGATGAATGAAATTAAAAAATTTAATTATTGGAGAAAACAGAAAGAACAAGAAGGATGTAGTTAAATGATTAAACAGACAAAAAACGCAGAAATAAAGGGGTTACTAATAATGAAAAAGGATTTGACCTTATCGATAAGGGACCAAATCTAAACAAAATTTATCTTATAAAGTTATTAAAATAAATCAATACTTTTTGAGTTGTTGAAAATCAAAGATTTTGATTTTCCGTGAAAAAAATGCACGTTTTAAAGCAATTTTTCATAAATAACACAAAAACTATAGTTTTTATAAAAAAGTTGTCATTACCAAAATTGAAGCTAATAAAAAATTGAATAAATTCCTTGCTTCAAAACGCTTTTAATGTTTAAAGTAAGTTATAGGTAATTAAATGTATTTTTTTTCGGCTAGTATTCAAATCTGAATATGCAAGCTTAAATAGCGGGAAAATAATGCATTTTATAAAATATACTTATTGAACAATTCTCAAAGTACTCAGAAATACCTATAAAATGATCTCTAGAAATTGATAGCATCAAAATTAAGCAAGTTATGATGAAAATAAGAGGACCATTTCGAATTTTTTGGAAAAAGTGAAAAATAAAACATGCGTCATTTCCACAAAAATTAAAATTTATAGTAATCCTTATAAGACTTTCTTTATTTTAGCATAAGTAACGACCTTCCAAATTTTGACCGGTTTAGAATGCATATTTTTGAAAAAAAATTTGATTTAAAAAAATCAAAATTTTTAAAATTTTGATAAATTTCATTTTCTTTTGAGAATAACTCCATATATACTCAATATACTTAAAAAATGATGGAAAACAAAATTTGAGGTATTTTTAATAAAGATTTTCCTTTTTTTTTATATATTTGTAGGATAAAAAATAACTGAGATAAAAACGTTTAAAACCTAAATTTTACTGCGAGAACTATGTAACCGGGGCCCTTTAACCTCATATCTTTAAAAAAATAAGAGATTTAAAGATTAAATTTAATTAAGACTTTATAGCCCTTGAAATTATCACCTTTCCAAAACCTCACCTAAAAACCAATTGAAATTACCTTTCAATTGGTTTTTAAATAAACGTGATATCATAAAAATTAACGGAGTAATTGTAAAAAAATCAGTAACATTTTTTTAGAAAAATTTTTGGAGTAGATATTTTGTATGTATATATAGGAAAAAAGATAGGTAATAAGAAGTAGGCGTGTCGATAGGTATACGCTCACGAAATGTATAGACTGATACCTCAAGTACATGAATGGTTTCTTAATGAGGAATGCATATTTATGCAAGATGGAGCACCATGTCATACTACAAAATCAGTGAAAAACTTCCTGGTTAAGAATGGTATTCCTCTCTTGAACTGGCCGCGAAATTCTCCTGACCTTAATCCCATAGAAAATGTTTGGGAACTTCTTAAACGGGAAATTCCCAATGAAAAAGTCACAAACAAAATTGTTTTAATTGAAAAAACTAATATATCATTGGAACCACAATGAAAAACTGAAGCAAAGTACCTTTAGTTGCATTTTAAAGTATACCAAGACGGGTACAAACGGTAATCAAAGCCAAAGGTGGTTCAACAAAATATTAAAAATTATATAACTAATCTTCTCAAATGTTTTATTACTGTTTATTATTAAATATATTATAATTAAACCTTTTTACATAAAAAAATTAAATTTTAAAATAAATTTCTAATCTATTTCTATTTTCTATTTATATTCTATTTATATCGACAGTCAATAATATCCAGTATTTCTTGTATATGCATATATATATATATATATATATATATATATATATATATATATATATATATATATATATATATATATATATACAAGAAATACTGGATAAGGACTGTGACTGACTGCAACCCTAATAAACTGTGTTATTTGTATGTATATATATATATTATATATATATATATATATATATATATTATATATTATATATATATATATATATATATAATATTGTTCTAAATCTTTCAATATTTACTTATGATAAATCATACTGTTAAATAGTAATATAAATACATAATAACAGATGGTAGCTAAAAATTTTGATAACCTTATCTTCGATTTTGTTTATATATTTTTTGTTGATTAGTTATTTTGGTTATTCATAAGTTTTGAGTAAACGTTATTCATTTATTTGTATTTGTTTGTAACTTGGGCTCATATGATTAAGAAAACTAGTAGGCATTCAAATTATTATATTAAATGGTATGGAAGTCTATTATAAATTTTAATGAATTCATTTACTGTATGGGATATAGGAAAAGGTATGCAGTTTTCCTATTCTTATTTAAATGATATTCGAAAGTGCTGTGGCCGTTCGTGATATTTGAATTTAAAAATTTCTGTATTTTAATATTTTCTCATTTACATCATAAACATTCAGCTCAACTATTACTGCACCATTTCTTACCATATCGAGTTTGGTATAACCTTTAACAAGTCTCATAAATTTCATTTCTTGTGCCTTTATTTGGCTTTCTTGTCTTGTCCAGATCTTGCTTTCATATGTCAGGGTTGATACAGCAATTGTTTTGTAAAATTTTTTCTGTGTATCTTTTTTTGTGTTTTTTCTTACACTTCTGCTGATAACTCCAGATAATATTGAATTTGTTTAATTTTTGATAGATATTGTTTCCAATTCTCTTCTTCTTTCCCGCGAAAGCAATTCTGCTTGTTCATTGTCGAATAAATAACTCTGTGGACTGTTATCTCTACATCCTTTGTGTGATCATATGATCCTTCTACCCTTTGGTAGAAAAAAAGAACCATTGTCAAAAAAAGAACCATTGTCAAAAAACCGATACACAGCCTCCAATAATCAGAACTGAAAACCAAAGATGAATGATGCAAAGGAAATGGATAATATAGGTACATGGAACATACAGGGAATATTCAAAAGGATAAATGAGTGTAGAGGAAGCATTCTAATCCACGTTGCTAAGAGGTTGTGGCTTTCTCTGTCCTGTTCGACTTCAAACCACCTTTCCCCACCACCAAACACCCTTTCTGAGTATTTGCAATACTATAAATCTACAGCCATGGTTGAGCTTTTTCTACCCTGTCCCAGAATATTGATTTTCAAGAAATACTTTATAATAACTTTTGAAATATGGAAGAAAAAAGTGATATGACAACTGAAATCACCACTTTAAACAGTTGACCAAATTTTAATCTTAAATAATTGTGTTATTACTTAATTTTCATAATTTTTCGAAATGTACAAGGAAAATCATTGCAGAATTAAAATAAGTCTAGGTTTATACAGGCTGTATGAGATGAAACAAAATTATGTTTTGATAATATAGGTTTAAGACACCCTGTAAATATAGCTTTTCATGTCTCAAAACTATTCTGCACAGATGCTTGATTTTTCCCTATACTTGGTTTTTTCTAAGGTATCTCTCTAGCTCCAAATGTAAAGGAACTAATCAGAACTAAGCCAGTTACAAGTAGAAAAGGATGCATGGATTAACTATCTTAAAAAACTCTAAGCAGAGGAAAAACATATATCACTAGAACTGGAAACACTAGAAAAGCTGAAGAACAGAAAAGCTGCAGGTAAAGGCAGACTACCAAACGAATTATTGAAATATTGTCAAGATGTTTTAATAACACTATATAGCAAAACAGACATATTAACATTGAGATGACATCAAGAAATTATAATGACATATGAATCAATAAAAAGACCCAACACATCATCATCAGTGACATTAGTTATTTATATATTTATTTCAATGGTAGAACCATTTACAATAAGATAGAATAAATAGTAAAAAGTAAAGATCATGTACAATAAACATCAAAACAATAACAAAGAAACAAGAAAGCAGTTAAAATTTGTACATTAAAACAGTATATCAAATCACAAAAGTTAAAAAAAGTATCACATATCTAGATTAATAATTAGATTCTTAAGTTGCCTTTTGAAAGCATTAATGTTTGGGCAGAAAGGATCCAATAGGAGGTCATTGCAAGAGCTGAGCATTCTCCACAAGGGAAAATGATGAGCATAATCAGTCCTATGCAAAGGAATATAAAAGAGCGCAGTGTGTTGACTTCTATGTATTGTGTTTAAGTGTACATTGATTAATAACGAGGGACAATTAATAACATTTAGAATTTTAAACAAAAATAACATATCAGCTCTCATCCTATATCCTATATAGTGTTAATGATCACAGCCCAAACAGTACATAGAACACTTACTATCATACAGGTGTACGCCCCCACTGCAGATAAAGATGAAAATGAAATAGAAGAGTTTTACAATGACATTAAAAAAGCACCAGACAGCACCAATAATAGAGATATAACAATAACAATGGGGGATATTAATGCCAAATTAGGAAAAGGTAAATTGGTAATTCAGAATAGGAATAAGGAACGAAAGAAGGGAATGACTGACAAAATCCTGTCAGGAGTTTAAAATGACAGAGACAAATACATTCTTTCAGTTACCACCACATAGAATATATACATGGAAATCACCTGCGGATAGCGAAGCAAAAATTATCAGAAACCAGATAGATTATATCGTTATCGATAAGAGATACCATAACTCCATCAAATCGGCAAAGACATATCCAGGAATAATTGATGGATTCGACTGTTACTTGATGGAAATTCATTTTATGTAACAATAAAACACTGAAAACTTTATTTTTAAGAAAATTTATTCCACAATCAGCCGAAACAGCTGTAGTGATAAGAGTTTAAAATAAATTTTGTGGAAGTATTTGTGGAAGATCTGTATTTTAAAAAAATACAGATAACTTGGTACAATTATTAACGAAAATAATGAGTAGAAGAAATAAAAATGAGAATTGGACAAGCTAGAGCAACATTTAAACAGATGAGAACAGTATTATGCAGTAGAGACCTTAGTTTGCAACTCAAAATAAGAATATTATGTTCATATGTATTTTCGGTGCTGCTGTATGGGGTGGAGGCCTGGACCTTAAAGAAAGAGGTGAGCAATAGACTTTAAGCATTTGAGATGTGGATCTACCGAAGAATATTAAAAATAATTTGGGTAGACCAAATAACAAATGATGAGGTCCTCAGAAAAATGACAAAGGAAATCGTGAATACAATTAAGATGAGAAAGTTACAATATCTCGGCAACATTATGACAGGGGATAAATATGTGTTGCTACAAACCATAATGCAGGGAAAACGAAGTATTGGAAGAAGATGCATCTCCTGGCTCAACAATCTAAGAAAATGGTACTATTGCAGTTCCATCGACTTGTTCAGAGCTGTAATCTCAAAAGTGAAAATAGCTGTGATAATTACCAACCTCCTTAGAGGAGACGGTACCTAAAGAAGAAACTGTAGCTCCTTTTTTTAGTTAATAATATCCTTAATCAATATCTTAGCAATATATTATCGTAAATATTATTTGCAATTCTTACCTTCTTCTTCTCTTTGCATTTTTATTTTTATTAATTTTCATAGCTTGAATCAATATTTTTACCTCTTCCTATCCTTCTGCATTTATAGTAAATATTCTTATTCCAAAGATATGAGCATCCTAGGCTTGTAAGGCTTTGTATGTATTGTTAATTCAAGTTTGCATTCCTCTTATTTTATTGTTGAAAGAAAATGTTGACCTATTACTGTAATGATCATGGCAAATGTGGGATTGATTTTATATTAAGCTAGAAGATAACTCAGTAAACATTAATGGAAAGGAGTTCACAGAATCATAGAAAAAACAAATACTGTGATCTGAAATTTTCACTCAAATTAAAAGTAGAAGTACAGTAAACATTTTAATAAACGTGTTACAATGGAATTGAAAAAATGAAATGAAGAAATTTGTTTCAAAATGCTGATATACACTGCTATTAATATACCTGATCTAAACTAGACATACTTACGTTAAAAATTTCATTATTTAAATCAACTTTAATAGACTAAATGGTTTAAGCAGTTTGAAAAGTAGGAGAAATTCTACTAGATTAACTTTTAATATTGGTTTAATTGATATAAAAACAAATAAAGAATATTCATCTTAATAAATCACAACCTAAAACATAAAGACCATCAGGAAAAAACTATCAGCTGCATCATCACCACATTCTTACAAGGAATATTTTAAAATGAGTAAAATTTACATAAGCCAATATGTTTATAATTATAGTATTGTATATTAACACCTTGACGGACACCTAAGTTATTCAAAAATAGTCAATTTGTACAGTGTCCTTTTTGTCGATATTATTACCATAATATATTACGATAATTTACCAGATGGGTAACAGATTGGAAGGTATAGATAGGTATTCTACGACAGTGGATTACGTGTTACCATGTATTTATATTATAAATATAACGCGGTACAGCGTTCTGCCACGATATTAGATTTTGTTAAGGACGCTTCACAGCGTTCTGTCACAACATAATTTTAAAAAAAGACGCTGCACAGCGTCTCTGTCCATCAACGTGTTAACAATACACTACAATGAATAGGTTTAAGTTGATATTAGTTTCATTAAGTTGTTATTGTAAATAATGGGCAATGAAAGTTATATCAATAAAGTAACTTTGGTAAGAATTAGAACATTGGCTGGAACATTCTTAAACCACCTTTAAATAATAAACTGTAAAACAAAACAACAAATTCCCATACAACCTAAAATGTATGTTTATCTTTCTCCTTCCTGGACATTTGCTATAAAATATATGAGTTAACTCTTATGCATAGATTTATTAATTTGACATTTAATTGTCATTATGACAACTTATATTAATGTCAATTATATTTTTATTATTGTTTTGGGAGTACATATTCTGACAATATTAACTGCATTATATTCTTACATTTTTCATTTAAAAAATGGATGTTTCATTACATTTTTGAGTGTTATTTTGATATAATGACCTCATTAGGTGGGTATTCATATTCTAAACATTTATTAAACTTCCACTCAAAACACTGGTTACCTTAATTCTTAATTTAGAATAGAATCACTAATATGAAAAGAAGACAGAATGTTCCAATATCTTCACATCAATTCCCAAATATATTTAAATTAGTATCAAGAAAAACAAAGGAAAGTTATCCAGGATAATGTAGAAAGACGATTGGTGCTTGATAGTAGCGAAGAAATACATAGTATCAATAAATTATATGAGTGCATTTAACAATAAACACAGGGAGTATCAAAAAGATAATAAAGCCTGAATATGGAACCAAACACATCTGTTGCTACAAAAAACAACCACTAATATGTACAAACACAGGAGTAAAACCTGATAGGAGGAACACCTAAGGTGTTCACACTGATAGTGAATAAAAGAAAAAGAAGAAAAGAAATATTAAAGAAAAGTAGCTCACTGGTGTTTTAAGAGATAAAAAAATATTAACATTATGAATCAGAGATAAAGACAGTTAGGTAATCAAGAAAAGCTAATAAAAACATGTTGATTAAAATTACTAGAAATTTTATATGTTTGGTTAAAACAATGTAATTTTTTATCCAGGGTGTGCAAGGCCTGTTGAGCATATTAAGGAATAATTACAAGTTCATTCCTTTACAAAATCTCAAAAACCGAAAATAAATGTTTTAAGAACAAATTATATATTGATTATATCGAATAATACGAGGGAATTGATAAGTGTCTTGAAGCAATCATTTTAGACAGCAATGGAAGTGTAATTTTACTCTTTACCAATATTTACCTGATACGGATGGGCTTGGTGCTTCTCGAAGTACCTGCATAACAAAAAAATAAATTGTTAGAAAAATGTATAAAATGTAGATTTACAAAAATAAAATACTTTCGCTACAATGTTACATCGAATCTGTAGCCAAAGACCTTAATGCCTACCCATCGTTCATCCGCTGAGTTTTCCTTGCATGCATTACCATCAATGCAAATCTCTAGAAAATACTTGTGGCTTCTACGACAAGCCGTTTTTCCAAATGATGTCATAAAAACAATAATAACGCTTCAATTTCTCTACGAAGAAACTTTTCTATCAGACGCCATGTCACATAAGGGAACAAATCGCCAATGTTGCCATGTCAACTTTTCATAGTATTCCAATAGTACATTGACATTTGCCCGGTTTTCAATCTTTTATTATAGCATTGTCAATAAAACTAAGAATCAACCATAGATATGAGGTGGAATCAACTTAAGTAAAATAAAATATAGCAAAAAATAGATTTTTCCTACAGTTTACATAAAGTACGTTTCTTAGACGTCTTGTCATATAGATGACGAATAACTTACATATTTCTTTTTATGCTTTAAACTACTTATATTCTCAAAAATCTATTATAAAATTTTGTATCTTTATAGTTAAAAGTTTTTATTTCTTTTATTGGGTATTTCATAACTACTGAATCAAAGTTTTTCTTTCTATTAGTTTTCCTCTTTTTGACTTATCTCTTTTACCCAGCTATTCTACATGTACAAAAATATTTGCCGTTATTATGATAAATTTATTCAGTTAATCTATTACCAAAATTATAATACCATGACATACCTTATTGTAGTATTTCACTCACTGTTATTTTATTTGTCTTATCTACAATTACATAAATATATAGCTATTGGCATAATGATTCTCGATTTCAGTTTTTGAATTTGACAGTTTATCTCTTTAGCTTCTTACCAATTTGACTTTAGAAATGGTGTAATAACATTTATTTACCTGCTTTAAAATAAAAATGTACTGACTATATTCAGATAATTTTCATATTTTGTAAGTATGGATTTTAGATATCTGTAGTTTCTAGTTTTTCTGTATTGTATTTAGTGTAGGTACTTTAAATCTTACTACCACAGGTAAATATATTATTTTTTTATTTATAACTTAAGCATATTAAATCAAATTTGATCAGTATTAAATTTTGTCTGTTTAACCCGTTTTATTCTCTATAAAAACTGTTATAACTAAATTTTGAGGGTAAAGTGCGACCAAAAATAAATAATTTATTTATGTTTTTAATGCGATGTACTCATAAAATATTATTATGATTCACGATTGGCAACGGTGTAATTTTTAACTCATTTAGCAAATTACTGGCTTGACTCATTGGCTGCACTACATGACGTAAGGAGAATGTCAAGAAGCCAACATTAATAAGTTAAAAACCCTATAAAAGATATTATCAAATAACTCTCTACCAGATCCTTAATTTGTGTATTTAAAAATTTCTGGTTTACTAAAATATCTGTTAAAATATAGTTGTACTGTAAAATTTAAAGTTGCTTAAAGATTTTTTATATAGGTTTTGACATATATTTTTTTTTGGTTGGTAGTAATGTTTGAAAAACAAATCTACCTATTTCAATGTTGGTACATCTGATTTTCTGATTGCCATAAAAGATTTACTGCGACAGAGAATGAATAGTTTCTCATTTCCATGGAAAATGGTAGTAAAAAAATACATTTTCAGTTTGAACAATGTAAGATTAAGTGTTTAGTGAACCAATTTATATCCTTTTGAAACATCAACTATTAGATAATAAAAAGTAAGTATACTATACTTATCACCAATGTTGCTATGAGAAAATTGTTCCTAATGTGATCTAGAAATTGAGCTAGTAGGGTACATATTTGGTTTATATTTATTTTTATATAGAACACCTTGACATGAAAAACTAATTTTCCTACCATATTACAGGGCATAGAAGTTAAACTATAGTTATTATTAATGATTAAATTTCATATGTTGTGATTATTTTTTATTACTATATGGTTCTCAGAATAAATCAAGAGCAAAACTTTTACCTTTCGACTGTTATTTTAAAATAATATGGGGTTAATTTCACTATATGGTTCCTATCAATCGTATATGACCTTGTCCCTGAAATTATCACTTTTACTCCAAAAGATTTGTTTATAAATATTCAGTATTTTCATGCTTTATTTTAGTGACACTTATATGGATAAAATTTCGCTTTTGATGCAGTTTTTATATCTGTTTACTTAAGTTATCTTTAATTTGCGATCTCACTGTTGCAAATTATTTTCTTAAGCACCTCTTGGTTCATCTTCCATATCTTATAAAGTTATGAAGGAAAAATATATTTTAGGTAAAAAAAGTAATACAGTTGTAAAGTAGGGAAAGCTGGTAAGTATGCAATGGTATATAGTTAGATCTTCATTGTTTTTTTTTTATGAACAATTGTCATTCTAATCTCATGTTTTATGCCAATAAAAGCCTAATTCTGCAAAAAGGTATTTTACTACTTGAGCTAAAGTGTGCATTAAATCAAACGAAATCAACTTCAGCTTCTACAATTGTAATCACTTTTTCAATGGAAACACCTTAATCACTTTCAAAATGTAGGGTTTTTAATTGGTTTTGGACAGAAAGGGTTTTGTATATTGTTATTTTTGTTTTTTGGTTTAAGTTTCTGCTTCTCATATGCATACTCAATCCAAAATAGCATTTGTTTGCTATTTTGGATTGAGTAGGCATACACTTGATTTCTTCCGTCATGACGTTCTCCTTGGTGATCAGGGAGCCTAAGCCTGTGATTTTGTGCACCACTTCAAAGGTAGAGTTATCAACCGTGAATGGGTGGCTGATGTTTCTGGCTCTATTGTTGAGTATTGATGCCATTGTCTTAGTTTTCTCCTCATTTATTTGCAGGACCATCTTTTTTGAGGCATTTAGCTTCTAGCTTGCATGTTGTGCAGGCAACTAGGTCAACATCATCTGCATATGCCAAAATTTGGGATGATTTGTTAAAAATGTTTCCTCTGTTGTCTATTTGGTCATCCCTGACCACCTTTTCCAGAGCTATGTTGAAAAGGAGACACACCAGCACATCTCCCGATCATCAAAACATATTTGCCTGAGCACAAAGATCTGGTCTGTTGTTGATCGACCAGACCTAAAACCACATTGATATTCAGTAAGAAGCTCCTCTGAATATGCACTCAGGCGACCATATAAAATACTCGAAAATATTTTATATGCTGTATTAAGGGGGGTTATTCCCCTATAGTTTCTACATTCCAATTGATCACTCTTTTTGTGTAGCGGGCAAATGATCCCAATACACCACTTTTATGGGATTTGTTCCTCATTCCAGGCTCTCAGTTCCTCATTCCAGATTTTATATATGATTAGTCAGAGTAGCACCTCCACATTTAATAAGTTACGTGGGTATACTTCCTGGAGATTTAATATTTTTTAGGTGTTTTATTGCATCCCATACTTCTTGAATTGATGGAGACTCCAATGGTCTATTGTTGCTTGCTTCTGGGGGTGGTTGATTTGGATTCTTAAATTCTTTTCTTTCATTATTTAGATTTTTATAGAATTTTCTTGTTTGATTTTCCTTTTTTTAATGCCTCAAGTTCTTCCAATATTCTATTTTCATAAGTTCGCTTTTTTCTCCAATGGATGTACTTCTCTTCTGAGATCTTTATATTTTTGTTCTTTTTCTCAGGCTTTTCTTTGCTGTATCAGTTTATATGCTTGTTCTTTCTTCTTGTAATGTCCTCCCACTCAGCATCGAACCACTCATTGCGTGGTGGTCCTAGAATGTTATTTGCTGCGTCTTTAATATAATTTTTTTACACATTTCCCATTGTTCACTAATTGTTAGATTTTCGTTAGTTATGTATTTCATTTCATTCATTCATTCATTTCTTGTACCAACTAGAAATTGATCTGAATCAATTTTGACGCCTCGATAGGTGCGGACATCTATAAGGTTGGAGAAGTGTCTAGCATCTATGATCACATAATAAATTTGGTTGTTCTGTAATCCATCAGGAGAGGTCCAAGCCCCCATATGTATTTTTTTGTGTAGAAAACATGTGCTTCTTACGATCATCTTCTTTGAGGCTGTGAAGGTGACTGCTCGGTTTCCATTAGTATTATTATGGAGACAATATTTACCAATGTGCTGTAGATATATTTCTTCTTTCCGATTTTTGTGTTTAGATCACCAATTACCATTTTAATGCCATTTCTGAAACAATTGTCATATGTTCTTTCTAATTCATCATATTAATTGTCTTTTTCTTCGTCTTTTTGTCCTCTGTTGGGGCATGTACATTAATAAGGCTAATATTAAAAAACTTGCCCCTGATCCTTAAGCAGCTCATTCACGGATTTATTGGCTTAAAATCTATAACCAAGTGATTGACTTTATTATTGACTATAAAGGCTGTCCCAAATTCATGTCTGGTTCTATGGTAACTATAGTATATATTGTAGTTTGCTTTTTGGATTATGCCATGGCCTATCCATGGTACTTCTTGTATCGCAGTAATAGCAGCATTATATTGTGCTAATATGTCGCACCTGTTGCGGATGTTTTCCAGCTTTGTTAAGTGTGCTAACGTTCCAGGTAAATACATTAAGATCATTATTTCCATTATTCAGGTCCTCATTTCGTTGCATAGGTTGTCGTCGAGATTTCTGTCCATCATTTTTGACTTTCGATTTCGTAACTATGGGGTTTTACTGGGTTGGGTAGTTAACCCAAAGCCACCCCCTTTTCGGAGAGTCATTTCACCCGCTCTCGTCAGTTCCCTAACCAACTTTTCACCTAGGTTGGATACTGGATCTCCAGCTGGGTTGCTCGGTTAACAGGGGACACCAGCGTGAAGCTGAGAGTCGGATTTAAGTAGAAGAGGCTAGTTGGAGTAAACTGGAATAAGCTCAATGTATTCGCATTCTACCCCTTTATCCCCCTTTTGTGACATTGCTGCTACGAATATTTCCGATCCCATTCCGTCATTACTCCTTCACACTTCATCTCTTCTTTTGACTTCAGAGCTGCATCGTTTGGATTCTGATACTTGCATGCTATTTTTTGAATATATAAATTTGTATACGTCACAAAAATGTCCAAGCCAGGTAAATGCGTGGCAATATTTTCTCTTCTTGCGCGAGCATTGCGAGAACCGCCAAATTTTCTCTATTTTCGTGCATCCTTTGCACGATAATACAAACGCCGGTCCTCTGTTGGCTCAGTGTCTGCATTGATTTGTCTCAATGTTCCCTCATCATCATTTTTTCAGTCTCAGAGTCAGTATCATGTTCACTAAATTCTACATGATCTGACAATATGAAAATAATATACCATGTAATAAAAAGAAATGTTTAGTATTATTGTGCATAAATCTTAGTGTATACCATACACCAGGGGTGCTCAAACTTGAACTGCTGGCGATCTACCTCAATATTTTTAGACTACTTACGATCGACTCTGAGAGACTGCAAGTGTGTGTGATGCAGGGTTGTCGTACATACACGATACACCCTACCTACCTAGGTAGGGCGTACCGTAGCATATATAGATATTAGCTTTCTGCACAATATAGGTACATTATTTTAGTCAAGGTTTGGGTTAGGTTTAGTTAGGTTCTTCTCTACAATATCAATGAAAAAACTCATAGTTATTCAAAATTGCGAGTTTATTTGTTGTTACAAAACAAAAGAGTTACATATGGTGTTAAACTTAACTAAGGAGTGGCTTTGGATGTTGAAGCGTGGCACTGCATGTCCTCAGCATACTTTTCATAAGATGGTACGTAACCACTGAGTGCTAATCGCAAGCATGATGTCATATGATCGTCAGTTAGTCGATTGCGATATTTTGACTTAATTATCTTCATTTCAGAAAATGCAGACTCGCACAAGTAAGTTGACCCAAAAAATGCCGTCAGTTGAAGGGCGATTTGCCTTACATTCGGATATTTATCTTCAGATATAAAACGCCAGAAATTTGTATCAGATACTGTAGCTTTGTGATGTATATCTGATATAATCTGCACCAACTCTGAAAACGTCATATATATCTTCGCCACGGGTCTTCCCCTTCAGAGGAATGATTGTCAAAAATTCTTCCTTAGCCAACATGTCATTGAATAACATCCGAATAAAAATACACAGCTGGGCAGTGTATGTCATATTGATGGATTCGTCGAACTGTAAAGAAAAGTATGTACATTCCATGATATCATGTTTTAGTTTATCTGCGATGTCTTGACTCATGACTTCAATACGCCTTGTGACAGTCGGACGAGATAACTGAAGTTCTCTAATAGCAGACATGATTTCTGTTTTATTTTTAAAATCTCCAAATAAAGTCTCACCCGCTTCAATATATGCTTCCTTCACCACCGATCCATCTTCAAATGGTTTCTTGTGTTTCGCCAAAATATGAGATATTTTAAATGACGCGATCGTAGCAGCTTTTGATTGTTTGGCTGGTCTTGTGAACATGGATTGTTCTTTTTTCAAACAAGATATCAAATCACTTACTTTTCGTTTTCTTAATTCACTCTGTGTCGGAAAATCCTTTTCATAGTTTTTTATGAACCGTTTTATGATGCCTCTCTAAGTTACCACGCTTAGGTATTGCAACTGACGCACGACAAATAACACAAATGCACTTATCCTTCACCATAGAAAAGAAAAATTCTTCCTCCCAATCCTTATTAAAATGATACGTTTTAGATTTCTTCACTGCACTCATTTTCCACCATTTAATAATAAACTTTGTATCGACGTAGGATCGCTATCAAGTTACAATTCAGAATAACTCCAATTCCTGCAGGTGCAACATTTATATCGGCGTGAACGAAAGTCTCGAATGTTCCCGTCAAACGCGCCGCCCGAAACTAGACTGTACCTTCTCTCGTCTAGAAACAATACGGCTTTTCTTTGACAAGTGCCGCGCGTTCCTTTGATAAAGCCACCTTTTGTCGCAAGCAGTGTTATTTTATTACGTAATACATTTTTGTAGTTGATAGAATATCATCCCAAATTTGATTAATAATTATAATAAATATTGAATTAATAAAATAATTAGTTAATATATGTAAATATAAAATATGCTGTGTGGACAGTATTTTGTTGTCCCCACTTCTTTGAATTGCAATGATGCGTAGTCAAGCATTCTATATATTTGTATAGTTCAGTATTAATAAAAACGTTTAACTCTGCTGACAGTAGTTTAGTTACCTACCTACTTATTAAAATTTTTTTTCTTCTCGAGATCTATCCAAAAACCACTCGCGATCGACCAGTCGATCGCGATCGATCGTTTGAGCACCCCTGCCATACACAGTTATGTATTGTATACAAAGTGCTTTCATCTCTGCTGTTTCTAACATCCTTTTTATCCTCTATATGTCAGGTCGTGTTTCAGGGCAGAAATTATAATTGAGGGAATCCCCCAAACACCGCCGCATCTCGTATATAGATTCTAAAGAACAATTATTCAATATCTCTATCATAGATGGTGCCTAGAGTATGTTACATAATTAAATACACATTTAAACAGGTTAAGCCTGTGACCTGTGAGTGCAAACACCGCTATAACGCAAAACATTGACTTTCTTTTTTAACACAATTTAGGCTGTAAACTTTATTTTAAATAGTAAGAAGGTACGTACGATATAAATATCCCAACGAAATATAATAAAAAGTATTGCCAACTGAAAGACATAGCACGTCCAGTGGATTATTAGAAAATTGACAAATATTGCCATAAACAGGAAAAGAAAGAAACAACAACAAAGTAAAAGGTCTACAAGTCTTGGGCTAGTAGACCTCTTACGTTATTATTACATATATATTTATTGGTGACGCATTCCTGTGACTCATCTCATTATATTATTTATTAAACATTAATATTTACTAATTTAATTTTAATTGTCTCTCAAGTTATAATTAAAACTTAAAAATGCTTGTGTGGTATTAATAGAAAGTTTAAATTTCTGGTGATAATGCACTTCCTGTATAGATTTAAATAGCTGATTTTAAGATGAACACAGTTGAAAGCCATCATAAAAGATGGTCAGTGTCTTTTGTCGTTAAATAAACACTATACTGGATAACAGTACATTTTAATCCCTAAATAATATTTGACCAGGTAGTTAGTTCTTCAACTGCATACTGCAGAGGGGTTTGTGAGTTGCTACAGGGAAGTTTGATAAGATACTTAATATTTTGTGAATTTAATAGCTAAATTAGATGGGTAGAATAAAGGTAACTAGTTTTTAAGAAATATTAAATGTATATAGATTAATTTTGACCGAAAATAGTAACGGCGAGGTGAATTTAAAGATGAAAGTTATTTGCAGTAAACATTTTTATTTAGAGGTCACTTCTGTCTTTTAGGATGCAAAATTTTCAATGATTTCATTATAGTCTTAAATGTTTATAAGTAATTGTTTTTCTATCTTAGTCTCAACTGTCCTTGGCCCGTCGTTTTTCGTAAAAAGTTGTTATTCTTGTTCTTAGGCGTACTTATTGCTTCTTTTTCTTCAAAGTTCAGTTATCTCTGCTTGTTATTGTATTAATTATTCTTTGTACCACTTTATTAATGTGACTGTTTTGTTCTTACTTGTTTTATTATATATGAAGGGTAAGGCAGGGGCGTGCGGTGAAATTTAAAACAAGGGAAGCAATTTATAAAAAAAAATGTAAAAACTCACCTATTTATAATGTAATTCAATTCTTCTACCATTTTTCGCAAACTCGTCTATAACTTCATTGTAAAAACTTGGATATTGTGACATTTATTTAACCAGATTATTTTCAATTGCCAAAAGGGAAACATTAGAGAGTCGAACTT
Organism: Diabrotica balteata; assembly: GCA_918026665.1. Taxonomy (NCBI): domain Eukaryota; kingdom Metazoa; phylum Arthropoda; class Insecta; order Coleoptera; family Chrysomelidae; genus Diabrotica; species Diabrotica balteata. The sequence continues at coordinate 3,624,234 of OU898284.1, forward strand.
GTCCTGTCAAGTTTCTTAAGTAAGTCTTTATTCGTTTTGGTGTTGAAAAACTACGTTCTACAGAGGCACTAGTAGCTGGAATGGTAGTACTAACTCAGATAATTTCACTACCACCGAATATGCTTTCTCCAAAGAAGTTGTTAATTACATACCCTCGGTACCACCATCTATGGTTGAGTTATTGAATAATTGTTCATTACATACTATTTTAATAATCGTCAAAGTTCTAACCCACAAATTAGGTTAAATGAGATTTTCATTGATAATAACAAATCCAAGTGGGTTGAATTTTTTCTAAAAAATGTATGTCGATATAAGTAATCATGTTATAAGAGTGGTTAAAAGAGGCTGAGTAGGTTGGATCACTTTAACGCTCCATGCGAGAACAAAACTACTACTGTGCATTTTTTTTGTGTTGAAAACATCAAAGTAAATTGGATGTTTTCTACTTATAAATTTCGGTAGAGTTAAAAATAAGAGTGTAATCAGAAATCGTCCAAACCACTTGGTATCATTTTAAGTTTATGTTAAAAGTAGTTTGAATCTTCATTTGAATTTTATTATGGGAATGTGCCCTGTTAATGTTAATGATAATGTTTACAACTTGCCTTGAGGGTGTAAACCCTGGAACTTGGTCGATCAAAATTAATTTATTATAGGTACTCATCTTACGCATAGTAATTACTTTCCTTTAGTTTTAAGTAAATGTATGTATCTATTGATAAACATTTCTTTTTATTCAGTTGTGTCTTGATTTTTCTGACCGTTTCGGCTTAAAAATAATTATTTAACCCTGAGCTACTATCGTGTATTTACACCCACGTAACTACTATCGTGGGGTCATAGATGACCCGAATTTTAAAAACCTCTAAACAAGATATAAAAATATATTTTTTATTGTTTTTGTATTTTTGACAAATGAATGTGTATATAAAAAAGAGATTTTTTGTAAACTTAAATTTTATTTTAAGAAAATTAAGATGCTATAATAAAAATTATAGAACTTTTAAAATAAATTTTGATCAAAAACATAACTCATTATTATAACAAAAAAAATATATCTTAAATTGAAATTAACGGTTCATTTTCTGTAAAAGTAGTTTATAATAGTAACGTCTTAACCTAATACAAAAGAAAATCATAATAGAGTAACCATATAAAAAAATAACAGTCATGTTTTTTTTCGTAATGTTAGAATCTTGCGACAAAAATATTTGAACAAATTGTAAGTGTTTATCTATTCTTTGCACATAGTACAGGTAACTCTCTGAAGTGAATGTGTTTTGCAGATGGTCCTATGACATTCTGCGCAAAATGTGGAATGTTTGTTATCCTTACCTCTGGGACACAAGTAGCATCTACGTCTTACAACTGGCCTTTCTGGTTTGGTCTGATCTTGATGAGTAATTTTATTTTCTAATGCTTTGGAAATTATCGAGCGTAATTCTCTTGACAAATTTGGCATTGCAAATCTTACTTCTAAATGTTCATTTATAAGACTGATTCCCAGCTCTTGAATAAAATCCGATCGATTTTTTCTAACCCCAGGATTAGCTGCGTGAAAAATAATGTGACTGTTTACTATAGCAATATCCATTATGGAATACCAAATTACTAACGACCATCGCTGGCATCTTCGACCTGAACGATAAAGTGCACATTTTTGATCAAGTGCATCAACGCGCCCTTTCGACGAATTGTAGAAAGCTATTATATCAGGTTTGTGCATTCCTGGTCAACAGATTTGTCATGATGCATAGACGACAACATAATTACACTTTTAATTTTTTGAGGGACATATGATACCAGGTAAAACCAAATAAACACTTATTAACTTCGTAATTTTTATTTGGTTGAAATTGTGGAGGAATTTCTCTCTTATTTTTACGCATTGTACCTACATAGGTAAGTCGAAGTTTTTTTAGTTCATCAACTAGCTCTATTGAGGTGAACCAATTATCACCAGTGACATTTCGGTTACTATTGGCAATTGGTTCCACTAAAGCAAGTACTGATCTTGTAGGTATCGATAGCTTTTGGGCATTAGGATCATTTGTTTTACCCGTATACACAAAAGCATTTACCAAATAATGTGTTTTTGCGTCACATAAACACATGATCTTGATGCCGTACTTGACTGGTTTGGCTTTCATGTACATTCTGAAAGGGCATCTACCTCTAAACCCAACCAACATCTCGTCCACTGTAACATATTCGGAACAGGTGTAGTTTGCTGTACTGTTAGATACGAAACATTTAAATAAATAGGACACTGCTGCAAGTCGATCTCCATTGGCCTTCTTTTGCTCTCTTATGTCATGATTGGCAAATCTTATTGCTGTGAGAAGAAATAAGAAGCGTTCTTTTGACATTGTAGCACGAAAAATTGGCCTACCTAAAACACTTGTCGAAAATAATGAATCGACATTCTCATGATTAGACTTTAGTACACCTGAAAGGTATAAAAGTTCCAAAAAAGCCTTAAGTTCACCTTCGTTTAGATGATCGACAAATGTACATGTACCCCCATAATTTACACTGAGCTCGGTAATTTTTTCATTTGTGTACTCTAGAATAGAGGCCAACATGTCAGGAGTTATAAGAAGTGACCAGGATTCAAGTGGACTAGATGGTTTTGTTTCTAAGGCAGGTCCACAAAGACCAAGAAGGTGTGTAATAATGTTCTGTGCGCGAATTTTTGATGGGGCCGGAGCATTTTTAGCCCACGTATATCTGTTCCGTCCCTAGTAAAAATTTGTTTCATTATTAGATGCTGTTTCACATTCGTCGCTTGATAAGTCACTTACGTCAATTTCTGAATCTGTGTCGTGAACCGAATGTTCACTTTCAGTGTCAATATCACTGTTATTAGAGTCACTATAAGTACCAATATTTTCGGTTGGTTCCTCCAGAGATTCGAGAAAGTCAAAAACATTTTCACTTGTCACCGTACTTCCGCTAATTCTTAAAGCCATTTTAATGTATTATCTTAAATAATAATAACGTAACTACTATGGTGGGGTCAAATCCGACCGGAACTCAGCAGCACGTGTGCACTATCCCACTGATCGTTTGCTACTAAGCGGCATGTACTTAATTGGGAGAATACATAGAATAACAAGGTCGTTCGCCAAACTGTCTACCAGTGGCGCACGAAATTTCAAGTCCTGGGGTCAAATTTGACCCCACGATAGTAGTTCAGGGTTAATAATAATTATGTCAAGGAATGTTAACCTGCTTTTAACCTGATGATGGAATTCTTATTCCGGAAACGTTCGTGTTAATTTGATGTAGCCCTTTTAAGGGCTTTTTAAATATACCCACTTACAAAGATTTAACCTCTTTTTTTATTCATTTTACTATTTAACTTTCTCAACTTTCAGATATTTACACACCAGGTCTCTTACTGTTGTTAGGCAACCACTATTACCCGATCAAAAAAAAAATTTAATTTCAATTTTCATTGGATTTCAACTTAATATTTTAGTATATATTATATATATTATATATCATTATTATTACTCATGATGTCATAGATTCAACTTCAAATATTATTTCCATTAATTTAATAACTTACTTGTTTTTTAATAATAGAGATTTGCAGATTTAAGACAATAAATATCATTTAAACAAATTTAATTTTAACTAAAGGTTTTCATTAATAAGATATTAAGTATTATTACGACAAAATAAATTTTATAATTTTTAAAAATTACATTAGTCTCTGAACATACCCATACCTCGTCATGTTTAAGCTGTCTTTTTGAAATATATTTCCTGTCACCTCAGCCAGTTGATCTGTGTCGTTTTAACGGACAAGAAATACGTGTTCAAACCGAGCAAGGAGACATTGAGTCATAGTATAATTTAAATTTGGAATCATGTAAAACATATATGGATGTCACAGCTACAAATTTAGTGTTGGTTTCAATGGACCGCAGGAGTGTGACGTCACGACTGTCACATTGTCATTATTACTTTCCAAACAAAAGTTGAAATGTCACAATCTCAAGACTTTTTAATTTCTATAAAGTTAACATTTTGCTTCCTCTGCTGCTTTTTCTTGTGAGTATAGTGTTTTTTACGATAATACCATCATAATTCAGAGTTCTATTTCTATGAAATATAGTTTAAAAGTTTAAATTAAAGAAATTCTAACTTTACTTTCTTGATATATGCATTTTATTTCTATTAACATAAAATAATGTGCTTTATTATTTACACAACCTTGTAAAATTGTTGTAGTAACTATTAGAATACTTAAATATTGCAAAAAGCGGAAAGATTCTATAAAATAAATGAAAAAATAACGAAAAATACAAATTATCCACACTAAACAACTTTTGTTTGGAAAGTGAAACTGACAGATGTCAATAAAATCTACGTCATCACTCCTGTGGTCCAGTGGTCCATTACATAAGAAGGCACTGAAGATGATCTGATTAGATTGAAAACGTTATGCTACTGTATAAATTTTGACGAAACTTTTTAAAAGTTTTACTTACCTATATGTTTTTTATACCTAAATACAAATGTGAAGTGTTTTAACTTCTGTATTTTATATATAGTAGTTGTTTTACAAATAAATATAATTTATGTTATATCAAATGCTTTATATACATTTGTTTGACAAAAAAGTAGTTTATTTATTTGTTCATTCAACCCACGGGACCAATAGACCCGAATGGTAAGTAATGCACGAAGATTAAACATTTATAAGCAAATCGAGAACTGGACATTGAAAACCGTAAGGTTCTTTTGAAATGCGGTTGTTTAGAGGCCTACTAAAAATTTCATAAGCCGACAGAATTAGAAATGTGATAACATGGTGAAAGAACGGAACACTTTTTAACCGTTACATGAGTAAGAAAGTTTCCAATTTGGTAAAATTCACTGCCTTAATCTTTTCACTGTGGGAACTGTATAAAAATATGATGTTAAAACAAATCTGAGTTATAATCTTTTCGCAATCAAGATGGAGTAATAAATAAAAATGTTACAGAAATTTGCAGCACAGGAGGCTCAAACAAAATACAGTCGATTGTCGTTAATTCGAAACTCGAGGGACTCTATAAATATTACGAATTATTGAGTGTTTGAAATATCAAACGGTTCGAAATTTGTGGGAGAATCACACCGATTCCTAAACAAGGTAAAGACCCTAATTTGGCCCATTCTTATAGACCAATTTCTCTGCTATCATGTGTGCAAAAAACTTTCGAACGTATGATAAAACATAGGCTGGAATGGTGGCTACATAAAAAAGACCTGCTTAGGCTCTGTCAGTTTGCATACAAAAGAGCAGTGGGTACGCTAGATGCACTTACAACCTTAGTAACAAATATTCAAAATAATTTCTATAGAAATAACTTTCTTTCAACAATTTTTATTGATATTGAGAAAGCATATGACACTTAAGCTTAAATATTTTGAGTAAAAAAATGATTAATGACTTTAAAATTCCTAAGGGAATAGTATATGCCATTATCGGACTATATTCAGAAAGACATGTTTATGTCAGTGATTTTAACAACCATTTATTAGCTCCAAGATATTTTTTACAGGAATTCCACAAGGAGCTGTCTTCTTTTTTCACAGTCCTTTTCTTTTTAATTTATACACAGCTGACCTACGTAAATTTAAGTTAGAAAAATATCCTTTTAAGATCATCCAATATGTAAATGACTTCAGCATATACTGTGAAACAAAGAAGAGAGATGATGCTTTTGGATTTTTAATGGATACTTACAACGTTGTAGAAATATGGTTGGAAGAAAACCACCTTCAACTGTCAGCCACAAAATCAGCAATTACCATTTTCATGACATACTATTCCCAATACTTATACAAACATTTATAGTAAAACAACAAGAAATTATAATGGATCACAAGCTCACATGGAAATTTCACATAGAATATAATTAACTTGGTGGGGAACAGATCTTCAGACTTCCTTACTTTTTTGTAGAACATACATTCGCTCTATCATTGATTATGGATGTTGGTTATATGGATCTGCCAGCAAGAATTTACTCTTCTTACGGTACCTTATCCTTAAGGACGTTGGCCATTACATTTGCCCATTTAATCTTATTTGTAGCAGCCCTGAATAGTTCTATGGAGGTCATGTTCGTCCATTGCCGTAGGTTTTTAAACCAAGAGATTGCGTCTTCTTCCTGGTCCTCTTTTGCTATTGACTTTGCCTTCGATTATAAGTTGGAGCAGTTCATACTTTTTTCTTATGATGTGACCAAAATATTGTGTTTTCCGCTCTTTTATTATAAGCATAAGCTCTCTTTCCTTATTCATCCTCCGCAAGACTTCCGCATTTGTCGTATGGCTCATGTAGGATATTCTGAGCATTTTACGGTAACACCAGAGTTCGAATGCTTGGATTCTTTTTTGTGTTGCTTCTGTTATTGTCCAGGCTTCAACACCATAGAGCAAGGTGGAGAAAACATAGCACTTAAGTATTCTAGTTTTGAATGAGATGCCCAGCTGGCGGTTGCATAGAACTTTTTGCATTTTGTAAAACATTGTACGTGCCTTTTCCAGGCGTATTCTTATCTCTAGTGAGTGGTCTCAAGTTTCATCCAGATTACTTCCAAGGTACGTTGTTCTTGTTACTCTTTCCAGATCTGTTCCGTCGACATTGACCTTCACCCTTCTGTTTTGGTGCTTGCTGATGACCATCGTTTTTGTCTTCTTTGTATTCAATTTCATTCCAAATTCTCTACAGGCTGTCGTTACTCGGTCCATTAAGCGTTGCAGGGCTTCAGCATTATCTGCCAGTATGACAGTGTCATCAGCATATCGCAGGCTATTTATACATTGCCCGTTTATAATTATACCATCCGAGGTGCCTTCCAAAGCTTTCTGAAATATCTTCTCAGAGTAAACATTGAACAGCAAAGGTGATAGGACACATCCCTGTCTTACTCCCTTCTCGATTTTGATTTTTTCAGATGTTTCGCTTTTTATTCTGATTTTAGCCTTTTGTTCTTGGTAGGTTATCGTCGATATTACATGACCTTAAAATATCTATAGTAGTGGTATAAACACCGATGTCAGCCAATCATTTGGTATTATGCCTGTTTCGTATATTTTGTTAAATATATCTTCCATTACTTCGATGTGTTCGTCTAGTAATATCTTTATTATTTTAATTGGGATATTATCTTCCCCAACAGCTTTTCCGTTCTTTAACTGATTTGCCTCTTTGATAATTTCTTGCTTTGTGATATAAGTCCAGTCGATGCCTCCTGCATGTAAATGTTCGTTATCTCTCGGTCTTGAAACATCTCTTCCACGTATTCTCTCCATCTACCTATTTGATCTTCTATGTTCAGTAGCGGGTTCCCATGTTTATCTTCGATGAAAGACGTAAGAGTTTGTTTAAATATTCCAGCGGCTTCTTTTACTTTTTTATGTAGATTGAAAGTATCATGTCTTTATATTCCAACTCTTCAATTTCTTGGCATCTTTCACTTAGCCAGGTTTCTTTGGCTTGTTGGATCTTTATTCTGATATTCTTGTGTATTTGCTTGTATGTTGTTTCATTTTTACCTCTGTATTTAAGAACTTACTAAACAAATTAAACATATTTATAAACCAGTGTCTGCGGATCTGTATTGGTGCCATGAAGACAATTTCTATTGAGCCCCTTTATGTTGAAGCACTTGAGCCTCCAATTTCTCTTAGAAGACATTTCTTGGCCGAAAACATTTTACTAAAAATTAAACACCAGATCACTTACCTTTATACCGAAAGTTAAATTTATTAAAGCAAATTGTGTAAACACTGGAAGAGCAAACAACATTATAACAAGCATCTTATCCAATTGGGACTTTACAGAAGACGGTACAGGATGTGCCTTTTACATCCCCATGGAGAAGGCAGAAGAAATGTTTAAATTAAAAACAAATATTTCCATATTTAGTGAGGGGGCAATTATTACCATATATCAAGCCCTACTTTTTGTTTCTAACAGGGCATCCTCCGTTATTATTGTTTCAGATTCCATGTCAGTTCTCGCAGCCATTAACCAACCTTTTTTTTTCAAACCACATACTCATTTCTACATAATATTAATCAGGGTTGGGCTGTTTTAAAACAAGCTTTTTAAAACAACGTTTTAAAACATGGTTAAAAACACTGAAAAAAAAAACAGTTGCATTTTAAAACACCGTTTTAAAACATTGTTTTAAAACATAGTTTTTTTTTCGTTATTGTTTATTATTATTTTGTTTATTAACATTTGTTATAAGACATTTGTGTTTGCTAATTTGCAAAATTGCAAACATAGATTATAGAGTAAGTAGGTGCAATAACAATATTAATGCTAAGTAAAAAGTAAAACTCAAAAAAAGTAACTGACTAAACTTTATTTATGTTCAGGTAGCAAGCATACTAGTACTGTTGTACAGTGCTAAGGCACGAAATGACAGTATTTCGGGCATTACATTTGGGTGAAAATCCGAAATAAATAACAATGCTCTATCAACTTCCACCTCAGAGAGTTTCTGACCTAAGTACTGAGGGTCTAATAAATAAGCTAAATAATGCGCATCTGTTATAGCCAGTTGAAAACGTGCTTCTGCTTTATGAAGTTCCAACACGTTGCTACAACCGTTAGATTGAGCTTCACTTTCACTTTGGAAATAACCCAGTAAGTCCTTCCAAATGTCTGTTGCATCTGCCATGGTGCAGGTATTTCTCTGGCATTTATCCAAAGCCCATATGTGTGCCAGTTGAGGTTTATGGGAATCCCCTTTAGAAATCCAGTGAAGTACGTAATTATTTTAAAAACTTTTTTTTTTTTTGTTTTAAAACAGTGTTTTTTTGTTTTAAAACAATGTTTTTTTTAGATGAAAAAAAAAACTGTTTTAAAACAAAAAACATTGTTTTTAAATAAAAAAAAAACATGTTTTTTGTTTTTTTTTTAAAAACATTTTTTGTCCAACCCTGTATTAATTAAAAAATTAGTGAAACACTTTAAAGAAAGTAAAAAAAATGCGATATTAATATGGCTCAAAGGACACAGTGGAATTAAACATAATGAACATGTGGACCAATTGGCCAAAGTATTTATTCAGTGGATACTACAAAATATCTACTAAGTATTTCTGATTTGGTTGTTACACGCAAGGCAGTCTTAAAATATAAATGGAGTGATCTATGGTCTGAGTTTTGTTTTACCAACCCAAATAGATACACTTTTTTACACAATTGTCCATGTATCACATTGGCATAGATCTTATAATATATAATTAGGCGTTATATAACAACTATATCTACGCTAAAATTTGGACATGCTTGTTTTCCTGCTCATCTTGCAAGAATTCATATGATTGAGAGTAAAAACTGTGTGGAATGTGGGGTACAAGGCGACCTAGATCATGTAATTTTTGGTTGTGCCAATCGTTTTTACTTTTTTACCTTTGTTTTCTCTCCTTTATATGTTTAATCCTATTTACCGTGGCCTGGTTTTCCTGTGTATGTTATATAGTAGAATGTCCTGATGGGCCCCTGGACGTGAAGCGAGTGACCTATTAAGCGCCTATTGAGATTAAAAGATCATGTAATTGGCTGTATGGCAAACTGCCGAAGCCATTTAAAAACAAAACTTAGATATTTTTTATGTGACGCGCTTGTAAGTAGGCTCACTAATAATATGGTGAAAAAAACACAATCTTTAATAAAAAAATAACCTTCTATGACCAATAGGAACCGAGGTAGCATTTTTTATTCTTAAAATCGTATTTCCATTGTTTATTGACTTTAAAAGCTGAATATTGAACAGATTATGAGTAAAGATCTAGATTTTATGATCCAATTTATAGATAACATATGTAGAGAAAATGTAAAAAAGTTGTATCCCGTTAAAGTGATGTACTCGTAAAATACTGCTACGTTAAATTGGAGGGGAGAACTTTCCGAACTCCGCTTTTTTTAGAATGGAACTTCAAATTGAGGCGCGCTGGAAAATTTTGCAATATCTCGCCTTCTATGGCACGCAGAACATTAATTTTTTATAACTGGGGTATCTCGAGAAAATAATAAGAACTGGTCCGTAATAACCTTTGTAGTACTTTCATCAGACTTTCCTGCTTTGGCATTACATCTCATGATGATGACTATATGAGTCAATAAACTTCTTTTCAACTTAAATTGTTGCTTATTCCCAATAAAGTGGTAATTTCTTTAAAGTGCCACAAGAAAATAGGTTCAGACCTATATTTTATTATCTTTAATGCCCTAGGCAATAAATATACTAATTAATACTTTTTTTAAGGTCACAATGCCGGATCCATTACCTTTGGATACCGGACCATCCATTGAGCCAAATTCAGAACCTTCAGCGCAGCGCCTACTTGGAGTAATCGATCTATCAGAACCGTCCGCTTTGAGCTATCAAGAACTTAGGGCTATACACAATTCCAAAGGTAAGAATTAGACGAAACATTTTATAGGATGTCACAAAAATCGTTAGAGAAATAATTATGACATTATGAGAAATAACTATATAATGGAATTAATTGCAAAGGATATTTTTTTTTATTTATTCATAAACTATACAGTGAAAGATTACTTCCCTAAGAAATACTAGTGACATGTGGCCAAAACTTTCTAAATTTCATTTCTAAAATTAGTAGCTGTAAACATGGCTGTAGACCAAGCCAACTTTCTCCTCTTTTGAGATGTCACATTTAGCGAAAGTGTTTTTGAAAAGAACATATAGTGTGACTAATTTAGGGTCAGAAGTTAGAAAATGTAGTGTGTCTAAAGGTTTAAGTTCTACAGAATCTAAATTCCTTAAGATGCGATCCCGAATTAGAGACGAGCGATTTAAAAATTAAAAAAGCGTGGACGCAGTAACGTATCAGCATGTTGGGGAATATTATATTCATAAAAATAATAAAAAGAAGGAATTCTTAAATACCTATTACAGTACATATACAGGGTGATTGATTAGTGTGAGGAAGGTCAGTAGATTTGTTATAGTACAAATTACAAAAAAAAATTATTGACAAAAATTGTAGGCAGCTTTAAACTCCACATTTTAAAATTAGTTACAATCTTACAGGGTGTTCCATAAGATGGTGGCAGACCAAACTTATGTTTTTTTTAAATGGAACACCCTGTATTTTATTTTAAATTTGAAATCTGCTTCACTTCCACATCACAACAATGTAAAGTTTTATTATGTTATACCGGGTATTTAAAAAGTTATAAACAATATTACCTGAAAATCGTATCAAGTTTAACTCCCTGTATAATTAATGAGGAGTATAGGAACATTGGTCTATTGCAACCATAGTTTTTTAATAATTGTTAAAAATTATAAAACATATTCGCTTTCATAATATTCGTTAAATCAAATACAGGGTAAGTCAAAATGCAAGTACCTACATAATTTTCTTGGTAATTTTAAATACAACACCCTGTATTTTATATCACTATCGAAAAGTACTAATATCGTACTTCAAATTTTATGAAGTACTCCCTATACCTAAAGTTGTCAGTTTTCTAGATATTTCTATTTTTCCATCAAAGTATTAATTTGGTAGATATTTTAACGTTTACCAATAATTATTGTGAGTTGGCCATGATCGATTTGTCAGAAACTGACAGTTTGACATTATTGTTTATTAATTCTTCTTCTTCATGTACCATGTCCTTTCAGAACGTTGGTTACCATCATAGTTATTTTAATTTTATTCACTGCCACCCTAAATAGCATGCTTGTACCTACACCATACCAGTCTCGCAAGTTCTTCAACCATGAGGTTCTTCTTCGTCCTGGACTGCGTTTGCCTGCTATTTTTCCTTGCATGATATTTTGTAGCAATCTATATTTGGGACCTCTCATTACATGTCCGAAATATTCCAGCTTTCTCTGCTTGATGCTTTTTATGATCTCAGTAGTCTTGCTGAGACGTTCAAGTATTGTGGAGTTACGAATCTTCTCCACCCAGGAAACTTTTAAAATTCTTCTATAGCACCACATTTCGAAAGCCTCAAGGCGATTTTGATCGATTTTATTCACAGTCCAGGACTCGACAGCATAAAGTAAGACCGAGAACACGTAGCAGCGAAGTAGGCGGATCCTTAATGCCAATTTTAGGTCTCTGTTACATAACACCTTGGACATCCTTCTAAAAGCAGCTCTAGCCTACTCTATTCTGGATTTAATTTCGCCGTGATTTTCTGCATTACAATTTAATTGCTGTCCAAGATAGACGATTTTATCAACTTGCTCAAGTTTGAGTAAAAGACAAAGAAAAGAAAACAATTTATTTCAAATAAAATTTATAAAAAATAACTGACGGAAAATTAAAAAAAATAACAACACATAGAAAAATAAAAAACAACAGTAATTTTAACTTATCTTACTTAAGTAAGGTGTTCAAAATGACCTCCCAAAACATCTATGCATACTTGAAAGAGGTCATTGAAAGAGTGCTTACATTACTAAGCATTTGTAAAGAAACATTTTGAAATGCAATTCGGATTCTATTTTTCATATCATCCCTTGTTGTTGGAGGTATTTTATATACTTCGTTCTTAACGTAACCCCAAAAAAATTAGTCCATTTTATTGAATTCTGGTGACCTTGGGGACCACCTTACTGGTCCATCCCTTTCGATCTATCTTTCACCAAACTGATTATTAAGTTCACCACGTACTAATCGTTGTGGTGCACAGGAGCACCGTCATGTAGAAACAACATTTGTTCACGTATATTACGTGGAACCTCTTCTAATAATATCGGTAACTGATTTACGATAAAATCTAAATAAATCTCACCATTTAAGTTATCTTCAAAAAAATATGGTCCTACTACATGGTTACCGACGATACCGCCCCACACATTTAGAGACCATCTTGTTTGACTATGTGTTACTATGTGGTATGGATTACTTTGAATTAGTTGAAGTTATGCTTATTAACAGGACGTTTCGATGGAATGTAGTTTCATCACCAAATAGGACATAATCAAAAAAATCTCTCTGCTCATTAATTTTTTCTAAGGCCCATTCACAAAATACTATTCGTTTCTGAAAATCATCATTATTTATTTCTTGGTGCTTTTGAATATGATAAGGGTGCATCTTGTTTTTAAATAGAATGTTTTGAACAGATCAGTAACTAAGTTCTTGTTCATTGGAAATACTCCTTATACTTTGTGTGTGGGTTTTCTGTAACTGCCATCAACACACTCATTTCGTTTTCCTCTGTCACACTAGTTTTTGTTCGTTCATGTTTTTCATAATTCGCTGAACCAGTGCGGTTAAATCGATCTTTCAATTTTTCAAATGTATCTTGTCTAGGTTGCCGCCTATCTGGAAACCGTTGTTGATAAATTCTAGCTGATAGTACTGAATTTTTATTGCACTCCCCCAATTTCAAGATCATATCTACCATTTCATCAGTAGTAAAATTCATTATTGCTAATTTAAATTGAATTGATTACTGAATTAATCAATAATCATTGTTCATAATTTACTGTGTATCCCAATACTGAATTAATAAACAATAATGTCAAACTGTCAGTTTGTGACAAATCAATCATGGCCATCTTACAATAATTATTGGTAAACGTTAAAATATCTACCAAATTATTTGATGGAAAAATAAAAATATCTAGAAAACTGATAACTTTGGGTATAGGGAGTACTTCATAAACTTTGAAGTACGATATTAGTACTTTTCGATAGTGATATAAAACACAGGGTGTTCTATTTAAAATTACCAAGAAAATAATGTACTTGCATTTTAAGTTACCCTCTATTTGATTTAAAGAATATTATCAAAACGAATATATTTTATAATTTTTAACAATTATTAAAAAACTATGGTTGTAATAGATCAATGTTCCTATACTCCTTTTTAATTATACAGGGAGTTAAACTTGATACGATTTTCAGGTAATATTGGTTATAACTTTTTAAATACCCAGTATAACATAATAAAACTTTACATTGTTGTGATGTGGAAGTGAAGCAGATTTCAAATTTAAAATAAAATACAGGGTGTTCCTTTTAAAAAAACATAAGTTTAGTCTGCCACCATCTTATGGAACACCCTGTAAGATTGTAACTAATTTTAAAATGTGGACATAAGCTGCATACAATTTTTGTCAATAATTTTTTTTTCTAATTTTTACTAACAGATCTACTGGGCTTCTTCACACTAATCAATCACCCTGTATATATAATATTGAAAAGGTATACCAAATACACAAGCGTATATATCAAATTTTATTAAAATAAAACAATTTATAATGGTTGTTCTATGTCACTTAGTATATTAAATATATCCGTAGGGCGAGTTGTAAGCAATGCTAGATCATTATCAAAACAAGAAATTCTGGAATCATACTTCGAAAGTGAATTCCATGCAGCTTCATCCAAAAAAATCACTCTTGATTTTGTAAGGTATGTATTTAATTATTTATTCAATTTGTTAGTTTTTTTTTGGCAGACATTTACAGATTAAGAAAATTTTTGTATTTTGTTGAACTTTTATCAACTATTAACGCATTGGTTTTATAACCCAGGCATTACAGCAGCTTACTTAAACTGCTTTCTCAATGTCTTGAGGATTCATAATTCAAATCACAATTTGATTAATCATTTAAATTAATAAAAGCAGGAGCTATGTTACTGGCATCAAGGATCTTTGTTGTCCTTAGTCATTAGTAATTCTTTTGGCATCTCTGATATAGTTGCCCATGTTTCTAATATGATCTTGAATAATACTACAGTCATTACCCAAGTATATATTAACAAAAACGTTTATTTTATCTGTTCAATTGCGTTTTTAATCCTAAGATTAGTTTTAACTTCCACTTTTTAATAACTATCAATAATATTTGCAAGAATAATCACAGCCCAGTGAAGTACAACTTATATGCTGACCACCTGGTTTTATATTGCCTCGGTGAACTTATGTTCACAACTACAAAAAGCAGTAAATGAACTAACTTCTTGGTCTATAAGTTTTGGTATTAATTTATCGGCTGAAAAATCAAAAGTACTCAAATTGAATTGAACATGTAGCATATTATTACCTCAAATTGCGTTAAATGGGTTGCCAAAACTCTCAGACACTCTCTTTTGCACGGATGTCCAAGATATTTCCTTTGCTTAATTTTTGAATTTTCATTTTCAATTAACATTTAACTGTAAAGTCAGAATAACTACTAAATAAAAGCCTTATTATCATTATGTAGTCAGAGAACGGCATAAAATCGCTGACATACGCACATCGTATTATTTTAAGTTGCAATTAGTAATTAGATATACGCATTCCAAGCGGTCAATATTTTCTACTGATTTCTATGATTCATGACATATCGTATTCTCACCGAAAAACAAATAAACTGTCGTTACTATAATTAAAATAAGATAAAATAAAATTATTTTTTGTAAATACTATTTCTTCTTCTTCTAGTTCCTATCCGCTTCGGATGTTGGAAATCATATTGGCAATCATAACCTTGCTCGCTGCGGCTCGAAACAGCTCCGTTGAGGTTTTCTTAAACCATGTTCTTAAATTCCGCAGCCATGATATTCTCCTTCTACCGGGTCCTCGCTGATTTCTCATAACGTGTCCCAGATATTGCAATTTTATGCGTTTGATCGTAATAAATACTATTTATCTAATTAAAATCATTTTCCCTACTTTTCATCTCTTGTTTCGAATGGGCACTTTTGGTCAATTACGTTAAAAAACATTATGTTTATGGAAACGAAAATACAAATTATACAACCCTACAACCCTAAATTGTGCTTGTGTGTGTCGTGGCAACGTTGCTATCGTCCATAAGAAATACCTGGCCCTATTTCCGCAATGTTATTTTCTAAACGTGGAACGTAGTATAGGTTTATTTTTTGATATTCGACAAACATGTAAACCAAAGATATTTCAGGTCTCTTGACATTCATTACACCGCATTACGAATCTGTCTCGGGAGTTTTCCAGCTGAACTTAACCTTTCGCTTCGCACGCAACAAATTCTTCTAAAATATTTGGCTAGAGTGTCCTGGAATCAAAACAACCCTGTATATAAGCTAATTTACAATCCCTATAACTGTGAGCCTAACAATAAATACCAAACATTACTTCAAATTTTATTTCTCTTTCACGACCTGTTAATTTTTCAGTTACAGATACCCATATATTGTCATTAACTTCTTCTTGGATTGCTATTTTTAAAAAATTAATCTGTCGTTTAATAATTATCACAAAAATGAAACCAATAGCCAAATTCTGAGGCAATATTTCCTAGAGCTGGTCAACACACACTTATATGACTAGATTCTTAACACAGATGCATTTAAAACAGACGGGACTTGGATATTCTGTAACAACTGTAAATAGTATAGACTCCATCCATACAGGAGGGGTGTATGCCATCCTTTAAGCATTGAAATCATTATGTAACCAAACAAATCCAAGAACACTGCAATATGTACAGAGTCGATGTCCTCCATCGACTCAATTAAAAATATATATATTCCGAACATCCATTAATTCATGTCATACCCGAAATAACAAACTATCTCACTTCTTCTGAATCAAGCATAACATTAATCTGGATTCGTTCACACGTTGGCATTTTAAACAATGATACTGCTGCAAAAAAAGCAATTACAACCAAATCAGACATCAAATGCGTTCAACTACGAGCAAGAAGAAGAAAAAATACTTTATACAAGGTCTTACAAATGTGATCCTCTCTTTGTTAACTATTTTCCATCCACTCTTGAATGTAGGTCTCTCCTAATTGCTTTCATGTTTCTCTATCTTGCGCCAATCTAATCCTCTGTTTACCTTCCTCTGTTCTTATGACATCTACCCATCTTTTTTGAGGCCTTCCGATGCTTCTTGTTGTCGTCCTTGGTCTCCAGTCTAGAATTGTCCGTGTCGACCTGTTGTCATTATGTCGAGCTACGTGACCTGCCCAGCGCCATTTCATTTTTCCATAATCTTCGTTCTACGTCTTATCTCGGTGTTTCTAATATTGTCTCTCAATGATAATCCAAGCATGATTTATTCCATTCCTCTTTGCGTTGTTTCTAATTTTTTAGCAGATTTTTTGGTAAGGGCTACTGTCTCCAAGCCGTAGGTACAAACTGGTAATATGCATGTGTTATACACCTTTTTTTTTAAGTTTACAAGAATTGAGGTGTTCTTCAAGATATATGTTAGTTTACCGAAAGCACCGCATGCCAGTTGTGTTCTTCTTTTAATTTCAGCATCTTGATTTGATTTTGCTAGTTTGATGACATGAAGCCATCGGTGATTGGGCATCGTTCTCGTTTAATAAGTTTGTTTCGTTCTAATCTCGTCTGTATTTTAATCTTCGCTCTAACCAATCTATGGTCACTCCCGGTATAGAATGTTTTTGTTATTGGAGAGTATGTAGCCTATTTCGTTTTTAGTTTTCTTGTCTGGGCTGATCCATGTCCATTTACGTTATTTAGATTTTTTAAAGAAAGTGTTGAGACAAAATAAATTTTCGTTGTTTAAGTAGTTGTACAACATCTCATCTCTTTCGTTCCTGTTGCCCAGTCCAAAGCGGCCGATATATTGTGCGTCGCCCTTTTCTTTTGTTCCAATTTTTGCATTAAAATCTCCTGTGATTATTACAAAGTGTGATTTTTCTTGGTTCCGTGGTGTTGTCAGATTGTTCCTTAGTGTAGTAAAAATTCTTAATCTGTTAATTTCTGCTAAATTTAATGTTTTCTTAATAAAATTTTTACCCACAGCACGAACAATGTATCTAGAACAGAATAGTTAACAATTTATTTGCACAGTTATAAAAACTATTTACTAAATGTTGCAATTTTTGTCTTTTCAATTATAACTTGTGAAGATGTGAAGAGTTAAAAGAAAAAGAAGATTAAAAAGGAAGCAAAAGAAGAACAAGAAGAATGAAGATCAGAAGAAAGAAACATTGAAGATGCTTCAAATAGTAATTTGGAACTTTTCGATATAATCATTAATTTATTTAAATTTTTTATTTAAATTATTAATTTAAATCAGTTTAAATTCAATATTTTATTAAACATCAAGAAGAAAATGTACTGTTTGGTATAAAAAATATCAGTTTTTTAATCATTACCAGTTAATACTAAATAATATTGTCATCGATCAAATTTGAAAAACTTCCAAAGACGATTCTACCTTGCATAGAACAGGAGGAGTATTGTTTTACCCAAAGTAAAATCAGCAAGCTAACAGTTTGATTGTTTATAGGAAAATCAAGTCACGGCGAAAAGTCCTTAAAGAGACCAAGGAATACCTTCACATTGTAAGGAATTATATTTCCTACGTGCACAAATACAATCTAAATCTCTTTCGGGTAAGTCATATTACACTACTTTTTTTTTCTTTATCACCATATGTCACTAATTATTTGTTGTGATCTTTTAAAATAAAATACAATGAAATGAACCGATGTGAACAGTGTTGTGATAGTTTCTTGGAAATTGTGTTATTGCTCATATAACTCTCGCGGTTCTTCCTTAGTTGTACGAATTGTAGGTGCTCTCTCTAAGTTGTCTACTACCACAGCCACCTTTACTTCCAAGCCATGAAGTAAAAAAGGCAACACCGCATTCGATGACGTTGGTAGTCCGATAATCAGCTGTAAGGTCTACCAGAATATTAAACTAATTTGAATTTTAGGAAACTGATATTTTGAAAACTTCAATTCATTACAGAAATATTTTTAGGGAAATTAAATTAATAAAACCTTATATATACCTAGTAAATATATATAAAGTTTTATTATTATTTAGGTTATATTATCAATAAAATAATCACTAGAGTAAAATTTATTGCACTTAAGATACAGTGTCAAACAGTTAATCTTACAATCAAATGCAGTCAAGAATCTCTAGAAATTTTAAATATTAAGTACTTAAGCATATAAATAACACAATACATTAACAAGACATTTAAAAAGATTATTAAAAATACAAAAGATATAAAATTTCTGCTAAGTAAAAACTTAGTGTAACTATTATGATTAAAAAATTTATCCTAAGAAATCAGACACAATATAAATATGGTTCTAAATTAATCTACTGTGTTCTATAATTATAACTTTTGTTGAATTTTCATACTTAGATATACAAAAGTAGCAATTTTAAACATGAATAGGTTTGTTGTCATATAGACCAAGTTAAAAGAGGTATACATGAAAAATGTGTTGAATGTAACATACCATTTATAACTTGTATATCGATTTAAAATAGCCTATATTCTCAAAAGATTTTTAAATGCAATACTCAAATTTGTTATCACTTATCTAAAAAGCAGATCTAAATGAGAAAGTAAGTTCTCTAATTGTGACCATCTTGTTAATTTACTATATTGTAAAATCCATTTCAAATCATTACCACTCAATCTATTCTTACCTACGTTGACGATTACACTAAAATTACTGCTAAGTATTACACTACATATTATACAAATATTATCACACTTGTGTCCCAACTGATTAATGTTTAATACATAGAAATATACACAGTCACTTGTAATTTTACTTGTCCAGTTTTTCAATGGGATATTATTGTCTAAGTCTAATTGACATAATTATGTTATCTCTAGTTCCCTCTTCTTATGCAAAAAGTTTCTTCTGTTTTCGGGATTCCTTCTTTCTTTAGTACGATGAACAGTTACATATGATGGTACTTCAGGAAATATATTAGGAACTGCATTGCCTTTTAATTTGGGAAATATTAACTTTTCAATGTGTACATTTCCATCTTTATCTTCTCATTGTTCAGTCCGCTGAATATCATCTTCATGAAAATGTTTGGCTCATACTACGGAAGATTTGTTAATTGTATAGCCTTCTCTATGAATAGAGGATAACCCAGTATACCTTCTTTGGGGATCTTTGGGAAACAAAAACATACTTTCTGCCTGTTTCGTTTTTAAAGTACTGGCATATAAAATTGGTTTTGCAACCAGGTACACAACAATGCCAGAGCATCTGTAACAAAAAACAAAAGTATTATTATTGTTGTTTTTAGTTTACATATTTTGTAACAAGAAGCAAAAGTATTATTATTTTCAGTTTGTTTTGTAGGTTATATTTATACTTGCCTTTTAAATTGTCGTTAAGAATCTTCTAAAAGTTCTAAATTTAATGAAATTTCACTTATATTAATATTTTCTAATTGATTTAAACACAATTTACAAATAAAACATTTGAATAAAGTTAAAAAAACAATAAATTCAACAAACTTTACAAGCATTCCTATATGAAATGTTAAACCAAAACAAACCACAGTCGGACTACCCCGCGTTGTTGCCAAATTTCTACTTCATGGCTTGGAAGTAAAGGTGGCTGTGCTACTACAAATAGTACCTTCGAGATTTCATAGAATTTGTTCAACTTGTTCAATGAAATAAACGAGGAAATCAGCAATTATTCAAACTTGCTGCAAGACAGTCTTCCTAAGTCCCCCAAGAACTTCACCAACCCTCAACCGACGCGATCATACAGATATGTGTCGAAGTTACTGTCTTTAGATTATGATACTGCCTCAAAAAAGGCGACAGACATTTCTCAGCAGTGTTACTTCGTTGCAGTGAAACTTAGTTACTGGTCTTATTAAGCACGTTTCTGTCATTTCGTGTGTCTTTATAAGTGTTCTGTGTATGCACAGCCATCCAACTTTCTCCCACTCCCTTTTTGTTCTGTCCTGGAGACATAAATGTCCTGTGGTATCAACTCGGCTGTATTACGTGATTGAAAAATGTCCGAAGCCTAAATTTATGATGTAGCTAAGTAATTCTCTCGGAACTTGATTGTAAAAGTATTTACAATTTAACCTTTCCACATCGTTCTTATATTCCACATATATATCTGGATCACGAAATTAAAAGATAAGTAAGGACAATAAAACAACCGAAGTATCCAAAAGAATTATACAAAGATGGACAGCATATGGAGCTCTTAGGAACGTTTTTAAGAGTGACATTCCAACTAATATGAAGAAAAAAGTTTTCGATCAATGTGTGCTACCTGTGATGACCTATGGTGCAGAAACAATATCGCTCACAAAGAAAAACGCACAAAACCTAAGAGTAGCGCAGAGAAGAATGGAGCGATCAACGATAGGGACCACTCTGCGAGACAGGATTAGAAACGAAGATCTACGAGCTAAGACTAAAGTCATAGACGTCATTGAAAGAAGCTGTAACTTAAAATGGAAATGGACTGGACACGTTGGCAGAATGAAGGATGGAAGATGGACTTGCAAACTAGTTGCATGGAGACCAAGAGCCGATAAACGTAGCAGAGGAAGGCCACCAACACGATAGCAAGACGACTACGAAAGACAACAAAAAACTGGATACAGCAAGCACAAGATAGAACACTTTGGAGACTAACAGGGGAGGCCTATGTCCAGCAGTGGATTGAGAGAGGCTGATTATGATGATAAGTTCAACATAAAAAGCTTGTAGATATATTAAAAAGCAAAAATATTGACAGTCGTGATCTGAAAATTATATCTAATTTATATTGGAATCAAACTACCAAGGTAAGAGTTGACAGCCAGTACACCGAAAATATCAAAATACAGAGAGGAGTCCGCCAAGGTTGCGTGCTGCCCCACTACTTTTCAATGTCTACAGTGAAGCGGTATTTCAAGAAGCGCTCTCAGACTCAATAGAAGGTATATCTATCAATGGAGAAGTTTTGAATAACTTACGTTTTGCAGACGATACAGTAATAATTACGGATAACAACAATGATTTACAGAACCTAATGCAACGCCTTAATGAACGCTGTCATGAGTACGGACTGAAGATAAATTTAAAGAAAACTAAATGCATGATCGTGACTAATTCTGCACATGCAAATATCCAATTGACTATTGAAGATACTGCAATTGAGAATGTTAATAACTACTATAAATATTTAGGAACATGGATAACATCAGATGTAGACCAAACCAAAGAAATTAAGACACGTATTTAAATAACACGTACATCATTTATTAAACTTAAAAAGTTTCTTTGTTGTCGGGATATAAGGTTAGAACTACGCCTGAGAATGCTTCGATGTTACGTGTTCTCTACTCTTCTTTATGGTCTGGAAGCTTGGACACTAAAACAAGTTCATCTGAATAAGCTGGCCGCCTTTGAATTTTGGTGTTACAGAAGAATCCTACGAATATCATGGATTCAAAGAATGTCAAACATGGAAGTAACTAGAAGGATAGGAAATGAGGCGGAAATAATATTAACTATTAAAAGACGAAAACTTGAGTACTTGGGACATGTGATGAGAGGACAAAAATACGCATTATTACAACTTATTTTGCAGGGCAAAATCAGAGGAAAGCGAAATGTGGGAAGACGAAGAATATCCTGGCTTAAGAACTTAAGGGAATGGTTTGAATGTAGTAGTGCAGAACTTTTTAGAGCGGCAGTCAACAGAGTCCGCATAGCCATGATGATTTCCAACCTTCGATAGAAGATGGAACTTAAAGAAGAAGAAGAAGATTATGATGATGACATCGTTTTTTGTCAATTGGATGATGAAATCGGAGGAAGACTTCCATTGCTATTTCTTTGCACTTGGTCAGTAATAGACTGGCTTTCGCTAAATCCAAATTGGTGTGATGAAATCAGTTGTTTTTCTTCAATAAATTATTGACTTCACTCTTTTATAAACATTTTTTCATATAGCTTTCAAATCGAAGGAATGGCATTAGAATTAAATAAAATCCCAAATGCCAAGCCACGGCTTTAGTGATGTCAATCCAAAGGAGTATATACATACTTATAACTGTTTGGATGGGAAAATAAAATTGTTGCTTTTACTATATTTCTTACAATCTTATCAAATTTTTGTATGTCATTTTGTATATACATACTCCATAATTTAGCAGTAATAACAGAGACCCAAAGTCTTGGTTCCCTGTATATATGAATATAGTTTTATATGACGATACCTCGTGATGACAGTGAAAAGGTGGGTTAATTTTATTAACTCATTATAGGTGGGTTATTCTTAGACAACTTCTTTAAATCTGGAGATATAGAAATTTAGAATAAATAAATAACATCTTCCAAATTGTTCCTGAATCATTTTTAAGTTGACTTCTTAAATTCTTTTTCATTCCAAAACAAGAAGAAAAATGAACCATTTTTTATAAGTGTTCTGTGAATAAAACAAGAGGAGAGCTTAGCAACGCCAATACATAGAGCTTCCAGCATCCAAGATACTACTATCCAAGATCCCAGCACCCAAAATCCCAGCTTTCCAAATGCAACTATCCCAAGGATATCCATTGTTAACAGTATAATTAGAAATATGACCATAGAACGTGAGTAATTACCCTTTTTTGTTTTTTTTTTTTATTACGGCCATTAGCAATCTGTAAGACCATGCTGGAAATTACGTAGCTGTTATAGGTACCTTATGGTTAATAATTTGTGAAACTATTTTTCTTAATGAAGAAAAAGATCAAATGAATACTTTGATTAATAAGAGCATTCGGAAAATTATATATTAGTTATAGGTACCAAAATCTCTTTGCCAAACCACTTCGAAAATCATATTTCACCACCTCTTATCTTTTTTTTTGTAAGAAAAACATTAAATCGTCCAATTTATCATATTGTACATATTATGTAGAAATGACACAGACAAATTTATGAAGGGGTAAATGTAAACACTCATTTGTTCAGTATCAGTTCGAAAGGGAGAGCGCCCACCAAACTGGCATGGCAAGAGGCAAGTAGCGCGCGTCTAGCATGCTACTTAAAATGTAACCAATGAAAACAAATTATTCAACGCACACCAAAATGACAGTGACGTCATTCATTCTAATCATTCGTTTCCATTGGTTACATTTTAAGTAACATGCTAGACGCGTGCTACTGGCCACACCAGTTTGGTGGACGCTCTCATTAATGTTGAGGTTAGATCAACAACATACATTTATTTACATGCACACATTACTACTCACAGCAATAAATGATTTGAAATTTACCTTTCAGTACCTCTTTTATTCACGAGCAAGTGATGCTACCGAAATGAATTAATAAATATAAAACACTATCCAAAACTTTCACATTTTACAATTATCCCTATTTCACATTTACCCATCGAGCAATAAGACAAAAGAGGGAATGTAAAGGTAGTGGGGGTAAACATATTGATAGACAGGAAGTGCTATTTTGAGAGGCCACTTTAAACAAGAAAAGAGAATCTCTTTCCTTGTTTAAGAAATCAAATTTAGTTGGGTTATGTTATTGTTGATGTTATTGTTTGTCAAAACTGTCACATGAAAGCTTATTTATATTTTCTATTGAAGTTTTTTAACATTTTAGACTATTATCGTTATTAATTAATTAAAACTTTATTGTGTTCTAGCACAGTATAAAGAGGTTCCACAGTAGAACCACTCTCCGAAAAATTGGAAGTAAAGTCTGTCAACGCGCAGGGCGACTGCGCTTATTTCTTAGTCGCTCGAGAACCATTCTTCCGTTGCTAGTCGCGTAGAAACGTAAGGGTGAACAGTGCCGTATTTTGGTTAAATGAGTTAGTGTGAATAATAATTGTTAGTATTGTTAAGTACATATTGTGTGAACATGAGTAAAAGTCGGATTTTCGATTAAAACAAAAATTGCAAAAACTACAAGATTCTCGAAAACCCTATTATCTTAAAAACGTCACATTGGATAATTATAAATCACTAACCGATAAATTTTGTTCTGCCAATATTAATATTCAAATTGAACAAAATCTAAAAAAAAAGAACGGTCGGAGATATTCAAACGAATACAAAAACTTTTGTTTACAACTATATTTTAACGGTCCAAAACTGTATAAGAAAAAATTAGTTAAAGAATTTTGCTTGCCCAGTGTAACAACATTACACAAATTTGTCACACATATATCTGTCAAACCTGGAATAAATGACTTCATTTTTGATATACTTAAAAAAAATGAATAATGTTTCTGACCTTGATAAATTATGTATCCTTTGTTTTGACGAAATGAGTATTAAAGCACATTTATTTTATAGTATTAAAAATGATAGGATAATAGGTTTTGAAGACTTTGGAGACGAAAATACTAATTTTAAATCAGCATTATCCGCAACAGTAATAATAATAAGAGGCGTTAAAACCAACTGGAAGCAACCAATAGCTTACTACCTGGTTAATTCAACTTGCCCTGCGGAAAAGCTACAAAATATAATTTTAGATATTATTACAAAATTACAAAATCTTAAACTTTCAAATTTGTTAAATATATCTGCCGATAGACCATATTTTTATCATGAAAATAATAAAATTGTGTTTTCTTTTGATACACCACATGTATTAAAAGCACTTCGTAATAACTTTCTAAGAAACAAATTTGTTATTGATGATATTATCGCTTCTTAAGAATTTATTACAAAATTTTACGAACATGATAAACAATAACGTGCAGCGCCAAAATTAACCGAATCACATATATCTCCTAACAATTTTGAAAAAATGAAAGTGAAATAGTTACGTCTTCTATAATAGATATAGTATAATAATTTCTTCTGCAGCTAAAAAAAAATTTAATAGTGTTTTTTTTCTATTTTGATATAAATTTGCCAACATAATATAATGTACATATACTCCTATTCCTGGCGAAGTATTTTTCTTATTTTTAAGACTGATTTCTAATTCATACAACCTAAATGGCACTGAAAGTGGATAATATTGTGTAATGGATAACACTGGATATAATTTTCTTAAAAACGCATTTTTGCAGACTACAACTAAAACTAAACGAATAATGCATAAAGCACAAAAAATCGCAAATATAACCAAATTAACCTACGAATGTAAATATTGACAAAATTTCATAAATGTCAATAATGTCAAAATTTCATAACAGTGGACTAAACTTCTGGTTTGAAACAGAGTATAGTAGTAATGCCGTAAGAGCTTCGAAATTAACCTTTTTATATGACGTGTTTTATATGACTAATGTATTAAAAACCATTGAGATTTAAAACTTGCGCAATACCGTTGATATTTTAAATACCGTTGAAAAATATAAACATTGAATTGTAATATTGTTTTTATTTATTAAACCTTTTGTTTTTGTAATATTAACATTAACAGGTTAAACGCCACAGCAAAAATATTGTTTTTTTCTGTTGGGCCGAAATTTTCTTTGCATGTTTTTGGTTAGTAGTTGATCAATTATAACTATTATGGTAATTAAAATTTATTTTAAAAGTAAAAATTTGTCAATATTAAGAAAAGTCTTTGGCGGTCCGCAGGGACCGCCACGGCCACAGAGTATAATTTTATTGGCATAGCACTAGCGGTCCCCTCCACGGTCCAGCTGAAATTATTGACGCGACTTGTTTTATTGTATCGGTTAGTTGTGCATCGAGTGAGCTTTGAGCAACATCAACTTATTATGGCTTCGGAGCGTACAAAAAGAATGTTTTTGCTTGCAAAACTTGCCGTAGCTGACAACGAAGGTAAGCAAATAATAATTTACGTAATGATAAATAGAAAATATGATATAGTTTTCTAGAAATAGGCATATGCAGGTAATATTTATTTAATTAAAGAATTAAGTTATTACTTAAGTTTATTTTGCCGATTACCTACACGCAGGGCCAGTTTCACCAACAACAAATAAATCATTGAATAGTTATTCGTCGAATAAAGTTTATTAGTGAATTATATTTTTACTGTTTTAATAACATTTTGATAACATAAAGTTAAACTAACGACTTTTCTTTGTTGTACATATTTAAAGCGAGATTAACTTGTCAATTTATTCGAAGAATAAATATTTATTTAATAAATAGATAAAATCTAAAAGTGTTATTTGATGTTAGTCAAACGTAGATGTGTCAGTTTTATTTGTCGAATCACTTTACTCATCTAATAAACTACCTACTATTCGCCGTTTGTAAAACTGGCCACTAGAAAACTAAATCAAATATCTTTTAAATTATAAAATACAATTCTGGATATCAAACTACCATTTAACTTTATGTAAGGACTTGTTTTTCATTTTAGATCTTACCGATAATGAAACAGACGACGAGCCATTTTCGTCTGATTCAATGGAAGATCCCAACTACTCTCCTGAATATTTGAATTCCGAAGATGAGGTGATCCCGGTGGTTGAAGATGATCCAGTTTATGTAGAAACAGTAGAAGATACAAATAACATTGGTTCGAATTTGAAAGAACAAAGCGATTCATCTTCAGAGACTTCAGAAAATGAAGTTTACAGGCAGCCAGGTTGGAGCATTCCGCAAGGAATTCACCAAAATTTTTTACCTACTTACCGTGACTCGGAAGGAATACGACCAGAATTTGCAGCAGCATTGGTCAATGAAACCCCATTTGATTATTTTTCTGCATTTGTAGATAAGGATATTATCGAGACCATGGTTCACCAATCAAACCTTTATGCGACTCAAATACTAACTTCTGGAGAGGATGTTCCAGAAGGTTCCAGATTACATCAGTGGACTCCAACTACAACTACTGAAATGTATAAGTTTTTAGGTCTCATAGGATACATGGGGTTGGTAAATATGCCCACAATACGTCATTACTGGAGTCGAAATACATTATATAGTAGCTTTGTACCAAAGGTGATGAGTCGAAATCGGTTTGAGTTATTGATGCAGGTTTGGCATTTTACAGATAATACATTATGTCCACCAGGTGATCGCACATTTAAAGTTCAGCCTCTTGTTGATACACTTGTAAAAAAATATCAACAGGTGTATACGCCAGGAAATACATTCTGCATAGATGAATCGCTTATTCCATTTCAAGGACGTCTCATATTTAAGCAATACTTACCGCTTAAAACCCACAAATATGGAATAAAAGTATTCAAACTGTGCTCTGGAGGAGGGTATACATGGAACATGAAGATTTATTGCGGAAAAGAACAAGATGCAGGAGCTAGTGTTCCTACAAAAGTCGTAATGACTCTTTCTGAACAACTTTTGGATGCAGGAAGGACAGTAGTTACCGACAATTATTATACAAGTTTAGATCTAGCAAACAAATTGCTAGATAGACAAACACACCTCTTGGGTACACTTCGATCAAATCGACGCGGTAATCCAAAAGAAGTTACATACAAGAAGCTAAAACGTGGAGAAATTGTAGGAAGAGAGAATGAAAGAGGAATTTGTATTATGAAATGGCGTGACAAAAGGGATGTCTTACTTTTGTCCACAAGACATACAAATTCAATGGAAGAAGTAAAAGTCAGAGACCAAACAAAGTATAAGCCAACTGCTGTTTTGGAGTACAACAAGGGAAAGAGTTCTATAGACCTTTCTGATCAAATGGCATCCTATAATTCAGCTTTGAGAAAAAGCATAAAGTGGTACCGCAAAGTTGCAATTGAAGTTCTGTTTGGTACTACAATGGTTAATTCGCACCACCTGTATAAACTTATTAATAATTCCCGTATATCTATTACTGAGTTTCGCGAAAAAGTGTACAAAGATATGCTGTTTTATGAAAAAGAAGACAAAGAAAATGTGGTAAATGAAACACCTAAAAAAAAGCGAAAATCTGAACATGTTTTTAGCAAAAAGGAAGGGCCTTCACACAAAACAAGAAAGTATTGCAAAGGATGTTACCAGAAAAAAATAGAAGGAAAAATATCCAAAAATAAGGTAAAAAAAGTTAATACCTTCTGTCAAGATTGTGACGAACATGTGTGCATTGAATGTTTCAATATTAGTCACAAATAAATTCAGTTTTTTTAATTACTTTGTTCACA
The DNA here is from genome assembly GCA_918026665.1 of Diabrotica balteata. Lineage (NCBI taxonomy): Eukaryota > Metazoa > Arthropoda > Insecta > Coleoptera > Chrysomelidae > Diabrotica > Diabrotica balteata. The sequence continues at coordinate 3,653,053 of OU898284.1, forward strand.
ATTAAATGTTTATTTCTTTTTTTTTTTAAATATACACACACTTGCATAAAAAATTATTGTTTTATTGTTTGCATAAAAAAAAACAAAACAACAGATAAACTCTTATATCTAAGCCTAAGCTGTACGCCTAGAGGTCCATTAGATTTAATAAAATCAATGAAATTGTCGGTCCCTTGGTCCACAGGAAAAAAACACTAAAAGCGTAACAAAGCGGTCCCGATGGACCGCTCTGGCCTGGTGCAATAGTATAGGATCGGTCCCTATGGACCGCCATGGCGTTTAACCTGTTAAGCCGCATTTTTTATTTTAATAAATAATAGTAGTAGGCTCACAAAGTTTTAATACGGCTCTGTAAGGTTTACCAAAGGAGCGTGCTTGCTCCGCCGCATCTACCACTGGTGAATTATCAATTTCGTACTTTGCCGGCATTACTTCCTAAGATCAAAGTGCCGACAAACGAGTGGTTTTACTGTGGAACCTCTTATACTGTGGTTCTAGTGTTAAAAAAAGTATTTTAATAAATAATTTTAATAAATAAATAGATAAATATATAATATAAAATATTATGTAATATAAAATAAATAAATAGATAAATTAGAACCCCTACACCACTGTATGATTATTGTCAAGTGTCATGAAATTTAAATTTGGCGCATTTGCATTTCCGGATATGTCCGCCATCAGAGGCCACTTTTTTGGTCTCCTTTTCATAAGGATTAGATTCCCTCTTTTGTCTTATTGCTCGATGCATTTACCCCACCTGACTCCTACCCCTTGACAGTAAGTTATTACTGTTACATTGTTAGAAATAGTATCAAAATATGACAAACCGCCAGTATTTATAAACATAACCTCTGATGATTTGTTTACAAAATTCCATTACATATTTCTAAATGGGACCTATATTATTTTAGTACACACAGATCTACCCTTTTTATGAAGAATTCACACAGTTATTGGTGCAATATGTACTTTTGGAATGTAAAGTACTGTACAAGAGGGAAAATTATTCAAAGATCAAGGAAAATTTGACCGCTCTCAGAATAATAAGACTGCTACTCAACCTCTACGATGAATATTTTTCAACAAAACAGTTTTCAAAAAGTAAAGCTTTAGGACATTCGGTTGAAGCCATCATTCGAATCTTCGTTACACTTAAGTGTCGATATAACGCAAATTATCCAATTTTAGAAACTATGACAGTGTAAGTATTTATTTTATTTATTTTTCTTTTTTATTTATTTTTTTCTATTTATTTTTTATTTATTATCCCTCCAGATACGGACAGAGAATGTAGCGTAGAACCTTCAAGTAATTTTAAACTGTTTGTCCTCGTTTTAGTGTAGTGTTTTGTACAATTTTATGTTATTTTTAACTTTTTAGCTTTATTTTCAAAGTTTCAAAGTTTATTTTTCTTTTGACTGAATTTCTTTACACTATAATCTGGTTGATAAGATTAATAATGTATGATATATTCTATCTTGATTTACTTAACTTGTATATTAAAGATTTAGCGTAAGTATTGTTTGTTTGGAAATTATTTTAGCACTATTTCATTTTAGACTGTACAACGTGACTGTACAGTCACGTTTGGCAGTTGAAATGGGTAGTATAAGATATTACAAAAAAACTCTTCTATAACCTACAGGGAGTGTAATTTTGACCTCTATTGTGTATATGAGTGCATCTTTGTGTTGGAAAAATGTATTTTTTTTTTCTGCATAGATCAATAATACGTACCCCATTGTCTTTTTTATTTCGTCTTCATATGGTCCTAATACATCTGGGGTATGTTTATTTCTTATACCAACTCGATCATTTAGGTCCCCTAATACTATTCGCTCCGTGCGTGACCATGTAGGGGTACATTGAAACGATGCCAGCGTGCGTAGCGGCGAAATATGACAATATTGGAATATTGGACAAAATATTTTTACGCATAAGTTTTATCAAAAATGTGTGCAAATACATGTTGCGTATTTAATTCTGCTAATAATAGCAAAAACAGTGAGTGTAGTTTTTATAGGTTCCCAAAGATTACATATAAATTAGAGAAAAGAAATAGATAAATTCCTGCTATTAATATGAAAAAGTAAATATCACATAATTTCATTTTTATGCAATTGAAATAGGAACAATTTAAATAATTTACCTTGAATGATATTTCATAAGGCTTCAAGCTAACTGCAGATGACTTTAGCTTTTATATCATAACTTTTACTATTATTGTTTTTAATTACATGCTCTTTTGCGTGAAAAACTTGATTTGCCAGTACTAGATTTTTCTCTTTCTTTTCCGTTTGGAGTTGAAAAGATATATTATGATGAATTTTGAGAAACTCAGTTTTTAATACTACATTTATTTTGTACATAAACTGAAAAAATATAGTTAAAAAACTATATTTTAAAAACTTTAACAATGTCAAACATATGTCATATATTTAACCTGAAAATTGGGACTCCAAAATTGTCAGATGAAGGCGGTAGGTGTCGCATCAGTCACGCACGGAGCGAATAGTGTTGCCTTCTAAACTGTCTATTATCCCAGAATAAGTTTTTGCTAGCTAGCTGCTTTTTCGTCATCATTTATTCCACACATAACGATAAAATTGTTCATTAGGTTACTGTTTATTAGACAGCGGACAACTTCTTTTGCCCTTTCACTTTGTGACACTCCACTGGTGATGAAGAAGTCCCATTCTCTAAAACTGTGGTTTTTCCCTTCTTTTTGGTCTTTGTTATATCTAGTACGTCTATTTGATTTTCCTCAAATTCTTCAGTAAGTTCAACTTCTTTGCCGTTAAGACATCTGACATTTCATGTTGCTAATGAGAATCCTTTGGGATTGGGAACTACTTTGTTAATTGATGGATTCGACCGTTACTTGATGGAAATTCATTTTATATAACAATAAAACACTGAAAACTTTGTTTTCAAACTTACACAAAATTTATTTGAACTATTATCACTACAGCTGTTTTGGCTGATTGCCTTTCTCAAGTGATCTATTTTTGACATGCGTTTACAATTTATAGTCTCTAATGCATGATCTTAGCATTGACCTTAGAGTTCGTATGATATCTTGCTACATCTTTCCTGTCCTGCTGTATGGAGTAGAAGCGTGGACCCTAACTGAGGCTATGCTTAAACGCTTGACAGCCTTTGAGATGTGGGTATACAGACGACTACTGAAAATAAGCTGGGTCGACAGAGTTAGAACACATCATTTACAATGGGACATTCCAACACATAAAGTTTTTGTGCGGTTTTCCTTCTTTTTTTGGGTGCAACTGAAACATCTTCTTTTACTGCTAGTTTGTTTTGGAACGTGATTTTCAATATTTGTCATAATTTTTTGCTTACCTGGACGACCAGAGACTGTTTTTTTGTAGAAAACTTTATGCCACCATTTAGTAAATATTCTGTCTAAATCATAGGTGGTAATCTTTTGATCCGTCAAATAAATCCCTCCCATATATTTATTGTAAAATGAATATTTTACAATAGTTACAGTAATACGGTTTAATAAAAGTAAAACTTCATTATTGTCCTGCCATCTAACTGCCATTACGCCTTTATCATTTACCAATTAATCAGGTTCACCTCTATGGTCAAATCCCACCGTACAGAGTTGCCTTTTTAATTAATAACATTAAGTGCTGAAATTAACCAATCTTTTATTGGGACCGTGCAAGTTCGGAAGAGCGACACCTGATGTCGTAAATCAGCAAAATTTACTGCGCTTTCATGTTAGATCGAGGTTACCGGATAACTGTCAAGGACGTAGCCCCAAAAAAGAATAGTAAAGAAAAAGTAAGATTGATAGTCATAGCCCAAAAAAAGAAGAAGAACGTTGTATGTAGTGTAAATACAAATAAATACATTACATATATTAAATTACAGCATTACTGTTAATATGGGTGCAATAATAAAAACTGGATTTGAGAAAGTAAATCACCAAATAACTTTTCAACCAAGCACTGAGTCAAAGGGAAAAGCTTTAGTAGTGGCAAATGTCAAAAAAGAATGGGAGAATTATGTGGAAGAATTAAGAAAAATAAATTACCATAAATAATGCTAATGCATAAATGTATAAATTAGCAGGTTAAGCCCATGATATCATCATATTGGTTTGAACAATTAATTCTTTTCCTGTAAACTTTTGGACAGCGAATATAAAATGCATCTTCACAAAAACTTGAACTTGATGCATTTTGGGTTAAAATGAACTCTACGTAAGTGTTATGAAACTAAAAGTTACACTTAAAAGTGAACTTTTATTTATTATTTATTTCAAACTGACTTTAAAATCGGCCGCAAGAATAATGCATAATTTAGGTTATGTTACTTATGCTTTTTTTATGATATAAATCCACTTTTCTCTTTGTAGTAATTGTGCTTCGAAGTTGGAAACGAATAAAACTTAAATTGACAATTTTTTGTTGTATTTTTACAAATTGTAACACAGCATTTCCTAAATCCCATTTTCTTCAGAGACAGAAGGTGTAAATGTAAATAAACAAAACGAATATGAAATATGACAATATGAATATCAATTTATGAAATCTATGAAATGTGCAGTAAAAAATGCAAAGATTTCTCCGCTACTCGCGCACGATCGTTTCTTGTATCACATCCAAGTACTTGCACGTCGCCAATAAGAAAAGTCAAAGTTTTCACAAAACTTTTAGCAAACAAGAATATTAAAAATTGTTTAAGCAGGAATATCGTAAACAAAGCGTACTTTACGTTCCGATTAGAGTAAAAGGTATCCGATTGAGTGAAAATTAAAAATTTTTGACGTTTTAGGAACCTTTTGAAAAAGAGTGGTCGTTATGAAACAGTCACCAAACTTCAAGAACAATACGCTTCGAGTTACATACATACATATCCAGACATAGATCCCTCACTGGTAGGTTTATGTAGGAATGTCAGTAGTGATTATGGAACTGATGACGGAAACTCCAATGAACCTGTTATAATTGATGATAGTGACGTAAGTAAATAAGTATTGTTAATATATTGTTATAAAGTCAAATATTTCCGTTATAAACGATTAAAATACTCCGCGAAAAATCGTAAAGTGGTCTAAGAGCCAAATGATTGTCCAGTTTCACCAAAAATATCTTGTTTTCCTCTGTATCCTCATATCTCTTATGACTAATACTTTGTGTTAACGTGACTTTTATTATTGTTATATTTTTTATAGTTCTAATTTATTGTCTTTATTCTAATTTATTAAAACTCACGATAATTTATTAAATAACTGTACAACTATTTATTACATTCGTACATTCAAATACGCGGCCCGAATTTATCTTCTTACTGACTGCTCAATAAAATCCATGGTATTTATATATAAAATACCGTTATCTCGAAAAGTCTGGGGATGCACCGATGAAGCTACATCCATTAGTGATTCATTCAGCAGGTCTTGAAAAGTCAATCGCATTCTGGTAAATTCAGAGAGTCATCGCCGACGGCATTCTTAGTAACTGAACTGATTATCCGATCCTTTTGTAGAATTCGGTAGTATCTGACCTAGAACATTCGTGAATGAGCAAATATATTTACAGTTTTTATACGTCATAATATTTAAAATCGTAACACTATAATTTTTCAACTTATATCCCCTTTGATTCTGGCTCTATTGTTAATGATTCCCAACGAATAAATCGGTTGACAATTTTCGTGCAGCGTTACACTATTGTCGATATAGTTGGAGTCTAGTATTTTACTTTTTCTGCAGCACTAAATTCGTCAAAAAAAAAGCATAATTGTTTAATATTCCCAATATGAAACGACACATTTCTTTGACCCACGTATTGCTTCAGTGATGCCCAAACTAATTCGATGGGATTCAAATCTGGATGGTAGGGAGGTAATCGTAAGACACTGTGGCCATGTTGAGTTCAGATTACGTCTATCTCGAACGTTTTAAATTTTGGCTTATGTACAGGGTTACGCAATTGAACTGTTACCAACTTCACATCGATATATCTGGCAAATCTATAAAGACAGCTACGTCAAAGTTGGCCTGTTAACACTTCAGTATGTTTATAAGCCGTCAAAAGCATTTACATTTGTTTTATACATAGAATAAAAGTTATTCGCAATGGAATTTAAACGTAATAGTGTGATTGCGTTATATTTGGCTGGAAAATCACAACCAGCTATTGTTCGTCAGCTCAAACACCTCAAAGTGAATAAAATGTTTGTGTGTCGCACCATAACTCGTTATAATGGTACTGGTAGCATTGCCAAACGCTATGGTGGTGGACGAAAAAAAAAACAGCAACAGCACCTGAAATAGTTCGGAAAGTGAAGGCTCGACTTAAGCGAAATCCACGTCGTAGTGGTAATCAAATGGCCAAAGAACTAAAAATATCCCAGCGAAGCATGCAGCGAATATTGAAAAAGGTGCTCAAGTTCCAAAAAGCACACAATCTTACACCAAGGCAAAAAAAAGTTCAAAAGAAAAGGCAAAAAAGTATTTTTGAAGTGTGTATATTTTTTAATAATTCCTAGCTGAGCGCTTTCGGCTTTACAAAGCCATCAAACGAGCTATGCTACAATAAAATGTTTTTATAAGTAACTAATTGGTGAAGATTTTAATTTTATACTTACGTCAATTTATAAATACCACTACAATGGAGAGATCTCATTTCCTTATTTGTTGAAATGTTGATTTTTTTTATAATTACTTAGTTGTTAAAAATTCTTAAAAAACATACAAAAAACCGACACTGGACTTCACAGACACATTAAAAAATTTTTGTCATGGTACGGGTGTAAGAACCCGACCATTGTTTGCTATGAGGAGGTAGACAGAATAGAACTAATGAAATCAAATGTCGGTCCCTTTAAACGATTTTTCAAAAGTGACAGTTGACAAATGTCATGTATAGGAAATAAAGATTGTTTTAAATTCTTACAAAATTATTTAATAGTTTGGAATTACTAATAGTCATCAAATACTTTCTAAAAATTAAGTTTTTAAGCTTTTAAATTAAATCTTATGTGTTTATCACATCATACAGAATGATATTAGTTTGTAAATTGACTCAAGTCATTGATCAAGGTCAATGTATGTTCAATCTGACAGTCATCCCTAAGAAACAATATCAGATTGTACATACTCAAATCAGTATATACAAATAAACTCAGATTGAACATACATTGACCTTGATCAATGACTTCAGTCAATTTACAAACTAATATCATTCTGTATGATGTGATGAACACATAAGATTTAATTTAAAAAACTTAATTTGTAGAAAGTCTTTGATGACTATTAGTAATTCCAAACTATTAAATAATTTTGTAAGAATTTAAAACAATCTCTATTTCCTATACATGACATTTGTCAACTGTCACTTTTGAAAAATCGTTTAAAGGGGCCGACATTTGATTTCATTAGTTCTATTCTGTCTACCTCCTCATAGCAAACAATGGTCGGGTTCTTACACCCGTACCATGACAAAAATTTTTTAATTTATCTGTGAAGTCCAGTGTCGGTTTTTTGTATGTTTTTTAAGAATTTTTAACAACTAAGTAATTATATAAAAAAAATCAAAATTTCAACAAATAAGGAAATGAGATCTCTCCATTGTAGTGGTATTTATAAATTGACGTAAGTATAAAATTAAAATCTTCACCAATTAGTTACTTATAAAAACATTTTATTGTAGCACAGCTCCGATGATGGCTTTGTAAAGCCGAAAGCGCTCAGCTAGGAATTATTAAAAAATATACACACTTCAAAAATACTTTTTTGCCTTTTCTTTTGACTTGTCATAAGTGTGTACAAAAAACATATCAGTCTTTTGATTTTAAAAAAAAAGTTCGGCTTGTAAGAGCAAATGAATTGTTACGCTTGCGCGAACATGGCGAATTTCCGAACATAGTGTTATCTGATGAGAAAAATTTCCCCGTTGAGCAGTTCATAAAAAACTTATGGCACCGTCTCATAAAGCTAGTGTGAACCAAGAATGGTCAAAAAAATCATGTTCCACATTTCATTTCATCCACACAATGGCTTTCGAATTCGCCAGACGCAAATCCGATGGACTATTCCATCTGTCCATTTTGGAAAGCAAGACGAGGATTAAAAAATATGCCAGTATGGATGCGCTGAAGAAAGCAATTATACGTGAATGGGCCAAAATACCGGAAGATCACATTTGTGCAGCATGTGCAACTCGTTTTTTGATCGTTTGAAGGCCGTAGTCAATGCAAAAGCTGGCCACATCGAGTTAAAATTAGTGGATTCTGAAATTTGGATTATTTTCACAAATTTTTGTCATGTGATTCAATAAAAAATAATTTCACACAAAAAAATTATGATCGTTTGAATAGGTAACAGTTCAATTGCGTAATCTTGTAGTTTAATAATGTTGTACAAATCAGGTTTTAACATATTCCTGTCAAAATAAATATTCTTGAATCTTAACCATTCTATAATTTACTTTCTACAGTTAGAATGGTCGTGGTTTCAATAATCACGATCAACCCTGGAGGTAGGTTAAGAAGTAATTTTTTTTCCAACCATTTTGTGTAATTTGTAAAATTTATTTCGTGCTCATAACGTCAAAGACCATTGGAATCATGTCAAAAGCATTATGGAAGAAACAACGAAAAAGTATAAAACTATTAATAATCGCAAACAACAATGGATGACTGATAAAATATTGGGACTAATGGAAAGCAGGCGAAAACAAAAAAAATAAAAACACTGAAGAATAATGGTGCAGCAACAAATGTCTTGAAATAGAAGAACCGCAGAAAAAGAATGACACGTTTAATATATACAAAAAGGCAAAAGAAATAACTGGAACATATAGACCAACTACAAGTAGTTTACTTAATAAACAAGGAAATATTATAATCAATGAACAAGACAGATTAGAGAGGTGGAAAGAATATAGTAAGGAGCTGTTTGATGACGATAGAACAGAAATTCAAATAAAAAATATATCAACTGGTCCAAACATAACACTCGATGAAATGGAAAAAGCTATAAAGGTATCAAAGGAAAGCAACCGGTCCAGATGAAATTCCAAGCGAAATAATCAAACTGTTCGACGATAAGGGCAAACATTCTCTTCTAAGCCTCTTTAATAAAATATACGAAACAGGACATATATCGACAGACTGGCTACTGTCAACATTTGTAACGATACCGAAACAAATAAATGCCAAACAGTGTAGCGATCATCGCACTATCAGTCTGATCAGTCATGTTCTTTATTGGAATTGTCGTTCCAACAAGTAGCAACGGCACATCTTGAGGGAGTGGTTTGTCACCGGCCGTGGTTCGTTCCAGCAGCTGTACACGTTTAACATTTTACTTGGTCTGTTTGATTTCAGTGGATATAATTTTTTAGATGTTTCTAATAATAAGAATTTAGGTGTTTCCCAAAAATTGACTTGCCTACTGCTGTCCACCGACCATACGTTTAAGCAACTAAAACGTTGAAATTGTTTCCCTAATGTTTTCTGATACTTACTTACTTACTTACTCCGTGGCGTTACAACCCTTCGTGGGTTTTAGCCGACTCGACAACATGCCTCCACTGTTTTCTGTCTTGAGCAACCTCCATCCAATTCTCCACGCCCATAGTGCTTAGGTCTCCTGCTATATTATCTCGCCACCGGAGACGAGGGCGTCCGCGTGGTCTCCTTCCAGTTGGGACTTCCTGCCACACCAGTCTTACTGTTCGTTCGTCAGAATGTCTTCTGAGGTGTCCTGCCCATTGGAGTCTTCTGGACTTTATTTCTTTTATGATGTTGGCGTCTGGGTAAAGTTCTTCAAGCTCTTTATTAGTTCTTATCCTATATTGTCCTGATGTTTCATCAAGCACCGGACCAAAGATCTTCCTTAGGATTTTTCTTTCCCAAACACGTAGTCTCTCTTCATTTGCCTTTGTCATCGTCCACGTTTCGCTTCCATACATCACAACGGGTCGTATGATTGTTTTATAGACCTGTATCTTCGTACGTCGTGTTAGTTGTTTTGATTTTATAAGGTTTTGGAGGGCAAAAATACATCTGTTGCCGGCTTGAATCCTGTTGTTTATTTCTTGTGATCCGTTATTGTCTTCAGTTATTGTTGTTCCAAGATATTTGAATTCCCTAACGCGCTCAAAGTTAAAGTCATCGATGGTAATGTTCTGACCGATTCTGTCTCTGCTTTGGTTATTGCGGCTCATATACATATATTTCGTCTTGTTTTCGTTGATTTGGAGCCCCATCTTCTCTGCTTCCTTCTCAAACCTTACGAAAGTCTCCTTCATCCTTAATCGCGTGTTTCCTATTAGATCTATATCGTCTGCAAATGCCAGTAGTAAGTTTGGTCCTTCTCGATGAAATACTGTATTCGGTTTTTTCGATTCTTGCACTTCTGATTATGTGCTCCAGAGCTAAGTTGAAGAGTTGTGGTGAAAGTGCATCTCCCTGTTTTAGTCCATTGTTTATTTCAAATGTCTCCGAGTATTGTTGTCCAACTCTCACCTTACATTGTAACCGTTCCATACACATCCGTATCAACCGGACTAGTTTTTTTGGAAAGCCAAGTTCCTCATCGCTGTCCACAGTCTGTCCCTACATACTCTATCAAATGCTTGTTTAAAATCTATGAACATCTGATGAAGCTCACGATCAAACTCCAACATTTTTCCATTATCTGTTTTATTGTGAATATCTGGTCAATTGTAGAGCGGCCCGGTCTAAATCCGCATTGATAATCTCCAACGATTTCTTCTGTGTATGTTTTGGTTCTTTCTAGCAGGATGTTTGCAAGGATTTTGTAGGTGGTGTTTAGGAGTGTTATTCCCCTGTAGTTAATACATTGCTTTTTGTTTCCTTTTTTGTGTATTGGTACAATAACCCCTTCTTTCCATTCATCTGGCATTGTTTCTTCTTGCCAAATGTCTTGAATTAGCTTGTATATCGAACTGTACAATGCTTCTCCTCCATGTTTTAAGCACTCTGCGGGTATACCATCGCTACCTGGTGTCTTATTATTTTTGAGTTTTTTAATTGCCTGTATTACTTCTTCGTATGTCGGGTATTGGTCTTCTATTTCAGCTGTATGTACCTCTATGTTTGATGTACTTCTGCTAGATTGGTCATTCAATAGTTGATAGAAGTATTCCTTCCAGGTTTTTAAGATTTCCTTGTCATCAGTGATAAGCTGTCCACTGTCGTTTTGAAGAAAGTTTCCTGTTCTTGCTTGGTACCCGGTCTTGATATCTGAAACTCCTTTAAAGAACTGCCTCGCTTGTTTGTTCTTTCTTTTTTCTTCTATTTCTCTGATTATTTGTACCTGATACTCTCTCTTCTTCCTTTTCATTAGTTTTCTTGTCTCTGTTCTTCTTTGTCTATACATTTCATTGTTGTTGTGCGAGGGGCTTTGTAGCATGTTCCTTCTAGCCATATTTCTTGCTAATATGGAGTTCAGGCAATCATCATCGAACCATTTTTTTGTTGTTTTCTTTTTGTGTCCTAGTATTTCATCTGATACGCTTGTCAGAGCTACTTTGATATTTTTCCAAGCTGAGTCTATGTTGTTATAGTTTTCTGTCTGTGCTAGAGCAATTTTTATAGCCTTTTGAATTTTTTCTGATGCCCTAATATTTTAGTTAATTAATTCATGATAAAATAATAAATATCTCTTTTTAGGAAGAATTACCGACAATACACGAAGAAGCTACAGAGGAGGACGATCTAGAAATCAAAATTGAAGCAGCGAAAATCTCCCGATCGGAATATGAAGTTGATAGTTCAAAAAATAAAAAGATGGTTTATACGATTTGCTTGGACGAGAGTGGATTAGAAAGTGACGAAGAACTTTCATATTTTTGTAAAGAGTCAGAAAGCAGAAGGCAAAGGTCTAAAAGGAGATCTAAAAACGCAAGAAGAATCAATAATATATGTCCAGAATCCACAACTGTTGAGAATGATGAATTAATAAGGGAACTATGTGATATAATATCGGAAGATAATAATTGCACAACTGGAACACGAGTACGACGAAATAGTAGTGTCAATATTATAGAACTAAGCGATGAGGACTCACTAGATTGCTTCAATGCAACTATTGATCAACACGCTTCATGTACAGAGGTGAAAAGCGAAGAAGAAGATTCAGGCGACGACATCATTTGTGTTGAAGATAAAACTCATAATGGCTCTGTATCCAGAGAAACATCCCAAACATTGGTGCATAATAATTCAACACCTGCAAAAGATTCTGACGTATCAAGCATTGCGGACTCGACAAATCAAATGGATCTTGTGGAATCAATGCTGGTACCAAATGAGTGCGAAGTAAACCGAAGGAGTGGTGATGAATGTCTAGTAACTGAACCAGACACAACAGTGTCAACATGTAGTGAACTAGATTCAGGTAAAATTATATGTGTCTCTAAAGCCACTAGTGATGAAAATCACTCCAAAAATACAGACACAACGGAGTCAAAATGTACCGAAATATATTCAATTAAAAGTACATGTGACTCTAAAGCCACGAGTGATGAAAATAATGTACAAAAATATGATGAAATATCTAACCGGAACATTTTAGAAGGTTCAATATTTCATGAAAATAGTCTAACTGTAGATGTGCTAGTTTCTGCTGAGTCCCACTGTGATAATTTAATACCTCAGTTCCAAAGTAGTGATGATAAAATAATTCGAAAAAAAGTAGATAAACAATTAATGATACGACTAGAAAAAATTAAACATTTGGAAACTTCCAAAATTTCTGATTTTAAAACTAAACCAATTCAATCATCTGTTGACTCTGATTACGACAGTGACAAACAACTAAAGAAAAATATTGAGACTTCTATTGGATCTAAAAAAGAATACTCGTTAAGTTCATATTCTGATTTTGAAGAAAAATACTTAACCAATCTAATGCTATCTTCAGATTACGAATCCAATGTCATGGATGAGAAAACTGCTGATTCCAACATCGCTTTAATTCAAGACACGCAAATAGTACAAGATGGGGATATTGAGGTTGTCGCACGGAGTGCAGAAATACCTCAAATAGCCCAGAAAGTAATTGATATTGAAAGCGCTAGTTTAAGTGCTGATGAAATTCAAGCTGTCCAGAGACTATCGGATAATTTGATAACTCCACCAACTGAAACAATTCAGAATGTACAAGACGGCGAAGTGAGTCAGTGTAATATTGATTCTGATATTAATGTGACTAAAACTACCCATGAAGAAGATGTTACTAGCATTAATCCTAAAAGTATTGACTTTCAATCTGATTCAGTACGATCGAGTCAGAAAGTAAATGATATTAAAGGTCAATTAATTGAAGATAGAGACATTAATATCGAAGCAGTAGATGAACTAATTCAGGTTAAACAAAAAGAAAGTGATGTTGAAAATAGTGATCATTCAACTCAAGAACAACAAGATAACACTACTACTCTCATTGAACAGGAAGATTCTAATGCAGATAAGGACATGTTTCGGCTTAAACAAAATGTTTGTGGTGGTGAAGATACTGATGATCATCCAGATAGTGACGTTTGTTCAACACAACGACATGAAGATATAAATACCAATCCCATTGACCAAGAAAGTTATAGTTCAGAAAGCGACCGGATACAGCTTGAACAAAAAGTTTGTGGTGGTGAAGATACCAAGGTTAGCAAAGAAAATAGTGATGATCATTCAGATAGTGACGTTTGTTCAACACAACAACATGAAGATATAAATACCAATCCCATTGACCAAGAAAGTTATAGTTCAGAAAGCGACCGGATACAGCTTGAACAAAAAGTTTGTGGTGGTGAAGATACCAAGGTTAGTGAAGAAAATAGTGATGATCATTCAGATAGTGACGTTTGTTCAGCACAACAACATGAAGATATAAATACCAATCCCATTGATCAAAAAAGTTATAGTTCAGAAAGCGACCGGATACAGCTTAAACAAACAGTTTGTGATGATAAAGATACTAAAGTTAGCGATGAAACTAGTTATCATTCAAATAGAGAGAATATTTGTTTAACTCTAGAACATAAAGAAGATAATAATCCCAATCTTATTAAACAGAAAGATATTAATTCAGAAAGTGATCTGACTCAGCTTAAAGAAAAAACAATTGATGATGTAGATAGTATGGTTTGCGATGAAAATAGTGATCATTCCGATAGTGACATAATTTGTTCAACTCAAGAACATAAAAATACGGATCTCGCTAATCAGGAAGGGTCTAATTCAGAAAGTGATCTGGCTCAGTTTAAAGCAAAAATAATTGATGATGAAGGTAGTAAGGTTTGCGATGAAAATAGTGATCATTCCGATAGTGACAGAATTTGTTCAACACAAGAACATAAAAATACGGATCTCAGTAATCAAGAAGGGTCTAATTCAGAAAGTGATCTGATTCGGCTTAAAGAAAAAATAATTGATGAAGATAGTAAGGTTGGCGATGAAAATAGTGACAGTATTTTGTCAACAAAAGAACATAAAAATACCGTTTGCACTAATCAGGAAAAAATAATTGATGATGAAGATAGTAAGGTTTGCGATGAAAATGGTGATCATTCCGATGGTGACAAGTTTTTTTCGACACAACATAAAAATACCGATTTCACTAATCAGGAAAAGTCTAATTCAGAAAAAGACCTTAGTCAGCTTGAAGAAGAAATAATCGATGATGAAGACAGTAAGATTTGCCATAAAAATAATGATCATTCCGATAGTAAGAGGATTTTTTCAACAGAAGAACATAAAAATACCGATTTCACTAACAGGAAGGGTCTAATACAGAAAGAAGCAGGTTCAGCTTAAGGATAGCGATGAAACAGTGACCTAGATAGTGACACAGTTTCTTCAACACAAGCACAACATGAGGACAGAAATAGCAACGTAGATGACCAGTCAAACAAATGTAAGTGATATTGAAGATACTAAATAACGATGAAAATAGTGATCATTCCGATAGTGAGAGGATTTTTTCAACAGAAGAACATAAAAATACCGATTTCACCAACCAGGAAGGGTCTAATACAGAAAAGAAGCAGGTTCAGCTTAAGGATAGCGATGAAAACAGTGACCACTTAGATAGTGACACGGTTTCTTCAACACAAGCACAACATGAGGACAGAAATAGCAACGTAAATGATCAGTCCAAACAAAATGTAAGTGATATTGAAGATACTAAGTATAACGATGAAAATAGTGATCATTCCGATAGTGAACGGATTTTTTCAACAGAACATAAAAATACCGATTTCACCAACCAGAAAGGGTTTAATTCAGAAAAGGAGCAGGTTCAGCTTACGGATAGCGATGAAAACAGTGACCACTTAGTTAGTGACACGGTTTCTTCAACACAAGCACAACATGAGGACAGAAATAGCAACGTAAATGATCAGTCCAAACAAAATGTAAGTGATATTGAAGATACTAAATATAACGATGAAAATAGTGATCATTCCGATAGTGAGAGGATTTTTTCAACAGAAGAACATAAAAATACTTATTTCACAAATCAGGAACGATCTAATTCAGAAAAGGACCTGGTTCAGCTTGAGAATGACGATGACAACAGTGACCACTTAGATAGTGACATGGCTTCTTTTTTGGTTGGACATGGTGTGGACCAGTCCAAGCAAAATGTAAGAGATATTGAAGATACTAAGGATAGGGATGAAAATAGTGATCACTTGGATAGTAACATAGTTTATTTAACAAAAACGCATCATGGGGACGGAAATGCCAACCTAAACGACGAGAAATGTTATAATTCAGAAAGTGACCTGATTCAGTTGAAACAAAGCTTAAGTGATTTTGAAGATACTAAGGAGAGCGATACAAATAGTGACATTATTTGTGCGTCGCTTGAACAAATTGAGAAAATTAGTACTAAAACGGTTAACGAGGACCGATGTAGTTCAGAGAGTCACCAAATTCGGCAATCAACAGTATATGGTGATGAAGATACTAAGGATAGTTGGTCATCCGTCGAAAGGGATATTACCGAACTTGCAGACATAGTACATGCCTCAGAAACCACTAGTATTGAGAATAGTGATTTTTTAGATAGTGAAGTTTGTTCAAGACAAGTATTACATGAGGATAAAACTATCAACACTGTTGATGATCAAAGTGCTATTTCAAGAACTGATTTAGTTCAACCAAGCCTAGAAGTAGATGATGAAGGAGCTGATCTCATTATAGAGGAAACTATGGAATTAGAAACCGATTTCATAGAAGTATCACAGGAAGAAGTTACCACTTTTTGCTATTTAGAAGGTGCAAATGAATTGGAACATCCAGAAATTGATGATATTGAATATAATGATGATTTATGTCAAATTTCTGAAGATAACCAAACGATAAATGTTGAAAAACCGCTACAAGAAATTGAAAACTTCACAAATAATGATTCATCTTTTACCGAAGAAGTTACTCAGGAATTTGAAGATGAGCACACTTCGGAAATATCTAAAACACGGTCACTAGTTGACGAACCAAGTTGTCTACATGAAAAAGAGTTAATCGCTACTTCACAAATGCTGGAAAAAACTGAAGATTCAGGCGAATATATAACGCACATAAAAGAAAATGTCACACATGTAAACATTGAGACCACTACAGAAATAAAAGAACTAAATGAAGAAGTACAAATTACTGAAAATGATGAAATTATTTCTGAATCTGAGTTAGATATTCAAACAGACGTAGTTGTCGAAATATATAAGCAAGATTTGGAAGATAATATAAATACAGACGAACATGAGTTGAACACAACTAAAGACAGTGAGGCTACTAGTAATTTGCAGCACAAAATCGAATTCGAATCTGAAGAACTATTGTATCAAGATGAACAAATTGTTGAATGCTCGGAAAATGTGGTGGGGGAAAACATTAAGGAATCGAAAAAAGAAGTGGCTGTAGTTTCAGATCACCTTCAGCAGGTTACTAATGATCTTCAATGCGTTCACGATAATATCAATATAAACGCTCCAAATACTAATTTACCGACAAAAATCGATAATAACGAAGAAAATCTCTCTGCGAATCTCGCTGACAGAGTTTTAAGTCAGAGTAAAAACGAAATTCAAGAAACTGAGAAGTCCAGCGAACATATAGAAGATAGTTTTGTCAACGAGGTTATCGTTGGTACAAATGTGGAAAAACAAGACGACATACTGTTGGATATTGAGGCTGCTTCAAACCAAATTTACACCGAAGTGGGAGGAAAAGAAATCGTGCATCCTGAAGATAAAGCATCGATCATATTTGGGACTCCGACCACAGTAATTGCAAATGAAGGAGTTTTTCCAACTTCTGCAGAACCTGTTCATCCTGTGCAGTTGCTGCATGGCGCAGTCACCAGCGATTGGTCCAAAATTAACAGTGTCGATAGAAGTTTTGCTTTGAATAATCTCAATTGGGATATGTATAAAGAGGCGGTGGTGACGCAAGAGTCCCGTGGTGGTTTGGATCTACTAGCTAATACAGCAGAAAGAATACGAGATCAAGAAACAGAGATATATGTTCCAAGTACGAAGAAACAACGTAAAAGTATTCCCCGTAAGTTGGATTTAAAGAAGCTTCAGAGAAAAATTGTAAGACGTAAACAGAAAAACTACGTCACAAAGGAATCTGAAAGTGGCGAAAAGCGGGTGACTAGGAGCGCCTATAGAAGGCATTTAATCGATGATATTCTGAAACCACAAGAATTTAGAAATACTCCACCAATTAATAATGTTAAAATTCACCAATTACCTGATATCATTACTACTAAAGACACTACTGATACCGATAGCAATGATAGTGAATGTAATAAATTGTTTATTGATGATAATAAAGATAATGACTTAAGTGTTTATGATCAAGATACACAAGAAGAACATCTCGAGTTTCGCAGTAAAGTTTCTCCTCCAACTACTACTACGGTTTCAAAGAAGACCATCAAAATTAAGAGATCGGTTAGAAAAACTGCCAAAAAGGAAATTTCGCGCACAAATGAAAGTGCTTCCAAGCTCATGGTCAACATACACACTAATCTCATTTCTGAAGAGACCAGAGATGGGTTTTTTGAAGAAAATACTACCTCCAACAAATCACAGACACACGTAGAGTTGCAAACCGCTAAAAAAACTGAAAGTTGTAACAAAACAAACGCCGAGACTCCACTTATAGACGTAAACGCTAGTAAAACTGAAAGCTGTAGTAAAACAAACGCTGAGACTAATTTTAGAAATGATTATCAAATTTTAGGACATCAATCACTGCACTATTCAGTTTCTACTCCACCAAAATTACGATATAAGTTAGCTTGCAAAAACAACATCAAATCTATGGTTGAGAAGATGGAAAGAGTTAAAACTGAAGAAATACAACACCAAGTGAATCCGTCACACGAGAGTATTCATAAGGTTCCTTTAGATACACCAGGAGGTGAAGAGAATTATCTACCTATAGATGTTTCCACTGCTTCATCGGGCGATAAAAAAAGTACTACCTGTTCGATGAATTTAGTGGACACATGTGTAACGCTTGAAACAAATAAATCGATTGAATTGTATAATAAAGTTTTTATTACCAATGTTGACGTCGACTCTCGACTTCAAGTATCAAATATAGAAGTTTTATCTAATATGCAACCTAAAACAGAATTATGGAATCAAGAATCGGTTACAACACATAAGAATGTCGATAATACTATTATCGAGAAGTTCACATATGATAAAAACGTTATAAGCATCAGTCGTCTGCCGGCAAACTTGGTCAAGGTACCTGAAAAAATCGATGTTCGTGAGATCGAAACTAAAAAACAATCCGATGATCCAAACGTAAATATTCAAAAACCGGACCTAGAAATTCGTTGTAAAAAGCTGGAAAAACGACGTAAAACTGAAATACTCGAACCACAATCAGTTGCAGTACCCAATACCGTCGATGATATCGCTTCTCTTGAAGAGTTAGATTCAAGAAAACAATCTGGTGACAACATTGATTTAAATATTAATAAACAGATATCTACTGCGGAAATTGTCCCTAAAAAAGTGGGAAAACGACGTTTAACACAAGTATGTGATGATATTTCTTCTCTTAAAGAGTTCGATGCCGATAACAACATTGATTCAAGCATCAATCAGGTACCAAATGTTGAATTAACCCCTAAAAAGGTTGGAAAACGGCGTAAAACACAGGTGATACAACTAACACCTAAGAATATAGATAATACTTCTTCCCTTGAAGATGCTAAAAAACAACCTGATATCAACATTGATCAAAATATCGATCATCGGGTACCAAAAGTAGAATTTACTCCTAAAAAGGTGGGAAAACGACGTAAAACACAAGTGTTACAGTTGGATCCAGTTATAGCACCTGAGAACATAGGTGCTATTTCTTCTCTTAAAGAATTAAATGCTGAAAACCAACCAGATATCAACATTGATCCAAGTGTCAACCATCAGGTACCAAAATTAGAATTTACTCCTAAAAAGGTGGGAAAACGACGTAAAACCACAAGTGTTACAGTTGGATTCAGTTATAGCACCTGAGAACATAGGTGCTATTTCTTCTCTTGAAGAATTAAATGCTGAAAAACAACCAGATATCAACATTGATCAAAATATCAATCATCGGGTACCAAAAGTAGAATTTACTCCTAAAAAGGTGGGAAAACGACGTAAAAGGCAAGTGTTACAGTTGGATTCAGTTATAGCACCTGAGAACATAGGTGCTATTTCTTCTCTTAAAGAATTAAATGCTGAAAAACAACCAGATATCAACATTGATCCAAGTATCAGTCATCAGGCACCAAATGAGGAATTTACCCTTAAAAAGGTGGGGAAACGACGTAAAACAAAAGTATTGCAACTAGAACCAGTTACAACACATGAGAATAAAGATGTTATTTCTTCTCTTAAAGAATTAAATAATAAAAAGCAACTGATATCAACATTGATCCAAGTATCAGTATCAGTCCAATGTGATTACTCAAAAGTGGAAAGCGTAAACAAAGTATTGACTAGAACTATGAGATATAGATGCTGTTTCTTCTCTTAAAGAATTAAACGATGAAAAGCAACCAGATATCAACATTGATCCAAGTATCAGTCATCAGGTACCAAATGTAGAATTTACCTCTAAAAAAGTGGGAAAACGACGTAAAACAAAAGTATTGCAATCAAAACCAATTACAGCATCTGAGAATGTAGACGATATGTCTCCTAATCAATCAGTCCAATCAGATAACAACATTGATCCAAACATCAATTATCAGTTGTCAAATAAGGAATGTCACCCAACAAAGGTAGAAAAACGACGTAAGACACAACTGGGATCAATTGCAGTATCTGAGAATTCTTTTGAAGAACACACTATTCTTCAAACAAATACTGGAGTTCATTCTGGAAATCTGAAAGAAAAACTTAATAACACTGAATTCGTGCAACAAGAATCAGTTGGATCACCTGAAAGCGTCGATGATATTCCTTTAGATATTCGAATAAGTCAAGTAAAGAGAGGAAGTCAAGAAGGGGGAGAGATGTCTTCGCTCGAATATACAACGGTCGATAATATTTTGCCTAATGTAGAGGAAATATCCTTAACTGAAAAACAAATATTTCAAAGCATTCCTAACGAAGAAATCCAGGAAACAGTACAACAAACCAACACCAATCTTCAATATCCAAACGTTGAAGTTTCTCTTAATGACCCCAAAGATTTTACAGGAGAAGTACTACAAAACGAATCGATCGGGTCGACTGAGAGTGTCGATGACATTCCTTTACATCTCCGCTTAATGCAAGTAGAGCATGGAGTTAAAGAAAACAATCCTTCACAAGATTTTTTAGTTGAGTCACTTTTAACCTCTGATACAGGCTGTAATATTTCAAAAAATGTGGAAGAAACTCTTGCACAATCTGAAGTAGTTAATAAATCAAGTTCAGAA
The DNA here is from genome assembly GCA_918026665.1 of Diabrotica balteata. NCBI lineage: Eukaryota > Metazoa > Arthropoda > Insecta > Coleoptera > Chrysomelidae > Diabrotica > Diabrotica balteata. The sequence goes on from OU898284.1 coordinate 3,674,006, forward strand.
TCACAAGACATGAGTGTTGAAGAAAATAATCTTTCCGAAGACGTCAATAATAGAAAAAATTCCGTCTTGAAGAAAATTAAAATATTATCTGACGTACTAATTTCCCCAAAAAAGGAAGCTATAACCTCAACTATAACGCAAAAACAATCCAAGTTAGAAGATTTGGAAGTAACTGACACGTTACCTTCAAAAATTGTTTTGGATAGCAATCAGAACACGAGTGAGCGCTTTAGCACAAAAGAAAAAAGGAAAAGGGGGCGAGCAACTAATAGGAAAAATGCGGAAATTCTTCCTGAGGGCATGAATAAATCCTTGGTAAATGAAACACAAACGCATTTGGAAGAGGGAGAGCAACACGAAATTGTTAATAAAGAAATTAAAATAATGAAAGACAGACAAGATATTAATAAAAATAAGAAGACAACTGCTGCTATTAACCTTGAAAGTGTTTTTAGTGACATATCCAAACAAGTTTCAAGTAAAACCAAATATAGCATTCTGAAACCAAAAGATAGTGAAAGTCAGGATACAAAAATTACCAAATCATCACATTCGGAAAGAAGTAAAAGACGTAAGTCACTGGATGATGTAGTGGTAAAAACAAAAGACAAACAAGTGACGTTCTCAAGTCAAATTGAGGAGATCAGAAGGAAAGATGTTAGTTTAGATATAGAGCAAGGAAAAAGAAGCGAAAAGAAAAACCAAGTATTAAAGAATCGGAATAATGAAAAAGATCAAACCGCAAATTTAGATAAAGAAAAAGCGACAGATTCTCTAAAGAATGAAATGGAAAATGTATCGTATGATGTGGGTTCTAATAAAAAGAAACTGAAATCGACAAATAAGGACAATATTCTCGGTAAAAAAGAAGTTGAAACACAAGAAAGAAAACCGAGAAGAATATCAGTTATGTATGACGAAAAAGAAGTAGATGATCTAATTAGGAAGTATGTCGAAGATACCTCGATTGGACAACACCAAATGACCGTAACAGCTGTTGTGGAAAATAAATTAAAAACTGATAGACACAAATCAGATAGTAAATCGGCTGTACAAATTCAAAAACCCAAGATACAACTGTCTGTTAATGAACGAAGAGTACGAAATGACAGGTCAAAATCTTGTACAGAGTACGACATAAGTAGATCGAAAAAGTCTTCAAATGAAAAATCATTAAGATCCAAATCAGCATCTACGTCTGAAATTGACAAAAAACTTGAATTGGATAAGCCCAAATTGCTGCAAGATAGCATGCTACCAGCTGAATATACATCCAAGCGACGATCAAGGTCTGCTTCTAAAGATGACAACCAAAAAATTATTTCGGAAGAATGCAATGAACTTTCCCAATTAACTAAGAAACCAGAAAAACAACCAAACATTAGGAAATTAAGATCAAAATCTACATGTATTACAGAGTCAGAAAAAATGTTGAAGCAGCCTCAAAAATTATCTGACTCCACCTTAAAGATAGCAGATTCTAATGAAAGACGACTAAGATCGAAGTCATTAGTTACACCTGAAACTGAACACCCCATCAAACTCGAACAAAGTGTGCCAAAACCACATAAAAATAGCCACGATGTGATTACCTCTTCGTCAGAAATCGCCGAACAGTTACCTAGAAGAATACTGCGTTCTAAAACAATATCCAATGAAAGCTTGACCAACAATAAACAGAATGAGTCAGTACTGAACACGGAAGTTCCAAAAGATCTACCAGAAACTAAACACATTGCAACAGAACAAAAGTCACCAACAGACTGTTCTGTTAAAGAAAAATTAGAATTAACTACATTATCTGACGATACTCAGGATGTGTTTAATACAACTCTCAAAGAGACCATTACAACTAAAGCCGCAAATTTCCTATCAGGAAACCCTAAAGACAGCACTCCTTCAGCTTCAAATGTAACAGAAGAACCAGTAACGATAAACACACGATCAAAGACGGTGAAAACAAAATACCACAAAGAACATTCGTCTCTTTCAGATACTATAGCAACACAATCGAAATTTATCAATGCAGAAGATCAAAATTTACCAGCACCGAGTGTATGTTCAAGTGAAATTGAAAGTGCTGTAAATGTATTAGAAGTTTCACAAAACATCAGAGAAACCAGGAAGAATAAATACGTGCCAATCAAAGATGTCATAGATAAGACGAAGACAAAGGATCAAATAACTTTCATCGACAAAGAACTGCGAGTAATTCTATACAGAGATAATAATGAAAATAATAAAACTACAACAAAACTTCAAGAAGTTTCTGTAAAATCAAAAGAAGGGGCGAAAGAAACTATTGCCAAAACACATACCACAGGTTTAGATTTGGGGAACGAGACGGAGATTACTCAAGTAGAAGAGTCTAAACAAGAAATAGCAGGTGTGGAAGAATCTACAGTGACAGGACACAAACATATTTCTTCGTCCATTTCTGTTGATGAGAGAAAAAATTGTAAATCTGATGTATCTATTAATCAAGCGCCATGTCAAAGCCAAATTACTGTAAAACCTGTAAAAGATCGACTCAACTTATCAGAAATATCTTCTTTGATAACACACAATGCGATCCAAATACATGCTGAACCTAAACACGTAGTAGTTGAACAATCTTCGTTAGAAAATCAAATTAATAATGATATCAAGTTAACACAGAGTGACTATGACACAATATCAGAAGTAACTTCGTCAGAAACACAAAATACTGATGTGCCTACAGTGAATAAACCTGATATAGTGTCAGAAGTATCTTCTTCAGAATTATATAATGAGGTCCAAGCAGATCCTATTGTTGAACAAGTGCCATTAGAAAACCAAATAATAGAAAATACATCTGAGATACCAGAAATTTCGTCTTCGGAAACATGCAATGATATCCAAGACAATCAAAATAAACCTATTAATGAATCAATTGAAGAAAATTCGCTTGAAGGTCAAACCAATACTGGTATTAAGACCACAGAGTATATTTCTGAAGGGACATCAGAAATATCGTCTTCAGAAACATACAATAAGATTCAGCAAGATGTAATAAAATCTACTGAAGTCCCAGATGACCAACTGTCAATTAGTGATTGTGTAATGGTAACAGAGGACAAATCTGACGAAATATCTTCTTCAAAAACTTCTAATGAGATACAAGAAATGAAGGTAAAAGCTGCTGATGTACCATACGACCAAATGTCAGCCGAAAGTCAGATCAATGATAGTATAATGGTTACCAAAGATAATTCGGTCGAAGTACCAGAAATATCTTCTTCGAAAATTTTCAATGAAATACAAGAAGTAAACATAAGACTAACTGATGTGCCAGATAACGAAAAGTTGACAGAAAATCAAATTAATGTTAGTATATTGGCTACCGAAGATAAGTCAGACGAAATATCTTCTTCAAAAATTTCCAATGAAGTAAAAGAAGTGAATGTACTATCTACCGATGTACCAGATGACCAAATTTCAACCGAAAGCGAAATCATTGATAGTGTAATGGTTACACAGATAAATCTGATGAAATATCAAAAATTTCCAATAAGATACAAGAAGATAAAGTACGATCTGATGTACCAGTTGAGCCAATGGCAAATGTATACAAAATTGACGACAGTGTAAAGTCATCTGAAAAAGTAATGGAACCTTTCGATTATGTAAAAGATTCAATAGCAATCCAAGAACATTCTATATCACTAGGAGAGGAATCTAAATCATCTCCATCTGTTGAACCTGCATGTTCATTAAAAGGCGGCTTTATTAGTTCAGAAAAAACACAAAGTGTCGTTCCAGATCAGCAATATTTGAAACTTAATGAAAAATTGAAATCAAGAAAGTCTTCTTCAAGAAAAAACAAAGTTTCTGATGGACTGATTACAAGCACAACAGCATCAGACAATAAACATCTAAAACTGGATAAAAGCATAAAGAGAATTCCAGTGATGTCCGAAAGTGTTGACAAATCAAAATCAGTAAAGAAATCCGGTAGTGTTTTAGATAACAAAACTAAAGACACCAAAGAAGTGACACTAAATATACGAGTTCTGAAACCTATATCTCGAAAAGAGAGAAGAAAGAGTACACCACAAAAAATTTTGAAGATTAAGTCAAAAATTAACCTAACTGAGATTATTGCCTCTAATACTGAGCTGTTAGAAGATAAATATGAAAGAAAATCGGCAGCTGAAAGTAACTTAAAAATTGAGACTACAGATCTGGCCACTTTTGATCAACAACAGGAAAATACTGAAGAACGACTGATTACTGATGGTACTAAAGATCACGAAGAAGAAAAAATTCAATTAGAAACACTTCCTTTGATTGATAATGAAAATCCAGATGTAGGATTGATGTCATCAAATGTTGAAGAAATCGAGCTATCTACAGAGAATTTAAATCAACAGTCTGAGCCTGTAGAAGCTATATCTGATGTCACCAACAAAGAACTGACTTCAAAAACATTGAACATTAGTGAAACAAATATCTCATCTTCATGTGAACCTATGAATCAATGTACAAGTACTGAGTTATACAAAAATAATAGCAAAGAATATTTTTCAAATGTTGATTTGAAACCAATAGAAGAAAAGGTCTCAACTGATTATACAGGACAAGAAGTAGTAGATATTGAAAATAATAGTGGATTGGTAGTAAATGATGCTCATATTTCATCTTCATCGCCATCAGATGAAGACTTGAGTGTTAAGGTCAAAGTTAATAGCGAAAAATGTTCAAGTTTGGATGAAATAACAACTCGGTCCACAGGCTTAACTTCTACAAACTCTTCTATTGCAGAAGACTCTCAAATAGCTGCTGTTGTCCAAACTTTGGAAGGTGACACTGGTAAGACATTTGAAAATACAACACATCTGGAATATCCACCAACTATTGTGGATAATGATGAATTGGTAACTCGTTCTACTCCAATATTCCCAGAAAGTTTACCAGAAGCTATGCAAGAGAATAAAGAAAATACAAGTAATGCAAATCAAGACTTAATAAATACTATAACCAACGTTCCTAATAATTTAGAGGTCAATAGCGATGATCACGACACCTTAGAACAAACAGCACGTTTTGCTTTAGATACAGATTTCACTTCTAGTAAAACTATTGAATCTTCATTTAACCTAGATACAAACATTGATAATGGCATAAGTAACATCGATCTACCAGTTACAAATATAGATTCCAGTAAACCACAGACTAAAATAGATGTACACACTTCACTAATGACAGAAGATAAAATAATTTCGAACAAAACGAAAATTCAGAATACACCTCATGTAGAAGCTGTTGTTACACAAAATCCAATGTTAAATATTTCAATACCGAAAGTAGATAATGCGCAGTTTTCTAGTGAGTCCCTTGAAACACCAGATATAGAAAAATTCCTCGCCACCGTTCCGTTCTTCGGCAATTCAGCACAGCAACAAGAACCAGTAAGTGTTTCCGGGTTTCAAGATAACGAAAAGTTATCGGTTCAGGCAGTAAACCAAGAAAATATTTCTAAGGTTCAGGACCAAATAACGCCACCTGAAATCAAGAAAGATTCATTAATACTTCATGGTAAAGGCTACCGAGGCGATGGGCTAGAGGAAAACATACAAAATACAGGTAATTTATGTTGTTTTTTTATTTTTATTCTGAATTTTGATCTAATTACTGAAGCAGTACTTTCCCGTAATGTATTTCGAGACTTGTTATCTTTTTATTTTACCACAATACTACTTGACTTCATTTTAAGATTGAGCAGCAAGATGTAGGTCTTTTGAGACATTTCGAGGACATCAGTCCAAATGTGCTTTTTGTGAAACCACTTTGTCAAACTTATCTTTGGATTTTTTTAGCTTTCTAAGATTGTGTAAGCTATTTGTGAATTGTACAGCCTATTGCTATATTCCAGCTGATTATTTTAAACTGAGAATCCATTCTGCATGTTTTTAACAACGTTAAGTTGCTTGGCTTGTTGTTTGTTACACCTCAATTTGTTCTGTACTAATAATAACATGATGACTAAATCCCATTAATTTATGGTTATTGTTGATGTGAAGACTTAATTTAGATACATGTAAACTTTATTTTATATTGAGTGAGAGTAATAAATCATACTACTACAGCACTACAGCAGCTCATAAAAGAAATATGGATACATAAATCACTCCCCAGTGATTGGAACCTACAAAAAAATGGGTTATCTTTAAATGCTCTAACTTCAGAGGAATTAAGCTTCTAAAATGCAGCGTATAAAATACAGTATTGTGCAAATTAATGGAATCGTTATGACATTTTTCAATATTCACAGTTGGCAACACTGTTCACACATTTACAACTGATCAAGCATTGAAAACGTAACCTTACTTTTCTCTGCCTTTTATTTGAGGGTGTTTTTGGACAGTTCCCACTAAGTTTGTGTTGTTTTGTACTATTGTACTATTTTGTATTGACACCACCTGGCGATAATCAAAACCGCATAATAAGAAACCAGATTGATTATATATTAATTGACAAACGTTATAGAAATGGAATCAGGGGAGTTGAAACATCTCCCGGGCGGACATCGGTTTCGACCACAATCCTGTTAAGATGGAAAGTATTTGGCACACCTTCAAAACAACAATAACAACTATACAAAGAGAACAACTACAAGACAACATCAGAAAAACATGGATGGCAGAAGAAGTCCTAGAACTGATGGATATAAGGAGATCTTACAAAATTCGCAATGAAGAAAAATATAAAGAAACCCGGAGAACCATCCGAAACAAAATCAGGAAAGCCAAAGCTCATAGAATATGCCAAAATGGGTAAAAGCTGGGGACATATTTACTACTAAACGATGTAAGTTTAGTCAGATTGCAAACATGAGACAAATTTTAGTAAAAACACTGGAATATGGCATAGATACCCATCACATATTTATAGGCTACAAGGCATCCTACAACTATGTAAAAACAGAAGAAAAATGTTTAGAGCAGTGAAAGAGCTAGTAGTACCAAATCAGTTAAATCACTAAAAATAATCTCTACCTAGTGTTTCTAATCTCTCCCTGTATCAAATATAGTATAGGGTTTACACATTTTCCCATAAATTCCATTTTTCATTCTTGTATCAATACATATTTTAAAAATGTGTTCTGTAGTTCTCCATTTCAAGTAAATTAAATATCTGCTTTAATATTTGGTGAAGTTCGGACCTTGATTCAGTTAGTTAATTAACAATATGACCTACTAATGAACTTGAAAATATTTTAGGTAATCTATCCGAAAATATTTCTTTACTTTTAGAAATATTGGCTTCAGCAGAAAACCTAGACGCCATCAATGGATCGGAAACTACAGCAAATAAAAATGGTGATGTTGTTGCTTACAATCAAGACAACCAGTCCCCATTGATTCCAGTTTCTGTTGAAAAAATTATAAACGAATTCAAATATCCTCAAAGCCCAGTAAAAGTTCTGCAAAAAAGAAAAGTTTTACCGGAGAAATTCCAGTCACTATCACAATCTTTTGCTGCTGGTTATCCCAATTATGATTCAGAACCTTCAACTAGTACTGGTATTTATGCTTCGAGGAGAAATAAGAAGCCTGTAGCGTCGTTAAGTAACCAGCAGAGCAGCTCTTGGGACATTCCAGATGTTTCTTGTAATGAAGAGGTTGTTTCAACAGAATTGGCACCTCATGACTATAGTTCCCTGGAAGATATGTCACAATCTTTAGTTTTAGCTTCTGATAATCCACAAGAAAACCAAAACCAAGCACTAATGCCATCTGCAGAACAAGCAATGTCTTACAGAGATCTAGATCCTGAAGTGTTTCCAGCTGATTTTGCTGATTTTTGTACAAAGATGTCTGTAACAGAAACAACTTCTTATGTCGTAGAAAAAAGTTGGATACCATCACCGTTCGGTTTGCCCAATCAGTTCAACCATCCGTTCTTTAATCATTTCAATTTAGTTCCGAAGTATAGGGATGTCCGATCTCAGCAAATATCCATATCTCGTACTATTTCAACCACCATTACTGACAGTAATATGTATCCCTATCCAGACATTATGCCAACTGCTGACAGAAGAATAACTTCCAAGAAAGAGATCAAATTAGTCAATCGATTTAACCAAGCTAATGCAGATGTCAGTGTAAATTGTAACGAGCTAACTGCAAGTAATAACCCAGCTCTGGAAAATTATATTGCTCAGGGAAATCAGCAGAGTGGAAATTCGCAATTGAGAGCTATAACCGATGGAAAAAATGACCATAATTATTCTTATTTCGCAGGTGAGTTTTTTATGTAACGTAGTAGGGTGATCAACTTTTGTGACAAAATCTGTTATATCTGTTACTATACTGTACTGCATCATAGATATGATTTTTTTAAGAACCACCTCTTAATTTCATTTTAAATTTAAAATTCGCTTCACTTCCTCGGTAGAAGAATTAAAGTTGTTTTATATTATAGAGAGTAAACTAACTTTTATATTATAGAGATCAAAAATTTATAACTAAATTCCAATGAAAATGTTGCTTTCTAACTCATAATTATACAGAGCTTTATATCATCAGTAGCATTCCAGCTCGTTATTAACCAAAGCCTTCTTCAGAACAATCTTCCATTCGCCCCTGTCTCTGGCAACTCTTCTCCATGCTTTAACTCTGATGGATTTTAGATCATCCTCTATGTTATCTTGATACCTAAGTTTTCGTCTTCCTCTGGATCGTGTTCCCACTGGTCCTCTTCAGTCGAAATTTTTTCTGATCATTGCATCTTCATCTCGCCTAATTACATGTCCTATCCATCGAAGGCGTGCTAATTTAATAAATTTTGACGACCACATTGACCCATCTTATTCTATTCACAGCAGCTCTAAATAGATCAGTTGATGTTAGACCAGTCCATTTCCCAAGATTGGCTAGCCAGGATATACATCTACGTCCAAGTCCTCTCTTACCCTCAATCTTGTCTTGTAGAATCAACTGTAGAAGTCAGTGTTTATCATTACGCATGATGTGGCTGAAGTAAGCCAATTTTCTATTTTTTTATGGTATTAATAATTTCTTTGTCTTTTCTTAGCCTCTGGAGAATAGTTATGTTACTTGTGTGGTGTATATATGAGACCCTCAACATACGTTGGCATCACCACATTTCAAATGCCTCCAATCGTTCTATGGCATCTTCTGTAAGGCTCTAGCTTTCTACTCCATAAAGAAGGACACTAAAGACATAACATCTAGACTAAATCGTCATGTTTGTGTTGTAGTGTTTCAGCTTCATGCTTCTTTTGTTCCTTTTAGTATAGTCTCATGTAACTTTTTGTATTCGTTGTCATTTCTACCTTTTAATTTTCTTCGCTCTTCTTTATTCTCTTCTTTTCTCTTTTTCATTTTAGATATTTATGCGAAATTGTGGTAATAGATGTCTTCATTTCGTTATAGTACTCCTATACTATAGTACCAAAATTGTAGAGAGTGAGTCATATTTTTGATGTAGACCTTTGTGGGTCTTAGAGTAAAGGTAATCAATGAGTCATAGGCTTACAGTTCTGCATGTGTGTGTGTGTGTGTGTGTGTGTGTTTTGAGCATTATAGGCTTCAGGGTCAATGTCCATTCGCCATCTTACCTTTATGGAATTTTGTATTTTTTATGCAGAAGCTCTAAAGGAATGCTACTACATACTTGCTTTCTTCTCATTTATTTAGACAGTTCTTCAATTATAATCCTGTGGACGGTTATCATTAAAAAAAAATCAGGATTTTAGAATATATTGATTGTCATAAAAAAATGATTTTCTAATTTTATAGATTCCTTAGATGAAGAAAACTAATCCTTCTTAATTATATATATATATATATATATATATATATATATATATATATATATATATATATATATATATTTTGGAAAAACTCTTTATCTATTTAAATTAACAAACTTATGAGTTGTCAAATGAGATTTATTAACATGGGATTAGAAAAAGGGTCGTCTAGTAACTTTAAGCACAGGCAAAACTGCATTACTTAGGTACAAAACAGTACTAGTAATGGTTTACCTTACTGAATATTAATTTTCATAAAATAGGTATAAAAAATATTTTCAAATAAAAACTTACATTATATGTCATTTAAAGTTATTCATGTTACTATGTCATCTTCAGATTTATCAGTAGTATCTTCGACTAGATCCACAAGAACTGGTTCCTTGGTGGCAATGAAGTTATATCAGGTTCCACATTCCTTTTTCACTACATGTTCAATACATTTTATCCACGATTGTGAAGTCCCGTTTCTAACGGCAATATTAAGCAGATTTTTTGACACAGAATCTTTATTACACAAGTTTCGTAATTCTATTTTCAATTATTGGTTCATTGAAATTAATATTTTTTTAGTAAGCCAATTCGCAATCTCGGCTTTTCTCCATTTAGTGGTTCGTAACTATTCTACACACTGGCAGTGATATGGAGCGTTATCCATAACAATAACAGATCCTGGTTGGATTTTTAACAGAATATCAAAACTATTTTTCATAATGATCTGCATCCATTTCCTCATGACACCATCACCTGTAAAATTTTCTCACTGTTGGGTCTAAACTTTCAATCACTGGTTCACTGTTAATACTTTATTTCCATTTAATACTGTCTCAACTCTCAACTCGAAATCTCCCACTGTTAAAATTCTCTTCTGCGATAACGGAAAATTGTTGACCGGCAAACATCTTTGAACTGAATCACTTTTATTTGATTTTTATTCTAGCTATTTATCAACTACCCATAACTGTTTGAATTATTTAGTTTCGAAATGATTTAGTAAATTCTTTTTAATAGAATCAACAATCAACATGTCACATTTTTATTTGCATTATCATGCCTTACAAACATGACATTGACACCTCATAATTACATAATAGCCAACCTACACTATCTACCAACCTACATTTAACAATCTTTGATGTCACACCAATGTTACCATATTCATCGAATGCATGATACTATGAATAATAAGATATGATCTTCCTGTAGCTCAAAATCGGTCGGGTTCGCGCATGCCGTCATTGGAGAGTAGAATTTGAAATTTTGTTAAAGTTAAATGGGATTTGTATGCATTCTGTGATGAAATTACTAGACGAAAATAAGTTTTAATAAGGTTTAATAATTACAATAATAGTACACATAAGGATATCTCCAAACTATTTAATAAAGATTATTTATTGATATATACAAAAAACTGATATTTCGAACATGCAAATCTCCAATAACGTTACAAAAACATGCGCATAATCTTATAATCATAGTATCATGATCGAATTGAAGTTACTCTCCACCGGAGAACTAATGTTGTGTTGATGCTTGCTATTCTGTAAAATTCTTTTTTTATTATTGCAAAGGATAATTATTTTTTATTAAGAAATTATTTAAGAAGCCAAAAAAGCTTGTAACTTTTTGATTTTGGCTTTATTGTATAATTATTTAATAGTTCTTTTAATATGTGTTGATTTGAACTACAATTTAAATGTGTTGGTTTTCAGTGTAATCAATTTCATATTCAATATCCACCTAAATCTAAACATGCAGGAGTACATTTTACTCACTTTTATAAACACATAAACACAATTTATTTTATCTCGACTGGGAACTCTGAATACCGATTTAATTACTAGACTTTTAAGTGCATGACCTTCAAATAATCTGTTATTAAACAAACAATAATATATACAACTTCAAGCACAGCAGTTCTTCCGACCAACCAGGTGTAATCTACGTCTGACTCATGCGCCTGAAATTGTGCTAAGTTTCACATTGTTGTTGATAACAAATTTATTACTTCTTTATATTAGTAATCATTCCTTTTTAAAGTTGTTAGGTGATAAATATGTCAATGCTATGAAATATGTCATCGCTATTTCGTAAGTGTTTTAACTTATAAGTCTAAAGTCTTGATGATTTAACTTTTCTGCTTTTACTATTGTATCTCATCTAATGTAAAAGAAAATTTTATAGGTGTTAATATACAACACTGTTTGGGTATTGTGAGAATGTAATGCATGTTTTTTACAATTTTACTTTTTTTCCTGACAGTGAATAATAATACATACCAAGCGATGGCAGTGGCGCACCCAGAACTTGTCTAGAGAGGGTTTTGAATTTTTTTATGCTATCTCCATTTTGAGTCCCTAAAATTTGGGTTTTAGTTTAATGTAAGGTACTAAAGATAGCAATGCCATAGATTAGATTCAGGTGCTTATTATCCTGCCTACCAACTAAAAACACCCTCTCTTACTTTACCATACTCCGAAACTGAAGTGGCCGCTTGTAAGGCTCATGACATTTTTGGAAAACTTCCTTCTCTTATCTAGATCTTATCTATTGTTCTGAAGCTATAATTATTCATTATTAGTCGTCACGTAATTTCGTGAGAAAATTTACAGAGACCAAAGCAAGCAAAATACTAGTAAAATGGCAACGCTGTTAGAGTTACCACTACTTTATTGTAGCCATCGAGCAAAAAGACAAAAGAGGGAATCTAATCGTTATGAAAAGGAGGCCAAAAAAGTGGCCTCTGATGGCGGACATATCCGGAAATGCGAATGCGCCAAATTTAAATTTTCCGACACTTATTCACAGTAGCTATATAATATTGCAGAATGTGTCTTAGACGAGAAAGTTTTAATTAATTATTAACGGTAATAGTCTAAAATGCGACACAATTGTTAAAAAACTTCAATATAAATAAGATTTCATGTGACATTTGGGACAAACAATAACATAACCCAACTAAATTTGATGTCAGACAAGGAGTGAGACTCTTTTTCCTTGTTTAATGTGGCCTCTAAAGATCGTACTTCCTGTCTAACAATATTTTTGCCCCCACTACCTTTACATTCCCTCTTTTTGTCTTTTTGCTCGATGATTGTAGTACATAGTAGTAGAACAGTAGCGTAGATATCTAATTTTAAATTAAATAAAAGTTTTTACTTTTATTTAATTTTATTTACCAAAAAGTTTCATTTTCTATAAAGTTTAAATAAAAAATATAGGTGTTTTTAACTTCTGTAATATATCTTGGAAGTGATAACACTAATCGACTCGACTGAACAGAACTTATTGTAAAATAATAATATCTATATAAAACATTGTTAATAATAGTAGTTATTCGCCGAGAATGACAGTGACAATGAGAATATCTACAATTAAAATAGAAATAAAGGTTTCAACTAACACCTAATAAGTTCTTACTATCTACTCAAAATCACTGTTATCACTAGTATCACTCGTATCATCTAAATTTATAGGTAATTTGGTTAATGCTGGTAAATATTTAACATAGTCATTTTCCACTCCGATCACATGTTTTATTTTTATTACATTTTTCCAGTTGGTTGCTGTAATTTTTGTGACTTCTCTTCGAATTAACTGGAGAACAGTAGACAAAAAATTTTGGAGCAACGTTTCTTCTCATACTGTTTCTTTTGTACTGTTTATTATGAACAACCTCCAACAATTGCTTTTTAATATAAGATGTCTCAAAATACAAATCTTCCGTGTATAAAAATTCCTGAATTTTTAATTTATTCCAATTAGTATTTGAAGTTTTTTTCATTAATCTTGAATGATATGATGCGTTGTCCATGATAATCACACTATCTTTAAGTAATTTCGGAAGAAGACATTTTTCAAACCATGATTAAAAATTAAACTTTCCATATCGTCATGATAATCCAGAGACGCGTTTTTAATTTGTTTTGCAGATATTAATAATGCATCGTCGACCCATCCATTTTCTCAACCGCAGTGTAAAATTATAATCCTCTTTCTTTTATTGGGCGGTACTGAGTTGAAACACTTTTTGTTATTATTTGTCCAACTTTTTTTTCACGGTGTCATGAGTATCATACCAGGTCTCATCTAAATAAACAATATTTCGTTTCATTTTTCGATACTCAGTTATCTGTCTGATATAATTATTTCTTAAAGAAATCATTCTAGTACTTTCCATTAATGTCTGTCTCTTGTCTATAGTTTTGTACTTAAAATTATTGGCTTTAAGAAATTTTCAAAGTGTTGTTGCTGAACACGAGAGAATGCACTTTCGAACTAATTCACTTCGAAGGCTTTCAATAGTTGGAAAAATATTAGCCGCATACATTTGGTATATTGTTCTAGTTATAGATTCAATTAAGTGCGGTTCTATTTTTCTGAATTTGCCACAATCCTTTCTCTTCTGTCTAGAAGATGTTTCTCCTATAATTTTGTAGCAGGTTGCTTTGGGCACTCTGGTTAAAAAACATGTTTCTGCAATTGCCTCTGATTTAGACAATTCAGCACACAGTCCTTGATAAACATTTTTTAGCATACGTTTGGCATCATCAGAAAGGTATTAAAAATGTCGCTTACGTTTTACTACACGCCTTTGTAAATCTTCCAATCGATTAGAGGGTTCCATTGTCTCTTCAGCTACATAATTATTATCTCACCACGGACGCAATATTTTAAAATTATCAAACGTATAAAAACATAATCACGTAAAAAACGTATCAAAAAAAGTAAAATATAAAATGTTTTCCGTATAAAGAACACTGAAAAAAGCCACTACCAAACTAACTTGCGGTTCAATATTTGAAATTTGAATTTAAACTGAACGCTGTAGCAGTTATGATTTTACTAAAAATATTCTTGTCTCTAAAAATCTGTTGGTCATATCCGCAATTTAAAAATAAAATATTATAAAAATTTGCCTACCTAAGTTTTCCCCGTCCCGTGCCTTCGGCACTGGACGGTCGAAACCTGATCCCTTATTTTATGACTCCGTAAGCTCAGTCAAATACTGATATAATCTTACCCCAAGTATGAATAAGTCTACCGACAAAAGATAATGCATTATGATTTGTCATAACAGCGATATCCGATGTTTTCATTGGCCGTTAGTCCACGTGGACTTATCATAAGTTCGATGAAAACTTAATTGGTTGATTGTTCATATCTGGTTCATATTTTAAAAGATTATACCAGGCACGTCTGAATGTTAATATCGAGTGGAATTTGGAAACTTTGTATTATTATACGTCTGAGTCATTGATAATTTTACAGACTCCTGGTAGAGTACCTTTTTGTTGAATGATTTTATTACAGATACATATATTTTTGCACAGTCTCACATACACTGGCTAGTGTCAAACGATATTTTATTTATTTTTGATATGTTAGTGTTCGTTACTTTCCTCTCTCTGCGATAATTATTTTATTTTTGAGTTTTTCCCGGCTTTCCTCGATGTTATCGTTTTCTAATATTTCATTCCCAGCGATCTTCCCAGTGATATTCTCTTTCTGTATAAGTATTTCCTGGATTTCGTATTTAGTCCTTCGACTTTTATTTTTGTTTGTGTTGGCGCCGCTTTCTTCGGTGGGAAGTATTTGAGGATGTTCTTATTTTACATAATACTAGACTATGGTCGCTACCTACATCTGCTGAGTTGAGGCATCTTATGTCGATTATTTTTGATGGATGTATATCTCTGTTGGTTATAACATAATCTATCATAGATCTTTGTCCACGGGTGTTATTTGCTATTTGTGTTGGTCTTTGTGGCCAAAAAATGTGTTGTTTTATTCTTAGTTCGTTAGAAGTTTATCATCATCAGTTCTCCATTTTCGTTGTGGACATCCTCATTATGCTTTTCCGGGTATTATTCTACTGCCTATTCGAGCGTTAAAATCTTCAACATTATCATCTTCCCTCTGACTTGATCTACTAATTGTTGTAATTGGTCGTAAAACGCTTCCCTTATTGTTTTAGGATTGTTATTTTCTGGGCCGTATACTCCGATGATGTTCACGTCTTCCTTCTCCATTTTTATCTTTGCTGTTATAATTCTTTCTGATATGTATTGACACTCTTTGATGTGATTTTGGTGCCTTGGGTGTATTGGTAAGGCTACACCTTCTTTGGCCCTGTTTTCCTTCGTTACTCCACTGTAGATTAGTATGTATTCACCTAATTTTGATTGTCCTAGTATTTTAGAATATCTACTTTAGTCTTTAAAATTACTAAAAGCTTTTTGTGTTTAAATTTAAATTAAATGAAACAGATATTTTTTTGTAAACAAACATATTGACAGGAAATCGTTTTCAAGAAGCTTAAAAAAACTTAAATAAACAAATAAACCTATTTGTTGTGTATATTCTTCTTTATCTTTTTGTTAGCTTGTATACTTGTGTATCTGCCAGTACGTTTGGTAGTATTGTTTGTTTTGCAGTGTTGGCGGTTGACCAAATTGACAGGCAGCTCCCTCGGCCTGGCAGAGTACATTCTGCTGATGGGTTTGCTACACATTTTTCTTCATTAAACAGATTAAAACTGATTCTTTGATGTTTCTCTTTTTCATGTCCGTTTATTTCATGATCGTTTATTCTGGGGTCACAGGATATTTTACAGGTGCAGTTCTTTTATCCCTCTTGTGTCTTGTTAGGTTTGATTTAGGTCAAAATATATCTCAGTGTATTGGTTGTTTTGATGTATTTATTCCCAACTTTAATTTTTCTTATAAGTCCTTTACAATATGGCATTGCTGTCATCTCTAAAGCATTTTTTGTGGACGTTCCTGGATTTCTTATAGGTTTTGGTCTTTTATTTCTTCAATCTTGGGAAATCCAGAGAACTATTTAATAAAATAGTTCTCTGTTCCTCTGTACAAACGATTGTAATTTTCAGCAAAAGATTGCTAGCTTGCTTGATTTAGCAAGCTTTTGCAGAAAGTTCCAATCGTTTGCACATTTCGATAGCCTAGAGAAACCGCCAAAGAAGATGGTACTTCTGTGTGCGAACTACTGAAAGTGGATTTGGACTTTTCGGTTTGAATCGGAATCAACTCAAACGCCTGACGATGTAACGGCACAATATTTGGCTTATTTCATATATATATATATATATATATATATATATAATATATATATATATATATATATATATATATATATATATTAAATAATAATGTCCATTGCGTATATATTTTTTATTTTATAACAACCTTAGTAATATACTTTTTCATTTAAAGGTGATCCTGTTATGAGTATTGCCGAAGAAGGAGGGGATATGTCTCCAAATGCTAAGGAATTCGGAAACGTCATTCTCAACTGCGAAAATGACAATGAATTCTTAGACTCCACAGCACCATTATTGGACTTGGATCTATCTGATGAAAATTCTACCAGACGAGGAACTGAATCTTTCCCATCTTGGGACCCTGAACCTAAAGTCACCGTAGAGAATAGTGAGCAATTTGACGACGAAACTTCTTCTGTTATAATGGAGTTCATCGTTGACCACTCGATAGCAGACGCTTGGAATCAACAAGAAACTGTAGATAACGAAATTCAAACGTTTCCTGTGTCGAATTTTGATTTATTTTCACAGGAGAGCTTAAATCAAGGAGGAGATACATTTAACAATTCTACTACGCTGTCCGATGAGATCGCCACTTCTCAAACATGTCGTGTAGAACCGTTAGATGATGATGTAAACATAAATATCTGTTCAAGTTTAAGCCTTAGTCCTGATGACGATGAACTACCTCTAATGAATACCAATGCTGCCGCTCTTTACCAAAAGCCAGAAACTACAGATATTGACTTGTATACTTCTTTTGACGAATTAAATCAGAAAACGACCCCACCCACAACACTCCTAAAGGTCGACAATGTAGTTCCTGAGAAAACCGCAGATATTCCCAAACCTGAGAGTAAAGAAGACATACCCAGTAAAACTGACAATAAATCTAAAAGAGTGGCACAGCAACTAGCTCTCTACAAAAAACTCAATTCTAAGAAAGCAAAGGAAGTAAACCAGAATGACTCCAAACAAAATAGCATGGAGATTCCAAGTAGACAATCTGTCAGAATTTCCCCTAGAACATGGACTAGGCAATCTGCATCTCCAATGTCTGTAAAAACAAGCCCAAGTTCACAGGAGGGATCTCCCAAAACAGTGGAACAGTCGCCTATAGAATCGCCAGTATCTTGTATTCCGTCTGAGCCTGTTATTCTGAACTTCAAGTTGAAAAGTGAGTACGATTTGTATTGTGTTCTTTATAAAAATAAAAGTAATTGATATTTTTGTGATACTTCGTTATTGGTAATTTTTGTTCATTTTGCTACTAAAAATTATATTTATTAGGGTGAAAAGGGTTAAATAGTCTACTATAGATCGTCTCAAAATGACTTGTCTGTACAGGGTAAAGGATTCCCCAAACCGACGCGAAACTTTCGCAGCGGAATCGCGGCGAATCGTAAGGCACGGCGACTTAATGCATGTGTTCAGACAAGTTCGGACGGAAACCGGAACGGTTTGCGGCAGAACAGCGTTGACGTTTCATGAAACGCTGCATGCACGGTTTTTTCCGCTGCAGTTATAGCAAGTTATAGTTTCGCGTGAATTATTAAAATGGCTGTTACAGAAAAACTAATTGAAATTGTGAAACAATATCCTATAATTTATGATTTAAGTGACGAAGATTATAAAAATATAAGAAAAAAGGATAAAGTCTGGGATAATATAGGGTCATTTCTAGGAGAAAATGGTAAGTTTTCATTATATATTATATATAATGAATTTAATAGTGCTCCGCCTGCGAATGTTCCGCAACGGTTTCGCGTCGCAAAAGTTTTGCGTCGGTGTGGGGAATCCTTAAATCCACAACATCGATGCCATACTTCCATGGACGTATAAACAAAGATGTGTTTATACGTCCATGCATACTTCTTTGCAAACTTGTATTAAAATAAACGTCTTACGTTTTTTTTTGTGTTGTAGTCTCACATTCATCATTTCTAATATTTTATTAGTTATCCATGGTTTCTTGCCTCTTTTGATTCGTGTATTTAAGGTGGTCTTTAGCTTTTAGAAATACAGTCTTAAATTCTTTCCATATTTGGTTTAAGTCGTCGGATTCTTTTGGTACATCATTTTCCTTCTGTCTGTTCACACTGTTTTGACAGTATTCTATCTATCTATCTAATTAGCCTTCTTCGGTCCATCTTTGGACATAGGCCTCCCCAATCCTTTTCCATTCTTCTCTGTCTGTCGCTACACCTACAGTCATCCACCTAGAGCCCACGTGGTTCTTGATATCATCTGCCCATCTCATTTGGGGCATTCCTCTGCTTCGTTTATATTCCCACGGTCTCCAACTTATAAGAATTTTGTTCCATCGGTCATCTTTTTGTCTTATATTGTGTCCGGCAAATCTCCATTTCAATTTTGCAACTTCTTGTCTAACATCCCTCACTTTTGTTTTCTCTCTTATCCACTCGTTTCTCTTCTTATCCATTAGTCTTATGTGCAACATTTGTCTTTCCATTGCTCTTTGGGTTTTTATGATTTTGTCCATGTTTGCTTTTGTAAATGTCCACGTTTGGGAACCATAAGTAAGAACAGGGAGTACGCATTGATTATATACTTTGGTCTTAAGATGCTGTAGATATCTTTTGTTTTTAAGAATGTAGCTTAGTTTGCCAAATGCCGCCCATGCCAGTCTAACTCGTCTCTTGATCTCTGCTGTTTGGTTCTCTTTGTTAAGTTTTATAGTTTGACAAGATATATATAATCCTTAACTTCTTCTATTTCATCTTGTCCGATTCTCATTGTGATGTCTTCATCTGAATTTGTTATAGTTTTGGTCTTGCTGTAATTCATATTAAGGCCTATCTTTCCAGCTTCTACGTCCAGTTCTTTCATCATTTCAAATAATTCTTCTTTTTTATTGGTTATCAATACGATGTCATCAGCGTACCTTAGATGGTTCAAGCGTTGTCCACAAATTTTTATACCTTTTTTTTCCCATTCTAATCTTTTAAAAGTATTCTAATTTATATAATTTATTTGCTGCATTTTTTCCCACGTTACAATTCAAACTCAACTCGATACAATTATTCTTTTTAGACTAACTGTTTAGAATAAAAAGTTCTCTCTCTCTCTCTCTCTCTCTCTCTATATATATATATATATATATATATATATATATATATATATATATATATATATATATATATATATATATATGTATAATATCCGTTATCTGGAGTTCCCTAGAATTCGGCCGGTGACCTTTCCCGAACCTTCTCGAATGCCATAAAAGAAAACAGGTTTTAGCGGAGTGGACCCGTGGATATTACCTACTAAAAAATACTTGTTAGAAAAATACGTTTACAGCTTAGGGCATGAGTCATATTTATCGTAACATTATTTTAAAGAATAAAGTGAATAACTAATTATATTTACTAAAATATGTTTTCTTAGATTTGCTGCAGTCTGGTATAAGAACAGATAATTTGAACACTCTAGAAAAAGTGAAAAATACCAAAGTCGATGTTGTACCTGAACAATCAACAGAAACTCCATCTGTAGAAGCCGCCACGAAAACCGAGGAAATTGCAACTGCCAAAACTGCAACAAAAAAAATTGACTCTAGTAAATCCGATCTTACCAAGAAAGAACACATTAAAGTTGATAGTACTAACGTAAAAGATGAGTGTACTGAAGAGAATATAAAGGAACACAGTAAAACGGACAGTAAAGCAGATAAGAAAAAAGAACACAGTAAAATAATTTCCAAACCAGAAAGAAAGGTGGAGGTAAATGACAGTGATACTAGTAAGATAGACACTACTAAGAAAGCAAGTACAAATGACGCCTCTAAGACAGAAACTAATCGAAATGACCAGTCAGAGACCAGGAAAGAAATATCCAAGACGGACGCTTATAAAGTAGACACCAAAAAGGAAGTGAATAAAAAAGATAGCAAATCAGATAACAAAAAAGGAGTTACTCAAATTGACGACAACAAATCAGAATACAATAGAAGTGATTCTAATAAGACAGAAAAGAAAAAGGAACATCATCAAACTGACGTTTCTAAAACAGAAAGCAAGCGGGAACGCAGCACAACGAACATCAGTAAATCAGGAACAAATAAAACACCTAATACAGAAGATAATAAAGCTGAAATTGCTAAACAATCAATTAGATCAGATACTAAACACAGTTACGATGAAACTAGATCGACTAGAACTTCTCGACCGGACCGCACGGATTCATCATCACGAAAAAAGGTTGCTGAAGATCCTACAAGCAACAGCCTTAAACAACACTCGTCGAGTGAGTCAAACAAGGAAGACAAACAATTTAAAGAATATCCAAAAAATCCCAGGACGACTTCCATTAGTATTCCGGTAAAATCATCTACAGGAAAGAAGTCTGAAGTGTTCGTGAATAACGATGTTTCTCAGCTACAATCCAAGTCGATACCTAAGCCTGTGCTGTCACAAATGGCACCGGAAGATTGTCTTCAATATGAAATTTCTGAGGTAAGTGTTTTAAATTGTTTATGTATTGAATAAATTATTTATCTATTATGTATTACCAACGCAATAAATGACAAAAAAGACACACCAAAAACCTAAATAAAATATATTTCAATCTGATTTAAATAATAATGTCCAGTCTCTTACATTCTTCAACCAGGAGGATTTTCTTCTTCCTGGACCTCTTCTTCCTGCTTTTCCTCCCTTCCACTTTCCCTTCCATTATAAGTCGAAGGAAGTTGTATTTTTCTCCTCTGTAATTGTGTCCTAGATAACTCGTTTTTCTGTTTTTTACAATATTTAGGAGTTCTCTTTCAGTACCCATTCTTCTTAGCACCTCGTTGTTGGTGCTAAGCAGACTTGAGCATTGAGCAGATCATTGCTCAAGCCCACATGTTGGCTACGATATATTGACGATACATCCGTCATTTGGTCCCATGGCAGGGACGCTTTAGTGTCTTTTCAAACTCATCTGAATGGTATACATCCTAGTATCCAGTTCACGATGAAGATGGAAACTGATTCATCCCTACCGTTGCTCGATGTTTTCATCAAGAACAACCAATCCCAAGGTTTCCATTACTCTGTTTATCGAAAACCCACACATACCAATCGTTACTTGCATGCCAACTCTCATTGTCATTAAAACCCTTGTCTTCAGATCAATACGCCTTTCCGATGATGCAAATAGACCTGCTGAGCTCTTGTTTAAAACAAGCCCTAATCCAAAACGGTTAGTTAGAGAGAAAGAGAGAGATAGAGAGAGAGAGATAGAGAGAGAGAGATAGAGAGAGAGAGATAGAGAGAGATAGATAGAGAGAGAGAGAGATAGATAGAGATAGATAGAGAGATAGGGAGAGAGAGAGAGATAGTGAGAGAGAGAGAGATAGATAGAGATAGATAGAGAGATAGGGAGAGAGAGAGAGGGGGGGGAGAGAGAGGGGGAGAGTGAGAGAGAGAGGGGGGAGTGAGAGAGAGAATGAGGAGGGGAGAGTGAGGACAGAGAGAGAGGGGGGAGAGTGAGGGAGAGAGAGAGGGGAGAGTGTGGGAGAGAGAGAGAGGGGGGAGAGTGAGGGAGAGAGAGAGGGAGAGAGAGAGAGGCAGAGAGAGAGAGGCAGAGAGAGAGAGGCAGAGAGAGGGAGAGAGAGAGAGGAGAGAGAGAGAGGGAGAGAGAGAGGGAGAGAGAGAGAGAGAGAGAGAGGGAGAGAGAGAGGGAGAGAGAGAGGAGAGAGAGGGAGAGGAGAGGGAGAGAGGGAGAGAGAGAGAGGAGAGAGAGAGAGAGAAGAGAGAGAGAGAGAGAGGAGAGAGGGGAGAGAGGGAGAGAGAGAGAGAGAGAGAGAGATGAGAGAGAGAGAGAGAGAGAGAGATAAGAGAGAGATAATGCAGAGGTTGGATCTCTTATTGACAGTCGATGCATGCACTATTAACGGTACTATTGTATAATTGTATCGTTTTTTGTACTATTCGAAAGGTAGTATGTAGTTATAGTACATTTAATTTAAGGGGTGGATACGTGGCAGTAGTTAGTTAATGGCTCTCTCTGTCTCTATCTCTCGCTCTCTCATCAATCTGTCGCCTCTCTTTCCCCTCTCTTACTACCTCTCTCTCTCTCACACACACTATGTCTTTCTCCCTCTTCCACTCTCACGCCCTCTCTAACCCAATTCCAAATAAAGGTTAACCAAAAATGATCGACAGTAAGATCTGGGTGAAGAATAATTTGAACCAATTTAATGTAGTCTGTGATTGTAACATGTGTAAAAGAATTAATTACTATTAAACTGGGAATAAGCCACAATTAAAGATAAAAATACGTTTATTGACGTTTCAATTTCCACTTCGGAAATCGTTCTCAAAATACAAACAGTAAAATAAACAAATTTTGTTTTTTGTTACATAGTGAAAAATTCTTCGTATTATTTAATTTTATCTGACTCATTTATATTGACAATTCAGACATATATTATGCATTTTAAAGTAGACGACTTTAAAATGATATTGCCAATATTGTTGAGTTGCGCTCCTGGGACGACTTTACTTATAAGATAGTTCATTCGATTACATGAAATCAACTTTAACTTGAGAGTATCCGTCTGAAAAAAATCATAGCTGTAATTCGTCTTTAAAAAGACAAACACATGACATGATGACAGTAAAATTCTCCTGTTAGTGATTCCATAGTAAATTATGAGGGAAAAACCAGGAAAAAAACCTCATAATACTATCCCGACATTGTAAGTATTTGTTCGTGAATCCTTTTATGTACGATTATCAGAAAAACTTAAAAGGATAGGAAATAAATTTAACATTTCAACAACATTCAAAACAACAAACACGTTGAGATCTATTTTGTCCAAAACCAAACCTAGCAATGAACAAGATAGGACAAAGAATTGCATTTATAAAATACCTTGTGAATGCGATCAGTTTTATTTAGGTGAATCATCAAGGCCATTAAATGTTAGAATAAGTGAACATCAATCCTATATTAAAAATAGAGAATTTGATACATCTCAAATCTGTAAACACGCATGGGATAATGAACATAGGGTTCAATGGAATAATTCAAATGTAGTCCTAAAAGAAACGGATGGTAAAAAAAGAAAAATCAAAGAAGCGGCTCTAATTATGCTAAATGAAGCCAATTGTGTCGCAAATTTCCTCGGCAGAATGTAGTAGGATCTGGTTACCAATATTGAAAGAGGAAGTTATTAATAAGAAAATACCAGTATTAGTAAGTCAGTATCATATAGAGGATACATCATTTATGTTTTTTAAATAACGTAACATATAAAATCAGAATTTTAATGTTTGTTGAAGGTAAACTAAATTCACCAACAAATACTTACAATGTCGGGATAGTATTAGGAGGTTTTTTTCCTGGTTTTTCCCTCATAATTTACTATGGAATCACTAACAGGAGAATTTTACTGTCATCATGTCATGTGTTTGTCTTTTTAAAAACGAATTACATGCTATGATTTTTTTCTGACGGATATTCTCAAGTTAAAGTTGATTTCATGTAATCGAATGAACTATCTTATAAGTAAAGTCGTCCCAGGAGCGCAACTCAACAATATTGGCAATATCATTTTAAAGTCGTCTACTTTAAAATGCATAATGTATGTCTGAATTGTCAATATAAATGAGTCAGATAAAATTAAATAATTAGAAGAATTTTTCACTATGTAACAAAAAACAAAATTTGTTTAATTTACTGTTTGTATTTTGAGAACGATTTCCGAAGTGGAAATTGAAACGTCAATAAACGTATTTTTATCTTTAATTGTGGCTTATTCCCAGTTTAATAGTAATTCATTCACAATGCCACAAGAAAATAGCTTCAGAACAATATATGTGTAAAAGAAATTTCGTAACCAAACTTTCTATTTTAATTTTTAGGCTAGATCTAATTTATATGACACTGTTAAATCAAGGAAGAGAGCAGCGACGAAAAGAGAAACTTCAGTAGAACGCATCGCTGGTACAAGTCGATATCATCACGAATTTAGGCCTCGAAAATCGAAGAGGAAGAGCCCAGATGAAGACTCAGATTACGTCAAAATTCCTGAAAAAGTTCCTCGTGTCGACGAGGAAAGACCAAATAGTTCGAGTGATTTAAAAGTCAAGATACGACGCGATAGCTCAGGTAGACAATATACTACAACGCCGAGTCCACAAAGTGTAGAAGCAGACAGTTCAAGCCGACAATATAGTACGAGTGCTGGTAGTTCTGTTAGCCAAAACTCTCAAAGATATATACACGACAGTTCAAGTAGACGATACGAAATGGGTGCTGGCGGTTCTGATATTCAGAATTCTCAAAGACATACAAGAGACAGTATCAGCAGATCGCATTCTGGGAACTTAAACAATTCGGGAAATCAAGGTTCTCAAAGCACTGGATCAGACAGTTCTAATCGGCAATATACAAGTGCTACTCCTGTTAGTAACCAGAATTCTCAAATATATAAACGAGACAATACAGGTAGACAGTATGTTTCCACTTCTGGTGGTTTTAGCAGTCACGGTTCAAAATCAACCAGTTCGAGTAGACAATATTCGTCTAGTTCTGGTAGTTCTGGAAGCCAGAGGCCTCAAAGCAGTAGACAAGGCAATTCTGATCGGCAACACCCTTCATATCAGAGTTCTGACAGCCAAAGATCTCAAAGTACTAGACAAGAAAATTCTTATCGGCAACACGCTTCATATCAAAGTTCAGAAAGCCAGAGATCTCAAAGTAGCCGATTGGATAATTCAGGTAGACAATATCCACCATATACTAGCCCCTATCAAAACACCCCAACTGACAATTTAGGTCCTAATAAACCAACTCCTCAAGGTTCTTCATCCACCGGTTATACCGTCGATGAAATCTTGAACAAATCAAGGGAACCTCGAGAGTGTACGAAAGATAAGATTAGGAGTAATGGCTATAAAAGATCGTCGAACGGTTTACCCGTTAGCAGTCATAAACCTTTCAAGACCAGCGAAGATGCTTTTGATCATTTGGTGGTCGAAGGAAATGTGAATCCTTTCTTTAGCAACCAACCAAGTAAGTATTTTTATTAATATACACCTTGTGTACCGGATATTTGTTTTCATACTAGACTAGGCGGGATCTGTAGAAATTTAGACATAATGGACATTTTCCATAGGAAGATATTTTTTT
This sequence comes from Diabrotica balteata, assembly GCA_918026665.1. Taxonomy (NCBI): domain Eukaryota; kingdom Metazoa; phylum Arthropoda; class Insecta; order Coleoptera; family Chrysomelidae; genus Diabrotica; species Diabrotica balteata. Next base: position 3,700,018 of record OU898284.1, read on the forward strand.
GCTGGAATCCCTTCAGGATGTGCCCAATATCGATAATCACGATATGCGCAAGTCGCAAACCCTGTGCTAAATTTTTTATTTATAGTTTATTTTATGAACGAGAGAGTAATTAGCATAATTTTAACTGGTACCTCCGACCACTCCATGGGCGTGCTCAAGATTAATTGAAAAATTACGTTGAATAATTGTAAAAAATAAATGAATTATTTCAGTGTTATAAAGTGTTATGTGTATGTAAACAAAAGTAACCTCTTTTATCACACACTATATTAGAACTGACTGGCCTACATTAAAAAGGGTTTTAAAAAATTCACATTTTTTTTAATTTTTAAAAATTACAAAAGAGAAAAAGAGTTTTTAAAACCGTCTAAGATATGTTAAATAGATGAATAAAAATATTAATATAAAACTTACAGCTAATTGTTACAAATCCAAATCAGATTCAGAAGATGAACTTTCAGAACCAAGATTTATAATAACTGGCTCGATCATTTTATCAGTAATATTGTACAGCTTCCACATTTTTTCCTCTTCTTTAATAGTGATTTACTGCCTTTTCCCAGTTTTCAGGTTTTACATTATTTAAGGCCTCCAAAAACAACTGTTTAACATCATGAATTTTAAAAGTGGTATTTTTTCTTGAAACTTCACTCTTTATCTGTGCCCATACCAGTTCAATCGGTTTTAATTCACAATGATATGGTGGGGATCTAAGTACTGTCATTCCACGATTTTTGGCAATTTCATCAATTTCGTATTTTTTAAATTTTTCTTTATGAAGGGCACACAACGAATAAAGTTCCTTTCTTATAGATCCGGGATGGTACGTAATATTTTTTGAACTCAGCCAATTCTGCAAGTCTTTTTTTTAACCACTTGGTTGTGGGCAGTCCTTCTATAAGTCTGGAGTGATAACTTGCATTATCCATTACTATTACACAGTTCTTAGGAAGAAGATCTATCATTTGTTTTAACCATTCTTGAAAGACATCAGCGTTCATGTCTTCATGGTAGTCACCGGTACGAGTTGATTCAAAAGTTAATAAACCACCTTCAACAAAACCGTCTGAACTGCCAATGTGTACTATTATCAGCCTGCGTCCCTTTCCTGATGGTGGGTTTAAACCAGTAGATAAGTTATTTACAAAAGCGTGCCTTTGACTTATAACAGTTTCATCCTGCCAAAATTTATTTGGTGTATGACCCTCGTTGATCCATGTTTCATCAAGATAAAATATTTTTCTTTTTTGGTTTCTCATTTCCTTTATGGTTCTTAGAAAATGTCTTCTCCATATGACAATATCGCTTCTTTCTAATAAAATAGACTTTCTGGGATTCTTTTTCCAGCGGAAGCCTATTTCTTTTAAAACTTTCCATAACGTACTTCGACTCATTTCTGGGTTCCTTATCATCTCGAACTGAGACAATAACTTTATCCAATGTTGGAAATTCTTGTCTAAAGAAGAATTCATGCACTTTCCGTCGAAGTCCTTCTTTAAAATGATATTCTATTTGAAATTTTGGTTTCCCTGGAGCATTACGTGGCATTTGAAAACTACCACATTTCTCTTCTTTAATAACTCTGTAAATCGTAGATTTCCCAACACCAAGTGTACTGCTAACTAACTCAACGGTCTCATCAACACTTTCACATAGACGTTTGTCTGTAAATGATTTAAAACAATTAAATATTAATGTTTTTTCATTAACTGTTAAAGGACCAATTTTTCGGCGTTTACACGGCACTTCCAAATTTTCCATAACACTAGTATACACAATAAACTGCACCTTGCAACTGACGTACCTACTTTTAGTGAACTGTTAAGAATTTTGAATACGCCACTTGGACCTTCCTACAAAATGGAAAAACCCACTATCACATTTTCTGTGGAATAAGTTTAGAAGGTAATTATCTAGTCAATTACTGTCGTAGATTCCTGGAATTAAAGAATTAAATGTTTGATTGTTGAAACCCTTACTTCGTGGAATGCACTCATTTCAGATAAAATAAAACGTTTTATTTTATCTAAAGAATTAAACTTTATTTTGCAAATAGGTAGGTACTTATTAAACTTTTATTGGTTATATATAACCAATAAAATAAACATCTTACATTTCTTGCAAATTCATTAGTACCTGTTAACCTCCATCACTCCGACACTGGCAACCTTATTTAGGGATTAGTAACCCTCACAAATATTGTATTCTATTCTGCTCCAACCTTTATACCTGGTGGTCATACTCAATTTAAAATTGTTTTCCTATATACTTCTGTAAACTTGTTGACAAATATCTGTTTTTCATTGAGTCACCCGTATCAACAGTTTAGGGATTTGCATACATAATTTATTGTTTTATTACTCTCTCATACATAAAAATACACTATAACAAAATCTGAAAACAATTGAAAATTTCTCATTTTTTTTTCTCCTATTTTCGTTTATAATTCTTAAAATATTGATCCTAGAGAAAAAATTATAAGAAGTTAAAAGTTTCGTTATTCAATTTTATACAATATTTCGTTTCAATTAAAAATGGTACTTGAAAATATGATATTTGAAATTATTGTCGATTGAGACATCGATTAAAAAAAAGAGCAATATTGGTTAACAAGAAGCCGAGATAATGCAATTTTTAGCGCGCGCTCTGATTTTGAACTCGCCGATTCACATTTCGAGTGAATGTCCTCCACCACCACCTCCCATGCATTCCGAGCGACATTTTACGCGAAGACCGTTTTTATTTGTCTTTTTTATGGATTTTGCCATGAAGCGCATTACGTAAAACTTTTCATATAAAAAGTACTTGACAAGACGAGGGTAGTTGTTTAAAAACGAGCTCTCTATCACTTATGGTTACACGGCAAATGTATGCCAACTTTGACCTTCAATATCTTGGCAACCAGTAGGCCGAATGTATCTTTTTTTTTAAGAAGAAGCGTCTTTTAATGTTCTTTAAATGTATAAATTTTGAAATTGATATGTTTAAAGCTCGTAAAGTTATTCAATTTGTTTATATGCCTAAAAAATGTTTAAAACTTTAAAAAAAATTCTATGCTCTCCTAGTGAACCGATTTGAATTTTACAAAAAGCGTTTGAAAGTTTGAGCCTTCCTTTATATGTAAAAATATTTGCAACTATCTGAGGGCCTTATTTAGGGCCTACTATAAATTTGAAAATTTGCGATTGTTTTCCAGTAGGCTGGATTGCAAAATTATTATGCAAAACCTATCCGACCGATCTTAACAAAATTTAGCACACATTTTAAACATATTAAAAAGTTTTTCTAGGCGGAATATGGAGCTTGTAAGTCAAGTTTAGAAAGTCGAAAACATTTAAAGGATTAACTTCATTTTTTTGTACTTTTTTTCCAATTATTGCTATTTTTTCAACAATAAACATTAAATTTTCAATTTCTAACGTAATAGTTGTGTAAAATTGAATCACGAAACTTTTAACTTCTTATAATTTTTTCTCTAGGATCAATATTTTCCGAATTATAAACGAAAATAGGAGCAAAAAAATGAGAAATTTTCAATTGTTTTCAGATTTTGTTAAATAAAAAATTTAGCACAGCGTTTGCGACTGGCGCATATCGTGATTATCGATATTGTGTACATCCTGAAGGGATTCCAGCAAAAAAATAGCTTCCTATGGAAAATGCCCAATCCAAAACAGATCCCGCCAAGACTATAATACATAGATAGATCAGGATATACTTTGGGTACGTTCCATAGAGGAACAGGAGAACACTCAGCTCAACAAGTTGAAAGTGTAGAAGTATCAGATTCTCATCTTGGTCTTTATTCCCTACGCATAGAGGACTGACCGACAAGTTTGGTCGAATTTGTGGAAACATTTTCAAAATTCTCATCGGTGTTTTAGATGTTTCATCGATTTTTTTCATTAATGCTTCTTCTGACGACGAATTCAAATGTTTCTGGGTTTTCTCCATTGGTGGTGAGCATCTTCAATTGTTGTTGTTCTTCTTCTTCTTTTATATAGACATGACTCTTGTCTGTTTTTCAATGTGCCTCCAGTAAGTTGTCATTCCATCGTTTTCCTGCTCTTCCTACTACAGGAAGGAACTACAAGAAAAAGAATATTTCAGTAACTCGTTTGGTATCCCGTCTTTACCTGCTGCTTTCTGTTCTTCATGTTTTTTATTTTCCGAACTTCCTGTACTTAATTTACATTAAGTTCTTCATTTGTGGTAATTTCTGGGGTTTCCGGTTCTAGCGTCGTTTGTTCTTCCTTTGCGTAGAGCTTTTTTAGGTAGGCAATCCTTTACCTCCGTTCTTTGACCTCTTATCATCATCATCATCACTGGCTCGACAATCCTTTTTGGGTCTTGCCCTGTTCCAGGATTCTTCTCCATTCTGGTCTGTTTCATACTTTTTTTCTCCAGTTTTTTTATTTTTAAGGTTGTCATATCATTTTCTAATTGTTCTAAGTATCTCAGCTTGGATCTTCCTCTTGTTCTTTTTCCTACTGGCATCTGTTTGAATATTTTGTTTGGTATTTCGTCTTCTTCCATTCTATCTACATGTTCTATCCAACGCAGCCGTCCTATTTTGCAGCCTTTGACCTCTTATGAATCGCCACATATTTCCTTTTGCAGGCCATAAAAGTCATGTTCAATTTCTTTCTAAAATGCCACAGGATTAAGAGTGTTCGAGGTATACAAAATGAACGAGGACGCGTTGCTCAGAATCGTGAGAGATTTGGGATCTGGGTTTTTGGATCATTCTTAGTAGTACATAAAAAAAAATGAGAGACGATAGTTTGTTATTTTCTTATCAATGATAGTTTTTTGTCAACATATTCCTTCTTGTTATGACAACAAAAGAATTATCCTACCTTTCTCTCTAAATGTATTGTTGTTCATACCTATTCTGTCTATTATTAAAGATACATTTTTAGATGATCCAAAATATGGAATTAATAGGAGACTAGATGATCAAAGCAGTCTGTGGAACAAGAGTGAAAAAAGTAGGAGAGATTCTTCGCAGCGATATTCGAGTTCCAGATCAAGTGCAGATTTTAGTAGATCTGCCCCTGACATGAAATCGCCAAGATGCGGACAATACCGAGACATTCGAAGTCCCATATATCTTCCCAGAAGGCCCTCAAACAATAAATTCCCAAGGTAAGGAATATGTGATGTGCCTTTTACTTACGAAACCGTTACGGTTTTTCAGTAATTTTTAATGGTATTAAAAAAACTTACAATAAACTAAGCACTTCTGGTGTAATTGGTATACATATTTTAAAAATTACTAAAATAATGAAAATATCCAAAAGGATTACAATTTTCATCAGAACGTTTTCGGTGTTGTCAGACTATCATCAGTGAAACCGGAAAGTAAGTATTCCTTCTTAGTCGTTAACCTGATGCAGGTATCGTGATATCATGAAGCTGTTAGGTAATTTTTCCAATGTTCCTCCACGTTTTTCTATCTTCTGCCAATCTAGCACATTCTGACAATGGAGCGCCAATGGTAGCAACAATATGGTCCGTGTATCGTGTAGGAGATCTACCTCTACTTTCTTTTGCCTTCTACTTTTCCCTGGATGGTAAGTTTTTCAAGACCATTTCTTCGAAGCACATGTCCAAAATAGCTTATTATCTGTTCTGTTATTTGTTCTGTTATGTATTCCTACTTTAATTTAATGAATAAAAGAGGTTAAAATTTTGACTGCTAATCTAAAAAACATAATATGGTATAAATACTTAAACTTTAAAAGTTTTAAAAAACCTTTAAATTACGTTTAAATATTATAAGCTTTGGCTTCATTTCTGATCTTTGATCTTTGTTTTCTTTGTTTGACTTGATTTCTATCATTAGTGCAACTCTAAAAAATACTCAAATGTATTATATAAAAACAAAACTTTAATCAATCTTACTTTAGTTGCAAGGTACTTTTCGTCTGATTCTTTACTAAGAAAATCATTAATATTTTCTCCATACAAAGTATTAGCTTTCCTAGGTTCAAAACCTAGGAACCTCTAGAAGGAAGGAAGTTCAAAACCTCTTGCTTGTGGTCTAGAGTTGCCATCTAGAGCCCATACTGGGACATTGTCTCTGCAGCAGTATGGTCAGCAGCAACCCTCATTGGGAGTCGAGGCAATAGAATTTTTTCAATCACGTGTCAATGAAGTATTGGTTGCTTTCCTCTATGCTACTTGCCTTCCTTCCTGTTGACCGGCCCCCAGACAAGAGCTTCATTCATTGCATTGGATACTATTGGTTCTTCTAAAATTTCCTGTTCGGAGACTTCAGAATGTTGGGCAATGACAGATTCTATAGCAGTATCAATGGTGGCACTCAACCTGTTGAGGGTTTTCACCCAAATATGTAGTGGCATGACTCATGTACACCTGGTAATACACTGATGATTGATTTTTTAGTCCAAAAAAGTTGTGCGATGTAGCTCGAAAGAGCAGGAGAGAGACGTAATGTGAAAATAATTCGTGAATGTCATATTTGGGTGAACATCCAGCAGATGGACTCTATATCATTTTAATTGAGAAAACAAAAAATGAGTTTTTTAAAACAGTTGTTGACAAAAATATTTATTTGTTACTTCTTGTTGGGAATTTACCACAATTTTAGTTTATAATACGGTTATTTTGACTTTTCTATTTCCACTTTAGAAATCGTTCAAGTAACACCACAAAATAATTTATTTTGTTATATTTTCAATTGAAATTTTTGTTAATTTCCAACAAAAATAAAAATACACAAGAAACTAGCGTCAAGTATAAAATTATAATTTAGAAGTAATACAAAATAAAATTTGTCGTCTTGCATTAACGAATTATTTGTTTTAGCTCTTCAAACGTGATATCCGAAAAGTTCCAACGAATCAACGAAGGTCAAAAAGCTCCTACATCGTCAGACACACATCACTACACGGGAAGCGGCAGTGGCTTGTCAGACGAAAAGAAAAACGAGCTGTTGGAAGACCTCAGAAACATGGTTCAGAGACAATTAAATAAGAGCAACAAGAGTAATTCCAATTACGATTGGTACCAAGGAGTTGAACCTCTTCTCTCTGACAACCCGCCGGGTAATTACTTAAATTGTTCTAGATAATGTGCACGGTATGTTGTCCTTTTTTGCTTTTCGTTACTAACAGTTTGGAAAATATACAGGGTGTTTCACGACAGTTTACATCATCTATATATCGGAAACTCTATTGATGAAAATTGGTTTATGGCGATTACCAGTTATGACAAGCTTAAAGAAAATATTTTGACCGGGAAGGAAATGAACGACAACTGTGGTATTTTAAATGGAACACCCTGTATATTATTGCATTTTTAGATTTTACGTAAAGTTCTAGATACGATTTGTATGAGATACCATTCATACTCAAAACTTCATACTTTTTGAGTTATTCATCTTTTTCCAAAAAATTTGACAGGTAGACACAAACTTTTCAAAGTGAATACCTCATCCATTTACAAACATTATGTCTTGGAAACCTTGCACACAAATAAATATATCCTAATGAAATTTTTGTCATAGCTATTTGAAGCCACTCTAAATCCAGTGGCGTAGAAATTTTTTTAATAAAAAAATCGCTAATACAAAAATTCTCCATTTTCGATGAAAAAAAAGTATCGTAGGATGCCCTAAAAATTTAACTAAATATTTCATATTTTCAACTTCAAATTTTATAGAGGTGTTTCCAATCTAAATGGGTCACATTGTATAAATGTACTCCTGTCAGGCAATGACCAGTCCTCGTTCTAATAATGGCAGTAATATGCCGCCTATCTATACAGTGTAGGTAAAAATTTATGGTCGGTATGGTAAAATTTAACAAGATATCTAACGCAGATATAAAATCATATTTTCAGCGAATAGACAAAGATAACAATCATATTTCCCCTTGGTCTCCCCTCCATAAATATTTTTAACACTCATTGCCCATTAGTGAGACGAATAGTTCCGATCAGAGATATTTTACATATTCTCTGGTTCCGATCCTAATATACCTAAAAAACTAGAGGTGGGTCCTCTCGTTTTTTAAATTTTTATCGAAACCGTTTTTCGTAAACTGTAACTAGTCGATTGTTTACCAGTATTCAAATTAGCGAGCACACAAACATATTGGCTATTATCGTTTATGTGTATAAGTATTGAAGTGAAAGAACCTAACGAAGGATATATTTATTATAACTTGAAAAATAAATTAAAAAATACAAATAGTACTTACATTTACATTACACATTATTAAATCGCGAATCGTCTAAATTGACATTTAAAAACAAGTTTTTCCACTTTTCTTTTTAACCCTGTTCTTCTTTTATTTAGAATTAAACCAGATTTTAAACATGTGTTCACAAGGAAAAGATTTTGTTACAGTACTACAATATTTTATGAATATAGTGGTTAAGTTAGGATATACATGGCAATGGTTTTTCCACCACGGTAATGGACAGTTCCAATCTCCGTTCGAAATTTTTTGTGGGTAATATATCATTAGACAAATACATGTCGTTTCTTTTATATCTCTCGATATAGGTGTATGTTTAGATGAGTCATGTCCAATTAATTCATAAAAAATACACCATGGCTTAAGTCATCTTTATCAGTTTCTTTTTCTTATACTGGTTGATTTTCAAGATTTACTAAACTTATGCAAAGACTCGTTTCATCCGTTTTTCATAGGTGAAGAACAAGCTTTTAAAAAGTTTGCAGGGTGGATTCCTGGATATAAACCGCCAACAAGAAAAACTGTCAGGTTCATTACTTCAGGAATGTTATGTCAAAACTGATTTGATAATAGATAAAATAAAAAGTCCTTTTTTCGACAATTCTGCAAAAAACACATTTAAAAAAAAGTACCTTATCTTCAGAAAGGTTTTTAAAGTATTAATTACAACATAACAAAGTTCCCAAACGGCCAATCCAAGACGTGGAAACTAGGTAGAACTTCACCCATTACATGTTATAAAGAATGACCGAGTTAGAAGAGGCAATCCGTTCCACATCGGTTAATATACAGATTTAGACTAAATCTAAATAAAGAACACTGGATTATTTGTTCTCAGCTTTCCCAAATTTTACGGCCGTTTAAAGAAATAACAAGTACAATGAGTGACCAAAAATACTTGAAGGGTATTCAGTGATTGTTATGGTACGCTGCCTGCAAGAATCTTGCAATAAAATTTTAGCAAACGGTAACCTTACATCCATAGTATCCGACGTAGTACAATTACTAATATCGGGTTTAGCAAAAAGATTTAAAGGGATAGAACAGAGTGACACATTGTTATTATGTACATTTATGGATTCACCATTTAAAGTGCAGGGTTTTTTCTGATAAAAATGAAGATAAAAAAATAAAAGAAAAAGTTAAGAAGCTGGTTACTTCTATAATTAACGAACAAGAAGATTGTACTATTGAAAATCAACCAGTACAAGAAAAAGAAACCAATAAAGATGACTTAAATCCATGGTGTATTTTTGATCAATTAATTGGAGATGGCTCATCTACACGTACACCTGTATCGAGAGTCCATTACAACGGTGGAAAAACCATCGCAATGTATATCCTAACTTAACCACTATATTCATAAAGTATTGTAAACGTGAACACATGTTCAAAATCTGGTTTAATTTGAAATAAAAAAAGAAGACGGTTAATAAAAAGTAAAGTAAAAAAAACTTATGTTTTTTAATGTCAATTTAGACTATTCGCGATTTAATAATAACGTGTAATGTAAATGTAAGTACAATTTACTATTTGTATTGTTTAGTTTATTTTTCAAGTTATAATAAATATATCATTAGTTTCTTTCACTTCAATAAATATACACATAAACGATAATAGCCATTATGTTTGTTTATGTAGGTACTCTCTTACTTGAAACTACTTTTAAACAATCATAGTTACTTGTTTACAAAAATTTAAATTTTTAAATTCATTCATTTTTTTTGGAATCCTGAGAAAACTAACAAATATTTTTGAAAAATTTAAATGCAGAATAAAAGATTACATTATTACCGAGGGCCGAAAGTCCCTTAGAATAAACAAAAAGTTTTTTGAATGAGATATTTGAAATTAATAATCACACTAATTTTTTTTTCACCCCTATAACTTATTAAAATAAACATTATAGAAGTTTTCAGGGACTTTCGGCCCTCGGTAATAATGTATTGTTTCATTCTGCGTTTAAATTTTTCAAAAATATTTATTAGTTTTCTCAGGATGCGAAAAAAATGAATGCAATTAAAAAATATTGGCCCGAAATTTTTTGCCTACGCTCTTAACGATAAAACTACCACGACCTACCTCTACTACTCGTTACTCGGTGTTTTTCACCAGACGGACGTTGCCAAATAATTATTGTGTATGAATATTTTTTAATGTGGCGTTATTGTATGCAGTTTATTATTTCATATTGGGAATAAGGCACAATGTGTCTTTAAAATAAGCTTATTTTGATGTTTAGATTTTTAATTTGGAAACCGTACTTAAAATACGCAACATTAATAAATTTTATTTATATAAAACGATTTCCGAAGTGGAAATCAAAATGTTATGTTACACTTATTGTAAAGTAAACTTGTGGCATATTCCCAACAAAAAAACAGTAAGCTGCCATTTAAATCAATTTCGCCCAAATTTGATTATCTTAGAACATTGTTCAAATGCAAAAAAGACAACAGGTCAAATAAAATCAATAAGTTTGGCAACGTTGAACTTCCCTTTTTTTAATATTTCCACGCATGCATGTTTAGCGATATAAAGGGCGGACCTAATATACCTCTCTCTTTCTAAACAGCTGTTTCTCACTCCATCTCACGTAAGGTCCATACTGTTCTCGGACGCGACTAGTTCACGTTCGAGACGCATCGCCCCGCCCCTTATTTTTTCCGTTGGCCCCTCCCTGACCTGGAAATCCCTAATCGCTACTTCAGAAAGTATAAAAATAGGCGATTTTCAGGTCAATCAGTTCAGTCCTTCACGGGCTCTCCGAGAGCTTAGTGCTCTCGGGGGTCTGCTTTCTTTTTAGCTTTTTCCCATACTCTGTGGCTGAGATGTTATTCTACTGCAACCTGGTATTTTTATTTCGACTTTACCTTTGTCATGTAAGAAATATCTTGCCTTTTTCAAGGCAAGATACCAGAAGAAAACATTTACGAATCCATACCCCGCAAATGGATTCAAGTAGAGGGGCTTTCGTCGACGTTTCCGAAGCCCTCTACAGAGCACACGGTGGTACAGAAGGTGATTGAGACCCCTTCCATTTACCCCGAGGTGACAATACCGACCATAAACTTTTTCCTACACTGTATATGGGATTGTGTCAAACCATGGTTTATTAGGAAAACATTTTTGTATGTTGTTATACCACTTACCTTTATATTGAAAAGAATTTAACCAATTATTTTGATGCATCGAACATATTTTATTTTTTAATAATGGCATGATGTCTAAGTTACTTAATCTAACTTTAGCAAGAATATTTAATTCAGCCCCAATCTTTGCCTCTATGAGCCGGGGCTTAGAGGTTAGATCTATGCCAGGAAAGTTAAAAAACCGCAAAAAGTCATTTTTTCAAAAAATGTGACGTGTCACCTTTATGTCTACAATTAAAAAATTTGATTGAGTGCTATTACTGATTGCTTTTTCGTATTGTATGAAACTAACAAATGTTTTCAGTTTTACTTTGCTTTTGAATTAAAACTTGGGTTTTCACATAAAGCTTCTACATTTGGAACGTATTGTGATATTATGATAAAAAGTGACACTCGTTTTTTGTTTTCAGGTCCTCGGCGAGAATAGACCTTGTGGAACATGTGTATAGCCACAGGACGGGAAATGTTTGCAATCCACGTACTATATTCTCAATTAAGAAATCGCACTGTATATAGATATCGAATGTACATACACAATAGTCTCAGAGCGCTTTCTACAAAACTTGTAACCAGCAATAACGTAATCAAAGAATATTTAAAACGTAACTCCTTAATGCTGATTTTGGCGCATCTTCAAGGAAAAACGATTTCGTGATAAAGAGTCGTTTAAAAACGGACAGATAATAGACTTTGTATAGTGAATTATATTTAATTATAGTGACTTAGTGTTACATTTATTTATTTTATGTTTAATGTGTTAATTTAAGGTCGTATGTAAAAAGGATTTTATAAATTTGTTTATAAAAGTGTACATAATGTTGATAAATAAATATTGATTAATCTTTATTCGTGTTTTTACTCTAAAGACAATGGAAACGAGAAAAAATAGTAATAATGCGCTATAAGAAGTAGTCACTACTGTCGGCACTGCCTAAAAGCCGTTTTTTAATAGTACATAATATATCAGTCATCATCATCATTGGTACTACAGCCCTATAAACGAGCCTCAACATTCCGAAGTCTATTACGCCAGTCAGTTCAAAAAATAACTTCTTCCAAAATAATGATTTTATTAAAAAATAAAAAAAAAATAACAAGAATCTTAACTTCATTAAAATCCACTTTATGTTTAGTATTTATAGCGTGTTGCTCCAGAGCACAAGTGTGTTTTGGTAAATTAATGTCACTACGATGTGTAGTGAGACGACCTTTGAATGACCTACCAGTCTGACCAATGTAACATAAATCGCAATTAGCGCATGGAATTTGATAAATCGTGTTGACTTGTTCCAAAGTGGACAAGGGTGTTTTAGTTTTTGAAAACAAATTTCTAACAGTTTTAGATTGTTGACAGCAATTTTAACCGGTATGTTATTTTGTTTATACAGTTTGTCAGTAAACTGACATAAGTAACTTGGGCCAAATATATCATGCTTTAATTTTTTAAGAACTAGGCTTTATGATCTTTTCACTATATAAATGTCATGTAAGGTGCACTATTTGAACACATTTTTTTATTAAATAATTAACATATACATAAATTAGAAATAAATTAATAATAAAATAAAATAATCAAATTTTTTTACTTAACTCACTGTAGCATATGCAACTTACATTGCATATTCTTACACTAATTCCCATACTTAGATTAGTGTGAACAATTTTTTACTTGAATAATATAATACAAATATTGTAATGGATTCATAGAATCCTTTACAAATTACAGTTCCAAGCGTTTGAACCTTGGACTGTGGAAATTATCTTGTCGTTGATCACCTGTGGCGGATTATCCAGCCATAATGTTTAACGTTATTAATTATGTATGAGGTTGAATGAATTTCTCCTGTTTGTTAGTTCTAGACTGGATAACGCGAGGAATTGCTATTACACTACCAATTTCTTTCATCGGTTTGTCTCTTACAAGCGGGTTGTCATCCGAACTCATTTAAACTTTTAAATAGACCGCCCAATTATTTGGGGTGGTACCTCTACCTTGTTGCTCTGTCAAAAAATTTTGAACCTCAAGGTTGGCTGTCTTTTCACGGTTTAGTTCGGTCTGTTTCATTTAACGCCATTTTTCCAGCAGCAGCTGTAATGCTTTGATCGGTAACTTCATTTACATACTACTTTTTAAAATAATTTTTTATTAACATCACTTTAATAATGCTACCTAAAGTTAAAATCAAAGCTTAATAATTATCAAATATTTGGAAGTAAATCTATGATTTTCTTGGTTCTTTTTCACTACTTAAGATTAAATAAAATATTTCATTTACTTTAGACCACATGGTCAGTTGTTGTGCTAATTTTTTATAAGTTGCTATGTTGTTAGTTAATTGATTGTTTATACAATATCACCGTATAATGTCCATTTACTTGAGTTTTATTCACAAACTTGTTAATATCTTTGACTGCTACATGTCTTTTTAAGGTAACATTTATAACATCGTTTCCATGATTGTGTGGTTCTCATATTGTACTTTTTAGATGAACTGATGATGCTTTTAGAATACGAAAGCGAAACGTCTTCAAAATAGATAAAGTAGCCTATCAACTTTGTCTTTTATTTCTCCACCTTGAGACCGATATAAGAACCCACCATTCGTCTGAGTGATCCTTATTATATATTGGATAGACGGTCGTACTTCTTGTTGCGATATATAAATATATATATGTATATATATATATATATATATATATATATATATATATATATATATATATATATATATATATATTAAATGGCCAACTATGGCCTAGGAGACAAATTCGTTAAACTTCCCGTGCTCGAATTGGTATCACTAAAGTGTTATGATCATTTCGGCCTATCCCAGCCATCGTCAGACACTTGGGCTGATACAAATTCAAACTCGGAAAGTAAAACGAATGTCTCCCAAATCTTTACTACCGTGTAGTTAGCTTATAAAGGCGCCCCCTACTTTGAAGGCCGTGAACGAAACGATATGAATAATCGTTTTCTGTATCCTTTATGCTATGCGAAATGTGTAAAGAATTTAATCTTTTAGCGAAAGCCGCTATCGCTTTATATATTTAGTAGTAGTAGGGGGCGCCTTTATAAGCTAACTACACGGTAGTAAAGATTTGGGAGACATTCGTTTTACTTTCCGAGTTTGAATTTGTATCAGCCCAAGTGTCTGACGATGGCTGGGATAGGCCGAAATGATCATAACACTTTAGTGATACCAATTCGAGCACGGGAAGTTTAACGAATTTGTCTCCTAGGCCATATAGTTGGCCATTTAATATATAAAGCGATAGCGGCTTTCGCTAAAAGATTTAATTCTTTACACACACACACACACACACACATATATATATATATATATATATATATATATATGTATATGGTTTTTTTTCGTTTTCTGTCTAGGGAGAATTACAATCACTGTATCAAGGGACTACTTTTGCTTTTTATATCTACACTTAAAACAATTTACCTATAGGTTTAACGTAAGCAGATTCTAGATTTAGCGGTGTAATAAAAAGAAAACAAAAACGATAAATTTTATTGTTATTTTATTTAATTACATTATCTTGTGTTAATTAGTAATTTACAGATTATAAGAAGTTACAATGATCCAACAAGTTTCTGTCCGTAATAATCTAACATTCATTCCTTACCTTACAAACAAACAACCGCAAAACTTAAGCGTTCAAAATTATATATCAGATTCGTCCATAATATTTTTTTATTTACACTGTAACAAAACAAATGACTACCGCTGAGTAGTTCTGCGGACTGCCTTCTTTATTTTTCTAGGGGGCGCAGCGTCACCTGGTGCACTTCTGAAAAAGAGAATGTTGTTATAATTACAGACCAATAAAGCCATTTCATAAGTGTTTATTTTTTATGGAAGAGGGCTGCAACAAAAAGAACAAATACATGGCGACGCTAATTTAGGGCCGGTTTCACCAACGACAAATAGCAGTCTATTCAATGAATAAAGTTATTCGACCAATAAAACTGACATATCCGCGTTTCACCAACGTCAAATAAGACTTATTCTATGAATAAACTCCAAATAGGTTATTAGTCCAATATCAGCCAAATAAATATTTATTCTTCGAATAAATGACAGCTAACCTCACTTTAAATATCAATAATAAAGAAAATTCATTTGGGGTAGTGATCCTAAAACTCTACAGATAGTTCATAATGGTTTGATACAGAGTCATTTAGATTATGGATGTCAAATATTATCAGATTGTCCCAAGGCGCTGATCAACAGGTTAGATAAATTAAAATATAAGAGTATTCGTATCATAACAGGATGTATGAGATCTACCCCTATTTATGCATTGTTAGGTGAAAGTGGTCAAATTCCTCTCAAGTACAGATGGGAATGGCTTAATTCTAAATTCCTCCTAAAAAATCTGATGCTAATTAACAATCCAATAATTTTTGCCTTGAATGAATTACATATATCAATGCAATCAAATGCATTGATATAGCGACTTATTTCTGTGCCACAATTTTAAATTAGAATATCAATTAACTTCTATCCCTATTAGGAATGTGCAATCTAATAAAAGTGATGAACATGCATTAATTCAATTTCAAAGAATCTCACTTGACAATCTACTTCACACTATAATCTTTACAGATGGGTCAGTTGATAGTAAGGACTCAGCAGGATTTGGTGTTTTTTGTCTTGACTTTGAATACTCATACTCTAGTAAACTCCCTACGCAGACTCAAGTTTGCACTGCAGAGATTATTGCAATTAATCATGCGGTTCAATTTATCTTGGAGAAGGATATCAAGAGGGCCTTAATCTTGTCTGATTCTAAGAGTGCTATCCAAAAGATAGGGAAAACATCTTACTCAATGGAAACTGAACATACCTCTATCATGACCAAAATGGGCATTATAGAAGACAATCAACAGAACATCAGTATTATTCTGGCTTGGATTCCAGGGCATTCGGATATTAAGGGCAATTGTGTTGCAGACAAATTGGCAAACATAGGAAGATCACTAAAAATGCTAGCCAAAGTTAAATTGCATTATTCAAACTACTTATTTTATATTAAAAAGCTAATTTGGACTCTATGGGCACAAAAAATGGAATTCAAACAGATCAAAAGAGTCGTTTTATAGAAAAATAGTCAATAAATGGAACAAATCACCATGGTTAAATCAATTTCCTTATAAAGACAGAAGTCATATCACCACAGTAATTAGAATGAGAACCCTCCCGTTCATTTATTCCGCATAGGTATTCAGGACAACCCGTACTGTGAATGTGGTCAAATTGGATCTCTGAATCATATTATCCTAGAGTGTCCAATAAACGTTTTTCCAAATTTTGACCTCTACAAAGAATTGGTTAAAACAAAACTACAAACTCCTATAAAGATATGCTCTCTCCTATCCAATCTTAAACCTCAAAGACTAAATTTGTTGATTACTTTTCTTAATCTAGCCAAAATCAATCTATAATTATATATTCCTATCTTATCTACTATAACACAAACTTACAAATTATTCTCTTTTTTACACCTGGGTTCTCTATCATCCGTTGGTAAAAAAAAAAGAGGAACTTGGACAGTCCACAGTAAAGTAGCTATTGAATTAAGTAGATAGCTGCAGAAGAGTTTGCTGTGGAACTCTGAGAACCTCATCAAAAAAGACTATGTAGAAAAAGACTGGTTGCTACCCCCCAAGCGAGATAAGTTTTATCCTGTGTTGAATAGACTTTCCTATACTAACTGTTTGGACCAAGAAGAAGAAGTTTCAACATAGTGTTCATTCAATATAAAATAATTTCAATTTAGTGTTATATGGGCATATTCGATTGTCTAGAGCAAGTTGAGAATACCCCCCATCCCCTGAATTAGATTTGGCAAATTATCCGCTGGGATATTACCCAATAAAGGAAGAAGAAGAAGAAGAAAATTCATTAGTTTAACTTGAAATTATCAACAATGTATTGCGGGTAAACGTAATTATATCACACAATTTGAATTTTGTATACATATATATTTATTTTAGATTATTGTCATCATCATCAAAGAAGAAACTCTTTTGCTGAATTTGTGATGTGAACTTTAAAACTAGGTTTAGATTATCAAAAAATTCAGTGGATCAATTATTAAATTTGATCGGTAACCAATTGCATCCTGTAAACAACAAAAATAGACCCATAGATTTGCGAAATCAATTGTTAAATTGCTCTTCGTTTTTATGCAACAGGATCGTTTCAAATATGTATTGACATTGACCATTGGCATTGACAATTATTATTATTTTGATCAATTAATCAACCAATATCAAATATTATAGGTTATGTATATGATTACAGTGAAAAGTAGTGCGATGCGCTTGGCCTAAGCACCTAAGAGGTGGAGGCCAAGAGAGGTGTCAACGAGTACAGTCTGTGGAAAATCATTACACTTTGAACTTATTCGACGAATAACTAACTGTGGATTACAAATAGTTATTGAAACGGAATAAAATTTACTCTACTAATAAATTTTATTCGACGATTAACTATTCAGTGATTTATTTGTTGTTGGTGAAACCGACCTTTAGCGAGATAATCTTTTCTATAGTCTGTCCTAGACCTGTCCTAGGTGGAACATTGGGCAGTAAAGAACTCTTTATAAAATGGGAGAATAGACTATAGATATACGGACTTAATTTCCTATATATATATGATCAAGCAACAACATCCATTAAAATAGTTGAACAAACGAGCCTATTAAGATACAGCGAGGAGTCAGGCAGGGTGACACTATATCACCCAAACTATTCAATCAAGCTTTGGAAGACGTTATAAGGAAATTACAATGGGAAAACGAGGTATTAACATAAATGGCCAATACTTGAATCACTTGAGATATGAAGACGACATTGTATTAATAACAGATAAAAGGGAATAATTACAAAATATGATGGATGAATCAACTCACGTTGAAAGAAATTCCAACGTGAGTGTTAAGTGCAAGTTATTATATAAAGATGTACCGTCTACCTAACACTGTTCGCTCGGTGGCACTCCGCAAAGCCCACATAAATACTCAAATTCAAAGATGGTATGCCAAAGATGTAAGATTTGGATCAGAGGTCAGAGCTCTGATGCTCCAGGGGGTAGATGTACTTGCAGATGCAGTAGCAGTGACGATGGGTCCAAAGGGGCGTAATGTAATTTATTGAGCAATCATGGGGATCACCAAAAATTACCAAGGATGGTGTTACAGTAGCTAAAGGAGTAGAGCTCAAAGACAAATTCCAGAATATTGGAGCTAGACTAGTACAGGATGTAGCTAATAACACAAATGAAAAAGCTGGAGATGAAACAACAACAGCTACTGTCTTGGCCAGGTCGATTGCAAAGGAAGGTTTTGATAACTTGGGCAAAGGTGCCAATCCTGTTGAAATTCGCAAAGGTATTATCTGTTGAAGAAATCGTTAAATCTCTTAAATCACTTTATAAACCTGTCACCACACCAGAAGAAATTCGTCAAGTTGTCAACAAAAATAGGTCTACAAATGAATTATAATAAAACGAAAATTATGACCAACCAACCAGAAGAATTAATAATTACAATTGCACAAACAACTATAGAACAAGTAAAAGAATATTACATTGATGGATTCGACCGTTACTTGATGGAAATTCATTTTATGTAACAATAAAACACTGAAACCTTTGTTTTCAAACTTCCACCAAATTTATTATAAACTCTTATCACTACAGCTGATTCGACTTGACTTGAGAACGGCAATCAACATATCAATTCATCAGACATTCATCATTAATTTATCAAACAGTCAATTAAACAACAATATACAAAGTGATCAACTTTTGTGATGAACTCTGTTATCCCTTTGACTGCGGTAATAATATAGGAATGTAGACCTGTGCGGAAATATTTTTTTGCGTATATTCAAATATGATTTATGAATCATGTGAAGGAAATCGGTTGAGAATCTACTGCTGATGGCCATTTTATTTTTATTTTATAGTTAATATAATAATCACATATAAATAAAAACCTTGTAAAGTAACTTACGTAAATACTGGTGTAGATCCTGCACTGAAGTTAAACGTTGGTTTAGCATTTGCGTCAAAAAAGTTGAATCCTCCTGAAGGCTGAAAAGAGAAACATACTGTAAGTTTACATATGCAATAAATTGAAGATGCGATCAAATCATTCTACACTTTCATTAAAAGATGGCTGAAGAATAAATTATTGCAAAATAATTACAATTCTAAGAGATAGTAAGCAATTATCTGATTGACTCAACGAACAAAGTATCTTCTTCTTTAGGTACCGTCTCCTTTAAGGAGGTTGGTAATCATCACAACTATTTTCACTTTTGAGTTTGCAGCTCTGAACAAGTCCACGGAACTGCAATTATACTACTTTCTCAGATTGTTGAGACAGGAGATGCGTCTTCTTCCAATACTTCGTTTTCCTTGCATTATGGTTTGTAGCAACACATATTTATCCCCTCTAATAACGTGGCCGAGATATTGTAACTTTCTTATCTTAATCGTATTCATGATTTCCACTTCATTTGTCATCTTTCTGAGGACCTCAACATTTGTTATTCGGTCTACCCAACTTATTTTTAATGTTCTTCGGTAGGTCCACATTTCCAATGGTTCAATTCTATCTTTAAGGTCCAGGCCTCTACTAATACATTGATCTGATCTTCTGATATTAATTTAATTATTTATTTATCAACCATAAACTTCCGTGATTTTATCGAAGTTAATTAATTTCTTTAGTTAAAAAAAAAAACGTTTCTTGGCTTATTTCAGATGCCCCTGAAAATGATCTAGGGATCGAAAGTATTTGGGCAAGATTTAATTAATACTGGGCTCGATATTTGCCTTTTATATTATCAAAGTTTAATTATTTCAGTTGGAATTGTGTCAGGCCCCGCAGTTTTATTAGATTTTGCCCGATTTATTGTATGTATTATTTCAACCTTAGTTATATTTGGACCTATATCATGTTCCTCGCAATCGTTTGAAGTATACAAAGTCACTAACACAATTTGGTTTTTTTGAATGTTTTCCAATGTACTGTGCCATCAAAATAATCTTTACATTGCCAAATAAATCACTAAATTGGAACTAAAATCACTAAAAGAAAAATTGTATGCTTCTGTCTGTGCTTCTTAACTGACCACTTTGGTTTTTAATTTATTCTGCGTGTTTGTACTTTACACAGTTGGCTTTGTGTGAGTAGTCAGTGTTAAACTGCTTTTATTTATCAGTTAACTTTGGGATCTTTAAATTCTAAATTAAAGTGAAAAATATGAGTCGAAAAAAACTCTCATAACAGGAAAACGTTCGTGCTTTAACGTTACTTAAGAAAGGAGGCTCTGTAATTACTGTAGCACGTGATATTGGTATTTCAAGAGAATCAGTTTATCAATTGAAACGGTCGGCTGCGTCGTTGCCTCTAAGGACTGTTCCGGGGAAAGAAAACCTGTTCTGGAGCTCCTAAAACAACATCATCTGGGACTGACACCATTATCAGGCGTGAAGTAATAGTAAACCCTTCCATAAACATCCTGATCTCCTACAGAACGTTTCAAAAAGAACAATTCATCACCGGCTTCAGAAAGATCTAGCATTACCAAGTCGATGTGCTGCAAAGAAGTTCTTGTTTACAAAAGCAATGAAAAAAAGATTAGATTTTTCTGAAAGGTATCAGATTGGACAAGTATTAAACATCTTTTTCAATTCAGATTAGAAAAGAAACTAAATGAGATGGAAAGAAACATGGATGTAGAACAAAATACAACAACCTCAAAACGATAATAAAAGAAATTGCTTATGAAGAATTAGGAACAGAGAACAACGACAAAAAATACCACGAACCACCAAGTGGAAACACTTCCACAAACAAGTGGAAACATTTAAGTATTTAGGTGCACTCATTGATAAGAACGGCTTGGGAGAAACCGAAATTAAAGATCGAATTAATCAGGGACGTAAAATTGTAGGATGTCTGAACTCATTGAACTCATGAAATAAAGGAAGGGCAGGGTTGTATTTCTTGTTAAAGAATGTTACAATGAGAGCAAGCAACTATGTGACTGCTCTAGAACAACATTTATTGAACTTGACCTTGGACTTTAAGCAGTGGGTTTATCCATAATGAGTTTTACCTGAAGGACTGAAAAACATTGGTAAATACTTAAATGTGAATAGATAATTGTTTCCCGGTATTTGTAGATATTATAATTTAAAAGCCTTTGGTTTTGTTTCGCAGGAAAGGCCAAAGCCACCAGGTAGTTATTATATTTAGAAAGTATAAGATAAAACCGTTATCATTTTCAAAGAAAGCTGTTTAGAAGCGATGCTTGGTTTTTCTGGCGTAAAATAAGAAGAGGGATATAGGAATTTTCTGATTGGTTAGCGAGTTTGGAATGGGGATGAAAGAGAGTGAATGTTTTGAAAGTTTGGAGTAGAAAAGTATTATGTGATGGTCATCCGAAAGAAGCAGTTGAAGTTTTGTGTAGTCAGTTAAGAAGCAAGTGCCAGTGGTGTTAATAGTTAGAAGTGGGTGGCTGAAAGGTGGAACGAGAGATAGGTCAAAGTTGAGAAGTCGAATACCTCCTGGATTCTATAAAGTCCAAGTGGGTAAGTCACAAGAACTATAATATTAAAATATTTGCGACACCAAGTAAAAAAAATTACTTGGGTCTCAGGAGATTGTTAGTATATGAAAGAGAGGAGAGAATTTTGGAGTTTGTTGAACGAGTACTGGTAAAAGAGGTTGCTCGTGTTTTTGGAGAAAGAGTTGCTGTTATGCTGATAGGTTGATACTTAGAACGGAGAAGGCTTTGATTGGTAGCCTAACATAATCAACAAGGGGAGCTGTTCTGGTCGAAAGGAGACATCGTCGTGTGTGAATTAAAAGGTCAGTCAATAATTTTTGTGACAGAATTTTTTTGTATGTTTCAAATAAAAGACTCTATACTATCAGAAGAACAAAAATTATCGCTATTTTAAAATACCACAAATATCATAGAGTTTTTTTAACGACAAAGGATATTTATTAATATTGCTTAATAAATTTAAAAGTTTCTTTTTATAATATTCAGAATTTTAATTTTTTGAGTACAAAACATATGAACAAAGATTCCATTATTTCAAAATTTTCATAGGAAGTGTAATTAATTTACGAATACAAAAATTTCTTGTTTATGTTGTTTCATCAATGTTATAAAAAACAAATCGATAAATATTTGGTAAATTAAAATTATTTATGTGGTACAATTTTCATTGGGACAGTTAAGCCCATGGAATTTATTTGATAAATTTTCATATTATTTCTTTTGATAATAAAAGATATTTGTATTTGTTTATTTATGTTATTTCTATTTATTTCCTTTTCCTATTTTATCCCGAGAAGGAACAACTAAGAGATACTGGAAGCCACGAGAAAATATAAGTATAACCTAAGCTGATTTATTATTTTTATAATATGGCACCCTGAGATTATTTTTTTGATGTATGATTTGCGACACTTAGATAATTAATTAAAGTAATTAAATAAATCAAAAGTTAATATAAAAGTAAGAAAAAGCAGATCATAGTAATATACAGACGGATGCTGAAAATTCCATGAATACAAAATGTTACCAATGGTGAGGTACTTCAGCACATAAGTAAACAAAAAGAATTGTAACATATTTGTTTATAGTTAATATATTAAATTATTTCTAATACCTTTACCCCCGTGGATGATACGCCGATGGTCGTGTTTACGATTAGAAAATTTTATTGGACCTACCAAAATATCACGGAATTTCCCGAGTACGAAAGGTTTTTAATCCTTTTCTTTGTAATCCTGAGTATGAAAGGAACTAAATCTTTCCGGCTTTAAGGCCGGGTTTCTTTTGATAGATTTGGTAAATATCGCCGAAGGCACGTATAGTAATTTTTCTGAAGAGAACGTAATTCAGAAGATTTTAATTTCATCACGTTCCTAGCTAGAAGGGTACAGTTAGTTTCGATGTTCGTTAGAATCTTTTTACCTTCTTAGAAATGGGTACTGTCCTATCATTTCTAAGTGGGAGATATCCCACTCATATAACAGATTCTGGCACCATCCAAAAAAAGTTTCCGAGGTTTCCGAGTACAGAATTACTCAGCATAATTAAAGAGAACTTCAAGAACTACAAGAACTAAGTAAACCAACAGAGACAAGAAAATTTTACCAGAAACTCAACAAAAGCAGAAAAGAGTTCAAACCGAGAACAACGATGTGTAAAGATAAGGAGCGTAATATATTGACAGAACAGCAAGAGATACTTAGAAGATGGACAGAACATTTTAAGGAAAAGCTTGGGGTGAATAGGACGGAGATGAACCCTGATATACCGTTAGACCAAGCAGACAACAGAGAAAAGAGTCCACCAACAAAAGCAGAGATTAGAACGGCAGTGGACAAATTAAAGAACAATAAATCACCGGGATCGGATCAAATATCATCGGAGCTACTGAAAGAAGGAGGAGACGCATTACTTAAAGCCATACATGAGCTGATAAGAAAGATATGAATTGAATATTGAAATTGAATAAACAGCTACCAAAGGAGTGGAATAGCGGCATTATTGTACCACTACATAAAAAAGGAAACCAGTTAGAATGTGAAAACTACCGTGGAATCACGCTGTTGAATGCGGCATACAAAATAATGTCCAACGTAATGTATGAAAGACTTAGACCATACGCTAAAAAAATAGTTGGCAAATACCAATGTGGCTTCTGTAGACAGAAGTCAACAATAGGCCAGATATTTGTTCTGCGACAGATCCTTGAAAAAACAAGTGAATATAACATCGACACACATCATCTCTTCATAGACTTCGAAAGCGCATATGACAATATAAACCGAGAATTCCTAACAAAAGCAATGAAAGAATTTAATATACCAACACAGCTAATAGAATTGATAAAAGAAACACTAAAAGTAGAAAGTAAAATTCGGATACAAAACGAATTAACGGAAACAATAGATGTGAAGAAGGGACTACGCCAGGGAGACGCTCTATCATGCATATTATTCAACATCATACTTGAAAAAATAATAAGAGACACAACAGTTAATACCCGAGGAACAATAATTAATAAAAGCGTGCAAGTACTAGCATTTGCAGATGATGTTGACATAATCGCAAGATCAAGAAGAGAAATGATAGAGGCATTCACTCAAATAGAACGAGCTGCAAAAAATAGTGGTCTTAAAATCAATCAGACAAAAACAAAATATATGCCTGCAAATAAAAACGCACAAATAAGGCAGCTGCCAAATTTTAACAATAGGAGAATACAACATTGAGGCAGTAAAAAACTTTACATACTTAGGATCCCTAGTTACGTCTGATAACGTTGCAGAGGAAGTGAAGAGGAGAATATTTATTGCCAATAAATGTTACCATAGCTTAATTAGGCAACTAAGATCAGATAACGTCTCCAGAAAAACAAAATGCCAAATATACAAAACCTTAATAAGACCGGTACTCACATACGGTTCAGAAACTTGGACACTCTCTAAAAGGGAGGAAACGTTATTAGCCACATTTGAAAGAAAAATCTTGCGACACATATATAAGGGCACAAAAGAAAACGGGATTTGGCGGAGAAGGTATAACTTTGAACTATACAACATATACCAGGATTCGGATATTATAACATTTATTAAAATAGGAAGGCTACGTTGGATTGGACATGTGGGAAAGAATGGAAGAAGGCGAAATACCAAACAAAATATTCAAACAAGTGCCAGTAGGAAAAAGAACAAGAGGAAGATTGAAGCTGAGATACGTAGAACAAATAGAAAATGATATAACAACATTAAAAATTAAAAACTGGAAAAAAAGCACGAAACAGGTCAGAATGGAGAAGAATCCTTGAACAGGCCAAGACCCAAAAAGGGTTGTCGAGCCAGTGATGATGATGAATTAAAGAGAGTAAAATATATGAATTATTATAAATAATTTTGGATTGTACAGTCCAGGGCAAAAGATCAGTTGGAAGACGCCAGAAATAAATATTACTTACCGCTGCCTGTGCTGCTGGTTGTGCCGGTGTCATATTAAATGCTGGCATCGGCGTCGTGGACGAAGCTCCAAAATTAAATCCCGCCTTCTGGGTATCAGCATTCTGGTTACTGCCACCAAAATTGAAAGGTCCGTTTTTGCCAGCTGCACTAAACATATTTGTTGTAGTGGATCCACTGTCTGTTTTAGCTCCAGTAAAACTGAAAACTGGCGATTTTGCAGCCTGGCCAAAGCTGAAGCCAGACGATTGGGTAGTTGCTGCGCTGACTGCTTGACTTGCGGACTGCCCAAAGTTGAATACCGGGGCATTGGTGGCTGGTTCCACGTTAGGTTTTGTGAAGGAGAATGGTTTCGAGATTGTTGTATTGGTAGATGGGACGTCCACTGCTGGTTTAGTAGGAATTCCAAAAGATGGAGCAGGTTTAGCATCGATGCCATTATTACCACCTAAAGAAAAATATATCTATGAATTCTCACATACATAATATATTAGGGCTTTCCCTATTTTTGAATAAACTTCTATAGAAGATTAATTGGTTCAAGAAGGCAACGCAGGTGCAAAAAGTGCCTAAAAATAAAATACTGAAAGGAAAATGAGCAAAACAGAATAATGGAATTTTGACCCAGATTTTTTACTTTTAAAATAATTGTATATTTTAATCTAAAAATACTTACTTGTAGAACTGGACGATTTATTTTGTCCAAACAGTACTATGCCTGATGGCCTGTCTCCAAATATCGATTTAGTCTGTGTATCTTGACCAAACACGGGAGTAGCAGCTGGAGTATTCTGTCCAAATACAGTGGTAGTGGTTTGACCGGCGGAATTGACTGATTTTCCAAAAGAAAATCCTGGATTAGGCGAAGACTTCACTACTTTGTTTGGTGGAGGCTCGACTGAATTGGTTGGTGTGGGTACAGCCGGCTTAGAAAATTCAAACTTGGCTGTAGGTTTGGATGTATCCGCAGCAAAACTAAATGCAGGCTTAGGACTTGCAGAATTTAAATCATTTACAGCGGCAGTAGGTGCTGTACTTGGTTCCTTAGCAGCATTAGCAGCAACAACTGCTGGAAGAGAAGTTTTCTCTTCAAACTTAGTAGAAATGGTACTTGATGATTTTTCTGGTAAAACAGTTCCACTAATAACAGCAACCGCTTTGCTACCACCAGGTTGTGGAGGTTCCACTTCAGGCTTTTTCTCTGTACTAGTTTTAACACCAAATGAAAAAGTAGGCGTTGCACTACTGTTTAATTTAGTTTCTGTACTAACAGGCGTGGATACTTTCGATAAAGTAGATTCTCCTGTAGTTATTGGCTGAATTCCAAATTTAAACTGCGCAGTTGCTGTTTTGTCCAAACCAAAGTTGTACTTTGTTGTAGGCAATTTTCCAGTTCCTTGGGCAGTTGGTTTTGGAGCTCCCGGTTTCATAGCTTCACAGCATTGACATTTATTACGATCCATCTGATTCCTCACCATACACACCTAAAACGAATACATACAAATATAACTAAGTAAATAGAATATGTCAAAATAACCATTATTTAAGTTAAAAATTACTGTAATTTACTAAGTTCACTATAATAAACACCATATCATACTAGGCGTTTGGGTCAATCCATGCCAAGAGGTACAATATAAATTAAGTTGGTTGCTTGACTATTTTTAATATTTTTTATTTTTCTACCTTTTATACTTCAGTCTATAGACCAGGGTGTCCAACTTGGAATGCCTCAAGGGCCAAAACTAAAACCTTTGATGTTGTCGCGGGCCATATAATAATTTTGTTACAATAACAAAATAAAGTGAGGTATAAAAATAATTAAAACAAAAAAGAGTATTATTTCTTTTATTGCTCAACAACTACATTTTTTTATAAACGGAAAATTTATTGATAACACTTTTCAATAATCAAGACAAACATTGCAAAAGCAACGAAAAAGATGTATCCAATTAGTGTGAGGACTGTGGTCGATCGGCTTCATCCACCAATGAAGAAATGTCCACCTCCAGTTCAGTTGTAGACACTCTCATAAGATGACGTAAGGAAGAATCGGTAAGGTTGCTTCTGTTTTTATTTTTTATGTATTTCATGGAGGAAAAGGCACTTTCACATGTATATGTGCTTCCGAACATTGACGTCATTTTCAGTCCAAAATCTCGCAGGTTTGGGAATTTCTCCTTTGACAGTAATTTGAAAAATTCAGGTCCCTTTTCTTGTCTGGTGATTAGGAACATGTCTGCTTGAAGATCACATAACTCAAGCTGTAAGTTGGGTGGTTGATCATCAATGGTTGCTCCAAGAGGGTTATTATAAAGTAGTACACTGCTTTTGAGACTTTCAATTTCTTCAAATCTTGTATTGAATTCATCAATAACTTGTTCAATTTGTGAAATGCAGGATGAAAACTCAATATTTTCCTCACCGTTGAATTCTTCTGCTATTTGCAGACAGCTAGGGAAGTGTGTCAGGTTGTTCTTTTCCAAAGCACGTTTAAACACGTTCAGCTTATTCCGGAATCCGTTTATCATTCCGATCAAATCTGAAACCGTCTGGTTTCTTCCTTGAAGACTCAAGTTTAACATGTTAAGATGATTAGTCAGATCTGTTATAAAAGCTAACTGTCTTAAGAATTCTGGATCCTTAAACTTCTCTTCCAGTTCAGTTGTGTCAGATGAAACGTATTTGTTGAGGAATGCAGGGATTTCCTTTCTTATGGCAAAAAATCGTTCCATGCACTTTCCTGCACTCAGCCACCTTACATGGTTGTACATTAGCAAGTCTCCATACTCAGCCTCTGTTTCCACTAAAAACTGCTTAAGTTGCCTGTGTAAAAGAGATCGATTTCCACCTCTAATCATATTTATAATCTTAATCACGGTTTGGAAAACTTGATTCTTGACTGATTTCCACATAAGCTCCCTGATGTATAATACAATGAATTGTTGGGCAAGTGACACCATTCTCTCGAAGCAGACCCACTAATCCAATTTTTTTACCTGTCATTGATGGGGCCCCGTCTGTTGCTATGGCTGAACATTTATCAAAGCCTCCAATTCTGTCAACTGTTTTCTTCACAGCCTCATAGATGTCTTTTCCTTTTGTTGTTCCATAAAGAGGACAAATATCAAATAACTCCTCTTTACTGGTAAAATCATCAAAAGTAGTGCGCACAAATATTAACAGCTGACTAACATCGGTTTGATCAGTGCTTTCATCCAAACAAAGTGAGAAATATGAACTTTTCTTAACCAGGCTAAGCATAGATTTTTCTACTTGCTCACCCATAGCAACAATCCTTCTTTGTATGGTTTGATGTGAAAGTGGCACTGATTCAAATTTCTCCGCCATTTTAGAATCACCGAAAGCTTTGGCCATTTCAACAGCACATTTTTTTATCAAATTGCCATCAGTGAAAGGTTTTTTTGCCTTTGCCAGCTCAAGCGACACGGCATAAGATGCATGCAAAGAATGCGTTTGAGAGTGTAATATTTTACTGAACATACCAGTTTGCTGTTTAAGCTTTTTCTTCAAATCTGCAACTAGGGCACGCTGACTTTCATTTGTGTACGTAGCATACTTATTTTCATGCACTGTTGTGTAATGTCTTCTCACATTATATTCTTTAGGCACTGAAACGACATTCATGCACACTAAGCACTGCAACTTTCCATTATTGTTAGCAATCAAGTAATCACTCTCCCAACTTTCTTTGTAAATTCTGTTCTCACTATCAATTTTCCGTTTTACTGGTTTTACACTCATTATTGTATAAGAGGAATCAAGACAAAGAATTAATCAAGTTCACTGTTCACTAGCAACGTAATAGATTAGCCGACTAGCCTACGTGTCAGTAGCACACTGGCACGATGGCGGCTGGCGACGGATGGTAAGCAGTGGGAGGTGTGGCCTGCGTGAACTGTGATGCGCAGTAATCAGTGCAGTTCTCATAGTGGTGGAGGACGATTGTGTTCGTTACACGTCCGCGAAGCGGCACGCGGTACAGTACTTGTGATGTAAAAACACTGCTAAACCATAAAATATAAAATAAATTAAAAAATCTTTTTTCACAGTGGCAGCATTTAAAGAAAATATATGCTTTTCGAAAATCTTACGTGGGTCACAACAAATAGCCTCGCGGGCTGGATGCAGCCGCGGGCCGCCAGTTGGACAACCCTGCCATAGACTGTACAATATTGCATTCATTTTATTTTAAAAAAATTGATTTTGCCGATGGAGGCCATTTTTGTTTCATAGTGTCGGTCATTTTCACGGAAAACATGGCTTCACTATTTAGCCAATATTTTTCACTTAGGTTTGTCCTAAAACAATAAATCAAAAACCAAACTGTTTCAAAAAGTATGCTCTAAAAAAATGGTCTATAGCATTATTTAATTACAAACTACCCTTAATGCCTTAACTTAACCTCAAAGTTTGAAAAGGTAAACTGATAATGGTTTGTAATTTTTTTCTGGAAAAGACATACATACATACTTTAAATGAAAAAAGTTTTAGCTTTGAGACTCAAGTCAATTTTTTCAAAAAGAAATTTCAAAAATGTACTTTTTTTGAAAAATTTAAAAATTTGAGCCCTTATATCTCTGATGGAGAAGCAAGTAAAATTTTGAAATTTGGCTGAATGTTAGTTCCTAATGAGTAGAATAAGGGGTAAAAATTTGAAGTTGTAGACTTAAGGCATATAGGAGTTACAGGCCTGAGAAAATGGCAAAAAATCATTAATTTGAACGTCTGCGGACTTCTATGTGCACTTTATTGAACCTTCTGGACCCAAAACATGATGAAGCTTGGGTGCCTTTTCATAAAATCTTGAAGAATATATTACCCTTAGAACTAAACACAGCAACTGGACGCAATCATAGCATATCTCAAGATTTATGCGGTGAAATATCCCAATTCTGAACTGTCAAAATTCTAAATGAAGGTTAATATTTCTATAATGTAGTATAAATTTGTATTTATTGTGAAATTTGGTGAAAATACATTAATTTTTATTTCATTAGACAGTTTATTTGAATTTTAATCACTCTACCGCAAACGCTCAAATTAATGATTTTTTGCCATTTTGTCAGGCCTGTAACTCCTATATGCCGTAAGTCTACAATTTCAAATTTTTACCCCTTATTCTACTCATTAGGAACTAACATTCAGCCAAATTTCAAATTTTTACTTGCTTGTCCATCAGATATTATAAGGGCTCAAATTTTGAAATTTTTCAAAAAATTACATTTTTGATTTTTTTTTAAATTGACAAGTCTCAAAGCTCAAACTTTTTTCATTTAAAGTATGTATGTATCTATGTTTTTTCCAGCAAAAAATTACAAACCATTATCAGCTTCCCTTATGTTGTTAAAAAAAATGCTGAAAAACGGAATTTTATCAGTTTATCTTTTCAAACTGAGGATAATTTAAAGCATTAAGGGTAATTAAATAATGCTATACTTTTCCAAACAGTTTGGTTTTTGATTTATTGTTTTAGGACAAACCTAAGTGAAAATATTGGCTAAAGAGTGAAGCCATGTTTTCCGTGGAAATGACCGAAACGATAAAACAAAAATCGCCGCCATCGGCAAAATAATTTTTTTAAAAATAAAATGAATGCAATTTTGTACTGTCTATAGACTGAAGTATAAAAGGTAGAAAAATAAAAAATATTAAAAATAGTCAAGAAACCAACTTAATTTATATTGGACTATTTCGTATGGATTGAACCGTTTCCAACTGCAAAGCTGAGGAGAATAAACGAATCGACCATTCTTAACACGTTGCCTTCCGTAGAGGATTTTGTAATACTTTCCGTTCACGCCATAGTTACCGAGACGGCATCAGAGTTTCGATCAAATAAGGCCTCGCTGGCGTGCAGTGCAATTTTGTTTCTCGGTCATATAGCCGAGACGACAGGCAACGTATTAACTGGCCGAATCATGTCATGCGCAGTGGAACAGTGATCCATTGAGAGCGTTATTTAAAATTATCCTACTCGCAAATAATTTTGAATCATAACTAATTATTATTTTTCAAGCAAGAATAAAAAGTATTATTAGTCACATCATATAATTTAACAATTTCTGAAAATAATAAATTGAAATTTAGAAAATTGTAAATGGACCTTAATTATTATGACAAATATTAATACCTATTTTTTTTTAGGATTTTTGGCTTTCTTCCAGGGCACATAATTCTTGCATTTAAATTAAAATTTCAGAGGAAGGATTAAATAAATATAGTTTTAGTAATTTATTTTGAAGGTGTAATAATTTAAACTAATAAATTACAATTGTGAAAATAGCAAGACAATGATTTGTTTTCAATTACTAAGACATCTAATTACCTGCCACAAAATCGTATTAAAATATATTATTTTATGTAAAATTTTGTAGAAAAACATATGTTTGGAATGGCATTTGGGTTAATAAACCAATGAGAAATTACAGAAAACTGTCAGAAAAAAACAAAAAAATTTCAGAAAAAACTGGGAATTTGACCATTTTAGTGAATCATTTCGTAATCTGATATAAGAGTTGTGCTTCTTTTTACCCTTAAGTATAATATACATTTTAACAACTTTTGCTAAATTTTGAAAGAAAAATATCTTAAAATTAAAAGATATGTTTTTGAGATATCATTAAAAAAAAATAGGGTCTTTCAAATTTTCCGAATTTTTCTTGATATGGTAATTTTAACATCATAAACGTGTTCAGCGAAAAATTTTACATCGAATATGTATTTTTGGATAGTTATTGAGTGAAAAGTGAAAAATATAGGAAAAATTTTAATTTTAGATGAAGAATGTTGAAATTAGGTGAATATGTATTTTTGGATAGTTATTGAGTAAAAAGTGAAAAATATAGGAAAAATTTTAATTTTAGACGAAGAATGTTGAAATTTGGTAAATCATATTTTATAGTATAGAATATGTCTGTAAAATGTAAGCCAAATCGAGAGCGGTAGCCTGACCAACATTGCATAGTTGATGTGGAATTACTCTTATACAATTAATTAAATAAGTAAAATAGTAAAAATCAGGGAACACCCTGATTTTTACTGTTACACACCTGTATGGTGTGCCACAGGGAACTGTGTTAGATCCTACTCTTTTCATACTGTATATAAATGATATTGTTGATGTTGTTAAAAAGTGTAAGGTACAGTTGTTTGCCGATGATACTGTGATATATGCAATAGGGGATAAGGTAGATGAAATAATCGATATAATAAACGAAGAGATATGTAATATATTAAAATGGCTCGATAATAATTCCTTAAGTCTTAATGTAACTAAAACAAAAATGATGCTTATAAAGAATAAAAATTTTAAATTAAATAACATAATAAAAGATGTAAAAATTAATAATATTGCTTTGGAGAGAGTGGTTCAGTATAAGTATTTGGGATGTATTAGATGAAAATTTAAGTTTTGTTGAACATTTTAAGTTTGTTACAAACAAAATAGCAAAAAAAATCTATGCATTGGGAAGAATGTCAAAAAATTTAAGTTGCTGGTCTAAGTTGACCATATATAAATCGATTATTGCTCGCCATCTCTATTTTTGCTCTACATTGCTGTTTTTAATGAATGCTTCTCAAATGAATGTACTGCAGAAAAAACAAAATAAAGCCTTAAGGATAATATTAGGATGTAGTGTATACACTAGTAGAACTGACATGCTAACAATGGCAAATGTTTTAAGTGTAAGACAGACAATTGTATGTAATAGTATGATTTTTGTTTATAAAATGTTAAATGGTCTGATACCTGTGCATTTGTGTAATAATTGTACCTTTGTTCGAGATGTACATGAACACAACACACGTTCTAGAAATAACTTTTATCTGAATAGGGTCAACACTAATTTTGGTAAGAACAATCTTTTTTATAGGGGATTAAAGCAATACAATGAATTACCGGAAAACATTAAGGCTTCTGGAAACTTAGCTCAATTTTAAAAATTTATGTAAGATATATGTTAAGCAAAGCATTGTGATTTAATTTTAAGGGTATAAATTGATGTATTTATATGCATATTTTTCTAGCCATGTGCTATTAATAAAGATTATTATTATTATTATTATTACTCTTATACAGTTAATTAAATAAGTAAAAATCAGGCACATTTCCTAATAATACAGACCAAAATAACAAGTTAATTCAAAAGTGGATATGATTCCCTACCTGGAAAAACAAATGTTCCAACAATCGTAGTGTTTAGAATATCATATTACTACTATATAGTCTCTTACCTCACATGTCCATTCATCTGCCTTCTTCTTAAACGAATTCATCACATCCACTACATTTGTTTTCGCTACCCTAGGATTCTCACAAGCAATACATTTTTCATGTTCTTGTTTATTCCTTACAAGACAAGTTGAACATTCCCAACTGTTTGTTGGAGGCTGGAACTTTGCTAGGAAATTCGAAGATGAAGTAACCACTGATGGAGCTTTTGGATTAGGTGTTTCACATGCTACACACTTGGCACTATCATTTGCATTCCTAATCATACAGACGGGCATTCCCACATATTTTCTGGCATCTTGAACTTATCTCCAAATGAAGTTTTCGTATTCTCGATCTGTGCTGGTTTTACTTTGGGAGTTTCGCACGCTATGCATTTTGTCTTATCTTGACTGTTCCTAATTAGACATGTGCTGCATTCCCAAGTGCCACTTGCTGGTTTAAATTTATCTAATAATGAAGTATTCGATGAAATATCTTTGGAATTACTTTGACCATTGTTCTTCTCTTTAAAACTCTTCGAGCTCTTATCAGTTTTGTTTATATTAGCCAAAGGTTCGCTAAATTTGAAATTATTTATGGCTATGATGCTGTTCAGATTTTCAGCAACTATTAATGGATCTGAAAATTTAAATTGAGTGGTTAGTATTTGTTCCTTTTGATTGGTTTTTTTGATACCTCCAATACCAAAAGATGTCTGTGAATTTTGAGGTTTTGTTGGGGTAGTAGTCACAGTAATTTCTGGTATTTTTTCAACTGTTTTCTTAATGGCTGCAGAATTAAGTGAATCAGATTTACTTAAAGGTGTAGTTATTGGAAGACTGGGCAAAGTGTTCAGCTTTTCTTTCGTCGTGTTTTCTGCTTTTTGAAGGGTTGTGTTTTTTTGAGGTATTACTTCAGTTTTACGAGAAGTTTCTGGTTTAGAAACAGTTTTTGTTACTTTAGGAGTTTCTGTCAGCTGAGGAGCCTCTGTGCTTTGACAAATTTTGGACTTAGCAACAGTTTCTATTTTTTGAGATGATTCAAATTTCGGAAGTGTTGCAAAAGTTTTAGGAGTTTCCACTTTTTGTGGAGTTTCTTTTTTGGAGGTGTTCGTAGGCGAAGATTGTTGCACTGTATTTAGGTCTGATTTGGACGTGGTGGCAATTTGTCTAACCGCCTCAGTACTACTTTGAAGCTTTGCTTTTTGCTTCATTTTTAGTAACTCAGATACTGTAGGAACCTGTAATTCTCTGTTTGAGGCATTTTCTGGTATTAAAGTGTATGGTTTTGCACCAATGTGCTGCCCAAGCAAACTACTATCTAGTCTAGCCCTTTTTGAAGCTACAGGTATTTTCTTAGCATCATTAACAGGTGTAGTATATTGTTCTATAGTTTCTAAAATTTTCCTTGCAGTTTTGCCTAAAACTAAATTTCCATTCTCACTAGTCTTCTTAATAGGTTTGATATGAACTGATCTCTTCAGATTAGCTCTAAAATCTTTTACTCTCCTACCAAATTTATTTCCATAAGCTGAAGCTCCCCCATATATTGTACTTCCACTATAAAACGGTGAACTGATAACTTTTTCTGTGGATAATGTTTGATCGAAAAAGTTTGGTGAACCAAAAGTTGATGCGTTAAATTGGGGTCTTCTTAAGCTCAATGACGTACTGAGCTGTGGACTTGTATTCCTATCCGCAAACAGTGAACGGTTTGCCATATTTACAGCTGAAAATCAACAAAAAATGTGTATTAATATTCAGCCTTGGAAAAAAATTGTAATTAGGAGCTTAATTTGAAATAAAACATTACTTCGTTGATAGCTTTGGTCACTACCACACAAGAATAGCCTACATAACCTAACTTGTTTACAAAGTTCTGCTTTGTTCAAAAAATAAGATAATCTAAAGTATTTTTAGGCACTTTTGGTAAGTTTTGTAACATATACAACAAAGTTGAATCTCATATGCCCTTTAGATATTTTCATAAGTTCTGAACTATCAAGAATCTTTCAAAATAAGCTAACAACTACTTTAAAATAAGGAATTCCAGTGATGCCTTGATGTTTATGGTAAAGCAGCGAATCACTGTTTTCTTACAAGAACAAGCTAAGACGCTTTTAATTGACACATGAATGCCTCTGTTAGAATATGGTAATACCAATATTTTTTATTCTAAAGGCCTAGTGTATACTAGCCCATCACGTCACCATGTCAATTGGCCCACCTACATAAAAGAAGTTAAAGAGAGAATGTTACATGACCAATGTCAAGAACTGGAAGAAATTAAGAAAAAATATGTCTTTTTAACATCGATAAACTAATTAGAGAACTAACAAGAATGAGAAAAACAGTTCAAATTAGGCAACTAAGAGATGAAAGTGGTGACCTTATAATAGTTACTAACAAGAAAATTCAGAGATGGACACAATATATAGCACAACTTTTTGAAGATAAAAAGAGAGAATAGAAGCATCAAAAGATGATACTGGGCCTGACATTGTATAAGAAGAAATCAAATATGCACTGAAGCAAGCTAAAAGTTTTAAATCTCCTATGCCTGATGAAGTTTCCATTGAATTACTCACAATTGTGGACCACGATTCTATTGATCTTCTTTTGGATCTATTTAATACCATATATAGAACAGGGATAATACCTAAAGAATGGCTCCAATTAACATTTATACTACTTCCCAAAAAAGCCAATGCAAAGGAGTGCAATAAACATCACACCATAGCCTTAATGAGCAATGTCTTGAAACTGTTTTCAAAAGTAATTCACAATAGAATACATAAGAAATTAGATGAAGGCATAAGTAATGTACAAACGGGATTTAGGAAAGGTCTGGGAACATGGGATGTGGAACATAGACAGTAGAGATATTAGAATTATATGTAGCCTATATTGAAATCAAAATAGCGAAAGTTAAAGTTGAAAATGAACTGAATGAGGATATCTAGATTCACTGTGGGGTTCGCCAAGGGTGTCTTTTATCACCATTATTGTTTAATTTATACAGTGAAGCCATCTCAGAATTAGTTTTAGCTTAGAATAACTTCCACAAATGATATTTATGGATTCCTAAAGGAGAAATGGCATAGAAGACTACCATCGCAGTAAAAGAATTGTCTAGTCAGGAACATTATGTTAAAGCATTTGTAGTATCTGAGATTTTAACCACAAGGATGAGATGTATCAACTGATATAGGTGTAAAAAGATTTCACATGAACCAGTATAAAGATGTTTTTGACAATAGGGGTGGACATTTTTAGAAGTACAAGGAAGTGAGTGTGATAAGGTCATGAAACCAAAAACTGTAGATGGTCCTCGATTTAAAAAAGATGCTATATCCAAGTGTCAAGAGCCTGAGGGTGGTGAAAAGACAAGGACAAACTAAAGCGATTTCACATAAATGTACATTCAATGAGGAATAAAGCAAATTAATTTGAAACTCTCTTAGCTGACAAAAACTGTGACAACTGTGTGTAATTGAGCATTGGCACACAAATGGAAGATTGAAGCCTTAGATATAACATATATTATAGATTGGCTGCAGCGAGTTGCCGAGACAGCATAGCGGGAAGTTCAGCTATTTGTCTTAACTCCATCTATAATTTAAAATTAGTAAATGAAGTAAATGCCATGAGAATATATTTCTCAGTTTGGATCATCATAACTGTATTGTGAATGTTGTTGAGATTGCTGTGATCTCTCTCTCTCTGATATCAGTGACCAGCTTATTGATTTCCTTGTACCTACTAGTGGCAACGATCCAGCACTTGTTACATCTGTTTTTAGACCAATTACTCAAGAGGCTAAATGCTTTTTTTTCTCATATGTCAAAGGTTTAAAATGGCAGTTTCGAAAAGACTCTTGACTTGTCTGCTGAAGCTAAATTCTTTGCATTTCATAATGGATTGTGGGGGCTTTCTTCCACTGTTTTTTCTGGAAAATTAGCTCAGAAAAATCTATTACCAAATCACAAAACACATTAAAAATTAGCAATAAAATCTGCTAAACAAAAGGCCAATGATAACCTTATTACAACATCATCTAATCCAATTAAGTGTATGTGGGATGTTATCAATGAGCATCGAAACAAGTTTAAGAGCAAGTTGGAAACAAAGATTTCACCTAATGATTTCTTCACTAATATTGCTTGTAACTTGCAGACCCAGATTCAACCTTCCTTGTTCAATCCCTTAGCCTTGTCCCAGTAGGTATTTTCCTTCCAAGGCGTTTCTCTCATTGAAGTCAAAGATATTTTAACAAATATGGTGAACAAGAAAAGTAGGGACTACTTCAAACTATGTTGATATAATAAAAAGAGTGAAACATCTCATTGCTAGTACTCTACAATACTTATAAATCACTGTTTTAAAGAAAGCATATTTCCTATATCATAAAAAGC
The DNA here is from genome assembly GCA_918026665.1 of Diabrotica balteata. Taxonomy (NCBI): domain Eukaryota; kingdom Metazoa; phylum Arthropoda; class Insecta; order Coleoptera; family Chrysomelidae; genus Diabrotica; species Diabrotica balteata. The sequence goes on from OU898284.1 coordinate 3,738,109, forward strand.
ATCAAAAGCAGAGAAAGCTGCAGTATTTCAGACATGTAATGAGAGGTCCCAAATATAGGTTGCTACAAAATATCATGCAAGGAAAATTAGCAGGCAAATGCAGTCCAGGACGAACAAGAACCTCATGGTTAAAGAACTTGCGAGTATTGGTAAGAAGAATATTTCCTGATCTCCTCAAAAAAGGAATGTTGGTATCAGTATATAAGAAGGGTAACAATGATGACCACTCCAATTATAGGACAATATTACTCCTTCCTCTCCAATTATAGGACGTGAAGATCAATGTCGACGGAACAGATCTGGCAAGAGTAACAAGAACAACGTACCTTGGAAGTAATCTTGATGAAACTTGGGACCACTCACTAGAGATAAGAATACGCCTGGAAAAGGCACGTGCAATGTTTTACAAAATGCAAAAAGTTCTATGCAACCGCCATCTGGGCATCTCATTGAGAACTAGAATACTTAAGTGCTATGTTTTCTCCACCTTGCTCTATGGTGTTGAAGCCTGGACAATGACAGAAGCAACACAAAAAAGAATCCAAGCATTTGAACTCTGGTGTTACCGTAAAATGCTCAGAATATCCTACATGAGCCATACAACAAATGTGGAAGTCTTGCGGAGGATGGATAAGGAAAGAGCTTATGCTTATAATAAAAGAACGGAGAACACAATATTTTGGTCACATCATAGGAAATCAAAAGTATGAACTGCTCCAACTTATGATCGAAGGCAAAGTCAATAGCAAAAGAGAACCAGGAAGAAGACGCAACTCTTGGCTTAAAAACCTACGGCAATGGACGAACATGACCTCCATAGAACTATTCAGGGCTGCTACAAATAAGATTAAATGGGCAAATGTAATGGCCAACGTCCTTAAGGATAAGGCACTGTAAGAAGAAGATTACTCCTTCCTATAATCTCAAAGGTATTTGAGAAATGTATGGCAGCAATGATTGTGAAGTATTTTGAATCCAAAAATTTCTTTACAAATAGTTAAGATCTGACCCTACAGTCTGTGACCTGAGGAAAGCATTTGATTGTGATTCACATGAACTGCTTCTCTTGAACTGAAAATTGCAGAGATATAGTACTACCATTGCAATGATCTCAAACTATCTCTCCAATAGAAAGCAGCATGTAAGTGAGGGGAATGAGGTCAGTAGAGAGCACTATAAATATCAGATTACCTCAAGGGTCAATACTGGGACCACTTATTTCTATGATCTTCCACAGTCAGATCTCACCAGTTCATTTACTTTTTTTAGCTGATGACACTACTATTACCTGCAAAGATGCAGACACCCTTCCGGGGATGCAGACAAGCAAATAAAATTTTTGGGGCTTTACTTGGATGCAGGATTGTGTTGGAAAGCTTTCCGTTTTTGATGAAAAATGCATATGATGTCACTATTCAGTGGTATGTATGTTTGTGAACAATTGGTTTCAACCACTGATCAACCACAATTCAAAAATCACCACCGATCACGACTGTGTGACGCACAACTAGAAAGCTACCTCATCAATTCTGACTGATATTGATCAGCTTGGATCGAAAAAACAATACCAAATTTCTCATTAAAAATTTGAAGTAACTTCGTTTTTCTATTCCTTTCTTGTTTGTTTTTATTATGCATTAAAATTTGTATACAAAATGTTAACTTTTTTTAAATTTTATATTTTTTATTTTAAGCACAATTTTGTAAATTATCGATACATGTTATTTTAGGTGCAACCCGCAAAAAAAATTATAATTTAAATTGGCCTGTTAATTAAGAAGGTTGCTCAACCCTAATTTAGGATATTGGGACCGTGCAAGTTCGGAACAGCGACACCTGGTGTCGTAAATCAGCAAAATTTACTGCGCTTTCATGTTAGATCGAGGTTACCGGATAACTGTCAAGGACGTAGCCCCAAAAAAGAATAAGAAGAAAAAGTAAGATTGAGGTTATGTCGGTATGTTATTAAAAGGTAAACGTTTGTATGTAGTGTAAATACAAATAAATATATTATTAAATTACAGCATTACTGTTAATATGGATGCAATAATAAAAACTGGATTTGAGAAAGTAAATCATCAAATAACTTTTCAACCAAGCACTGAGTCAAATGGAAAAGCTTTAGTAGTGGCAAATGTCAAAAAAGAATGGAAGAATTAAGAAAATAAATTACCATAAATAATGCGAATGCATAAATTAGCAGGTTAAACCATGATATCATCATATTGGTTTGAACAATTAATTCTTTCCCTGTAAACTTTTGGACAACGAATATATATCTTCAGAAAAACTTGAACTTGATGATGCATTTTTGTAAACTTCAAAAAAATTAAATTTAAACATTATTAAACTTGATTTTTGGGTTAACATAAACTCTAAGTGAGTGTTATGAAACTAAAATTTACACTTAAAAGTGAACTTTTATTTATTATTTATTTCAAACTGACTTTAAAATCGGGCGCAAGAATAATGCATAATTTAGGTTATGTTACTTATGCCTTTTTATGATATAAATCCACTTTTCTCTTTGTAGTAATTTGTGCTTCGAAGTTGGAAACAAATAAAACTTAAATTGACAATTTTTTGTTGTATTTTTACAATTTATAACACAGCATTTCCTAAATCCCATTTTCTTCAGTGACAGAAGGTGTAAATAAACAAACGAATATGAAATATGACAATTGACAATATGAATTCATGAAATCTATGAAATTTGCAGTAAAAAATGCAAGATTTCTCCGCTACTCGCGCACGATCGTTTCTCGTATCACATCCAAGTACTTGCACGTCGCCAATACTGAATTAAATAAGAACATGATTACAGATTACAAAATCCTCTCTCAAAATTGTAGAATTGTATTTCCGTAAATGTTGCAATTTCATGTTAAGCTATGGCTACTCTTGTGAATCTATGGATGACAGTTTAACTTATTTCATAGCAACATATTCTCAAATATAGAAAACAGCAAAATAACCTACTTGGGGTTTCAAAGAGAGATCTCCTATTTGGCGAGGTGGTTTGTAGAGGAGAAGGCTGCTTTGAGCTTCCTTCACTCTGACAAACATGCTCTTTGCTCCCAATCCTAGCTACAGAAGAATAACCACTGGTGGATTCCTCACTATCAGAGTCTTTATGTCCATTTAAAAAGTCACTACTAAACAACTGTACATTTATATCACTATTTATAGAAGAATTAACATTGTTAAGTAAATTTCGTGTTTGTATACCAGATGGACCTGCTACTGGTTCTGGAAAACTAGTATAATTCCTATTTATCAATTTGTCTTTGATACTATCACTGGATCTTATATGTGAAACACTGACATCTTCCCGATTGACCACAAATTTTGCTCTTTTTGCGGGGGGTTGAAACTGTTCGGTGTCTTCTTCATCATCATCTTCTTCTTCACGTCTTCTTATTGTTGGCTTAACACTATCGTCTTGTCTTCTGAACCACTTTGACAAAGGTGTATTACTAATAATAGATTTGAATTTTCCAACCAATGACTAAAACAAAAACATTCATTAAGCAAGTTTTAGATATTTACAATTGATAATAGGTATATGATATATTTTGTAGAAAAAAAATACTGTTAATATAATAATTCACAACATTGCATAATATATTAGGGATAAATTGTGCCTTTTAGTGAAAAGTCAATAGGTGAAACAAAATAGTGCTTTAATTAACACTTATACCTATTGGATTTTAACTGTAATCAATCACTACAATTAAAACAATCAAGTTGTGATCACAAATTTTCTTTAATAATGTGTTGTTAGCTTAGATTAAGATATAGGCGCCGGAGTTAGGCAACACAGATGACAGGGATGTCATGTGAACGTAGCCGAAGCTCGGGCAAGCATGTATGTTTGAGGGTTGAGAATAAACTGATGTTGTGAAGTAACGATTATTATTTGTAACCCCTCTTTGATAACACGACATGGTGGCAGCTGGTGCTTTGTTTTGTTAACATTAAACAAGCAAAGAGTGGTCGAACGTGACAACAGTGCAAATCTTATGCATAACCTATAAATCAGAGGGGACCTAAAATCCTTAAAATGGATGCACCTATCCAAATAAATAAAGAAGTGTTTGCGAACATTTCGGCTCCAAGCGAATTTGATTTTACACAGCCCCAGACATGGCCCCAATGGAAGAAAAGAGTAGAGAGATATATGTCTGTAAGTGGATTTGGACAAAAATCTGACAAGGATAAATTAGACCTACTGTTGTATTTAATGGGAAATGAAGCAGAAGATATTTTACTTCAAAATCAACCAGTGGAGAATGCATCCTTTCAAGATGTAATGCAGATTTTCGACAATCATTTTATTCCCCGAAGAAATACAATCTTTGAGAGATTTCAATTTAATTCAAGGGTACAAAGGCCAGGAGAACCTGTGGGAAACTTTATTTCAAGTCTACATACTCTTGCAGAGCACTGTAGCTATGGAGCTCTTAAAGATGAGTTAATTCGTGACAGGATAGTTATCGGAATAGCTGATAAAAAGGTGAGCGAAAGAATGCAACTAAATGATGGTTTGACACTAGAGAAGGCAATACAAATAGCACGCCAAGCTGAACTTCAAGATAGTCAAAATAGAATTATGAGACAGGAGCAGTCAGTTAGTGCAGTTAAACAGGACTACAGGGAGCGTAGTGATAAAAGACATCAAGGTTACAGATGTGGATACTGTGGCATACCTACATGTAAAAATAGGGAGAAATGTCCAGCCAAGTTCTCTGAATGCAGATCTTGTTCACGTAGAGGTCATTGGAGTGTGATGTGCAGGAAGAAAGCTGTCAGAGCTGTTAAGTGTTCAAGGTCCACCAGTAGCAGTAGTACAGATGACGAAGGAAGGGATTCAGTAAATCAAGTGGTACATACAGATTCCTTTATTGGCCAAGTGTACCTAGACAAGAAGGATCGTTGGTATGTAGACATCTTATTGGATGACAAATTTAAGGTACCTTTTTTTGTGGATACAGGAGCAGATGTTAACTGCTTTCCCTATGAAAAATTACCTCCAGAATATGTGGGTAAAATTGTGGCATGTGATGCAATTGGTGCAGCGGACGATCATAAATTGGACACAGTGGGTAAGCTACATATAAAATTTACTTATGACGGTTTTACAAATGATGAAACAATATATTGTATTAGGAAGTTGAGACAACCTATATTAAGCAGAGAATCAATCATTAAGTTTAATGTTCTAAATTTTTCTAATTGTAAGCTTAAACAGGTAAATCAAATCAGTTGCAGTGTTGTTCATTGTAATCAATCTGAGAGTACTAATATGTTTTCAAAATTTAATTTAGAGTCTGTTGCTAAAACATTTCCTGGTATTTTTAGTGATATAGGTGAATTTAAAATGGAAATGTCAATTAGAATTAAGCCAGATGCTAAACCTTATGTACAGAGCGTTCCCAGAACTGTTCCTTTACCTCTGTTACCAAAATTAAGAATTGAAATTGATAGATTGCTAAAATTAGGGATAATTGAACCCATTGAAGATCCTACTTCTTGGGTCAGCCCAATTGTTTGTGTGGACAAGGGAGATTGTGTACGGCTTTGTGGTGACTATACTAAACTTAATGAAAACGTGTTACGGTCACATTTTCCTCTCGGGAAAATATCTCATACACTAGCACAGTTGAAAGGGTCTAAATTCTTCTCAAAATTGGATACCACAAGTGGGTTTTACCAAATAAAATTGAATAAGGAAAGTCAGTTGTTAACAACTTTTATAACACCTTTTGGCAGATTTTTCTTTAAAAGGCTTCCATTTGGTATATCTTGTGCCCCAGAGTATTTTACTATGAGATTTTCAAAAATCTTAACTGGCATTGAAGGCTGTGTTGTCCATATAGATGACATTCTTATTCATGCAAGGACAATAGAGGAACATGACAATATTTTGAACACAGTCCTAACAAAACTTCATAAGGAAGGTATTACACTAAATAAAAACAAATGCTCTATAGCAACAAAAACAGCTAAATACTTGGGTCATATGGTCTCTGAGCAAGGGATATTAATTGATCCAGATAGGGTTAAAGCTATCCGTGATTTTCCTGAACCAAAAAATAAGACTGAGCTGTCAAGATGGCTGGGTATGATTAATTTTGCTGCAAAATACATTCATAATAAATCTGAGATTCTTGAACCATTAACACACTTACTAAAAAAAAATATTAACTTTTTGTGGGGTCCAGCACAAGATAAAGCTTTCAGCACTTTAAAACAAAAGTTAGAGAGCCCTCCAAATCTAGCGTTTTTTGATGCTAATAAAACCATAATTGTTAGTGCAGACTCAAGTTGTTTTGGTATAGGTGCATGTCTATTTCAAGAAAATGTAGATCATACTCGGGAAATAGTGGCTTTTACATCTAGGCTTCTGAACTCAGCTGAAACACGATACGCTCAGATTGAGAAAGAAGCTCTTGCACTTACATGGGCAGCAGAATATTTTTATGATTTTATTTCAGGAGTTCCTAACCTAATTTTTGAAACAGACCATAAACCTTTACTACAAATTCTGCAAACTAAAAATTTAGATGAGTTAACGCCACGTTTGCAAAGATTTCGAATGCGTTTAATGCGATACAAGTATACTGTAATCTACACGCCGGGAAAAAATTTAATTGTAGCAGATACTTTAAGTCGGGCCCCTTTACAAACAGATACGTTAGCTAATAAAGAACTAACTGCTGAAACTGCAGCATATGTGCAGTCAATTATTCATAATTTACCAATTAAAGATTATTTTTTGAATTTAATAAAAACAGAACAAGAAAATGAATATATTTGTAAAAAACTAAAAGAATATTCTTTGTCTTCTTGGCCTGAAAGATCTAAATTGCCATTTGAATTGTTGCCATACTATCAATATAGATATGAAATTTCCTATTCGGAACAATTACTTTTAAAAGGGTCTCGCATAATCATTCCTAAGAGTCTTCAACTCAAGGTGTTGGAATTTATTCATACAGGCCATATGGGAATTGTAAAATGTCGAGATCGTGCCAAACAGAGCGTTTGGTGGCTGGGTTTGTCATCCCAGATTAATAACCTTGTCACACATTGTCCCCAATGTGTTGAACACAGAGTAAATCATAGAGAAACATTTCATAAAGACAATACTGTACAAAGGCCGTGGCAAAAACTGGGGGTTGATTTGTTTAAATGTTATGATAAGTGGTATTTGATTGCCACTGACTACTTTTCACATTGGTTTGAAATTTTTACTTTAACCAATATGACAGAAGATGCCATTATTCCTAAGCTTAAAGATATTTTCTCTCGTTATGGTATCCCAGAGGAAGTTAGATCCGACTGTGGTACTCAATTTTCATCAAAATTTATAAAGTTTTCAAAAGAATATAATTTTGTTCATACGACGAGCAGTCCGCACTGGCCTCAGAGCAACGGTGGAGTGGAACGCACTGTACAAATTGCAAAAAGATTAATTCAGAAAAATAAAAAAGAGGACCTAAGTTTGGCATTGTTAGCATATAGATGTACACCCCTAGAATGTGGTGTTTCACCTTCTGAATTATTAATGAATAGAAAATTAAGATCTAACTTACCCCAGCTTCCAAGCTTATTAAACTTTTCAAAAGAACCAAACACTAAAAATAAAAAGAATGAAATAAAGGATAAACAAGTGAAAAACTACAATAAGCGACACAATGCCAAGGATTTAGATCCTCTTAAGGTTGGTGATTCTGTGTGGGTGGTTGATATCAGGAAATATGGGCGAGTTGTTGCGATCTGTCAGGAACCCAGGTCCTATATAATTGAAACTGAAACCGGGAAATTTAGAAGAAATAGATGGCATTTGATTCATGCACCCTACTGTTTCCCTGTATTGAGCACCCAACCAGAATCCTCAAATGATTATGTTCCGCCAATTTCTAGTAGCACAAAGCTAATGCCTTGCTCTAATCAAAGCAATGGTGACATACAGGGTAAAATAATGGAGGAAAGTAGTAGGGGGGAACCCAGTGTATTTCAGGACAAAATCGAACAAAGTGGAAATCATGTTTTACCTCCATCGGGTCAGGATAAAAGCGATAGTGTATCGGACTTTGAGTGCGTAAAGCCTAGCAGGCCAAAAAGACTTGTGAAGAAACCGGTTCATTTAACAGATTATGTTTGTAGTAGTTTAAGTTAGTTTAGGTATAAGATCATTAATGACACAGGGATCTTTTATAAAAAAAAGGAGATGTGTTGTTAGCTTAGATTAAGATATAGGCGCCGGAGTTAGGCAACACAGATGACAGGGATGTCATGTGAACGTAGCCGAAGCTCGGGCAAGCATGTATGTTTGAGGGTTGAGAATAAACTGATGTTGTGAAGTAACGATTATTATTTGTAACCCCTCTTTGATAACACGACAAATAATATTATCAATCAGAGACTATACTAACAAAATAAATAACATACATATATACCTACTACATTTTCTACAAATATCTGGATTAATACAAAACATTAAAACTTATTTTAAAGTACAATTGTGGCTTATTCCCAACAAAAATAATAAATTGCATTAAGATGTCATAAGGAAATTGCTTCAGAACAATATTAAGAAACAAGCATGAGCCTAGCTTCATTCAAAATTTTAGGAAATTCTATGCATTTACAAAGATGTATGGATAACAAAGGGTTTGAAGTCACATCCAGCATATTCAAGCATAAGGTTATAAAAAATTCTATACAAAGCCAGTTTATCCAGAAACCGCAAAATATCTGGATCTACGGAGGAATAATGAAGTTGATAAAGAAAAATATATTGAAAATAGAACTTATTTGTCCCATTTAACAATAATCTCAAGCAAATAGTCTTCATCATCAATTAAGTTAATAAACTTGTTTAGACCAAAAATTGTTTTAGTATTGATAAAGCACTGTGAGTGCCAAGAGCAACTAAAAGAAGTCTTGTTAACATAAAGGGCAAATATTTACATTGTATAAGTAGCATGAACTTTTTTAACTGTCTAACAGCTATATCTGTCTGTACACAGTGCTCCCTTTTGTCTAATTAAATCCATATTATTTACTTATTCCATAAAATATAAATGTCCCTTAAAAAAACCTAAATATACAATTACAGACCCTGAGCAAGGGCTATGTGGTGAAACTAGAAAAAAATATATAATACAAACACTCATATAATTATTTTGACACATTAAAAACATTGAATAAGACAATTATGTCTAAACGTGCAAATAATTTGTATATGTGTACAGATTTTTTTTTATTTATTTATTGCTAATTTACAATCTACTTCAATACAGTAATAAGTAAATATGATGTATGTTCTTGGCTTGTAGCAGGTGTTGTTCGTTGTTGACTCTCTGGAATTTACTTAGCAGCTAGGTCTTCTGGCTGTCTTTTCTTGTCTAGACGTCTGTCAACCAGTGGGGGTTGAATGATTAGTCTATGAGATGGTTTGGATGGTCTGTGTTGAGATTCATGTATCTTCCGGAATGGTTAGCAATCACATCATTGATGAAGGAGATGTTGAGGTCTACATGAAGGTTTGGTTTAACACATACCATGGGGCTTTAGCTAAAATACAAATAGTTTTTGACTGGAATGTCTGTAGTATTTTGGTGTTGGATGGATTGCTACAGCCCCACAGCTCAAATTCCGTATGTCCACACAGGTTTGAGTATTGTTTTATAGATGGTCAGCTTGTTTTCTAATGAAAGTTGCGATCTTCTGTTGACTAGCCAATTCTTTGATTTCTGAAATTTACTTGACATGACTTGTTTGTGTTGACATTTATTTTCCAGCATTTAAGCCAGTCTTCTAGTTCATTGAGATGATTTTGCAATGTGTTAAATGCTAATATTTCTTTAATGTCTGATGCTAGTATACCAGTGTCAGCCACAAATGTTGCCATTAGTGTATTTTCACTAGTAAAAATATCAGCAGTGAAGATTTGGTAAAGGAATGGGCCAAGTACACTGCCTTGAGGTACCCCAAATTTTATTTGGTGGTAGTTGGATAGAGAACATTCGTATTTAACTTGGAAGTATCTGTCAGACAAGTATGATTTAAGGAGGAGGTAGATTTGGTCAGTTAGCTGAGTTATTATTTTAAAGAGAAGACCATTGTGCCACACTCTATCAAATGCTTGCTGTATATCAAGGAATGCTGATAAGACAGATTTGTTTTCCTTCTAGACTCTCTTTTATTTTGTTGACTAATCTTTATTTTAATTTAAAACATGAAGAGGTGAAATAGATTTAAATTACGATTTTTAAAGAAAAAACTGTTAAGACAATTCATAGTAAATAAAGTTCATATAATTAGTGAACTGTCTAACTCCAATGTTTGTTTAAAATAACATTTTTGTGTTATATATTAGAAAAACATCAATAAACGTTACATTTTTTGTGTTAAAACATATTGAAGTATTAATTAAAATAATATTTATAAACATACACTTGTTAGTGATAAACTAATTACTGTATTAGCCAACATAAATAGTAACAAATATGTATATAAAAAAATTGTATTGATATAATTGGTATTACATTATGTTTAAAATTTGTGCAATAGAATGTCAACAACCTGATAATATTCTTTTTCTTTGGTTGACAAGAACTATTTTTGTCCACAAAATAGTGGGCAAGTAAACCCATATGATAGCTAGATAATTGTGGAGAGGTTTATATGTAATTTATAAAAACATTCTAATACAAAAAATTTAATAACTATAAACTCGTAACCTATGAAATAAATGTGGCTTTCACTGAAACCTTTATATTTAACATGTAATATGAATAGTAAAACAAGTATACAGTATGTTTCTTTAGTTTGGTTATCCACAAAATTTTCTTTTCACATATTACAGGACTGGAGTATCAAATATTGCATAATACAATAGCTTGCAGAAAACTATGGGGTGAATGAGTTACGACAGACCACTCTAAGGGAGTAAATCTGAATATTTACTCCCTTAGAATGGTAAGATTAGTACTGTATCATATGAAAACACATCAGACTTTGAAAGTTATGGTGCTAATTTAACTACTGCAGTAACTTTATTTTTTTTTTAGTAGAACAAATTGAAATTATTGGTTCAAATATAAACTACTAATGAAGCTGAATTACCAGTACCAGAACAAAAAAACAATAATAATTTTGTCAGTAATATGGTTTGAATTTGAAAATCAGTTTTAACCCAGATTGTCCTTATGCACATCGAATGTAATAAATCAGACAGTAAGTGCCAATCCACAGATGAAGCAATGGCAAAAAGGTACAAAAATGCAGTAATATAGAGATATAGACAACCATCAAAAAATTTGCATGAACTGAAGAATGTTTTTTTGCCAGTAAAAGAACCAACAAGAAGGATATGTCACTATTGCCACAAAAAGAAAATTGAGAAAAGGACTCCTATAACATGTTCTTTGCTGCAAATAGTTTGGTTCTGTACAACCACAAAACTAAACAAGTGATTTTTACAATGAGAGATGTAGGGATATGAATAATGGGAGCCAGCGATATTGAGTTTTTATTTCCTTTGGACCCAATATTATAGTGGGGCCCACATATTAATAACTTCTGCAAAAAACTAAATACAAGTCTCTTTATTTTGAGAAACCTTTCAACAAACAAAATGCGTCACTGGAGACTGTATGTATGTCTTTCATGCAGCTGCCATTCACAGAGTATTTGGTCTGTAGAAAAAGGCAGTGAGGGTCCTTGCTGGTTTGGGATTTAGGAAAGCCTACCGTCAGGCTTATGAAAGATTGGTAATTCTTACTGTACCAGCACAGAACATTCTAGGAAATGTTCGTTTCATGAATAAGAATATCAATACTTCATTCAGGAGTCATGAAAATCACCATGCTTATGATACTAGGCACAAGCAGAATATAAGAATAGCATTTGAAAATGTGTCAAAATGGACCAAGGTATTGTACTATAAAATGTGTGAATATTCTTCCTGAGAATATCAGAGCCTGAAGAGGAATTTGAAAATATAATTAAAAAACTATTAGATAAAAAATTCCTTTTACAAAATTCATGAATGTCTTCAACATAACTTTAATTTTATTTAAAACCAGTGCCAATAAAACACACACACACACACACACACACACATGCACACACACATACACAATTTTATTGAGGTTTTGTACATATTTGACATGCAGAATAAATATTTCCAAACATAAATTTGTTTCATTCTCATCATTTTTTTTAATCCGATATACAAAATATTTTAAAATGTTTCTTTTAAATTCATGTTAACTAAAATCATTGCTGAGAATATAAATCTCATTAATACAAAAAGTCAACACAAAAGGGTTAACTTATGATTTGTTCAATGGCACTATAATTATATAATATGTAGTTTTTATCTCTTTAAATCGGTTTTAAGAGCTCCATTTGCTGCCCATCCATGTGCTATTCTTCTTGATGCCTCATCTGTTTGTTTGTCCTTGAGCATTCTAATTTCATAACGAGGTTCGCCAAATATTTTGTTTTGGGGATATTTATTTTAAACCAATTTCTCTGCAGGCTCATTTCAGTCCTAATATGGTATTGCATTCACCTAGATCATCACCTATCAAAACTATTTTATCAACATATCGGGTGGTGCAGGTTTTCCCCTGTTGACCTTTATCACTTTATAATTCCAATCAAGGTTTTTAAAAGCACATTTTAGTGCAGTTGTAAAAAGCTTTGCTAATAATATACCACCCTATCAGACACCTGTTTGAATTTTTATTTAGTTACCGTTTTCATGTAACTTTATAACATTTGTTGCATTTCTATAAATATTGCACACCTATCTGGAATAACATTTATCAATGGTACTTTCATTTAATGATTCAATTATACTATTAGTTCAACTGAGTCAAACATGTTGTAAAAATCTATAAATAATAATACCAGAGCACTGTTGTATTCTAAAGATTTTTCAATGAAGTTGTTTTATCAGATACAGGTGGACATTGGTGCCAAACTTTGATCGAAATCCTACTTGCTCTCTTGTTTGATACAGGTTTAGTTTCTATTCAATCTCATTGTTTTGATTCTTGTAAAGAGTTTGCCTTCTTCTTCTTAGAGTGTTGTCTCCCTACGGAGGTTGGCAATCATAATGGCTATTTTTATTTTTGAACTTGCTGCTCTAAACAATCAATCAATCTGCATTGATACAATCACATAGATTCTTTAACCATGAGTTCTGCCTTCAGCCAACAGTTCTTCCTTGAATCTTTCCCTGTATTATGACTTTCAAAATTTTATATTTTGGTCCCCTCATCATGTGGTCTAGGTATTCCAGTTTTCTGGTTTGTATAGTGGTGATTAGTTCTGTTTCTTTACCAACCCTCTCCTTCTTCTTAACGTGCCCTATCAAGTTCCCTTGATGTTGGCAATTAACATGGCGAAACTGTCTCTGTCTCGAGCTATTCTAAATAGTTGCTCAGCTTTATTTTAACCCTCTCCAGTACTTCTTTATTTGTAATTCTATCAGTCCATAATATTTTTAATACTCTGCGGTATAACCAGAGTTTGAGGCCTCGATTCTTTATAAATTACATTTTTTTAATGTCCAAGTCTGAATAGTAAATGTCCATGAATACTTGAAGGGTACTACATGGGCTTGAAGTCTATGAATACTTCAAGCCTCTTACTTATATGGTGAGACTATATAATAGGTACCAAAGTGATCTGGACTTATTTTTCCTGTCCTTAGAACAATTTAAAAATGTGATAAAGAGACTGCTATTTGTGTGATATTAGTTTGTATTCAAGTTAATTATTAGTTTTTGTTAAACTTACTAATTATTTTCCAATGTTATGCTTACTTTGTAAAATTTTATATATTATATATTGTTCAAATGTAAATGGTATATCCGTTAATAAATAAATAAATAAATAAGTCTCAGACCCATATAATGATATTGAAAATACAAAACAGTGAATGGTATGCAGTCTGATCTCCAAATTTAGATTTTTGCACTTTAGGAGTGGCTTCATTTGCATAAATGAAGAGTTTGTACATATGGCTTAACCAGCTAATGGGTAGATTCTTTTCTAAGTCAGTTTTTTCTTCTTTCTTATGTCTCTTTACACCCTTATCCCATTTAGACGGTATTGACTTTTCTCATAAACATAAATTAAAATTTCTTATATTTTAAGGATCAATAGAATTCGTTCAATATTAAAAAAAAAGCCTCCAGTAAAATCTTGCATCATTTTTTGTTTCTTGCTTGTCCATCTTAGACTGGTGAATTTTTCAGAGGTAGTCTCCTCTTTGCATTTTTGATGTACCTTATCCTCTCGTTTTTCTCAAGGTTTCCAGAGCAAGTTTCAAGATTAAGTTATTCCACCATTCATATTTATACTTGTGATTCTTAAGAAATAGCTGGTATAGACATCTTCATCTTTCTTGGCGTGTGCGTGTAAAAACACTTGCAATAAGTTGTTTCATCTGTCTTTCCTTGTCTAAACTCGATTCGTTTACCTCCTCCAGTGGCAGCTATCTGTATTCGTAAAGAGGCCGAACTTATCACTGACACTGTATTGGCCAAACGCATCAGTGTTATTGCTACAATACTGGGAGACGTGAGTGATCTCTTCATTCCCTTCTCATCGCACTTTACCATGACAAACGTGACTCGCACAATTGAATTACGCATCTGTGTATCAGAAAGAGACGAATATTAAAAATTCTGTAGTAGCTTATTTCAGGCACACTCCAAGTACGATGAAACCGAGTTTAGTGCTTCAATATTGGTTAAAAACTTTGGTTTTTAAGAATTGTCATATATTTTTATAGGCTTTACCTGAGTTTATAGGCTACATAAGAATCTGTGGAAAACATGCTCCAAGATGATCTATAGCAAGTACAAATTACCTTATATCATTGACATTGATAACTTTTTTAACACATGTTATTTTTTAAATCGATAAATATAACACCATAGTTGTCAATTAATCAAATAGGTCAAAGTTTCAATATTAACAAATACATAGTATTTTGAAGTAAGTATAGGTGGGATCCAAATGGAAATGTTTCTAGAAAATCAGGAACTAGTCAGTCTTGAGGTTTCTAAAAGAGAAATGTAATACTTCATACATAATAAAGAACAAACTATATGGGAATCAATTTTCCAGGTTCCTAACCAACAATTTTTAGATACTGCTTTTTAAATCTTCTAATAATGAGCAAAGATATTGATTTACTTTATACTGTTTTACACATTTATTCTGCCAATCATTTTCTTTACCAATGTGACACTTATCTTGCTCATTTGGCAAACATTGCACTAACATAATTATAGAACAACAGCAATGAAACATTACATCAGCTTGCAAAGAGTGCTGGTCTCATCAAAAATGTTAGGGGTAAAATGGTGAAGACATTGTATTCCTGTATGTATGTATATTGCAGAGAACATGCTTTAAATGCTGATGATTTATGGGTAGCCATATAAGATATGTGGAAAGTCTTATGCAAAATAATTGGGGTCATTCAATATCCCTATTGGAGGTTATAATCTCATCACTTTTCTTGTCCTTTTTTAAACAATTACAATTACTGAGAACTTTATCCTTTGGTTTAAATGATACTTAAAAACAAAAAATGCTTACTATATATACAGTAAACATTTGAAACTGTGCTTTTAGTTTTAAATGAAAGTAATGGTTAGAATTCTCTAATTATACATGTTTCAATTTTTTGGAATACATGAAATATTTTGGAACTGTGTACAGTAATGATATGAATATGCCAATGGGATAGTCAGATGTTATTAATTAGGTAGCATTTTTTATGCTATTTTTGCTTTTTGGTAATCATCCAAACGAGCTTGTCATATAGAAAACAATAGTAGGTATCTAATTTACATATATTTCATTTTTAATGTATGCTGATAATACAGCTTAAGGAGCAATAAAATCTAACTAATTGGAATTTTATTGAAGACTAAGTCACTTGGTATGTAAATTAATTAAAAACTTTAGAATATCTACCTGAAATGTTTTGTACAGTGATTAATCTATAGGAGTGGTGATTCATGTACATCAATATGTAAGCAAAAGGTTCATTATCTGAACCTGTTGTCATTCATATCATACTCTTCTAAGGATATGGTATGACCTTTTGTGTTGTAGACTGCTGGATTGTCAGAAGAGACTCAAATGATTGTAATCTTGACTATAGTTCCTAGGATTTCATTGAAGAAATTATACATTGTATTTTCCATACACTTAGTGTTTACAACTTTTAGGTATTGGATTTCTGTTAGGATTTTATTTCATTCTATAGATGTACCTGCACAATTTCTATATTTTTGGAAAATGTTTGCTAGCCATACCTTATTGTTATAGAATATTTAGACATTTTTGTTTTTTAGATCCTTATAATACAAATGAATGAATTAATCGTTATAAACTACAAAAATGACAATGTGATTTTAAAGAAATAGGTATATCACTTCTTTTTATTCCTAGAAAAGTAGAAAAATAGGTTGGAAACTTTGTACCCCTATTTACATTTTTCAGTAGTGTAAGTGTTTAAATATCTACCAAAAGCAACGTATTCTTGCAAAATAACCAGGGATAAAGACACAACAAACTTAGCATCCTATTTATAGTGATGAGAACGCGCGAATTGGCTTCAATAAACGCATTTTGAGATTACCTGTTCAGAATCTTCTTGATTTGTATACGGAGAACCATGGTCACCACTACTATTGTAGTCTTTCGCCATAATTGCACTATAATATATGATTAGAAATAAACTTGATAATTTTTATCACTTTACATTTTTGCAATTTACTGACAACTTTCACCACACGAGGATTAAATATGGCGTAATTTTGTTTTAGTTCCAAAATACCCTTCTAGAGTGCGTTATTTAGTTCGAGAACGTTTTTAGGCGGTATTGCTTTCTTTTTTTGGATAAATACGATTGTATATTCCCATCTTTCTTTATCTGTTATAAGTGACATTGTCATTTAAAATTAAAAATGCGTTCGTTTTTCTGTTCTGTTCTAATCTTCTAATAATGCTTTAAGAATAGATTTAAAAAATTGAATTATTTTGCTAAAAGGTAGACGAAAATTGATATTTGAAACGACAATATTGATACATAAGCAAAATATTACCATCATAGTTTTAATTTTGACTGAATGTTCTGTGGTATTGGTAAATACAAATTTGCATCGTGATTTTTTAAATAAACGTTAATTCAAAAATTAAGTTGTAGATGACTTTATACCAATATTATTGGTAATATTTGACTCTAAAAATACTAATCTATTTGAATTTTGAATAACAATATGTTTACAACCCCTAACTCGATGTTTACAACTTACAATGTGTGAACTAATTTTTTTTTCCTGTTTTATGAGACAAATTTTTTGGGTATGGCTAAGTTTCAGATATATGGATATTTAACTGTGTACTTCATGGTTATGTCAATCCATAATTACAATGACGATTATTTAAAAATATGCACATGAAAATAAATATTATTTTTTAAACTAGGTAGTACTTAACTGCTAAACATAAGTATATTATAAAACATATTGACTAATAATAAAAAGGCGCCAACATAATATATTCATGCTAAACAAAATGAAACTGTGAAATATAAATAATAACTTGTACCTTGTTGTCACTTTTGGTGTCTAGTAATTTATTATTATTTACATTTATTCTTTAACATTTTTATTTCTATAATACTTAATTATCACAAATGTAAAAGCAGGGAGAGCTTAATGATTATTGTCAATCTTTAAGAAATGTCAATTTTTATGTCATGTCATTATTTATGTAAAATACTTACGTTTTAATGTCATTCCATTTTAAAAATTTTTATATGCATTAAAAAGCTATACTCCATCTAATTTACTTACCTTTGCACGTCATTATCATTGACAGAGATCGAAGTTGACATAGTTGCCAAAGTATAAAAAAATCCTGAATCTGTTTTAAATCAAATAGGTCACATAATTATTGCAAAAGTATTACGATCTTTTTACAACGACTATTAAAATTCTCACGTGACATTTTTGAAATAAAACACAGATAACAGATTTTATTAAATAGGTAAAAATATAAAACAAGATGTTATTCACTTTAAAATTGAAAATATTAAAGTACAAAAAGTGTCAACACCGCAACTGTCAAATAAGTGTTACCAATTTATGCCAAAATATCACCTTGGTTCGATTCATAGAGAAATAACAAATAAGAGAGTGCTTGGTTGCATACATAAAACTGGCACACTCGATGCTAGCGACCTGATGAACTACTTACTCAACTAAACGACCAGAAAATGGAACGCGGGATATTTAAAATTATTATATTTCAGTAAAGAATCTCAGTTTACAGATAATTTTACAGGAAAGACTTTAAACTGAATTTCCCATACTCTTACCTAAAATATATGTGAAAAATTATGTGTAACGATCTAAATATATGTTCAGAATCAAAATATGTAAATTTTATTTGTTGTTTTTAGGTTAGAGTATGCAAAAGTTCAGTTTAAAGTCTCTCCTGTAAAACAATCTGTAAAATGAGATAGAAGGATTTCTCGATGCTAAGCCATCGATATTTTCCTCATAAATTTTCAGAAAAATAGGGGACATGAACACTGGAAAAAAAAACTACACATGTTTTATTTTTATTAATCCTCACAGGGACCCCCCCACTTTCCGCATGCATGTATGGAGTGCTGATAAAACAAAATAGAAAAACATATACAGAACAATTGTTTTGAAATATAAAGTTTTGAGATATAAAACACAGATCAACACAAAATGCATGCATGTCCCCGCTCTTCTTTATTTATCTTATATTTTACAAAATGCAGATATTACAAATTTGATTAGTAGGTAGCCTAAAAATATTCAAAGAAAAATATTACACAATATACAGAGAACTTTACTAAAGCTAAAATAAGTAAATACTCTCAAAATAACAACTCTTACAATAAAGTAAAATACTTTTAGGTGATAAACAAATCGATATAACATATAAGTCCAATTTAGGACGATTTTCACATTTGGTCCCATTGAAGATAGCCTCAAATGGGTTTGACAGAATGAAATATTGGTGTTTCGCAGTGTTGAAATTTACATTACAAATGAAACATACGCAATTAAAAGCAATAAGATATTTAAAAACTAATATTTAACGATTACGAAAAAAAGAAAAAATAAATAGTTTTAAAACAGTTTTTAACAGTAAATAGTAAAATGTCAGTATAAATAATAAAATTTAAAATGCATCTGATGCAATCTGGCAGCAGGTGGTTTGAGGATTATGACTCTATTGCCAAATCTATCCGCTAACCTATCAAAGGGCAATTGCCAAAAAAATTTTCTAATAATTTATTACAACTAATATCAAACGAAACAAATATTACTTCATTAATATTTTATATAAGGTATAAAATAGCAGAATTCATAAAATAATATGATAAAAAATGTACCTTTTAAAAGCTTTATCTCTTTTTATTTGAAGCATATAACATATACATTATAAAAACATGGCAACACTGCCAACGCAATATTTCGTTCTGTGAAACTTAATTGACAGCCAACTTGTGGCTATCTTCAATGGGACCAAATGTGAAAATCGTCCAAAATTTACCATTAACTATTTGACTGAAGTACCAAAGCATATTAAAAGAAAATCAACTTTTTATTTTTATAATTTGGGTCTGTGACAGGATAAAAATATTTGTTATTACAAAAGGACGCTAAACACCCATGAACATATTTTACCGGGTTTGGACATATTTGAGATTGCAAAATGATAAACTAATAATATTACCTACATACAATACGTCCAATACGGACGATTGCAAATACCATAAATTATAACTAAACACAGAAGAACCTTTAGTAAAGAAAGAATTTTGTATATACAAATAAACATACAATATGATTATGTATAACCTAAAACTCTATGCTAAAAAGTCAATGTCAACAATGTAAATTTTCATAGTACAATCAAAATACTTTATTGTACCATGGTAAATTTTAGTTTCATAAACAGCAGCGCCCCGATGTGCTACTTACCTGCGCAGAAACAAATGTGAACAATTTTCCCTATCTATTGATCACTCTCTTATTGTTATTTCTCTATGGTTCGATTACAGTTACAGTATGTTCCGAACAAATGTTCTTCATAAAAACGCTTTATAATGCATTTATACAAATTAAATGAATAATACAATAGAATAGAATAGAATAGAATAGAATAGAATAGAATAGAATAGAATAAAATAAAATAGAATAGAATAGAATAGAATAGAATAGAATAGAATAGAATAAGAATAGTCCTTATGGAGGAAGCTAAGATTGAATTAAGGTTGTGGGAGACCTCTGGTAATACAAAAACAGTTGTCCCTGTTCTTGGTCTTCTCTGGGACTCCTCAAGAGACACTCTGAAAATCAGTAGTGAAAGTTTTTAAGGAATTAAATGGAAACGTCCCATAATTAAGAGACTGATGATTTCTATAGCTCAGAGTATATTTGACGCTGTTGATTTTATCTGTCCAGTATCTCTATTTCTCAAATTGTTGCTACAGAAAGTTTGGGAGAAGTGTCAGAGATGGGATACTCCAGTCGAGAATGATATGGCTGAAGAATTTTGTATTTGGGTTACTCATCTTCCTGAACTGCCGAGTATTCAGATTCCAGCTGGATTCAGGCTAGACCCATGGAAGCTGATTGTTGGAGCTAGCACACATTTTCAGATGCTAGTAAGAAAGCAGATTGGAACTGTTGGCAGCCACTATTGATGCTAGACTTTATCAGTCAGTAAACAGACAATTTTCTCAATATGCTGAATCTTTTTTTCAAAGTGATTTCACTACTGTTCTTTCTTAGATTTAACGTAAAAATGACTGGTCTGTTTTTGTTTTTAATGGAGTTTAGGAGATTAGAAATTTAGCCAATCCTAAGCGTTGGAAGTATGTACCTGGTGTTTTCAATCCTGCCGATCTTCCAGCAAGAGGCTGTGGTGTTCGGCAATTGTTCGACTCCCGATAATGGGAGAGACCGGAATGGTTGTACAGAAAAGAAAATGATTGGCCCCAACAAAAAGCAGAAGTTGACGAAGAAGAAATCGGTCCAAAAAAAAAAAGAAAAAGCCAGTTCATCACTAGTGAATATGATGTCTGACGATTGGCATCTGCATGATTTTTCTTAGTACATAAAACTTTTAAGAATGATAGCTTGTGTGCTACGATTTTGATATAATGCAATATGTTCAAATGAAAAACCTACAGGTGAATTGATCGCTGAGGTAATCAATAAAGCCGAAATATTTATATTGAAATTAGTGCAGAACGAATTTTCTCGCTAAACACGTTTGTCGATAAATTTGGACTTTAAGTTTAAAAACTCGCGTTAATGAGAGACTTAACACGGAAGATTTTCGTCGAAACAAACGCCCTTGTCATGTAGGCACACAAAGACTACTTAGTTTGCTTCGCAAAAAATATTGGACTTAAAAAGAATGAAGGCGGTTCCAGAGAGGTTACCTCAAGAGAACGTTGGTCGACTCCAGTTTGAGCAAGAACCAAGTGAAAAGAGTTCGGGAGTGATAAAAAGCAGAGCACCTGACTTAAATAAAAGGTATACGCGATATGGCCGTGTGGTGAAAACTCCTAAGATTTAAGTGATATTTTCTTGACTTTATTTTTCGTAATTTTTCGTCACTGTATTTTTTGAGAAACTATGTCAATTAAAAACATCTGGACAACTAGATGAGGAAGTAGAGTTGTTTGTTCGAAATATACAAAAATCAGCATGGGAAAACACTCCGATTCAAGTATCAAAAGTAAAAGGAAACAACTATCCGAAGGAAATTAAAAAGTTAATTAAAAGAGAAAAGAAAACTAAGAAGGCGGTGGCAACAAACCAGAGCTCGTAAAGATAAAACGAATTTGAACAATGCAACTCAAAAGCTTAAAAGATAGATTCAAAATATAAACAATGAATCAATGAGTTCTTACCTGAGAGAACTGACGGATGATAGCAGCACTGAATACTCCCTATGGAAAGCAACGAAAGGGATAACATTGAATGGGTCCAGTAATCCATTCTCCACCCATTAAACTGGAAGATGGTAGTTGGGCCAGGAGCAATAAGCAAAAGGCAGAGAGATTTGCCACATATTTAGAAAATATATTTAAACCACATGAAGACCAAATTAATGATCAAATATGGATAGAGCCTAATCAGATAAAAGAGACGATTATACCAACATCCCTAAAAGAAGTAGCTGATGAAATAAAAGAAAACATAAATCTGAAGAAAGCCCCTAATAACTGGAGAATTACTAAAAAACCTGCCTCGCAAAGCCATAGTACAATTGACCAACCTAATTAATGCTACTTTTAGATTAAGATATGTCCCAAATTTATGGAAAATAGCTGAGGTAATAATGATACCAAAACCAGGGAAATCACCAATAGAAGTCTCTTCTTATAGGCCAATATCACTCTTACCAGTGATGTCAAAGCTGTTCGAGAAACTCTTGTTAAAAAGAATGAAACCGATAATAGAAGAGAAAAAACTGATTCCAAACCACCAATTTGGCTTCAGAAATAAACACTCTACTATTGATCAAGTACATAGAATTACTAGCATAATTGAGAAAAGGAAAGGAGGAAAAGAAAGTCTGCTCTACAATATTTTTATACGTAGCTAAGGCATTCGATAAAGTATGGCATGAAGGTTTACTATATAAACTGAAATCCTTTATGCCTAGACAATATTCATCAATTCTACAGTCATACATATCTGATATATACTTCAGAATCAAACAAGAAGACGTTTACACAGATTTAGAAGAAATTAAAGCAAGAGTCCCTCAAGGAAGTGTATTAGGTCCGGTCCTCTACCTGTTATACATATGCGACATACCTGAACTAGAAAATGATGCTATAGCCACCTTTGCAGATGATACTGCCATTCTAGCAGTAGGTGATACCAGTGAAGAAGCAGCAGAAAAATTACAGTTGTCAATAGATAAAATCCATAAGTGGACAAAAAAAAAAATGGAAAATCAAACTAAACGAGTCTAAATCAATTCACGTTAATTTTACAAACAAAAAAATCCAAAACTGTAAGATATTCATGTTTTAAGAATAAGAAGAATTTGTACTGTCATTTGTCAAGTCACAATGTATTGGGGGACATAACCTCTATATGGCAATTAATTAGCAATTTGAGTGTAATGCACCTGTTTTGTAATTTGTAAAACGTTCTTTTGAAATATATGTTTATTTGAGCCATCTACCATTTATTATTACTACATAACAATTATTTGGCGACGAGAAAAATAATTGAACAGATATTTTAAAGAAATAAACATTTTAATAGTTCAAAATGTCTAGAAATGAAGATAGTGCCATGGGTTACCAACCAATTATTAACGTAGTAAATACGGGAGGTGTATCTTCATTGGCCATTTTTAAACAGGGTGACGAGTTTGAAGTTTTTGAGGAACGTTTAGAGCAGTATTTTGGTGCAAATTTAATTGAAAAATCTAGAAGGGTTGCTGTTCTCACATTACTAAGTGAGGAGGTTTATAAAGTTTTAAGAGACCTGTGTAATCCAGAGAAGCCCAAGGAGAAAGATTTTGAAACACTAATGAAACTTTTAAGTACCCATTTTAAGCCTAGATAGTCAGTGTACCGAAGGAGGATAATTTTTGACCTATTAAGACAAGGACAAGAGTCAGTTAATGATTGGTACCTGAAAATTAAAAACCAGGCAGCACAATGCGATTTTATGGACAAATTGTTATACCGGGTCCAAGATAAGTTTGTGGTAGGCATGAGGCCAGGGCCAATACTAGATAGGCTTTGTGCAGAAAGTCCTTCAAGAAGTTTGCAAGATTTTTTGGAAATTGCTTTGAATAAGGAAGCAGCATTAAGGGAACAAGGTAACAAAGTGGAGGTTAATAGATTTCAAAAAATAAAAAAAAAATGGAATCCCGAGGGGAAAGGAAAGAAAATAGTGGAGAATCAGAAGAGAAGGCAGAGGTAAAGTGCAATTACTGTAATAAACCAAATCATACCTTTAGTAAGTACAAATTCTTCTAATTCTTAAAACATGAATATCTTACAAAAACAAAATACTTGGGTATCACACTTAATGCAAAGCTTCGCTGGAAAGCCCATATCAAAAAGAAAAGGAAGGAATTAGCTATCCGTTACAAGAAAATGTATTGACTGATGGGAAGAAATTCAGTTTTGTCCACACATAATAAACAACTGTTATACAAGCAAATACTGAGACCAGTAAGGATGTATGGCACAGCTCACTCTGGGGCTGTGCTAATAAAAGTAATATCAAGATCATCAAGAGATTCCAGAATAAAGTATTTAAAAACATCGTTGATGCTCATTGGTGCATCAGAAATGTCGACCTCCACAAGGACCTTAAGATGGTAGATGTAAATAAAATTATTACGAAGATAGAAGGTAGTCACGAACAACGGCTCGATAAATATGTAAACATCGAGGCCATCCATCTCCTCGATAATACTGGGTTAGAAAGAAGACTCAAACGAACAAAACCATTTGAGTTAGGGTAAAGTGTAATTAGTGGAAAAGCAGAGCATAGTGCTGTGTTGTGAATTTTTATGTTAGGTATTAGAGCATAGTTGTTAGATAACATAAGAGAACGCCATAGGGTAAGCTCTTAGAATGCATCATTTAGTAAATTAAGATAGATAAGAATTAATAATTGGTAAGCTGTAAAACTACTAGACGAGGAGAATATCGAAATCTTGGTAAGGCTGTTCAATAGAATTTATCATACTGATTACATTCCGAATGACTGCAGTCATCCTTTGTGATGATCCCAAAAATAGCTAATGCCACAAAATGCAATAAACACCGCTTAATCAGTTTAATGACTCACTTGCTAAAACTCTTCCTTAGGATTTTACACTCAAGAATGTACAAGATACTAGAACTTAGCGGGTCAACACAATTAGGTTTTAAGGGAGGACTAGGAACAAAAGAGGCAATTTTATGTTTGAACACCTTAATACAAAACTGCTTAGATCAACGAAAATATGTCTACCTCACCTTCATCGAGTACGAGAAGGCATTTGATAATGTTAAACATGATATCATGATGGAACTACTACATAGGGCCAACATTGACCAGAAGGAGATCTGAATTATTCAGAATCTATACTGGAACCAAATGGCAAAGGTGAGGATTGATGAAGAACAGTATACGGATGAATTTGAAATCCGGAAAGGTGTCCGTCAAGGCTGCATACTCTCTCCGATGCTTTTTAATTTATATGTTGAAAATATTTATAATTAGAATTATATTTGCGAAAAGCATTAGAAGACACGGAATTAGGCATTAAGGTGAACGGCATACCAATTAGCAACCTACGCTATGCGGACGATACAGTGATTATAACTGATAATTTGGAAGATCAGTAGTTATAACTTGATAGGGTGAATAGCATAGGTAAAAAATATGGCCTCAAAATCAACATTTTGAAAACGAAATATATGGTCATTAGCAGAAACCCTCCAGAAAACCCGATAATATGCATAGGTGACGATCGTATAAAGCGCGTGAAAACTTTTAAATATCTTGGCACCACAATCAATGACCAATCGGATCCACAACACGAGATAAAAACCCGATTATAAATGGCAAGACAAGCTTTTGTGAAATTTAGAACGCTCCTATGTAATCAAAACCTAAATTTCGAAATACGCTACAGAATGGTCAAGTGCTACATATGGTCCATCTTGCTTTATGGCATGGAAACGTGGACTTTAAAAAAACATCTATCAACAAACTTGAAGCATTTGAAATGTGGTCATTGAGAAGAATGATGCGCATACCTTCGGTGGATAGAGTTCGAAACGATGACGTCCTTAAGAGAGCTGGCGTGGAAAGATAACTCTTTGAATTAATTATAAAACGCAAGATTGGTTACCTTAGGCACATATTGAGACGAGCAAAATATGAAATACCACAGTTACTCCTACAAGGGAAGATCGAAGGTAGGAGAGGAGCCGGCCGCAAACAATTGTCCTGGTTAAGGAATATTAAAGAATGGACAGGAATACACAATACAGGCGAGCTGTGTCACGCCGCCAAGAACAGAATTCTAGTAATGAGATAGTCGCCTACGCACTTTGGTGTATGGCATGTTAAAAGGAAGAAGAAGAAGCGTTGACCAGATTCCAATGGTATAAACATAGTAGGTGTTTGATATAAAAAAAAATTATATGATAGTAAATATTGTTCAACATAGTTAAAATGTATAAATTAAAACTTCAAGTGTGTTTTCTAATTTTATTATTAACAAAATATTAACAAATACGGACTGTACTACTACTATACACTCGATTGTGTTACTGGCGTTGCACCAGAGTCCAGTAATGGTGCTGTATCGATACCTCGCGGTACCATCATCGGAGATCGCACTTCTATCGACCACGGGTCCAAAAGTTGGGATCCGTTGTGTTGCGTTGGATTACTGTCAGGAAATTTGACCGATTTCCTGGAGCCCCTTCTGGCGCTGCTCATATTTGGCGAAAGGATGTCCGGTATTATCGAAGGCGAACGAACTAAAACATAATTAAAAATATTAAAGTATTTTTTCAAGAATTTTAATGATATAAAGATAATAAATAGATTTAAGATAAGATAATAAATTTTCTGCAAAATAAAGTCAGGAAATGCCTGATGACATAGCCTGATGCATTTTTTTGCAACTGCTATTAACAAATTCGTTAACTTTCAGTTTTTACAGCTAGATACACTAAAGTCGACCTGATAACTGAGCAGCTTGGCACACTCACTTCAATGTGAGTACATTTAATAAATAATAACGCAGATGTTTTAAGGCGCGCTTAATGAGGACAGTAACCTCGCGTACAGCAAAGGGGTAAAAGCTGGCTTGATTTTAATGTTCAGGATACACAGAGACTGCGAAAACACTAGGTCTATCGATTCTTTTGGCTTTAAGAGTTTTCAGCAAGAATTGTCAGAAAAATTACTAGAGGGACAAGCTAAGCTTAAATGTGAAAACTATAGAGGAATATCAGTCACTAGTACATTCAGCCGTTTGTATGGATGAATATTTAGAGACCGCATTGAGAAGGAATACAAAGACCAAGAGGAAGAAGAACAGATAATATCTTCTGTCTCAAACAACTAAAGAAAAAAATTTAAGCACAAATCAAGAATCCCACCTCATGTTTATTGACTTGTAGAAGGCGTACGATACAGTTCCTGTAAACAAACTCTGGAACGTGTTGCGACAGATGAATATTAGTGTCACCTTAATAAAAACTTTAAGAAATTTGTATGAAGGGTCAACATCACAAATAAACATTGGAAACAGACTATCGCAAAGCTTCGTGGTTAATAAAGGTCTACGTCAGGGGTGTTGTGTATCACCGACCTTGTTTAAAATATATGTTGCAAAAGCATTGAAAGAGTGGAAACGAAAATGCGTGGAAAGAGGCATGGGCGTAGACCTTGGAGAGATTTGCTTGTATACATTGCAGTTTGATGTTCAGGTTGTTATAGCAAACGATCAAGATGATCTAGAGTACATGGCAAGGAAATTACAAGAAGAATATAGGACGTGGGGACCAGCAATTAATACAGAAAAAACAAAATACCTGCCAATAGGTACCGAACTATCGAACATCACATTAGAAAATAACGAAATCATCATGCCCTGCGACCATTACACATGCCTAGGAATCGTTTTTGACACAACTGGGAGAGATGATAAAGAAATAAAGAGAAGAATAACACAATTCAGAAAACAATAGGTTGTCTAAACAGCGTACTGTGGAGTGATGAAATAGGAAAAAGAAGAAAACACAATATTTACGAAACTCTTATTAAAAAAAGTCTATTGTACAGGGCAGAAACTTGGCGAATAACCGAAAAAAAACAGAAGCAAACTGGAGGCAGTAGAAGTGGACGCTTTTAGAAGATCAGTAGGAGTGTCATGCAGAGAAAGAATACGTAATGATGAGATAAGACAGCGAATGGGGGTTGACGGCTCTTTAACAACAGACATAGAAAGAAAACAGCTGATATGGTACGGACACGTCCAAAGGATGGATAACACAAGACTCCCAAAAATAATTATGCAATGAGTATCACCAAACCATAGAAAGAGAGGAAGACCCAAGAAATCTTGGAGGGAGGGAGTAACGAAGAGTAACAAGAGATCTTAGAGAGGGCCAACGAGATGATAAAGTGTCATGGAAATTAGGCATCGGACAACGTCGCAAGACGTTTTAAAACCGATTGATATATAAAACAACTGGCTTGTGAATTAGCCTAGCATTGGATTGTGCACCCATAGACATGGAATGTTTTTGTATTTCTCCATCTCCTACTTCTAATATCATTGGATTGTGATTATCTTCTACTCCTGAAAAATACGTAGGCTCTACGGATTTTTGGCCCGTTATCAAGATACTTATTAACTTTTCATTTAGGGCATTCTTTGAGTACCAGTGTTTGCTGTGTGACATACACGGATGTAATTGTTTGTTGTCTCATTTGGACCATCACCATAGAAGACTCTTGGGTGACCAGGCCTCCTGAAGTAGACACTAATTAAAGTTAAATATCCTTTTTTATTAATATGGCTATACCTTGCCACCTTGATTTGCTATGCGGTTTTTTCTATAAACCTTGTAGCCTAGAATTTCTAAGTTAACATTATTGGTAAGCTTTGTCTCATGCAGAGTTACGACACCTATATCTAGCCTGGTTACTATTTTATCCAGGATGTTGGCATTTATCCTTATTCCTCCTGCATTCCATTAGCCTATCTTCAAGTATCCCATCCGTTGTTTGACCAGTTCACTATAAATTATTGGTAAAAGTAACTACACTTTGTTGTAGTGCTAACAAAAAAGCATTTATTTTTTGTTTGATGCTGGTTTTTGCTGTAATGTTTCCAGTAATTGTAGTGTGATATGTTGCTTGCAATAGTACATTATTTTGAACTGGGGTAGCTGGAAAACACTCGTTTTCTGCCACCAGCTGGCATTTTAGAAGAAATGAATTTACAGGCCGACATGATTTTTGGTGTTTTGAATTTGATAAGGTGTTTACAGCTAATGTTGGTAAGTTGATTCTAAACAGTGTAAGGCTATCACGTTTTCCACAAAATTAAAAAACCTTGCAAAGAGGTAACTTATTGATATTTTGAAAGTTGCATTAAAATTATTTCTTTAAAATATGTACATCGATAGAAAATAGTTTAGTATAATATTTGGTTTATTTAACTTAAATGGCAACACTTTGACGGCATTGGCAGTTGTTTACGAAATAGTTAGTGGGCGCCCGTTCTTTGTGGCATCGTTGTGTTTTCTTTGTGTTTAATGAGGCATAATATCGTCAAGGAATTATTATGCAATGGAATTATTTACGGGAGGCCTATGTTCAGCAGTGGACGCAAAATGGCTAATGATGATGATGATGAATATCGTCAAGAAAGTGTAAAAACTGTCCTGATATATTTTGATACGTGTGTGGTGATTTACCGACAGCAAAGCATCAACGAACCATAACAGAATTTTTCAAGAAAGCTTATCACTCTTACTTAGGTGTAAAATTTGGTGATCAGGACAATCCTTGGGCTCCACACAAAGTGTGCTTGCAGTTTGTCGAGTTATTGAGAAAATGGCCAGGAAAGGTACACGTTGTTCTTTATCCTTCGACATTTCTATGAAGGACACCAAAAAACCATGAAAACGACTATTACTTTTGCTCCTACGATGTCAAGGGTTTCAACTCAAAACATAAACATACAATTCAGACTCTCATGGGTCAGAAATATCCATTCCCTTCACCTTATCTTTACACTATCCAAGAGCAGATGAAAGTTCAAACGAAAAAAATCAATGAAAACGAATTCAATTTTGATATAGACCGACCCTAGTAGTTTATCCAGGCTGAACTTAATCAGTGATTTGGGCCTATCAAAGGATACTGCACAAATCTTAGGATTACGATATTTCTATTAAAATATTTCTTTCTAGAGGGTTCACTAGTGTATTGTAATTATATTCCTGAAGTAGTCATAAAACTAGGTAGTGACAATTAAGGTTTCCACACCATGGCAATTATTTATTACTTCGTCTAAGAGAGGTCTAAAGAACGTCTTGTTGTACAATGGCAACACTTATGCCTCGGTGCCTGTTGCTTACTCCGTGTATCTCAAATAAACGTATGAGAATCTTGAGCTGTTGCTAAATATAATAAAGTATAGTGGATATTATTGGCAACTCTGTCTTTAGAAACCTCAAAATAATATCCATGCTTTTGGTGTCAGAAGTATAGATTCACAAAGAGTCTCAAAAAATTTACATAAGAAAGAATGACAGCTCAGAGAAAGACTTGTACCGGGACAAAAAATGTGCAGCGTGATGGATTAGTTGATCCAAAAGTTAGGATTGATAAAGCATTTTGTCAATGGTTTTAATAAAAAAGTGCAACAACTGCTTTAAATATACGTACGAGAAATTCCTGCACTTTCTGAAGCTTAATTTAAAGAAGGAATTTTTGTAGGCCCTCAAATTCGAACCTTAAAGTTGGACAGATTGTTCCAGGATACAATGATCCAGGATGAATCTGAAGCATGAAGCATAGATGGTTTCCTCGGAAACAACAAGTCCCAAACTACAAATAAATTATAGCCAATATGGTCGAAAATGATAAAAAACTGGGATGCAATATGAGCATCAAACTTCACTTTCTGGATTCCTACGGTGACTATTTTCCCTAAAAATATGGAGCTATCCATATTTTTAGGGAATCCTCAAAAATAAAATTACAAAACACAGTTTTCACGGAAAAAGAGAACGATTTTATTCAAAAATCCAACGATTGTCTAACTTAGATTATACTGCATTGTTTTTTTATGAACAACTCAATTTTGCAGTGTAATTTTTTATTAAATATAGTTTCAGTAAATATTTTCCCAGTATTTTTGGCAGTTTTTATAAAAAATTCGTGATTCGTAAAAGATTCGTGATCAGCGCCCTTCTCGCCAGTTGTACTGTCAGTTTGTTACCGTATCTCTTAAAAATATTAAAATATTCTAGGTCTAAATTTTTTCAAAGTTGAAGTATTAAAATAAACTATGTAATCATTAACATCTTTCCAATTTTCCGAATCTTTCTCATCCTAACCACTTTTGTTAAACTTTGTATAAAATAACTGATATAAGAAAATGTATAGGCCTGCAAAAATAAGTGTAAATAGTTTGTGGACCTAGAACAATTTTTGGAAAATACAATGTCCTGTTAACGTACCTGCTCCTGTTGGACTTTGCGTAGGAGTTGGCTTTGTTTCGTAATACGTTACTTGCTTCCTTGAACTCAAGTAGCTCGTTGCAGTCGGTTGCGAACTATAATGCACATTTGGTACCTAAAAAACATAAACATTTAAGTAAATACGCAGCGTTACCAGATCTAGGGAATTTTCCCTATACCTAGGGAATTTTGAGCCAGCTTAGTGAAAAAGAGATTTTTATTCAATTCTATGAAAAATCTAGGGAATTCTTAATATTTGTAAGAATATTTTAAAAAATCAGTTTTATTTAATAAACTTTCCAAAATTGCGCATATTATATCATCTACTTGGAAATCATACTATTCGTGGAATCACTAAATTCTGTTTATGTGATTTCCCGTCGGAAACTAGAGTGATGAAATTTCATGAACTGCGAATTACGTCGGGGATCTACCTGGGCTAAAGTATGTATTGGCGTCGCCCATCGGGCGATTTTTGGTTTCTAGTTTGTCTTTCTCTAAATGTTTATGTGATTCCCCGTCAATGACTAGAGTGGTGGTATATCACAAAGGGCGAATTACGTCAGGGATCCACCTGGACTAAAATATCTTAATACTTTGATATTCTTACCCTTCTTACCATAAATACAACTATAAAACACCTGTGCAGAAGGGGCAAAAATAATTATATTAAAAACATATGTGTACAACTAGAGGAACATGCTGACCGTCAAGAACCTAGAGAACTTTTCTCAAAAGTCAAGTAGCTAGCGAGAGAATTCAAATCGCAAACATAGATCATTAAAGATAATAGTGGAAATATCATAAAAAACCCAGACGGCCTCGCAGAGGTGTGGAAATAATATTGCGAAACACTATTTTCTAACAACGACCGAGGCAATAATACAGAGAAAATAAGTTATGAAAAAGAACCTCAAATATTGAAATCATAAGTTGAGGTGGCAATTATAAAGCTAAAATCCAGAAAAGCAGAAGGAGAAGATGAAATAACAGCTGAAACACTCAAAGAAATGCCTACACTCATGTAGGCTTTGAAGCCTGTTTCTTTTATTTTGTTGTTTAATTGTTTAAATTATTGCACCATCTAACATCTTATTCTTGGTCTGCCAATACTTCATCGTCCAATGGTGACTTATCTTGTGGTATTCGTATTATCCTTTCCTCTGCCATTATACTAATGTGTTCGTTCCACTCCTGTTTTATATATGTCACCCATCCATTTATGTCTTCTATATTGCATGCTCTTCTTATGTTTTCTAATTTTTACTTTTTTTTTTACTTTTTTTTTACTTTACTATTTTTACTTCCTGAAAACTGATTTCTACTTCGTGTCTTAATTCAGGTACGTTATTGTGTTTATTATTATTTTCCTTTCCTTTAAACAGTCTTTCCCATTGGTTTGCTGGTATGTTATTGTATTCCTTCAATTTTGCCATTTCTTTCCGTTGGTTTCTTTTGAATCTCCATATTTGTTTTTGTGTACCATAGAAGTCGTTTTCCATCCTTTTTGTAAACTGTTCCCAGTGTTCATTTTTTGTTCTTCTTACTAACTACTTAATGTAGTTACTTACTAACTACTATTACGATGATAATAAAGTTCAACTACGAGAAAATTATGGTTTTCATGCAGATTCTTAAGTTAACGCAATACTTACCCTGTATATCTGATCGTCTAAGGCTCTACCTCTACCGGCTTTAAGTTCTTGGTACTGAGATATCACACAGAGAAGACTATAAATCTGTAAGTAAATAAAAATAGGATAAGAAAAAATAATAAAGTTATTATGTTTTCAAAGTTGCAATAAATTAGCCTCCATTCCTGAAATCTTAAATAGAAACGAGTGGCGTGTGATATATGATTTTAAAGATTATTTATTAATATTTCTAACGATACTACTTTCGATTTTGAATTGCCAGTTCTAAAAACATTAATTCTTCTTCCTCTTAATAAGCAATTATGCTTATTCATTTGACACATAAATCTATTACCACCCCATATTTTGCGTGGTCGTCCGATGCTTCTTTTACCGATTGGTGAATTATCTCTTGACATTTTGACGACACGGGTCTCCTCCATTGTGCTTATGTTGCTCCATTCTTTTTTTCTATTTTTTCCATTCATTTATACACTGTGCGTCACATTTTCTTCTAATGTCTTCACTTCTCTTTAGATCTCTCAGCGTATTTCCTGCAATTCTTCTCAGAACTCTTATCTATGCCGTTTCCAGTAGTCTTTGCGTTGTGGATGTATCGGGTCTTGCTTCTGAGGCATATGTCATTATTGGTCTTACACTGGTTTTATAAATTCTTCACTTCACTGTTAATGAGTTTGTTTTGCCATATAGTAGTCGGCATCCTGTCCAGTCTATTTGCTTTTTGTACCTGATATCTCACTTCTTTGTCCAGGTCTTCATAGCAAGACAGTGTAATGCCCAGGTATTTTATTTCCATTACTTGTTCAATACTGATGCCATCAATTTCTATTTCACATCTGGTTAGTTCTTTGCTGACTACTATTGTTTTAGTTTTCTGAGATGAGATTGTCATATTAAATTCTTTCGCTTATTTCTTATGTTAAATCTGTGGACCAGTTTTTATAGCCTATCTTCATCTTAAAAGATAAGATAAAACCTAGAAGATAAAAACCTAGAAGATAAAACCTTAAAAGAGAAGATAAAATCTAGTCTCGAAAAACTTAAAGATCCAATAGTACTGGGGCAGAAATAGAGAAAACACTCAATGATACACTCAAAGAAAAGTTCAGTGAAGCACCAGCGGAAGCAGAAGAAACAATAGAAAGTACATATTTGGCACACCTTCAAAACAACAATCACAACTATACAAAGCGAACAACTACAAGACAACATCAGAAAAACAAAGAACACATGGATGACAGAAGAAATCCTAGAACTGATGGACATAAGATCTTACAAAAAAGCATGACTACTTTAATGCATATTGTTCTAAAGCTATTTTCTTGTGGCATTTTAAATTAATTACTATATAACTGGGAATAAGCCACAATTAAAGATAAAAATACGTTTATTGACGTTTCAATTTCCACTTCGGAAATCGTTCTCAAAATACAAACAGTAAATTAAACAAATTTTGTTTTTTGTTACATAGTGAAAGATTCTTCTAATAATTTAATTTTATCTGACTCATTTATATTGACAAGTCAGACATACATTATGCATTTTAAAGCAGACGACTTTAAAATGATATTGGCAATATTGTTGAGTTGCGCTCCTGGGACGACTTTACTTATAAGATAGTACATTCGATTACATGAAATCAACTTTAACTTGAGAATATCCGTCAGAAAAAAATCATAGCATGTAATTCGTCCTTAAAAAGACAAACACATGACATGATGACAGTAAAATTTTCCTGTTAGTGATTCCATAGTAAATTATGAGGAAAAACCAGGAAAAAAAAACCTCATAATACTATCCCGACATGGTAAGTATTTGTTAGTGCATTTAGTTTACCTTCAACAAACACCAAAATTCTGATTTTATATGTTTCGTTATTTAAAAAACATTAATGATGTATCCTCTATATTTTCAGTGTGCCCCATATTTGGGGCACACTGAAACAAATGACATG
The DNA here is from genome assembly GCA_918026665.1 of Diabrotica balteata. Classification (NCBI taxonomy): domain Eukaryota; kingdom Metazoa; phylum Arthropoda; class Insecta; order Coleoptera; family Chrysomelidae; genus Diabrotica; species Diabrotica balteata. Next base: position 3,773,081 of record OU898284.1, read on the forward strand.
GTAATAAAAAAATAATAAAAGATAGGTAATATTATTAGGTAATTCAAACCAATCGCTGCTATAATGACAAGTAATGTCTAATATTTGCGATATTACAAACAAATTATACAAAAATCTAATTTTTCTAAAAAAAAACACTCTCCCCTATGTGTAAAATTTTTTTTTGTATTCAACTCCTTTCACACATATATGAAATTAAAAATATACATTTTCATCAAAATATTGATTTAATCCCTCATCTACTATACTCCTATTACAGGTCAAATGTTGATATACATCGAACGATGCACCATATACCTATATACCTAATTCTGTTTCTCTTCCTGCTCTTTCTTACCTATAGCATTACATAATAATATGTAATGATTTTGCAGATTGACTCTCATATACATTTGTAACGACGAACGCGTGTTCAGAAGAATAACTTCTACCAGTAGTTCCACTGGACTGCCATACCCGTTTTTTTTAACGAAGTACAAAAAAACAAAATTTGTTTAATTTACTAATGTTTGTATTTTGAGAACGATTTCCGAAGTGAAAATTGAAACGTCAATAAACATATTTTATTGTATTGTATTTAATTGTGGCTTATTCCCATTTAAATAGTAAAATGCCACAAGAGAATAGCTTCAGAACAATAAAAAGCTAATAAAAACATTACAATATGTTTGATCTCATATTTTTGTTTAATTTAAATTTATAAAAGTGTGTAAGGCACTAAAGTGGATCGTGTAGTCCCTCACGAAAAATTTTCCCACCTTTGGGAAAACAAGGAAATTTAATCTCACAGCGTGTGTATTGTATATTATTACATTTTTTATGCATACAGCTTTTTCAATTTTATTAAATTGTTCTTGGATATAAAATATCGTAACGAGATAAAATATAATCGTTAAATTCATAACATAGAAAATTAAATTACACGGCCACTTTTTTTATAATAAGCAAAAAAAATAACATCCTGATTATCATAACATACATTAATGAGATAAAAAAAGAAAAAAATATTCGAAATTAGGGAGAGGTAGGTATAATAGTGAGACAGTCGGAACATGGCAAACTCGGTAGAGCTTGTCTAGTAGTGACAGACAGGCGACTTGTTCCAGTTGAAGTTTGCTTGGCGATTATTGGGTTAAATCTACAGAAAAAACACCAAAACGAAAAACTAGGTGCGTATTAGATTCTGTGATTCTGATGAGCAGTTTGAAAATGAGATGGAATTACAAGATTCCAGCGGAGGAGAGGATTTTATTGGTGAAGATCCCGAACCAATTAGTTTCGGAGATCTTGACCGCTGTCCTAATAATGGGAAGTATGTGCTTGTGAATTTAACTCTAAGCAAAAGGCATACTATGTAGGCAAAGTCTTGCCTTAAATAAAAGAAAATGATTTTAAAATATCGTTTTTAAGAAAAAGCATTAAATGTGAAAACATAATCTTTTTTCCAGTTGTCCCAGATGTCTTACATGTATTAAAAAGAGACATTAAAATGATTTTGCCACCCCCTGTAATGCAAGTGGTAAATTTGAATTAAACTTTGACAGTCTTAACGTGAAATAATGTTAATTGTTGCGTCTCAGTGTTCACACATTGAAAGGAACAGTGAGACATTCAGTAATTTTTAGTTTTAATATTTTTGAGGTGTTAACTTAACCTTGACCAAATATATAGGTACAATATTTGATATATAAACAAAGATGTTTAAAGTAGCATTTAATAAAAAAGTTATTGTCATTGAAAGTTTTGCATCTCAGTATTCCTACCATTCCCCTACGTCATTCTTATTTTAAAATAATACAAAAAAAAATCAAATTACCAACATGGAAATGTAATAGCTTGATTAGCAGACCAAACCACAACTTGGATATTCAATTAACCTCAATTTACATAATGGACTCTATTTATTGCATAGAAATACGGGGGTGTATGCGAAAATGGCATTTGGACGACACGATACAATTTCAAATTGTATTAAGCCTACGGAGACTCAAATATGATGACAAGCGAGTCTTCTACAGCTGGCTCCGCTTCTCGCATCCTAATTTCCAGCGTTTACTGTCGAAGCAATCTTCAGTTGTTAGATTTCTGGCGGTCATTGCATCGTCTCTCCAGGATCGTCTTGGTCTACCTCGTTTTCTTCTAGTTGGCGGAGTCCATTCTTCTATTTTTTTGGCCATCTATTTTCTGGCATTCTCTGAAGGTGTCCATACCAGTTGTCTTTTGGCTTCGATTGTGTCTATTATATCTAGATCGATTTCCATTTCTCTCCGAATATCTTCGTTTCTCACCCTATCAAGTCTAGCGAGCTGGCAACATCGTCTCCAGTACTTTATTTCCATGGCCTTTATTTTTGATTGGTTTCTTTGGTTTATTTCCCAGAGTTTGGCGCCGAACAGCCCAATACTTTCTATTATTATTTTATAAATTTTTCTTTTGTTATTTTTTATTCCATAATAGTCCGTGTAGCTGTCTGGTGGCTGATCTTGCTTGGCCAATCCTAGAATGTATTTCTTCGCTACTTCCTGCTTTTGATGTTCTTTGGACTTCCAAGTATTTAAAATTGTCTGTTGGTTTTATAGTTCCCATTTCGATTGGTAGGCTTTCTGGTTTTTCTCCTACAACTAAGTACTCAGTTTTTTGTATATTAATTGTGAGGCCCCATTTGGTGTACTTATCTTCCAGTTTTCTAAGCATGTAGCCTACATCACTCTTGTCTTCCGCTAGAATGGCTGAGTCGTCAGCAAAGTGTATCGTGAACAATCTATCATCTCCGATTGGGATGCCTATATTGCAGCACTTTCTTCTCCATAGTGAGAGTGCCTCATTTAGATATATTTTGAAGAGTGTAGGTGCTATGTAGCAGCCTTGTTTTAGGCTCTTACTAATAGGAATTTCTCTAGTTAATCTATTTCCAGTTTTAATGTTTGCCGTCATATTTTTGTAGAGCTGTTGTACTGCTTGTATATATTTTTTGCTTATTCCTTGTTTTTCCATTGCTACCCAAAGCATTGAAAGCGGTACACTATTACACTTTCATCACTTTGTCAGATCTATAAAGACTATATGAGTTGAAAGGTTGTGGGCTAATCTTTTCTCGATAACTTGCTTTAGAGAGAATATACTGTCCATACATGATCTGCCTACACGAAAGCCATGCTGTTCTTCTACAACTGTCATCTCTTTTTCAATTTTATTTCCCCCCTGTTGGTACTAGGTAAAGATTGGATGACTAACAATAAATTACCTTTTAATGAGAAAATGTTGAAAAACGAGCTTTTCGTTTATTGCGCAGTAAGTGCCTAATGGAATTTTAGTTCAGATTATCAATATTTATTTTTATAACCAAGCCACCTCCAAAATACATTGCTGATGATTTAGCAAAACAATATGGCAATAAAGTATTACGTCTGCTACCATACTAATGCATTTTCAATGCTATATAATTAATATGGGAATTACCAAGGTATTATTGCTATATTAAATCTTCTGGTATTTAGCCTTTGAATGCTGGTATATTTCAAGATAGTGACTTAGCGCCATCTTATTATTACTGATCAGCCAAATCTTGTAGAATTAGAAGCAAACATAACGACATAGAATTTAACATTGGATCTAGAAAATCCGGAATTATTAGATTCGGCTCTTGAATTGAAGACAACAAGATTTACTTTTAGCTTTTGGATAATAAGGGGTAGTTTTCAACCTAAAAAATAATTAGCACATATTGGAATAGGGCAGATTTTGAAGTGGAATAAAAAAGGTGTATTAAGCTTACCCACACATTTTTATGCTGGCTACAAGCGTCCCAGTGTAGAGAACACTGGAAAGAACTGAGGGAGGCCTATGTCCAGCAGTGGACGCGATTGGCTGATTGATGATGACATATTTTTATGCGAATCGATAGATATTTTGTTGAAGTTTTCTACTATTTTTATAGTCAAATCCTGGACTAATATAAAGATATATTATTATTAATTAAAAAAATATACTTACATGTAAAGAATTTAAAAAGAAATCTAACGTTATTATAATTGCCGCTGGAGGATTCCACTGGACCTAAAATAGAAAGAGTACTGTATAAGATACATAACCTTTTTTTAAGTTATCATGTTTATTTCAATTGCTTCAAAAATAAAGCTCAATCTAGGAGACAGTAATGCGTACAAGAGACGTAAACCAGTTGTCAGAGATTTGACGCCTGAAAATCATACGAACATGCTGAACTTTGCCGAAAATATTAATTTTGATTTACGAAGTGGAAATTGAAACGAATTTTAACCTTTTTTTTTTTACCTATTCTCTATCCTTCCATTGTTGGATATAGTTCTCTCCATCTTTCCCTATCTTGAGCTGTCCTCTGCCATGTGGGACCTCCTTGTTTCCTGATGTCATCTTTCCACCTCATCTGTGGTCTGCCTCTTGATCTCTTTGCATTGTATGGACGCCACTTTCCGATGGCATTGTTCCATCGTTCGTCTTGGAGACGTTCATTGTGTCCAGCCCATTTCCCATTTCAGTTTTGCTGCTTGTTCTATCGCGTCTACTGTCTTTGTCCTGGTTTTGATTCACTGGTTACGTTTTCTATCTCTAAGTGATACACCCAACATTTGTCTCTCCATCGCTCTTTGTGCCTTCTTTATCCTATTTAAATTGTGACTTATTCCTAGTTAAATAGTAATTAATTTAAAATGCCACAAGACAATAGCTTCAGAACTATATTAAAAATAATAGTGAAACCACAAAAATTAGGCCAGTCTTTGACGCATTATCTCATGAACAGGGTCGTCCTTCTTTAAATCAGTGTTTGAAGGTAGGGCCTAAGCTTATAAAACTTATTCCTTCGGCTTTATTACGATTCAGACAACAAAAGGTTGTGTCGGATATTCAAAAGGCTTTTCTTCAAGTTTCTATACATTCAAGGGACAGAGATTTTCCGAGGATCCTATGGGTGAACGATGAAGGAAAGGAATTTGAATTTCGACACAAGGGGGTTGTTTTTGGGGTAAATTGTAGTCCATTTCTTTTGGGTGCTACTACAGATTTCCATTTATCAAAGGCGCTGGAGAAATGTTGTTATGATAATCCGTATTTTAAAAACACAATTGAAAAGCTTATGACTGGGTTTTATGTGGATAATTGTATGACCAGTGTTACTGATGAAAATGAGTTGAGACTGTTTGTATCAGAAACAACGGCCCTTATGGAGAAAGCTAAGATGGACTTAAGAAGGTGGGAGACCTCTGGTAATACAAAAACAATTGTTCCTGTTCTTGGTCTTTTCTGATACTCTCAAGAGACACTCTGAACATAAATAGTGAAACTTTTCAAAGAATGAAATGGAAACGTCTTATAACTTAGAGCAGCTTATAACTTAGACTTGCTATTTCAGTAGCTAATTCCTCAATGTTTTTACATGAAAAAGGATAACTCATAAATGATGCTATATTTTCCAATTTACTGCAATCATAAAAACGCATTTCGAATTGTCCCAAAATATTTGATAATTCAGCCTCATACGTATAATAATTCAACTGAGGAATCCTTGCTTTCAAAGACGGAAAATGTTTCAGATCCTTTCTTTTCAGTTGATCTATCATAAGTTGCAATTTACTTTTGAATGCGTTTACTGCGCTAATCATCTCAATACTAGTTTTTCCTTTACCTTGAAGCTACAAGTTAACGGTGTTTAAGTGCATTGTGATGTCAGTCAAAAATGCCAAATCATTTAGCCATTTTTCGTTTTTCAAATCTGAGTGTCATCACCTCTTTCGTCTAGAAAAACTGTTATTTCGGACAATAATTCTTAAAACCTTTCTAGGAATTTTCCGCGACTCAACCACCTGACGTGTCCGTGTGAAGAACTAAATCAGTGTGTTCAGCTGACTCCCTATCTTCCAACTGCAACTGAAAGAGCCGCCATTCCAAGCTACGTGCACGGATGGAATTCACAATTTTTGTTGCAATGCCCATAATTTCCTCCGTGTTTAAAACTTTTGAACACAAAACTTGTTGATGTATAATGCAATGGAATGAAAAAAAAAATGAAGGGAATTCTTCATTAGCTCGACACAATGCCACAAAACCGTTTTTGTTTCCAGTCACTGCTGGTGCTCCATCGGGTGTAATGCACATTAATTTATATATTGGTAGCTCGTAGTTTTTTTACAAAATTTAAGAAAACATCATATATATCTTCGCCACGGGTCTTCCCCTTCAGAGGAATGATTGTCAAAAATTCTTCCTTAGCCATGTCATTGAATACCATCCGCATAAAAATACACAGCTGGGCAGTGTCTGTCATATCGATGGATTCGTCGAACTGTAAAGAAAAGTATGGACATTCCATGATATCATGTTCTAGTTTATCTGCGATGTCTTGACTCATGACTTCAATACGCCTTGTGACAGTCGGACGAGATAACTGAAGTTCTCTTATAGCAGACATGATTTCTGTTTTATTTTTAAAATCTCCAAATAAAGTCTCACCCGCTTCAATAAATGCTTCCTTCACCACCGATCCATCTTCAAATGGTTTCTTGTGTTTCGCCAAAAATATGAGATATTTTAAATGACGCGATCGTAGCAGCTTTGATTGTTTGGCTGGTCTTGTGAACATGGATTGTTCTTTTTTCAAACAAGATATCAAATCACTTACTTTTCGTTTTCTTAATTCACTCTTTGCCGGAAAATCCTTTTCATAGTTTTTATGAACCGTTTTATGATGCCTCTCTAAGTTACCACGCTTAGGTATTGCAACTGACGCACGACAAATAACACAAATGCACTTATCCTTCACCATAGAAAAGAAAAATTCTTCCTCCCAATTCTTATTAAAATGATTCTTGCAGTGAAGATTTCTTCACTGCACTCATTTTCCACTATTTAATAATAAACTTTGTATCGACGTAGGATCGCTATCAAGTTACAGTTCTGAATAACTCCATATCCATGCATGCGCAACATTCATATCGGCGTGAACGAAAGTCTTGAATGTTCTCGTCAAACGCGCCGCCTGAAACTAGACTGTACTGTCTCTCGTCTAGAAACAACACGGCTTTTCTTTGACAAGTGCCGCGCGTTCCTTTGATAAAGCCACCTTTTGCCGCAAGCAGTGTTATTTTATTACGTAATACATTTTTGTAGTTGATAGAATATCATCCCAAATTTGATTAATAATTATAATAAATATTGAATTAATAAAATAATTAGTTAATATATGTAAATATAAAATATGCTGTGTGGACAGTATTTTGTTGTCCCCACTTCTTTGAATTGCAATGATGCTTAGTCAAGCATTCTATGTATTTGTATAGTTCAGTATTATATAAAAACGTTTAAACTCTACTGACAGTAGTTTAGTTACCTACCTACTTATTAAAATTTTTTTTTCTTCTCGAGATCTACCCAAAAAGCACTCGCGATCGACCAGTCGATCGCGATAGACCGTTTGAGCACCCCTGCTGTATACTGTCTATACTCTCTAAAAAGTTAATAGACAAAAGAAAAAGAAATAGATAAAAAATTATAGCGAAACATAACCTTATCAACATAGTAAGCGCAACTGTTAATACAAAACATAAAACATTTTTTTTCTCAAAATGTCCATCACGTCTGTTTCCTGTTTGGCTGTTAAAACCAGCGGCATGTTAACGAAGCACGTTTGGTTCTTTTTCAATTTTAAATATTTTTTCGGTTGGCCGCACATTTATGTTGTTTTGTTATCAAAACAACCAAAGCTTTTCGGTTGAAATCCGCAAATAAAACTAATTTTCCTTTAAAGGTATCCCTTTATTGCCCATTAACGAAACGAATCATATTTCTGCTCTTCCATAAAAACCCCGAACCTAATGAATCCTAAAAAAGCAAGTAGAATTAATCATCTCTGAACAAACAATAAAACAACTTCTAGTTTAAAAAGGTATACCTGTGTAAAGATGGGACTTGCTGTTTTAAATAATAATTCAGTAAATTTGTACTGTAAACTGAGACTAGTAGGAAAGTTTTGGGGAAGTTCTGATTTTTTCATTTCATATGCGTTTTGGGGTGCTAAATTTGAATCTGAGGTTTGCGGACAAAATTTCGTGACGCAACATTTAAAAAACCAGAAGAAATCGGTTTTTTCTGCTGTTTTCCGGTTTTTGCTTAAAACTCGAAAAACTGTTAACTTTTAGTAAATGGTCTGTTGACAGAAATTAAAGGACTTAAAGTTCTGTACAAATGTCACTATTTTGGTTATTGTACAGACTCAAGTGCAAGTTGAAAATTGGCAATTTGTACCGGTTGTGACTGCAAAACCCACTTTATAGATTTGTATTAAAAGGTTTTCAGTTAATTTCCTCCAGTATTTTAGTTAATTAAAATAAAGACCGAGTCACACAGATAATTTACGTTTTGACTCAAATATTATAGCTATATTGCAAAAAAATCAAAATAACTCAGTTAACAAGCAGTTAAAGCCGCTTTACATTCCACACGGCAACAATGTGCTAAACTGTTGTAGACATTGTAGTATGTGTGTACGTGTAGCGCATGTGATACTACTTCTGCATTGTTTAATCAAGGGAAACTGAAATTTCTTAAAGTCCTTGCAGTCGGTAATTGAAGCATTCAAAGACCTTAATTTAAGTCAAGATGAGATTGCCACAGCAGGAAACATGTTTCTCACGGCTCTATATGGAAAAAAAGAGACAAAACTAAACGATTGAAGATATAAACAATACGTATCTTCATTATTCAAAAATAAGACCAACATTTGCTCATTGCCCCCAACTGAAGCTGCTGCACGAGAACATTCACGGAGAGTTTATTATCAGGTGCAGCAGTGGTTATCCGGTCAAGCCACACCTAATGAGAAACAAAAAGACCCAAATGAGTGGGGATGGCAAAAAACTAGTAATAGTCTTGTGCCTAGTACCAACTACTTTGGACCCTGCACCAAACTCAATACTCTGGTAAATTTCATGTAAATGTAAAAAGGGCTGTCAACGCAATTGTGGATGCAGGAAGGCGGGACTCCATTGTTCCCCAATATGCGCATCATGCGAAGGACTGTGTAACAATGTTGAGCCCCCAGAAGACAGCTCTGACATAGACGTAGAGAAAACTGAAGAAAGAGAGAGAGGTATGTTGGATCTGACAAGTTATTTTGTAGTCATTCATCTCTCCTTGATATATGATATGTGTCTCTCCTCTTTTTATTTTCCAGGAGAACGACTCCCGACGCTGACGATGGAGCAATCAGACCCGATGCCATTGAAGAACCTCAGTACTACTACAGGAAGGTATGTTTAATCTCACAATCTATTTTGCAATCTTCATCTCTTCCTGATAAATGACAACTTTAAACTTTTATTTTCCAGAACTAGCAGAACCAGGACTTATCGTTATCAAAGAACCTCAGTCAGGGCCTTCCAAAAGACAACGGCTCATATAAATTTTGCATATTATAATGTATAATCATAATAATATATGATCATAAGTAACGAGATTTTAATTTTTATTTTGTTACGAATTCTACCTACCTAGTGAATTTGCATAATTTTTGCCTTTTTTTTTTAATTACTTACTTACTACTGTGGAAAACCAGGTGACATTTTTCAAATGACAGCATCCATAAAAATTAAATACTGAAATGTAAAAAGTGGGTTTTGCATAAACTGCTAAAAATTTACAATTTTCAACTCGCACTAGAAACCGAACGATTCGTCTGGAAAAAAAAACTAAATACTGGTATTTGTAGAAAATTTCAAGTACTTTAATTTCTGTAAGCAGACCATTTAACAAAAGTTGATAGTTTTCGAGTTTTAAGCCAAAAACCCGAAAAAAGAAAAAAAAACGGTTTATTCTGTTTTTTTTTTAATGTTGCGTCACGAAATTTTGTCCGCAAACCCCAGATTCGAATTAAGCACCCCAAAAAACATATGGAATGAAAAAATCAGATTTACCCCAAAACTCTCGTAGCAAAAATACAATTTAACTGAACTATAACAGTATATTTCAATACTCTATAGCATTGTTAAAAAAATAGTTATAATAGACAAGCTTTACCGGAGTATTGTTTGAATTTTAATCTGCCGCCAGGTGGCGGCCTCTAGTAATAAATATCAAAAACTATTAATAGAAATTTTAATTGTATGCAGAGTATATTTTTATCTTTCCTATTTCTAATACAAATCTGTACAAGAATAACAAATTGTGAAGAAAATATAAGATTAAAAAAAAGATTCTTGTCATTACTATTTTGTGATATTTATTTACTAATTATTGTTATTATACTTCTTGTGATAGATAACTTGATTGTTTCGAGCGAATGTTTCAAATTGTTTTTTATAACTTAAGACTTGCTAAATCTAAATCGGCTAGTAATCTTTTCAAATGATTTAAATGCTGCCTTAGAATTTTCTTTAAAAAATATTTATTAGTTTACTTAATATTTAATTTGTTTATTTCATTTGTTAGACAAGGATTAAATATTTAATTAAAATAGACTGGACTAACATCGTATTAGAAGACTCATCCGGAGATTTATATTTTAGTAGAGACTTAAGTTTAATTATTGTTTAAAAAAGAAAATCTTTTTAAACAATGGCTTTATGTATGTTTTGTAAAAATTAAATTTTGGATTTTTAAAACTGTAAAATGGCGTTTGAAAATGTAGTAAATTTGTGGGTGTGGTTTTTTCAGAATATTTTTGAAACAAATAAACAGATTGATCATCATCATCTATCAGATAATCGCGTCCTTTACTGGACATAGGCCTTCCTCAGTTCTTTCCAGTGCTCTCTACACTGGCTTCTAGCCAGTTTCCCGCTACACGTTTTATGTCATCGTTCCATCTAGTCGAAGGTTGCCCTCGGCTTCTTTTATAGTTTCTAGGTCTCCATTCCATAATACGTCTTAAGATGAATTTTTCTGTGTCTTCGTGTTAGTCGTATACCTGGCGGTAGCGTTCTCGTAGATGTTTTTGATTAGTTGTCATGTACCTGTAATCTATTCTGCTTTGATTTAGGGCTTCTAGTACTGTTTCAAACTCTACAGAATCAAAAGCCTTCTCGTAATCGACAAATGCAAGAACCAATGGGAGGTTGTACTCGATGCACTTTTCTATTAAGATCTTTATGGTATGCAAATGGTCATTTGTGCCATATCCTGCGCTGAAGCCTGCCTGTTCTTTAGGCTGATAGAAATCAAGTTTAGGTGTTCACTTTGTTAAAATTTTCATAAAGAGTTTGTACATATGTATCAAGAGGCTGATGGGTCTATAATTTTCTAATTTAGTAATGTCGCCTTTTTGTGTAACAAGACTATCACTGCATTTAAGCATTTATTAAACAGTTCGCTTACTGATTTTAATAGAGTTTCTCCTCCCTTCTTTTATTACCTCAATAACGAGTCCATCATCATCAGGTGATCGATGGTTCCTCATCTCCTTTAAAGCTGATGTTACTTCTGACACAGAAATGGGTAAAAGTATTTCCGATCCTTGATTTATGAGAGTCTTTACTCGTGTCAGATAATTGTCTTGTGGTCTTTGGCTGGTATAGAGGTCTTTATAAAACTCTCAGGTTATTTTCAGAATGTTTTGTTTATCTGTTGTTGCCTTTTGTCTTTATCTCTCTTTAAACCTTTGTTCTCTTCCACTGTTTGAGTAATTACATTAGTATTATATCTTCTTACATATTTCTAATTTCCGCTGAAATTCTTTTATTTAGTTTCTTGTATTCTTCTATGTTTCTCTTTTCGTTTTCGCTTAGGTTTCGTCGTATTTCCATGAGAGCTTTTGTACCTTTGCTAATATTTTCACTTTTGGTGTCATTTTTCTTGCAAAATTTGAGTTGTGCATTTCTAACCGAGTCTGTTATTAATGTATTGTGATAGTCGATACTTAGAGGTTTGGGATTATTACTCTCTAAAGTTTCGGCTATATTTTTTATGTATGCTTCTGGCTGATTTGGTGAATTCCAAACTATGCATTTGCAACTGTTTATCATCTTTGCTCTTTCTTTTGTAGGTTTATCGTTACTCTATCTCTTACTGGTCTGTGGTTGCTTCCTACTGATAGTTTATTGAGTACAGTGACATCAGTAGAAAGATAGTTTATGGACTAGCCCACCTCCATTTTCTATTCTGTTTCTTCTTAAAAAAAGGTGTTCCTTGCATACAGTTTGTGTTGCAGTAGAAAGTTGGTAAGCATTTCGTCTCTTTCGTTTCTTACTCCAATTGCCACTTCTTGTTCGTCCTTTTTCCTTCTGAGTTTCCCGTTAAAATCTTCCATTATCAGATTGTAATGAGCCGATTCCTGCTTTTTTACTCTTTCGATTTCTTTATAGAAGGCTTCAACAATTTCATCTTCGTAATCGCTGGTGGGGGCGTATACCTGGATTATTTTCAGATTGTATCTCTTATTTAGTCTTAGATTTATATACATAACTCTTGGGGAAATGCAGTCAATGCTCTGTATATTTTTCTGTAATTTTTTGTGTACTAATAAACCTATTCCTCCAGTTGTCGATTCTGTTTCCCCTTTATAGTGGAATATGTTTACTGATTTTATTTTGACTAATTTTATTTCGCTAATTCCTATAATATCCCATTTCACATGTTTGAGTTCTTCCTTTAGTTCCGTCATTTTTTCATCCTTAGATAAAGTTCTTATATTATACGTAATTATGTGCAGCGTTCGTCGTTCTTGGTAGCCTCCTACAACCTGGTGATTCTTCGCACCCTATGCTCGCTGTCCGTGAGTCCTACCGCTACCTTGGTTGGGAACTAGCGAGCTGCCGAGGACTGAGGGCCGTTTTCTTGAATGTATGTTCATACTGAGGGGGTTTTGGCATTTAAACACCATGCTTGCCAGGCGGGTTGGTGAGTTGGTTTGGGAAATTGGTTAGGATAGTAGGTATTGGGTAGAAATGGGGTAAGGACATGATTTCTCTCCATAGGAGTTGAGGGTAGGGCAGGGTCGCATCCCTAAAGTAAGTCTATCCTAGACTGGGATTGTGGAAGAGTACCTACCCGCTACCCCACATAACAGATTAATATGCCACAACAAAAAACAACATATGTTCGGAAACAAAACTATACATTGGGTAAAAAGGATCAATACTTAACAAAACTTAAATAAACAGTACTATTTATTCTGTTTAATTGTCTTGTCTTATATAAAGTACAAGACACAAATTTAATATCAAACTATCATGTAACGTAAATCTCAAACGTAACTACATTTACCATTTTCAGTAATTATAATTTAGCACAACTAAGTTGAAGATACATTTCCTGCGATAACTTGTAATAACAAGTAACGATTTCCTGCCATCTCTGTGTCTAAAGTAACACATTCACGTAAAATAAATTCAATTTGCCAGGCAGTGAACAAAGGGTAAATTTTGTTGGGATTTGTTAGCGCAAGATAACCATGTTTGGGGCGTAATGTGCAACGTACGGTCGCTAAAACAGATTTTAGATTCTCTTATTGTTGTTTTTTTATTTGATCTGCTTAGGGATGCACAGTTTTGCATTTAAATAGAATACTGCATCCGTTTTTCTAATATCTTTTAAATGGAGATCTAGGAGATAATATGAAAACTAAAATCAGATGGAAGATAAAATAGTTCTATGAAATGATAAAGTACTATATCATTTCCATATACGAAATATCACATTCGATAATTAGCTTCAAAATGATACCTTAGTTACCTTCAAATGATAATGGTTGAGGTATGCTAAACTCCATATTGTTCTCATTCTAACAACTTCTTGTTTTCATTTATTTTGGAAGCAGCAGGCTTCATTAACCACAAGACATACAGTGTCAGCTTGTCATACTAAAAATGACACTACCGCAGAATTTGCACGGCTAATAGATGCTATATTGGGATTAATCGCCTTTTTAAATCTACAGTTATATCAAGAAATACAAAAGTAAAACTCTACCAAACCAATAATACACCCAGTCCTAACATACGGTTTAGAAACCTGGACTTTAACAAAAAGCAATGAAAACATGTTGGGATGTTTCGAAAGAAAAATACTAAGGCGAATCTATGGAGCGATAAATAAAACTGGTGTCTGGAGAAGACGATACAACTTCGAACTCTAGAATATACCAGGAACCAGATATCGTAAAATACATTAAGATATTCCGTCTGAGGTGGGTAGGCCATGTAATGCGAAAGAGCAAACTGACCCAGCTAGAAAAACGCTCCTTGATAGACCTATTGGTCAAAGAAGAAGAGGAAGACCCAGAACAAGATTCCTAGACAACATAAACCAAGATATGAGAAATATGGAAATACGTGCTTGGCGGAGGAAGACGATGGATAGGGTCGAATGGAAGAGAATTCTTGGGGAGGCTAGGACCCACACAGGGTTGTAAAGCCAAAATGATGATGATGAATACAGTGTCGTCATGACCACAGAATAATAAACAATCAGAATGCCCACTCTCAGATGCCGCCTTTGAAGTTTTTTCATGCGCGCCATGTTTTAGAAGGAAACACAGAACAAAGACTCGGATTGAGTATCACATTTGGTGTAATGGGTCTTTATCGACATATGATTTATGAGATTATGTCATTGTTTATATTTATGTTTAATTATATTATATTTAATTATATTGTATTTATATTTATGTTACTATATTTAACATTGTTACAATAAATGTATAGTATGTCTATAATTGCCGAATTACCGCAAGTCAATTAAACTGGGTTAATTTTTCTATTCACACCACATAATCTTTCATTAAACAACACAGGTTGAGTGGGCATTCTGATTGTTTATTATTCTGTGTCATGACCTAATCTAAAGTGCTTAACAATGACGTATAATATATAGACTACGCAGTCCCTATTCTTGCTATAGAATCGAGTGTCCGAAAGATCTCGGCTCAAGGTTGAAGGTATGTTTATCAGAACAGCGGCGTGTTCATTTATATTTTAATGACAATAATTATTTTTTTAATTAAAATTAAATATTTATGATTTCTTTTTGTTCCCATCTATAAGAGAAATAATTATTTTGATAAAATAGTAAGTAAATAACTCTCAACAATTTAAAATAAAATTTGTTTGTCACACAAAATGGAGAAAATGTTTTCATACGTCCATGATGTTTTCAAACACAAGATCAACTTCGTGATGCTTCGTAAGAAATCATGAACTTCGTGTATCTTCGTATCAAAACAATAAACAATAACAAAGGTATTCATGTTTTGGACACTTTTTAAAGCGTTCACCGAGTCTATATATTATACGTCATTGGTGCTTAACCTCTATCTGTGCCATGAGACCTTGTGTCACCTGTCCCATGTCATAGTTCTGTCAGGACTTTACATTCATGAGCTATTCAGTCTCATGACAATTAGACCTTCCTAGGACTTAGACTAGAAGCCAAATCGATTCAGTCGTTCTCGATTTATTATAAAAAAAGGTATATGTAGTTATAAAGTATCATAAAATGACGTTTAACAAACGGATCAAATGAACTAAAACTGTAAGAATGAATCGTGTAAAACATTTTTAATTTACAATTAAAAAAATTAGGGTCATTCATCGAGATGAAAAATATCCTATCTCCTAAGTTGGACCAACAAATACACTCTCACAAAATTTTATTGCAATCGGTTTAGTGGTTTTTGAATATTAGCTTGGAAAAACATCATAACACGAGATTTTTATCTATATATAAAGATCGTTATGAACCTTGGACTGTTGGAAGTTTAATCAATCTTCACATGTGGCTGGCTAACCAGCCACAACGTAGACTATTAAAATATGATATTTCGGATTGACCTGGCTTGATTACTCTTTGTTTCTCTTAACCAATCACCGAGGGGAAAATGGTGTTATTAACCACCTTTTCCTTTCATTTTTTGGTTCTTCACTGACAGGTTGTCACCCAAATCTATCATAATTTTTAAATAAACCGCTCTATTGTATTAGAGTTGATTTTTCGCCTTGCGGTTCTGTCATATTTTGACTTCAAGGCCACTGTCTTTTCACATTGTTGGCGTTTGGTAATACTTGTTGCTTTTGTTTTACCGGCAGCAGATTAGAAGATCTGAATGCTAACTTCATTATACTTTTAATTACTAAATTTCAATCTTAATCACTTTAATAATGTTACCTAAAGTTAAAATTAAAATTTAACTATTGATATACTGTTGGAAGTGCATCTTTGATCTTTTAGTTCTTCTTCATATTAATGTTTTTACTTAAGTTTTTTACATAATTTTTATATACATGTACAATTACCACATGTTCTTTTGCTGTGCTAAGTTTGAGAAAATTGTTAACTTTATTTAGTTCAATTTATTGTTTATACAACATAATCTTTTAATGTCCATTGTCGTAAGCTTCTTTACAATTTTAATATCATTTACTGCTACATGTCTTTTTGAGGTAACACACTTGTAATAACTTTTCTATGGATGTTTGGTTTTTCATATTGTTCTTTTTAGATGAACTGATGATGCGTTCTGATTAGAAAGCGAAACGTCTTCAATAAATAGATGAAGTAGCCACCTTCTTTGTCTTTTTTCTCTCCACCTTTTGACCGAAAAAACCCACCACTCTTCGACTGATCCTTAATTTATATATATATATATATATATATATATATATATATATATATATATATATATATATATATATATATATACACTCACCGGCAAAATTAACGGAACACCTTAAATTGGGACATGTTAGATGTCTCGAATTTCCTAAACCTGTTGTCCGATTTTAGTGATTATATTATTTAAGAATATCGATGTAATAATATTGTTGCTAGACAGGTCAATGTCATTTTATACCAGGTATAACAATCCTACTGTGTTTTTTCCTTAAAGTTCGGAACACCCTGTGGAATATTCTAGCATATATAAAATATTGAAATTAAAACTTAATTATAGCCTTAGGCTTTCTTTGCATTTAGGCATTTGCGTATGTTTTGATAATAAAAAAGTTAGGTACGTTAACAACTAGCCATGTTTTTCATCAATAAATCCTCATTTTATGCTTAGTTTGAAAACAAGGCCAAAGTAGGCTATGAGAAGTTAATAATTTAATACATACAAAGGCAAATTTAAAGGAACCTGTTATTAATGCAATATTTCTTTATATTTGTATTTTATAGACTATATCTACATAGCTTTGAAGGCTCCTTGTGACAAGAAAGTCTTAAATGTCAAAACGTCAAATTAATTTGTTTATTTGTATTTTGTTTTACATTTTACAGTCATTCTGTCTGTTCATAACAAGTACAAACTTGTATTTAATTGAGCGCACAGTAAGAAAGAGACTTAAAGAAGCCGGTCTCAAGTCATATGTGCCAATAAAAGCTCCCAGACTCCAGAGACACCATCGTTTAGCACGACTACAATTTGGTGGAGCACATCAAAATTGGAATGATAACCACTGGAGTCAAATTCTCTTTACGGACGAGAGCCGTTTCTGTGTAAATTACATCGACGGTAGAGAAAGATTGTATCAACGCCAAGGAGAACGAAATGCCCCTTTCAATTTTACTACGACCGTACCTTTTGGTGGAGGTTCAATTATGGTGTGGGGCGGTATATGTTTGGGAGCAAGAACAGAGTTAGTGGTGATTGATGATGGAGCATTAATAGCAGATAAGTATAACAACGATGAATTGGCCAGCTTGTTCCCCAGACCTAAACCCGATATAGGATATGTGGAACATGCTAGGCAGAAAACTTAGGGCACGGGTTCCTGCTATTCAAAACAGAGAAGAAGTCACAATTGCAAAGATTGAGGAATGGGAGAGGCTGCCAACAACTGATCGATAGCGTTATCAGAAAGTATGAGAAGACGAATAACTGCAGTTGTAAGGGCTCGTAAGGGAAACACACGCTATTAAAGCCAAAAAAATGCATAAAAAAAACAATTTAAGTTCAAACTGTACAATAAAGTTAATGCGTTTTAAAATCCGTATTTTGTTGAGTCTGACATCTTTGTGTTTTATTTCTTCTTAAACAGGTTTTATATTGTACTACCATTGTAATATAAATTCAAAATACTTCACCAACATTCGTATTATGATATTATCTAAACAGTATATAGACTAGAGAGAAAATACTCAGATTTTATGGTTGTTCCTTTAAATATGCTGGTTGAAACTAACAAGGAAAATGAGCATTTATTGATGAAAAACATTGCTAGTTGTTAACGTACCTAACTTTTTTATTATCTAACACAAGCAAATGAATCAAAAAGAAAATGTTAAGAAAGCCTGAGACTATAATTGAGCTTTAATTTCAATATTTTATACATGCTAGAATATTCCACAGGGTGTTTCGAACTTTAAGGAAAAAACACAGTATGATTGTTACACCCGGTATAAAATGACATTGACCTGTCTAGCAACAATATTATTTCATTGATATTCTTAAATAATATACGTATAACATACTAAAAAAATCACTAAAATCGGATAACAGGTTTAGGAAATTCGAGTCATCTAACATGTCCCATTTTTAAGGTGTTCCGTTAATTTTGCCGGTGAGTGTATATATATTCATAAAGATCGTATTCTAATTTGTAATCCCGTTTTTTATCCCTTGCGTGAAATTATTTTTGTACTTAGTAATAATACTTTAATGATTTTATTGCAACAAAATAATAATAAAAAGATTTCCAAGTAATATCCGCCTCCAAACTCTCATACCGACCGTATACTGCTTTCTCTAAGAGTTTTATCTGGTTAATAGCGCACATCGCCAGGAATTTTGTGGTTGCCGCTCAAACTATTAAAGCGCTTTTAGCGGTAAATTTAAGAAAGCACAATGCAAACGACATTACTGGTACTAAAAAGTTACAACGCAAAAGACTTTTTCTAGAGTTTAATGTGTTCTAATGATATTTTACTTGGTATCTGCTTGTGCATCTCAACAAGAATCACCATTTTCTCTCTCTTTGTGCATTTACGAATATTATCCAAGAATAATCTATTTTTTCATTAGAGTCATCCTTAAATTGAGCAATAAAAGGTTTTACTAGTGTTTTAGAGAGCACGTAATAAATTATATTTCTAAAAAAAGCCGAACTTGATTTTTTTGCACACGACGAAGTTGAAGGTCACTAAAAATATATTAAATGATAAACTGTTAAGCCACGGTGAGAGATGAGGGGCTCAATTACATAGCCCCTGACGTCACTTGATACCAACACGAAATATTTACGCGGTAGGTGTGTTCTTTTTTAGAATCACTTTGCCGAGTACACTGGCATTACAGCCACTAGACATATATTATTATATATGCGTAGAAATAATATTTAAAGATTTCTATTAATGTTAACTTAAAGAAATACACAATATATGTTTCATTTAATTTATATAAATGCATTATAAAGCGTTTTTATGAAGAACATTTGTTCAGAACACACTGTAACTGTAATCGAACGAAGGTGAAACTTTGGCATAAATTGGTAACACTTATTTGACAGTTGCGGTGTTGACACTTTTTGTTTTGAATTTTAAAGTGAATACATCTCGTTTTATTTTTTACCTATTTAATAAAATCTGTTCTTTTTAGAACAAAATTAGTGTGTTTTATTTAAAAAATGTCACGTAAGAATTTAAATAATCGTTGTAAAGAGATGGCAATACTTTTGCAATAATTATGTGACCTATCTGATTTAAAATGGATTCAGAATTTTTTTATACTTTGGCAACTATGCCAACTCCGATCTCTGACGTAAATGATGACGTGCAACGGTATGTAAAATAGATGAAGTATATATAATATTAAAATTTTTAAATGCTCTGGTACTTGCTGAGTCAATTGAGGAGCTCTGTAGCTATCAGTGCTGTTCCCAAGCCCGGATAAAGGAGGAAGGGCACTCGGCAGTAAAACCTGGTAAAAACCCATGGAAAGGAGGAATATGGAAAATAGTTTAGAGGCTAGGGCGTTCCCCGTAAAGCCCTTGCGGCTTTGCCTGACAGTGCGAAAAGTGAGAGTGAAAAATGAGCCAGGGCTACCCCTTAGAGAACGAAAGGAGCCAAAGAAGCTAGTACGGAGAGTTGCAACTATGAGCAACTGGGAGTAGGTATTATTTTGTACAACGAATGGAAGGAACATCTTGTAAGGGTAGCCAGAAGAAGTGATAGAATAATGAGTGTCCAACTGACTAATTACCGCCTTGCAGAGCATCCAACTAGATGAGAAAGACATCAAACTTATTGCCAAACTTTACTAGAACCAAACAGCCATTATTAATACCAATAACAGAGAATCAAAGCCAATCAGTATTGAACGAGGCGTAAGACAAGGCTATATACTATCTCCTACCCTCTTTAACGTGTATTCTGAGAATCTATTTAGGGAAGCTTTAAAAGATCAAAAAGGAATTATCATAGGAGGAGAAATAATTAACAATATACGGTACGCCGACGGTACTGTGATTCTAGCTGAAAACATCGACGATCTGCAGGAGCTAATCAATAGAGTTGACATGGAATGCACAAATTGGGGACTGTCGATAAATATCGATAAAACTAAATACATGGTGACCAGTAAAGTGGATATCGGCGCAACCCAACTGATATTAAACCAACAACCGCTGCAGAGAGTTCAGAGATTCAAATACCTTGGATGTTGGATTACCCAAAATCTAGATCCATCCTTCGAAATTCGATGTAGAATTGAACAGGCAAGAAACTCATTTCAAAAATTCAAGCCTCTATTATCCAATAACTCATTAAATTTGGAAATCCGTGAAAAGTTTACAAGATGTTACGTGTGGTCTGTACTTTTGTATGGATGTGAAACTTGGACTTTAAACGCCGATATCATGAATAAAATCGAGGCGTTTGAGATGTGGTTGTATCGAAGGATACTAAAAATTCCATGGACTAGCAGAACCAGAAACGAAGAAGTTCTTCGAAGAATGGGACATCAACGAACTCTATTAAATATTATTAAGAGGCGTAAACTAGAATATCTTGGACATATAATCAGAGGACCAAGATATGAGTTCCTTCGGCTAATTCTCAACGGTAAAATCGAAGAAAAGAAATGGATAGGACGGAAGAAACTCTCTTGGTTGAGGAATTTGCGGCAGTGGACAGGTTTGACAGCGGACCAATTGCTACACGTAGCCCAAGACCGAGATCAGTATAATAATATTATAAGCATGGTAGTTGCCGACGTTCCGTAGGAATATGGCACTCTAAGAAGAAGAACTGACTACAGGCACTATCAATGTGAACATCATATATGCCTATGCCCCATAAGTAGGGTGTGAAGGGTAGAAACAGGAAGAATTTTGGAGGGCCCTTGATTGTGAGGTGATGGAGATTCCTGTAGACGAAAAATGTTTTATTAGAGGTGATTTAAATGAATATATTTGTACAGAAAGAGCGGGAATAGAAAAAGTTTATGTAGGTTTGGGGATGGGACTAATAAATGATGAACAAAGTAGTGTGATTGATTTTGCAGTAGCATGGGATTTGACCAGTATGTTACCTATAGTCGCTGGGCAAGGCAAAATCATATAGATTTTGTATTAAGTAGAAGAAGTGAGCTAAAAGAGGCTACAGCTGTAAAGTGATAAATATATCTAGTCAACACCGACTGGTGATAGTGGGTAGGTAAAGAAGAGGTGAAAAAGAAAGCAAGTAGGGCACCAGACAGTAAAGTGGTGGAAGTTAAAAGATAAGGATTTAAGGAGGATGCAATATTTCCTCGAACACGATTTCAGTCAGCTATGGCATCATTTCACTTAGTATTGGGGTAGGGTCAGATCCAAATATATCTGAAAAGATAAGCTTACAATACAATTTATTCTAGGCCGTAATTGCAACACTTAGGAAATTTAATTAGAAAACTAGATTATTCGATAATTCATTCACAGGTGAATAGAGTTAATGTGAGATTACAAATTAAGGGATTCATTTGTGATTGAACACCAGGTAAACTTATTAATTCAGATGAATTAATCTTATCTCTATTAATCGCACCATAATTCGGATGAATTATGGTGCGAAACACATCTCCAGCGGAAACAACCCCATTTGGCGAAATTCTAGTTTAACCCCCATATCCCCAGATCAACTTTTTTCCAAGGTTCATGTATAAAAGCCTTCAAATATTTAAGACGTTGACGAACACTTGCGTCTATAGCCGTCAAGGCAAAATTCACTATGTGGCATGACGGCAATATCCGTCCAAAACGAAACTGTAATTTCAAGACACTACGGTTGTAGCGGCACAAATTAACATTCACCGGCGTACAAGTAGAAGCCTAGTGTTATGTTTTGGAATCAATTTTATAGGTTAAATATCGTTTTCCACCTTTTTTTCTGGACTTGCAGCTTGAGTATACAAGTGGTTGTAAAGGGAGTAATGCGATTGTTTCTTTCTGAATTTATGGTTGTTATTGATACATTTAACGATATTTATTATTTATACTGGAAGATATTTGTTTAGTATTGATTTTTCACTTAAAATAGGAATAAAAAAATTAAAAATTAGCATTTTTTGACATATCGCTCATTTGCGACAAGAATGACATAATTCAAAAAAGTAAAATTTTGAGAAGTCGCTAATAAAGATTTTATCAGATGATTTCTAGTTTCACATTGCTTATCCGACTTTTTATAACATATTAGCAAGGTATACATATATACAGATATCGTAATTTAATAAGACCTAATGTTTTCCGTAATTTGTTTCGCATTATTTTGTCTAAATAAAAATAAATAAATTTTTATGTCGTTCTTTCTAAAAAACATTGGACCTATTTTGGTATTATTCCGAAAAATGACATTATTGTTGATAAGTGCTTTAATTTTTTTTAAGAAAGACAAGACAATATTTAGTATTATGTCTATATTACTGCAATTTTTCTTGAAGTAAGTATTAATTTTTAAATAAATGGCTATGGAAGGTAATTCATGTAAACATTTTTATTAACAAAACATACCTTTTACAAAAAAATACCATTTTGATGCTTATGCTACAACTGAACAAGAAGGTTTTAACATAACATATTTATAATAATCTAAATTTTAATGCAATTAATACAAAACGAACATTTTAAACCAAAGAAAAAAAAATAAAAATATTTATAATGACTTATAGAACGGTGCATAGTATTTCGGTATAACATTTTTGTTTAATAAGTCAAGCAAATCGGATTTTTTTTTCAGAAATTCCTGGCTTACAGTCATAAGCTTTTTTAACCACTATTTCAGGATATTTTTTCCTTTTAATTATTACGGCCTTTTTAAAAGTCTTATCGTTATATGAGTGTTTGTAGTATAAAACCTGTGGGGATGATTTTTCAAGTTTCAAAATTTTGATATCTGAAAGTTTAACTGGCTCGTTTTCTACATTTTTAGTGACATTCAGTCCCATTTGTGTGCAAACATCCTTCCAGTCAAAAAAATCTTCAAACGACATTTCATGTACGTGATATGGCTGTCCATTTTTTCTTGCCGATTTGATTGCCGCAATGAATGAATCTGGTGTGTACATGGGATAACTTTTTAATTGTCTTTTCACCTGCCTTTCTATGAGCGAATGTGCAGAATCACCCTCGTTTTGAGTGTGGCCCTTTATTAAGTACTTATGGGTTATGGATCTGATATTAGGAAGTTTTTGTAAACAGTATGAGTAAACAGCCAACATTAATTTGTTCTTCTGCTGTCCGGCGCAGTTGTCCGAGTAGAAAATAACATCTATATCGTTTTCTCCCATTGACTTTGCCTGCAAATAGTTGAAAACGCAGGTGCCCAAATCATTAACACCTCTATTTCCACTAGACTCATCCCATACAAAGCAATCGGCAGTATTTGAGTGTAAGTCGTAAACTGTAAAATTGAAAACATTTAATTTTGATTTATAGTAAAAAAGGGACACATCACCTTTCGGGCACTGAAAAACCGCCTGTAGGTCGTAAACGGCGACTACTTGATTACTATTTTCCTTATCTTCTACTTTGTGTAAGCGTGACAGTTCTTTTTCTTTTAAATGAAGTTCGTAGCGTTCTTTTTGGTTGTCTTTTTCTTTATTTTCGGAGTTATTATAAATTGTACAAGTATCGCAAAGATCCTTCTTAGGCTGAAAGAAGGAAATATTATACTGCTCTGTAAAAATTCTGTAAAATAGAATGTAATTGCCAAAAGGTACATTTTTTTCCTTTGCAATTAGCAACATAATCCTTGTGAATATCTGCTATTGATTTACTGCCGTCAATGTAATGTTTCGAAGTGTTAGCTCTGGTGTAATGGCTTTCGATTTTTGGGATCGAGTTAATATAATCCCTAATATCAGATTTAACCTTTTCATCTATTTTTTGATGTTTACCGTGCTTCCCACGTTGATCTTTTTCTAGTAGAGTGTTAGCAACTTTATTCTGTTTTTCCGTAACTGTGCGAATCGGTCGGTCTGTTATATCCAAAATTGCTTTAAAGAAGGTCTTACATACTCTAACTTTTTTGTCAGGCAAGTGGAAATAAAACGAATTATTATTATGCCGTCGAGGTCGAGAGCCTCCTTCTCGAATATATCTATACTTCGGACAAATTGATTCCATACTCTTGGAAATGGAATTCCATTGATTCTCATTACTATCTAGGGCCCAATAGCTGTTAAAGATAGCTTCCCTCTCTTCTTGGGTGAGTTTTAGCCTACATTGTAACTTACATTTTTCTTTACAGGGCGGCTTTATTTTCTTCGCCTTTACCACTTTCTTATGAGATGTGTGTGATTGGTACTCTTTGCCACTTATTTTTAATTTTTGTAATACATTCTTTTTCCAGTTTTCCTCTTTTCTTTCACGCTTTCGTCCTTTTTTTACCGGGCTCGCCAATGGTGACAAAATACTGGTTAAGCAAGTAGAAGATGATGTACTTTGTGACAAATTCGCATCTTTAGGTAAAACATCATCAGGTTCATAGTTAGGGTCCTTTACTGAATCATCACTGTCTGAAAATAAATGAAAAGCTGTTTTTTTTATTGCAAAAATATAAATAATTTCAGTAAACATCCATAATTTTTAAAAATTGAAGAGAATACAAATTCCAAAGATTTACCTTCATAAAAGGATCTGTCTAATGCAGAGTCGTTTCTCGGAAAGCTTTTCCTGGAAATATGTTCGGCAACAATTTCGTTTTCACTATTTGTTGTGGTCGGTAGGATTGACTGGTCGTTATTTTTAGCTGGAAATTTAATTAAAAAGAAATTAATACTCGGTCAATACGATATTATTTAAGTCAAGCAAAACAAAATATTTTCTAGTTTTGGAAAAAATATTTTAATGTAGTATGTATATTTAAATTGAACTTATTTTCCATAAAAATTTCTAACCGGCAACGCTTTTCATTATGGATACCTACGTATTGGATACAGTCGTTGTCGTCCGCCATTGGCTCAAGAAAGGCGGCAAACATTCGACAATACGTTCAAGTCAAAGGAGTTACAAGTTTTTATGGAATTTCCAGAAATTAACACTAGACAAGACTGTACCTTCTGAAGATGAACTGTTACAGTAACTATAACTAGAACTACTGCTGGAGGAACTAGAATTTCTAGAATGACTTATAGAAGAACGATTTTGATCATTTTTATGTAAAGTATCGAGTAGTTCCGGTACAATTGGCGATGAAACATCTGCGTCTAAAAATAAAAAAAAGTTATGAAATATTTACTAGATTATAAGTATAATGTAGTTTACCTCTTGGATTGATCTGTGATTGTTCGGCATAGTAAGCAAGCTTTTCATTTACAACGGAATGCTGACTCTTCAATATTTTTTGTAGCCGGTCTAGTATAAATTTACCACGAGTGCCCATTTTTATGCTACAAATTTAAAACTTCAAATATAAACACAATTTAATTTTCTTTATGTAGAAATATAAAAATACGTATAATTGTTAAAAAATAATTATCTTTTGAAAATAACTTTTGCCAATTTGTTATTATCAAGATCGTCATAATACAGTATAATATACATTTTAATACATACTGTCTTTAATTATAACTATATAACTCTATACTAAATAATACATACTTAGGAAAGCATTAAAGAAATATTGCTACTATAATAACAGCATAATTCAAAATGTTTTAAAACAATAAATTTTCTTTTTCATAAAAAACGTCATATATCAAAATAAACAAAGTGTTATGTTATTAGTTATTTTCAAGAAGAGCGTCCTAACACTAACTCGGTCATTCTAAATAAAATGTTTTATCATAAAATTGAACTTACCTTTTCAAGAATAACGTCTACTCATGAAATATGTCGTTCTTGATGATAATACACGCAACCGCCTCTACTGAACACTGCAGCACAACTGAAATTCGACGTTGTAAAAGATGTGAAAAAGATGCTCAAATGCATATTTTTCCGAAAAATCAAGAGGTAAGTGATAATTAATATTTATTTTAATATTAAAATGAAAAATAGCTTTTATTTTGATTTGCCAATAATATTTTAATAACGATTAACAAACAAGATATTCGTAAGTATGTATCTCTAATAGGGATGGGAAAAACCTACCGATTTTAACCGAAAACCGGTTTTTTTACTTCGCAATAACCGGTTTTATCGGTTTGTTTTGTGTCCCGGTTATAACCGGTTTTTTATTTTTAAAGTAAAAACCGGTTATTAGATTATTAGGTTTTTTCGATTCGGAAATCTACTGTTTAAATTTGTTATCATCACAAAAAATTTGATATTATTTTCAATACGTTTGTATTAAAATTTATTTGATACTTCCCTGTATTGTTTAAAAATTAAATACAAAGAATGAGAAATCCCGGAAATTCGTAATTGTAATTTAATCCCTAAACCATAACAATTAACATCAATGGGTATCGGCACGTATTGGTAACTATAAATCATTCTCCCACTCTTAAAATTTTGTATATATGGTAAATATTATGACCCATATTAAATTCTGAACTGATGTGAGCCGCCTTTGGTCCCATAAAATTTGAATTATGGGTGTTTGGAATAATACGACCTGATTATTATAAGGTCTTTAACTTTTAAACAGCGTTTCTGCGATTGCCATAAAAATAATCACTCTAAATAGTTTCATTTTCATTCTTTCGTTAGTAAACATTTTAACATTTAAACCGCATATTTATAATAGAAGGCGATACTATTGGTTCTTACGTCACATATTTAAAGCATAAACGTGTTTTATTTATATAGGTAATAATGTTCTTTCGATAGTACTAATTTTGATCATATTGAAATCGATTCGAATGAAGTATCGCAAGCTAAAGTTCATTTTTAATGTAACTTTGTAACCTATTGGATTAAAAAAACCGAAAACCGGTTTTTGGAAAAACCGGTTTTTTTTGGCCGGTTATAACCGCCAGGTTAAACCGTAAGCAAAAAAAACCGGTATAACCGAAAACCGGTGTTTTGTCAAAAACCGCCATCCCTAATCTCTAACCTTAAAATGTTTTAACCTTGCTTGTGTTAGAACAAAATGTAAAAATATCCAGAAACTGAAGTATTTACAGATGATACAACAAAAAAAGGAAAGAAGTAATAGATAATATGATTTACATTGCTATTATTGTTATGAACTTTAAATATATTTTTTTATACTATACCTATTAGACACTAATTCTTGTATGTTTTTTGTAGCTGTATAATGTTTGGATTAAAAGGATTTTCCATCCCAATTTACAAGAAATTCCAATGGAGAAGGTACGAAAATCATACCGTGTATGTAATGTCCATTTTGGGCCAGATGCACAATACATTGGACTAATAAATAAATCCACTATTAAAAAAGATGCTATTCCATCTTTATTTTTACCACCAAGTAAGTATGTTTACGTTCTTAAAATAATTTTGTTACTTGTAAATTGTGTCGTTAATTTTTTAAATAAATATTTTAATTTTTGAATTTTGTTTTTCTTCCTTTCCTTTTCTATTATGTGCAGTCTGTTCATAATTGCAATAAAAGATTGCACAATGTAATGCAAATTACAAAAAATAATCGTTAATGTTAATCTAAGAAACAATTGTCGATTATTTTTTATAATTTGTATTATGTTGTAGAATCTTGTTTTACTACAATAATTAGTAACAAAGCTTATTCGAACGTTTAAAATTCCCGCCGCGTCATTACCCATTTAGTTCATGACTAAACCAAGCAGAGGGCGCTGTATACATTGCAATTTTTGGTATTAAAGAGTTGCCTATCTATCTCTACTTATATATATTTAATCTATGTACTGAGTGGAGTTAGAACGACACTGTCGCCCTCTTTTCACTACCGAAGGTAATTCTCATATGTCGTCCTAGCATTAATAAAATATCACAAATGTTGATAATGTGTAACAAAAATCTCGTTAAACTCAAATTTTGAATTATGTCGTTCTTGTCGCAAATGAGCGATATTAGCAATATTTACGGTTATACTGTTTATGGTTAAATTTTTGCATGTGACCTGAGTCATATTTCAGAATATACTATTATGTCAAATAGGTTATTCTCCTTAAAAAGGGTAATTTAAGAAAACAATTTTCAAGATATTATTGTATAAATAAAAATCAATATGCCCGAATATTTTTCTATAGATTTCTCTGCTAATTTCAGATATATTAGCTTGTATTACAACTGTTACAACCCACAAAGAGCAAGACTATATTTTATGGTTATTTTCACTAAAAAAATTAAATTTATATCGCCAGCCGTTTCTTATCGATATAATACAATATAATATACAAGCTGCTCAATCGGAAATGTTCAAGTTCGCTGAATTCTCGTCGCTTATGTTGTCTTTTTGCTTCCGTTTCCGCTTTCTTGTTTATTTTTTAGGACCGAGTCTGTTGCCATTAGAAACTAGTTATGCCTTTTATTTGTGTTATATTTACAATTTCATTTATCTCAGGTCACGAAATTCGTTCATTATCGGGAAAACTGTTTCATGTTGTACGTAGATTTAAAAACAACAATATCTTGTGTATATAACGGTACAAATAATTTAAATATGTAAATTTAAAAAGCTTATTTTTGAATAATATGTAAAATAAATAAAACAGCTAAAAGGAAAGCAACCATGACATACTTGAGGGAGTATGACAAACAGTTCATTAGAAATGCCATTCATCGTTTTCATGAGACTGAATGTTCGTGCTCTACGCATTAAATATTTGGACAAAATTAAATATTAAAGAAGCGAAGGTAAGTAAATTGTATATGTTGGTGTACATGCAGGACACACTACGCCAAATAGCTGGACAAAAAATTTACCATTTGTAACGTCAACTCAACGTACTCTACCTTGCATGATGACTTGTAGCAGAGAGTATTTATCGTTTCGGAGTATGTGGCCCAGATACGATGTTTTTTTTTTTTATTTTAATTGTATTCATAAGCTTTCTGCCATGTCCAACTCGTCTTAACACTTCCTCATTTAAGACTTTTGCAGTCCAGGAATTTTTAAAATACGCCTATATAGCCACATTTCGAATGCCTCCAATTTTTTATAGTTTGGGCTTTCAGGGTCCAAGCTTCTCTCCCATATAGTAGTTGCGACCAAACATAACATTCGACGAACCTCAATCTGATGGCCATACTCAATTTCTTATTTGTAAACATTGACTTGTATTTTATAAAAAGCCTTTTCGAGCTATTTCTATTCTGTCCTTTATCTCCTGCTCTTAATCTAACTGTAAGTTTATAATTGCTCCGAGGTATTTATATTTGTCGACTCTCTCTAGGGGTTTACCCTCCAATGTCAGTTGTATGTTGTCAACAGGGTTTTTTGAGATCACCATGTATTTGGTTTTATTTATATTCATTGTTAGTCCCATCTTTTTGCTTTCTCTGTTAATGATTTCCAGGAGAGTTTGTAAATCGTCTATATTCTCTGCTATGATTGCGGTATCGTCTGCAAACTTATGTTATTCATAATGTTCCCTCCAATCCTTACACCTTCAGTTCTTTCCCATAGTGCCTCCTGAAATATTAGTTGGGAGTACACACTAAATAATTGTGGCGACAGCACACAGCCCTGTCTGACTCCTCTTTGAATTTCCACCTGGTTCCACCCGTACGACCACTGTTTAATTGTAGTACAGATTTTTAATTAAATTAATATCCTTTATTATAATTGTAATAGTAATATTACATACTACTATTACCAAATTTACCAAAAGCAGTTGTTAGATATCTGTATCAAAGAGTGCCACGAAAAAGGCTTTTTATTTGATAGTTTATCTGGTCTAATTATTTTAATATACTTACACAGAAAACTATACATTTTTATTAGCTGTTATATTCAGTCAACAATCTGAAAAGATCTCTCCATTTTTTAGTTCAGACTAATTTTTCTATTTTTATGAAACAACAAATTTGAGACTTACCGCATGGACTATCAGACTGTATATGACATAAGTGAAATCTGCTGCGATGAATACGACTATGTTACATATCCACGGAATAAGCATAAATTTGGAATCCTGAAAAAAAGAATATTGTATAAATTAATAAATCAAACACAACCTAAAATAAATAAATAAGTAAATACCTTAAAAATTCTCCCTCTCTCTCTCTCTCTCTCTCTCTCTCTCTCTTATATATATATATATATATATATATATATATATATATATATAATTAATGTTTCTTGGGTTTAGGTTCAATAAGGATCAGATTACATGTGGAACTAGATTTTATTTTCCATAGCAATCAATCAACATTTCGGCACGAAACCCTTTTCTTTGTCAAGATTCTAAAATGAATATGTATAAGTATTTTAGAATGTTGACAAAGGCAAGGGTTTCCTGCCGAAACGTTGATTGATTGCTATGGAAAATAAAATCTAGTTCCATATTGAATATAATACGGTTCAAGAAACTTAAAACTATATATCAAAACTGTTGCTGGCCTTTGCTGATAATATAGATACAGCCACGCATTCTACAAGAGACGTGAGAGAGGTGATTTCACAGCTCGAGGAGAAAACAGGTAGTCTGGGTCTCCGAATAAATGAAGAAAAGACGAAATACATGGTATTAACCAAAAATCCAAGACTAACAGTTAGACAGAACATCAGTATTAATGATCACAACTTCGAAGTAGTAAAGGAGTTTAAATACCTGGGGGCGATATCCACAGCTGACAACTACATAGAAAAAGAGGTCTCAGCAAGGATTGCTGCGGGAAATAGAATATTATACCCCCTTTCAAAATTATTAAGATCGAAGCTGCTAAAAATAAAATCTAAATTAACACAGTACAAGTTGATTATTAGCCCAATTATTACATATGGCAGTCTGCATATGGCAGACTCTCAACCAGTGGGAAATCAATAAGCTTCCAGTATTTGAAAGAAAGGTTCTCAGAATAATATTTGGCCATCAAAGGGATGAATTCACATGGGATTGGAGAAGACGCTGCAATGCTGAATTGGTAACTTTCTATGGAACTGAAAATATAGTTGACCATATCAAGGCAAACCGAATAAGATAGGCAGGTCACGTGGTACGATCAAAGGATGACATAGTGTTGAAGACAGTGTTTTTTGAAAGACCAGATGGTAGAAGATAAGCAGGCCGACCAACAAAAAGATGGAAGGATTATGTTAAAGCCGATTTATCTAGAATTGGGGTACAACAATGAAAAATAGAAGCGCAAGATCGTAGAGGATGGAGGGCAATAATGGATTCGGCGAAGACTCACCCGAGTTGTAAAGCAAGTGAAGAAGAAGAAGAACTTTAAAGGGCTGTAAGTTTTTTTGTGTACACCTTTGTACTAATGTAAGTTGTATTGGATCAATTTATTTTTATCACCGAAGTGCGTGATTTAATTTATGAGATACCTTTTTGAAACACCCTGTATATTCACCCTTTTGTTTTTCGTATTCTATACCATACAAAACTAATTTATGTTATAAACCCATATTTACTGCGTTTTTCACTTTTACTCCACTGACCAATAAAACATATATTCCGATTGCATAGTCGTCTAATTCAGTATTCGAAGCATATTCGTGCAACCCTAGTCTTCGCCGATATTAAGCAGTTTCAGCATTGCTTTACGTGACCAAATATTTGAACTTTGGACGATTTAATCTTAAGTCTCTTCGTTTATACATTTCGATGTACATTTAGTGAGAAAAACTTGATGTTTGCTTCCTTGTGAGGGTTGTAGTCGAATGAGAATTTCTTTATAGCTGATTTGGCTATATGGCCATTGGATAGCTGGTAAAAAAACTCACATTAAAAAATAAAAAGCCTTCTATGACCGATAGGAACGAAGTTAGCGACTATTTTTAAAAAAATCATATCTCTATTGTTTATAAACATTAAGAAGTAAAATTTGCACAAATTTTAAATGAAAATCTAAACTTTGTATTGAAACTTATAGAAACTTATTAAAATTTATCAAATTTTTCAAAACTTGAAACGAAGGTACTTTCGAAAGGACGATATAGAAAAGTGGAGTTCAGCTCCGTTTTTTTTTCGACATCGGAACTACAAATTAAAACACGTAGGAAACATTTACATTTTCTCGGCTTCCATTGCAGCTGGAAGCCTCTTTTTTATCCTGGGGTAGCTCGTCGAAATATGAATAACTAATAATAATACGCAAGAATACTTTAAAGGTGTGACTCATTAAACTTAGAAGGCGATATTCACTGCACGTTTTAGAATTCGATTTCTTGGGAAGGGACACAAATGTAGATTTCAACCAGTTCGATGGAATTTGATCACAATCGTATATCTTATTAAACAGTTTCAATACTACATTCAGGTTGTTCTTGTTAAAAACTTTTAAAAATTTGACTGGTATTTCATCGCATCCTGGTGCTTTCCCATCTTTTGTTTAATCTATAGCTTTTATCACCTCACTTTTCAACATTTATATGACGATAATCCGTAAACAAATCTTTTATGTAATTTGCCCAAGTCTGTAACTGTCCTCCTTTATCTACAATAAGTTTGTTGTTCTCGTCTATTAACCTATCAAACTGTTTTTTCTTGTAAGCATAAGTAAACTCCTTGATTTTTTATGCATGTTAAAGCTATCGTGTCCTTGTTCTAGCTCTTCTATCTCTTGACATTTTTCTTGTAACCATTTCTCTTTGGATTCTTTTATCTTTCTGCTGACAGTTCTATCCAGTTCTTTATAATGTTCGGGATTGTTCTTATTTTCCCTCCTTCTGTCCATAAGGTGTAATATTGCATCTGTCATCCACTCGTTTTTCTTCTTCCGCTGGTAGTCACCAATTACTTCTTTCGCACCGTTGCATATAGCGTCCCTTAAGATGATCCAGTTTCTTTCAATATCATCAGTATTGGTTGTTAAAAAAACATTACTATTAATGCTATTTATAATCTTGACCTTTATTTCGGGATTTCTAAGTTGATCCATATCTAATCTTTTGTTTTTCTGTTTCTGGATTAGGGTTTTTAATCTGACTCGTAATTGGGCTACAAGAGGATTATAATCAGAGTTTATATCAGCTCTAAGATATGTTTTGGCTGATATTATTGCGTTACGGAATCGTTTGTTAATTGTTATAAAGTGTATCTGATTTCTAACGATGTACCCAGTCCTGTCTTGTGGTAACCTCCAAGTATACAATCTTCTTAATCTTATATACTAAAAGGCTAAGCCCTTTTCTTGTGCGCAATACTCCTCCTAAACGGTGATAGATAGGAGAATAATTTTTTCGAATAATTAAACAGAGTGTTGAGTAGATTCCCCCTAGTGTTTCAAATTAAAAAAAATCGAACCGGTTTAAAAATGGCTGCCATAAAATGAATTTTTCCTATAGTAAAGTATATGAATTTTACAGGTTTCATTCTTCAAAATTTACAGTCCTAATTTTATTTTTAAAATATGACCGCGTCTACTTTTTTTTTATACTTACTGATTGAATTCAGAATTATGAAACCGGAAGTATTTACTTCCCTACTTCCGGATTTAGTTTTGAAAATTATGGTTTCTTTCACGGTGTTCCAGAGCATATGGATAGGGCCGCGAGTTCTCAAACCGAGTTCTTTTTCTTAAACGTGGCATTTTACAATCTAAAATAATATGCAAAAAAAGTTACTTTCGGTTTTACTTCCGTTTTTTATTTAAGAGGGACGGAGTCTAACAATCATATTGTTTTGGTTTCCTAATGTATATCTTCCTGAAAATCCTAAAAAACTACTGTATTGATTTTCAGTTAAAAAAATTGGCGTCGATACAGTTTATTTTTAGGATTTTTGGAACATTTACACCAGGCGACGGAAACGATGGATCGTTAGACTCCGCCCCTCTTAAATATCAGCAAAACTTACATCAAAACTCGATGTCGAGTTGGTCCGCTAGTGGTAACTTAAACCAAGTATTACTGTTAATTAAGTTTTTCTCCTGACAAAACTGTATTAGTCGATCACCTCGCTCATTTCTTGTTCCCAACCCATACTTGCCAACTACTTTACTGGCTTCGCCTTTTCCTACTTTGGAGTTAAAATCCCCCATTACCATGGTTATGTCTTGCTTACGCATTACTACCCCATTTAAACCCCATAGTTTAGCCCTACTGGCGTTATTAAATATTGAATAGTTGCCGTTGTGCAACGATAAAATATAATTAGAGATAGAAGAGCTTTTAAGTAAGGTATTACTTGCTATATGAATCTATTTAAATAGTGGTACAATATCATGAAATCAAAGAACATCAGAGCTAATCTTGTAATAGACAATACAACGATTGAGCGTGTGCCCTGTTATAAATATCTAGGTGCTTGGATCACAGACGATACTGATCAAACAAAAGAGATTAGATGTAGAATAGAAATCGTTAGATTAGTCTTTAATAGAATGCGCAAACTCTTTTGCAATCGTGATATCAATATAAAGTTACGAATACGAATGCTGCGGTGTTATGTGTTTTCTACCCTGTTATATGGAGTTGAGGCTTGGACACTAAAACAGTTGACCATAAAAAACATCGAAGCTTTCGAGATGTGGTGCTATAGGCGCATTCTCAGAATATCATGGATGGACCGCGTCACTAACACGAAAGTACTCCAAACTTTAGACAAAAGATGCGAAATTCTAAATGAGATAAAAACTAGAAAGATGGAATACTTGGGGCACATTGTGAGAGGTGAAAAGTACGAACTTTTAAGAAACATCATGCAGGGCAAAATTAAGGGCAAAAGAAGTGTGGGAAGAAGAAAAATATCGTGGCTTCGTAATCTACGTGAATGGTTCGGGTTGTAGTTCGATTGAACTTTTTAGGCGCGCTGCTAACATAGTCGCAGTGGCCATGATGATTTCCAATCTCCGCTAGGAGTGGCACGAGAAGAAGAAGAAGACAATATGACCCATGGTCGGTTCGGTTATGCACAAATATATTATTTAGGTTTTACAGTTCAAGAAGTAAATAGAAGAGGTGCATTTTAGATGCGCCCTGTATATATTGATTGTGTTCTCCAATATTAAAATGAGTTCTCCTATAATCATTAAAGTCACAAGAACCTATTTAACTTAATGCAAATTTTATAGCTTTAGTCAAAGCACTAAAAGATTATCCTAAAGCCCGTTCCGTCTCACGTTAAGTACATTAGATATTTTATTATTAATACTAAAACTTACCCTATAAAGTCCGTAGAGTAAAAGAGTTGTGGTAAATATTCCAAAGGAAGACAGGACGAGAAGAATAATCGTAAATGCCATAGACGCTGCAACAAAAAAATTTAGTCGTTAAGAACACATATTTATATGATTAATTTCTATATAATTTTTGGTAACAAAAGTATCCCATAATACTATTTTTATTATTCTTTAAATTAGGTATTCATACACTTACATTAAAATATAATATTAAAATCTAAATTTATGCAGGCAATAATTAGGAAAAGGGCAAAGGAAGAAAAAGATAAGGAAAATACCACAAAAATGGGGTACATAAAGCTAAATATTCCAGTTTACTCCACTTAGCCTCTTCTACTCAAATCCGACTCTCACCTTCGCGTTGGTGTCCCCTGTTAAACCGAGCAACCCAACTTAGTCTATACTACGTTCCACGTTTAGAAAATAACATTGCGGAGATAGGGCCATGTATTTCTTATGGACGATAGCAACGCGGCGTTGCCACGACACACACAAGCACAATTTAGGGTTGTATAATTTGTATTTTTGTTTCCACAAACATGAATTAAATTAATGTTTTTTAACGTAATTGACCAAAAATGCCCATTCGAAATAAGAGATGAAAAGTAGGGAAAATGATTTTAATTAGATAAATGGTATTTACAAAAGATAATTTTATTTTATCTTATTTTAATTATAGTAACGACAGTTTATTTGTTTTTCGGTGAGAATACGATATGCCATGAATCATAGAAATCAGTAGAAAATATTGACTGCTTGGAATGCGTATATCTAATTACTAATTGCAACTTTAAATAATACGATGTGCGTATGTCAGCTATTTTATGTCGTTCTCTGACTACATAATGATAATAAGGCTTGTATTTAGTAGTTATTCTGACTTTACAGTTAAGTGTTAATTAAAAATGAAAATTCAAAAATTAAGCAAAGGGAATATCTTGGACATCCGTGCAAAAGAGAGTGTCTGAGAGTTTTGGCAACACTGATCTCCATAAGCGTAATGTTATTTTCTTAACTTGAAACAAAGAATAGACGGGATCTGTTTTGGATTGGACATTTTCCATAGGAAGCTATTTTTTTTGCTGAAATCACTTCAGGATGTGCCCAATATCGATAATCACGATATGCGCCAGTCGCAAACCCTGTGCTAAATTTTTTATTTAACAAAATCTGAAAACAATTAAAAATGTCTCATTTTTTTGCTCCAATTTTCGTTTATAATTCGGAAAATATTGATCCTAGAGAAAAAATTATACGAAGTTAAAAGTTACGTAATTCAATTTTACATAATATTTCGTTAGCTAGAAATTGAAAATTTAATGTTTATTGTTGAAAAAATAGCAATTTAAGAGAAGGATACAAACCCCGAACAAATTTATGCAGAAATCAAGAAGGGAAAATAACCAGTGATCCAAAAGAATTAAAATCAATCTGGAAAACCTATTTCCAAACTCTTTTAGGGACACAAGAATATGAAGAGCATATGGACATGCATCACAATGAGGGTGAGACCGAAAATATAGAATCCCCAACGATGGAAGAGGTAAAACAGAGGCAATACGAGCACAAAAGAACAATACGGCTCCAGGTATTGACAACGTCCCTACTGAGCTATATAAATTAGGTGGCGATCACCTAGTAGAAAAAAATAACAAGATTTGGAATGATGAAAAGATCCCTAATGATTGGAAACCTGGATTATATGCTCAATCTATATAAAAGGGGATAAACTAAAATGCGAATAAATTGCGTTAAATTGCGTCTCTTAAATATTGTTGCTTTAAAGATTTTCTTCCATTTTTTGTATGTTGCCGTATTCGTATTTTCTTCTCTCTGTTCGGAATATTTTATCCGTCCTCCGTCTTGGATCTTGGTAACTTGCCCTTCTTTCTCTGGTTCTTCTTTCCATATATTTCCTGTGTTCTTCATTTTTTTTCATGGCCTTATTACATTCGTCATTAAACCAATTCCTTTTTGTATTTTTCTTTTTCTTGCCTATGATTTTTCTCGCTGCGTCAATAACTTTTGTTTTAATTTCTTCCCAATGTTCTTCGGTACCTAGACTGCCTGTGTCTGTTAGTGTTTGTGTTATTTTTCTCTCATAGTTCTTCATCTTGTTGTTTCAATTTTTGTATATCTAGCTGTTTTGTTCTTTGTTCCTGTCTTACCCTCCTGTTTCTCTAAATTCTGCATTTCTATTTTATCTGTACTAGGATATGATCAGATATATCAGATCCGCAGCATGCTCCTCTTCAGCCTTTCACATCTTTTATGCTTGTTGCGGCCCATTTGTCTATCAAGACATGATCAATTTGGTTGGCGGTCCTCCAGGCATAATCAATGTCGATTTTTGTATGTCGGGGTGTGGGAAAAAAGTCGAACTTATGATCATGTTTTTTCTACTGGCAAAGTTGATAAGTAATTCTCCATTTTCATTGGTATTTTGATGGAGTGGATGTTTGCCAATGGTTCCTAAGAAAAGTTCTTCTTTGTCTATTTGAGCATTTATATCTCCTAGTACGATCTTGATGTCGTTTGTTTCTTGGTGAGGTGTCGTATACTTCTTCTAACAGTTCGTAGAAATCTTCTTTTATTTCCACAAAATAATCTATGGTACTGAAATTTTATTTTCTTATTATTATTTCAATCCCATATACATGTTATCGAACTTGACTTAGAAGAAGAAATATGTTTAAGAAGATTAGGACAGTTTGGTTTTTGTAACAATAATTATAAAAAGTCTAGCAACTCCATTGTTTAGTTACATCAGTATTCGTGAAATGCGCGTAATATTAATAGCGTACCGTGCGAAACACGTTATTTAATTTACCTGTTAAAATTGGAGTTGGTAGGTATAAGCCTTTTCCGATAACATGAAACGGTTTATATCCTCTAATCCTTGATAGAATTCACATTATGTACACTTTAGATTATACGTGGCGTTGAAATTTCAGTCAAATTACAAACGCAACAGAGGGATATTATTTTCCCCAATTTTAGCTTCAGCGAAAATTGTACAGATACGCATAATAGAAATGATTTTGTCCCAAATTTTGAGTTAAATATCTGTTTACTTCAAAAAGCTAGTTAACTTTATTTGCAGTACTAGGATATAGAAAAAGATCTGTCACACTTTAACCTACATTAGCTTATCAAATTTATGTAACAATAAAACACTGAAAACTTTGTTTTCAAATTTCCACAAAATTTATTTTAATTTATCACTACAGCTATTTCGGCTGATTGCTTTTCTCAAGTGATCTATTTTTGGCATGCGTTTACATGTTATATTCTCTAATGTAATAGGTTGAGGAGGGGAGAACTGTTTGTCTCAAGTTGGTCATTCAGAATTATATCTGTGTTTTTTAATTTGTTGATTTCCATAGATTCTAACAAGGATAGCTTAAGGCCTTTATTTTGAATGTGAAGAATTTTAAATTCGTCATTAAAAGAATGATTGTGATCTAGAAGGTGAAGTGCTTATGTAGAATCTGTTTTTCTATTATTGAAAGCCATTTTATGTTCTGCTATTCGTTTATTAAAGTTTCTACCAGTTTGACCTATGTAAATTTTTGGGCAGTCGCCACATTTAAGTTTGTACACACCACTGTGTAAGTGTTTTTTATTTTGGCTCTTGTTGTTTTTGATATATTTACCTAGGTTGTTATTTGTTAGTTGTTATTTTGCCTGCATATGTAATCGAGCAGAAGGTACTGAATTTTTTCTCTGGAGGTGGAAATACTATCATAGTATGTTACATAGATTAACAGACGTGTATATATCTGTACATAATATAGTATGTTACGTACAGATACCGTCAGGTATCTGTACCATTTGTTTGCTGGTATATTATTGTATTCCTTTAGTTCTGCCATTTCTTTTCGTTGATTATGAATCTTTATATTTGTGTTTGTGTACCATAGAAATCGCTTTTCATCCTTTTTGTGAACTTTTCCCAGTGTTTTTTGTTCTTCATACCAACTGATTTGTTTCAGGCTCTCACGTTCATCGTCTAACTTGTTAGGCTGTTTGTTTGGGCTGTTAGGCCGTTGCGTTGTCTTCTGAGATTAGTTCTCAACGTTTCGCTAACACTAGAGGTTGGCATCTTCTGGAGATGTTACTGCTTCGCTTGTAAGCTGAAACTGACAACGCGTTGTACTACGGAAGCCTTATTTATATTTTCTACTGGTTTCGACGTGAGGGGGCGTGTTGTCGTTTATAGTAGCTTTTCTTTCTTCGTGTTTTGCGGGAGGGGTGTTTGTGAATTTTATATTGTTGTCCATGTTTTGTTAATTTTTAGTCTTTCTTCTATTCGATTGAAATTATTTGGGGGCTTATATATTTCTACCGCTTCTTGATATAACCGTGGGTAGTACTGTGATGTTTTATCTAGCATCTGCGTTTCTTCAAACAGTATCCGATGTTTTTTGCTTTCCAAAGCATGTTCGACAACGGCAGATTTGTCGATATGTCCTAAACAACAATGGCTTTTATGTTCGTTTATCCTTGTGTTTGTGTGTCTTTTCGTGGTTTCCACATATACCATTTGTCCTTCACCGATCTTAAACAGTCCTTGATTTGCTTTGTAAACGAACTAATTAATTCGAAATAAATATTATTAAACAAATAATAAAGTACAAAAACATAATAACGTTAAATAAACATATTCCGATATCCCTCTTTTGTCATTTTTGAGTTATCAACACTGCTTGAAATGCATTGTTGGAATGACAACAATTTGTAAGCGAATTAGTAAATTAAGAATCTGCAAGTGGTCTCAAAAAACCTATAGATGAATTTTTTAAAAATATCAAATCACTTGGTAAATTATTAACCATTTTGTAAGTCGCAAGGTGTTTTCTGACGAGTTTAGTCGCGCTGAGACAAACTTACGGACTAAGGGAGAAGAAAATTTCTACTATTAGTAAAAATTATTTTTATTAAACAAAAATATAGTATCTACTTACTTTCCGAGGTGGTGTCGTGGTCTATAAATGAAACTTCTGGCGCTGTACGGTTTTGAAAATATTTGAGTTCCTCGTGGAGCATGAACGATGTATGAGCTGCTATCATCGTATAGTAGAACTGCAAAAGAAAAAAAATGATTTACAAATGAGTTGTGGCTCTATATACTCGTATACATATATATATATATATATATATATATATATATATATATATATATATATATATATATATTATATATATATATGTATATATATATATATATATATATATATATAAATATATATAAATATATATATATATATATATATATATATATATATATTATATATATATATACACTAGTATTAAGGCTCCTATATTCATCAGTTTCTTGTAAAACAAGATTTAACATTATTCTTCTTCTTAAATATCCACTATTTTTTTTTCTAAAAGCACTGTACGTACTTTACTAAACAACGGGTTATAAAACACCGAAAAACACTAAAATAAAGTACACTTGCCCGCTAACAAAACGGAAATGAGACTGAATACAATCCAAACGACTGATGTAATACCGCCATAAGTAAAATGTGGCGGTATTGTAGTCGACTAGACTGATATCTCCTTGTGCAATACTGCCGCAAATCATAATGTGGTAGTATTGCAGGTTGTGATTTTAATAATTTTAAAATGTCATAAAGACACTTTATATTATACTGTGGACATTTATTGAATTTTGATTTGTAGCAGTTTTGCACCACATAAATTGACGTTTTGTAGACGTTCTAGACCAAAAAACAAAAATTCAATTTTTCGGAGTTGTGGCGGTATTGCAACAGAGGTGCGATATATTTGGCCAATTAATATAATAAAGCGATAGCAGCTTTTGCTAAAAGATTTAATATTTTACACATTTCGCATAGCACAAAGGATACAGAAAATTATATTATCATATCGTTTCGTTCACGGCCGCCAAAGCAGGGGGCGCCTTTGTAAGATAACTATGCTGTAGTGAAGTTTTGGAAGACATTCGTTGAACTTTCCGAGTTTGAATTTGTATCAGCCCAAGTGTCTGATGAGGCTGAGATAGGCCGAAATGATCATAACACTTTATTGATACCGATTCGAGCACGGGAAGTTTAGCGAGTTTGTCCTCCTAGGCCATATATTTGGCCATTTAATATATATATATATATATATATATATATATTATATATATATATATATATATATATATATACAGGGTGGTGAATCGTCAAACGGGCCATAGGAAACTCAATGGGAAATTCTAAATTGTTGAATTCCTGCTTCCCTAATTATTTTACACCAAAAGCCATGGGAAACTATTTGTAGAGGACTCAAATATGTATCGAAAACAACTGTTAACATTATTCTACGACTTAAAGGTATTCCAAAATTTTTGCTAAAATATAATACATTTTTCTGTGAAAAAATATGTATTACGTGTTGCCTTTTGTCATATTATTGTTTCTGATATTTGACAATATTTAAATCAATTATATTACATTTATCTATGATTTAAATGGCCAAAATTTTGTGATTTATTGTTAAAAAAAAATTAAGTTGATTAAAAAATGTACTCAGTTGAGGAGAAAAAAGCAATAATAAAAAATTTTTATTCATGTTTTATTATAACATTTGTTATAGTTTTATGTTTATAAATTATCATATATTATTATTAGGAATAAAGACCACAGTAACAGTATATTGGAATTCATTGAATTGTTGTATAACTTAACTTAACATGGAATTAAATTTTAGTGAATTAGAATATCTTACGTTAAATAAAGATCCGGTAGTGACAGGAAAAGGTTCGCGCTATTGCCTGAGTACAACATTATGCGATTTTTCGTCAACTGAGTACATTTATATTGATCGATTTGTAAACAATATAATTTATTGTTCACAAAGTAATAATGTTCATTAGTAGTAGTATTTAGTAAAATTCATTGTTTATAATTTAATCATAAAATAAAAAAATTGACAATTCAAATTGTCAAACATCTGACATAAATATGATAAAACACAAACGTCCTAATATATATTCTGGCATTACGTGTGGCCTAACTTTTAGGGGTGGCCTGAAAAATGTATTATATTTTAGCAAAATTTTGGAATACGTTTAAGTCGTAGAATAATTTTAACAGTTGTTTTCGATACATATTTGAGTCCTCTACAAATAGTTTC
The DNA here is from genome assembly GCA_918026665.1 of Diabrotica balteata. NCBI lineage: Eukaryota > Metazoa > Arthropoda > Insecta > Coleoptera > Chrysomelidae > Diabrotica > Diabrotica balteata. Next base: position 3,815,854 of record OU898284.1, read on the forward strand.
CCATGACTTTTGGTGTAAAATAATTAGGGAAGCAGGAATTCAACAATTTAGAATTTACCATTGAGTTTCCTATGGTCCGTTTGACGATTCACCACCCGGTATATATATATATATATATATATATATATATATATATATATACATATATATTGGAATAATAATTACATATACAAAAAAATTAGCATAGTAATATTATGATGTTTAATTAATAAACTTACTTAAATAGTGGCTAAAGAAATAATTTATAAGTCATATACTAGCAAATATTATTAAAAAATAATTATATGGGAGTATTTTTGAAAATTTAGCATAGCATAGGATTAAGTGTTTAAAAGATTTTTTTATTTTATTTTATTCTATAAATAAATATATTTAAGTGAGCCTTGTGTATAGGCAACCAAATATACACTGTCTATGACATGACGATGCCTATTTTGAACGAAATAAGTGACAGATGAAAAATGGGATTAAAAATTAGTTTGGAATTTTAATTTAAATATTATTACAGATGTTAAATAGTGATAATATATTAATGTAAGATATTTAGTGTATATATAATAGTGTATTCCGATCTGAAGAGCCAAAATGTCCGTTAAATTATCTATAGAAAGCAAGTAATTTTCTGGAAAACGTCAATATGACTATTTGCATAGTAGAGGATTCGAGAACTTTCATCTATGGATGAGATGAAAAGTTTAGAACATGATTTCTTTCCCGATAATTCTGGAACCCTGAAAAGATATATAAATGATGTATTTTAGAGAAGGGGGGATTATTAAGCCAGTTACAGATTATTACTAAGTCAGTTACAGGGGATTATTAAGTAAGTTACAGTTGATTAGTAAAGTTAGTAAAGTTAGAAGATCATTAAGTTACAGAAAGTCATTAAGTTACAGTCAATTATTCAGTTATAGTCAATTATTAAGTGAATTAGTTAGAAGAATTTAAGAATTAAGTTTAAGAATCTTGATATGTCGTTTTTTTTGTTGTAACATTAATAACGTTAGGACCACTTATTATTAATTCTTTCTCTTTTATTTTTATCTACTTAGTAGATGACGACTAAAACCATGACCTATTATTGCAACCTTATATATAATTTAGTTAAATTTTGAACACCTTGAGAAAAGATCATATAAAATGAACACCATAATGGAATCATTAATTATTTCGCCTCTTTCCATTTCACGAAACTTAAAAGGACGATATCCTATTCAGCACAGGATAATCCCATAATTTAGGGTCCTTCTTAATGATTACTTAATACCGCCGTTTTCGCAAAAACCTTCCTTGGCTATAATCCTGTTTTACTCCAGTATTTTTATAAATAATGACAACATTTTTATTAGTATTGGTGATAAATCCTTAATTAAAGCCTATACGTAACTATATTTATAATAATCCTTCCAACTTTAGTAATTATTACAATATTATAGGGGCGACAACAATATATATTTTTTTTAAATCAAATTAAGTTTATGGAATCTACGTGAAGCTGTATACAGGGCGCGAAAGTTGTATATTGGGTGTTGGGCGATAAACAGCCAATTAGACATATCTCGAGAACTAATTGTAACTGAATCATGAAAATTGGATTGAAGGGGATTTAAGAGTGTCCTATTTAATGAAAATATTTTCTTCTATTTGCTACTTTCGTTTGTACTGAAAGTTGCTTATTACTAGAGACTGGATTATATGCAAAATACATGTGCATATATATGCAGCATATTTGTGGGTTTCTTTATAAATGCATATGCTATTCATATTTACTTGATTAAGAGCATATTGCCACATATTTGAAAATATCACATAAATAAAATGGTTTTCTATACATATTTAGATAATAGTTTCTTGGAATTATTCATAGCAGGTACTAGGTAAGGTAAGTACGAAATAATTTTGTTACAAATATCTACTAAATCTATAAGTTTTATTGTTTGGGAAAACCCATCTGGGTGAAGCGAAGTTTTAAACCGAAATGAAGGCTTTTGTTTATTGCGATTAATAAATAATATCATAATCAATGAAAGCTTTAACGAAGTTATTAATATGGATCCCTCGCTAGTGTCAAATTTTAGATTTGCGCCAATTACATCCTGTGATGTTAAAAGATCGTTTTCCTCATATAAACACATATTAACTGATAGAGGGCATAACATTACTCTTAAAAATATTGAACATTTTATGATTATACACTTCTCCAAGAAATTAACGCACCATTTCAATAATCAGAAATCATCAGAAAAATGTTGAAGTACAGGAGAAAAAAAAAAAAAATAAATAAAACGGAAAATTCTAAAAAAATAATGGTACGAAAAGTAAACAAAAATATGAAAAAAAGTCCTAATAACGAGTGTTTCCACCTCTACTATGTATAACAGCCTCACATCGTTGGCCATACTTAAAATTAATTGCCGTATTTCATTTTGGTCTATTTCTCTCCAAATCTGCATCAGTCTCTCTCCCACTTCCTGTAAGTTGTTTGTCTTAATCGCCTACCAAGTATATCAAAGATATTTTCAATCGATTTAAATCCGGACTATGTGCTGGATATTCCATAGTGTTAATTTCTACCTCTTCTAGATAATTTCTGACGATCTGTGCAGCGTGAGGTCTGGCATTATCTTGCATTAGTAAAAAATGTTCAACGATATAAGGAGCAAATGGTACTATATGTTGCTCCAGGATCTTCAATATGTACCTTTCCGCTGTAACAGTTCCATTTTGTATGACCACTAGGTCCGTACGTGCGGTCAAAGAAATACCACACCACACCATAACGGATCCTCCGCCAAAAAATGTGGTGTGTGAGAAGTGTTACACTGAGAATATCGTTCGTTGGGTCGTCGCAACATACGAACACGTCTATCGTTATTGTAGAAACAAAATCGGGATTCATGAGTAAATAGCACTCGTTCCCAGTCAGCCTCTAACCAATTAACGTGTTCTCTAGCAAAATGTAGTCTCCCCCTTCGATGCTCTAGAGTTAATAGAGGACCTCGGGCGGCAATCCTAGGTGTTAAATTGTATTTCCTAAGTCGCTGGAGAACAGTTTCATTACTAATTTGTATAGCAACACGTCTCGAAGCTGAATTTGTAGACTTCGATGTGTTACAAAATGTTGTCGAAGAGCAGAAATTCTTAAAAATCGATCTTGAATAGGGGTAGTTACCCGGTTTCGTCCTTGTCCTGGTCTGCGAGTATGATATTCTGTTTCGAGGAATCTTTCTAACACCCGTGAGACGGATGTGTGGGACACATTAAACCGACGACCAATTCTTCGGTAACTCCAACCTTCTTCCGACAGTATCACTGCTTGGCCAGATACATCTCGGGTTAAATTACGTGATTGACGGTCCATTGACGCTCCAATTAACAATAATCAACAATTAAACACTTGGAAATTAGTATATTTATAGAATTAGTACATTTTTTGCTTCTTTTTGTTTTGTTGCAAAATAAACTATAGCGATAAAACACAGTCAATAAATATAGAGTGTACGAATAGCATATACAAGGGGCTTGCAAAATATAACATTAAAATGGAAATTTTTATTAACGATAATAAAATATTTTAATATTTCAAAGTGGTGCGTTAATTTCTTGGAGAAGTGTATATTGTAACAGAAAGAACGAGGACATTTTCTTATGAATTTTCATTTATATTTTTTATTAAATGTAGTAATAAATAAACACTCTCTAAGTTATACTATAATTTTATTTCTCACCAAATCTCAAGCCTTAAAAATTAAAAAATATTTTTTTTAAGTGCATATACAATGTTTTTCAGATAAAACTATCCACCATAAATAACTTTTGAATCTCTAATTTTAAAAAAAAACGCAAAAACACGTCAATTAATATCTGAAGGGGGAGACATAATATCATATTAAAGGTTGCTGGAAAATGCACTCTCTCACCCCCTGTATCAACCCTTAATTTTTTTAATTACTTCCCCTTTTTTTATTTTATGTTTGGATTCTCCTTTTTGTACTGATTTAAAAAATGTATAATACCTTTGGCTTGAAGTAATTAGTTTATGAGATAGACAATTTTCGTGTTAACAAGACAGTATCTCCCTCACCTTAATTGACTGTAACAAAATAGGTTGTAGCATACTTTAAACTCTTTAAATATTTAACCGTACTATTTGTAGTACCTTTAAAAACCAAGAAACAAAAAAATTCACTTTTGACATCACAAATTCACTTTTGATATCATTTTTACATTTGATTTAATCGGTTAATAGCGACAATCTGTTATAACTTGTAAGTAACAGCTTATTTTGATACGTGTGCAATTTGATCGCAGAAATGGTGTACACTTTGCAAGAAAGAATCGAAATTGTAGGTTTATACACAAAAATAATAATTGTGCAAGAGCTGCTGCTAGAATTTTTAATGAAACACACCACAATAGACATGCAACTCATAAGTGTGTGATTGAACTGATGCAGAAAAAATTAGATCAAGAGGGTCAGTTTGCAATAAAAAACATAACCGACAGGAACTTGTAATTAAAAAAGCAATCCAAGTACTTAGCTGTTTTAGGGCAAGTTAACTTAGACTCTTAACAATCACAGTCACTGTCAACAATAAGCAGAGCAATCGGTGTTTCATCTTCTACAGCCTTCCGAGTCCTCCATAAATTTAAGTTTTATCCATATAAAATTAAATTAGTACAAGAGTTAAATGAAGAAGATTTTGATTGTCGTCCCGAATGTTGCGAATTAATGATAAAATGCATCATTAACAATCCACAATTGTTAAATAATATTTGCTTCTCGGATGAATGCGCATTCTCATTAAACGGTTTGGTGAACAGATATAATTGCCAATACTGGGCTGAGAGTGATTTACATATTGTACGCGAATCTCACACACAGCATCCTACGTAATCACATTATCGGACCCTTTTTTATCACTGGAAACTTAAATGGTGCATCGTATCTTGAATTATATAGGCAAGTGGTTGATTGTTAGAACAATAGTAGCAAATGATGATAACCTTTCCGATGATTTGGTTGTATTTCAACATGATGGAGCTTCTCCACACTTTGCTTTACCTGTGCGATAATTTTTAAACGAAACGTTTCCCGGTCCTTGGATAGGTAAAAGACGACAAATGATCGATTGGCCACCTAGGTCACTGGATTGAACACCCTTAGACTTCTTCTTATGGGAGTATTTAAAAACAAAAATTATGCCACTCAACCAGAATATCTAGATGATTTACAACAAACAATAGAAGATGAATGTCGACAACTAAATGCAGACGTGTTAAGCAATGTCAGAGAAGAATTTCAAAATAGATTGTACTATTGTATGGAAGTGAAAGGCAGCCATTTTGAACAATTATTGTAAAAATTTTTAGTAGTGAAATGTTTGTTCTAAATGTGTGTAATAAAATTGTTAAAAAATAATTTTTTTTCAATCCAATTTTCTTGCTTTTGTATTTACTTTTCTCATAAACTAATCACTTCAAGTATCATGTATTATACATTTCTGAAATCAGTACAAAAAGGAGTATCCTAATATAAAATAAAAAGGGGGGAAGTAATTAAAAAAAATAAAGGGTTGATACAGGGGGTGAGAGGGTGCATTTTCCAGCAACCTAAAAATGATATTATGCCTCCCCCTTCAGATATTAATTAAAGTGTTTTTGCGTTTTTCCAAAAAATTAGAGGTTCAAAAGTTATTTAAGGTGGATAGTTTTATCTGAAAAGCACTGTATAAATGCTTATTGCATATAATAAAGACATATTTGGTTACTTTTTAAGTGCATATTGCATGCATATTTTAACCATTTTTGAGTGTGAGATTGTTTCTCTCGATGAAGGGCGCAGCCCTTCTGGAATGTTTATGTTGTCTAAAGAGAATAATTTGTGTTTTGTTCGGGTTCGGTGGAACTCGCCATCTACTGGCCTGAGGTGATTTTGAGCACACCGAAGAACAGAATCAATGGTTCCCGCTGTTGTTACTAGTGCGGTGTCATCTGCGTAGAGCAAAGTAGTGTTGTTGGTATAATTAGGATTAGGAAAGTCGCTATTGTAAATAGTGTTAAGAATAGGAGCCAGTACAGAGCCCTGGGGTACTCAGGCTGTGGGAGTAAAAGTATCTGAGAAATAACCTCTCTCTCTCACCCTTATACGCCGATCAGAGACATAATATTGGATAAGTCTGACGAATGAAAGTGGTAGGATAATGTTCAGTAGTTTCGTGACCAGTCCCATATGCCAAACTTGGTCAAAGGCTTTTTGAACATCGAGAAAAATACCTAATGAAACTTTGCCGTCGTTCAGACTTTGAGTAATGTGAGTAACGATTTTAGTCAATACCGTGTTAGTGGAGCACCCTTCTCTAAAGCCGAATTGAAATGAGGGAATGATGTTGTGTCAACGAGTCTTTTTTTAGGATCCTCTCAAAGACTTTAGCTAAAACAATGGTGAGTGAAATCGGCCTGTAAGAGTTAGGATCGGTGCGGGGTTTGCCCTTTTTTAAGAGCATAATTGTATTGGCTTCTTTCTATTGTAATGGAAAGTAGCAGAGTTTTAGAGTGGCATTGATAATATTCGTTAAATAGAGGTAGATACTCGGTGGTAATTGTTTCACGCAGCTCCTGGCAATGTTGTCAGTACCCGGTGAATTCGATGTGCCAATTCGACAAAATTTTTTGAGGGTTTGTTGATCCACGGGCGCCATGATAGGATGATCATGCGGCGCCTGAGGATCGAAAGGGGCGCCGAGTTGTCTGTTGATGTCTCTTTCTGCCGTACGCAGGAAATTGGAGTCAAATCTAAGATTATTTGGTGTGATTAAAGTGTTTTGTAAGTGGGTTTTAAAGGCGTCTGCCTTTTGTTGGTGTGTGTTTAGAATTTGATTGTTCACCACAAGATGAGAAGGATTGTTTGTTTTTTCTTTGGTTAGGCATTTGAATTTATGCCAGTACGTTGTACTACTACCGAGGCAATATTTATATTTCCCACTCGCCTCCCCTCCACTGGTTTGGGCTTGAGGGGGCGTGTCGTTGTTTGTAGTAACTTTTCTTTCTTCGTGTTTGACGGGAAGAGCGTTTGTGGATTTTCAGTGGCTTCCCACGGTCGGCGATTCTACAGATCTTCGCGGACAACCGATAACCACGGACGGCAACGCACCGCAGACAGAGCTCTTCCCACGGTCCGTGACAGTCTGTGTAGGTCCGTGACAGTAGTATTTGATTTAACGCAGTGATGCCACTCCTCACGATTTATCGTGAGATCTCACGAATTGAAGACAAATCTCACGATCTCACGATTGACGTCTTATATCTTACGATTTCTAAAATTTTTAGGATGTTACTAAATCTAAAGATAAATAATGGGTACCTAATAAAATTTATACGAGAAAATCAGCATTTTTAAAGTGCTCTTAGATTGTCACCTTGAAATATTCATAAATCAACTATATTTTTATACAAAAATGCTTGCACTACTCCAATTAGTATACACAAAATAATATAAACAAAGCTTAAAAGGTTCTTTATTGCTTTGAAAGTGTAAATATCGGTCCATAAACAACTGAAGTTTATGTATATTTTATCAATAAATATCAAGAATAGCCGGAATTTTGTATTAAAGGATCAACAGACCAAAATGATTTAAGTGTGTGTTCGAGATATGAAACAAATCAGCAATTGCATATAACAATAACTTTATATTCCATCTTCAATAACTTTGAAATCCTACAAGTACCGATAAAATGTTAAATCTTCAGAAAACAAAATGTTTATGTATACCTAATATATACCTATTATACTTAATATTCTTGGGTAAAATAGGTTTATAATTTTCATTGAAGTTTAAACTATAAAGAATGTTTATACATTGCCTAATATTGAATCGATAAATCCATAGCTTGCAGTATATAGATATAGGTAGGTAGGTAATTTCCTAAAATAATATCTGATACTGGTGGTTCCCCTAAAGTAGACCCTTTTCTAGTACACTAATTTTTAAGTATGTACTTATACATTAATTAATATATAACAATACAAAGTATTTAAAATAGTTTTGTATAATTATATATCATTTAAAAACTCCCATTTCTTTCAAAATTCAACTGTAGCGAAATCTCACGATTTCTTACGATTTATTTACAAATTTAAAAAATCCAAAATAACTTCGTTTGTCCATTCCATTTTTTAGCAAAAAACTGCAAAACAACTTTGACAACACTACAGACAACTACTCGTAAGAGCGAATAAAAAACTTCTGACTTGCATTTGTCGTCTGTTAAAACTTTGAGCCTTGATACAGTTAAAATATTTAACTGTATCTATTACTTAAATTCTATTACTATCTAACTATTACTTAAACACCCTGTCTTGTCGTCCGGAGGCGTGTCAGTCGGGAGCTGACAGCCGTGCCGAACACATCAGGAAATTCGGAGATTGGTCCAAATACTTGGGAATTCCAAGTTTGGCCAAATCCGAATTTCTGATTGGCTCGATGCGGAGGAAATTCCACTTTTGCTGTGTGAAACAAAGGATTTGTTTTACATAAAAGCAGGTGGATTTTCTCTCATCGGTCAGTCGAGGTTGTCTCTTCTACTGTAGACCTAGTCGGTGCTATTATTGTTCCGACTAAGCTATTGTTTTATTTCTGATTTCCTGCATACCATTTCTTTTATTTCAGCATTATTGTATATTCAGACCTTGTCAGGCTAGAATATTACATATTTGTTCATGTACTGATTGGTTGCTATTTTATTTGATTATTTTGATTGTTTATTTTCTTGTATTTTTATCTAAGCTGTTCTTCCGTAAGTTAAGAACACTTAGAAATATTTATCTTGCCTTTTTTTATTTTATATATTTGATTTTGTGCTTTGTATCTAAGTAGTTCTTTTCGGTAAGTCAAAGAACACTTAGAAATATTTTCATATCGCATTATTATTCCTGATATTTTATCTAAGATATTTTCTTCCGTAAGTTAAGAAAATACTTATATATTTGTCTATTTCATTTTCCATTTTATGCTAAGTTGTTTCTTCTGTAAGTCAAGAAACGCTTAGCAATATTTTCACATCTTTTCTGTATTTGATTTTCTTGTTTTCTATTATAAGTTGTTTCTTCCATAAGCCAAGAAACACTTATAAATATTTGTGCATTTATCTTACTTCTTTATTTCCTGTTCTAAGTTGTTTCTTCCGTAAGTTAAGAGACACTTAGACGTATTTCTGTAATCTGTCTCATTTTTGCATTTCTTGTTTCATACTTTATTTTTCATTTCTAAGTCGTTTCTTCCGTAAGTCAAGAAACACTTAGAAATATTTCCATATTTTATTCTCACACTTGCATATTTCATTTTTCTATATTTCTGTCTAAGTTGTTTCTTCCGTAAGTAAAGAAACACTTAGGAACATTTCTCTTGCATTATATTTTTTGTATACCATTTTGATTTACTTGTTGTTACTAAGTTATTCCTTCCGTAAGTCAAGGATTATTTTTTACCTATCTGTTTTCCATCTTTGCTCTGTTACTTTGTAACTGTTCCTTGGAACCGTTACCTATAACAGATATTTGTTACTGGAACTGTTATTTATAACAGCAGTGGTATTTAACCCTTATACCAGCGGCAAATCAGAGATGGTCAATACCCGTTCAAATTCCGGGGATAGGAAGAAGCCCGAAGAGATGGCGATGGGTCCTACAGGCCCAAATGCCCCCTCTCGGCAACAGTCTGGCCTGTTGTATTTTCAATAACATTTTAAAAACTTACTCCATAGTTTTAAAATTATTCTATACAAGAACAAACGATTCATACCACCAAATGTATTTTTTATAATGTAGTAAATTATTTTATAGTGAAAAAATAGTTTTTTAATGTAATTTGTTGTGAAGCAATAATTTTTACACCAATTAATTCCCTGTACATTACTGCAATTCCCTGTTAAACCTATCAGGATTCGCGGAGCGTATATGATAACCATGATTCCATCTAAACAAGAATACAACTAATAATAGAAATTGGCGTCGGTCTGCTAACAAGCGAAACGCCATCCTACCTTCCACCAATGAATTCGTTAGTGCGGAGATGTAAACAGATGTAGATCCTAATTGAGCTCCGGGGACATCGACGCTTTTGAAGGAGGACTAAGGGGGTTAATTGACCCTAAACGAGACCACATACTGGGCCTTTTCAAAGCAACTTGGTTATCCTCGTTGGACTTATTGGTTTGCAATAAAGTTGATTACTGTGCAATACACTACCGTTAAAATTTCGTTAAGCAATAACGGATGACGTTAGTTCTAATCAGTTAAGTGTATATGAGGATACAGTATAATATAAGCCATTGGTGTAATTACTTAAAAATAAAAAATTTGATACAAGAGACACTCCAATCTTTTTCTTCTTCTTGATGTGTCTATCCTATATTGCTATATATTGAACAAAATTTAAAACTCACTCACCTTAATGATAAATCATACTAACTAGCCTTAATGATTAATTAAAGAAATAATATTCATCTAATGTTTTCTTAAATTGCTATTTTTTGCATTTTAAATAACTTTTAGTTGTTTCCATCTTATTGTTAACGAACGTGCTCAAATATATTTATATTTTAACATGCATTTTATTGGATATACATATACATCAGCAAAAATGATATTTTAATGTCAATTTTATTTATATATATATATATATATATATATATATATATATATATATTTATTTATATTATTATTTATATGATATGTTTTGTATTATTTATTAAACGTCTATAATTATTTTAGGCTTTTGTATTTAAAAATAATCATTATTTGACCGAGAAATGTCAGTTTTGAAATCCGTTATTGTCATGTCTAATTGGCAAATCCTTTTCAAAAAGTGCTAATAAAAATGCCAATACTTGTTTAATGTATGATGAGAATAATATAATTACAGATCCTCAAGAGGTAGCATAAACTTTTAACACATTTTTAAAAAATGCCCCCATTGATATCGTGTCGAAAATTCCATGTATTATAGTGGACAAAGACAGTCAGTCAGTTATTACAGATCATGAAAATTTCTTTCAGTTGTACTCATTTACTGGGCAGAAACTAATCGAACTCCTGCAGAGTAAACTTGAAAACAAATCCTCAAGTGGTTTTGACGAGATACCTGCATTTTTGGTGAAAAACGTTTTACCATCAATCTTTTAACTTATCTCACCAATTTGTCTTTTTGCGACGGGGATTTTCCTAACTATTTAAAGACAGGCAAAGTAGTTCTCATTTTTAAAAAAGGAGATCCAAAACTGGTCAGCAATTATAGGCCTATAACAATTCCCAGTATATTTTCAAAGGTATTGGAGTATGGATATTTAAAGAGATTAAATGGTTATCTAATAATCAATAATATCATAACTATAAATCGACATGGATTTCAAGAAAATAAATCTACTAATATGGCAGTCTATGCATTTTATGCTCATTTAACCAGTTGGATTGATGCAGGCAAATGTCCTATTGGAATATGTCCAATATCAAATCTTCAGAATTCATATCCGAAATTGGACAGTATAATTTTATCACCCAGTAGACCGAATGAATTTATTTGTTATTAAATACACACACGTAGTTAATTAAGTTACATGCGGATTTGGTCAATTATCCAAAATATAATTTGGACATCAGTCAAAAGTGCTGACAAAGTTAAATAATTTACATAAATTAGACACACATATCACGCGAGGCCCGCGAATATATTGACCCAATTAAAACTTATATAAAACTAATATCTCTTGCCTAGAGAAGCATTCAATCAATATTCACTCAACAAACTTGATAGTCTTCAGCGATCAACTGCAACAGTCTCTACTCACAGTAATGCTGGATCAACACCCATAGTGTACGTCTCATCAATAAACTCTGCTACTATTATTTGGTGTTTCCATTACAACTGAACGAACATCTCCACTAAGCCAACGAAGGGGATTTGTTTCATGGTCCTTCGAGCCGGATTGTTCGTTGATGTTGTGATCTTAGTAGGGCATTTGACTGTGTCAACCATGAAATATTTTTTAAAAAACTAAAACAAATAGGTATTATAGGAAATTCTTTACAGTGGATTATGTCATTTCTAAACAATAGACAACAATATGTGAGCCTGCAGATGAGGATCGGGGATTATGTGACTATTTGTAGATCTAGTCTTGTTACTACAAACATGGGTGTTCCCCAAGGATCTATGATAGGACCAATTCTCTTTGTAGTCTACATTAACGACATTGTACAAGTGAACAGAGTGTACGGTGTCGTCAGGCAAGTTTTTGGGAATAACGATTGACAAAAGTTTTGATTGGAAGTTTACCACAAAGTTTATTTTAAGCTCTTATCACTACAGCTGTTTCGGCTGATTGCCTTTCTCAAGTGATCTCTTTTTGGCATGCGTTTACACTTTATAGTCTCTAATGAAATAGGTTGAGGAGGGGAGAACTGTTTGTCTCAAGTTGGTTATTCAGAATTATATCTGTGTCTTTTAATTTGTTGCTTTCCATAGATTCTAACAAAGATAGCTTAAGGTCTTTATTTTGAATGTGAAGAATTTTAAATTCGTCATTAAAAGAATGATTATGATCTAGAAGGTGAAGTGCGTATATAGAATCTGCTTTTCTATTATTGAAAGCCTTTTATGTTCTGCTATTCGTTTATTAAAGTTTTTATCAGTTTGACCGATGTAAGTTTTTAAGCAATCGCCACATTTAAGTTTGTACACACCACTGTGTGTTTTTTTATTTTGGCTCTTGTTGTTTTTAATATATTTGCCTAGGTTGTTATTTGTTCGGAAAGCTGGTGTTATTCCTTTCTCTTTTATGTGTTTGGCTTTTTTTGTTGATATTTTGCCTGTATATGTAATCGCCCAGGGTATACAGGCCACAGTTGTTTAATCATTTGCCCACAGTTGTAAAGTCCACCAGTTCAATAAATGCATTTAAGAAGAATCTTAGACAATTTTTATGTGAAAAAGTGTTTTATACAGTCGAAGATTTTTTTAGATCTTAGATATTAGCTGTATTTGATTTAGCTTTTAAATTCATTTCATGTCTTGTTTAGTCTAGTTTAGTGTTTAGTTTTTATCAATGTATATTTATGACTAATTCTATACAAACTATGTTTGACAGAAAGAAAATAAAGAATTTGAATTTAAATTTGAATTTATATATTGTAGTATTCAGTATGAGTTAATATAATATCTTTCAAAAATTAAATTAAAGTAGGTAGGGATTCAAATGATATCATATACTTTGGATTTACTTGATCTGTTTTAATATCAAACAATGCCATAATTTTCTTAGTAAGTCTATTCTATTTACACAAACCCTTGTGTCTCATTACTCATCGCCCTAAACAAATCTTGTTTTTCCAACAGGATGCACAATTCCGCGTATCTTGTTTTCAGCGCTGTGGTGTCTTTTACCAATTTAACACTGTCACATCACATAGTCCCACTCTCCTCTTACCCGAATACTCCAATTTTATTTGAATATATAAAAGATGCTGAAATTTATATTACTTTCGCAGTCGTGTCACCGTCTATCAATATTTGGGGAAGTAGTTTTATTTGACGTTTATACGATATAAATTTTATTGAATAAGTAAAATGCAGACACCGAAGTTACAAGAATAAAAATCTTTGAAAGAGTACTCAAACAGCATTTAATCTAATGTTTTTTTTTGTAATAAATATTATATATAATTAATATCCTATCTAGTTACAATTCTAGTTTCTATTGGGTTTTGTATTTCTATATCCAAATTTCCAATATAATGAGGTTATCATTTTATATAGTTTATATATAAGCATGAGATAGCAAAGATATGGAAATAGCAAGATCCAAATTCATCAAAATGAGAAAGATCTTAAGCCACCTCAACCTAAGCGTGAACCTCCGATGGCGCGCCACGAAATGCTACGTACTCTCTTTCGGAGTAGAAGGGTGGACGTTAACAACAGCAACTATCAAGAAGTTAGCGGCTCTAGAAATGTGGCTGTATCGACGCATACTAATAATACCTTGGACAGACAGAGTGACCGACGCAAAGTTATTAAGACGAATGGTTAAAGAGGTGAAATTGTTAACAACTGTTAAAAGAAGGAAAGCGTCATACCTGGGCCATGTGTTCCGTAATGATAAGTACAGTCTGCTACAGCTTATCGTGGAAGACAAGATTGAAGGTAGAAGAGGTTTGGGCAGAAAGAAGAGATCCTGGCTGAGAAACTTGAGAGAATGGTTTCAAATACCAGAAGCTGCGAACATAATACATGCGGCACAAAACAGAGAAACCTATTGTTTGATAGTCGCCAACCTTCGATAGAAGACGGCACATAAAGAAGAAGACGTTTATATATCTAACTGGGAGAGAAAGGGCGCTATGTACATTTTTTTTAGCACATTCTTACTAACTTTGTGCTCTACGTAGCAGTATAGAGTACTATGTCAAATTCCTCGTATTAACAAAGATCAGGACATAATTGAGGGAATAACTATATACAGTTAAAACCCAAAAACCACAGCCTAGCTGCACAACAAGAGATTCATCATGGTCAGACCAGATGGCTGAAACAAGACAGAAAATACCAATACAAGACGCCAGATATTATAGCTGTTTATCTTAAGGTATATCATTCAGAATTAAATTATAGATTAAATAATATAGAATTTGACATCCAAGATTCTAACGTGAGAATTAATATAAATAATATAATAAATAAAAAATTCAACACACAGTGTAAAAAACTAAATAATGTAATTTCCAATAAGTAGTAAAAAACCCAATATTCATTATACAAAAAGTTTTTCGAACCATACTTTATTCAATAGATTTATAAATTTAACAGATACTCAATTTAGTAATAGCGAGATACAACTTTTAGAGAAAGGATTTAAACACAACTTGCCCCAACATATTAATGAGAGAACTTTAGAATATTTAGGTGTAGAATGTGAAGTAGCGTTAAACAAAACTGCTAACAATATCGAAAAAAGTATAATTGCCAAATCTATTACAGATGTGTGTAGTGAAACAAAGAATTCCTGTTACAAAGAGAATAAAACAGCAATTTCAATTAAACATAAATCAATAGAAAACAACATAGTGTTTACAAATGCAGACAAAGGTATCACTGCTATTGCTATAGATAAAATAGAATATAATAACAAAACAATAGAATTCTTAAATAATCAAAATATTGAAACTTAACATAAAGATCCGACAGAAAAATATCAAAAACAAATTAAGCTAGTGTTAGAAAATTCAAAATCAATAGTAAATCCAATAGAACAGAAATATCTCAATATCATGAACCCACAGCCTCCTAAATTATATTCTTTCATTAAACTTCACAAACCGCATCACCCACTAAGACCTGTAGTTCCTTTTTATACAGCTGCGTCATATAAACTTTCAAAAAAACTGTTAGAGATTATTTTAGAACACACTAAATTTTCACCTAAATTTACCATAAAAAATACAATAGAACTAGTTAATAAAATACAACATTTTCAATTACCTAACAACTCCAGATTAAATTCATTTGACGTAAAAAATCTTTTTTCTAGTATCCCTCCTACAGAAACTTTTATTTTAGTAAATACCTTTTAGACCAAAATAGTACAAATCCAATAATTACATCTGAAATTTTACATCTTCTTGAAGTTTGCATAAACCAGGACTACTTTGAATTTAATAATCAAATATATACAAATAACAGTGCAGGACTTATAATGGGCAATCCTCTAAGCCCATTGCTATCAGATATTTTTATGGATCATCTAGAGACAAAGATTTCAAAACATCCCGTGTTCAAACAGTTTTTGTATTCTCGACAAACAGGCAACTCGACCAATTTTTATCGTAGTCAAAGTCTAAGCCAAAAAAAAACATTTACAAAAAAGGAAGGCTTATATCAAGCAGTGGAATGAAGTTAACTTTACGAAACAATTCATAAATTCTAAATTTCTATCCCACCAACATTTTAAGTTTGAAACATATGCATGCATATAAACAAAAAAAAAATGTTTTTACCAAGAAGCGGCAAATGGTTTTCCGATTAATGTAGAACCTACGCTGATATACTTTTATTAAACATTTAACGATGCACTATATGGACAGATTCCAAATATGAATAATCACGATTCCATAAATTCCTATCACGTTCCAATGCACAATGTCATCAAATCAGTAAGATAAGCAAGTTGATTATATAGTAGGTCAAGTGGATATATTGATTAGATAACGTAGACAATAATAGTGGCATAATGAGATGTTTGAGATTGAATCATTTATCTTTGTGCGTAACAAGAGTAAATTAATTAGGAAGGGGATGTTTGACTCTAAATTTAAATCAAACATGCTTGACAATAAACTGGAAGGTGTTCTGCAATAATAGTCTAAGTCACATATATATGGTTCAGAGTAAATGAGTATATTTTATCTACCTACTTTAAAAAATTCACTGATAGAAAATAAGGCTTTATTTTCACATTTTTATATTTTAATAATTACAGGCTACCTAAAAAACGTACAAAAGCAAAATAATTAAAACCAGTTTATTGAAAAAATAACTTAAAGCCGCTTAGACGGTTTTTGCAAAATTGTAAAAATATAAGTTGGTCATTTTGCAATAACCGTCTATCCCTCCGAAATGGTAAATAAACAGAAAAAAACTTCGAATTCGAGTTTATTAGTACATAATAGAAGTAACTGTTACTGATTAAATTCCTACTCGATTTAATCTGGATCAATCTCGAAATCAGGATTTAACCCAATTCCTTTCAAATCTTGTTCAAAATCTTCATAGCATCAGTGGTCAAAGTTTGTTGAAATTTTAGAATCCCAAGTTTCGCTAATATCCTCTTGAATTCTCTTGAAATATCCATCCTCCAAAACAGAGTTTCCCAAACTTATCTAAACCGCGACCCTCTTTTTGCTAAAAAATTTGTTCGCGACCCCCCAATTTCCTCCCACTCATTTATTCAATATTATTTTGACAGAAATAGCGTTCCTAAATTACAATTATCTGATGGTTTCTCAAATTTAATTTTACTTTAAAGTTTAAATCAAATACAATTATTGTATTTTAATACAATTATTTTAATGATTGCGATCTGTCCCAATAGTAATTAGTAGTAGGTACTTCTGCCAGAATAGCATTTACAATATTAAAATAGGCGAAGCTACATTATATATGGAAACCCGGTCAACGAAAATGTTGAGGTGACATGTGACATATGACAGCTTGGATGGACAGTCACAATCAACGAAAATATATTTTTTATTCAACGATAACCAAAACAATACATTTAAAAAGTAATTCGATAATTTTTTGACCATAATTTCAAAATTAATGTCTAAGTTAAGCTATAATCAAATAATATAGATGCATATAAGTTTATATTCTTTACTATAATAATTGGTTCAAGCGGTCTTGACTACGTCACACTCCTGGGCCAGCTGTCAAATGTCATGCGCAATATCATACCTTGTATTCATTGTACCATGGACACCTACCGAATTAAATCAGGAGGGCCTAAAAGGAGGACTTCGCAGATCGTGCCGTGACATCACCAATCAGTTTCTAAATTTAACGTGATATCACTACGCACACGCACACGTGATTTTTGGTATATTACCGTATAACAACCTAAGAAATTATTTCATAAATAAATAATATAATATAATTATTTTTTGACGGTCAATTCGTTGGTATTTTAATTGTAGATTTTTTTCTTCAAAAATAAAAGAAAATGGGAGTGTTTTGTCTTGAGTGTAATAAGGTGTGTCAGACCCAATCAACTCTTAATCGGCACAATAGAAACTTGCATAAAAAGTATGCAAATTATATAGAATATGAAAGTTCTAAAAGATATGGCTGCAGGGACTGTAACATGTTTTTTAATTTTTATAAAGACTTACATGCTAATTTACTGGAGAAACAAAACCGTGTTACAGATTTGTAGTACTTTATTTGGCAAATAAATATTTGACATTTTATCTGTCGGTAAGTTTATTCGGGACTGAAAGGCTACCATTTTCATCTGCCAGATAAATACTTAATCGGAGATGAAGAAACTTCCCTTATTTTATTATAGCGACGATCTTATTATAAATATAATTGGTGACGTCACTCCATATCTGTCAAGTGTGACGTCACGGCATATTTTGCGAAGTCCTCCTTTTAGGCGCTCCTTTTAAATCTGTGAGTAGAAATAATGGAGTGGGTGACGTGTGTCACCCATACCACTAACGGAGAGTTAAAAAAAGTAGTTTGTTACAAATATAATCTTTTAATTATTTGATTGTCAAAACAACTGTTTTATATCTCGTAATGTTTTAAAAACTGTCAGGATAAATAATATTTGTGTCAGTAATAATTTTGCTATTTTGGTCCAGAAAAGCATAAAAATGCAATTGAAAAATGTCCGGAAACAATTTTGAAATGTGTCATTAAGCCATCGCGTCAAATTTTAGTATCAGAGTATACGAATTATTTTTTTATCATGCCTGTCGGCTTCGCTGATGAACGTGTCGTCTCATTTTTCTTTGGTTTGAATAATTGAAAATATTGATCATGGCCGGTTACAATGAATATTTTACACTATAAAGCTTTACAAATACAGGTTCAATTATATTAAAAAAGCAATGAAAATCTAAAAAACAATTATTTTTTAAATCTTTGATAAATTTGATAGCGTTATGAATTTAATTTTTTTATTCACTGTTGCACGAACTCTCCCAATTAGAAACGTACATTGATACGTAATAATTCATGTATAAATATAAAATTTTGTATAACCTACTAATATTTTTCATGTATTGTATTAATTGTTTGATTGTAGTATTTTGTGAAATTAATATTTTAATAATTTGCAATCATTTAGTTACCCTACTTAAGTCTGGAAGAAAATTAATCAAATATGAGGAAAAAATACGCGCACAAGAATTACAACTATCTTACATCAAGCACTTTATTAAGCGATAACCAACAAATCGTTTATATAATTGCCAAATTGCTAAATCAAAGGTACAATAAACCTACCTATACAATTTCATTCTAAATCCAACAAATTTGACACTACCGCCACAGAATAAAAAACAATCAGAATGCCCACTCTCAGATGCCGCATTTAAAATGTCTCAACTTATACAGTCTTACACACTGAACTTACTAACGACAGGAGAAGCACACTAGCAATCGTACTTCACAATACCCATTCATTTATATAGAACTTATTTTTTCAGTAACCTGATAAACTCTTTATATATTATGAGAAAAGGCAGCAAATATTTGATTTCCACGCAAACAAATCCTATGTATCTCTTGAATACGTATTTCGACCATAATAGGTCCTCGTCAGAAGAGCTATTCATAGGGGTTCTCAAAGTGAAAAATCAATATTTTCTGCCTTTTAAGAAGCAACAATAACATGGCTTCATATACGGACGCAATAGCGACATCTAATTAGAAAATCGTAAAAAAGTTTCGAAACACAATTCAGATTTCTGCTTTATAATCTAAGCCTTCTAAAAATTGCAAGGCAAACAGACGTTGATAAATGATGTTAAAAGAGACATAGATTCCCCATGTCTCTTTTAACATCATTTATTAACGTCTGTTTGCCTTGCAATTTTTAGAAGGCTCAGATTACAAAGCAGAAATCTGAATTGTGTTTCGAAACTTTTTTACGATCTTTTATATATAATTCTCTAATTCTAAAAAACAATAGAAATGTATGATTTTGTACTTAAGCTGAATAACCATCATCAGTGGCATTACAGCTTGTCATGAGCCAAAGCCTTCTTCAGAACAATCTTTCATTCGCCCCTGTCTCTGGCAACTCTTCTCCATGCTTTCACTCCGATGGATTTTAGATCATCCTCTATGTTATCTCGATACCTAAGTTTTGGTCTTCCTCTGGATCGTCTTTCCACTTGTCCTCTTCGGTAAATTTTTCTGATCCTTGCATCTTCATCTCACCTAATTACATGTCCTATCCATCGAAGGCGTACTAATTTATAACATTTTACAACGTCAGGTTCCCCAAAACTTCTGTATAACTTAAAGTTGTAGCGTCTACGCCACAAACCCTGTTCTTGGACTCCTCCATATATTTTCCTTAGAATTTTTCTCTCGAAACGTTTAAGCTATTCTTGGCCGTTTTGTGTAAGTGACTACGTTTCTGACCCGTATGTTAATACTGGCCTTATTCTTCTTCTTCTTCTGGTTCCTATCCGTTTCGGATGTTGGAAATCATATTGGCAATCATAACCTTGCTCGCTGCGGCTCGAAACAGCTCCGTTGAGGTTTTCTTAAACCATGTTCTTAAATTCCGCAGCCATGATATTATCCTTCTACCGGATTCTCGCTTACCTTTGACTTTACCTTGCAATATAGACTGCAGCAGGGAGTAACGGTGCTGATTTCTCATAACGTGTCCCAGATATTGCAATTTTATGAGTTTGATCGTAAACACAATCTCTGGTTCCTTCTTCATTTTTCCTAGAACTTCCTTGTTCGTGATCCTTGCTCTCCATGATATTCTCAGCATTCTTCTATAAAGCCACATCTCAAATTCTTTAAGTTTTTTAATAGTGGTGTCTGTAAGCGTCCATGCCTCCGTCCCGTACAACAACACAGAGAAAACATAGCATCTCAAATGTCTCATTTTTGTATCTAGAGATATGTTGTGACTTTTGAAGATGGCGCTCATTTTGTTAAAGACCGTTCTTGCCTTTCCTATGCGGCACTTTATTTCCTGTACATTGCTCCACTGTTCGTTTATAATAGTTCCCAGGTAACAATACTGTTTTGCTCGCTCTATCTGCGTCCCATTAATGTATATATGAGCCCCGTTTATATTCTCCTTGCTGATAATCATTTGTTTCGTTTTGTGGGTATTAATGTTTAGTCCGTACTGTTGACTGTACTCGTTTATTCTGTCCATTAGCCTCTGAAGTCCCTCTAAACTATCTGCTATCACCATGGTGTCGTCGGCATATCTAACATTGTTTACTCTTTGCACCATTTAGAAGGATGCCTTCGTCTATTCCGTAAAGAGCCTCGTTAAAAATTTTCTCTGAGTACATATTAAATATCAACGGCGATAGGATACATCGCTGTCTAACTCCACGTAGTATTTTTATGTGATCTGTTTCTTCTCCATTAATTTTTATGTATGTGGTCTGATTCCAGTAGAGTTTTGAAATTATTCTGAGGTCTTTGTCATCAGGTCTGCCTCTTTTAAAATGTTTATCATCTTTTGATGTTGAACTCTGTCAAATGCCTTTTCATAGTCGATCAAGCACGCGTATACGTCCAGTTAACTGGCCTTATTAGTGTTTTATATAGGGTAAGTTTAATTTTATACTTAGTAGTCCTGAAACAGAAAATAATATAAACGACTTAAAAATAATAAATTAACAAATGCTTTACTGAAAAGTCAAAACAAATTCTATCCTAGAACTCAAAAAGAAGAGAAGATTAGCCAAAATACCGGGCAATTAATGCAGAAAAGAAGAGAAATGAGGAGAGACGGAAACTAGAGCCGATGAACTACAAAAATTAAATAAAGAAATATCCAAACCATCTTGTGCCCTTGCACAACATGCCATTTCAACCAAACACAGTATCGACTTCACGAATACCAAAATACTGTGCAAACAAAAAAATTATCATAAGCGATCCATCCTTGAAATGTGTCAATTTTTGAAACATCCGTCGTCCCTTAATAAGAGAACCGACATCGACAACTTGAGCCAGATATATCACTCTCTCATCATACAAAACAAATAAAAAACCCCTTACAATACAGCAACTTCATTTCCATTCGTCTTTCGATGTTTTTTTGTTTGTTTTGTTCTTTAAATAAAAAGAAAAAATAAATCCTTTTTTAAAAAGGTCTGTCCCGTTCCGCTCGCCTAATGTCCCTAATAATCGTTCCTCCTTTCTGCATTCCAAAGAAACACATGTAGTACATAAGCCACATGTGAAAATTATGATATCCTAGAGCTGATAGAAAACAATTGAAAAGATTAGTGTGGTTTGACCCTCGAAAGAGCTTAAACCAACATTTAAATGAAGCCATCGGTTAAAATTAAATGAATACATAGTGTTCTTTGTTGTATTTTTTTCTTTCGTTTCTCTCGGTGAGTTATTAATCTTAAATGTTAAGTTATCGTAACTGAACGTAATTTAACCCTGTTGGTTGTTAACTTATATTCTAAAATCTTTCTTATTTGCTATAATTTTTTTTCTATAATTTCTATTAATATCACTTATAATGCTACCTAAAGTTAAAATCAAAGCTTAATAATCATAAAATAGTTGGAAGTTATCTATGATTTTCTTGGTTCTTGCTCACTAATTAACATTAAATAACATTTAATTTACTTTAGACCACATGGTCATTTGCTGTGCTAATTTTATAAGTTCATATATGTTGTTAGTTACTTAATTGTTTATACAAAATCAGCGTATTATGTCCATTTACTTAAGTTTCATTCACATTATTGTTAATAACATTGACTGCTACATGTCTTTTTAAGGTAACAATTAACATCGTTTCTATGATTGTGTGGTTTCTCATATTGTACTTTTTTAGATGAACTGATGATGCTTTCAAAACTCGAAAGCGAAACGTCTTCAAAATAGATAAAGTAGCCTATCAACTTTGTCTTTTATTTCTCCACCTAGAGACCGATATAAGAACACACCACTCGTCTGAGTGATCCTTATATATATATATATATATATATATATAATATATAATATATATATATATATATATATACAAATAACACAGTTTATTAGGGTTGCAGTCAGAATCTTGGCCGGGATGTTAAAAAAACACTCTTTTGACTTTTTGTCGAGCTTTCGGAATGGTTTTATTCCTTTTTCAAGACACTGTAAAAGACAATTATGTAAATATTTGAAAAATATCACAATTCTTCAGTGTAACTTACTAGTCGTTGAGATTATTTTTGTAAGCATTTACACTCAACATTTATACCACACATTAAAATATACAATTATGGACATAATACATCATAAAATTTTTAAAATTTGTTGTAAAAATAGTAAAACTTGATTGATGGCATGTTTTACTGGTGTATATTAACTCATACAGAGAATGGAAAGAAAAAACAGTGTAATTAATGTGTAATTAGGTGTAATTGATGTTATCTTTCTTTACAAGAAATACTGGAGGCCCTTTGTCTTAATTTACAACTTCTTAAGTTATCACTAAGAAGGGCCTCCAGTATTTCTTGTAAAGAAAGATAACATCAATTACACCTAATTACACATTAATTACACTGTTTTTTCTTTCCATTCTCTGTATGAGTTAATATACACCAGTAAAACATGCCATCAATCAAGTTTTACTATTTTTACAACAAATTTTAAAAATTTTATGATGTATTATGTCCATAATTGTATATTTTAATGTGTGGTATAAATGTTGAGTGTAAATGCTTACAAAAATAATCTCAACGACTAGTAAGTTACACTGAAGAATTGTGATATTTTTCAAATATTTACATAATTGTCTTTTACAGTGTCTTGAAAAAGGAATAAAACCATTCCGAAAGCTCGACAAAAAGTCAAAAGAGTGTTTTTTTAACATCCCGGCCAAGATTCTGACTGCAACCCTAATAAACTGTGTTATTTGTTTATATCGACAGTCACTAATATCCAGTATTTCTTATATATATATATATATATTATATATATATATATATATATATATATATCTATAAATTAAATAAAAATTATACAATGGATTACACATAAATCTAATCCACAGACATCCAATTTTAACAACGTGTTTACTTATTGGAATCAATACTACTTCCTTTACTAAATTGAAATGATAATACAAGATAAAGGTGTGGGAACATCACTTCAAACTCATAATTTTCGGGGGTAAACTTCCGTAACAACTTTAACAAACAAAATTAACAAATCGATTAGAACATAGATCGATTACTCCGCACTTCAGTCAAATAATTATATAAACCTGATTTTCCCGTGACCTATAAGAAAACCCATTAATGTTTTAAATTAAAACTTGGTGTAATAGGTAGGGAGGCGATATTAGCATAACATTGATTAAAAACGATAGAAAAGCACGTATTTTAGCTTCTTTTTATATATTTTAAAGAACGAATAATATTTTTCCTTTTATTCTTCTTCCTACTTTATAAATAGGCTTAATGCCTGTTTTACTTCGGTTTTTAGCCTCAATTGACGTTGTCTGACTATCTTTTCCTCGGTCGTCCCAATGATCTTCTTCCATTTGGCGATTTGTCTCTTGATATTCGTAATATTCTATTTTATGTCAGTCTTTCGATGTGTTGATTCCATTCTACTTTTCTTCTTTTGGTCTAAGCGTTTATTTCCTCTATACCACATCTCGCTCGTATTTCCTCACTTCTTACTCTGTCTCTTAGAGTTTGGTTTGTAGTTTTTCGTAAGACTTTTATTTCTGTTGTTTCCAGCAGTCTTTGTGTTTTCGCCGTATCTGCCCTTGTTTCCACTATGTAGGTCATTATCGGTCTTACTGTTGATTTATATATCCTGGTTTTCGTTTCCGTTGTGAGGTATTTGTTTCTCCAGATTATGTTGTTGAGACATCCTGCTGCTTTGTTTGCCATGTTCACTTGTTTTTGGACTTCTTCTTCCAATTTTCCGTAGCTTGACAGCTTGTCAATTCTGCTATTGTAGTTGTATGACAGTAAACGGGAAGTTCCTGAGGAGATAGATTTGATCCAATGAAGCAGAGATATGTGTATGAATGTTTGTTAAATAAAAGTGATGTAATATACTATTGTATTATTAAAAGTTATTTATACTTATTCGAGAGATATATTTATGAAATGTGTGTTATTTATTGAGTAATTGTTTTATGAAGGTGACAGTTTTATGACAATGAATAAGTTTAGATGTACAAATTGTGTGGGTGTGCAATTATTTTTCAACTTGTAGTTATCAAATCTCTTTAATAAAGTTCTATTGGCAAAATAGTAGATTATTGTAAAGTCAAGTAAATAAAATATTAGAATTAAAACAATTAAGGACAATTTAAAACACACTAGTGTTTTCTGTTTTAGTGTGTTTTTAAATTGTCCTTAATTGTTTTAATTCTAATATTTTATTTACTTGACTTTACAATACTCTACTATTTTGCCAATAGAACTTTATCAAAGAGATTTGATAACTACACGTTGAAAAATAATTGCACACCCACACAATTTGTACATCTAAACTTATTCATTGTTATAAAACTGTCACCTTAATAAAACAATTACTCAATAAATAACACACATTTCATAAATATATCTCTCGAATAAGTATAAATAACTTTTAATAATACAATAGTATATTACATCACTTTATTTAACAAACATTCATACACATATCTCTGCTTCATTGGATCAAATCTATCTCCTCAAGAGCTTCCCGTTTACTGTCATACAACTACAATAGCAGAATTGAGTTCTCCATTCAACAATACATAGTAGTTTCAACCATGTTCTACCATCCATCAATTAATAGAGTACCGGCATGTAAGTAATGTTTATTTATTTGCTCATTTATTAATTTATTACAATCTAATAGACTATTTTATGACAACTTGTGGGCCTTACCTTGTCTGTTTAAACTTTTAAAACTTTTATACCTTTTTATTCAACTTACTCTTTTTGAAATAAAACCACAGACATGTAATATTGGCATAATTATTGTAATTTACAACATCTACTTTGTTTATCTTTATTAGACAACACCCTAATATGGGTTTTTATCATTTCAGCATTTATTTAACTTTGTATCGAGACCTGAAGATGCTTTGCATATTATACAAAGCGAAACCGGTCGTCTGATAGTTAAATTAAATTGATTGTAAGTAAGTCTTATTTATTATTTCTTTACCTATTTGAAATGGACTCACACAAGCAACACATTCATGATTTTAATTACTATTAATTCTCGTAATAGTTCATTATTTGTTTAATTCGCCACAATTTATATCATGTTAAGTGACAAATCCCTCCTTCACTTTTATGCCCTGTGCTGGTATTTGCGAACCGTTCTTTCTAGTTAACGTTTTTCAGGCCATTATTCACCGTACTATTTTCTTCTTTAAGGTTTTATAATTGGATAATTTTATTATCAAATATTTACCTTTCGCTACCTATTTTAATGTTTCAATGTAATAATAAAGGTGCACGATACAACATCGCTGGTATTGTTTTTTTAATCTCACACTATGCAAGGGAAGGTTCATTTAATTATCAACAAAGTTAAATAAAGCTGCCACCTGTAATTTTTGCTCATGAAACTCAGCTGGAGAGTCTACGAAATTAATTTAAAATCAATTTACATTAAGGCAACGAACAAATTAAAAGGGAGAATACCTGTAGTTAGGGAGGTGACGTTAACCATTTATAAATGATTTGATTTAAGTGTGATCGTGTGTGATTTACATGATAGGACCTGAGTGATACCAATATCCGATAGGGGAGAGAATTTTCAAATATCTTCTCACTTCGAATCTCGCTAGATCCTTCTGATGATTATGAAACCATGTAATACGTAAAGACAAATTGAAATTTAAATTGAAAATAAATATTAACATTTATGTATACCTATTTATACAGGGTGGTCCTTAAGTAATTGTACAAAAAGAACCCGTAGATTCTACACTTTAAATTATTACGATTTAAGCCAAATGTTGTTATGAAGCTATTTTCTTGTGGCATTTTAAATAAATTACTATTTAAGTGGGAATAAGCCACAATTAAAGATAAAAATACGTTTATTGACGTTTCAATTTCCACTTCGGAAATCGTTCTAAAATTCTTCTTCTTCAAGTTCCACTCCTATCGGAGATTGGAAATTATTCTGGCAATTATAATTTTATTGGTTACTAGCCTGAATAGTTCAATTGAACTGCATCCAAACCACTCACGGAGATTGCGTAGCCACGAGATTTTACGTCTTCCTACGCTTCTTCTACCTTTGATTTTACCCTGCATTATATTCCTTAGTAGTTCGTACTTTTCACCTCTCATGATGTGCCCCAAGTATTCCAATTTCCTGATCTTTATGGAATTTAAAACTTCGCATTGTTTTCCTGGTTGTTCGAGAACTTGTTCGTTTGTTTTGCAATCCATCCATGATATTTTCAAAATGCGTTGGTAACACCACGTTTCGAATGCTTCTAGGTTTTTAATGTTGGATTTTTTAAGTGTCCAAGATTCAACTCCATACAAAAGGGTAGAGAAAATATAACATCGAAGCATTCTTATCCGGAGCGATATATTGATATCGCGATTACAAAAGTTTTCTCATTCTATTAAAAGTTGACCGCGCAATTTCAATGCGGCATCTTATTTCTTTTGTCTGATCAGTATCTTCTGTGATCCATGCTCCAAGGTATTTGTACGAAGATATTTGTTCAATTTCTGTATTATCTAGTACTAGCTTAACTTTGATGTTTTGTGCTTTTGTAAATACCATGAACTTGGTTTTCTTCAAATTGATTTTTAGTCCATAATCGTTGCAATATATATTCAGTTGTTCAGCAAGGTGTTGCAGTTCTTCTAGTGTTCCTGCCAAAAGGCCGGTGTCGTCAGCATATCTTATGTTATTAAGTGGCTCACCGTTTATTATAAGGCCCTCACTGATCTCGGCAAGCGCTAATTCTGAGATGGCTTCACTGTATAAATTGAATAACAAGGGTGATAAAATACACCCTTGGCGGACCCCACGGCGAATCTGGATATCCTTGGTCAGTTCGTTTTCAACTTTCACTTTTGCTGTTTGATTCCAATAGAGGTTACAGATGATTCTAATGTCTCTACTGTCTATGTTTTTATTTAATAAAATTTCTTTAAGTCGATTATGCTGCACTCTGTCAAATGCCTTCTCAAAATCAATGAAACAGGCATATACTTCCTGATTAATATCTAAGCATCTCTGCGAAAGAACACTTAGTGCAAACAGTGCATCTCGTGTTCCCAGACCTTTCCTAAATCCCATTTGTGTATTACTTATGCCTTCATCTAATTTCTTATGTATTCTATTGTGAATTACTTTTAAAAACAATTTCAAGACATGACTCATTAAGGCTATGGTGCGATGTTCATTGCACTCCTTTGCATTGGCTTTTTTGGGAAGCAGTATGAATGTTGATTGGAGCCATTCTTTAGGTATTATACCTGTTCTATATATGGTATTGAATAGATCCAAAAGAAGATCAATAGATTCAGTATTCACAATTTTAAGTAATTCGATAGGAACTTCATCAGGCCCGGGAGATTTACCATCTTTAGCTTGTTTCATTGCATATTCAATTTCTTCTCGTATAATGTCAGGCCCAGTATCATCCTTAAATTCTTTTGGTGCTTCTGTTCTTTCTTTGTCTTCAAATAGTTGTGCTATATATTGTGTCCATCTCTGCATTTTTTGGTTTATATCTGTTATAAGTGCACCCCTTTCATCTCTTAGTTGCCTAGTTTGAAGTGTTTTTCTCATTCCTGTTAATTCTCTAATTCTTTTATGCATGTTAAAAAAGTCATATTTTTTCTCAATTTCTTCTAGTTCTTGGCACTGCTCATGTAACATTCTCTCCTTAGCTTCTTTTATTCTCTTTTTTATTAATCGATCAGTTTCATTATATTTAATTGGATTTTTTCTTTTGAATGATTTTCTTTCATTCATTAATAGTAGTATTTCTTCAGTCATCCAATCTTTATGTTTTCTATTCTTTGGTTTTAAGTTTTCATTTGCTGTTTTAATTATTGCTGCTTTTATATTTTCCCATTTTCATTCATTTTGTTTTTTGTTACATAGTGAAAAATTCTTCTAATAATTAAATTTTATCTGACTCATTTATATTGACAATTCAGACATTCATTATGCATTTTAAAGTAGATGACTTTAAAATGATATTGCCAATATTGTTGAGTTGCGCTCCTGGGACTACTTTACTTATAAGATTCGATTCGAATGATGTATGAATAATGTATCCTCTATATGTTACAATAACTTTCTCTTTCAATATTGGTAACCAGATCCTACTACATTCTGCCGAGGAATTTGCGACACAATTGGCCTCATTTAGCACAATGGGAGCCGCTTCTTTGATTTTTCTTTTTTTACCATCCGTTTCTTTTAGGACTACATTTGAATTATTCCATTGAATCCTATGTTCATTATCCATGAATTTCTCTATTTTTTAATTTATATTAGATTGATGTTCACTTATTCTAACATTTAATGGCCTGATGTTTCACCTAAATAAAACTGATCGCATTCACAAGGTATTTTATAAATGCAATTCTTTGTCCTTTCTTGTTCATTGTTAGGTTTGGTTTTGGACAAAATAGATCTCAACATGTTTGTTGTTTTGAATGTTGTTGAAATGTTGAATTTATTTCCTATCCTTTTTTATCAGAAAAACTCCAAGGTCTTTAATTTTTGTTCAAACGTTCAAGTTCATTGCCATCGATAATACAAAGATGGTATTTTATTAGACTGTTTCCTAGAATAACTAACTACTTTGCACTTATTGGCATTAAAATTCAAATGATTTGCATTACACCATTCATGTACACGATTCAGTTCACTCTGCAGAAAATGACAATCATTAAGGTCGCTTATCAATGAATAAATCTTTAAATCATCGGCATAACATAAACATGGTGCAGAAATTGATTCACACAGATCGTTAATAAATAACAAGAACAATAATGGACCTAGATTAGAACCTTGTGGAACTCCTGAAGAAGCTAGGTACTTTTCCGATTTGTAACCATTATAAGCAACAAACTGTGTTCTATTTGACAAGTAAGACCTCATAAAAGTCACGGCATCCTCAGAAAGACCAAAGAGACACAATTTAGAAAGTAATACGCCGTGGTGAATTCTGTCGAATGCCTTCGTAAAGTCAGTATATATGACGTCAACTTGACTTCTATTATCTAGGGCTGCTGAGATATATTGTGTGACCATTAATAAGTTTGTCACAGTGGACCGATTGGAGACAAAACTATTTGATATTGAGGCAGCTCATTACGAGTGCGTGAATAAATACGATTATACAAAACTATTTTAACGACTTTCGATAGATTGCAAATAATGGAAATTGGTCTGTAGTTTTCTACCTGACCCTTTTCACCAGTTTTGAATATTGGGCACACTTTTGTCTCCTTCCAGTGACTCGGATATTCCTTGTTAAGAAGACATAAATTAAAAAATTTTAATAGTGCCACAGTTAAGGCACCTATACAATCCTTAACCAAAAAGGATGTAATATTATCAGGTCCATACGTCATTTTGTCTTTCAATTTCTTACTAGCAAAAATTACCTCAGACTCTAAAATAGGATAAAAATTTAAATAATCTTCGTTAACTGAGGAAGAGTTAGCCTTGAAATTAATATCTGATGACAGAAAAACACTCTTGAAAAATTCTACAAACACATTCACAATATGTTGTGGGTAGAAGGTAGTAATGTCATCATCACACCAGGAATTCTTGAACTATTATTTTTTGAATTTACATAAGACCAAAACTTCTTGGGGTTGATGGATAAAGCAATTTGGATATTCTCGACATATACATTGTATGCCAAACTGATTTTTTGATTTGACAAGGTGTCTTAACCGTTGAAACTCAAGCAAATCACAATGATTTTTGAATCGTTTAAATTTTTTTCTAAACTTTGCTTTTAATTTGATGTTGTGAATGATATCAGCATTGAACCAGGGGGGGTATTTATCGCTAACGTTTTTATAAACTGGAATATAACTTATTAAACACAGAAAAAATCTTATCATAAAAGTTATTTAAAGTTTCATTAACGTCATTAGAAGTATCCAGAGAATTCCAATCCGTTTCATACAGTTTCTCGATATAAAGCAGGAAAATTTGCTTTTTTAAAGTTGTAAGTTAATTGCTTCAAACCATCAACTTAAATTTAGGCTCTTTTACAAATATATCAGTAATTGTTATTAGAAGAGCTGGGTGATGAGAGTCTTCATAGACCAAAGGTGAGTCATCATGCTTCACTTCACAACTAAAATGCGATAAGACCAAATCTAGCAGTCTACCCAAATGATTAACAACATTGTTAAATTGTCTAAGGCCAGTAGAGCCCGCAAGACTTAAAACTACAGAAGTTTTGAAATCAGACATATCATTATCTATAAACCTTGAAACATTAAAATCGCCTAGTACTATACAGTCATTATTTAAGTGATCAAATTGTCCTAAGCAATCGAAAAAATATTCAAAGTCTACCAAACTGAATCTATCAGGTAAATAAACAACAACTATATAAAAATATTTGTAACCAATCCAGCACTTGACACTAATAAGATCAATTAGTTGAAATTGTGCGTCGAGAGCCGTAATGTCCAATATTTCAGATGTTATGAAATCTTTTAGAGATGTTTTGAGATGGTTTTTAATTGATGTTTGAGTAGTTTGATCAGGTTGTTGTATGGATTCATTGACATATCAACGAGCTTTAAATATTTTACACGTGACCTTCAGCTATTGTTATACAAAAGTGTTCATTTTCATATTCCAAATCCGATTATTTTTAGAGATAAGTATAATGTGAATCGTACATGAAACCCCTGTATATGCGCAACAATCCATTATCGCGAAAATGTTTTTTTAATCATATTTAAACAAACATCTATTTAATGAGTTTGCTTAATACGAATGTACGCCAACATTTCTTATTTACAAGAGATCCCTGTGTAACTTAAACACGCACAAATGTGAATCCAAATGTTGGAAATACTTCCCTCCAGGAATCTTGAAGAGTGAAAGTTAAGGATATTAAATTGTACTCTACCCTATATCCAGTAACCATATACACTAAATCCGATACGAGTGAAATTGGGATCAAAAAGGAAATTCGATATTTAAATGTATATAAACCTATTCTTGGAACTGAAAATCGTTGTACTACGGAATACGTAGAATATAGACGTATGGGGCGGCAGAAAAGTAGTCTAATCTAGTAAAATAATCGGTGTTTATTCGTCCGAGAAACTTAACATATTGTATCTTCATCTACATACAGTGTAGGTAAAAGTTTAGAATCGGTGTGATAAAATTTAACAGGATATCTAACACAGATATAAAATCATATTTTCAGCGAATAGGCAAAGATAACAATCATATTTCCCCTTGGTTTTCCCCTCCATATTTATCATTGACGCCCATTGTCCATTAGGGAGAAAATTAGTTCCGATCAGAGATATTTTAAACTTTGATAGTATACAAGGCAACTATCGAACACAGTGATTAATTAAATCTTGCCGAAGTACTTTCGATCAATAGATCATCTTCAGGGGCATTTAAAATAAGCCAAGAAACGTTTTTTTATAAGAAGGAAAATTAATTCACTTGGATTAGAAACTCCAAGTTTATCTGTTTGGGTGGGTTTTATATAAATGTTGTACTCTAAAGAATCTTTATTACGGGAAATAGTCATATCCAAGAAGTGTTCAACTTATTGTCAGATTCTGGTTCCAGAGTAAAAGAGATGTTAGGATGGAGGTTATTGAGATCATCCAGAATCTGTAAAGCATCATCTTGGGTTCCCTGTATGAGACCTATACAATCATCCACATATCTTGACCAAAAAACTATTTTGTTGTTGTTATCAACAAACTTCTGTTCTAAGCGGTCTAAGAAAATATCAGCTAGAAAAGGTGATAATGGAGATCCCATTGCTAAACATGTTGGTTGTTTATATATTTTTTGATTGAATTGGAAGATTGATCCAGACAGAATTTAAGCATAGTTAATATAGCATCTTTATCCTTTGCAGATATGTTGCAATTGTCTAGAAGGTTGTGTACTAAAGGTAATGTTTCATCTCTTGGTACAGAAGTAAACAAATTGGAAACATCAAAAGAAACTAAATAAAAACCCTCTTCTATCCTAATGTTATTTAAACGTTCTATTAGATCTAAAGAATTTTTAATGGAGAACTTAGGTTTAAAATTATTGATAGACTGAATTGTGTTGTAAATAAACTCTGATAAAATAGGTGGATTTAAGGAGATTTAAGATGATTTAAGATCAGATACATAAAAGCCAATAGATTAAGATGGGCAGGCCACGTGGTACGAAGTGATGAGGACAGACTGATTAGCAATGTGTTTTGGGAAAGACCAGATGGTAAAAGATCGACAGGAAGGCCTAGAAAAAGGTGGAAAGACGCTGTCAGGGAAGACCTGGAGAAGATGGAAGTAAGGCCATGGGAAATAATAGCACAGGATCGAAATCAATGGAAGGCAATAGTAAACGCGGCAAAAACTCACGAAGAGTTGTAAAAGCCAATGATGATGATGATAATTTAAGGAGAGTGGCTGGTCTACATAATGGCAATTTTCTTCCCATGTTACTAAAGGGATTTTATATTCCGTGCTGATGCATCAGTGGCTTGGTATCTGGTTGCTGAATGTTGCCCAAGGTATTGTGGTTGGCTGTTTTCTTGCTCCTATGGTAGTAGCTAGAAAATTCAAATAAAGATCAGTTCTCTCCCAAAAGAAAAGCCTGATCAGAAATAAAGCTTAGTATTCAGAGAGAAACGATCTCAGCAAAATCTCTGATCACAGCGTGGCATTATTAAAAATAAGTTTGTAAGAAAAGATTTTTATTCTTCTTCTTAAAGTGCCCTCTCCTCAATGTAGGTTGGCTACTACAATTTTAAACTCTTCTCTATCTTCAGCTGTTCTTATTAGCTGTTCAAAATTTAATCCTGTCCATTGTCGGATGTTTCTGAGCCATGATAGTCTTTTCCTTCCTAGGCCTCTCTTTCCTTCGATTTTTCCTTTCACTATAAGTTGGGCATATTGGTACTTATTATTTCTCAGTATGTGGCCTAGGTATGATGTTTTTCTAACCTTTACTGTATTAAAAAGTTCTCTTTCCTTGATTATTCTATGCAGCACTTCTTCGTTTGAGGTATGCGATGTCCATGAAATTTTGAGTATTCTCCGGTAGATCCACATTTCAAAGGCCTCCAATTTATTTACGGTTGATGTTTTAAGGGTCCACGTTTCAACTGCATATAGAAGAGTCGAGCAGACGTAGCATTTTGATAAACGTAGTCGAATTTCGAGTTTTATTCGAGAATCACAAAGCAGTTTTTTTATTTTTTCGAAAGATTTTCTGGCCTGTTCTATTCTCGATCTTATTTCTTGATCAGGATTTAGGCTGCTATCGATCCAACATCCCAGGTACTTAAATCTATTGACCTGTTCTAAGATGTGCCCATTTATTGTGCAAGGTTGAGGTACGTTTTGGTTTTTTCGGATTGACATCACTTTGGTTTTTTTAATGTTTATTTTCATACCAAATTGCTCATAGGTCGAGTTGGTCTTATCGATGAGTCGTTGTAGACCTGAGTCGGAATCCGCAATTAACACTGTATCATCGGCGTATCTGATACTGTTGATATTTACGCCATTCACCTTGACTCCATCCTTGGAATCCTCCAATGCTTCTTTAAATAGAAACTCGGAGTAAAGATTAAACAGCAGAGGCAACAGAACACATCCTTGTCTAACTCCTCTCCTAATTTCTACTTCTGCGGATGTGGAACCTTCGATCCTAACTCTGGCGTTTTGGTTCCAGTACAAGTTTTTTTTAAGAATTTGATTTTTTTTTCATCTAAACCGACTTATTGCAAACGTTCTAATAATAGGTCATGTCTTACTCTATC
This sequence comes from Diabrotica balteata, assembly GCA_918026665.1. NCBI lineage: Eukaryota > Metazoa > Arthropoda > Insecta > Coleoptera > Chrysomelidae > Diabrotica > Diabrotica balteata. The sequence continues at coordinate 3,850,635 of OU898284.1, forward strand.
AAATGCTTTTTCGAAGTCTATAAAGCATATAAATATATCTTTCTGTTCGTCGTAGCATTTTTGGGCGAGAACTAGTAAACTGAACAGGGCTTCTCTCGTTCCCATGCCGGCTCTGAACCCAAACTGATCGTCTCCGATGATTGTTTCGCACTTTCTATAGATACGATTATGTACGATTTTTAGTAGGACTTTTACTGCATGACTCATAAGGCTTATCAGACCGAACTCATTGCAGATTTTTATTAGTAAGATATTAAGGAAAGTAAGGTAAAATAAGTACATATATACAGTAAGAAAAAAAATAAAAGTTAAAATGATTTCAGCTTTATTTTATGAAAGAAAATATCTGCCACACAAAGAAAAACAATTAAAAAAACAGGCCTAAAACTAGAAGAAAAACTTACCCTTTTATACGGCTAAGACACTAACCAATTTAAGAATGATTGTAGCAATTGTAGTAGCTCTTTTTCTAACTTGTTTAGCTATGTTTAGCTATTTAATTTTAGCATGTGTTTTAGTATAGATAAATAAATTTTAATACATTAATTCTATCGATAAAGTGGCAGTGGAATTACTTTCCTTTAGTATAATAACTGCACATTCTTTAATTTTATTCTTTTTTTCTTTGTGAATTTCTAAATTCATAGATAAAAGATTTCAAGATTTTATTATTTCTATAAAAAAGATGTAACACATATACATCATCTGAAAAATATTAGCTTTATTCTAATATCTAATAATAAAAATACCAGAAATACTAAAAAGCTTCTATTTTTAACTCCATTAAAGAGAAGTCGAAATCTATCCATGTTAAAATGTCGCCCTCTCCTATTACTCTAATAAGTATTTTGTCTTTTGAAGTTGGCATCTCTTGTTTCTACCTTCTTCTGTTTCATGAAACATTAATGTTTTTGATTTGAGATCGGATAACAGAAATGAACTTTAAGTGACATTTAAATGTGAGCTTGTCATTATTTGAATTATTGATTCCCTAAATTATTTTTAGAAATAATTGATGGATTGTAAGAATATATATAAATTTATTGAAAGTAGTGTATTACAAAAGAGGGTTAAAATTACCGATAATTTTTATTGATATTTCGATCGGAATTTCGGTTTTTGATCTAAAAATCAGTTGTTTTTTACTTCAAATTATTTAAAACAAACATTCTGTACTTATGAAACAAATTATGTAATTCTTTTGGATGGCTAATCACACATTTGAATGGATAATAACTGAACTCTTTTGCATCACTGCAACCATTACACTTCTTTAGTTAATGTTACATATTTCGTTTGGTTTGCTATACTGGCAGCTTGAGTACTGAATATGCTGTTCGTCCACCATCTAATAATTTTCTGAATCTAGTTCAGAAACAACTGTAAGTAGCCTACATTTGGCGCAACTCAATGACTGTATTACGATTAAAATATATAACAATTCCGATAAAAATGAATACTAAAATTTTTATAAATTTGGTATGCTTAATTAGATTTTAACATTTTTTAATTTTCTACTACATTCTAACTCAGACACAACTACAGTTGTTCACTTCACTGTCACTCACAGTAGTAGTGACTGTGAAGTGAACAAGTGTAGTAGTGTCTGGGGGCTCGGGAGACTGAGACCTCGGAAGCCCTGAGGAAGTCATCAGAGAAGATGTCGAAAGCTCGGCCAAATGGATATCGACGCGATTCAACCCGGAAGACTAGTGAGTTTAATACTAATTTTTGTAATAGTAATAATCTTTAATTAATTAAATAAACTACACCTCATACTACAGGGTAAGATCGACGGAAAGAGAGGCCCAGGCCGACGAAGAACATCTCCGAGAATGGTATCAAGAAACCCAGCTAATTTATTTAGAGCCGCCGTGAATAAGGTTATTATTTCCAATATGATTGGATGCCAGTTGCAGTTAGACAGTATGAGAGTAAATTAGAACAGTTAAACAGTTGGACAGTTACAGTTAGCAGGACAGTATGAGAGTAAATTAATAAGACAGTTAGTTAGTGAATTCATTAAGAAGTTAGTCAGTAAATAGAACAAGCAGTTAATAGTATATAGTATGCAGTGATCAGTATTAGAGTATTAATTATACAGTACAGTATGTATATGGTGATTGGAGATTAGAAGAAATTAAATTATTATTAGGTGATTTAATTAGACTAAATTATGGTTATATGGTGATTGGAGATTAGAATTAGATTAAATGCTATTAAGAAGAAAAATATTTTAAATTGGTGGAAGCTGATAATTAAAACATTGTGGTGAATTTGGAAAAAAGTAATTTCACAAAAACAAGGATAATCGAGGCTGAAAACGAAGATATTAAGTGGTGATTAAACCCTTTATTTTGTAAAACTGTTTTATTTAGGCATTAATGACAGAAAGATACCAAATTTTGTTAATATAATTTTATTATTGTAAGAATTTCAATTTAAGATAGGTTGTTCTAAATTTATATTGTCTATATTAGATATATATGTGTGTATCATAATAATTATAATAAATACAATTTTTTAAATAAATTACAGGGTGTTCTATTTAAAAAATCATGAGTTTGGTCTGCCACTATCTTATGGAACACCCTGTAAGATTGTAACTAATTTTAAAATATGGAGTTTAAAGCTGCTTACAATTTTTGTCAATGACTTTTTTTGTAATTTTTACTATAACAGATCTACTGAGCTTCCTCACACTAATCAATCACCCTGTATATATATATATATATATATATATATATATATATTATATATATATATATATATATATATATATATATACAGATTGAACGAAATAAATTCGGAACATACGAAATATTATGTATTTCGGCTCAATTCTGCTATAGGTGGTTGACCAACAAAAGGTTGTCAAATAATTATATTAGAAAAATCCAATACTTCAGCGGGCTGCTGGATTCTAAAATCATAAAAATTGAAAGCTACACATAATTCTACGATTTTATTATGCTGTCAAACCACTTATAGTCCAGGAAATGAGGCATTTCACCTCGCAATTTTTTCGTCCTGCATGGATTGACTTGAAATTTTAACAGAAGGTAGGTAATAGACAAGGATCAAAATCTATATCGAACCAAAGTACTCCAGAGCCTTAGGGGTGGTTGCCACCCCATCTCAGGGGTAAAATTTTTTTTACGTTTTAACTACAGTTTTCGATTAAAAAAGTGATTCTAAACAAAAACTGTTCTATACATTTTTTTTTGTAAAACTGATATTTTTTAAGTTATTTGCGATTGAAAGTAACAACTTTTAGATGAAAAAATCGACGTTTTTAATCGATTTTTTGCGAATAACTCGAAAATGGTGCATTTTACCAATAAAATTGTAGAAAACAAATTTGTAGCTTTTAAAAAGATAAATGCAATTCATTTTTAAAATGTTTTTGCGATATAACAGAAACCAAAATACGGCCTATCAATGTTCAGCGGTTTTCTTCAAATGACAAATTTGAAAGATTCAAAGTCAATTATCGGGAAATGATGTATTTTTGGAAAAAAACTCACAGAACCTTTTTTAAAGAGCATAAATAGACATATCATAACAAAAAAGACTCTAGCTCAAAAATTGAGTGAGTTTTGATAAAAATAAGATCAATACCTCATTTTTTACGAAAAAATCGATGAAAACAACCCCCTAACCACCCTTATAATTAAAATCGATCTTCGCCCTTCTGCAATTCTCTTTGTACATGTATTGTTAATACGTCCAAACAGTTTGACCCATTTAAAATGCTTAGTTTTAGAAAAAGTACAGCATAAAGCGAGAAACGATTTACAATTTCATATTTTTTACCTTCTTTTTTTAAATATCCCCAAAAATACTGAATATATAAAAAAAAATAAAAATGTACCAAATTGTAGCATTTTTAATAACTAAAATTTTCCTTTATTTAGATTTGTTGTACAATGAATATTTGGCAAGATATAGCCGTTTAAAGCATCGATTTACGATCAACCACCATCTTTTTCGAGCCCTTTAAACTCACCCCATTTAAAAACCAAAGGTTCCAAAAAGATTTAATTCACAGATCCTTGTAGCTTCTAAAAACCTCTATAAAACCGTTTTTGAAGACATACTCTATCGTTAAAAATGAAGGAAATACGTTAAAAAAAGCAATTAATTTTTTTTTCCAGATAATTCCATTAGTATAGTACAGTACATTTCGGAGCATAATAATCTACAAAATCCCATACAACCGAATAAAACACCTGCTCATATATCTATGGCTTGGCAATGAAAATATCAGAGCAACAGATTGGGGATGGTATTCCATCCCAAATCTGTTGCTCTGATGGAATAACAAACCAGACGGTTTGTTATTACCCGTACGCATGAACAAAGAACCTGCACCCGATGAACTTTTGTTGTTGTTGTTATAAATGTAAATATTTTCAAGTATTTATGTAAATGTATAAGAATATATGGTGCCTTTTTATGTTGATAAATTTATAAGTATTTAATTCTACTTTTTTTAATTTATAGCTATTAAATTAGTTTATAAAAACTGCAATGTTATAAAGGGTGATATTCAAAAGTTGAAAAATGCAAAATTTTGTCAAAAAATTGTTTTCACCTATAGCACTCATAACAATTGATTTTTAAGGATTGAAAATGTATGAAATTGTATTTTAAAGTATAAAAAAAATCACTATTTAACTAATCCAAACCAAATTTCACTCATCCTAAGATTTGCAATGTTATTTTACAATTTTTGAAAATTAGGGGTAGTTTTCACCCCTAAGAACAATCAGGGTTCATCTGCATGACATAAACTATAAAGCAGAGGGTGAGTTGAGCTTAATTCCAAATGTTTATCCAAATCGTTCTAAGGCGAAATCATTTTTTTCGTATTACTACTTTTTTTACATTAATCTCTAACAAGGGTCGCTTTTTAAGGGTTGAAATATAATGGAACTTTATTTAAAAGCACGAGACTATCATTATTTAATTAATTCAAACCAAATTTTTACCTATATTCAGAATTAATATGTTATTTTATAATTTTTGACAACTAGGGGTAGTTTTCACCCCTAAGAACAATCAGGGTTCGTCGACATGACATAAACTATAAAGCAGTGGGTGAACTGAGCTTAAATCCAAATGTTTTATCCAAATCGATCCAAAGCGAAATCATTTTTTAGAATTAGTAATTTTTTACATTAATCTCTAACAAGGGTTGCTTTTTAAGGGTTGAAATATGATGGAACTCTATTCAAAAGTATAAAATAATTATTATTTAACTAATTCAAACCAAATCTTAGCCATATTCAGGTTTATGTTTTCACAATTAGGGGTAGTTTTCACCCCTAAAACCCTTCAGCGCACTTCGGTTCGATATAAATTTTGATTCTTGGGCTATCACCTACCTTCTGTTAAATATTTCAACTCAATCCATGCAGGACGAAAAAATTGCGAAGTTTTAATTTTTTTCGAGCTTCATTTCCTGAATTATTATCGCTTCCTTTACGCAAACAACATTATTGCGCGACAGATAGTTGAACGATATTTTATACAATGTCTATACCGAGGTATGGATTAATATTTGTCCAAGTTTTATATTGGTCCACTATTTCAAATGCAGTTCAAACAGACATATATTAAATTGTATGATCCGTTTTAAATTCGTTCAATCTGTATATATATATATTATATATATATATATATATATATATATATATATATATATTTATATATATATATATATTATATATATATATAGATATATATATATATATATATATATATATATATATATATATATATATATATATATATATATATAAATATATACAGATAATACATAACTAATGAAAGTAACCACGTCATAATTTTGTGATTTATGTTGTATCAAATTTATTTCGTCTACAACGTTTTATCCTCTTAAACAATCAATATTTTTTCAGAATAACAATTTCAACCCATTTATATTCCGAAACTTTCACCAAAACTTCCTCCTAAGTCATATCAAGCGAATGTAAACAAAATTATTTCCCATCAACGCATTTCGACATCGCAAATTAGCATCGGAATGAGCAGTAAATTGAAAAACAGTACACCGTCGCTAGCACAAGCCTTGTGAAGTTGTCTCGTAGTTTAGCTCTAATAGCGTTTCTAACGGAGTTGAGGCTCTATTAAACTAGGCCACTTGATTTAGGGCTTTGGGAACTTTTCGCGATAGCAAGGAAAGAGCTTTCTCGCTGATGTCAAAAGCCGCTCTTAATTCGATTACTGAAGTTAGAGTAGATACAGCTTTCTGGATGGATGTCTATTTAAAATATATGAGAAGTTTGTTTGCTTAAAATAAGAATCTCATTAAGAAGGCCAACGGATCTGGCTATAATCAATGCGGACAGCTGTGTACCCAACGTCTAGAGAGACTTAATATGAAATTCATGAGATTCGATTAAAAATTAATAAAGCTTTGAAATAAATTAGTCGCTGCAGTAATGGACAGGTTTTTTAAAGAAGTATTATTTTAAACTTTTCAAAAAGGCGGATTCTATTTGCATACTTTTTATATTTTACCAGCTGTTTGAATATGCAATCCAACGAAAAGTTCGGGTGGGTGGAAATAAAAATAAGTTGATTTACGTATATATGGTTCTTCCAAGAGTCTTCTCTTAGTTGTGACGTATTGTTGTGTTATTAAGCACAATCTAGATTAAAAAAAGATGAAAAATCTATTATAATCTGTCTTTTTGGTATGTGCAGCATTCACAATCAAATGTCCTTTGGTTGTGAACGAAGCATTCAATCATAGGTACTTGGTTTTAATTTCACTTAAGAACTATTTATTAATAATTTAATATTGATTACAAACTTGATTACAATGATTTACAAAACTATATAACGAACATGCGTCCATTTTGTCTATTGTCTTATTGGCGACAACTCAACCGTCTCTGTCAGCGCACGCCACTCCTAGCGCCACCATTCAAACAGCAAGTCCTTGGCAACTAAACACTGGCGCCGCGTCCAGCGGGATAAAAGGGCAAAGTTCAATCACTAACATAGCCGCCCTCCTTGAAGGCTCCAGGCTTCAAGAAACAGGTAAGATGCACAGTTTGACTGAAGGGCGATGGAGAACACTGGTTGCAGTCTTCACTCTGGCACTGCGGATTACACCATCGGATCCAGGAATGACATCTTGGACTCTTCCAAGCGACCACTTAAGAGGAGGAAGCCCATCCTCCTTTATTAAGACAAGCACACCAGGTTTGAGTAGCTGGTGTTGCGTAGTCTTCCATTTACTATGAGTCTGGAGTTGACTGATATATTCTAAGGACCATCTCTTCCAAAAGATTTGTTGTTGCTGTTGAACTAGTTCATATTGTTGAGACGATTCTCGGCAATGTTGGTCAGATCGTTGTCTGGTAGTGATATGAGCGGTCCACCAATGAGGAAGTGTGCAGGAGTCAAAGGACTAGGATCATTTGGATCATCTGACGGTAAGGGGGCGGGAGTTTAGGCATGATTATATTTGAGCTAACAACGTTGCAAATTCTTCAAATGAAAGAACAGAATTACCAATAGTACGACGCAAGTGATATTTGACTGATTTCACACCTGCCTCCCAAATACCACCAAAATGTGGCGAATTCGGCGGAATAAACATGTTTTTAATTTCACTTAAGAACTATTTATTAATGATTTAATATTGATTACAAACTTGATTACAATGATTTACAAAACTATATAACGAACATGCGTCCATTTTGTCTATTGGCGACGTGCAAGTACTTGGATGTGATACAAGAAACGATCGTGCGCGAGTAGCGTAGAAATCTTGCATTTTTTACTGCAAATTTCATAGATTTCATCAATTCATATTGTCAATTGTCATATTTCATATTCGTTTGTTTATTTACACCTTCTGCCACTGAAGAAAATGGGATTTAGGAAATGCTGTGTTATAAATTGTAAAAATATAAAAAAAATTTAAGTTTTATTCGTTTCCAACTTCGAAGCACAAATTACTATACAGAGAAAAGTGGATTTATATAATAAAAAAGCATAAGTAACATAACCTAAATTATGCATTATTCTTGCGCCCGATTTTAAAGTCAGTTTGAAATAAATAATAAATAAAAGTTCACTTTTAAGTGTAAATTTTAGTTTCATAACACTCACTCAGAGTTCATTTTAACCCAAAAATCAAGTTTAATGTTTAAATTTTATTTTTTTGAAGTTTACGAAAATGCATCAAGTTCATTTTTGAAGATGCATTAAGATATATTCGCTGTCCAAAAGTTTACAGGAAAAGAATTAATTGTTCAAACCAATATGATGATATCATGGGCTTAACCTGCTAATTTATGCATTAGCATTATTTATGGTAATTTATTTTTCTTAATTCTTCCACCTAATTCTTTTTTGACATTTGCCACTACTAAAGCTTTTCCATTTGACTCAGTGCTTGGTTGAAAAGTTAGTTGGTGATTTACTTTCTCAAATCCAGTTTTTATTATTGCATCCATATTAACAGTAATGGTGTAATTTAATAATATATTTATTTGTATTTACACTACATACAACGTTTACCTTTTAATAACATGCCGACATAACCTCAATCTTACTTTTTTTTCTTATTCTTTTTTGGGGTTACGTCCTTGACAGTTATCCGGTAACCTCTCGATCTAACATGAAAGCGCAGTAAATTTTGCTGATTTACGACACCAGGTGTCACTGTTCCGAACTTGCACGGTCCCAATTGTATTATTGGCGACAACTCAACTGTCTCTGTCAGCGCACGCTACTCCTAGCGCCACCATTCAAACAGCAAGTCCTTGGCGCCGCGTCCAGCGGGATAAAAGGGCAAAGTTCAATCACTAACAGTACTTGAAAAGGTTGTCTTAGGTTCAGTATTTGTTTTTTATCCTTTACAAACCTTGCTTGTTCCTGAGGTATTTGATAATGTAGATAGGTTCTTAATTTTTGCAACAAGATTATAGTAGCATGTGTTATTAGTAACAGTGTGCGGTTGTTTTCACATCTGATAGTAGTTCCTTTTTTGTGTAGCGGGATATAAATTGAAGTACACCAATCAGATGACCATTTTCCTGAATTCTAAACAGCGACACAGATAGAATGGATGATATGTAATCCTTTATTATATAGTAACTGTAGTATTTCACCTGATATTAAATTATTGACTGGGGATTTATTTCTTTTTAGCGATTTAATTGCATCTTTGACTTCAGCAAGTAAGGCAGTAGGTTCTCTAGGATAGTCAGAGGACCACTAATTTTCTGCTGGTATCTCGTTGTTTTTATAATAGCTCGCCACAGTAGTTTCGCCATGTTTCCAATATTTTGTAAGTATTGATCTTTATGTTAGCTTCCTTATCCATTACTGACCATCTTTAAGATTTAAATTCTCTATTAAGGAGTTTGATCTTCTGAAATAAATCCTTCGGCTCATTTCGACAGCCATGTTCATCTACCTCTCCGCATATTTAAGAGATATATTCAGCTTTGTCTTTGCGGCACTGTTTTCTGTTCCGTATCTAGTTGTTTTTTGTGTGTTGGATCACTTCTTCTTCTTCTTAACTCTTTATCGTCCATGTTTGCATATAGTCCTATCTCAACTCCGTCCATCGGTCTCTATCCTGAGCAACATATTTTTAATTTGTTCGGGCTATTCTTTTAATGTCATCAACCCATCTTATCTGTGGTCTTCCTCTTTGGTTTTCTTTATTTTTTGACCTAATAGTTGTCGAATCAAATCGATATACAGGGCAACAAAACCATTGCCTAAAAATAGAAAAACCTGAGATACAAGCATTCATTGGAGTGTTATTACTCAGTGGATATGTGCCAGTTCCGAGGCGGAGATTGTTCTGGGAAAACGAAAGAGATAGTCAAAATGTACTGGTTTCTGAAGCTTTGTCAAGGAATAAATTTGAGTATATTTGATCCCATTTTCACTTAACTGACAACGTCACTATAAATACATCCAACAAATTTGCTAAAGTTAGGCCATTGTTTGATCACCTCAATGCTGTATTTTTAAAATTTGGTAAATGTGAGGAAATGCAATGTGTTGACGAAGCCATGGTACCATATTTCGGCCGCCATGGCTGTACACAATTTATTCACAATAAGCCAATTTGCTATGGCTACAAACTTTGGGTAGAAGCAAGTAGATTAGGCTACGTAAATTGGATGGAACCTTACCAATGTGCTACCACTAATATTAGCGAGAAGTATATTGATTATGGAGTAGGGCGATCTGTTGTATTGGAGTATGCCGACGTTTTAAGAACTAGGTGGCCTAATAAACTGATGCACCTATTTTTTGATCATTTCTTTTCCACGTTATCTTTATTAGAATTACTATCGGAGAAAAATTCAACACTACCGGCATAATACGTGAAAATCCCATACCTAATGGGTCACTAACAAACTCAAAAGAAATGAAAAAGCAAGCTCGAGGCGTTTTCGATTAAAAAAAAAACAGAAAAACAGAACATTATTGTCCTGAAGTTCAGGTAAGTTATAGTTTTTTTAGATTATTACAAACGCATTTAGTTTTTATTTTCAACAACATGCATAGTTTCATGACATTTTACAATACATATTTTAGGTGTCGCAGCCACATCTGGTAAATTTGTACAATGCAAACATGGGAGGAGTAGACAGATGTGACCAAAATTTGAGCCTTTATAGAATTTCACTGAGGGGCAAGAAATGGTATTTTCCGCTGGTGGCACACTGTATTGATGTAGGTCTGCAAAATGCTTGGCAGTTGTATAGATAAAAGAGGTGGGGACCTAGATCAGTTAAAATTCCAAAGACGAGTAGCCACTGCGCTATTAATACAAAATAAAAAAATAAAACACATTCGAAAGGTCATAAGTCAATCACCGAAGGTTTATACATTAGGTTTGATCATATGGATCATTTGGTAATTCCTCAAAATAAGGAAACACGCTGTGTACATTGCCATGAAAAAACAACCACCAGATGTTCAAAATGCGACAAAGGACTCCACGTCAAATGTTGTTTGGTATAACATACAAAAAGTGTATAGTTACTGTAGATACCCTTAAGTGTCCATCGTCCTACATTGTTCTTTCTGTTGTGGCTAGTTTATTCATGTTTGCCTTGATTAGGGTCCAAGTTTGACATCCATATGTCATGATTGGAAGTGTGCATTGGATGAACACTTTGCTCCACAAGTATTGGGGTATTGTGCGGTTCTTAAGTATCCAACTAAGTTTTCCAAATCCTGTCCATGCTAGTCTTGCTCTTCTAGTAATTTCCGCACTTTCGTTCTCTGTGTCAAGTTTCAGGATTTGGCCTAGGTAGATATATTCCTGGACTTGTTCTATTTCACTGCCATTTATAGCTATACGTCTGGGGTCATCTGTGTTTGTCATTATTTTTGTTTTGTTCATACTCATTTTTAGGCCGACGTATTGAAAGCTGCCTGTTAGTTCACCCATCATAATTTGCAGTTCTTCGAATGTGCTCGCTATAATCACCATGTCGTCTTACTTGTTTTCAAGAGCTCGGCAATTATACCGTCGTGTCCTGGAGCTTTATTATTTTTTAGCTCTTTTTATTTCGAATGCCTTTATATTTGGTAGTACTTCTGATCCTACGTTTTTTATTTTTTTTTATGTTCTGCTTTGTTGTTTCATTAGACTGGCTTTGCGAGCTGTACAAGGATGTGTAGAAGTCTTCGACAATATTTATTTTATATTTGTCCTTCTCTTCCTTATTGTTGGCGTCTTAAATTTTGATGATTTTTTGAACTCCCAGTGCGGGTCTTAGACATTTTAAGCCTCTGTTGTTTTCAATCACTCGCTCTATTAAGTTCTCGCTCCATTTTTGTATGTCGCGTTTTATTTATTTTCTAATTGTTTTATTAAGTTCTCTGTATTCTTGATTATGGCGCTTGTTTTTCGCTAGTAGCTGTCTTCTTTCCGTCATTAATTGTTTAGTTTCATTGCTTATTTTGTTTTCTTTGCGACCTGTAGTCCGGCTGCGAGAAGGTTTCTATTTATGTTTTTATTAATCTCGTCAATTTGATCTTGATTATGTGAAGGATCAGATTCGAACTTATCCGCTAAGACCTCTCGGAATTGCTCTTCATTTGTTCATAGTTTAAAAGCATCTATCCTCGTTGTTTTTTTTTTTAAATCCCTTTTCTCTCTTCTTTTATGTTAATATTTATTTTTGCTCTAACTATACGATGGTCACTACCCGTTGTTACTTTGTTTATTATTGTGACGTCTTCAAATATTCCTTTGTTGTTTGAGAGAAAATAGTCTATTTCATTTTTGGTAGTTCTGTTAGGTGCGACCATGTCCACTTTGTGTTAGGTTTCATTTTGTAGAAGGTATTCATAACACACATGTTTTCTTGTTTCAGGAACTCCATGAGTTTTTCTCCTCTGGTATTGAATCATAGTTCGTATTATCGGATATCCACGGCTTACGGTCAGTGGAAACCGCTAACCTAACTTCTTTTGAACCGCCTACAATGTTAAAACTTAATAATCTCATTTAAAACATTAAAATCCAATTTCGGAAATCTTGACGAAATGTTCATCATAAATCAAGATGAACTTCTCAAAAGTCACTAGTTTAAACTTTTCTACAAGAGATAGATGTAACTTTCTACCAAATAGAGTTTTTGAGAGCTGGAAAAACCTTACTGATAACATTGTCTCTGCCCTCTCTACTAATCTTCTACCAGACTTCACCGTTTTCTATTACAGTTAAAATATTGTATTTTTTATACCAAAATTGTAATTTTCTAATTTACTAGTAGGTTAATAATGTAATTTCCTTGTTTTTCTGCCTTTACTTGTATATAATAATAACAATCCTAATAGTATGGCCTCTTTCCATATTTACAGTATTTCCACTTGCTCTCAGATTTTTGTTAGCAGGCACCAGATTCATAGACTACCATACATATATTTGGAGCAGCTGTCAACAAAGTTGTACGGACCACGTGATTGCCAACATCCTAAGAGGATAGGCACCAGAAGAAGAAGAATAAGAAGAATATATTTACTCTTATTGTTTCATATTCACATAGCAGGAACTTCTCAGTTGTGCAAACTTTTTTATTTCTACTACTACTAAGGGTTTCCACAGTTTTCACTGTCTTCCTTCATTCAACCGTTTTCTCCCATTTTTCCTGTCATTCCAGTCACCATCTCGCAGGGTTCTTTTCTCCATAGCCTCGTCGATTTCGTCTCTGAATGACCTTCGGGGTCTTCCTCTTTTTCTTCTTCTGATCGGGCTCCATTCTGTGATTTTGTTTATCCAGCGTCCTCTATCCGCTCTTCTGACGTGGCCGTACCAGGATAGTCTCTTCTCCTCTATATAGTCAATTATGTCTGATTGCACTCCCATTCTCCGCTTAATCTCTGCGTTTTCAAGTCTATCTCTTTTTGTAAGTCTACAGTTTCTCCTCAGGAACTCCATTTCTACTGCTCTTATTCTACCTCTATTTCTCTTGTTTATTGTCCAATTTTCGGACCCATATGTCAGGATACTTCTTGTCAGGGTATTATATATTCTCTTTTTGTCTTTATCATAATGTTCTTATCCCACAGCACTGAATTTAGTTGTCTTATACAGTTTCTTGTTTGTCTTAGTCTGTTGTTTATATCTTCTTCTGTTGTTCCCTGGTTCGATATTATGGTTCCTAAATACTTGAATTTATCTGTTCCATTTACTTGTCTTCCCTCGTCTATCTCTAGGTTTCTCATATCCTTGTTTTCTGTTGTTAGGTATTTGGTTTTCTCTAAGTTTATTTCCATTCCGTTCTAAGCTAAGATCTTCTTCATCTTGTGCGATGACTACTTGATCGTCGGCAAAACTTAAGGTGTATAGGTATTTGTCTCTTACTGGTATGCCCATTCCTTCGCACTTTCTCTTCCATGGTTTGAGTGTCTTTTCCAAGAATATTTTAAACAGAGTAGGGGACGTAGCACAGCCTTGTAGAAGTCCTTTTGTCGTCTTAAATGGATTGTAGGCTTTATTTCCACATTTAATAGCTACTTTGTTTTCTTTGTACAGTGCTTTAACTGCTTTTATTAGTGTTTATTGGATTCCGAGATCATTCATTGCTTCCCATAATTTGACTCTAGGTATTGAGTCGTATGCTTTCTTTAGATCAACAAGCGCCAGATGGACCGGCCTACCTTTTGCCATTTTCTTCTCTATCAGTTGTTCTAATGTGTACGTATGATCTAGGCATGATTTTCCTACTGTGAACCCTGCTTGGTCTTCTCCAATTTTTCCTATTATTTCTATGTTCCTATTATTTATATTTTTTATTTCTATGTTCAGTTTTTCTTATTCGTAATCTTCTTAAAGTACATACTCAAAAAACACGTTACTAGAAAACTCTTTATGATATTTGATATATTTGAAATAATAGCTTTCCTTATAAAATCACTAACGTAAATAACAAATAGAAAACCAAAGTTATCGTACCATACCAAAGGGTAAATAACTAGGTATACATTCAAAGGAGTTCTGTGCTCTAACGAGAATTCAGTAGATTGTATGCACCCACAATATAATCAGGATAAGACAAATCCATATGGATGAAGTCTGAGGGAGTGCTTTTAACGTGGTAATTGCACACAATCTACTCAACTTCAGTTTGTCGTTTGGGCAATATGGTGCAATTGAGTTCAACGGTTGAATATAATTACATTGTTTGTAGTAAAATTACAATTTGTTTTGTTGGAATGAATTAGTCTAATAAAAATTTTATTTGTATTTGATATATTATTTATTACAATAATACATGTCTTTTGAAATTAATCTTTTTGAATTGAAACCTTATCCAATACCGAGGGTTATTGGAGGAAGGATATAAATGGTAAGTTAATTATAAAGTGAGTATTTACTAGTGAGGAATTTTCTAATTTTTGTTTCTTCAAAATAAATTCTAATCAATCAAGTCATTTATTATGAAATAGAGTTTATTTTAACAATGTTTAATGAACAATTTTAAGTTTTTATGCGGAGAAAATTGCGAAAAAGATAAATGTTTAGTATATAATAAGAGGTTATTTTATCTAAACTGAAAAGCTAATTAACTGCCTAAATAACTATTTTTAATTGAAAGAATTGCATGATCAGTAATGAGTATTTCTTCCTCTAGTTTTTATTACTGCTTGAATCCTTCTTAATATGCTTGCAAGTAAATTTTGGACATGTCCTTGGGAAATTGCATTCCATTCATCCTGTGCAGCAAACCGAAGCTGTTCTATCGTATTTGGAACGAGATTTCTTTGTCGTATGCAGAATTTTAGGTGATCCCACATCTACTCTACTGGATTTAAATCCGGGCTAAACTGTGGCCAATCCAATCTTTGAATTTGGACCTTATTAAGATAATTAAGCACTATGGCAGCGGCATGTGGTCGAGCATTATTGTGAATGAATCTTTCATATCCAATGTAACCAACATATGGCAAAACATGATCTTGCAGGATGTTTTAAACGTAAGAGTCATCAGTCATTCGTCTAATCACTTCTACGAGTGCATTATTTCCCTCCTAACTAATACCATCCCAAATAATTATGCCACCACTTCCAAAACTAACTGTCTAACGAGATTACAGCTTGCAAATCGTTCTCTAACTCTTTTGTAGACGTGGTTTTGACCATCTGGCTTACATAATAGGATTCTGGTCTCATCAGTGAGAAGAATATTGTTTTAGTTGTCGATATTTTACTGAAGATGTGGACTTGAAAATTCTAAACAAGAAAGTCATATATATATTCGCCACGGTCTTCCCCTTCAGAGGAATGATTGTCAAAAATTCTTCCTTAGCCAACATGTCATTGAATACCATCCGAATAAAAATACACAGCTGGGCAGTATCTGTCATATCGATGGATTCGTCGAACTGTAAAGAAAAGTATTTACTTCATGATATCATGTTTTAGTTTATCTGCGATGTCTTGACTCATGACTTCAATACGCCTTGTGACAGTCGGACGAGATAACTGAACTTCTCTAATAGCAGACATGATTTCTGTTTTATTTTTAAAATCTCCAAATAAAGTATCACCCGCTTCAATAAATGCTTCCTTCACCACCGATCCATCTTCAAATGGTTTTTTGTGTTTCGCCAAAATATGAGATATTTTAAATGACGCGATCATAGCAGCTTTTGATTGTTTGGCTGGTCTTGTGAACATGGATTGTAATTTTTTCAAACAAGATATCAAATCACTTACTTTTCGTTTTCTTAATTCACTCTGTGGCGGAAAATCCTTTTCATAGTTTTTGTGAACCGTTTTATGATGCCTCTCTAAGTTACCACGCTTAGGTATTGCAACTGACGCACGACAAATAACACAAATGCACTTATCCTTCACCATAGAAAAAAAAATTCTTCCTCCCAATCCTTATTAAAATGATACGTTTTAGATTTCTTCACTGCACTCATTTTCCACTATTTAATAATAAACTTTGTATCGACGTAGGATCGCTATCAAGTTACAATTCAGAATAACTCCAATTCCTGCAGGCGCAACATTTATATCGGCGTGAACGAAAGTCTCGAATGTTCACGTCAAACGCGCCACCCGAAACTAGACTGTACTGTCTCTCGTCTAGAAACATTATGGCTTTTCTTTGACAAGTGCCGCGCGTTCCTTTGATAAAGCCACCTTTTGCCGCAAGCAGTGTTATTTTATTACGTAATACATTTTTGTAGTTGATAGAATATCATCCCAAATTTGATTAATAATTATAATAAATATTGAATTAATAAAATAATTAGTTAATACATGTAAATATAAAATATGCTGTGTGGACAGTATTTTGTTGTCCCCACTTCTTTGAATTGCAATGATGCTTAGTCAAGCATTCTATGTATTTGTATAGTTCAGTATAAATAAAAACGGTTAACTATGCTGACAGTAGTTTAGTTACCTACCTACTTATTAAAATTTTTTTTCTTCTCGAGATCTACCCAAAAAGCACTCGCGATCGACCAGTCGATCGCGATCGACCGTTTGAGCACCCCTGCCCTATAGCCTCAGTGGTGATGTTTGCAGTTAAAGTCCTCCTGCTATGAATTTGTGTCCAAGATAACTAAAGTA
Source organism: Diabrotica balteata (assembly GCA_918026665.1). Lineage (NCBI taxonomy): Eukaryota > Metazoa > Arthropoda > Insecta > Coleoptera > Chrysomelidae > Diabrotica > Diabrotica balteata. The sequence continues at coordinate 3,867,754 of OU898284.1, forward strand.
GGTATTAAAGTTGTTTTCGGTAATAGATTGGCCAGGATGACAGTAAAGTAAACTGAGGATAAGGTAAGGTTGCCTAGCCAGTCTTTAATGACAATGCTAGTTGATTGTAGGTACTTTTCACTGAACTTATTTAACTCATGATGTTTTATATTTGATTTAATAATAATAGCTTGTAGCATTTTTAAATTCCTTAATAAATAAATTCCTTGGTATATATTGAAATCCCCTTGTATATGTATTAAATTGAAATCCCCTCATATATGTATCGAAATAACGAAGAATGTTTTACATGTTTCTCTGTTCTTATCGTACGAGTTAAAACCCAATTAGTATTTAATTCTTTTTACGTCGCTGGAGTTAATGTAAATCATTTTATAGTTTGTTTACATTTCACAGATGCGTACTTCCTCGATATTTCTTTGTTCAAAGCTGCCTAATATTTTGCGTTTTAGTTCCTGTTGTAAATGCTTTGTTTATGCCAAGTTATGCGAATGAATTTTAAGGATAATTAATGATTCTCACTTAGGTCGCTGTCAGGGGCAGTTGGCTTTAGTGTGCATCCAAATTTATTTATCAAATTTAAAATGTTTGTAGTGTTTCGCCCCTTTTAAGGGAAATCTAGTGTATAGTGGTAGGTATTTGTGCAGTATGTGTAATTACAAAGGAGATTAAAATGAGTAGCGGTGGTGAGCGGATGTTTTAAATTAAGCCGGTAAAACCCAGCAAATTTTTTTAAAGTAGTGGATTTTACTCTCTGTAAATATGTCAGTTTAGAAAAGATTAATCGCTACATATTTTGCTAAGTATCAAAGAGATTTATGTCGTGTACCAAAGTTTTGAAAATGGTTCCAGTTTTGTAAAACCGCTGATTTGTTTCTACCTCACTTATGTTTGTCCTCGGCTGATCAACGTTCCTGACCATAGATCTAGTCCTTTTTGTTCATATATAGCAGAAATCCCAATTCGAATCCTTAGAATCTGAATACTTAGGCCACCTGATGAGAGGACAAAAGTATACATTCTTACAAAATATAATGCAATGAAAAATCCAAGGGCGCAGAAATTCAGGCCGTAGAAGAATGTCCTGGATGAGAAAGTAAGAGAGTTGTTTGGCTGTACCACTAACGAATTATTCAAAACAGCAGTAAATACAATTAGAATCGCCATAATGACATCCAATCTCCGGTAGGAGAGGCACTCAAAGAAGAAGAATCAATTTTCTTCTCGTCGAGCAAAATTTTGATTTTTTGGATATGCTGCGTTAGGCTATTTGAGTTCCAGACGGCTATTTTAAGTCTGGGTTGCATTAGTGCATTTTGGAAATCATAGTGTTAAGGGAGATTAAGCATAGTATCCATTCTCTCCATTAGTTTTGCCATCAGATTTTCATGGTTGATCTATAATATATTGTATGCTATTTTATTTTTGCTGTAATTTCATTTAAAATTTTCATTTTTACAGCTTCTTTAATATATTCAACATTAGTTTTATAAAATTGGCATTTTAATTGAAACTTTTAACATTTTAATATTAAAATTCATTTTTATAAAATCCTCTCGGCCCTTTCTTGTACTACGCGGTTTTTACATGAAAAACTTTAAGAATTGAAATTTATCGAACATCTAAGAAAACGCCTCAAGCTGCCAACCCAGAATAACTTTTTAATTAGACGATTAAAACACTTCGATGAAAAATTTAATATTAAAAACCAATTTTTATGCTCCAAATTTTTCATCTGGAAGTAGATAATTCATTTAACAATAATGGCCTTAATTACATTTTAGATTGTTAAAACTTAAGTAAATTATTATCGTTATATTACACTTTTTATACTGTCCAATATAGTGCAGACTCTGTACTAAATTTTACTAAGCCAACTCAAGGCCATTTACTTTTGGCCAACTAAACCAACTCAAGGCCAAATAATTTTGTAAAAAAATCCATAAATAATTAATATGAGGTTATGTTAGTAAACACTACAAAAAATATTGAGCATTGTTGATTTTAAATTTAATTTATTAATTGAAAGGAAGGTACATTTGAATGACAAATCCTTAGACACATCTATAACCCTGGAAGATCACACTGGGGTGTGAGATACCTATCCAGACACTTAAGTGAATGTAGCATGCGCCCCCACATTTCAATGGTAATGCCGCTTTATGTAAATTCAGTCTGTAATCTGCCAAGGACGGATATGTAGTTGCGGTCTCATTCAAGCAATATTTCCAATCACGAAAATTTATTGAATAATCTTTGGGGCATGTAGCACTCATGTGTGAGGTTTGTGATAATTTATTAATTTTTTCATAATGATTTTTGGTATTATTCAAGGAAACCGGGGACGGTAAATACAAGTTATACCTTGAAATATTTGTTATGTATGGCTTCCTACTCACTTTATAATGCTCTAAAAATTGCGGATTCTGTATTTTAATGCATATTTTTTCTATAACTCTCGTTTAAAAATTGCGTGTTTTGACATCAATTTTCAAATAATTCGTCCATTTTGATTGTACTGTTGTTAATGTCATGTCACTTTTTCACCACTGTTGCCATATTTTCAAAAAATATTGTTTCTTGCAAAATTTAGGTTAGGTTAGGTTAGGTTAGGTTGGGTTAGGTTAGGTTAGGTTAGGTTGGGTTAGGTTAGGTTGGGTTAGGTTAGGTTGGGTTAGGTTAGGTTAGGTTGGGTTAGGTTAGGTTAGGTTGGGTTAGTTAGGTTGGGTAGGTTCATGAAATATGGAGAAGTCATGTTTGTTTTGAAGTCTGCTAATTTTTAAATCTAAAAAATTTATGGATTGATTTTGTTCTGTTTCTATTGTAAATTCAATATGACTATGAAGTGAATTAATATATGATAAAAATTGGTCCAGTTGCCTGTTAGTTCCTGTGAAACATACCAGTACGTCGTCTACGTATCTCCACCAATATAAAAACTGTTTGAATACGGGATGTTTTGAATTCTTTGTCTCTAGATGATCCATAAAAATATCTGATAGCAATGGGCTTAGAGGATTACCCATTATAAGTCCTGCACTGTTATTTGTATAAATTTTATTATTAAATTCAAAGTAGTCCTGGTTTATGCAAACTTCAAGAAGATGTAAAATTTCAGATGTAATTATTGGATTTGTACTATTTTGGTCTAAAAGGTTTTTACTGGAATAAAACCGTATGGAATTACCCATACGGACACGACTATACACAATTCGTCATCCCATCCAACACAACATAAACTGGCAGCTTATCATAGTATGTTACATATATTAACAGAAATTCCTATGTCAAAATACAACTTTGAGACAGAATTAAATATAATTAAGCAGATAGCAGTAAACAACGGGTACAACGAACAAACAATTAATAAAATGTTAAACCAAAAACTACACAAGAAAGCCCTGAAATTAGTATTTCCACCACCAGAGAAAAAACTCAGTACCTTCTGCTCGATTACATATACAGGCAAAATAACAACAAAAATTGCCAAACACATAAAAAAGAAAGGAATAACACCTGCTTTCCGAACAAATAACAACCTAGGCAAATATATTAAAAATAACAAGAGCCAAAATAAAAAACACTTAAATAGTGGTGTGTACAAACTTGAATGTGGCGACTGCCCAAAAACTTACATCGGTCAAACTGGTAGAAACTTTGATAAACGAATAGCAGAACATAAAAGGACTTTCAAGAATAGAAAAACAGATTCGATATACGCACTTCACCTTCTAGATCATAATCATTCTTTTAATGGCAAATTTAAAATTCTTCACATTCAAAAGAAAGGCCTTAAGCTATCTTTGTTAGAATCTATGGAAATCAACAAATTAAAAAACGCAGATATAATTCTGAATAACCAACTTGAGACAAACAGTTCTCCCCTCCTCAACCTATTTCATTAGAGACTATAAATTTGTAAACCCAAGCCAAAATAGATCACTTGAGAAAGGCAATCAGCCGAAACAGCTGTAGTGATAACATTTAAAATAAATTTTGTAGAAGTTTGAAAACAAAGTTTTCAGTGTTTTATTGTTACATAAAATGAATTTCCATCAAGTAACGGTCGAATGCATCAAGTATTTTAAAAACATAAAAATATACAGAGTGTTTCATTAAAAATAAGGATTATGGACTATGCCAGACTTGCGTGGATCACCCTGTACATTTAAACTTATGTTTAAAAAGCGCACATTTAAATTTAAAAGTTAATGTGTCCCAGAGTTTCTGATTATTTTTTATAAAAAGGACACAAACAATTTTATTCCACAAGTGGTTTACACACTGTATATATATATATATATATATATATATATATATATATATATATATATTATATTGATATTTAAAGTCTTAGTGCGCCAAGCAATTAATTAGCTAATTAATTAATTATCAATTAAAATTATTTAAATGATATGACTATGATTTTATCACACTTTATAATTCTTTTATCTCAGGGTTCTATTCGTGCTTCAATATCTATGCTATTACATGTGAAAGGTAAGGTCCAAAGAAAACCGGAATAATAAAAAAACATGTAGGATATAACATTATATATTTAAATAAAATAATGAAATAAAATTCACACTCAAAAATTTTTAATAAACAAAATCTCATATAATGATTCTCAAAATTTTGTTCTACGTACGTGAACCTTCAAAATTAATGGTACAAACAATATTATTTGAAATCTCAAAATCCCAAATATTATTCTAAATCTCCTAATCAAAATATTTATATCCTTTCTAAATTAAGTGTAAAAATTGTGTTATCAATAAAAAAAAAACTACAGAAAACAAAACTATCTCTCTCTGATGATGAGTGGTCCAAATCCTTGTTCCTTGTAGACTATACTATCTACTCTCAGCCGCTCCCTAGGTAATCAGCAATCTTACAACAAATTATTGCAAGTTTATCGTCCTTAATGATCTCCTTCAAATGTACGAATCGTTCAAATTATGCTAGCTTCTTCTTCTCTCAATAAACTGAATCTCTCGTTGGCCTGAGTGAAAAATGACTCTTGGAATATCTTTTCTTTACGATAAACTGAAACTCTCGTTTTCCTGAACAGTGACTCTTGGAATATAAGTAGAAAATATAACTTTCAATCTTTTACTGGATCAGCTTCTGTCAGATACACTAACTACACGAAAACTCACAAACTTTCACTGCTACTGCTTCCTACCTCTGGGAAACTACCCGAGAACAACGACCGTTCGCCTTGCACCCTTGGAAACCAACTCACTATAGATTTTTCTTCCAAAACTAACTAACGTCTCATTCTCAAACCGAACCTCCCACCTTTTCCAATCTCATCCAATCAAAACGCGTCATACATCTCCCATTTCTTCATTTCGATAACACACAAATTTTTACCTACAATTATAAAATTTCTTAAAACTTATTTACAAATAATATTTTTTTACAATTCTTAAGAACTAACAAAAACATATCTTTCTACATTCTATTCTATTGTCCTAATCACTGCACTAATGTATTTGAAAAACCCGGTCCAATTGTCTTAAGTTCGCTCACGTCACTCAAATATAATTTAACAAAGAAAATAATTTATGCATAGCTTACGTTTTGTTCAATATATGTAATCCAAAGATAAAAGGACTTTCATTCTTCGAAATTTTTGTAGCTTATGAATTCAACTTATCTGAATTATTTTAATTATTTGAACTTTGAAATATTTTTAAACAAACCGATATTTTCTTGATTTTACATATCATAACAATATATATATATATATATATATATATATATATATATATATATATATATATATATGCTTCAACATAAAATTATATAAAACAAAAAATATTTAAAGCTAAAACCGTATTAACAAGTTTTGGGTACACCACAAATGCCATTAAATTTCTATTTAATTAATTTTAGATTTATCTTGGTTAGAACTGTATGAGCGAAATATTCGGGCGCTTTCCATGTTCCAATAATTATGTTTTAAACAATATGTGAATTTTACTAAATTAATTAAAATGTCGATTATGCATAGTTTGTTAATTTGACATTAATTTAAATATCGATTATAATTTTTGAAGCAATTATATCAATTCTAATTTTAAAAGTTTATTCAATTTTCATCGATTTGATATAGGCGAGAGGCACAAACATAAAAAAATCAGAAAGAAACTAAATATGTTATGAAAAAAGACGAATGGTTCAAGCAAAATATGGAATCGATTTCTTGTGTTATTTAAAACAAAAAACTCTAACATAATTTTTGTGTTGTAGGACTGAAAGATAATTTGTTATAAACAATTTATTTTAAATCTAAAAAAAGTAAAAAATAGTTATTGCATATCCGTTTTTTAGGTAATTTGAAAACATAAACACTTTTGCTTCTTAGGTTTCGACTGATAACTAGATAACTAGATAACTACTACTACTGATAAGTCATTAACAAAGGGTATTGTAACAGAAAAATTACCTATAAATTCTACGTGATACTGACCACATTGATGGTCAATCATTTTTATTGCGATCTTTGAGATAGTAGAATCAATAATTATTCTAAATCAGTGTAAGTTAGTGTTTTAAAAATGGATGTGCAAATTATTGAAACTTTGAAGGGAAAACCATGTATGTACATTGTACAAAGGGTACAGTTTTTGTATAAAAAAAAACAAATAAAGATGGTTCGGTCTTTTGGAGTTGTTTGAAAGAGAAAACTGAAAAATGTCGGGGCCACATAAGTATGGACAATACCACAATAATTAAGGAAGCCGAACATCAGTGTAAGCCGAGTGTTGCAGCGACAGAAGTGAAGCAGTGTGTCTTCAATGCTCGAAAAAGAGCTAGGGAAGACAATAGTTATTTGCCGATGTCAAAAATATATCAAGATGAATTTCAAAGAATATATAGTTAAGGACTGGATTTCGTGATAGACATCCCAAAATTCTCTTCAGTGAAAAGTGGTTTAAACAATTGTAGAAAACGTGCGCGTAGGCTGCTCACAGATCCAGCGGCAGCATCCGATATAGTATTTCCTGAATAAATTATTACAACGAGTGCCAAAATGAAATTTTTATTTATCAGACCACTCCCTCGAAATACAGAATCTTGGTGTTTGAAAGCAACAAAGCTAGGGAGATTTTGGTTAACAGTAAGGACACTGTATTTATGGATGGGACATTCAAAAGCTGCAGTAAACAATTTAGTCAAATATATACCGTTCATTTGTAATTTGTCATCTTAGTTTTAGTTAATGTCATATGTAATTGTCATGTTATTCATTCACACAAAACAATGCTAATTTCTTGTATATTAAAACCTAGTTTATAAAGGTTTTGCATTTCATGCAATTGCATTGCAATGGTAGTAGCTTATTCAAATATGGATAAGCTACTACGACCAGACAGATTCGATGCAGATCCTAACTCTCCCAGATCGTCTCAAGAATGGATGCATTGGAAAGCTACCTTTGAAAACTTTATTTCCTCTGTGATTGATGTTTCAAAGGAGGAGAAATTCAAACTACTGGTAAATTACGTGAGCAACAATATCTATGAACTCATATCTGATTGTAGACAGTATTCTGAAGCCAAACGTATCCTCGAAGCAGCTTTTGTTAAACCCAAAAATGAAATTGACAAAAAAAAAACAACAAACTGGTGAAAATATAGGTGAATACGTTCAACATCAAAGTGCTTTCCAAAGACTGTAATTTTCTAGCCGTTTCTGCAGACCAAAATAGCGAAGATTATATAAGAGACTCTTTTAATAATGAAATCGATAGTGGTAGTACGTCAGAGGAGACAAATACAATTCCATTGATATTTTCGTTACTTCCTAACAAAAGCAAAGATACATAAGATATGCTATTTTCATTAATGAAAGAGAAACTACCAAATTGGAAACCCGTATTTTCCCGAAGCCAAAGTTTCTGGTTGTAATTTTCTTTTCAATCAATGTATATGGAAAAATTCAAAATATTGGACTTGTTTCTGAATACACTGACAACGAAGAGATACGTTTGCACATAAGAATGAGTACTGCGTTAGCGTATCTACCCATAGAAGATATCGATGATGGCTGGTTATGCATTCAAGAAACCTCTCCTATTTCTGAAAAATGGAACAGTTTTATGACTACTTTGTCAAACAATAGTTAGAAAATACTCACATTATTAAGGAAATGTGGAATGGCCAGGATCAAAGACATCGCAATAATAACGTTTCAGAAGGTTGGAATCATCGTCTGAGTACATTAATAAGACCACATCCCAATGTATTCCAATTAGTGAAGTGCCTGGTTAAAGAAGCAGAATATTGTGATCACCTTTATGATCGATTTACTTTCAATCTAGAAGGAAAGCGGCACAAGAAAACATATATTAATCTTGATGAAAGATTATCCAAATACAGAAATATAAAGATACAAGGGACTTAAGGTTATGTTTAAGGACATTGGCATATATCCAGAAGCTGCAATAAATAGACAATTTTTTATTCCCAAGAACTTTTTGTTTTTTACTGTATAACAAGTTTGTAAAAAAACGAAAAAAAAATTTAAAAAAAAACGAAAAAAAAATAAAAAAAAAATAAAAAACATCTAAACACGCCAATGTTTATATTCTGTATAAACTATGACAGTCCTAAGCCTGAATGAAAGTGTGAAGGGAAGATGGTTTATTTTTATTTTTTTATAGTTTTATGATTTTTGAAACTAATTTTACTAGCCTAACCGTTACCTGATCGTTATGGTAGAATAAAATTAAACGTCGATTACAAGAGAGCACAAAACGGTCGATATAAGAAAATAATTATTATATAATAATAATCTATTATACTATACATCTATACATCTCCATTAAGAAAGTATTAGAGCGCAAAAAAAAATCTCAGAAATGACCAGGTTTGTTATATTCTTGGTAATGTGACAAATTTGTAACAAATTCAAATTTGGTACTTAGCGATAAATTGAAAGTGAAATATCCCTTTCATAAATTTATAAATAATTCTAAATGGGCATTAATACAAGAAGAAAACACAATTTTTTACATTGTTATTTTAGTTTGCTAAGAGAAGAATTAACAAAGGATGTAAATATGCCCAAAACAAATACGCAATACATTCAGTTGTAAAACATAATAAAAAATCACTGTTCGAAAGTTTAATAATAACGCTTTGTTGTTAAAAATTAAATCGGCTTTAAGAATTTTTATTCCACAGATAATTCCAGTTATTATCATTGTTCATGACAATCAGAGACGACGACAAGCATTTGAAATTCAACCAACAACCGAGACTCCAATTACAAACCATTGTATTCCGAACAGGGGAATCTTCATTATGTTTTTTGACTTTATTGGAAACATATTTTAACATAATGCGCGAAAATTGAAGTGGAATACTAATATATGAAATTTGTTCCTTATTTTGTCACATTCATGTTTTTAAAGATATATATATATATGTGATATGTGTATACAGAGTGGCCCAAAAGTCTGGAAACGGCTAATTATCTCGTAAAATGCTAATCATAATTGTACAAAATTTGAGGTACACCTATTTTGGGATATGGAGATTCCATATTTGATATTTACATTACTATATCTGACCATACATTTAATTTTTGTGGTCTTTGAGTATGTCTTCGACCAAAGTCATCTTCACTTAATTCTCGCAATAAGTTAATTTTGTATGATTTAAATTTATTTTTACGTAATAAACGTAAGACTGAAGAATGACCTACATCATGTACTTGTGCAACCCTGCCTGGGGTTGTATGTGGATCTTCAACAAAACTTTGTTTATATCTGAAGTTTTGTTGTCATTGATAACTCGTTTCGGTCAACCTGATCGGTATCTATCTTTTACTTTTCCAGATTCCTCAAATCGCCTTACAGTTTTTTGTACCGTCGTCTTATAAATAAGAGAACGGTTTAGAGAACGGCATTTTAGAGAAGCAATTTAAATTGCAGAACTTTTTGAACCTAAACTAATGTGAATTATAGTTCATAATTTAAATGGTGAACAAATGTCAAAATCACAGCATTCTTCATTTAAATATTTAAATTCATTAAAATCTACATATTTTGCACTGTTTTATGTATTTAAGATCTTTCAGACTACATAAGATCAAGTGAACATATGGTTGAACTCGTATTGAATAGCTGAACTCATGTGAAATTCACACTGAATGCGTGAAAACCATACTCAAAGACCACAAAAATTAAATGTATGGTCAGTTATAGTAGGTACTTATTTAATTGGGCCATTTTTTATCGAAAGAAATTTAACGTCAGATATTTGGTGTAAATGTTCGGCGTTATTTAGATGAGATATTTCCCGGACGATAAATTGGTAGACAAGGTAGAATTGAATGGCCTCCACGTTCACCCGATCTCAATCCTAAAGATTATTTTTATTAGAGATACTTAAAAAAATTCAATTTACAAAACTTAACTAGCAAGTCTTGCATAGCTAAGGCAATGAATTATTGATGAATCTCGAATAATTTCTAGACAATCATGGAGAAATGGGGTAGACGCATTCTACCATCGATTAGAGTGCTGTCAACTCACAAATGGAGCACATTTTGAACACTTAATAACGTAACTATTATGTTAAAAAATATTCAAAACTATCAATTGTTACGTTTTAATGCATTTGAAAATATTTAGTATTAAAAAATGTATTGAAACAATTTTGGCGTTGCCAGACTTCTGTTTTATGTATTTAAGACCTTCCAGACTACATAAAATCATAAGTGTTATATATGGTTAAACTCGTATTTAATAGGAGATTCCAATAATGACTGAATATATAGGGTGATGCATTTAAAAAACCAAAGTTACTAGTAACATAAGAGAAACTGAAAATCTGGCAACATTGCAAATACCAAATATGGAATCTCCGTATCCCAAAATAGGCGTATCTCAAATTTTGTATACTTATGTCTAGTAATTTACGAGATAATTAGCCGTTTCTAGACTTTTGGGCCACTCTGTATATAAATGTAGAATATAACGAAAATACAAAAAGAAGACTAGAAAACAGAAAAAACATAAGAGCATAAAAAATAATAGAAAAATGTAAAAGCATCATACAAAATACTAACAAACCGGTCCTTTACCGGACCAAAAGCATTTAACCACCACGGCGATGGGATCCATCAAATGTCTGAGTTGATGACTCGTGCTTCAAAATCAACCATCTTATACAGTGGAACTTGCTTAATTCGAACTTCTCTAATTCTAAATCTTCCTTAATTAGAATTTTTATTCTGGTCCCTAGCATTTCCTATATAAGTAATGGTAAAAAGTCGTGAATAATTCGAAATTCTTTAAAAGATAAAATGCCAATTTCATGTTGGAAATCTCCGCGAAAATTCTTTACTGTATTCACGCGCCACTTGTTTCAAGGCATTCAAGACCATTGTACATTGTACCAGTATCTAGCCCTTAAATTCTCCCGCACCAGGCATGCCCATTCAGTAAACTTTAAACATAGAAAACTTTGACGTTATCGGAAAAAATAGCGACAACTAAAGAAGTAGAAAAGGGTAAAAAGAAGAATTCTGAGACTGTCAAGGAATTCGGAATTCCTCCTAACACATGATAATTCACATTTACTTCTTCAAGTAGGACTTCTTCTTCATATACCTACTTGAGGAATAAAGAAAAAAATCTCAAGAGTAAAAGAACGAAAAAGGTTAAGACAGACACAAAATCCAAATGTGCTTTATAATGGTTCGAACAAGCCAGGGATAAGGAGATTCCCGTGAGTGGTCCCCTGATAAAAAGCAAAGCTGAACAATTTGTTGTTGAAATGGGGAAAAAACAACTTTAAGGCGAATATAGGGTGGCTATACGGCTTCAACGCAACAAAAAAATTATATTCAAATCCATTTGTGTAGAAAGTGGGGACGTTAATCAGCAAAAAGCCAACAAATAGAAAAAAAAATTGGAGGAGATGATCCAGGATATAGATAAAAGAGATATCTTCAATGTTGACGAGACGGGTCTTTTTTTAAATGCACTTCTGTCAAAACACTAGCATTTAAAAATGAAAAATGTTACGGTGGAAAACTAAGCAAAGAAAGAGTCACTCAGCTAATTGGTACATGGACGGATCAAAAGTGCTGCCTCTACTAATGATTGACAAGTCGGCCAATCCGCGTTGTTTTAAAGACAAGTCAAGTCAAAACCTTTGGAATATGTGAACAGCGCAAGAGCTTGGATGACTAGGGATCTTTTCGAGAAATGTCTGTTTCTTTAACAAATTACCAATAGCCTACCATCAATACATTTGTGAGCTAGAGCCATATTCTAAAAATAATTTTTAAGTATGTTTTATCGTGTTTAATTAATTTATATAATTTTTAGATTTATGTCTGTATTTTTGACTTGTCTCATACATGTAGTTTGTATAATGTCGCATGTGATCAATAAATTTGACTTGACTTGACTTGAATCGTTTCTTTATCGTCAATCGTCAAACATATGTGTGCCATCCAAAAATTTTTTATTTAATTAAATTAATTTTCCGCAAATCGCCAGGAAATTTTGACATTACTGTCAAAATTTCTTGAAGAAAAAGTCAGGACTTCCTTACTGTAAGGAAATGTCATTTCCTTACTGTAAGGAAATGATATTTCTGTACAGTTGTTAGTGTTCTACATAAATGATAGAAAACACATTGATTATAAGGAATTAATTTATATTTTGAAAACATCAAGTCATTGCTGAATACATTTTTAAGATCAATTTGTTATATTTACAGTAATTTGACAGTTAGTACAATTATTGAACACTGGAGGAACACTCTTAGAACTATAAGAAACATTTTGGACAACATGCAGGGTGGAAGTGTCATTTTGTTGAATATTTTGTACTGTGAAAATTTTATTTGCCACCTCAACCTTATTGTTAAGCGATTCTTCGATATATCCTTCAGCAACGTTTGATGACTTCCATCCGCCATGCCTCTTTAAACTAGTTATGTCGCCACCAGAGTCAACCAATATTGTTGCAGAAGACCGACGAAAGCAGTGACCAGTATATTCTGTCGGATTTACCAAGTTCAAATAAGTAGCAATTATTTTGGGCATTTTTCTAAATTGATGAATTCCTACCACTTGTCTACAACCCTTTCCGCTTTGATATTTAAAGAAAAATCGGTCACTGTTCATATTTTCTGGTCTTAACGAAACATACTTTCGATAAACATTCAAGTAGATCTGATTAATTACAAATGATCTTGGTTTGTTGGTTTTCGAATCAGGTATGCTGATTAAAAGCTTAGATTCTAAGTCTTCTATATCGTGTACAGTCATTCGGACTAACTCATCCATTCTACAGGCCTCAGAAATACCAAATATTACAGCCACCTAAAAAATAAATAAAGCTATAATCTAAATAGAAATTAAAACCTTGTAAATTACCTTAATCATTAAATTTTCTTTATCTGGACCTTTCTGGATAATTTTTTCAATTTCTTCCTTCGTTAAAATCTTAGATTTCTTTGCCCTATAACCTTGAGCTTGCCGTTTCAATAAAGAACGAAGTTTTGAGTATGTAGATATATCTACATTGTGTTTAAGTGCAAGGGTTGACTTCAGCATTGAATAATTGGCCCATAATGTTGAAGATTTCATCTTTAAACAAAGGTCTAGGAAGTATGCCATTACAACATTTTCTGAGAAAGAACTCGTATTTTTACTCATGCGATAATCCATAAAAGGTCTGTATGCATTTTCGTACTTTTCTCTTGATTTCTTTGGCAATAATTCTAATGAAGCAGTATTTACTGCCTCAACCAGCTCTGGAGGAGTCCCAGGAATGGAAATTTCATCATCACTTATCATTTGACTTTCGAGAACACCAGCAATTAAATTTATAAGCGTCAAGTTTGACAATTCAACCTCAATACGTTTCCATAGTAACCCAAGTAATTTTATTAGGAATTTCAACGCACCATTTATTTGGGAATAAAATTATCGCGTTTTTTTTAAATCAATCAATATCTGTCGAATTTTAAACGATTTGCGGAAAAATAGTATGTTTACCTCTTAGGAAAAGCCACATTCCTGGACTCTGTGTTGCTAAGTCTCGGCTTGCGCCTCGACTTAGCAATCTTCACAGTCGTCCAGGAATGTTAAGCTTTTCCTACCCGGTAAACAATGTACTATTATACATCTTGACTCAACACCTAGAGACAAAATATATAATATAAATAACACATAATAATAACATCTTGATATTTAGTTTGATTTGAAGTTTATCTAGAAATTCAGAAGTGCGAGTGAATGTATTCCTTAAGAGGGAAGGTGATTCTCAGAAGTATTTTAGTTTATAGAGCTTTCCTGTATCTGATATCTTTTAGTTTATAATACATAATATAAAAATAACGTAATTTTACACAACTTTATTAAATAAAAACTATTTCAGATTGTGAGTATTCATTCATTTCTTATATACTAGCTTGAAGAATAATACATTTGTTATTATTAATAAAATTCATATTTACTTATCGGAAAACTTACCTACACAATGTATATTCGTAACGTAATAACAAAGGATATGGCAGTTAAATCCACTCATCCGACAGACAATGCTAGAAGAATGTTGGAATTAAAATTCAGCACAAGTAAACTTTACAATGTAAGATGGTAATTCGAATTTTAAAATAAATCGCATGCCAATAAATCAATTTTTCCAAGTTTTTCCAAGTTTCAATCCACAAAGGTGACAATAAATTTTTCTCTAAGACGAGACAATACGTACTAGAATTGAATTGAAATCGTTTCGTATGTTGAATTTCAATTGACAAAAAGCTTGTATACTTTTCTCTCAAAACTTTTATTAAAAAAGTTTTTTGTTACAACTTCAATTTTGTAATTTTTTCCATATATATATATATATATATATATATATATATATATATATATATATATATATATATAAATATATATATATATATATATATATATATATATATAATACATATATAATAATATATACATAGATAATAATACATATAGAAGAAATTAGCATAATAATATTATTATTTTTAATTGAGAAAGTTATAGACTACAGAAAATTATAAAAAAATAATTACTTATATGAGGGTATATTTAAGAATTTAGCATAAGAATAAGTTTAAAAAGTTTTTAAATTTACATATAATTAATAATTACGGATGTAAAATAGTGTTATGTGTTGATTTAGGATGCTTAGTTTATATATAATTGTATATTCTGATCTGTGAAGCCTAAATGTCCACCAAAACCACACCAAACCAAAACCACATCAATCAAACTTTTTTTAATAAAAGGTTATAAAAATTTGTTCAATTTCTAAAAGACAAAAAAGGAAATATCTGCCTAAACAAATTCCGTAATCCTATGGCTTTATACATTTTCTAATCGTTCATAGTACGCCTTACAATATAAAGGCATCTTAACATTTTATTAAAATTTTTTGTTTAGTTTATCTAATTTTTATTTAATAAAAATTCTTATCTACAGAAATGGACAAACAAATGCTATTGTCCTTCTCCCCGTGAATGTCCCCTTTGACTCTACACAATTTTAATTCACTAATTCGAAAAAACACTAATGTCCCTCATACCTTACTGTGTATAGGGTGTTTGAAATCACTTTTTTGATCAAGTTATTAAAGAGATAATGCTGATTCTGTTTTAATTTTTAATTAATCTGTAGTTACTAGATTACATAAAAAGTATAAAGAGTGCCACTCGTTATAATAGATAAGACATATAAATGTTTGCAAGATAACCGCTAATAAATATATTATATTTACTCAAGTGTTATATGTAAATGATCAATTAGATATTATTTATTATCGTTTTTAATTCGATAACGTCATCTTACACTTCAGTTTGAGACACCGTTTGTTAGTACAATCAATTAAAAATAACAGTAATTATTTAGAAATCATCATCAACAGCATTATAAAAAGACTTCGGAAAATATGCATATTGCATATTTTGCATATTGTGCATATTTTATGCAAATATTTCATATTTTGGCATATTTGTATAAAAGTTTGCATAAAGTGCATAAAAGTTCAGATTTTTATACTGTATTTGAAAATTTTTAAACATACCAATTTATTTCAATTCTTGTATAAAATTTTGTAGTCATTTTAATCAAGAAATGATCTAAGTACGTAATCTCTACAGGTACAAAATATTTACAATTTCAAAGAAGATAAATTTAAGTAGCCCTCAACATTTTTAGAAAGTCTCGGTCACTGAGGCATTCAGTTATTGGATCGCTAATCGCTAAGGGTTCGCTCATTTGCATTTTATGATCTAATCCCCAAATCTATCTACAATTTATTGTATCTTAACAGCAGGTAAACGGCTAATAGTTTTGTTCCTAATTTAGGGATTTTCCAAAATCTCCCAGTTTATTGAATTAGGTACCTAAACATTTCTAATTTGATGCTCAGATTTGTGAATCATTTTTGTTTTGATATTCAAAGCGTAAACACTCGTTGTGCGTAACAAAAAGGAAGATTGTGATTTTATAATGCCTAAAACAACCAGTGCTTCAACTTGGATTAAACCTTATAAAGAGCTGTCTATGGATATGGGAAAAATCTACTGTTCAGTCTGTGGCAAAATTGTAAGTATCTAATATTTTCTATTAAATATCTAATATTTCATACACACAGGGTGTTTCCAAATGACACTTACAACGTTTGACTGTAGATACTTCTCGAAAAATTGAACAAAACGATATAGTTAATGAGGGGTCAAACTTATTTACTTTTCGAGATACAGGGTGTTAAAATAAAAAAAAAATAAATTCTTTTAGTTAATAACAACAATAACTTTAAAACCAATAAACGTATTTACTTGAAATTTAGTACTCGTAGGTTGTTTTTAAATGAAAAATAGCCTCCTTTAGTGAGAAAAAATTGTCCATGGTACAATACAATGGTGTGTATTTAGAAAAAGTTTTCACCTTTACTTTTTTTATGAAGTCAGCTATTCTAAAACACAATTATTTTTATTGTAATTGAATTAACAAAACAAAAACTTTTGTTGAATTTTAAAATAAGTTATATGATGTACTAATGGTTAGTAACAAAAACTAATTTGTGGATTATTACTGCATTTAAAACACTTAGCGAGTGTTTTTTTTTCCAAACCAGTTATTTTATTAACCAAAAACACCTTGTATATTTTTATATTTTATAGGTTGGGTTAAAATAAAGGTTTTTATTTTTATTTATAGATAGCATGTGAGAAGAAATTTCAGATAGACCAACATGTCAGAACTGCTTCACACATTGCAAAAAAAGGAAAAATAGGAGGAAAACATCAAACTTCAATGGCTAAATGTTTCCAATCTACTTTAAAAAAAATAGATAAGCAAGAAACTTTTAATGAAGACTTGTGTCGCGCATTAGTGTCTGCAAACATACCGCTTTCAAAATTAGCAAATGTAAATTTTAGTTCGTTTCTAAAAAAATATTGCAAACTTAATGTTCCAAGTAATCGGTCTCTAAGAAGAAATAATGTGAACGGGCTATACTCGTCGGTGTTAATTAATATTAAGGAAGAAATTGCAGATAATTATTTTTACATATCTGTAGACGAAACCACTGATTCCTCAGGAAAGTATATTGCTCATTTATTGATTGGTGTTCTTAAAGAAGATACCTTACCAAAATCTCATCTTATTTCATGCCAGCAACTTGAGAAAACAAATGCTTTAACAATTTCGCGTTTTATACAAGAAACATTAGCAACTTTTTTTCTTCCGACAACTATTCCTTCTAATAAATTACTGCTTATTTTATCGGATGCTGCTCCTTATATGGTGAAAGCAGGACAAAATTTAAAAATATTTTTCCCAGATTTAATACATATTACTTGTGTAGCGCATGGATTAAACAGAGTTGCGGAGGAAATACGAAAAAAGTTTCCTCTTGTAAATACCATGATATCCAGTGTCAAAAAAGTATTTCTTAAATCTCCTATAAGAATTCAACTTTATAAAGAAATGCTACCTAAAATTTCTCTTCCACTACAACCTATTTTAACGCGATTGGGAACATGGTTAGAAGCAGCTAATTTTTATGCAGATCATTTTGTTAAAATAAAGAACATAATTGATACGTTAACAGATGAAAGTTCCCGATCTCTTTTGGATTCTAAACAAACTTTTCAGAGTAACTTGTTTTAACAAGAACTTTCATTTATAAAATCAAATTTTAGTTTTGTTCAAAAAACAATTACTTAGTTAGAATCACCAAAACTGTCATTGTTCGAAAGTATAGCATTAATAAAAGAATTTGCGTCATGTTGTCGGAACGTTAGAGGTAATATTGGAAAAGATATTTTAAAAAAAATTTGAAGCTACTATGGAAAAAAAATAAAGGTTACCATATTCTTTCTGAAGTAGTCAGTGTTCTAGCTGGAAATATTTCGGAAACAATTAATTTAGAACCAAATGTTTTGGTAGTTTGAAAAATGCTCCCGTTACATCAGTTGATGTTGAACGAAGTTTTTCCATATATAAATATATGTACTCAGACAGAAGCCACAAGTTTTTGTTAGAAATTTTTTAACACCACTTGGTCATTTATTGTTACCATAATTCTAAATAAGTTTATTCATACTTAAAAATGATGTAGTTACTTAAAATAAATGTAAATCTTAATGAATAGTAGGAAATATTTAGTTATGTACACTTTTTTTTTTAAATAAAATTGTTACTATTTTACGATTTTTTTATTTATTTGTATGCATATTTTGTAAAATATTTGCATATTTTCGGGTAAACACGTGCATATTTATGCGCATATTTTCTACATTTTTATTTGCATATTTGCCGAAGTCTAATTATAAGTATTCGTGAGTCTTGTTTACTATTGCCTTCCACGTTTGTCGGTCCTGTGTTACTATTTCCCTTTATCTTACTCACATTTTCTGTGGATCCTCTCTGACTGATATAATAGAATTTGTATGATTTCTAGTATAAAAACACATGTAAATTTTTCTAAATTTTTATTTTTTTTTGCTAAATGTGAAAAAAAAAACATGTCCATTGAAAAAAACATCAGGATCGCATCAATACAAAATTATTGTAAATGAAATTGTTTAAAGCAATTGTTATTTCCCGTTAAACATAAAAATATGTCACATGATTTACAATAAACTTTTGTTTTTCAATTCGTTTATGTGCCACTCTCAATTTCGAAGCCGTAGTCTTGGTTAGAGTCATAGTTTCCGCCCCATAGATCATGACCGGTAATACGGCTAACTTGGCTCGAAGGACCAATGATAAGATTCGAACGTAGTTATGAGGTTTGAATCGATTTGCAAATCCCCTTTGTTCTCTTCTTGTTGATCGATGATGATGAATATAATAAAAAGGTCGAAGTTGTAGAGTAAAATTGTTGATTATATTGACAGCTACTAGTAAATATATAATATGATGTTGGTTAGGTAGCTACTTATAATAAACTGTGCTCACATGAGCTCAAATCCTTAATTGATAATCTCATCTTAATAACTTGTACCTCAGCATAGAGGTTATTGCTTCGATCATACCATACCAACAAACTTTGAACTATTTGCTACATTACAATTTAATCTAGGCCTTAATGGCGACACTTAGGAAGTTCAATTAGAAAATATGTTATTCGGCAATTTATTTAGTTGTAGGTAAATGAATTAACTACTAAAATATTATACGATATGGTTTTACAATGTCACTTATACACGGTGAAACTATAGAAGAAGATTAGGAAGTTAAGAATAATGTGAGATTACAAATTAAGGGGTTAATTTGTGATTGAACACATTGGTAAAATACTTTTCTTTTGAGGTTGATGGCCCTAAGTATGTCTCGCAGTTTTCCAAAGGCTGCCCAAGCTAAAGTAATTCATCTTTGGATTTCGCATGTATGGTTATCCCTGCTGATTCTTATTTCATGACCCAAATACGTATATTTCTCCACCAGTTTTACCACTTTGTCTTGAATAGTTAAATAGTTATTAGGGACCATATTTGTTTTTTGTCAAGTTCATTCTGTGATCCAGCTTCAAACATGCAAAGTCCAATTCCTTTAACATATCTATGGCTTCTCATAAATTATCTGTAAAAAGGACAATGTCATTTGCGAAATGAATATGGTTAAGCTTTTCCCCTCTGTTGTTAATCCTCTGTGGTAAGAATTTATAAATCTTGAAGGCATACTCTAATGCCATTATAAATAATATCTTCTTGTCGTATCCCACGTTTTTAAAATCTGACATCGCGGTTTTAAGCGGTATATTGCCATAAAAAGACCACGTCTGCCAGACGTTAAGCTGTAATAATGGGTTCGAGAGGTCTTGACTACGTCACACTCCTGAGCCAGCTGTCAAATGTCATGCGCAATATCATACCTTGTGTTCATTATATGAATATTATACCATGGTCGCTACCTACATCTGTTGGTTATAACATAATCTATTATACATCTTTGTCCACGGGTGTTATTAAATGTATTTTGTGTTGGTCTTTGTGGTCAAAAAATGTGTTGTTTATTCTTAATTCGTTATTCGTGCAAAAATTAATCATCAATAATTCTTCATTTTCGTTTTTACATTATTTTTTAGAAACTAGAAGTATATAAAAAAATTCTACATATTTTCGCCCCCGACTCTTCAAAGCAAAATCTGAAAAGACAAATAACAAACGTAAATTCTGAAGTAATGCCCGAAATAGGCAAAGTAGAAATATAACATGCAATTAAAGAATTGAAAAGAAATAAAGCATCGGGTAGTGATGGAATTCTGGCAGAAACGTTGAAAGAAGGCGGAGAAGAAGTCATCAGGTACCTAAAAATACTTTTTAATAAATGCCTATTTGAAGGAAAAATACCAAAGGAATGGAATACTGCTAAAACAATATTATTACATAAAAAAGGGGACAATACAGATCTGAAAAATTATCGTCCAATATCACTACTATCACAACTTTATAAAACATTCACAAAAATAATTACAAATAGATTGACAACAAAGTTCGATGTATATCAACCAGTAGAGCAAGCCGGATTTAGAAAAGGGTTCAGTATATATGACCATCTTCACACACTAAAGGTCCTAATAGAAAAAGTTAACGAATACAATTTACCAATCTGTTTAGCATTTATAGACTAGGAGAAAGCTTTTGACAGCATAGAATTATGGGCTATTGAGGAAGCACTGGTCAACAGCAGAATAGATTCTAGATATAGGATATTAATACATAATATATATCAACACGCTGAAATGGTAGTCACGATGGATAACGGAATGAAAACGAGGCCAATAAAAATTAACCGAGGAGTAAGACAGGGAGACACCATATCTCCAAAACTATTTACTGCCACACTTAAAGACATCTTTAAATCACTAAATTGGAAAACGAAGGGACTATCGATAAACGGAAAGTATTTAAACCATCTAAGATATGCAGATGATGTAGTACTAATAGCCGACAGCTGGAAAGAACTGAAGACGATGATCGATGAGCTTCATACGGAATCCATAAAAAAAGGACTGAAAATGAATCTGAGTAAAACTAAGCTAATGTCGAATAAAGATGACCAACCGACGATAACCATCCAAGGAAAAAAAGTGGAACATGTAGAAGAATACATATATCTGGGTCAGAATATCAAGGTAAACAAAGAAAACCAAACTACCGAAATAAGCAGACGAGTAAGAATGGGATGGGCCGCATTTGGAAAATTCTCATACATACTGAAACACAAAAAGATACCCCAAAACCTTCGAAGCAAAGTGTTTGATTCTTGTATCATTCCCGTTCTCACTGACGGAGCTCAAACCTGGATATTTACAAAAAAGAACATGGACAAGATTCGAAAAACTCAGCGATCCATGGAACGACAGATGCTTGGTATCTCACTAATAGATCGGCAAACGAACGAAGCAATCCGGAACAAAACAAAAATAAAGGACGCCGCGAAACAAGCAGCTAAATTAAAATGGAAATGGGCTGGACACAATGAACGTCTCGAAGATGGTAGATGGTACAAAGAAGTCGGAAACTGGCGACCGTACGATGCGAAGAGACTAAGAGGAAGACCTCAAATGCGCTAGAGCGACGATATCAAAAGAGTCGCAGGACCAATGTGGAAACGCCTAGCACACAACAAGGATGAATGGCGAGAAATGGGAGAGGCCTTTATCGGTCAATTCGGATAGAAAAAGAGCTATAAAAAAACATATTTTCGCATGAGTGTAGAACAGCTTTAAATACTTTTGAAAAATACGTAGTTCAAATGTTTTTACTATATTTTGTAGTCCTATGTTTGTAACCCAAATAATACTACAATTGTATTTTTTAACTTATTTTTTATATGAGTTTCAAACGGTGTGCATGAGTGTGCTTCAATGTTTTAAAAATAAATATTTTATAAACAATTGACAATAAAAGTTTGAATGTTGGAGCTGTGAGAGTGAAAAACGATTTTTGATTAATGTCATACACTCATAGTTGTATTGATTAATATTTTAGCGGCATATACAATGTTTTACATTCATAGAAGAATAAATTGTTTGTTTAAATCCTAAAATCGTAATTCTGCAATTCAATGTTTGTGTTTACGGTTCTTTTGTTTATTAATCATGAAAAATTATTGCTTTGTTGTCTGTATTTGGTGCTTATATAATTACCAATACTTTAAAACACGCTATATTATATTAAAACTTCTTCCTGTTCTATTTTATTATCTAATTTAAAAACTTTATTGTGCTCATATACGTCAATATAAGGTAAAATTGAAAAACGTTGTGATTGTCGTAATTTGCATTTTCCCTTTTGAACGATGTTCGTAAGCCGTTATTGGGAAACCATGTTTATGTCAAACTAATTTTGAAATGTGTTTTTAAAAAACTTGCATGCTTTGACGCA
This sequence comes from Diabrotica balteata, assembly GCA_918026665.1. Taxonomy (NCBI): domain Eukaryota; kingdom Metazoa; phylum Arthropoda; class Insecta; order Coleoptera; family Chrysomelidae; genus Diabrotica; species Diabrotica balteata. Next base: position 3,890,673 of record OU898284.1, read on the forward strand.
ATAAATTTTGGTAACTCAGATTTATAACGATGCATATACAGGGCTTAATTATCTAAATTAAACTACATACTCATTGTCCTATTTGGTTTTAGTTCTTTTTAGGAATCATTGTATTTAGATAGGAAAAATTTCAAAATCTTCAAAATCGAGAGAATTTATAAAAACAAAGTTAATAGAAAGCAGACATAAATACATGATTTTTCGTTTGAAAAATTTTTTCTGGTGGAACAACTACCTTCAAGCATTAAAATAAGAGGAACAACGATTATATCACAGGTGGTTAAGCAGCTAAATATAAGATCATGAGCAAGAATACAAAGATGTTATATCAAGATTTAATATTGTTCTGAAGCTATTTTCTTGTGGCATTTTAAATTAATTACTATTTAACTGGCAATAAGCCACAATTAAAGATAAAAATACCTTTATTGACGTTTCAATTGCCACTTCGGAAATCGTTCTCAAAATACAAACAGTAAATTAAACGAATTTTGTTTTTTTGTTACATAGTGAAAAATTCTTTTAATAATTTAATTTTATCTGACTCATTTATATTGACAATTCAGACATACATTATGTATTTTAAAGTAGACGACTTTAAAATGATATTGCCAATATTGTTGAGTTGCGCTCCTGGGACGACTTTACTTATAAGATAGTTCATTCGATTACATGAAATCAACTTTAACTTGAGAATATTTGTCAGAACAAAATCATAGCATGTAATTCGTCTTTAAAAAGACAAACACATGACATGATGACAGTAAATTTCTCCTGTTAGTGATTCCATAGTAAATTATGAGGGAAAAACCAGGAACAAAACCTCATAATACTATCCCGACATGGTAAGTATTTGTTCGTGCATTTAGTTTACCTTCAATAAACACCAAAATTAGATGCCAGGAGGGGTAGGAACTGTCTAGACGTAAGAAGCCTAAGAGGAGCTGATGGAGACACGGATCATTTTCTTGTAAAAGCGAAGATAAGGACAAGAATAGCGTCCAAAAAAACACACAAGAATACACCAACACAATTATGGAATATTGAAGTTCTACGTAATAAGGAGACAGAACAGAAATTTCAATAGGCTATTAAAATCGCTCTAGCACAGACAGAAGACTATAACAACATAGACTCAGCTTGGAAAAATATCAAAGTAGCTCTGACAAGCGTATCAGATGAAATACTAGGACACAAAAAGAAAACAACAAAAAAATGGTTCGATGATGATTGCCTGAACTCCATATTAGCAAGAAATATGGCTAGAAGGAACATGCTACAAAACCCCTCGCACAACAACAATGAAATGTATAGAAAAAGAAGAACAGAGAGAAGAAAACTAATAAAAAGAAAGAAGAGAGAGTATCAGGAACAAATAATCAGAGATATAGAAGAAAAAAGAAAGAACAAATAAGCGAGGCAGTTCTTTAAAGGAGTTTCAGATATCAAAACCGGGTACCAAGCAAAAACAGGAAACTTTCTTCAAAACGCCAGTGGACACCTTATCACTGATGACAAGGAAATCTTAAAAACCTGGAAGGAATACTTCTATCAACTATTGAATGACCAATCGAGCAGAAGTACATCAAACATAGAGGTACATACAGCTGAAATAGAAGACCAATACCCGACATACGAAGAAGTAATACAGGCAATTAAAAAACTCAAAAATAATAAGACACCAGGTAGCGATGGTATACCCACAGAGTGCTTAAAACATGGAGGAGAAGCGTTGTACAGTTCGATATACAAGCTAATTCAAGACATTTGGCAAGAAGAAATAATGCCAGATGAATGGAAAGAAGGGGTTATTGTACCAATACACAAAAAAGGAAACAAAAAGCAATGTATTAACTACAGGGGAATAACACTCCTAAACACCACCTACAAAATCCTTGCAAACATCCTGCTAGAAAGAACCAAAACATACACAGAAGAAATCGTTGGAGATTATTAATGCGGATTTAGACCGGGCCGCTCTACAATTGACCAGATATTCACAATAAAACAGATAATGGAAAAATGCTAGGAGTTTGATCGTGAGCTTCATCAGATGTTCATAGATTTTAAACAAGCATTTGATAGAGTATATAGGGACAGACTGTGGACAGCGATGCAGGAACTTGGCTTTCCAAAAAAACTAGTCCGGTTGATACGGATGTGTATGGAACGGTTACGATGTAAGGTGAGAGTTGGATAACAATACTCGGAGACATTTGAAATAAACAATGGACTAAAACAGGGAGATGCACTTTCACCACAACTCTTCAACTTAGCTCTGGAGCACGTAATCAGAAGTTCAAGAATCGAAAAACCGAATACAGTATTTCATCGAGAAGGACCAAACTTACTACTGGCATTTGCAGACGATATAGATCTAATAGGAAATACGCGATTAAGGATGAAGGAGACTTTCGTAAGGTTTGAGAAGGAAGCAGAGAAGATGGGGCTCCAAATCAACGAAAACAAGACGAAATATATGTATATGAGCCGCAATAACCAAAGCAGAGACAGAATCGGTCAGAACATTACCATCGATGACTTTAACTTTGAGCGCGTTAGAGAATTCAAGTATCTTGGAACAACAATAACTGAAGACAATAACGGATCACAAGAAATAAACAACAGGATTCAGGCCGGCAACAGATGTATTTTTGCCCTCCAAAACCTTATAAAATCAAAACAACTAATACGACGTACGAAGATACATATCTATAAAACAATCATACGACCCGTTGTGATGTATGGAAGCGAGACGTGGACGATAACAAAGGCAAATGAAGAGAGACTACGTGTTTGGGAAAAAAAAAAGAAAGGAAGATCTTTGGTCCGGTGCTTGATGAAGCATCAGGACAATATAGGATAAGAACTAATAAAGAGCTTGAAGAACTTTACCCAGACGCCAACATCATAAAAGAAATAAAGTCCAGAAGACTCCAATGGGCAGGACACCTCAGAAGACATTCTGACGAACGAACAGTAAGACTGGTGTGGGAGGAAGTCCCAACTGGAAGGAGACCACGCGGACGCCCTCGTCTCCGGTGGCGAGATAATATAGCAGGAGACCTAAACACTATGGGCGTGGAGAATTGGATGGAGGTTGCTCAAGACAGAAAACAGTGGAGGCATGTTGTGGAGTCGGCTAAAACCCACGAAGGGTTGTAACGCCACGGAGTAAAGTAAAGTAAAAAGTTTGTCTAAAACGACTAACTCCAAAAGAATTACCCTGTATATGAAATATTATGTATCTTATATCACTAATAACCATAAGGATTAGTGCGAAAAAAAATTCAATGCTATTAGTTAATTTTTGCACAATGAAGTATCGTTTATAATTAAGGAAGTAATTAAAAATATGTTATAAAAATACAACACTTTATTAATTACAAAGAAGTTCTCGTAAAACTAATATCACACTTTTGTAAACAAAATGTATATTATAACTTTAAAAATATCCATTCAAATCAACTTAATTTTTAATTTAGCTTACTTTCTTTTTTTCTACTATCCTTGGAGTTGTCTTTCCTTACAGAATCACTAATTGTTTCATAAAATTTACTAGACAATATCTTATATTTAATTAACATATTTTTCTTCGTCTTCTTTGGAATAACACCTAAGGTTGTGATTGAATTACCAACGAAGAACACTAAGAAGATAATAGCCAGTGCAGAACTTTCCCAAGAAGCCTCTGGATGCTGGCTCAAGTCAAATAGAACAATAGCATTGACCAGCTGGAAAATATATGCAATAAACAAAAATGGTAGTAGGAACGTTAATCCTCTCCACATCCAAGAATGGAAACCCTCTACGGTGATATCCATGTTTTCCATTTCACCAAGAGCTTTTAGTCTGTAGAGAACTCCACGTTGGTACTTAAACTGAAGGTACTGAGCAAAAGCACTGTAAATAGTATAGCGGATGAAGTACACCCTAAACAACTCCCATGGTTCATTGTCAGGCCACGTTAGTAACAAACCAGAACTAACTATAGAAAGAATGTGATGAACTCTCCACCAACCTTTGATTCTGGATCCATTTACCTTGAGGATACTTTCTCTAATTGAAATAGTACAATAGTACCATGCCAAAAAGCCGGCGAACAACTTGTCCAAAAATCTATGATTGTAATTATTTAAAGTAACAGCTAAAACGAAAGCAATAAAATGGCAGACAAGTTTAAATTTCTCGTAGTCTTCTTTGTACTGAAATTTTCTTTCTTTGTTTAGAAATGACACATCTATTCTACCTAAAATAATTTTTAACATATATCTGTCACTTTTTCTTGGTAAATTTTGTTCAATATCTTGCAGATCTGCTTCTCGCTTCGCAAACTTTTCGTGCATTTCTTTGGCTTTTGGATTTTCTGATACATCTTTCAACGACTGACTTAGTTTTTGTATTCTGTATCTTTGATGTATAATGTGTTTTTTACAATTGTCTTGTAATGCAGTCACTTCTTTAATTTTCTTCAAATACACTTCGTTGACAGCGTCCAACTTTTTATAATCTTCCAGTAATTCGTCCCATTCTTCATACACTTCCTTTAGAATATTAGACATATTGCACTATTATCACTTGCCTATCGATCACTCACTATTAGATTCACTGAACTGACGAGGTAAATAAATTGGAAAAGATAAGATATGAACTAATCACGAAATAATCAGGTAGACTTAATACTTTGACCTTAAAAATACACACGAATTATTTTATTATATTTTTAGGCCAGTCTTTATATTATGGACCATTATAAATATTGCAGACAGTAGAAATAATTATTATTTTATGTAATTTTTATGAGACCAATCAACATAATGGTTTAAATTTAAATTTTTCGATAGATTACATATGATTTTTCGAAAATAAAGGTTAATTAATAATATAATTATAGGAGCGGTGTTCTAATATTATTAAAGTGAGGTATGTGAAACCGCCATTCAAGAGATGAGATGGACAGGAACCGGCATTATTCAGAAAAAAGAACATGATATATATTACAGCTGCAACCCGAACCGACATGAGTTCGGAACCTCGTTCCTAGTATGTATTAAAGAAAATAAAAAAATTATTATTGGTTTTAAAACCATAACTGATCGGTTATGCATCCTTCGAATAAAAGGAACTTTTTTCAACATATGCCTGATCAACGCGCGAGCACCAACCGGGGAAAAAGACGAAGAATTTAAAGATTTATTCTACGAAGACCTCGAAAGAGCATATGACAACTGTGCCAAAAACGATATTAAAATACCCATTGGAGACATGAACTCCCAGATAGGAAAAGAGATATGCTACCAAGGTTATATTGGTGAATACAGCTTTCATGAGGGTACTAATGACAATGGTTTAAGACTTATTAGTATGGCAGCTTCCAAAGATTTAATTGTGTGAAGTACATGTTTCAATCATAAGAATATCCATAAAGAAACTTGGATATCACCAAATGAACGCACCACAAATCAAATTGACTATGTTATAATTGACAGAAGGCACTTTACAAAGCTAATGGACGTCAGAAGTTACAGACTCACAAATATTAACTCAGACCATTTCATGGTGGAGGGCAAGTTACGACAAAGAATTTCCAATGCCAAAAAAGAAAGTGGTACAAGACAAGTAAAATATAATTTACATATGCAAAAAATGAAAACAAAGAGAAACAGTTCCAGTCACATATAAAAGAAACCCTAGGTCGGAAATGTGGAACAACTGCAAGGAGGCTCTGAAATTAGCAGCCGAAAGCACATTGGGAATATCCCGACCCCAAGAACGAAACGACTGGTTCGACCAAGACTGCAAAAAAATAACAGATAAGAAGAACAAGGCATTTAGGACCATGCAACAAAGGAAAACTATAACAACAATAGATATATACAAAAACTTAAGGAGAGAGGAAAAACGCATACACCGAAAAAAGAAACGAGACTCGGAAAATGACATATTAGAACGGCTAGAAAGCCATATGAGTCACGAAGAAACAAAAAAGTTTTATCATCATATTAGAAAATAATTCAAACCGAGAATCAACTATTGTAATGATAAGGAAGGTAACTAACTTACCAACAAAGAGGATAACTTACCAACAAAAGGGACAGAACAGAATGGCGTAGAAAGCTTGAGAAGGTCAAGGCGTTAATATTCGTTTGTTTCAAATGTTAAAAACAGTATTATACTTGTCTTAAGATTCGAAATATTTCTAGAAGAAAAAATGTACCGGGTTTTGGGGGTCCAATTTGTTACCCGGGTGCAAACAAGCAAGCAATTTAAGTAAATCCAGCCTGTGAGTCATCCCTAAGAATTAGGTTTGGGTGTAACAATTCATTGGAGCAAGGTATATTAACTCCAGTAAAAACAGCAGTCACTCCACCGCGCTCCAATGCTCCAGACCATTTCTTTTCTCCCTATAGCACTCTTTTTGTGAGGAACCTCTGGGTACAAGAACTTCAACACGACATCCTAATCCGATCAGTGCAGGCTAGTGTGACGCGATCTTTTCCTGCTTTCTCTAGTGACGTATCATCGAACTGAAATTGCTTGCTCGGGCCTCGAGTCTCCGCTCGGGGCTGCACCCAGTTCCCAGTTCGGCGACTCTGTGTCCGAGGCTGTGGGCCCTTTGTGCCCAGTATTTTTAATTTTGTTAAGTTTTTTTTGGATGGCTGTCGTCTTTTTGTTAGTATTTTTTGATTTTTTTTAGTTAGTATTTTTTGATTTTGGTGGCCAAAGCCTTTATTTATTTAAATTTATTATTTTTTTGAAGGCAGTCCTGAACATAAACATCAATTAATACAATTTTCAGTGCTGCCTGCTGGGGCTTTTTCTGTTATTAGAGCTATGAATTATCTAGACTTTATGTGTTTGCCTTACATATTAAATTAGCACGCCTCCGATGGATAGGACATGTAATTAGGCGAGATGAAGAGGCAACGATCAAAAAAATTTTCGACCAAAGAGGACCAGTGGGAAGACGATCCAGAGGAAGACCAAAACTTAGGTATCAAGATAACATAGATGATGATCTAAAATCCATCGGAGTTAAAGCACGGAGAAGAGTTGCCAGACACAGGGGCGAATCGAAGATTGTTCTGAAGAAGCTTTTGGCTCATAACGAGGTGTAATGCCGCTGATGATGATCTGTTTGCCAGGATTTGCTCATTTGGTCTTTTATGCTTCCATGGATGGAACGCAGCGTATCTTATTATCTCTCCCAGGATTAGGCTTGGATGATTCTCTAATTCTGCAAACGTAATTCTGGCTTTTTCTGTCATTTTTTCTATCACCCTTACTTGTCGCAGTTCTCTAAACAGAAAGCGTTCAACGACGTATCTAGGTACATTTGCCGCTTCTGTAAGGATATTATTGCGGGCTGCTTGTATTTTCTTTTTATTTGAATTGATTATGTGTCCCCATGCAAGAGATGCGTATGTGATTATTGGAAGTGTGATATCAGTGAATATCAGTCTCATTTTCGTCTTTATGTAGAGTTTGCTTTTTCTACCTATGAGTTCTCTTATTGTTGCTCTGCCTTTTGCTGTTTTTTGGATGGTTGTGTCCACGTGTTGGGTAAAGGTTAAGCCTTGGTCCATAGTGACTCTTAAGTATTTTGCTTCTCTTTTCCATTAGACGGGATTATCTTGAACTAACAGCTGTTCCTCTGGGGCTTCTCTTTTCTTTTTGAATGTGTGATACACCATTCTTCAATGTTATCCAATGCTGTCTGTAAATTGTTGACTGCTACTTCTAAGTTTCTGTGTGTCGTCTGCATAAAGGCTGCGGTGTATATTGTGTACAGTAGCGGTGACAGGACTGCTTCCTGCAGTCTCGAAGTACGAGGAGATCTGTCTCGTCAGGGCCTCACTGTATCCCTAGCCTCTCATTTTGTGTATTAGCCCTTTATGCCAGACTCTGTCGAAGGCTTTGCTAACATCCAGGAACGCTGCTCCTGTATACTGTTTTTCGTTAAATTTATCTGGTATGTGTTATGTCAATCTAAGTACTTGAAGTCGCTAGAGTATTTTGTTCTAAATCCGAACTGGAATTAATAAATATTTAAAGGTTAAAATAACCCCTTATTTTTATAATAAACTTTTTCCGAGGTGAAAAGAAAAAGCCATCTTAAATAAAAGAAAACTGTTAAAGATTTCTTATATCGTTAAAATATTGCTTAGAGATAAATTATTAAAATTAAAGAGCCCAATCTGCGTTATCTAATTTTACTGTAAAATATACAAAAATTAAGATTTTAGTCCCATATTAGAAAAATGCACCCACAACACAACAAATTTTTACGAATATATTAATAAAAATTTCCTTCTATAGTAAACCGGCCTATGATTAGAAGTCAAGGCCAACCGGTAATACATAAAAATGTTATAAATTCAAATACTTTATGTGTGCATTAAAAAATGTCTAGGAAAACAACTTTATTTTGATTTGTATAATGTTTCCTATCTGTGAATCAAACTTCATTTTTTTCCCATGATAATTGTTTTATATTCGCATAAAAGAAATAAAACAGCCGAAAACAATATTTACAAATATAGAAATTATAAGGAACACCAAATTCGAAAATACATTAAGGTTGCATTCGGAGATGTGTGGAAAAAACTGAAATCGTTTATACAATATACACACAGGGTGTTTCAAAAAAAGGTAACCTTGTCTCTAGGGTAGGTAAAAAACTGAAAAATAATTGGGGTTTGCTTAGTAAAAAATTTTTATAACGCCATCCGTTTTCAAGATACAGGGCGTTGAAGAAAAAAAATTTACGCAGTTTTTACGATTTTGCCGAAACTACTGGCAACATTGTAATGCAATTTTATACGAATATGTTTCAAGTAAACTTAAACATCATTTAATTTTGCACGAAAAAGGTACTCTCGGTAAAACTCGATACGGTGTACCTACCGTTTTCGGAATATTTTGATTTGAAAATTATGAAGTAATAATTGATGCTGGTATAAAATAGTTAGTAATTACACAAAACTCACAAGAAGAAAATTAAATTAATGACTAAGAACATAAAATAAAATTCAATTACAGTAAATGTTCAAAATGCCCTCTGTTTTCGCGAATGCACAAGTTTATTCTTTTTTTCTTTCTAAAGATTCCATTAACCTTCTAAACCGTAGGGGATCAGCTATGATGTCATTAAATTGACGTTGATTTCTTTCTTCCAATTCTTGGCGTAAATTTACCTCTGTAGGATAGACTTTTCCTTAATATACGACCAAACTTTTAAATTAAATGTTTGAAATGCCATCCATCGGTTTCTTGACAATATGCGAATCTACGGACACATTCATCAAGTACATTGCGGATGACTTCTGGAGTAATTAGACTCATTTCATGCCTAATTCTATCTTTCAAGTCCTGTAAGTTTTGAAGTCTATTGACATAATCAAGTTAGGTCAATAGACATAAAGTCTTTTGATTTTATGTAACCACACAGGAAAAAGTCTAGAGGTGTTAGATCTGGCGACCTTGCTGGCCACTCTATAAAACCTCGTCTTCCGATCCACCTCCTTGGAAAGCAATGATGTAAAAATTGATGTACTTCACGTGTGTCATGCGAAGGAGCTTCATCTTAGTGAAACCAGATATTTTCACTAGGTAAATTTGGATTATAATGTCGTTAAATAGAGGATTAAATTCTCGTTTAAATAAGGTGTCGCATTATATCGATCAGATGGACAGATCACACAAGAAATGTCGAACGATTAAATCGAATGGGCAGCGAACGAGAATTGCTGCCAATAATAAAAAAAGAAGAAAAACTGCTTATCTGGGTCATATATTTCGAAATTCTATGTACCAGTTGTTAAAGCTTATTATGGAAGGGAAGATGGAAGGAAAACGAGGCATTGGAAGAAAGAAATACTTATGGCTTAAAAACATACATAAGGGATTGGACAAACCTCGATGCCCATGCACTTTTTAGAGCCACACAAGTTCGAGAGGAGTATGCCAGAATGGTCGCCAACACCCATATAAAACAGTATATAAAATTGAACCGCATCCATGGGTCTTAAAATTTTCCAAATGTGGTGCAAGTGGTCTAACATACAATTTTATTATCTATCAAGGGAAGACAACGGAAATAAATCCTAAAATAGCTAGAAAAATTGATCAAGGAGCCGCAGTAGTGGTCACAAACAACGAATTGAAGTAAACCGACCTCAAATATTGAAAGAATACTGATGCTGGCGCTTAGTTGATGCTGGCGCCATATTGAAAACATTCAACCATATTGAAAACATAGAAACTCGTCTTTCCAACAATCAAGCAAAACTAAAAAATTATACGGCCTATACAAAAAAAAATCGAGCAGTACAGCAAATATCCAGTGCTGGAGTCGGAATTTTTGTACATTCAACTATCCAATCCAAAGAAATTCCGTTATATATGAATCTGGAATCAGTAGCAGTTTCGGTAATACATCATTTTAAAATCAATATATGCAACGTATATTTACCACATCCTGACGAAACTACTCTATTAGAACTTCAAAATGTAATTAAACAAATTCCATCTCCAAAATTAATTTTGGGTGACACAAACTGTCACAACATCGCATGGGGATCCAAAAAAACAGATAAAAATGGACGAATATTATTAGAAGCAATTAATAACATAAAACTAGTTTTGCTAAACACAGGAACACCTACTAGATTCAATGCACATAATGGCACATTTTCCTCCATAGACTTATCTATCAGTGATTTAACTTTAGCTCCATTCTTACAGTGGAATACATTGGACCACCTATACGACAGAAGATATCAGTGATACAAAAAAATTATCAAAAATTGTCAAATGTATAACAAACTGTAACATAACATAATTTTGTATTTATTTTTGTATTTTTCAAAACTGTTATGCAAATTTTAATAACATTCTAATGTAACTTTTCTAAAATAAAGATATACCACCCCGCTAATAACCCTAGGGGTTGATGCGGTGAAAAAAAAAGCTGATGCTCTTATATCATTATACCGAACAAAAATTCGCTCCAAAAAAATGGACATTGAGAATGATATTTCATGCGGTGGATATGGCAATTGTAAATTCTTGGTTAGATTATAGAAAATATTGCCAATTACTTGGTCCCCAATGAAAAAACAACCAGACTTATTAAACTTCAGAATGGAGTTACGTAAGGAATTCGTCAAGCAGGGCAATGACATTTCCAAGAAGAAAGTGGGAAGGCCTTCAAAAGATGATGCCTCTGTTCAACTGAGTCAAACTAGGATTAAAGTAAGGCCTCTTGCAGTGATACAATTAGAAAACATAAACCATATGCCTGAGCACTCTGGGGTGTCCTGGACGGTGCAAGAATGTTGGCTGCAAAGGCAAGTCTAGATGAACTTGCACTAAATGTAAGGTGCATTTTTTGTGCCTCCAAAAAGATTGCAACTGTTTTGTAAATTTCCATGTATATGTTATATAGTTACTTTTTCTTTTATTTTTACTGTATTTTCATTCTTCAATAAATTCTATAATTTAATTCATTGACTATTTATGTCAATTTTACTTTATTTTATTCATTGACTAGTTATTTAAGCAAATTTTGAAAAAACAATTCGAGGGTATTATTTAGCAAATTTATCTGTGCAAATAAAAACTCGTGAGCGAAAGGGTTAAATAAATAGATTTATTGTTTATTCTATTAATTATATTTTGATAACAACTTTCGATATGACAATTAAGACGATATTGTAGATATTGCTTCTCATTTATGTGGTATTATTTTCATAAGAGATTTTAAAACTAAAATACGAGAAATAAACGGCTTTCAAATACTATCGAACTTTCTTGTTTTCCCAATTAAGTGCCGAGAAAGCATTGATGAAAGATAAACATCATATATGTGCCTAAGTGATTGGTTCATATTAATGAATGCAACTATTTGCACTAATAGAGACCAAATTATTATCGTCCAACTTTAGCTAGTGCTGTCAGTTCTAATTTGAGTTTATTGAATCGGAAGACTGCTTGTTTCCACAAGATTTACATTGTACCGTTAATATCAGAAAGTTCTGCTTCGATAAAACAATTTACTAGGTATCCATTGTTTGCTGAAATCCTACTGAACGTGTATTGCAAATACTGCATCGACCAAATTTCCTTATACATATATCATTTTACCCATAATGTAAACTTATAATCGATATACGCTTAGAAGGAATTGAAGTCACTACGAGAATACTGTGACGAGGAAGTAAAAAATGCAACAAATAACAAAAAACGTGCATACAAATAATAACAGTTATAAAAAGACACAAATAATAATAAAAATAAGATTGTTTATTCTGTTTGTTCAAGTCGCCTGAGGAGATACAAAGCAACAATCGAAAACTCGACAATATACTTTTTGATCATGCAGACAAAGCGTTTTATAGGAAACTTAATTTCACTGTAGAAAATGATGATAAATCATACCCAAGCCTAAAAGAAATTCATTAGTTTTGGGGAAATCACCTTTCAACGACAGCTATTCATAACAACAATGTTGGATGAATTGAAGACACAGCGAACATTTGTCAACATTATCAAAGAGCTTCATAACTGAAAATATCCTGAACCAGACGTAGTTCAGAACTTCTGGTTAAAGAAGTTTTGGAGTGTTCATGAGTATTTGTCAGTATTTGTCAGTGTTTGTCAGTATTGATTAATCATGTTATCTCTAATCCGCAGAAAATAACATCATTTATTATACAGGGAACCATTTGTCTAATACCAAAGGATCAAAATAATACCCAAGATCTAGCTAAGTACCGCCCAATTACTTGTCTTCCAAACTAAACAATATCATAGAGCCTCAACAGAAAGGATACACCGATAAAGAAATCTTTTTACTGCCTTCATTGACTACAAGAAGGCCTTTGATTCAGTGCCGCATAAATGGCTTAATATATTGAAAATATATAAAGTCGATGATAATCTGATAGTAGTGATAGTAATAATAATAATACAAATTTATATTCCTGTATAGCGGAAATTAACTAAATTTATGGTAATCACGAAATCAAAGAACATCAGAGCTAATCTTGTAATAGACAATACAACGATTGAGCGTGTGCCCGGTTATAAATATCTAGGTGCTTGGATCACAGACGATACTGATCAAACAAAAGAGATTAGATGTAGAATAGAAATCGCTAGATCAGTCTTTAATAGAATGCGCAAACTCTTTTGCAATCGTGATATCAATATAAAGTTACGAATACGAATGCTGCGGTGTTATGTCTTTTCTACCCTGTTATATGGAGTTGAGGCTTGGACACTAAAACAGTTGACCATAAAAAACATCGAAGCTTTCGAGATGTGGTGCTATAGGCGCATTCTCAGAATATCATGGATGGACCGCGTCACTAACACGCAAGTACTCCAAACTTTAGACAAAAGATGTGAAATTCTAAATGAGATAAAAACTAGAAAGATGGAATACTTGGGGCACATTGTGAGAGGTGAAAAGTACGAACTTTTAAGAAACATCATGCAGGGCAAAATTAAGGGAAAAAGAAGTGTGGGAAGAAGAAAAATATCGTGGCTTCGTAATCTACGTGAATGGTTCTGGTGTAGTTCGATTGAACTTTTCAGGCGCGCTGCTAACAAAGTCGCAGTGGCCATGATGATTTCCAATCTCCGCTAGGAGTGGCAAGAGAAGAAGATAGCGGAGTAGATAAAAGCAAACAAGCTTAGACATAAGTAGGACTCTTAATGCACAATGAATATAGTAACAATATTCAAGAAATAAGATACATCAACAAACACATGATGCTGGTTTGCTTTAAACTTCACCAGACGATACTTAATATTATCCCTGTATATGCACCGGATAACAACATAAAACAAGGAAGACAAAGATGCTTTTTATGGACAGCTCCAAGATATACTGGACACCACAGTAGCCGGTAGTAAAATAATAATTCTCGGCACCTAAACGCCAGAGTAGGCAACATACCTGTGGAGAGATACATTAAGATTTAACGAAGAAACGCTTAACGACAACGGAGAAAGACTTCTAGAACTTTGTGGCAATATGGTGATAAATCAAATTATTCACGAAGTAAGAAAACGACACAGATACCACACGGAAGCGCATAAAATCACGATACTATGCCATGCCGATGATGCAGTACTAATTGCTGATAATGAAGATTACCTACAACGGCAAAATTGTAGAACAAGTAATAAAATTCAACTGTAAAATAGTTTCGAAATACAATTCAGATTTCCGCTTTAATCTGTGCTTTCTAAAAATTGTAAAGCAAAACAGACGTTGATAAAGGTATTAAAAGAGACGTGGGGAATCTAACATTTGCATTCCACGACACGTCTTATCAACTAAGTACAAATCTTTAGCGAATTGGTTTCTAGTACTCGTACAGAGTAAATCCGATAAAGGGAAAAGACAGCAAATATTTTATTTCACGCAAAAAGCGACTTTGTATCTGTTGATACGTATTTCGACCTAATAGGTGTCATCCGAACAGTTATTCAAAGGTGTTCTCAACGTGAAAGATCAATATTTTCTGTCTTTTAGGAAGCAACACTAAAATGGCTTCAATACGGACGCAATAGCGACATCTGACAATAAAACCGTAAAATATTTGAGTGAAATCAAATATTTGCTGTCTTTTCACTTTAATAAAATTCAATTACCTAGTAGAGATTACTAGTAACAGGGATATAAGAACAGAGACCACAAGACATGCATCAAAAGTGGCAAAAGTAAGTGGTTGCTTCTGAGAAACCATATGGAGAAACAAATATCTGACCACGGAAAGCAAAATGACAATATACAAGACAAAAGTAAGACCAATCCTAACATAAACAGCGGAGACAAGGACCGATAATACAAGAAAGACGAAACAACAAATCAACAATATCGAAATGAAAGCATTAAGATCAATAGCGGGTATATCATTAAGAGACAAACAAACCAACAGAAGTATTCGCGAACAATGCAAAATTCAAAATATTAACAGATGGATAAAAACAAGAAAAAGAAAAGTAGAACGAATATTTAAACCGAATGGGACCAGATAGATTAACGAACATCTGGTAAAAAAAAACATGCCGTATAGCAGAAGACCAGTTGGAAGGCCACCAAAAAAGTAGAGGTAATGTACAGTCAACAGTGACTAAAACAGAATAAGAGGCAGACAAACAGGAGTAATCCTAGTCGCACGAGAAGAAGAAGCAGGAGACGATAAGATAATCTAGTGATCTTTTTGAAGCATATCAAGGCAGAGTGGAAGACTACAATTCACCTTTAAATACCTGACGAAACTAATATCTAAACATCGAAACTTTTTTAAATCATAAAAACAGACCAATTATTCATTCTCCTTTTATCAAGTTGGAAAACGGCAACTGGGCTAGAAGTAATGAACAGAAAGCAGAACGATTTGCAGATCATTTCGAAAGCACGTTCAAACCCAACGACAATGATGGTGAAGAACTGAGATGGGAAAAACCATTCCAAACTAAAGAAAGAATAACGTTGACATCACTTAGAGAAGTATCAACAGAGATAAAAGAGAATATAAATCCTAAGAAAGCTCCAGGATATAATCTCATAACAGGAGAATTATTCAAAAATCTACCAAGAAAAGCCATAGTTAAGCTGACACACCTAATAAAAGCTGCTAGGATTAAGATATGTTCCCATACTCTGGAAAGTAGCCCAAGTGATTATGATCGCCAAACCAGGTAAATCTCCTAATGAAGTGACATCCTATCGACCAATATCACTCCTTCCAGTGATGTCAAAACTATTTAAAAAACTTCTATCGAAAAGATTAAAACCAATAATAGAAAGAAAAAATCTTATACCAAATCATCAATTTGGTTTCAGAAATCACTTTAGATAAATTTCCACTATAGATCAAGTTCACAGAATAACGAATATAATAGAAAAAACATTAGAAGAAAATAAAGTCTGCTCTACAATCTTCTTGAATGTAGCACAGGCATTTGAGAAAGTCTGACATGACGGTTAAAACTATAAACTAAGAACGTTCATGCCTAAACAGTATTCAGAAATCTTGAAATCATACATTGCCAATAGATCTTTCAGAATAAAACAAGAAGAAGTGTACACCGACTTAAGGGAGATCAAAGCTGGCGTGCCACAAGGGAGATATGTGTGTAACCTAAAGCTAGAACAAAATACTATTGCCACCTTCGCTTATGATACAGCCATACTAGCGATAGGAGACACTAGTGAAGAAGCGACTCATACGTTGCAACTATCAGTAAATAAAATACATAACTGGACCAGAAAATGGCGAATGAAATTAAATTAGACTAAATCTGCACACATCTGCACTACAAATAAAAAAATAGAAAATTTCCCAGTTAGAATAAATGATACCCGAATTCCTTATGCAACATCAGCAACATACTTGGGCATCACCCTAGACACGAAGCTGCGCTGGAAAGTCCATGTCAAAAAGAAAATAGGGGAGCTTGATATTAGATATAAGAAATTGTATTGGCTGATTGGAAAAAGTTCAAAATTACCCATTCATAATAACTATTCATTTACAAGCAAGTACTGAGGCCAGTATGGGTATATGCGTGCCAACTCTGGGGCTGTACCAAAGCTAGTAATCTACATATTATCCAGAGATTTCAAAACAAAGTATTGAGAAACATTGTTGATGTTCCTTGGTATATCCGTAACAGCAACCTCTACTAGGACCTGGATATGGACACTATGATCGAAATAATCAAAACAGCAGCAATAATCAAAGTCACGAGCAGGGGCTGCATAGTCATGTGGATGTCGAGACAATCCAGCTTCTTGGCAACACTGAACTAAAGAGAAAACTCATAAGGACAAAACCATTTGAGTTATTTTAAATGTGTAACAGTTTAGTGTAAAAAGCAGAGCATAGTTCTGTGAAGGTATTGCATGTGAGTTGTAGTGCATTCGTTGATAGATAAAATAAGAGTAAGCCATAAGGTAAGCCCTTAGATTTAAGTATTTGCTGTTATTTATTAAGTTAGGTCAGAAAATAACTGATAGTTGGTCATTTGTGACCAGATAACAGTATACAAACACCGCACGGATGTTAAAAAAAATTGAGGCAAAGAAAAAATACAAAGGAGAGGATGTCTTGATCCCGCATATAATGGCGATTCTAACGAACCTACCCTTTAAAACGTTTATAGTTTCCCATATGTTTGGCTTTTGCAAAAGCAATAAACAAATCACAAAACCCACAAATAAAATTTGCGGAATTAATTTAGAATTTCCACGTTTCCGACAATTATTAGCGCGGAAAGCAGTCATCATTGTATATCTATGAAATACAAAAAAAATAAAAATATTGATTATCACTAAGCATTAAATTGATTTAACATGTTTCATACGTAATACGTCTGAGTATTATTTTAAATTTTTTTTGTGCCAGTTTTTTAGTCATATTATTGAATTATAAAGTGGTACGCAGTTCGCCAAGTACTAGTATATTATACAAGAAAACATATTTAAATTATGTAGAAGGCCCAGCTCGACTGTTTAGACTTCATGCACTGAGTATTTACATATTAATTTGAAAGTTCTTCCATTGACTGTGGATTCAACTGAACTACTTGGATTATAACCCATTTATATATTTTGCTTTTAATTTTGATTTTAATTTTTAGCAATCCAACTGAATATTCAGATTTTCTTTTTACAGTACTGATAGCGCTTAGTGGACCATTTTATTGTAGTCAACTATCCACTGTCTAATATATTGTTTAGTATATTTCTTACATTCATACTTTATGTCAACTTCAATTGCTCTCAAACTAACATCCTAATTAATATAGACAGGTTTGAGTGTGAGATCTGGATTATTCAATCTACATAAAAATATTCGATATAATTTTATATTTCATCAGTTGATTTCCTATAGTGGTGTCAGTTGGACCTTTGGTCAATACTTAGTTTCATAGAATCTTGAAAGGCGCAGATCACTTATCTATTGTAACTGCTCTTCACAAGCTGCCATTTGTCACATGTCATCTCAATATTTCCACCAGGCTGGGAGCCATTCTGTCTCCGGCTTCTATATAAAATGTAGCTTCTCCATTTCTTAAATTTTCAAGTGTTTGTTTGTCTTTATTTAGTGTATTTGTTATGTCCCAATTTACATTTATAACATTCTATTACTGCTGAATAGGCCACAACTGACGAAGTAAGTCTATAAACGTTAATCACATAAAAAACTTTTTTCAACTATAAACTTGGAGTTTTTATCCAAGTGAATTAATTTTCCTTTTTTAAAAAAACGTTTCTTGGCTTATTTCAGATGCCCCTGAGGATGATCTTGTGATCGAAAGTACTTGGGCAAGATTTGATTAACTACTGTGTTCGATATTTGCCTTGTGTACCATTAAAGTTTATTTAAATGAGTTATTCTACCCTTGTTTCTACCCCTGTTTTATACCCTTTAATTAATACTTAAAAGAACCTATATAAAGAAAAGAAAATACGATTTAAATTTTTCAATATTAATATTTTTCTATTTATTTAAGAATTTGCAGGACTTAAGACGCCGTTAAGTATAAAAATTCGAAGAATTTATATTGTATATTTAAGCAACAAGAAGCAATATGACGGATTACGCAAAAAAACGTGTCGAAAACTTAACCCCCATGCATCAATCACTACCACAAAACAAGACGTATTTTCAATCTTAAGGAATTATTCAGAAAAGGCAGCATATTGTAGAAAATAAATTTCCAACAAAATGGAAAAAAATTCAACTGGGTCAATTTGCGACCCTTCGAAAAAAAGCTTGAGTTATAACGTAAAGAACTTGAAATATGGAGAAAATAAAAAATAATATTTTTTCCAAAGATAAATATAACAACCACTTCTTTTTTGAGTGCATATGTTCTGACCACTTCACCTTGCTTTATAGATTTGTTTTTTTTTAGATGAAAAAACCTTGAAACTTGAAGCAATTTTATAATAAATGTAATTGTATGTAATCAACAAATCAATTGTTAATTAAATTAAAAGAGAAGTGCACTCAATTAAACATTTATCAGCTTTTCAAGAGCAACTAAGAACATGGTTCAAATGTTAAATTTATCTATTTCTGCTCAGTGGTTAATGTAATTAATGATAATCCTTCTAAAATAAAAAGAAGATTAAATAATACAAATGATGGAACATTATAGAGGAAGGTGATGGTAAAATGGGATACTTAACGTTTAAGGCTGTGTAATACCGAAACTATATTGTATTGAATGGCTACTCATGTTTTGGCATAGTGAAAACTCATTATTTTTGTATTAAAGGCACAAAAAAAGATTTTTTTTATAAATGTATAAAAAAGTTATATGCAAAAATTTGACACCAATACAATTTCCCATTTTACCCCCACTGCATGGGTAAAATGGGATACACCGTGGAGGTAAAATGGGATAGAATTTTTCTGTTATTTTAATCAAATTTCTTTTTCTTTTAAGTTTATTTTTTTTAACCCCCTCTGTAGCTCAGTGGTAAGAGCGCCTACCTTTAAACCTAAAAGTCGTGAGTTCGAATCTTATCTGGGTGGAGAAATTTTCGTTTAATAAAAATTAATCAATGAAAATAATTTCTATCCTTGTGTGATCGGTACACACCGGAGGGACCGCAGACGTTCGGATACAATTAGCGTCTCTTAGCAAAGGCAAAATACAACAATTTAATCTCAAAGATTCAAAACGAACGAACAAGAGCAATTAACTAAATAAGAAATAACGATGGGTTAAACCCGAAAAACCCAATATTAACAGAAATAATAATGCCGAACATTTTTCTTAACTTAAATATATCTGCAATATTTGCAAATAAATACATCATCATCGCTGTCAGCTCACAAGCCTCATGTTCCCATTTTTTACAATTGCAGCATTGTTTCCAGCCTTCTCCTTTTTTGTCTGAAGAATATCTATTGTTGCAATAGAAGCATTCCTCATCTGCACTACTGACACTTTTCTTGACTCTGGCTTTTCATTATATGGCCTAATTCTTCTTCTTCTTTTGGCAATAACCCTGGATGGGTCTTTGCCTGTCTGGCTATGTCCTTCCATTCAGATCTCTATGGTACCCTTCTTCTCCATTGTATTATGTTCAGTGTTTTCAGGTCGTCTTCCACGTCATCCAACCATCTCGTTCTGGGCCTTCCTTTTTTTCGCCTTCCTATGGGCTTCCATTGTAACATTTTCTTTGTTGTTTTTGCATCGTTTTGTCTCTGCACATGTCCCAGCCATGACAGTCTTTGACTTTTCACAAATCTTACAATGTCATAACCTTCATTTAACTCATTAACCTCGTCGTTTCTCCTGATTCTCCATGTGCCATCTTCCTCTTGTACCGGGCCATATACTTTCCTCAGTATTTTTCTCTCGAATTTCCTGAGTTGAGCTTCATCTTTTTTCGTCATTATCCAAGTTTTACATCCATAGGTTACTAATGGTCTAATCAGTGTTCTGTAGATAGTCATTTTGGTCCTTTTCTCTAATAATTTCGATGTCATCAATCTTTTATTAGCATAGTATGTACGATTTCCGCTGGAAATACGTGCATTAATTTCGCTACTTACGGAGTTCTTCTGATTGATTTTTGTGCCAAGATATGTAAAGGCATCCACTCTTTCGATAGTATAGTAGTCTATTGTGATATTATTTTCATTGTCAGTTATTCTTTTGACTGTCATATACTTCGTTTTTACTTCGTTTATACGGCCTAATAATTAATTGAAATCCCGTTTTAGAGCTACTTAATAACATTGAAAAACTAGATTTAAATGTTGCTCATAAAATAAATAAAGACTTTTTGGCATTGAGCACCTTTGACAGCACCTTTAAATTTGCCACTAAATTATTTTCACACAGTTTCTCGAGCCATTTCTAGATTGGGAGTTTTAGGTTTGTATAAAAACCATAACAACTGGTTTAAGTACTCTGACTTCTTCAAAACTGTTAGTGATTTGTTTGATATTTCGTAACCTTGGAAACCTTTTTTGGATGCTGCTATTTCTAGCATCACCAATTGTTGGAGGGGGACATCACCAAGGTCACCATTGGAGACACTGCGGACGGCAGCTAGATGGTTGGTGGAGAACGAGTCGTTGGTTCGATACTAGCTTTTAGAACCGAGAATGGACCCAACTGATGAAATAGATAAAGATAGGACAGGATAAGATATATTAGAAAAGATACGGAAATAAACAAAATGATAGATGGGTAAAATTACCAAAGATAAGATAAGATAGAAACAGGGCGCCACTTAACTCTTTGGGGTTTAATCAGAAAATTAAGAAACCTTAGAACAGAAACTTCAAACTTAAAACGCCAATACAACAGGAAGTAGTAACAGCTTATGGTAAACAACTGGAGAGAACTAACAGTATCACTTACCTTCGTTGTAATCTAAATGAAAACTGGGACATGAGCAAAGAAATTAGAATACGGACAGAGAAGGCCAGAGCTGCATTCTTTAAGATGAAGAAACTGTTATGTGGAAGCAATATTACTTTAAGTCTGAAAATTAGATTAGTGAGATGTTATGTGTTCTCTTCTCTTTTGTATGGTGTCGAAGGTTGGACTTTGACGGATACACTTTTTAAGAAACTGGAAGCCTTCGAAATCTGGGTGTATCGGCGAATGCTACGAATAAGTTGGGTGGATAGAGTTCGTAACGAAGTTGTTTTGCATCGGATGGAAAAAGTTACGGAAGTGTCGTCAAAACAGTTAAAAATCGCAAACTTGAATATTTTGGCCATGTTATGCGCCACCCAGAGAGATATAATATACTCAATTTAATAATACAAGGCAAGGTAGACGGAAGAAGAGGGCCAGGTCAAAGAAGAACGTCATGGAATAGAAACCTGAGAGATTGGTTTAATAGATTCTCTGCATCTCTTTTCCAAGCTGCCGTCAACAAAATTACTATAGCCAAGTTGATAGCCAACGCTCGATAATCGAGCATGACACATGAAGAAGAAGAAGAAGATATATTTCTTTTATTAATTATACAAATTACTTAATTAATTAATTAATTAATTTTCAATCCACGTTTTCACAGAAAGTAACTAGTTATGAGTTCTTAAAGCAAGTTGTTCATTACAGTAATGAAACAACGTTGCCATAGGATGCATCGTTAAAATAAGACACACACAAGTACCCTGGCATTGTCTCGCTATGACATCATGCGCAAAGTCGAATAAAATTAGAAGAGCAAGTGAGCATATATCTTGTTTGATATAGTATCATGTGGTGCGGATAACACAAAATCGTCGTTTTGGGACGGCCCACCGGTAAGAAATACCGGATCTCTGTAGTTAGGGGTTAAGATACCACAAGAAAATACCTTTAGAACGATACATGTTAGAAGGGCCATAATGTAAGTTTATTTAAAAAAATACGCATCAGTTTCCAAAGGCACTAAGAGAACCCCACTATCATCATATAGTGCGCATGGAATAACTCTTAAAATTGGATATAGCGGGTTAGATCAATTTGTTTAAAAAATTTCAAACTAAGTTCTTAAATAGAACTCAGTTTTTTTTATGAAATACATATTCATCAAGTATCGATAGAATGCTCTGTATTTGTTATACAAAATGTCGAACGGAAATCACTAAATGATAAAAGTTACAGAAACTTATTTGATTAAAAGTATTTTATAAAAACATTTGAGTTGGAAATATAGAAGTGACTCGTTATTATTAATTGGATGCTGAAGTATATATCAGAAAACATAATATGACTCTTTTAGATTATCAGTTTCCAGAACAAAAGTTTACTCGAAACAACAACAACTGTAAGCCTCTTTTCACAGAAATGAAATTCGAGTTTTAAAATAAGTAGAGGGAATGTATTTAGAGGGTGAGTTTTTAGTGCCACATCGACGATAATTCCATTATGGTATAGAATATTCAAAAAAGACTATTTAGAAAAAGTGTACCCAATGATATTCTCCATACTTGGAAAATGTGTAAAACTCTGCATGGTAATTAATAACTATACCCCTTTTCAAAGTAAAACACTTGAACGTCACAATTTATACGAAGTGACGTCACTTGTATTTAAAATTTTCAGAACATCAACCTTAGAGTTCAAATTTTCCTAACACAGCTAATAATACAAAACCCATACGGAACTGCTCGACCTTTCATAATCGTCAACATGGTGTAATAATCTGAAAAATGTAATATCATTATATTAGAAACTTTAGAATTATATTGATTACATAACCAAAAACATTTGTTATTAGTAATAAAATAAATTTTATGAAATAACTCTTTAAGCCTAATATTTCACAAAATAATAATTTTATTTAGATATATTAGACAATTGTAGGCAACTGATACGGAATTACTTCAATTTTATTGACAGTTAAGCGTGTGGCAAAAGTGTATAAAGTGTTGCCGCTTTTTTAGAGTAAGACTTTTGTTTATGTTTTGATTTCTAACACAATTTAATCATATTATAATATATATTAACAAATTGTATTGATTTTCCAAAAGACTTGGGTGGTCGACCTTGGGTGAAAACGGTTTCAATGGAAATCTCGAATACTTCCCTTTAACCACAATTGGTTTTTTTTTTTCAGGAAAATATCTAGGTGTATATTTGCTTTTGCCCATCGTTGCTTAATTTGTGATTTTATATTAGAATATCTTTGTTTGAAGACATCTTTAGCCTCTTGGTTGTGCCTATACCGCATTAGGAGAAAATTCTCATAATAGTCAGTAAAAAGTTTTTCATTTAATGTTGGTAACATGTGACTTTGTAGTTGGTCAAATATGTATTATATATCAGATGGCTAAGCAGTAAACAACAAAAAGATAGAGATGAAGACCTGGAACTCAAAAGAATAACAAGAAGAACAACAGTAAAAGCAAAAGGATTAGCAAAATATGGGATAAGAAGTGCCAAGAAATTAATAGCTACCTGGGAGGCAGAAAATGTACAGAAATATGGAAGTTCCTCAGTAAAATAAGAATTAAAAGGAAGAGCACAAACATTCAATTAATATCCACACAAACTTGGGAAAAATACTATGGAGAACTACTGACAGAAAATGGGGACGAATACTTAACTCAATCACCAACAGAGGTTAATATTGAAAGAGAAGATATAACAATACAAGTGACAGAAATTAGAAAAGCTATAAAAGAAATGAAAAACGGTATATCTCAAGGACCAGAGGATATCTCAGCCGAACTAATAAAATTTGGATCACAAAAATTGTTTAAAACCGTCACTTCATGCATAAATCAATTTATAATTGGTTCTCCCGTACCCGACGAGTGGAAAAAAAACTATAGAGGAATATTAGTCACTAGCATGGACGTATAAACATAGATGGACACAGGAATAAGATATTTACCTTTAACACACAATGTTTTGAAGCTTCGATAGAATGTGATGCTTCCGCAATGAGCATAAGCGTGCTTGAATTTTTACTCGCGGGTAATTATTCAGATTTTAAAAATTGGAAGTAGTAATAATGTATAAAAATACCTTCAAAGAATTAAAAAAAAAACAAGAGTTTAACTATTAACAAATCACGTCTTTATAGAAAAATTAAAATACAATTTTATTTGCTTTAAAATTAATACAATAAAATATAGTTGAATTCAAGTTAATTTTCAATAGGTATCAAAATAATGCTACAATAAAAAATCTTTATGTTTTCTCCTAAATTTGCTACCAAAATAGTTCGATCGTCAATATTATTTGGAAACCTACATAGAAAAATTTTGCTATACAGCTGACGTATGGTTTTGATGTTCTTGTTAGCTATACCATACGTCAGCTGTATAGCAAAATAAAACAACCCCTAACTACTTTAGAGTCAAGAGATGTTGTTTATTGCATTCAATGTACTGAATGTCCATCCACGTACATTGGTGAAACTGGAAGAAATTTGTCTAGTCGTATCATTTCTCATAAGAGTGACTGTAGACTAAATAAACCCACTTGTGCTTTGGCAGAACACACTATCGATCTAGACCATAAGATAGATTTCAACAATGTAAAAATATTAGCCAGAGAGAAAAATAAATTTAAGAGAACATTCTTAGAAATGGTACATATCAGCAGGAGTGATAACAACAATCTGAATAAAAGATCTGAGATCCAGAATCTTAGCAAAATTTACAATTTTATTTTGACTTTTGACTAAGGTCTTCTGCATCTCAGAGTGTTTCATGTCTTGTTTCTTAAATTACATTAATAATTGCTATAATTATCATGATTAACTTCAGTTATTATTCAGATGTTCATTTTGTTTTTGGTTGTTTGTTTTTTCTAAACCTACTTACTAAATACTATTTTCTTTTTATTGTTTGACATAATGAACTTTTTTAAAATTTCCCTCTCAATTTAAAGTTGGTTACATGGTTGGTAGTACTTAAAATCACAAACGGTATTTTGTTAGACATCAGTTTGAAAGTTTGTTTTTTGTAGTTACATCGAACTATTTAAACAACAATAGTTCCTCCTACTACCTCTTTCTGTTCGTGAGATGTGACTGAATTCAAACCTGCGAAGACGACTGTTTTTTGTCAAACATGTCGTCTTATTTTTTACTTTTTAAACTTTGTAACATGTTCTTTAATTTTTAAGTTATTTTAAAATTTTTAAGTTTTAATGCCTTCAGTAATTCAGATCACATTATGTTATTTAACGTTGTGTTTTATATGCTATGAATCTTACTTTCTGGTAAGCTTTTATAACTTTTATATTACATCAGCCTAAATTTATAACACAGTAATTTTCATTGTAGACCTTGATAAAGGTGGCAAACAACCACCGAAAGCTCGGATTTCAGAATAAATAGTACGCCTTAGCAAAGCTCTATTTTTTATTGACTACCATACCCAAAAAGAAAAAAGTATTTACATATTTTTTCCAAACTAGTCAAAAAAATTTTTGGACTACCTTGCCTTTCTTTTAGTATATATATATATATATATATATATATATATATATGTATTGACGAGTCAAATGAGTATTCAAATATCATAAATTCACTTTTTAAAGTTGAGTTAAAAACACAAACCATTTATCCTCTCTACCACTCAGGTATAAAAATGGAAAAATACGAAATACCTATCGGATAGATAATTTATTAAATTATATAATGGAAACAAGTACGTAGCTCTCCCCAGGGCCTACATTTTCCGATCGTGGTGCCGTCCTTTGATCTCTTCCTCGCGTTCACTTTCATCTCTTTCCACCCGCTTTCCTCGCAGACTCTGATCTCGAAATGAACCTCTCGTTCTCGCGCGACCAAAATTTTGTTTTATTAAAGCTTTTTGACTTAAAAGGGAATTGAAATTAGATTTTTTCAAATATTAACTTAAAGGGCACTGAGTGACCCATTATTAAAGTATTAAAATTGATTTCGTAATCTCCTTTGAACACAATCCATGTTGACCAGAAAATAAAAGCCTTAAATTTTTATTTCATATTTCCCCTTTAAGATCGACTGGTGCTAGATTCAAGATTTATTTTACTACGTTTTCAAATTTTACATTTGTTTGTAGCAAGTCAATTATATGACATATACATTGAAAAGTAAAAAAATACACAAAATACAATAGATGAAAATACATTAATGCACTTTTTCTTCTTCTTCTTAGCCTTCTGTCGTCCATGTTTGGACATAGGCCTCTCCAAACTCCTTCTATCGGTCTCTATCCTGAGCAACATATTTCCAATTTGTTCCGACTATGACTATGACAAACCAAGAAGACCAATTAGAAATAGTAGTCAAACAGAATAAATTAGAGCAGGTAGCAGAATACATATACCTAGGACAGATAATAAAGCTGAACAGGGACAATCAAACAGAAGAAATAAAAAGAAGAACTAGACTAGCATGGGCCACATTTAGTAAACCCTCATATATTCTAAAAAATAAAAAGTTCCCTCAATATATGCGAACGAAAGTATTCAACCAGTACATTTTACCATTTATCACATATGGCTCACAAACATGGACTTTCACAAAGGAGAACATCGACAGGATATCCAAAACACAAAGAGCAATGGAAAGACAGATGCTGGGTATCGGTCTTAAAGACAGGAAAAGAAACTCATGGATCAGAGAAAAAACAAAGGTGAACGATGTATTATTACAGGTTGCAAAACTTAAAGGGAACTTCGCCGGTCACACTCTCCGGCAAAAAGATGAAAGATGAAATAAGCGAATTCTACACTGGAGACCATGGAAAAAGAAAAGAAAAAGAGGAAGACCACAGATGAGATGGACTGACGACCTTAAGAGAACGGTAGGAAAGGACTGGATGCAGATCGCCCAAAATAGAGACCAATGGAGATTAACAGGGAGGCTTATGCCCAAGAGTGGGCGTTTAAGGCTGATTAGATAGAGAGATAGATAGATAGATTCTTTTAATGTCGTCAACCCATCTCATCTGTGGTCTTCCTCTTGGTCGTTTACTTTCGTAAGGTCTCCAATGTTGTATTGTAATATTCCAACGTTGGTCTTTCTGTCTAGCAGTGTGGCCCGCGAAGCTCCATTTAAGTTTGTCAATTTTTGTTGTTATGTCCTCGAATTTTGTTTTGGATCTTACCCAGTCGTTCCTATTTTTATCTGACAGTCGTATACCTAACATTGCTCTTTCCATTGTTCTTTCTGTTGTGGCTAGTTTATTCATATTTGTCTTGGTTAGGGTCCAGGTTTGACATCCATATGTCATGATAGGAAGGATGCATTGGTTGAACACTTTGCTCCTAAAGTATTGGGGTATTTTGCGGTTCTTAAGTATCCAACTAAGTTTTCCAAATCCTGCCCATGCTAGTCTTGCTCTTCTAGTAATTTCCGCACTTTGGTTCTCTTTGTTAAGTCTCAAGATTTGGCCTAGGTAGATATATTCCTGTATTTATTCTATCTCACTGCCGTTTATAGTTATATGTCTGGGGTCTTTTGTGTTTGTCATTATTTTTGTTTTTTTCATATTCCTTTTTTGCCCGACATTAATGCACACAACATAGAAAAAAACATAAAATATACAAAATAAAACATATACCAACATAGTGAGTACTTCCATGTTCATGTTACTGCCTTGATGTGAACAAAATATTCACTAACAGAGTAAAAAGCAAAGCTCAAAAGGTATCTTTTTAGACTAACTTTACATTTATTCATCGAAAGTTGTTTTAAATCTTTAGGTAGGACATTATATATATTATAGTCAATTAAGTTTTTTTGTAATTAACTCAAACGATACGTAACTGTTCTGATTTGCACCTCTTGTGCTATAGTTATGTAAGTCAGGTTGTTTAATTAAAGTATTAACGTTTTTATGTATTTCAACATTAACGCTGCATATCCATAATGTTGGCAAGGGCATTATCTTATATTTAATAAATAACGGTTTGCAAGATTCCAAGTAGCTAACTTTTGCAATTATTCTTATTGCTTGGAACGTTACTGTGTGACAAGGTCCGAAAAGTGACGGGCAACACTAGTCACAGTGCTAACAACCTTTATGATAACAATATGAAAACACCTTTGCCATGTCTGGAATATCGTATAGAACGTTTCTGAATAGAAAACCCGCTTTATTTCTCTAGAAATTTTAAACATTATGTCGCTTACGACGTTACTGGCGGGAGCCATTCAATTATCTATCATTAATTTTGAACACGAAAAACATCATCTTGTTCAAAATGTATTGCTGTACATCAATTTATATTCAATAAATATTTTAAAGTACTTATTAGTTCGTCCCTGTCATAATTTTTGTTATAATATGTACTTAACTTAATAATATGTAGTTACACATGTAGTTCTATAAAAAACAGCCGTGCAAATTCGAGCTTTTTTGCATTATTTTGTATTAAACTCGTTTTTCATTTGCTTAAAGTCTACCTACTGCATCGGGTACTAAAAAACTGACTCATCAATACATATTTGACCAACTACAAAGTCAAATTTTACCAAATTACCAATTTACCAATTGTGTAAGATTGATTAACCATTCAAAACAATAAAGGCTCTATTCTTGATGGCTTCTTAAAAGTTGCCGAAATAGGTCTTGTCAGCAGATATGGAGCAATTTGTCAAAATCTATATGGACGATAACACCATCTTTTCAGAAGATCAACACCATATATATTTAAATATTGTGCTATCGCTAAAAATATTGTGTGAAAACAATTATAGCTATCATATAGAAAAGCATAAAACCTTTATTTTACTAAAAGAAATTTTTTTATTTCTTTTTTTTAGCTTCTGTTACAAAAGCTTGAAAAGCTTTTGTAACGGAAATTATATTATGAATTATGTAACTAAAAATAAACGTTAACAAAACAGAATATCTGAACACAACACAAGAACCAACATGAAACCTAAAAGTGGATGACGGGCGTGAAATAAAGGGGACAGATAAATTTAAATACCTGGGGTTCCTGATATCAAATAAAGGTACTACAGAAGAAGAAATTAAAAATCGAGTGGGTCAAACCAGAAACTCTATAAGACAACTAAATCCAATCCTATGGACTGACACATAACAAAAAATAACAAAATAAGAATTTATAACACGATGATTCCAAGCATTCTAACATACGGAGCAGAAAATTGGGTCTTAAACAAAAGCAGCAGAAACAAAATAAACGCCACATAAATGGACTACTGGAGAAGAAGCTGCAGAGTTTCCAGAATGGACAAAATAACTAACGACGAAATCAAAAGACGAATGGAGATAAAGAAAGACATCTTAAATTACATTGAAGAAAAAAGATTAACGTGATAAGGACATATCAGACGAACAGACCCAAACCGATGGATAGCAAAAATAACAGAGTGGAGCCCCATATGAAAATGGAAAAAAGGCAGACTAAGAAGATCTTTCAGAGATGAGGTAGATGAAGCCATGAAAAGATGATTAAAAGACGGAGAATGGACGGACAAGGAAGAATGGAGAAAATGGTTGAGAGAAGGGAGACAGCGACAGATTAAACGATTTAATAAGTAAAATAAATAAACAGCCTCTTTGATTTTAAATGAACTTTAATTTACTTTTTCAAATTGCTCCAAATTCATACACAAAAAATAATAAATATAAACTATTTTTAAAGTGTTTGTCAATGTATTGTAAATGAAAATCAGTATTTCACCGTCTAGTAGTTCAAAATTGTATAAAGTTCAAATATTGTTTACACTACTCATGTAAACGCTTTCCTATGACCTACGTGTTCAGTATATCTATTTAAAGCCACACATTTACACACTTCATAGTAAATCACACATAAGAGCATCAACAAAACGAATATGCTCAGTTTACAGTTCGGTGGGTATATTTGTTTGTGGAATTAAAAATAAAGCTGCTGTTACACTGAACATCCATGTAAAATCAATTATTTTTACAAAGCCTTTGAGCTAGATCGAATTTAAAATTACATCAATAACCATATTGTATAGCTTGTACAGTAGATGATAATATTATAGTGGTAACTAAAATGTATAGAAGGCATGTAGAAATATGTTCAGGACGTGTTTGGCGATGAAAAGAAGTGTTTATCCAGCTATAGCTCAAATACAATTTAACTTTATCAAAAAATGTTAACTTGACACCTGTTCACCTTTACAATAAACCATTCTAATGTAATTTATATAGTAATAATAAAATTTAATCATAGTCAAAAAGAGAAATCATACGATTTCTATCTGGCGAAATCGAATTCAAATATAAGCCGCCGTGCTCCCTAAAACTTGCGAAGCAAACAGCTTGATGAATGAATCGGCAAGGGAATCTAAAAATTGCACTCCAAATGCCGTTCATCATGGCCTATATTCGTAGTGAATTCGATTTATGGTACTCCAAATGAAGTGAATAAACAAAACAAAATGACGGTATTAGATTTTGATTTGATACAGAGCAGCAACAAGCCGCATATACGTATTTCGATCTCTTTAGATCTACTCAGTACGGTATAGTTACTACTCCATTAATCATACTCCGTTAATCATAATCATTTAAAAAGTAGCCTGTCGAGTTCGGATAAAAAGTTAAGTTGTTTTTACATTTAAGTTGTGAGTGACCCTGTGTTTATTTTCGCTACGTTAGAGACGGATTAACTATCAAATAAACTCATGAATGTGTTGCCTGTGTAAGTTCATTTGAAATAGGTAAAAAAGAAATAAATAAGACTTACTCACAATCAGTTTAATTTAACTACCTAGACAACCGGTTTCGCTTTCTACGATTTGCAAAGCATCTTCAGGTCAGTCGATACAAAGTTAATTAAAGGTTGAAATAATAAAACTTATATTAGGGTGCTGTCTTATAAAGATAAACATATGATGAAATAATATAAAATTACCGTAATTATACCAACAGTACATGTCTGTGGTTTTTAATATGAATAAACTGTTTAAGCAGACAAAGTAAGAATCACAAATTGCTATAAAATAGTCTATTGTATTGTAATAAATTAGTAAATAAACAAAACATTACTTACATGCCGGTACAAGATTTATTAATGATTTGTAGAACATAGTTCAAACTATCCTGTAATTGCTGATGATGGAGATCTTCAGTTTTTACTATTGTAACTGTTTGACAGTTAACGGAGAAGTTTCTTGAGGAGATAGATATTAACCAAGGAAGTAGAAATAAGATATAATGTAATTGTTTGTTAATGAAAATGATGTTCTGTATTATTTAATTCATTAAAAGTCATTTATATTGATTCAAGAGATATATTTTCGAAATGTGTGTTAATTTATTAAAGTTTATATTAGGGTGATAGTTGTATGACAATGAATGAAATTAGATGTACAATTGTGTGTGTGTGCAATTCCTTTGACTTGTAATTATCAAATTTCTTTGATAAAGTTGAATGAAGTTAAATGAAATAAGATTGAAGTTGAAACAGTAGTCTACTGTTTTTGGGCCGATAATTGTAATGTTAAATATGTTAAAATTATTAAAACTAAGACAATTAAGAACACTTAAGGACAAACAGAACAGCTGTCTACAGACTATTTATTTGTTTTGGCATAGCACAATCACAATACACAACAATAATTAGTTTTTATAGCTATTAATCCAAATTTAATAGGTATTTATAAATACAATTTATTAAAATATATGATATTGTGTAAGAAATCAAAACATAAACAAAATTCTTACTCTAAAAAAGCGGCAACACTTCATACAATTTTACCACACACCAAACTGTCAATAAAATTTGAAGTATTCCGGTATCAGTTGCGTGCAATTGTCTAATCTATTTAATTAAAATTACTATTACGTGGAATATTAGACTTAAGAGTTATTTCATAAAATTTATATTATTAATAATAACAAATGTTAGCAGTTCCGTATTATTAGCTTTGTTAGGAAAATTTAAACTCTAAGGTTGACATTCTGGAAATTTTAAATATAAGTGACGTCACTTTATGTAAATTGTGACATGCAATTTTTATATGGAAAATACTATATATAATAATAACTATCAAATGTATTTATATTTTATTATTAAATTAATATCTCGTCCCAATTTGACAGTTCTTTCAGAAGTAGACAACGTATGCTTTGATAATACGTCAATAGGTGGCGTTAAGAGCAAACAATAATTTATTGAATTTACTTTATTAAATTTTGAAAATATTATTTAAATTTTAAAAATACGTAGTATGAAGCTTCGCTCTAGTGTAGCGGGTGGTCCAATAAGCCGATCTCTCGTCTGTATATCAGAAACTATTCATGTTATAACTTTAGGAGAAAAATTCCTTAGTAAAAGTAGTTAAAAGAAATCGCTAGAAAAAGCTTTCAAGTTTTGGGTTAACCGCTAGGGGGCGTAACCAGTGAAGAAAACTTTGAAAACCAGTTTTTTGGGAAATATGCGCAATAATACCAAGTGTTAATTGAGTCAACTATAAAAAGGCCTGAATTCTGCACAAAGTTGTTCCAGTACTTTTTTTTTCTATTTTTTCAAATAAAGGGTGGGGAGAGTGGGAAAGTATTTGTGGATAAATACCTATATCTTTGGTTTGGATCAACCGATTGTAACGAAATTAGCGTCATTAGAAAGAGTGTGGATGAGATAATTTACATATATTATAAAATAATTGCATTTAGTTTAATTGTAATAGGTAGAGGGTACTTTCGAATAGAAAAATTTAAAATTTGTTTTTGTTCAAAATGTTTAATAGAATAATAGAAACACCTATTTATTATAAATTATAGTGGAGCTGGATTAAATTTGCAATAAAATGACATAAACCGTATGTTAATGTCTTTTGTCGAACTCGAGATATGAATAAAAACGCATAAACATAAGTAAGTATAGTATTTACTCACCCTGTATTATAAATTAAATTAAAAAATAAGTCAGTAGGTACTTTCAAATTTTTTTATAGCAAAAGAATCTTAATGTTGATACCCATTTTGACCATTGTTATTTCATATGATTAAAAATAGTTTTTTTCGAAACTAAGTAGGTTACGGCAATGAATTTGACGGGGAGTTCATATTGTTTATTTATTAACAGTAGTCAAAACATTGTTAAGAAGTGTTTCGAATTAAAAAATGCACTTTTTTCAATAGATATTAATATTGGTCATATTAGTAATTAATTATCAGTACTAATAATTCGTGATGAGTATATCAAATGCAGAATTGTATGATATGTTTGGAGTTTATTTCGAATGTCACCAAAATGCCGCTATTGCCTCACGTATATATTCTGTAAGATATCCTGACACGAGACATTATGATAAAGAAGTATTTGAAAGAAAGGTAAGAAAATTAAGAGACGCTGGTAGTTTTCATCGTCCTTGTTTTAAACGAGGTATGTTTGTAGAGGTATGCCCGTAGAGTATGTGGAGTGGGGTGGTGTTAATCTGCATAATATGCATTATTGGGCTGAAGAAAATTCGCACTGGATACATGAGGTGCAGGTTTAAGGTAGATGGAATCTAAGGTTGGGTGTAATATTCTTTGTCTTCGCGTGCCATATCAGAGTTATCCGACGATCACCATTGCGAAGGCTTTTCGATCTTCTGCCTGGTGTGGTATAGTTGAAGGAAAGATCGTAGGTACATATTTCTTTGATAAAACTTTAAATGGCGAAACATATTTGGATTTTCTGGAAAATCAGTTGCTTGATTTATTAGAGAATATTTCCTTACAAACAACCTGAATGTAGTATTGAAACTGTTTAATAAGATATACGATACTGGTCAAATTCCATCGGACTGGTTGAAATCTACATTTATGCCCCTTCCCAAGAAATCCAATTCTAAGACGTATAGTGAATATCGCCTTATAAGTTTAATTAGTCACACACTTAAAGTATTCTTGCCTATTATCCATTCCAGAAAACGAGCAAAATTAGAACACTGTGTTACGATAAATATTATGATTCATAACTGTAAACATATTCTTTCTAATTCCATTCGGTTCTAGTGAGTTCGCCGCTCTTCTTAAAGAACCGGTCTGTTGTGGGATTCCTTCCAAACGGATCGCCCTCGGCTAAAAACACCAGTATGGCGTGACCTTCCAGTCTTTTCACCAAGGGTCAGGAAGGTCGACGAGATTCTAGATTAACAGTGCTTTATAATATAAATATAAATTATATAATTATAGTGTGAAAATAAATTACAAAAATAATGGTACAGACGAGAAGAAATATAATCCCACAAAACATTATACATGAAGATGACATTGAAACGGTTGGAAAGTTTACATACCTGGGAGTAGAAATATATGCCGATGGAGCAGAGGATGGAGAAATACGAAAAAGGATAACGCAGGCAAACAAAGCTTATTTTGCCCTCTCCCATATATTTCGGTCTAAAAGTGTCCACCGAAATACAAAGATGAGAATATATAAAACTTTAATTCGGCCAATAGCATGTTATGGCAGCGAAGCATGGGTCCTGAAAGAAACATCCAAAAACAAACTCGACACATTCGAAAGAAAAGTACTGAGGAGAATACTAGGACCTGTGAGGGAAAACGGAATCTTCAGAATTCGATATAACAACGAGCTCTATCAACTGTATAAGGAAACACCCCTGTCAAACTTCATTAGAATACAAAGATTGCAATGGGCCGGACATGTGATACGAATGGGAGAGGATAGGCTACCAAAACGAGCACTGAACGCCAGAATGCAGGGAAAGAGACCAGTTGGAAAGCCAAGAAAGCGCTGGGAAGACACAGTAAGCAGCGACGCTCAAGCACTTTTAGGAGTCCGTGTATGGAGAAGAGCAGCCACAGACAGACAAGGGTGGAGGCAAAAAATAAAGGAGACCAAGGCTCATTTTGGGCTGTAGTGCCGTAGAAGAAGAAGAAGAAGTGTGAAAATAAATTAGTATCATATTGTATATAGACTTTAATAAATTTGTAAGTGTTATAAATAGAACCTTTGATAATAACTAAAGACAATAACTTAAAATTAATAAAAATACTACAACAGCATAAGTCAAACATAGTTCGGTTTTAGATGCGGTTTTGGAACTCGAGAACCCCTCTTTGCAATACAAGTTTTGATTCAAAAATGCCTGGATCAACAGAAAGATGTTTACGTCTGTTTTATCGACTATGAGAAAGCATTCGATACTATCAAACATGACAAACTCATAGAACTATTACGTCTTTCAGGACTTGACACCAAGGACATCCAGATTATAAAAAATCTATATTGGAATCAAACAGCTCACATGAAGAATGGACATATGGTGAGTGAAAACATAACCATTTCTAGAGGGGTAAGACAGGGCTGTATTCTTTCGCCACTGCTTTTCAACCTGTACACGGAACAAATATTTCTAGAGGCACTAGAAGAGTACAATGAGGGCATCAAGATTAATGGCGTACCAATAAGTAATTTTCGATATGCAGATGATACTATTATACTGGCCGATA
Source organism: Diabrotica balteata (assembly GCA_918026665.1). Classification (NCBI taxonomy): domain Eukaryota; kingdom Metazoa; phylum Arthropoda; class Insecta; order Coleoptera; family Chrysomelidae; genus Diabrotica; species Diabrotica balteata. The sequence continues at coordinate 3,926,594 of OU898284.1, forward strand.
ACATCGATGATTTACAGATGATGCAACATAGAGTTAATACAACTGGCAGCCGATTTGGACTGAAGATCAATAGAAAGAAAACTAAATTTATGGTGATCAGTAAAAAAAAATTTCAACATATCGACCTGCATATTGAAGACGAACGTATTGAAAGAGTACACCGATTTAAATATCTGGGATATAGATCTGGGAATAAATGACAAGTGGGACCCAGAAGTAGAGATTAAGATGCGAATTGAAATAGCAAGATTCAAATTCATCAAAATGAGAAAGCTCTTAAGCAACCGCAACCTAAGCATTAACCTCCGATGGCGCGCCACGAAATGCTACGTACTCTCTACGCTACTTTACGGCGTAGAAATGTGGACGTTAACAGCAGCAACTATAAAGAAGTTAGCGGCTCTAGAAATGTGGCTGTATCGACGCATACTGAGAATACCTTGGACAGACAGACTGACCAACACAGAGGTATTAAGACGAATGGGTAAAGAGGTGGAATTGTTAACAACTGTTAAAAGGAGGAAAGCGTCATACCTGGGCTATGTGTTCCGTAATGATAAGTACAGTCTGCTACAGCTTATCGTGGAAGGCAAGATTGAAGGTAGAAGAGGTTTGGGCAGAAAGAAGAAATCCTGGCTGAGAAACTTAAGAGAATGGTTTCAAATACCAGAAGCTGCGAACATAATTCATGCGGCACAAAACAGAGAAACCTATCGTATGATGGTCGCCAACCTTCGGTAGAAAAGGTAGCACACGGCTCGCCTAACGGTCACATCTTGAAGCACCGAGAGTTTCGGCGATATATCGAGCGCTGTAAAATTCCACCCGTCAAATAACGAATTAGAGGTGGGACTACTCCCGAATATTCTCGAACATAATACTTTGGTATATATATGTAACGAAATTAGGAGTTAAGTTAGTTGATAAGAGAATACCGAACTGTAGAGTTATAGCACCTAAAGAAGAAAGAATAATTGGACATATTTTACAAAAAACTGGTTTCCAAATTTTTCTTCACAGGTTACGCCCCCTAGCGGTTAATCAAGAAACTTGAAAGTTATTTCCAGCGATTTCTCTTGGCCACTTTTTCCAAGGGATTTTTTATCCTCAAGTTATAACATTAATAGTTTCTGATATATAGCCAAGAGATCGGCTTATTGGACCACCCGGTACAGTACCGCCTTCTGTATCATCTTTGTTTCTTCATTTCGGTACTTTATTTATATTTTGTTGTTATTTTTAATACATTTAAACATCTCTCGATATTTCTACACATTCTAAAAACCTTATACAATCGAAGTGATTTCGCGCAGGAAAGTGAAAAAAATTGGAAAGTATATGTGCCTGAGAGACATGACAGCGTAATCCAATTTTCTTTGCCCGTATTCTATAAAATTGTGATTTGATATGTGAAAGTGTGGTAAAAAATGGGAGGGTGAGAGCAAGAACATGGCAAATTGAAAATTATTGATAATAGCCCATTCCATGCTAAATTACACCATCAATAGCGTTAACTCGTAAGTTGTCTTTATAGAAATGGTTTTCGTAAAATAAAGTAAAATACCAAGATTGAAAAATATGTGATGAGACATTGAAAGTGAAATTTATATTATACATTGTATACTTTATTTAGAGAGAATATGGAATATAGAACGGTGTGATTAAACAATTAGAGAATTCTAAATAAAATTTTGTGGAGTGACTGTGTTACATTTTTTAAAAGCTCACTGTCAATATAATTCAAGTTATTTAGATGTTGACTAATTATTCTTCTTCTTCTTCTGGTTCCTATGCGTTTCGGATGTTGGAAATCATATTGGCAATCAAAACCTTGCTCGCTGCGGCTCGAAACAGCTCCGTTGAGGTTATCTTAAACCATGTTATTAAATTCCACAGCCATGATATTCTCCTTCTACCGGGTCCTCGCTTACCTTTGACTTTACCTTGCAATATAGACTGCAGCAGGGAGTAACGGTGCTGATTTCTCATAACGTGTCCCAGATATTGCAATTTTATGCGTTTGATCTTAAACACAATCTCTGGTTCCTTCTTCATTTTTACTAGAACTTCCTTGTTCGTGATCCTTGCTGTCCATGATATTCTCAGCATTCTTCTATAAAGCCACACCTCAAATGCTTCAAGTTTTTTAATAGTGGTGTCTGTAAGCGTCCCTGCCTCCGCCCCTTACAACAACTTACATTGCTCCACTGTTTCGTTTATAATAGTTCCCAGGTAGCAATACTGTTTTACTCGCTCTATCTGCGTCCCATTAATGTATAGATGAGCCCCGTTTATATTCTCCTTGCTGATAATCATTTGTTTTGTTTTGTAGGTATTAATGTTTAGTCCGTACTGTTGACTGTAATCGTTTATTCTGTCCACTAGCCTCTGAAGTCCCTTGACTAATTATAGACTCATAAAATTAATATTAGTCCAAGAAACGAAGGCTTTAACCTCACAATTCTTTCGGAAAAGATCTAATAGTTTAAAACTTGAGAACAAGTAGTGAATACTCCAACGATCAAGCCCCAAGAATAGCTTGTACTGGAATCAGCGAGCTAATATAAAAATAGAAGACTAAACATCGGACGAAATAGAAATACGTAGAGGAGTACGACAGGATTGTATAGTGTGACCGTTTTTGTTTAATATCTATAGCGATCAAATAGGTCAAGATGCTCCCTCACATGCAAACGAAGAGATAATAGTCAATGAAGAAGTTATCAATAACATTCCATATGATGACGATACTGTGATATTGGTAAAAACAGCGGATGATCTACAACATCTAGTTGAAAGTATGAAAGATATGTAATAACTACGGCATAAGGATGAACGTCAAAAAAAAAATATGACCTTCAGTAAGAATCCAATACATGACACTAGTATCGCAATAAATGGTACCTAACTCGAAAAAGTAAGCGAATAAATACTTGAGAACCCTCATCAATGAAACAGGTGACCAAAATCACGAGATAATAAGACGTATTGATGACAGGTCTACCTTTATAAAAATGAAAAAATTATTTAAATATGTAATCGTGATATTAGTATTAGTGATAGATCAGCAGTCGCGTATGAAAGCGAAACATGGGCGCTAACAAAAAGAGAAGTAAATAAATTGCTGGTGTGGGAACGTAAAATTCTTCAAATGATATATGGCCCTTGCAGAGACAGCGTGATAAACGAATGGAGGGACAGCTATAATAACGAGCTAGAGTCTCGATTGGGAAAAGAAAATCTAGTCAGATATATATATATATTATATATATATATATATATATATATATATATATATATATATATATATAATATATATATAGACCAATAGACTCAGATGGGCAGGACATGTGATACGCAGTAACGACAATCGCGTTATAAACAATGTGTTCTGGGAAAGGCCAGAAGGAAGAAGGTCTATAGGGCGGCCTAGAAAAAGGTGAAAAGATGCAGTCAGAGAAGATCTAGAGAAGATGGGATTGTGACAATGGGAATTACTGGCACAGGACCGACAAACATGGAATGCAATAGTAAACGCGGCAGAGACTCACGAAGAGTTGTAGCGCCATTGATGATGATGATGATATTGGTATTCATCTACGAACTAGAATGTTAAAATGCTATGTATTCAGTACTTTGCTTTACGGTGTTGAGGCATGGACTCTTAAACAGAGGAATGTTAAAAATCTTGAAAGCTTTGAGATGAGGTGCAGCCGGACCCATCCAGACCGGATCCAGAAGTTATAATGAATATAAAAAAGAGAATAAAAAAGAAAACTTGAATACTTAGGCCACCTGATGAGAGAAAAAAAGTACACATTCCTACAAAATATAATGCCAGGAAAAATCCAAGGACACAGAAGTCCAGGCCGTAGAAAAATGACCTGGATTCGTACCAGTAACGAATTATTCAAAACCGCAGTAAATAAAATTAGAATCGCTCTAATGATGTCCAATCTCCGATAGGAGAGGCACTCAAAGAAAAAACCTAAGGATCAAAATCTATATGATGCCGAAAGGCGCTTTTACTATGAAGGTTGTAAAAAAAGGGAAATTTTGGTTATATTTTGACTGCAAAAATTGCTAGAAAAACGAATTCTAAGCAAAAAATATTTATAATTGATGGATTCGACCGTTATTTGATGGAAATTCATTTTATGTAACAATAAACCACTGAAACCTCTGTTTTCAAACTTCCACAAAATTTATTTTAAATTCTTATCACTACAGCTGTTTCGGCTAATTGCCTTTCTCAAGTGATCTGTTTTTGACATAGGTTTACACTTTATAGTCTCTAATAAAATTGGTTGAGGAGGGGAGAACTGTTTGTCTCAAGTTGGTCATTCAGAATTATATCTGTGTTTTTTAAATTGTTGATTTCCATAAATTGTAACAAAGATAGCTTAAGACCTTTACTTTGACTGTGAAGAATTTTAAATTTGTCATTAAAATAATGATTATGATCTAGAAGGTGAAGTGCGTATGTAGAATTTGTTTTTCAATTATTGAAATCCCTTTTATGTTCTGCTATTCGTTTATTAAAGTTTCTATCAGTTTGACCGATGTAAGTTTTTGGGAAATACACTACATATAAGTTTGTACACAACACTGTAAAAGTGTTTTTTATTTTGGCTCTTGTTGTTTTTATTATATTTGCCTAGGTTATTTGTTCGGAAAGCTGGTGTTATTCCTTTTTTTTATGTGTTAAAAATTTATGGATTTATTTTGTTCTGTTTCTCTTGTAAATTCAATATGACTACGAAGTGAATTAATATGCGATAAAAATTGGAAGAGATCCTCTAAGAAGAAGAAAAACAACTTGTTGAAGGTAAAAGAGATCTTCTTCTTCTTTGGGTGCCGTGTCCGTATTCAGACGTTGGCCGTCATCATGTTTACAATTTCCTGAAACCTTTCTCTGTCGGCTGCTGCGCGAAATAATTCTTCTACTGTGAAACCACACCATTGTCTAATATTACGCAGCCATGAAAGTTTCTTTCGACCAATCCATCTCTTTCCTTCCTTTTTTCCTTGTATAATAAGGCGAAGTAAATGGTATTTGGGTCCTCTAATTATATGGCCAAAGTATTCTGTTTTTCTCCTCTTTATGATGTTTATGAGCAGACGTTCTGAGTTGATCATTTGAAGAACATCTTCATTGGAAGTGTGCGAAACCCACGATATCTTTAGGATTCGTCTATAGCACCACATTTCGAATGCTTCTAACTTGTTTAGCATTGTAGTTTTTAACGTCCATATCTCACAACCATACAATAGGATCGACCACACATAACATTTCAGGACCTTCTTACGAATGTTCATTGACAGGTTTCTGTTGCATAAAACTGGTTTCCAGGTCATAAAAGCCTTACGTGATATTTCGATCCTGGATATTATCTCTTCATCAGAGTCACAATTTACATTTAACCAGCTGTCAAGGTATTTGAAATGATTTACCCTTTCTATCTCTTCTCCATTAAGAGAAAGCAGACCTTGATCTATATGGATCTTTCCAACTGCCATCCACTTTGTCTTTGAAATGTTGATTTTTAGGCCTTTCCGATAACTTGCTTCACTGACTAGATTTAGTAATGTTTGGAGATCTTGTAAACTTTCTGCAAGAATGGCTGTATCGTCAGCGTATCTAATATTGTTGATTACTTCTCCACCTAGTCTTACTCCCTCTTGTCTGTCATCCAAAGCCTCCCTAAAGATTTCTTCAGAGTACAGATTAAAAAGAGTGGGTGACAAAACACAACCCTGCCGTACTCCACGTTTGATGGGTATTTTTTTGTGTTGGATGGGTATTGTGTTGGACTCTGTCGAACGCCTTCTCGAAGTCGATGAAACAAACATAAACATTCTTTCGGAATTCACAACTTTTTTGTAATAGAACGCGCATACAGAATAGTGCCTCTCTAGTTCCTAGACCGTTTCTAAATCCAAATTGCTTATCACCCATCTTACTTTCGCATAGAAGGAATACTCGGTTTTGTATCGTGTATAAAAAAGATCAAACACCCTAAATACCTGATTTCACTCTTTTGGTTTGCTGTAGAAATGACTGTATATTTTCTACAGTTTAACATTTCTGATTCGGACTCACACTAGAATGATTTATCACTATCTGTGATCTCGAACGGTTCCCAGTCATCTTCGTCTGACATTTCTCCAAAATTGTCTGCATATTTTTGTAACTGTTCGTTTGTCCGTTTACGTTTACGATTAAACATTCTGAAATAATAATATATAAGTATACCTATTTTAGAAATGATAACTTCAAAATAATATTTGGCACTTACATTATTTTACAATCCTGAACATAAAGGTGGAAAAACAAGAATTATAATTGTTATACTACGCACAACGGTCTACGTTGGTCCCCAACGTATAAAAAAAACTATGATATAATAACATTGGCCCATCGATGCATATATATGAAAATAGAGCTGGTAGGCAATGTTAAATCCGTCTTTTCCGAAAAATGATCAAGGTTTTGTCCTATTTTAAGCTTTGTTTCCGAGAGTATTTATATGTAATATAGCAACTATTATGTCTTTACATCTAACCCAGCTATGTAGTTGTCCCTGTAAGTATGTGAATTCTTTCCAATTATCAAAGTTCATGTTGCTTTATACCCATTATTAAATTTCTTAGAGATCTCTCAGTAATGTTTCACATACAGTTTCCTCACTTCCTAAGCTCTTTAATACAACTTTTGATGACTTCAGAGTTTGAAGACTTTACTTGCTAGAATCAAACAAGTTTTAATTGAGAAATATTTCATTTGATGGCAGTAATTAAATTAAAATGTTTGGTGAATGCATGTTTCTATCGCAACTACAATTTATTGATTTTTCTATTACCTTAATTCTTTAGGAAAAAGATTAAGTTTAAATAAGTCAAATTATTTTTTATAATTTATATCTATATATAGATAGATACTCTCCTGTAATATATATATATATATATATATATATATATATATATATATATATATATATATATATATATATATATATATATATATATATATATATTATTTGTAGTCTCAGCAATTGGTCTGTATGAAATAAAACTCTATTTGTTATTTCTCAATATTTCGTCACGATTTTGTGACTTCTTCAGGAGAAAACTGTAAATTTATTATAATTATTATATGTAAACAAAATGAATATTTCAATACGTACAACTTAAGATTAAAAATTTAAATTTTGATAACATATCCAATTAGATAAATGACATTTTTTTGATTTTAATTTATTTGGGAGTTATGACAACCGCAATATTTTATTGAGTGAATTCCCATTGTACAATTTTTAGCGAATAAGTTTTAATAAACAATTACATATTGTGACAGTATTATCCATATAATGAATAAGGTGAAAAAGTAGAATATTGAGAAAGAATCAGGAACATGGTAAATTGATCTATAAAATGTAATTGATGGTACGTAGTCAGTTATTGATCGGATGTTGTTAGATACTGATATTAAGATCTATCATATCATATATTGTTTAGTATATTACAGTAGATATTACTTAAATGGTTGGTGTCTGTCTTATAATTGATAGATTCTGGAGTTTTATTAATGTGTACCATTTCAAGGAAAAGTCGATTTTTATAATTATCAATTTGTTCTAAGATTTTTACATTATTAAAGTCAAAGTTATGTCCTGTCTTTAAGTGGTGGTCCACTAAGGCACAAGAGTTTTTTCGTAAGTTACAGTCAGTTTTGTGTTGAGTGACACGTTGTTTAAGCCACTGTTGACTTTGTCCAATATAACAACTTTGACATTGACTGCAATTTATTCTATAAATTATATTACTCATTAGTGAATTTGGAGTTTTAACTTTTATTTTTGAGAACAACCTTGAATTTAGAAGTGGATTGTATTTAATTAATTTAATGTTCGGAAATGTTTTGAAAAGTGGGACAATTTGGTCTGTTATATTTTTTATGTAAGGGATTTTTTTGTATAAAACTGGTTGTGGATTATTTATTAAAGCTCTATTGTGAAAGTAAGTGTTATAAATAATATATTATGAAAAATCGTGTAACGGCAATCTGTGATCGGAGTTTCCTAGATGTCAATTTAAAGAAACTTTTTGAAATGTTTTTAAACAATGGCTACCCAAACCATATATTAAAAAAACTTATTTATAACACTCACTTTCACAATAGAGCTTTAATAAATAATCCACAACCAGTTTTATACAAAAAAATCCCTTACATAAAAAATTAATCCACCATTTCACCAATTCTTTGTAATTATGTCTTAGACGACTTGATTAAAGATTGTTTGCAACAAATCAATTTTGAAATACCTTTTATAAGGAGATACGTGGATGACTTAATCTTGGCACTACCAGCAGGCTATACAATTTACGTTAAATGTTTTCAACCAACAAAACCCACACTTGCAATTCACATGCGAGGAAGAGCGGGAGGGATCTTTGCCCTTCCTTGACATGCGTTTACATAGATGTGAGGATAATGTTGTGAAAACACAATGGTATAGAAAACCTATATGTAGCAATAGATTCATAAGCTACCATTCCCATCATCCTCCTAGAATGAAAACCAACCTAGTCCTAGCAATGAAAGAACGTGTCAAAAGGTTATCACATCCAGATTATCTCCAACATGATCTTAACCTCTTACGGAATATTTTTGTTGAAAATTCATATCCTCTAAGACTGATTAATAAATTAATTTTTAATGTTTCATTTGTTAACAGAAATAACATTCTCACTAATTCTCAATCAGTGCCCTCAGCACAGAACAATTCTTCTCAAACAAGTGTGTATTTTTATGCCCTTCCGTATATTACAAAACTAACCGTAGAACTTACTAAAATTTTCAAAGAATTTAAGAACATCAAAATAGCTAACAAGAACATCAAAACCATACGTCAGCTGTATAGCAAAATAAAACAACCCCTAACTACTTTAGAGTCAAGAGATGTTGTTTATTGCATTCAATGTACTGAATGTCCATCCACGTACATTGGTGAAACTGGAAGAAATCTGTCTAGTCGTATCATTTCTCATAAGAGTGACTGTAGACTAAATAAACCCACTTGTGCTTTGGCAGAACACACTATCGATCTAGACCATAAGATAGATTTTAACAATGTAAAAATATTAGCCAGAGAGAAAAATAAATTTAAGAGAACATTCTTAGAAATGGTACGTATCAGCAGGAGTGATAACAACAATCTGAATAAAAGATCTGAGATCCAGAATCTTAGCAAAATTTACAATTTTATTTTGACTTTTGACTAGGGTTTTCTGCATCTCAGAGTGTTTCATGTCTTGTTTCTTAAATTCCATTATTAATTGCTATAAGTATCATGATTAACTTCAGTTATTATTCAGATGTTCATTTTGTTTTGGTTGTTTGTTTTTTCTAAACCTACTTACTAAATACTATTTTCTTTTTATTGTTTGACACAATGAACTTTTTTAAATTTCCATCTCAATTTAAAGTTGGTAACATGGTTGGTAGTACTTAAAATCACAAACGGCATTTTGTTAGACATCAGTTTGAAAGTTTGTTTTTTGTAGTTACATTGAACTATTTAAACAACAATAGTTCCTCCTACTACCTCTTTCTGTTCGTGAGATGTGACTGAATTCAAACCTGCGAAGACGACTGTTTTTTGTCAAACATGTCGTCTTATTTTTTACTTTTTAAACTTTGCAACATGTTCTTTAATTTTTAAGTTATTTTAAAGTTTTTAAGTTTTAATGCCTTCAGTAATTCAGATCATATTATGTTATTTAACGTTGTGTTTTATATGCTATGAATCTTACTTTCTGGTAAGTTGTTATAACTTTTATATTACATCAGCCTAATTTTATAACACAGTAATTTTCATTGTAGACCTTGATAAAGGTGGCAAACAACCACCGAAAGCTCGGATTTCAGAATAAATAGTACGCCTTAGCAAAGCTCTATTTTTTATTGACTACCACACCCAAAAAGAAAAAAGTATTTACATATTTTTTCCAAACTAGTTAAAAAAATTTTGGACTACCTTATATATATATATATATATATATATATATATATATATATATATATATATATATATATATATATATATATATATATATGTTGAAATGATTTCAATAGGTCAAAGAGGATATAACTTAAAGGGATTTTTATATGAGTTTGTTGTTCATGAATTTCATGAAGCCATCACAATGTGGGGTCGACTCTGAAATAAAAGGGAGAAAAGATTAGTAAATTGCTAAATAAATTAATTTTGACTTACCTGGTATAGTGTTAATAATTTCTGAATAGTATAGTTGCCTAGTGTATAGGTGAATCGTCTAAACCTTAAAAGGAATAAAAAAAGAAGAATTCTTAAAAAATTATTTAAACATAGAAATTTTAAAAATAAACGTCAGAAAAATAAACTGTCAAAAGTCTGTGGGAACTAAATTAATAGGGGTTTTGTTAAATAAATTACAATGATGTGGAGATGAAAAGAATAAATTATATTAGTATTGTTAAGTTTTATATCTGAATTTTTTTTTTAAATTCCCAAATTAGATGTGATTAAAGTGCTTATGAGAAATTAATGTGGTTTGACAAATATGTCAAAACAGGACAGTTTTATGGTTGAATAAAATAGAAGACGGAATGAAAAAAGAAAGTGGGTTGCTGTTAGCAACGAATAATTTTGGGGTGCTAGCTATGGCGGTTAACAAGGAAGAATAGGTTGTTGGAGGCGACGAAAATTTTGGAGGAAGAGCCCTAAAAAGGTGGAATAGTCCGGGAGTGCTTTAAAATCGTTTAATTATAATTTAGTTTTTCCACATTTTCAAATAGAGATATCCAGAATTTGTTCCAGAGAGTAAGAGAAATTTTGACTTATAAATTATAATTGGAGTGCAGAAATGTCATTTAGATTGAAAAAGTAAAAATTCATGAATTAACTAATTGCGATAGGCCTTAAAAATTGAAATATTAATGATCATTAAAATAAAAATATAATAGTACGTACCTTTAACTTCCGAAGAGAGGATAGATATTCCAATATCACCGATTATTTTGCGAGTAGTTAGTTTTCTTTAAAAAAAAAAAAATCAGAACTGTTTGAAAGTGAGTTTGGATAATAATTTTGGGGATCATTTGAAATCTTGATTATATTTTAATGCTAGTTATAAGTCAGCGGCATAAAGTGTTCAGTTTTCTTTTCTTTATATTTCATTTAAACACTTTATAAAGTTGCAATAGTCATTTAGATTTAAGGTAATTGTAGAGAGTTTCCACATTTTGTAATCAAATTCTATTTTCACGACACATTAAGGTTTACACGATTCCTATTTTTGTAAATTTTTAAAGGCAACCCAAGTTGCAGACGAATTTTATTGTTTATATTAAATTTGTTCAATATTAATAAATAACGTGCTTCATTTGGGTTAATTTATCAAAAATATAAAGTAAATTTTGGTTTAATTTCTTTTTGAACTCTACCAAGAGACTACAGAGTTGACGTCACACAGTGACAGATTGCTTAGAACAAATAATTGAGCTAGCCGAGGTATAGTATATTAACAACGAACTACATACTTTTAAAATTCACTTCAATTCAATTAAAATTATATTTATTAACAATAAAACATAAAAATAATAAAAACAAAACTATTACAATTGGCGCTAACAACGTGGAGCCTCTGGGAAAACAGAAATAAGGGTGTAATTTTTAAGCAGATTTATTAATAATACACAGATTAAAATAAAAACAAATTGGTGTGATTAGAGTTGTAGAGATTCTGGGGTAGTTAAAGTTAAATTTGAGAATAAATAGAGATTAGGATAAAATGGCAGACCGAATGACTTTAAGAAATGGAAAAGAAATCGTACCGAAAGAGAGTGAAGGAGAACAGGTGTTAGAACAGGAACAGGGTATACAGGTAGATGAAGAAAGCAGAGGAGGATCAGGAGAATTTGTAGTACAATATTTAGAGCAAGGCAGACAAGAAGCAGGACAAGGTGATAGAGAGGGAAGTCTAACAGATAGTTTGAGAGAGGAGTTGGATGAGACAGTGAGAGATAGACGTGATGAAAGTGTGGATGAATGTAGAGTGCAGGAGGAGAGACGTAGGGAAGGAGATGTTGGAGAGTCAGGGATGACACAGATGGATATGAGGCAAATAATGCGGATGTTACAACAGATGGATCATAATATTAGGGGAGATATGCACAAAATGGATAGTAATATTAACAATATTAGGGGGGATATGAACAAAATGGAAAATAATATTAAAGGAGAACTTAGGGAAGAGTTAATTAAAATGAGGGAAGAAATCAAAGAAGAAGTGAAGATAGTCAGGGAAGAGATGCTACAAATTACCCAAGGTTTAGAAGAGAAAGTAGAACAGGTCAGAGGAGAAAGTGAGAATTTTAAGAGGAATGTACAGGAGGAGATATCCAGAGAAAAGGCCATAATTAGAGCGGAAATAGGACAGGAAATTGGGAGCAGATTTGTAGAGTTGGGAACAGCCATTAAAGAGAATTTACCAATGGAAATAAACAAAGAAGTTAATAAGCAGAATAAAGAGATTGTTAGGGAGGTAGAAAGTGTTAAAAGGCAAACTCAGGATTATGAGGAAAAAAATTACCATTATAAAAAATAATATAAAGAAGGGATTGCAGAATTTGGAACTGGAAATGGGTATGCATGCAAATCAGGCGGAAAAGGGAGATAGAGTATTACAGGGACAAGTTGAGGAATTGAGAGAGAAATTTAAAAATGCAAGTGAGGAGATTCAGCGTTTGGAATCAAATCTAGGACAAACAAGAGTAGTGAGTACTGTGGTGCCGAGTTATAATGATGGGGGAATAAAGTTTGATGGAAACCTGAATCACTTACATCCTAGAATATTTGTAGATATCATCAAAAATAAGGTAAAGAATGTAAGGGATCCAATAGAAATGAAATTGAATATTCGAAACATGTTAGTGGGCATGCCATTATTATGGTTTTGCAATAATGAAAATTCCATAAATAATGTGCAGGAATTTGAGGCCAAGTTTATTAACTATTTTTGGGGAGAAAACCAACAGGCTAGTTTCAGGGAGCGGTTGTATTTTGGGAAATTCAATTATGAAAAAAGTACCAACTACAATCTGTACGCAATGCAGTTATTCCAGACAGCACAATATTTAGAACCGGCTATGCGAGAAGAGGAGATTGTCCTATACATTGCCAGGCAATATAACCATAACATGGCAGAAACAATAGCTCTCCACAATATAAAGACGATGGAAAGTTTGACAGGATATCTTCAGAGGATTGAGAGGAGTGTAGGGACGCAGAATCGAAATGGACAAGAGCAAGTGACATATAGGAATAACACAGCAAATAGACAGGGATATGTGAATCGAGGGAATAATTATAGGGAAAGAGAATTTGAGAGACAAAATAGAAGCAGGGATTTTACAAATAGGGGAGAGAATTTGAACAATGTCAGGAGAGATATCGGACGATATAACTGGGAACGTAGACAAGGGAATCCAAACAATGATAGAGAGAATAACTGGAGACAAGGGAATGACAGAGGCAATAATTGGAGACAGAACCAGGGAAATTATCCACAGGAGACGAGAAATAGGGAAGTTTACAGAGAAGGGAATCCAAGATATAATAGGGGGGAAAATGAGGAGAGAAGACAGGTGAATGTAGTTAGAACAGAGGAGAATAGGGGGGAAGCAAGTGTTGATGCAGAAGGGAGAAATTTTGCTTAGACCGCTCCTATGTGCATAATATTGTCTACTTATCAAAGTATGAACATCCAAGGGAGTTTATTAGAGATACTGGGGAATTAAATAAAAACAATAACACTAATACTTTAAAGTTTATTGAAGGGTACATACAAGATTCAGTATACAAGTTATTATTATAGATACAGGTTCAGAAGTAACTCTAATCAACAAAAACATTGTAAATAATTTAAATAATGCAATATTATGACACGAATTTGGTATTATAAGATATAAGTTTTGTAAATAGAAGGATAATTAATAAATAAGCATATCTTGAGATAAATTTGATAATTAAATAATTTATTAGGAACAAATGTACAGAATAATGATAAATTTATATAAACAAAAAAGGTTGATTTATTTTCAAGTAGATTTATAGGAGTTACAAGTATAAATAAATAAGCAAAGTACTATGGACAAATCGATATTTTGTAGAAATTGGGAAATAGGGAATATTATAATGATAAATAGTATATGCGAAAATAAGATGAAAAATAGAATTATATGAAATATTGAAATATGAAATATAGAGAGTTGTATGTAGAGATGATGAAATGAATATTATATGGGGATATAAAAAGAATAAATAATAATGCGGCAATGAATAAAGATACTGAAATAGTATATGCGGAAATAAATAAATAAATAAAAACATAAAATAAAGAGGGGAACAATTATAAGAATTTCTACGAAATTAGTACGAGAAATAAATAGTACAGGAAAAGAAGTAATGAAATTGGGAAAGTACTTGGAAATTTGATTCTGAAGTTGATATAATTAGTGAAAGATTTGTAGATTTTGTTTGGAGAAGTCTGTATTTTTCATAGAGTAAATTATTAAAAAAAAAAATATTCAAGAGATATGCTTATTAATAAAAGTCAGTTTATTGTTATGTTAATATTAATAAAATGTTTAAGTTTATCGGTAAGAATTTAGATTTAGTAAGTGCTGATAGTTAGCACTGAACAAAATCCAAATTGGGGGGAAGTTGAAATGATTTCAATAGGTCAAAGAGGATATAACTTAAAGGGATTTTTATATGAGTTTGTTGTTCATGAATTTCATGAAGCCATCACAATGTGGGGTCGACTCTGAAATAAAAGGGAGAAAAGATTAGTAAATTGCTAAATAAATTAATTTTGACTTACCTGGTATAGTGTTAATAATTTCTGAATAGTATAGTTGCCTAGTGTATAGGTGAATCGTCTAAACCTTAAAAGGAATAAAAAAAGAAGAATTCTTAAAAAATTATTTAAACATAGAAATTTTAAAAATAAACGTCAGAAAAATAAACTGTCAAAAGTCTGTGGGAACTAAATTAATAGGGGTTTTGTTAAATAAATTACAATGATGTGGAGATGAAAAGAATAAATTATATTAGTATTGTTAAGTTTTATATCTGAATTTTTTTTTTAAATTCCCAAATTAGATGTGATTAAAGTGCTTATGAGAAATTAATGTGGTTTGACAAATATGTCAAAACAGGACAGTTTTATGGTTGAATAAAATAGAAGACGGAATGAAAAAAGAAAGTGGGTTGCTGTTAGCAACGAATAATTTTGGGGTGCTAGCTATGGCGGTTAACAAGGAAGAATAGGTTGTTGGAGGCGACGAAAATTTTGGAGGAAGAGCCCTAAAAAGGTGGAATAGTCCGGGAGTGCTTTAAAATCGTTTAATTATAATTTAGTTTTTCCACATTTTCAAATAGAGATATCCAGAATTTGTTCCAGAGAGTAAGAGAAATTTTGACTTATAAATTATAATTGGAGTGCAGAAATGTCATTTAGATTGAAAAAGTAAAAATTCATGAATTAACTAATTGCGATAGGCCTTAAAAATTGAAATATTAATGATCATTAAAATAAAAATATAATAGTACGTACCTTTAACTTCCGAAGAGAGGATAGATATTCCAATATCACCGATTATTTTGCGAGTAGTTAGTTTTCTTTAAAAAAAAAAAATCAGGACTGTTTGAAAGTGAGTTTGGATAATAATTTTGGGGATCATTTGAAATCTTGATTATATTTTAATGCTAGTTATAAGTCAGCGGCATAAAGTGTTCAGTTTTCTTTTCTTTATATTTCATTTAAACACTTTATAAAGTTGCAATAGTCATTTAGATTTAAGGTAATTGTAGAGAGTTTCCACATTTTGTAATCAAATTCTATTTTCACGACACATTAAGGTTTACACGATTCCTATTTTTGTAAATTTTTAAAGGCAACCCAAGTTGCAGACGAATTTTATTGTTTATATTAAATTTGTTCAATATTAATAAATAACGTGCTTCATTTGGGTTAATTTATCAAAAATATAAAGTAAATTTTGGTTTAATTTCTTTTTGAACTCTACCAGGAGACTACAGAGTTGACGTCACACAGTGACAGATTGCTTAGAACAAATAATTGAGCTAGCCGAGGTATAGTATATTAACAACGAACTACATACTTTTAAAATTCACTTCAATTCAATTAAAATTATATTTATTAACAATAAAACATAAAAATAATAAAAACAAAACTATTACAATATATATATATATATATAAATATATATATAATATATATATATATATATATATATATATATATATATATATATATATAAAACCTAGAGCTAAGATTAATATTATTACTAAAATTAATATCAAACTCACCAGTTTTCCGGGTTGAACCGCGTCGTTGTCCATTTTGCCAAGCTTTCGGCATCCTCTCTGATGCCTTCCTCAGGGCTTCCGAGGTCTCAGTCTCCCGAGCCCCCAGACACTACTCGGGAGACTGAGACCTCGGAAGCCCTGAGGAAGGCATCAGAGAGGATGCCGAAAGCTTGGCAAAATGGACAACGACGCGGTTCAACCCGGAAAACTGGTGAGTTTGATATTAATTTTAGTAATAATATTAATCTTAGCTCTAGGTTTTATTGTACTAACCGCGGAAATCTTTCCGAACATATATATATATATATATAAATATATATATATATATATATATATATATATATATATATATATATATATATATATATATAATATAAAATTAATATGGAAACCCTTGCCTTTGTCAAGATTCTAAAATGTGTATATATATTATAAGGACAAACAGATATTGTAATATATATATATATATATATATATATGACTTACCAAAACGTAAAACGTGACACAGACATTAACGAACTGACATATAAAAGTTGATATCTGATATCTCATTGTTTACTGTCATTAGTATATAATTATTTTTATATGGGCGTATCGTTTATGTTTTTGAAAAAGGTAAGGTGGAGATATGTTATGTTTGTTTTTTTCTGTTTTTAAAATTTTGATGTTTTCAAAATCAAACTTATGCTTCTTCCCGCTTTCATGTTTTGTGAGCGCAGTGACGTTGTTCTTGTCGTATTTGTGAGAACGAATTCTGGATTGAAGCAATTGACTGGTTTGACCGATATAGACACCTTCACAGTTAGTACATGGTATCTCGTAAACAACATGTGATTTTTTAAGTTTTGGAGTTTGTGTTTTTAGATGTGTGAAATATTTATTTAAGAAAAAAGAGGTTAGTCTTCGTAAGTGGGTATATTTATTTAAAAACCCTTAAAAGGGCTACATCAAAAAAACAAACGTTTTCAGAATAAACAGTCCATCATCAGGTTTAAATTTTAAAATTGCTAGGGTACAATGCCTGAGCCACCAAAATACATGGGTAAAAACCCTTTAAATTACATATAGTTGTAAAAGATTATACATTTTGTTAAAAAACTGTGATGTTCAGTATTAAATTAAATATGACTTCAGGTAGGGTAGACTGGGGCTAGTTGTGCCACTTTGGACAAAATAATTTTTAACATTTTTTTCGTAATTTTTAGGGCTGTTAGATTACTTTAATGAGGTACTATTTTTAATTGGGAATCATTATTTGGGAACATCAGCAATTTTTAAGCAATACCTTACAGTATGTAAATAGTTTTACAAAATGCACATATTGTCACAATTTGCCCCAATATGGTGTAAGTTGTGACGAACTTGGGGCAGGTTGTGACAGTAAATATTTTTAAATATAATAAACTTTAGTTGGAGAATAATAACAAAGTTTCCATAATAAATTTATTTTATAGTTAAGTATAGATACATAAATGTTTGATAAATGTTTATGTAAGAAACAAATGTGTAGAAAAACATCTAGTGAATTTAAAGTAAAATAAAAAACTTAATCGCTATCGTCAATTTGTGCTGATTCTACTTGTAGTTCTGAAGAGTGGCAGTTTATACAAACATAATAAAGATCATCTTTTGTGCACTTTACATGAGCCCACCTCTTGCATTCCATACATTGCACCCAGTCTTCTCCTAACCTAGACTTTTTATATGGTCCCATACAAACTAAGCAAAAGTAATCTTCTTCCTCTTCTTCTGAGCTGTCTTCTCTTTTTCTTGTTGCGGTCTCTTTCTTTGGCGCTGCTTTTTTCTTAGGCAACAGTTGTTTTGAGTCAAATAATTTTTTCTTTATTTTATCCTCTTTGCACTTTATTGTTTCCTTCCTCTTTAACTCTTCACTGCGAATTGTCTCCTTGACAGGTGTGCTAGTCAAAATTGCAGATGTTAAGCTCTTGCGTTTTTTATTTTTTCGAGGACCAGCTTTTGGCAGAGGTCTTATATCCATAGGGCTGACAGGCAGAACTTCGGCATGGAATGATCCTGGTAGGTTGGCCTGCGATGATCCTTGTTGATATGGTCCTGGATGATAGGTATGGGAGGGTCCTGGCTGGTTAGCATAATATGACGACGGTTCAGGTTCATCGAGATGCTGAAACTCTTTAAGCTGCCCAGCACTGGCTTTCTCATTACCATCTACGATGTCAATAGGCCTATTCAAAGGTCGGTCGGTCACCGAAGAACACAGAAAGTCTTCTTCATTAAAAATGTTTCTATTGAATTCCCATATTCCTGTAGAACGAAATCCTGCCTGAACATTTGTTGGTGTTACAGCTTTAGGTAATGCTGTTTTCACTATACTTGGGATGTCATAAATTGAGACTGTGTTTCCAGGATAAGATTTCATCCATCCACACATGGCGTCGTTTAAAAACTTCTTAAATGGACCAAAAACGGAAACATCCAGTGGTTGAAGTCTATTTGTTGTATGGGGAGGGAACGATAAGAGAGTAATACCGTGCTCTGTACAATAGTCAAGGACTTCGATATATAGGTGAGCACTGTGGTTGTCTAACAGAACTAAAACCGGTGATTTCTTTATGCACCTTACTTTTTTTACAAAATGCTTCATAAAAAACCAAAAGTCCGGGCCTGTTATCCAGCTACTTGGGTTAGCAGTACCACAACAACCTACTGGCCCATCACGTACAAAATGCTCCTTGTAAAACTTACGTGGAAAAACGAACATAGGAGGAACTGAGTTACCCTCTGCGTTAATAGCAAGAACCATAGTAACATTGGTCCCCCTCTCAGCTGAAGTGACACCACCAACTCTTTTCTCGCCTTTCTTCGCTATGATTTTTACCGGTTTTTGGACAGTCCCAGTCCCTGTCTCGTCTATATTCCAAATATCATTAGCTGTAAAATGGTTTTGACTTAATACTAATTCGAGGTTATCAAAAAAGAGTCCGACATTGTGCTTGTTGAAACTTGTACTCCGACTTAAGCTGGTAGCCTCAGGAACACGAATAGACACATTATTGTTACGTAGCATGAACTTTGTAAACCAATCATTACTGGCGTGTTTTGTTGCTATCCAATTCTCAGGCACAAGAACTTTGTTCGCTATAGCAAATTCAAAAGCTAAACTTTTCATTTCTTTTGGGCTAATACCACAAAATATTTTCGCTGCCTGAACAGCATATTCACAGAGCTCTTCTTCTTGTTGTTGTGAAAATATCATTCGAGGTCTTTTGTAACCCATTTCTACCACTCCATCTGGATTGGTTTGTTGTTTTTTTATATATCTAAGTAAGGACATCCGGTTAACGCCATATTTTTCAGCTGCTTGCCTTAAACTACACGATCCAGACTTAACATCTAACGAAGCCGACTCGTAACTGTTTATATTACTCCGACCACGTTCCGTTTTCCTTTTATAATTTCTCACCATTATCTGTAACAAACTCATAAACATGCATTAAAATTAGTAGGGGCATGTTGTGACACTGTCACAATCTGCCCCAAGCCTTTCGTCACAACTAGCGCCACCGTACGCCATTTTACATAAAGCCACTTGCACAGACCTTGACACGTCGTATAGAAACCAAACTGTGTCTTACTAGAGAGAAATAAACAAACTATCTACTACAACTAGAATAAGTTTCTTACCTTGTGGTTTGAAAGTGAAATAACAATTCAAAGACAACAGCAAAATTTTACTTCGTTACAACGAAATGACATATAATTTTATAAAGCGGCAGAAACGCATAGCATCACAACCAAACTACACAAAGAGACTGAGGACATGCGGACGTGGAATTCTGGGTAACCGGGCGACGCTGCTACCTATGGTTAGTCTATAAAACTATTTGTCACAACATGCCCCTGTCACAACTAGCCCCGATCTACCCTAACATACATTGCTAATGTGAGTTCCAGAGCCGGAGAGTAAACCTCTACATACGGAGAACAGCTGGAAATTAAGTTTAAGAGAAACTTAGTTATAGCAAAATTAGCAATAATTTTGATTTGTAGAGAGATTGACATACTTTGATTTGTAGAGAGCAAGATTTCAAATCGAATGGTATATATTCACAAAAAAGTGTTTTTATTAAAAACAAGTCGAATAACAATGGTTCTTCTCAGACATTTTTAATGTGTTTATTTTTCATAATTGTTGAATAAAATTCCTTAATAACAGACAGAGATCATAGTATTCTTTTATTTCCACAGCAATACTGAACTAAATGTGATAAAATGCTGCGAAATATCCGAAAGCAATAAATCATTTTTTCACTTTCCGACAACTTCTTTACGGTCGAAGTAATTTTACTGTGGTAGAAAAGTGGCGCCAAAGTCGAATAATAATGTACCAGCCGATCAATCAGCTAAGTAACTTTTTCGTTCCAGTAAATTACCTCCGTCTTGATTGACGATTGTTATATTCCCGATAAATAATATCTGTTAGACCATATCATATCGATAACAAATTTGAGCACCCTTCGTGTCCTCCGAGATTTGGAGATAGGTAGGGACGGGAATGGCCGTACCCGTCAAGTTGATTGGCGTAAGTCAATTTCAGATAGGCACTTTGATCGAATTCGAACACATCAGATTGTAGCCCAGGACTTGTTGGGACCATCTAAGAAATTTATCTAACAAAGTAAATCGTATATCGATAAGGAAAGTATGTAACGTATGTATAGAGTTTAAGCGGTATAGTCGACACGTAATTTCGTAAGAAAATTTATAGGAACCATGTAACAACTATTTTGCTTACCACAGGGTAAGAATATGGGGGACAAGATTGGGCAAACAAAATAATCGAAACAAGTGCATACGACACTCAGTTGGTTATTGGAGAAGAAAAGCTTAAGGAAGCAAACTTGACCATCAATGTTGAGAAGTGTGATTTTTTTAAGTCAGAGTTAAAGTATCTTGGTTATGTAGTTGGTAATAATTCTTTGAAGGCAGATCCAGAAAAAATTCTTGCTATGGTCAATTATCCTAGACCAACTAATTCCACTGAAATTAAAAGATTTATCGGTATGTGTTCTTGGTACCGTCGTTTTATTAAAGATTTTTCCAGTTTAGCCTCCCCTATAAATGATCTTCTTAAGGGTCATCGTAGAAAGAAACAGCCTGTAGTATGGACAAGTGAAGCTGAACAAGCTTTTTTGAAAATTAAAGAACTTCTAATTTCTGCTCCTATTTTAGCCCAGCCCAATTTTGATCTTCCTTTTGTTGTGCAATGTGATGCATCTGACACCGGTCTTGGTGGTGTTTTAACACAGACTATAGATGGTGAAGAAAAGGTTATAGCATATGTTAGTAGATCTCTTTCCAGAGCTGAAAGAAATTACTCAGTTACAGAGAGAGAATGTCTTGCTGTGATCTTCGCTATCGAGAAATTTCGAGGTTACATAGAGGGAGTCAAGTTTTCGGTCATTACTGACCACCATTCACTTCTTTGGTTAAATAAATTGTCCAATCCTACTGGTAAATTAGCCAGATGGGCCATGCGCCTAAGACAGCATACTTTTGATTTGATTCACAGAAAAGGAAAATCCCATTTAGTCCCTGATGCTCTATCTCGAGCTCACACCAATGATCCAGTAGAAACTACCCAAGATATTTGTTATTTAGAAATTGATCTAGATAGAATAGACCCTTGGTTCGATAATTTGAGATCAAAGATAATCCGATCCCCCCTTGATTTTCCACAGTGGAAGGTGGAGAATGATTTTGTTTATAAGTTTGCCCCTACCAGAAATTCTTTTAAGACTAATGATGTAGAATGGAAAATTGTTGTGCCCAAACCACAAAGGTCTGAAGTTATGAAGTCTTGTCATGAGCCACCTACGTGTGCTCACTTTGGATTTTCCAAAACTTTGTCCCGTATTCAGGAAAGATATTATTGGCCCCAGATGCGTGTTGATGTGCTTAAGTTTGTCAGGTCATGTAAAGTTTGTGGTGCTCAGAAGACACCAAATTATGCTCCATTAGGTAAAATGGGTAAGCAGAGAGAGGCCAAGTTTCCTTGGCAAATAGTTGCAATAGATCTGATAGGTCCCTTTGTTCGTTCAAAGAAAGGTTATACGTGGTTATTAGTAGTTGCTGATTGGTTTAGTAAATATACTTTAGTCCAACCTTTGAGAAAGGCCACGGCTAAGAATATTGTTGAGTTTTTGGAAAATGATGTTTTCCTAATGTTTGGTGTTCCTCAATATGTGATTTGTGATAATGCCTCAAATCTGAACAATCCTCTCTTAATTGAGCTCTGTAATAGGTATAACGTTCAGAAAGTATGGTTTAGCCCAGTATATGCACCTCAGTGTAATTTTGTGGAGAGGAACAATAGAACCATTGGTACAGCAATACGTACGTATGTTAAAGACCACGTAGATTGGGACAAGAATTTAGCAAAGATCAGACAAGCTATTAACACTGCAAAGCATGAAGTGACTGGATATACTCCAGCTTTCCTGAATTATGGCCGTCATGTTCCTTTAAGTGGAAACTATTATGGTGTTGATCATAAGGATCAACAGAATCAAGATATCGAGATAATTCCAGGTGACCGTAACATGTATGCTTCAGAAGTCAAAGGTTTAGATAAAGTTTTTGAAAAGGTTAAGGCTAATCTTCGAAAAGGATATGAACGTAACGCTAGGAGTTACAACTTACGTAGAAGAGAAGTCCAATTTCAAGTGGGTGATAGAGTTTGGAAAAGAAATAAGGTTTTGTCTTGTGCTGTCAACAAGTTTATGTCCAAACTAGCACCGAAGTATATTGAAGCAACTATCAAGGAAAAATTGTCACCAGTGGTTTATCGTTTGTCAGATTTAAATGGTTCGGATCTTGGTAAGTGGCACATTAAAGATTTAAAGCCTTTTGTGTCAGATGAGGACAATATGTCATCTTTAAGTAATTAGTTCATCCTATCCCTATGTCTGTATTTTCGAGTTTGTATGTTGATTTGATTTCATCCCTTTGGAATATTGTTTCACTTTTGATAATTTTAATTCAGGTAACCTATTTTATTTGGGAGACACATGTGAGAATCACATTTTGTCATATGTAGGTATATAGATTTAGGGTCTATATCCTAATTATTTTTTTGTAGAACCGTTGCCGAATTCCCTGTCTCGCTAGGCGTATAGTGGAGATAGTAGACGCCTACCTGTTAAGTGTAGAGCAATTTATTTTGGATTTGTGTATAGCACTTGGTTTAGGCAACGAGGTGTCATGGCTATGCCTGCCCGACAAATCACTTGTGTTACTGCTGTGAATGTCAGCGAGGTTCACTGCAGGGCATAAGGTTAGCTTCCCCCAAGGCATAGAAACTCATGTCACCTACAGTTCATTTTAGAGTCAAACATTTCAGTCTACTCGACTTTAAAGAGTCTGGCGATCGATGGCACGCTAGCCCATTCTTGTAACTAACTTTGTTTTTGTTGTTTAATCCCATGCTAGCCATCATCTAAAAGATATTATTAAGAAGTTTCGACTCAGTTGGGAGGTCATCTTCTGATTTTGTTTTTGTTTGTTTTGCTTTTATCAAAAACTGGATAAGAATTATCCGAGTTTTTTCTTTTAATAATAATACTAATATAAATTCGATTCTATATAGTACGCCCCTGGTACGCTAGAAAT
The DNA here is from genome assembly GCA_918026665.1 of Diabrotica balteata. Taxonomy (NCBI): domain Eukaryota; kingdom Metazoa; phylum Arthropoda; class Insecta; order Coleoptera; family Chrysomelidae; genus Diabrotica; species Diabrotica balteata. Next base: position 3,950,683 of record OU898284.1, read on the forward strand.
GTGTTGTCTGTAGAGATTTTTAAATACGCAATAATTCTTCAACCAAAATTCATATTTAAATATTCAACTCAAATATTTGCTTTCATTTACTTACCAATACATATAAAAAACAATACACATATGTTAATATACACAAATATAAATTTTGGTACAAAATACATATATTTAATATATTACAATTAAATATGTTTGAGACAATTGGGGCACTTATTCAAAAGGAAACAAAAAGTTGATATAAATGGCAGAAAACTGGGGAAACTGAAAAAGATAGGGGCTTCAGGAAAAAGGATCAAAAATCTAAAAAAAAATGGAAATATTCAAATGCTCCACGTTGGGCGCCAAAATTGTAACAACTATTTTGCTTACCACAGGGTAAGAATATGGGGGACAAGATTGGGCAAACAAAATAATCGAAACAAGTGCATACGACACTCGTTGGTTATTGGAGAGCGGGGTCGTGGATAAGTTGAAATAAAGGGTTTCGGATTGGGGTATCTACTACTTGAAACTAAGGGATACTTACATAAATCTCCTGGGCAATTGATAGGACAAAAGATCAAAAATAAACTGGGGACACCTCAAGAAATTTGTTATAGGGCGCCACTTGAAGGATCCTAGCTTACAGAAGGAAAGAAAAAATTCTTTCCTAGTACCTATATAAAATAAAAAAAAAGGTTAGGAGATTTTTCTAAATAAAATAAAAGAAATAGATTAGGGAAACAAATCTAAATTTATTATTGTCTCAAACTGTTTTCAAAAATACAGCTTATAAAGCAATACAACTTACAGCAACAAAGGCATATTATATATGACAAAATATGTCAAATACAAATGACAAAAAACTTACATATCTGTTAACAAAAGGTTACAAAATTCTCTGAAATGGTTCCTAGTAGATAATGTGGCCAAATTTTATGGATATCCTTTTATAAAGAATAAAATTTAATCTTTACTACAAATCAAAATAGATTAAAAATCAAACTGTCATACGTCAAAACAAATATTTTTAAAACAGGATAAAATTATGACATGACAGTTTAAACCAGGCCCTAACATAATATAATTACAAATATTTTTTTTTAAAATAATTTATAAAAGAAAGCAAATTTTGTCTTTTTAAAAGAAAATGTCTATTTTTACTTTAAAAATTAATAACGTAAATGTTACCTCAGTTCACACATGTTAACTTAAACTTTTAAACAACTGGCTAACTTCTGCAAGGTATCTAACTGCACATCAACGGAAAGCTCTATTGGAAGCTGAAACTGGCACATCCAAATCAAAACTGCTCCAATATTATTCTACATGAGGTGAAAAGGGCATCTCGGAAAGGAACTGGATTTCTCAAAAAACGAAAAACAAAGCAGGAACTAAACTTGTTCACTGCTCAAACATTATAAATCTTCAGCCAAAATAAAAACAGTGGTTACTGGTCACTCTTTCAGAAACGACATAATACTTAGAATGAAAATTCCACCATTTTGGCGAATGAATGCCGGCTTATCACATCACCATTAAAACGACCTTTCGCTGCGAGCAATTATTCATCACTCACTCGCTGACCCTCTCGATCTCAATCCGCGGATAGTAACCGCCTCTTTTCTCCCCGCACAAAACCATTGCCATCTTGTCAAATCAACAAATTCTTTACTAAAACTCGTTCAAAACTTCCGGCGTTACTGCGCTTTAGAAAAAATAATACCAAGGTTTGCAATATTTTTCTGGGAACGTTGAAGTTAAAAAGCCATAAATTGCTTTCTTTAGCAAATACGTCTTTATTTATTGAAGAATTATTGCGTATTTAAAAATCTCTACAGACAACACATTTCTAGCGTACCAGGGGCGTACTATATAGAATCGAATTTATATTATTATCTAGACATTAAATATAAAACGCTACAACCAGAGCGAGCAAAATCCTAGAAAATGGCAACAATGTTAGACTGGTCACTGCTTTATTGAGCAGTAGCGTAGATATCTAATTTTAATTTAAATAAAAGTTTTTATTTTTGTTTAAGAAAAAGTTTCATTTTCTATAAAGTTTAAATAAAAAATATTGGTTGTTAACTTCTGTGATATATCTAGGGAGTGATAACACTAATAGACTCACTAAACAGAACTTATTGTAAAATAATAACACCTGTAAAAAATTGTTAATAAAAGTAATTATCACATACAACTAAACAATTTTTTTATGTAAAAGTATTTTAGTATACAAACGTTTTAATAACACAACTACATATTAATTATTGGTTGAGTGACAAGGTTTCATGTGTCACCTCGATTTGTCGATTTGTAGAATGTCATTCTAGTTTTGTTTTATTTATGTTCACGGATGGAACCTTGGCATTGTAATGAGTCAAGATTACGTTGCTAGCCAGCGCTGTTGTCAGATCAAAAGATAGGGAAGATCATTTGGAACCTTTTCACACTAATAACTCTAAATATGCGATTGTGTTAGTTGGAACCCTGTCATTTTAACCTAACGATATGTTGTACGTTTTTGTTCTATCATGAAGTGTATTTGTACTCTATTTTCAAAGATATATAAGCAAAACGAGAATATCTACAATTAGAATGAAAATAAAGGTTGCAACTAACACCTAGTTGGAAATAAGAACTTACTAATTTACTCAGAATCACTGTTATGACTAGTATCAGTTGTATCTTCTAAATTTATAGTTAATTTGGTTAATGCTGGTAAATATTTAACATAGTCATTTCTTCTGCGATTACATGTTTGATTACATTTTTGCAGTTGGTTGCTGTGATCTTTGTGACTTCTATTCTAATTAACTGGAAAGCAGTAGACAAAAATTTGGGAGCCACGTTTTTTCTTTTTCTATTTGCTTCAAGTTGAGTTCATATTAACTCTATTGGGTTCAATTTACAATAGTAAGGAGGAAGTCCAAGCACGGTATGCCCATAACTGCACAGTTATCAACAACATATACCTTCTGGTACTGTCTACCATAAACAACATCCAACAATTGCTTTTTACTATATGATGCCTCAAAGTACAAATCTCTCTCAAATAAAAATTCTTGAATTTGTAATTTGTTTCAAGTACTATTTGGAATTTTCTCATTAATTTTGAATGATATGATACGTTGTCCATGATAATCACACTATATTTAGGTAATATCGGAAGAAGAGATTCTTCAAACCATGATTCAAAAATTAAACTTTTCATATCCTCATAATAATCTAGAGACGTGTCTTTACTTTTTTTTGCAGATATTAATAATACATAATCGATCCATCTATTTTCTCCACCGCAGTGTAAAATTGTAATTCTCTGTCCTGTCATGAGTATCACACCAAGTCTCATCTAAATAAACAAGATTTCGTTTCATTTTTGATACTCAGTTATCTATCTGATAGAAATGTCTCTTTAAGAAAAAATTATTCTAGTACTTTCCATTAGTGTTTGGCGCTTGTCTATAGTTTTTTACTTAAAATTATGGGTTTTAAGAAATCATCAAAGTGTTGCTGCTGAATATAAATATCCTTTCGAACCAATTCACTTCGAAGGCTTTCAATAGTTGGAAAAATATTAGCCACTTCCTTTTTATATATTGTTCTGATTATATGTTCCTTTAGGTGCGGTTCTATTTGTGTAAATTTGCACAATCCTTTCTCATCTGTCTAGAAGAAGATGTTGCTCCTATAGTCTTGTAGCAGGTTGCTTTCGACACCACAGCTTTGTAAATATTCCAATTGATTAGAGGGTTCCACTGGATTTTCAGCTGCAGAATTATTATCACACCACGGGTGCCACATTTAAAAGTAAAATTATAAAGTTTACTGTGCTTTTACATATTTTTACGTACTTCCTTTCGTTGTGAGTTTTATAAAAACTAACTTCTGTTTTTTTTAAAAAAAAAAAACATTGAACGTTTACATCTATGGTTCCTGAGTTGAACTTTTTTTATACTTGAACCCTCCATATTCTCACGATAATCTAGATTCACGTCTTTCATTTTTATTTCAGATATTAATAATACATCGTCGATGCATCCATTTTCTCCACCGCAGTGTAAAATTATAATTCTGTCCTTTATTGGGCGGTACTGAATTAGAACACTTTTTGTTATTATTCGTCCAACTTTTTTTCATGGTGTCATAAGTACCAGACCAGGTTTCATCCAAATAAACAATATTTCGTTTAAAAATAAAGTTTAAAATAGAGTAAAATATTGTACCTACCTACCCAAGTGTAAACCACTGGACGGTCGAAACGAAATTTATTTGGATAAACTACTTTACAGTTTCGGTCGCTCAGGCAAATATTGTTATCTTAGGCAAAGAATGCATCGATGATAACTTTATCTGGGTGACTGTACATCTTTTCAAACGTAGTACCAGGCACATCTGAATGTAAATATCGATGGGAATAAAGACCTTGTATTACAATACATCTCAGCCATTGATAATTTTGCAGTTAATAACTACTCCTGGTAAAGTAGTTTTATTTTAATTATTATTGCCTGATTTTATTGCAGATAAATATATTCTTACACAGTCTCACCGACATACGAGGCGACTATACCAAGTGAGTGACACATATTTAAAATTACAACGATATTAAGTCTCTGGAATATCTTGCAGAAACTTTAAGAGTGAAAGTAATTCAAGAGGAGATATTAACATATTGTTGCCAAACTTATTGGTTTTAAATCATGAATTTGTTGCTTGTGTGAGTCCATTTCAAATAGGTAAAGAAATAATAAATCAGACTTACTCACAATCAATTTAATTTAACTATCCGACGACCGGTTTCGCTTTCTACAATATGCAAAGCATCTTCAGGTCTTGGTACAAAGTTAAACAAATGCTGAAATGATAAAAACCCATATTAGGGTGTTGTCTAATAAAGATAAACAAATTAGATGTTAGAAATTACAATAATTATGCCAATATTACCTGTCTGTGGTTTTATTTAAATGATTGAGTTGAATAAAAGGTATAAATATTTTTTAAAAAAGTTAAAAGGACAAGGTAAGGCCCACAAATTGTTATAAAATCTCTTCTATTGGAATAAATTAATGAATGAGCAAATAAATAAATGAAATAAAATAAAATTACTTACATGCCGGTACTCTATTAATAGATGGATGGTAGAACATGTTTGAAACTACTGTATATTGTTGAATAGAGAACTCAATACTATTATTGCAGTTGTTTGACAATAAACGGGAAGTTCTTGAGGAGGTAGATTTGATCCAATGAATTTGAGATGTATGTGAGATTGTTTGTTAAATGTAAGTGGTGTAATATATTATTGTGTTATTAAAAGTTATTTATACTTATTATAAATAAGTATAAATAACTTTTAATAACACAATAATATATTACACCACTTACATTTAACAAACAATCTCACACACATCTCAAATTCATTGGATCAAATCTACCTCCTCAAGAACTTCCCGTTTACTGTCAAACAACTGCAATAATAGTATTGAGTTCTCCATTCAACAATATACAGTAGTTTCAAACATGTTCTACCATCCATCTATTAATAGAGTACCGGCATGTAAGTAATTTTATTTTATTTCATTTATTTATTTGCTCATTCATTAATTTATTCCAATAGAAGAGATTTTATAACAATTTGTGGGCCTTACCTTGTCCTTTTAACTTTTTTAAAAAATATTTATACCTTTTATTCAACTCAATCATTTAAATAAAACCACAGACAGGTAATATTGGCATAATTATTGTAATTTATAACATCTAATTTGTTTATCTTTATTAGACAACACCCTAATATGGGTTTTTATCATTTCAGCATTTGTTTAACTTTGTACCGAGACCTGAAGATGCTTTGCATATTGTAGAAAGCGAAACCGGTCGTCGGATAGTTAAATTAAATTGATTGTGAGTAAGTCTGATTTATTATTTCATTACCTATTATTGGTTTTATTTGAATTGTCGTCTTTTTTAGCATTTGACAAATGTGCTAAGATAATCAAATTAGGGCGAATTGATTTAAATGATAGCTTCCTGTTTTTATTGAAACCAAGCTACAATTTTCGGTGAATCGGTGAAATCATTACATATGTAAGATATAGGTAAAAGAGAGACAGAAGATATATTTTCGCACTCTTTCTCTCTCGAGAATAAGAATGTTCCTTTTGTAAATATATTTATTATTTAATATTTTGGTGTTTACCGCAATTCCTCTGTAATTTTCATACTGATCCTTGCTGCCCTTTTTGTGGATAGTTGATATGATAGATAATTTCCATTCTTTTGGTAATTCGGCCCCATTCAAGCAGTCTTGAAAGAGTTTTCTTAACTGTTCCTGGAGTTTGTCTGTACCGGCTTTTACTAATTTTGCAGAGATGTCACTAGGACTAGCTGATTTTCCATTTTTCAGGGATTTGGTTATTTCTTCCATCTCTGATTTACTTATTTGTAATGGTGATGAATTTATATGTATACCTATCGTGTTGATTTCCATGTTAGTAAATTCTGGTCTTTGTTCTGTTAGTAATTTTTTGAAATATTCTTCCCATTTTTCTGTTGTTATTAGTGATATAACGTCTTTTTTCTTATTATTTCTTATACTTTTAATCAATCTCCAACTCTCTGTGCTGCTTCCACCTCGTATGTAGGTGTTGATCTTTTGGCAGTTCTGTTCCCATGATTCGAGTAATCTTTTTTCTTACTTTGGCTTGTGCTTCTTTGTAAATTGTTTTATCGTTTTCTGTTTTTGTTTTTAAGAATGTTTGGATTTCCGACGTTTATCTCTAATTTCCTTCTCTATCTCTTTATCTCACCAGTACGGTTTTATTCCTTTATGGTTTTCGTCACATTTCCCCAGTGCTTCTTCTGCTGCTAAATGAATCGACCTTTTGATGTATTCGTAGTGTTCTTCGGTATTTTTAAAACTACCCATTTCTAATTCTTGGTCTAATCGTTTTTTATACAGTAGCTTTACACTCTCATGGTTTAAACTGTCTAGGTTGTACCGTACTTGTTTTATTAACTGATTTAACTCGATGTGCTCTTTTTATTTTTCGTATCTGTTTGGGAGTACCGTTTTAACTTTTAGCAGATGATGATCGGTGCCACATGATGGCCCTCTGGCTACTCGCACATCTTGTATTTTAATTGTAGTTCTCTGTCTTACAATGCTATAATCTATTATAGATTTCAGATTTCTGGTTTGTTGTATCCACGTGTATTTGTGTATATCACGATGTAGATTCTTCTTCTTCTTCTTCTTGTGCCGTCTTCTAGCGAAGGTTGGCGATTACTTCTTTAAACGCTTTTCGATCTTTTGCAACGTGAAATATCTGTTCAACACTAAGGTTAGTCCAATCTCTGATATTCCTGAGCCAAGATTTCTTCTTTCTTCCCAAGCCTTTTCTTCCCTCTACTCTACCTTGCATGATGACTTGTAGCAGAGAGTATTTATCGTTTCGGAGTATGTGGTCCAGATACGATGTTTTTCTTATTTTAATTATGTTCATAAGCTTTCTGCCATGTCCAACTCATCTTAACACTTCCTCATTTGAGACTTTTGCAGTCCAAGGAATCTTCAAAATACACCTATATAGCCACATTTCGAATGCCTCCAATTGTTTTATAGATTGGGCTTTCAGAGTCCAAGCTTCTACCCTATATAGTAGTTGCGACCAAACATAACATTCGACGAACCTCAATCTGATGGCCATACTCAATTTCTCATTTGTAAACATTGACTTGTATTTTATAAAGCCTTTTCGAGCTATTTCTATTCTGACCTTTATCTCCTGCTCTTGATCTAACTGTGAGTTTATAATTGCTCCGAGGTATTTATATTTGTCGACTCTCTCTAGGGGTTTACCCTCCAATGTCAGTTTGTATGTTGTCAACAGGGTTTTTTGAGATCACCATGTATTTGGTTTTATTTATATTCATTGTTAATCCCATCGTTTTGCTTTCTCTGTTAATGATTTCCAGGAGAGTTTGTAAATCGTCTATATTCTCTGTCATGATTGCGGTATCGTCTGCAAATCTTATGTTATTAATGATGCTTGCTCCAAATCTTACACCTTCAGTTCTTTCCCATAGTGCCTCCTCAAATATTAGTTGGAAGTACACATTAAATAATTGTGGCGACAGCACACATCCTTGTCTGACTCCTCTTTGAATTTCCACCTGGTTTGTCTCACTATCTTCCACCCGTACGACCGCTGTTTGATTTTAGTACAGATTTTTGATTAAATTAATATCCTTGGGATCTAGGTGTATGTGTTTCAATGCATGTATGAGTTTACCATGTTGGACTCTATCAAAAGCTTTTTGGAAATCTATATAACATATGAATATGTTTTTATTATATTTCCTGCATTTTTGTAATAGTTCCGTCATTGCGCACAGTGCCTCTCTTGTTCCCATTCCACATCTAAATCCAAACTGTGTGTTGTCTAATTATTCTTCACATTTTTTATATATACACTGCTGAACAACTTTGAGTAGTATTTTTAAAGTGTGGCTCATAAGGCTAATTGATCGGTACTCATCGCAAGATTTAGGATTATTTTTCTTGGGTTAGGGTAAAAAGATAGATTTTAACCATTCATCCGGGATTTGGCCATCGTGGTATGGTGATGTGGATAAAATCCATTTAATATTTTAATTTATTCTGTATGCATGTATGCAATGCATCCTCATTAATTCCATATACACCTAGTATGGCTATTCTGCTTCCTTTTATCATGATGTTCATTTTTATCAATCTCTGATTAATTGCTTCCCAAGAGGTAATATGTATTCTTAAAGTTTTGCGAATAATAATAGCAACACCTTGTTGTGCTTTTTGGTCTTTAGTTACTCCACTATAGAGCAGGTCATAGTGACCCCACTTTTCAGAACCCATACCATTCTTTTTAGTTTCTGTAAGCACCGCGATATGTATTTCTGCATTTTTGAGTTCTGACATGATTTCTGGTATTTTTCGGGAGATACCTTACACATTTCATGTACAAAAATTCATTAACCGTTTTCGTCTACTGTATTTCCAATCTTTTTTTTCGAGGCTTTGGTTAGGCTTCTTAACATTGTACGTGTTTTTTGAGTATCGAGGAGTTGGCCCGGTGCCTCAACCCCCAACCTAGAGGGCCAGGGATTTTACATCAGAGTCTCCTCCTATGCGAGTTGCTTCCACTACAGCTAAAGAGTCTCACCTTCCCTTCGATTTTAAACAAGCCCTAAAACCAGGAAGCTGCCACTTCCGTCCTCCATACCGTTGTGAAGACCTTCTTCTCCGCACTGGATGACGTTGTGGACTTCATCCGTGACCCTGGACAAGGGACCCTTAGCAGGTACTAGTTTCCTACGTCAAGAAATACCTGGAATCTGTGGAAGGCAGGGATTGATTCACTTTTCCTAATAGGACTATCTAAAAAGGAGTTCCTACCCGTACCTATTTAAAATAATGTCATTAATTACCAATGAATCGATTCTCTAAATATTACAGATCCAATATATAATAATAACGGATTGATTACGGCTGTGGCCGCTTCTCCGCCCCCCAATTTCCATCTTTTTCTGTCATATGCAGTTGCCTCTTCTAAGTCTCTTGCCGCCATTGCTTCATCAGTATCGTTGCGCCAACTTCTCCGTGGTCGTCCTCCCTTTCTTCTTTCAGGAAGGATCCATTCCAGTACTCTTTTAGGCCATCTATACTCTGGCATTCTTTTAACGTGTCCGGACCAGATTAATTGTTTTCTTTCTATGTCATCATTGATATTTCGATCCCTTTTCATTTCGTTTCTAACTCTCTCTCCAGTTTCGATCTACTGCAGCTTCATCTCAGACAATCCATTTCTGGACAAGATCCAATACCGATTGGAAATTTCCAAGATATCTGTAAGAATTACCTAACTCACTCTGTATAAACAAGCATACAATTGCTATAAACACGGTAAAGCATTAAATTTGTTTTTATGTTACTGTAACTTATTAGCTTAGATGTAAAGCTTATTATATTTGAAAGCAGGTTCAAAATTTTTCCAATTACCAATTTACCTAAGAACATTCGTTCTTTCTTCGCTTCGGAAGACTTTGATAAATGCGACACTTGTATATTTTATTCTTAACAACTTCGTTACCATTTAATAAATTTTAAAAAGTGGAATTTCGGCAATATGTTTCGCTGAATGCTTTATAATCTTCGACTTTTGTTTTGTAATTCTGCCGGAAAATTTTCCGTGTGGATACATTGAAAAAGATTTGTTCGTGCGGATTTAAAGGCAAGTTTCTGTAGGGAGGAAATGAGATGTAAAGCAAAAAATGGAAAGTCGTCGAGAGGAAAGTAAGCGTGAATGCACAATAAAAAGAAAGGGCTTAGGAAACCTTCCAATGTATTTAATCAAAGTAAGTAATTTATGAAGTTTCATCAGGTCCGTCTTATATAAAATATGTGGATAATTTTTTAAAGCTTTTAAATATTGCTGTTATATTTTATATAAGGCACATTTTTTATTTTAATTAACGTATTCTGATTACAATATTCTTTCTTCTTCTTAACGTGCCCTATCAAGTCCCCTTGACGTTGGCGATTAACATGGCGAAACTGTCTCTGTCTCGAGCTATTCTAAAGAGTATTAGCTACAATATTCTTTAAAATGAGTAAAAGTAAAATATCTGTTATATACGCTGATTGGATAAAAAGTATTCCAAAGATCCTTTTTTGCTTTGCTGACAGTTGCTAATACATAGAAGAATTGATAACACCGATTAGGAAAAGAATTGACAGACCGAAAAGAAGAATAATTGCCAATTAAAATTAGCTACGAAAAAGAAGAAGAATGGTCAGGTGACATCCGAAAAACAAGAAGAATTTTGTGACTCCGTGGGCTTCTTCTTCTTACGGTGCCTATCTGTTCCGGATGTTTACGATCAACATCCTAACTTTGCTTGCTGCTATTCTGAATAGTCCGGTTGTCGATGTATTAAACCACTTTCTCAGGTTTTGAAGCCAAAATATTCTTCTTCTCCCTGGTCTTCTCTTTCCAAATACCTTGCTCTGAAGAATGAGTTGCAACAAGCCGTATCTCTGTTTATTCCTTATAACATGGCCCAGATATTTTAGTTTGCGCTCTTTGATGGTGTTAATAATCTCGCATTCCTTGCCTATTCTACGTAGGACCTCAACATTAGTCACACGATCCACCCATGAAATTCTTAAAATGCGTCTGTAACACCACATCTCACGAGTTTTCTTAAAGAAGCTTCGGAAAGTGTCCAGACCTCTACTCCGTATAATAACGTAAAAAATACATAGCATCTAATGAGAGAGATTTTGGTAGCAAGTGGTAAATCATGACTTCTGAAAAGAGACTTCATCATTATGAACGCTGATCTCGCTTTTCCCATGCGCTTTTTTATTTCACTGAAGTGATCCCATTGGCTGTTAATGTTGGTACCAAGGTATGTGTAGCTGTCCACTCTGTCAATTGAATGTTGGTTAACCAAAAGCTGTGTATTTAATCAAGTCCGTGTTCTTTACTTATATCTGATATACGCGACATTATTTTTTGCAAACCGTCCACACTATCTGCAAAAACTACTGCGTCGTCAGCATATCTAATGTTGTTTAGACGCATTCCGTTGACTAATACGCCTTCTTGTAGTTCTCCCAGCGCTTGCTCGAAGATATATTCAGAGTATGTATTAAATAACACCGGGAACATACTGCATCCTTGCCTCACTTCTCTATCTATGGAGACTGCCTCTGTGAATTGCTCATGTACTTTAGTATTGGCTGTTTGGTTGTAATATAAATTATACATGATTCTCAAGTCCCTATCATCTAACCCTACTTCTTTCAAGATGTTTATGTTTATCATTCTTTACTCTATCAAATGCCTTTTTGTAGTCGATAAAACAAGTATACACATCACAGTTAACATCACTGCATCTTTGCATAAGCACCTGGACAGCGAATAGAGCCTCTCGGGTGCCTAAGGAATTGCAGAATCCAAACTGCGCCCGTGATACTTGTTCTTCCCATTTTTTATATATTCTGCCATGTGTCACTTTCAAAAACGTTTTAAGTAAGTGGCTCATTAGGATAATTGTTCTGTAGTCTTCGCATGTCTTGTCATTTACTTTTTTTGGTATGGTCACGAAGGTCGACTTCAACCAGCTTTTAAGTATTTTTCCAGTTACGTATATGTTGTTGCATACAGTTGTTATCCATTTTATTCTCTGTTCATCCACAAGTTTCAGGAATTCTGCACAAAACTCGTCAGGCCCTACCACCTACCACTTAGTTTTTTTAATAGCTGACGTGACTTCTTCAATGGTAATCGGGGATCCTGTTTGGCATTCAGTGTCTTCAATGGTATTCTGCCTTTCATCTGCAAAAGTTACTGCCACATAATTCTTCCAAGTGTCTAGTTTTTCTTCCATAGTTAACAGTGGTCTGCCTTGGGTATCTGCCAAACACCCAACTCTTCTAGGTTTGTATAAGCCTGCGGCCTCTTTAACTTTTTTGTGCATATTAAATGAATCGTGTTTATGTTGCAATTGCTGTATTTCCGCACACTATTTTCTTAGATGTGTATCCTTAGCTATTCTAATAGTTTTTTTGATCTTTTTATCGATTCTTTTGTATATGACATGTCTTGATCTTTTAACTCTCGCCTCTTTTCCATCATATCTAGAATCTCATTTGTCATCCACGATTTCTTCTTTATTTTTGGTGGTTTGAGAAATTTCTCTCGTATGTCTTTTGAAACTGTATGTAACTTTTCTAGCTCCTGGTCCATTACATCCGATTGAATAACGGTATTCAAATTGTTCTGTACATACCGCTTTACACTATGTTCTGTGTGTTGGTCTTTTAATAGCTAATGTCGAATTTTGAAATGACACTACTTCTAACCTTCTTTAGCCTGAGCCTAATTTTGCCAATCAGTGGGTTATGGTCCGATTTGATATCAGCTCCTGGGTATGTCTTGACTGATAATATGCTGTTCCGGAATCTTTTATTAATCAGAATGTAATCTATTTAATTTCTCACTATGCGGCCTGGAGTATCTTGAGGTGATTTCCATGTATATAATCTTCTGCGTGGGAGTTTGAAGTAAGTGTTAGTAACCACAAACTCTTCTTCTGCTATAAATTCACCCAGTCGGTCTCCTCGTTCATTTATTTCTCCAAGTCCAAATTGTCCTTTGAATTTTCCCGATTGTCCCCTACAAATTTTGGCATTTAGATCACCCATAATCAAAGTTAAATCCTTTCTGAGAAGGCGTTTTAAGGTGTTCGATAGTTCGTTATAAAATGCTTCACTTATCTCATCCAGTTTGTCAGCTGTAGGGGCATATACCTGGATAATGTTAGATGTAATTGGGTAGGTATTAAGTTGAAGGAGGAGTATTCTTTCCGATATAGGTACAAAGTTTTTAACATGTCTGGCAGTTTCTTGACTCCGTCGGCGGGACTTTGTTATCATAGTGGGTCGGGATTCTTTTCTTTTAGTTAATATACGAGCCTTATTACATCAACCACAGGGCTTGTGACGTCAGAGTGGAAGTGAAGAGGCTGGTCTCAAGTGCTTCTTCAGAGCTACTGCTTCTTGTTCAGTCTTTAATGCCTTGTACATCAATTATTATTATCATCCATAATCGTTTGTGGCATCGGTTGACGGGACTTTGTTCCCATTGATCGGTGGCTTCGTTCTGACATTAGCTAAGGAAAAGAAGAATTGACAGTTGACAAATGGTTCCGGGCTTGGCTAAGGTTCATGCTCGGCTGGTAATGCAGATTCAACACTAACCAATAGTGACGTCAGAGTAGTTCAAATGTCCCGTCCTGCTCGCCCAAGTTTCCGATCCTCAGCTCTGAAGCAGAGTATGGGGCACTTGCGATCAGCATCTCCACTTCTATTCTGACGTCACAAGCTCCGCCCACAGACGTCACATCGAGCGCATATCGGCCGACACCGAGATATTAGATATAAACTTTTACTTCTGTCAATTCATTAATGCAAATCTCAAGTTTTACGTTTTAGATATAAATTTTTTACGTTTTAGTTATTTTTTTATATATTTTACAATAAGTTTGTTCCTAATCTTGTACATTTTAAAATCTTGAGAAGGCAAGGGTTTCCTGCCGAAATGTTAATTTTAATGACACAGTAAAATCCAGTTACAAATTGATCATACTTTATATTTACTTTGTTTATCACATTAAAAATTTATTGAGTGACTCTAGATGACAATTGATTGGATTCTCCGTCGCAAAGTCACTAGTTTTAAATAAAAATACACTACACCATAACATATAATAAAAAGTCATTTGCGATCTAGCATTGATTTAAACGAGGAATATAAATCTTGTATATTTACCTTTTTCCAGATTGATTCAGAACTTGTTTTTATGCTTTTAATATTAGCTTTGAAAACCACTTACCTGAAACAAAACAAAAAAGGAATCTAAATATTTTTTCCATTTGGTTTATTTTAAAATCAATATAACATGGCATTGTGTTTAACTTTCAGAAACAAATGTATTGCTCATATCATGGTTATGTTACTCGTTCGTATTTAAAATAAAAAATCAGAGGTAACAATTCTGAAATAATTTAAACTAATTATTAGCTAACTTGGATAGCTTAAGGCCTTGTTAGAATATATGGAAATCAACAAATTAAAAAACACAGATATAATTCTGAATGACCAACTTAAGACAAAAAGTTCTCCCTCCTCAACCTATTTCATTAGGTGTATCAAGACTATAAGGTGTAAACGCATGCCAAAAATAGATCACTTGTGAAAGGCACTCAGTCGAAACAGCTGTAGTGATAAAAGGTTAAAATAAATTTTGTGGAAGATTGAAAACAAAGTTTCAATTTCGAATCATACCATAAATACTAACATCGTAGTTTATCTCAATCTGGCATGGTTAATTAAGTTTGTCTTAACCATCTGGTTGGTTATTTTGATTAAACATATTTTCACATAATTATATTTAGCCTTCGGTGTGGGGTCATCCTCTGAAAGTTGGTGCACAATTTTTACTTTGTATGGATGAAATTTGTTTTTTGCCAACACAGTGTACTGTGCTTTAACTGATTCCACGGATAAAAGCAAATTGGGCTGTAGAAGATGTATAGTTTACTACCATTTCTACAATAATGTAATTTTTCTTTGTCATCACTGATTTTTGGTCGATCAGATCGTTTGGCATCTTGAACACTACCTGTTTTTTCAAACTTCAGAAGAAACTCCCTCATATAGGGCAGTTGGCGAACTTACCATTAAAAGAACGTTCCTTCTTCTTCTTGATGTGCCTAATGGTTACGAATGTTGGCGATCATCATGGCAATCTTTATCATGGCAATCTTTGTCTTTTCTGTTATTGTCATCATGCTGTATTAAAGCAGATGCTAAGGTTGTTTAACCAAGATGTTCTTCTTCTTCCTGGGCCTCGCTTTCCAAACGTTTTCCTTGCAGGATTGCCTGAAGAAGAGCATATCTGGAATTATCTCGTATAATATGTCCGAAGAATTCCAAATGTCCATTCTTCTGAAGACCTCCTGATTTATGACTCGGTCAGTCCACGGGATTTTAAGTATTCTCCGATATAGCCACATCTTTAATGCTTCCAGTTTTCTGCACATCTCTTTATTCAAGGTCCACAATTCAACACCATAAAAAAGGACAGAGAAGACGTCGCATCGCAGCATTCTTACTTTTGTATCAAGAGAGAGGTTGTGACTCTTGAAGAAAACCTCTATCCGATTGAAGTTGGATGTAGTTTTTCCGATGCGTGCTCTAATCTCTTGGTTGTTGGTCCATTCCCGTCCGATTGGATGGGGGAAAAAGGATGTTCCGCTTTATGAAAATTGTTTCAACATTAACCAATGTGCTGCTTTAACAAATGAATGGGTGAGGTCACGTAGTAATAAATAGATCAAACCCAACTGGTATAAAAATAATTAAAATAGGAAAACCAACTACAAGATGAAAAGGGGGACCAAGAAAGAAGTGGCTGGACCCAATAGAATAATATGAAAGGGACAGAAGACAAAAACCCATAGAGGAGATGAAGGAATTAGCAATTATTTATTTGTGAAGAATATAATGAAGAAGAGGCTCAGAAAAGAAGCAGCATTCGTTGTTCTGAGATATAAAAGTTTGGTGTAGAATTAGAAATGCAGGTGAAATTTTTACATTTGTTACAATTTGTGACAATTACAAATAAATGGCAGATGACCATCTTCATGCTGGAAGTGTATGATTCTTAAAGAATTCTGAAAAAGAAGAAGGTAGCCATTTATTAGTAATAAGACTGTTCTACTTTTTTCTTTTCGGCGGTTTTTGACTAAGAAAATCATTTTTTAAATAAAATGATCACTTTCTAATATTTAAACTTGTTTTTTTTTAATAATTATATTTATGTATTAAAAGAACATATGCAACGCAATTATTTGCCATGGGACCTACAAATAATTTCCTTTGGATACCAACAGTGTAATCGACTATCCACCACTAGCAAAAGTTTGTAATTCTCAGCAGACGCTTAAAAGAGACTTTAAATATACCCGAGCGCCCTTTATCGCAACTAAATCGCCCATCTCTAAGTCTCGGTGATATTTTAATTAAAGTTGAAGGATAGAGAGGTACGAAACCAAAATCAATTAAGGGAACATTCATTACGGACCGAATTTCACCCTCTTAACCCTGCTGGGTAACGTATTTACCCATTTAATGTTTTTGAACTTTGCAATTTGCCCGATACAATGGAATACAAGTGATGAAGACACTGATAATATTATAGTAAATTGAATAGAGGTTGCAGAGCATTCTGCACTCTGTTGAATAATTGAAAAGGGTCATTTTAAAACCGTAGTTGCAAAGACGTGTGGTTTTAGTTGATGGATTTGGATAATTTAAAAAAATCATTTTGTAAAGAAAATCCTGAATAGTGCTTGTCTCTAAATATTTATTGAACCTATTAACAAACTTAAGACAGCTGTTTAAATTCCTGGAAATTTCCAATTTTGTTGGATCGGTACTCAGCCATGGTGGCGCAATCATTCGAATATAACAACCGGTTCTTCGTAACGATAAAGCCGACTTTACTTAGTTACAAGTCATTTGCTTCAATCAATACTGTCCATAATACTATACGGGGCCCCAGTGTGGCACGAGGTCCTTCGGATGAAAAAGTACAAAGACATGCTTATTAGGGCTCAGAGGAAACCCCTGATCAGGGTGTGCAGTGCGTACAAGACTGTATCAACCATTGCCTTAAAGGTGGTGGCCAGTTCTGAGCCGGTGCATATCTTGGCCAGGGAGAGAGCCAGAATGTAACAAAGGGGTAACGGAGCGATAGGTTTAGGGCCACAGGAAAGAGATACAAGTCTAGAGACGTGGCAGAGGGAATGGGCAGCCAAAGTCGGGAAGGCTGACTGGACGAGATCCCTGATCCCGGACGCAGTGAAGTGGTACGTGTGTCGACATCGGCGCGTCAACTATTACTTCACACAGTTCTTGGCCGGGCATAGATCGTTCAGGAAATACACCTATCGTATAGGGAAAACCGAGAACGATCTATGTTTTGAGTGCGGGGTGGTGGATGATGCGCAGCATGTCGTGTTCGTATGCCGCGCATATTACGTGGGGCGCACCGAGCTGCAGCTGGGCCTGGGATCCCCCCTAGGCGAGCCTCGCGAGCTAATTGATAAAGCTATCGACAGCAAGCATAACTTCGACCTGATCATTGCTTTTGTCACACAGACAATAAAGCATAAAGAAGAAAAAGAGAGGCGACTGAAGACAGGATAACTGTTTTATTTTTTAACGTGTCTTGTGTCGTAAAAGGCAGCCAGTGGGGAGAGGACCCTATACACCCAAACCACACTGACAGTCTAATTTTAATTTATCCTATTTTATTTTTACAGGGTTTTACTTATTTATTTATTTTACTATAGTTTTATATATTTATTTACTTTATCGTTGTTTTATTCTTGATTTGATTTTTTTTATACGCTATTGTTTGCTGAACAATTTTACTTTCACTTTCTTTTTCCTGTTAATGTTCTCTATCTGCTCTTTCCTCTTTCTTTGGCTTCTTTTCTATCTTTCATTTCATCCTTCTCCTCTTTCTCTCTTTCTATTTATTTTTTTCTTTCTCTATTACTCTAAACTATGTCATGTTTCGTCTGGGGACAGTCAGCAGGGAAGGATTTTTTACATCCGACCTACACAGACTGCCCCATCTAAATGTTAGAATGAATGGGTGGATGAGTAGGTGTGTCTACATGAAAGTAAGGAATGACTGGAGTTGAATGAGACTAAGTATAGATAAATGGGTGGATGAGAAAGAGTGAATGGATGAAGGTATGAACGACTGGAGTTATTCGTAACTGCCGACTGACTTCTTAGGGTTGATTCCATCTTGGGTTGGGAAGCGTCCCGACCGCCCTCTTTTCGGTCCACGGTTGCTTCGCTGCGCGGGGCCTGGGCGGGGAAGGCGTCCGTGAAGCTGACCAATCCATGGAATTCACGCTGAGGGTGTTAGGGGGAGCTATGAGTAAGGTCGACGGGTCAGACATGCTCGCTAAGAGCGGTTCCAGACCCGACGGCTGGAGGAAGAAGAGGTAAGTTTAGTCGGTAGGCGGTCTCGGCACGCGGCACAGCGTGTCGAACTGAATCCGACACACCAGGGACACCATCCCTGATGGTCTTTTGAAGATTCTCACCTCCAAAAAAAAAAGTTACAAGTCATTTATTTAATAAACTCAGTAATTTACACAGTTGATGCTAGTAAGTATAATAAAAATATAAAAGAGTATATTTCTGTACAAATATCCAAAATAAATTATTAAAATTAAACACATTTTCGGTTTCAAAGTTCAGATCAAGTCATCCATCATCAGTGTAACCTAAATGCCCCATCCGATTCTACGAACCAAGAATTATCAAAAAAGCCATAGAAATTAAAAAAAGGCTAAATTGTTTCAATAAAGGAGAGGATGGCATACGGTTACCTTTCACATGGAGACCTCTCATAAAGAAAATATCGTTTGCTCCACCCAAAATCCTACTTTGTCACCATCGACGGTGTAAATGAACTGTCCTCTGTTCCCAGTACCAGTAATGCATTGGTTAGTGATCAGTGTAGTAGTCTCTAGGGACTCGGGAGACTGAGACCTCAAAAGCCTTAAAGAAGACATCAAAGAGGATGTCGAAAGCTTGGCCCAATGGATATCGACGCGGTTCAACCCGGAAGACTGTCGAGTTTAATTCTAATTCTTGTACTAGTAATAATCTTAGCTCTAGGCTTCTATCTTCTTTTTTAGCCTTCATTTATCCATTGTTGGATATAGGCCTCCTCCCAAACCAACACAAAAATTAGAAATCTACAGAGAAACATAGAAACATCAGTAGAGTATCTTAACAGCAAAGTCTCCAACAACATGATGTTTGATTTCTTGAGACTTCAGGACAAAATATAGAAAAGAATCTTCAACCGTATAAAAAGAGGCAACATTTCAAAACTTAACCAACTTAAAAACTCTTTAGCTTTCTTCACTTGGTAAGTGGTAGGGCACTCTTTTGTCCTGGAATTAAGAAATTGATTCCGAAGGCGGAAGAACTATAAAACTATAAATTAGTCAACGGCATAAGGATGCAGAAAGCAAAGGAGAACTACTGCATTAAAGGCCGTTTGGCACTCCTAGTTTTAACTATCATGGCTGTAAATAATTTAAGTCAAATCATTAATGATCACGGATCTCGGAACCCAAGATCCGGCAAGAGAGGACAATCTCAAGACTGCAGAGCCTCTCAGGTCGTTAATATGCGAAATCCTTTCGAAACCTAACTCAGTTAGCCCTAGACTCCAGCACAGATCAGAGGTAATGTAAGTCGACAAAATTTCACCAGACATGTTAATTGCCCCCAGTTGTAGTTTTTATTAATTACCGAAGTTAACGGTCTATTGCATTTACCTTTGTAAATTTTCTTCTTCTTCAGTGCCTTATCCGGTCCGGATGTTGGTGATCATCAAGGCTATCATGGTTTTGTTGACTGCTCTGAGAAACAGCTCCGCTGAGGACATCCCAAACCATTGTCGGAGATTTTTCAACCACGAGACACGACGGCGTCCCGGTCCTCTTCTGCCAAATACTTTACTCTGCATAAGAGTTGAAGAATTCGATATTATTCTTCATTCTTCTACTTCATACTGATGTCTATCTAGTGTTTTTCTGTGACCAAACAATAACTTTTTATTAAACTGATGATGAAATGATTTACTTTCGAAAAGATCTTCTTTAAAATAAAGTTTGAAGCTTTTAATAAGCATTTTTTATACCTTGATACACACGAACACCACGTGCTTTGTATCCAACAGGTATACTAGCCACTCCTGGATATCTCCACTTCATGGTTTTGTTCCAGTTTCATTTTTAATACATATTTCACTTTCCAAAATGAATTCTAGGTCCAAATAAAAGGAGCACCCATGGGTGGAGCCATATCCCCATCTTTGGCAAAAATTGTAATGAGCTCCCTACTTCACTACTGTACTCGAGAAGTTGATTTCCAGTTCTTCTTCATCTACCAATATGTAGACGACTTTGTGAAGTCCCAGCTGACAAATCAACTACATTCTTAACATATTTAATTTCTACCACACTCACCTACAATTTACTGTCAAAACAAAGGAAAATTATATGGTGCCATTCCTCGATACTAATGTAACCAGACATGAGGATAATACAATGAGGTTAGACTGGTACAGGAAGAAAGTATTCTCAGGTAGGTATGTGCCTTTTCACTCTTATATCCAGATGAACAGAAGATTAACATCATCAAAGGTCATCAAAGATCAAAGGTGAAAAATATAATAAAAAGAATTTGTCACCCTTCTAACTACAATAAAAACATCAAGTTACTTTATGTGATTCTTAGAAAAATCACTATATTAAGTTGCTACTGAAAATATTGCTTTTCCAATAAATGCCAACGATAAGAGCACACCATTAGCAGGAGATTCAGTAGAAATTTTCTATGGGAGATTGCCTTACATCAGGGGTTTATCACCACAGACCACCAACCTTTTCAGACTTCTTAATAGATTACCAACGCATATAAAATATTCTATTTTCATTCAATTGTAGAATTTCTTCAATTTTAAATTCTAGTCTTTCTGTTTGTTTAGTGTGTTTACTGAGCAATTCTGTAAAAAGTACGTTTGCCTAAAAGGAAATAAAATATTTATTTATTTAATTGTCGGATCCATATACTGGACCTCTGTAAAATGTAATATCTTCAATAAATGATTTTATTTCTTGTATCGTACAACAGGGTATATTGCTGGTTAAAAAAAGCAAGTATTTTATCATTTTGGAATTAATGATCGATACTGAAGGATGCTTATTACACGAAGTAAAATACCATAAAAAACCTTCAAACGTAAGTAGCTCTCAAATTTTCCTTTTAAACGACCTTTCAGGTCCAACGTATGGGACTTGAACGTATTCGGTGTTTTTCTATCAGAAATCCAGACATTTGTCAACTTCAGTTACCCACCTTAACTTTTATTGTGCGTCGGGCCTCTGTAATTTGGACCATTGTGGACTGTTTTATCAAGCCAAAATATCAAGAGAAATATTATTACTTTTACCCTGGGTCCGTTCAGTTTCTCAGTCGAGTATTCAGTAGCGTAGTCCCTTTGTGTTTCTACAGTTAATAAAAGGGCTTTTAAATAAGAAAACAAATGAGCCATATCAACCACTTAACCATCTATTGCATAAACTTATTTTATTTTAAAGATACCTCGATAGCAATTAAAGTAAACTGTATACCCAAAGTTAATCGAGCCATTCAGAGCGGTGCTGGGAATAATTATATTCCACTATGCACCAACAATTTACCCATATAAATTACCATCATTCTTGTACTCATTGCGTCGAGTAAGGACGACAAATATACGAAGAAGGTTACGTTTTGATTTAATTTGTGTCTCTTACCACTCCCTGACACGTGTTTCTGGGTCTACCCGTCATGAGAAGGAGTTTGTAAGAAGACTTAAACCAAATCAAAACGCACCGATTACTCTGGCAATTATAAGAAAATTACCAGAGTATGCAACTAAAGACCTCTAGTGAGGAAAGATGAAGATACGTCGCAACCTTCTTCGTTTATTTTATTTTATTTTTTGAAAAGATTTTGACCAAGAGATATTTTGGAGTGGGATTCATGGTGTCGGAGAAAATAAACAAAGCAAACAAAGGAGAAAGTTGTTAATTTTCAACCAATATCAGGCAGAATTGCTTTTTTTTAATTGAATTGAATTTAACAATTAAAAAAAGTACGACAGATGGAATAAGATGATTATACACTGGAGACTATATAGTTACAAACGAAAAAGAACAAAGCCACAAATGAGATGGTCAGATGACTTGAAGAAACACGCAGGTATGAAGTGGATACAAACTGCCTACAATAGAGAGACGTGAAAGAAGGAAGAAAAGGCCTATGTCCAAAATTGGACAGCAAGGGTTGTATAGATAGATAGATCAGGCAGAATATGTTACTTGAGAGTAAGAGGAAAGTACAGGAAGATAAGTATCATTAATGTACATGCGCCCACTGAGGATAAAGACTCTGAAACCAAAATAGAGTTCTACAAAAAGCTAAGCACCCTAATGGGAAATATACAGAAACAGGAAATAAAGATAATCGTTGGTGACGTAAATGCGAAGTCGAAAGATAGGAAATATATAGAAGAATAATAGGAGAGAAATAATACATAAGAAATCAAATAGAAACGGGAAAAAGCTAATAGAATTTGCTATAGAGAACAAAATGAACATAGCTTGCACAAGGTTTAATCAGAAAGACATTTATAAGATAGCATGGACTTCCCCCGATGAAAAAATAAAAAAAAGGAGGTGCAACGCCGTTCATTTTAAGCCATCTTTGAATATACTTAACTTTTCCTTTAATCATGCTGTATTCTCAATATACTCAACTCTTTCCTTAATCATGCTGTAGATTGAGCAAAATGCTTTAAAACAAATAGGTATCTCTTGCATTTGGGAATCTCCCAAGGCTCTAACTATATAGCCAAAAGAGCAGTCGTGATGTTTGGCTGTCTCGGAATTGGGCTGCCTAGAACGTCTTTGTGCGATTATTTTCATCGATATTAGACCAGCGATATGGGAGTTCTGTTTTTTTTAGTTCACATTTCGTGGTCACATTTTTATAACATTTTAAATGCTTACAATTACAGCTGAATCTTCAGTTCTGTAAGCCAATATGGGTTTCTTTACCCCAGGTAGGTGGCTAGCCTTGCCCTCTCCTCCTTTATCCGGGCTTGGGACCGGCAGTGTCATCCGATGAGCTACTCAATCCACCCATCAGACAACCCATAAATACACTTTTAATAATAATAGAGGCCAGCGATCAATGATAGATTTTATAATCACAAATCGAGCGATAACTCCGTCACTAGGACTTGATGTCAGAGCACTAACATCTGCTAACCTGGGGACTGATCATAACCTTGTTTTATGCAAGATGCTACTAGAACGTCCTCAACGAAACAGAAAACCCCCAATGTTCATCGAAAAACATAATATAGAGTCGCTAGCAACAGAGAGTACAAAACTGCTTTATGAGAACAGGATTACCAGCAAACTAAAAGAGATCGACTTAAAACCCGAATGGGCAGTAGAAGATACTTGACAAAAAATTAAGAAATGCATCAACGAAGCAGCAGAAGAAGCGATTGGAAAGCGGAAAATTAACACGAGAGCGACAAACCACACCAAACCGTGGTTTTGCCAAGAGGTAAAAGAACTCTCTGAATTAAAACGCAAATGCTACCTGAGATATAAAAGCACGCAATCGGAAGAAGCTAATGCAGAATATGTCCAAATAAGAAACGAAGTAAACGCCAGAATAAAATCAATCAAAAGAGAACATTGGGCCAAATTCACTTGCGACATGGACTACGACCTATATGGTGCCCAAAAGAAAGTATGAAAAATGCTCCGCAACAGGAAAAAAACCAGTTAACGAGTTCGTGCAGACCAAAAGAGTACCTATAGAGACATGGCAACAGTATTTTAAAGAGCTATATGATGCTGAAGAAACGCTGAATATAAACGAAGGCGAAACAGATGTGAGTGCTACAATCAATGACGAAGAAGTAGAAGCAAAGATCAAAAAGCTAAAAAACAGAAAATCACCGGGAACGGATGGTATACCCAATGAACTTTTAAAATATGGAGGCCCGGAACTTGCAAGTAAACTGGCACAACTATTTAACAAAATATTAAACAAAACAGAAACACCAGAGGAATGGCATAATATTATCACAATCCCCATATTTAAAAAAGGACAAAAAACCTGCTCACAAAACTATAGAGGAATAACCCTCTTAAATACAACAATGAAACTTTTCACGGGTGTTCTCAAGGACAAATTGAAAAAGCAAATCACTAATGCTGAAGAACAACAAGGTTTTACAAAAGGGCGGTCTATAACAGACGCAGTATTTATAATAAAACAAATAAAAGAAAAAGCTATAGAGTTCGGCATGCCAGCGTATATTTGCTTCATTGATTTAACGAAGGCATTTGACAGAGTTCGTCTGGGAGACATTCTAAATATATTAATAGAAAATGAAACACCGACCAGTATAACAAAGATACTCCATAACCTAAGTAACAACAACGTAACCAAAGTTAGAGCAGGAGACGAATTCACTGAAAATATTTCAACACCGGGAGGAATTAGACAAGGCGACAGTTTAAGCCCCTTCTTGTTTAATCTTTTCATGGGCAAAATTATCAACAAAGTAACATCTCTTAATCTCGGATATAGAATGGGCAACAAAAGAATTGGTATGGTGTGTTACGCAGACGATGCAGCAATTATTGCCGAATCAGAAGATGATCTCCAAAGGCAGCTCTTTCAGTTCTATCAAACAAGCCGACTACTAAATATGAACATCTCTACCAACAAAACTAAATGTATGACAATAGCAAAAGATCCGCTCAGATGTAAGTTAGTGGTTGAGGACAACCCCATAAAACAGGTCATGCAATTCAGATATCTGGGCATAGATATATCAAGCACCCACGACCCAGTAAAGGACCTGAGGAGTCAGATCAACAAAGCATCTGCACTGTCAGGATGTCTGCGGGAGATAGTCTGGTCAAATCCGTATATGCGCACAGATAGTAAAATTAGAATCTATAAGACTTGCATACGACCGATCATGACATATGGCATAGAAGTGCGCGAAGATACCAACAAAACGAAACAGATGCTAAGGGTTGCCGAAATGAAAACCCTAAGAACAATAATGGGGAAAACAAGAAGAGACAGAGTGAGAAATACAAACATTAGAGAGCAGTGCAAAATTCAAGATATTGTAAGATGGGGAAGGCAGCGCAAGAGAATGTGGTACAACCATGTAAGACGAATGGATGAGAATAGACTCCCAAAAATTGCCCTAGAAAACAATCCGCCCGGTTCAAGACCCCCGGAAGACCACCTAAAAGATGGAGGGATAGTTGGCAATCTACCTCCCAAGAAATTAACTGGAGGTAGCTTCAGAATTAAACAGATCGAAAGATCTACAAAAAGTAGAAGACAATTACAGCTATTGCCGCTCTCACGATTCTGAAGACGAAGGTGTCGCATGCCATCAGTTATTCGTCCTTTAGATTCTTCTAGTTTCCATCACTACTTGACATTTTTAACACCTAATTACTTTATTATTCACAGTAAATAAGCCACACAATTCAAACTAATATGACAGACAATAACCCCCAAGAAAACAAAATCCAGAATGAATAACAAAACAAAACACGTGTCTCGTACCGGCTGAGCTGTACCCGAAACTAACATTCTTTGTTACTTGCAATTCCGCTCAGACATTTCTGGTTCTTAGCAAGTATAATTAAAGTTCGTGGTCAGCTTTCAACTAACATCGCTTGTTAATGCCTATTAATAACTTGTGCATTACAAACTTTGTTAGTTTCTCCGTCAGATGGCATTATTACTTTGACTTGAGACAAAAAAGTACATTCCTTGTTTTTCCTCCTTGTTATTCATATAAGTTACTTTGGGATTATTAAGTATTGTCCTATAAAAGATACCTCAGGCTTATTTTATGCCAGACATATATGTTCGGTTCATCTTAATGTTTAGATAAAGTCCTCTCTCTCTATAACGGTATGCAAGAGACCGGGAATTTTCATCGTTATAAGGAGAGGTCGTTATACAGATAGAGACATACACACGTTTTCTAGCCAATCATCCGTTACGTTTTTGTTAACATTGCGGGCCTCTCCGCTGATTTGTCTGTAGTTAATCTTGTGCCGCAGCTTCCACTTGCTCAGCCAATCCTCAGATGCCTTAAAATTGTCAATTCCAAGCTCAATTGAAAAAAACTCAGGTTTTGTCCTGACCACAAGCCCAGAACGTGAAATATGGTTCATATGCTGCTGCTGGAACCACTGAAGCATACCGCGTTTCTGCAACTTCTTCTTGCTACCGCCCTCCATCTCCGATTCAAGCCACTTTTTTCTGTCCTTTCATATCGTGGCCACATTTGACTGAGACTGTCCCGTGCGGCAAACGATATTCGATTGCTTCTCATCTTTCTCTAATGCTCGAGTTATCGATAACTTTTCCTCCACCAAAAGCACTGTACGCTCTTTCGAAAATATGTTGACTGTTGACACTCTAAGACACAACTCAAACTGGAAATGAAAAGTCGTCAATAGATGACAATATCTGTGTGATCACAGTTTAGGCACGCCGTCCGAACATTAAAAGCGAGTAATTTAACCCTCTGATAAGAATGAGTGGAATGGGTGGCCGCATTCCTTAAGCGCAAAACAAAACAACCGCTGGACAATTAACTTGCCACTTGTGACTCAAGTAGTCTGAACTTTAATCACAATAACACATTTGTCATCGACTATTGAACGCTGAAAAGTCATCGCCATAAAGAGAGAATGATGTCGCTATTGAGAACGATTTAATACATTGTGCTTATGACGAACCAACCAACGTTTACTATTTTCATCGTTATAGAGGAATTATCGTTATATAGTGAATCGTTATAAAGAGAAACTACTGTATAATAACAAACCTTGGGAAAAAATCACCACGTTACTTTTATTAATCTTCACTTGTACAATACTACCCTACTAGGAAAAAAGACCTTAAGTCCAAAAAAAATAAAAATTGAGTTAAGGTCATATTAGGGTTTTATATGGTTTTCTACCTATTTTTGAGGTTAGAAAGCGGTAGCTCCACTTCTTCAATGAGAAAAATGCTAATGAAATATGCCTTATGTCCTAAATTGTCTGCCATTCTAGTGAAGAAAGCCTCAACTGCCACTTTTAAATAAAGAAAGCCTCAAGTACAGTCCTTTTGACTTAAGGATTTTTTACTTCAAATTTCTATTATTGCAAGAGAAATTGGAACCACGCCTTAACTTACATCAGATAAAAGAAAGCCTTATATCCACTTGCCAGTGGAGTTAAGGTTTTCTTTTCTCTGATGAGTTTCTTTACAAGTGGCTTTTGATGCTGTTTTTCACTAAAACTAACAGGTGTTTCTTATGCTCAGCTATTTCCCTCCATTTAGGTATATTGACAGTGATTACTTAGTTACTAACCTCAATTCAAGAAGAGTGTTTTGTTATGGTGTCGTGGCTGGTATGAAAGTTTTACGCTTTTTTTTTTGTAACTTGTGACATAAATTAATTTACAACGTGACATTGGACATGTGTAGTTCAAGATCAGGTTATATTTTGAGTTTATTATTGAAGGATGTGAAAAATCTAAACGAAGATGATCCTGACGATCCGTTGCCGCTAGCAGCTATTATGTCAACTTCAACAACTACTCCTGTTGTTAACTTTGATTGTAATAATAGTGAGGGGCACGACAACAGTTATGTTTTAACTCAGCTTTCACCAGTTCAACTTATTAATTTCGACAATAATTCAGGTTCCCATGACTTCGACGTTCAGGATGGCCTAGGCGTAGGGATTGTTCAGCCTATTAACTTATTGCTAGAAAGCGAAGACCAACCTGCTGAAAATATACAACCGGAAGACACCCGAAAGGTAACTAAAAAAGGGACACCAAGAATTAGAACAAAGTCAGTTTTAAGCAAACAAGAAAATCATGAACAGAAAAAAGATAAATATATTAAAAAACATGACTTCTATCCTCCTTGCCAAGCTTGTAGACTGAAATCCATTAAAAATATTCCAGAAGTAAGAAGAAAACAAATCAATTCTGTGTATTGCGCAAAAAGTTGGCTAGATAGAAGAAACTTTATGTTGATTTCGACAACTAGGCATGGGGTTAAGAGGCGAAGAGGCAGGGAAAGTTCGCCAAGAAAGTTTTCATTCAAGTATTAGGTATCTAACAAACCAAAATGAAGAAAATGTCCAGGTGTGTAAGACATTTTTTTTGACTACTTTAGGCTACTCTAAAAACAACGACACAGTTCTTCACAATGTCTTGTGTGTTAAAAAAGATCCAACAAATATTGCTCCTGATGGTCGAGGGAAATGTACTCCGCCAACAAAAATTGACCGAGAAGTTGTAAAAGCACATATAGAGTCATACAACCCATCCATTGCACACTACCGCAGAGAACACGCTCCACTGAGGCGCTACCTCCCTAGTAATATCACCAAAAATATCATGCATCAAAACTTTGTGGCCACACATTCGAACTTGAAATGCTCCTATGATTTGTATAGGGCTATTTTAAAAGAAATGAATATATCGTTTACCAAATTGGGAAACAAAGAATGTGAAACTTGTGAAGTCTTTATTAACCATAACACTGACCACAGCAAAGAAAATTTAAACTCCGAATGTAGTACTTGCAACGAGTGGTCTGATCATATTGCAAGAAGTAATGATGCAAGAAACCTTTACAAAATCCATGCAAACACTAATACAGATAAAGAGCACATATATTATTCATGTGACTTGCAAAAAGTTATTATGTTGCCTAGGATGGAAGGTTTCAAAACTACCGTTTTTACTAAACGCATAGTTGCATTTAATGAAAGTTTTGTGCCCCTTGACACTAACTGCAAAAATGGTAAGTCAATTGCAGTAATATGGCATGAGGCCATATGTGGACGAAAGAAGGAGGACATAATTAGTTCCTTTAATACATTTTTCAAATATTTCAGAGATGTTCCCCTCATAACACTCTGGCTTGACAATTGCTCCGCACAAAATAAGAATTGGTGCCTGATGACCTACCTTGTTCACATTATTAACTCTTCGGAGTCAGTCACTCAAACCATTGAACTGTATTTTTTTAAACCAGGGCACACATTTATGTCGTCCGATTCTTTTCACCATCAAGTAGAGTTGTCTCTCAGTCGCAATGGCAAAGTATATGACTTTTCAGACTTTGAAAATGCTGTTGGAGCAACTTGTTCTGGGAAAACAGTGGTCAAATCAATGCAGCATGAAGAGTTTGCAGTATGGCCGTCTTGTGTCTTTAACTACAAGCTGAATAAATTTGTGAATCGACCCTACCTGAATGATTTAGTGTACTTCAAAGCCGAACGTGGCAAAGATACATTGTTGTACAGACTTTGCTACAATGAATATTGCCCCCTTCAGGAACTAGACTTTATGACCAAAAAGGGAGCTGAAAAGGCGAAGAGCCCCCCTATTTTTCGAACTGCACCTCGAGGCATCTGCTAGGCGAAGAAACAAGATATTATTACAAAACTGCTTCCCTTGATGCCTGAAAATAGAAAACGTTTTTGGTTGGACTAGCCTGAAAATGATGTTCCAGACTTGTGTGTTTCAGACCATATCTCTAGTTGAGAAAAGGGTGTGTTCCTAACTGTAAAACATATTTTTTTTGTTTTGGCTTAATTTTTTTTATGAACGCATTGTTATATTATATAGATACAGGTCTCAAAATTTTATTCATTTTTAATGTTGACACAAATCCTTGCTAAAGTTGTGTTATTCTAATAATTTATAATCCTGTATTTTTAATGTAGCATACCTTGAATTTTATAGGCCTAATTACAATAGTTTCAGTCTAACTCAAGCATAATATTTATTATGATTTTTTTGTTGAAATACGTTTTTGTATATTTCAATTAGCAAATAAGCACTATTTAACTTTTTAAGAAAGCATTATATTATAACAATCATTTTCAAACAAGACTATTAAATGTAGTTTTAGATTTCAATTAAAAATAGTAAAATGTGTTCTTTCTTAAATAGTCCGTCTCTATGTATATTTTGAGTAACATTCTATGAATAAATTTTGCAAAAACTCCTGGGTGTTTACCTTTTTTAAACCCTAAATGTTTTTTTAGTTTTTAAAGTAAAATACATAATGAGCCACCATGGGAGTTAAGGTTTTTATGTTACGATTTGCACTACTGTTTGGGGGTAACAAGGCCTTAAGTGCCATTTTTATGCCCAATAGAGCCAAAAACAATTTTTTTTAACAAAACTTGTTTTTTATTTATTTTTATTAAATTATTAAGGCCTTTAAACGTACATTTTAGAGAAAAAATGTTGTGAAAAAGTATATTTCACGTTTTATTGAATATCTCCGTTTCAAGTAAATTGGAGTTAAGGCTTTCTTCCTAAGCAGGGCAGAATAAAATTAACGTACCATTTGTAATAATTAAAATTTAATCAAATGCCGATTTTTTAAATCTCAGAATTGTGAGACAATTTCTTGGAGCTATTTGTACGGTAGGGGAGACCGGGGAGAGTTCGGACCATTTTTAAAAATTAATTTTTATTAGAAAAGTGTATTGATATATTTACCTTTTAAAGTAGTTAACTTAAGCTTCCAAGGTTCAGGCATAACCAATCAAGAGCAGAATATATCAAATCAATAAATTAACAACAAAAATAAAAAAATATTGCAGGGGGTCATTTGTCCGAAGTCTCCCCAGAAACGGGGAGACTTCGGACTAGGAACTGGGAGACTTCGGACAGTACTGGGAGACTTCGGACAGTACAACATATGTTACTTATAAAAATGTATTTAAAAAAAATAGACATGTTTAGATATTAAAAAATTAATGCAATGAATAATCTTCTAAATCTGTATTAAAATAGATCATATTTTCATATCTTTGACGTGTATCTTTCAAGGGCTTCGGTAAAATACATTTTATGTCTTCAAATATAACAAAAGCATCTTCTTCAGTGGAGATAAACCGATTAGAAGTGGCATGTTTTTTATAAAATTTTACGTCGTATCCTTTTATCTGTTTTTCCTGAATTTCTGCAACATAGTGCCGAAATGTAGCTGGTGTTTTTCCATAAACTCTGGCAATTATAAACTGACCATTTGCAATATTTGTTTCTTCTGTATCCACTTCGTCATCTTGCTCTATGAAGTCAGAGGATTCTTCATTGCTCATTATGTCTTCAGAGGAAGAAGAAGAAGATGTTTCAACAATTTTTTTAGTGACTTTCTGTCTTTTTTTAGGATTTACTTTCCTTGTAACAGATCGTTTTAGTTTCCTGTTGGCAATTTCGTCTTTTTCTGGAGTATCCGTGGCAATGATACATTTGCCCTTAGGCCTGCCTCTATTTGATGTTTTACGTCCTGGCGCCTTGGGAAACGGTCTAACCATTTCTGGAGAAATGATGTTTGGAGAAGTTGAGTGACTCGGAGAAACTAAAACTTTGCTTGGCCCCGGTTTGGACAAGCTATCAAAATCTCTTTTTCCGAGTTCCAGTTCTGTAGTAGGCATTGGTCTATCTGTCACGTAAGAAGATAAGAACTCTTCTTCTCCGAATATATTCCTGTCAAAAGGCCAAATACCTGTACACTTGAAACCACTTTTAATATTAACTGGATTGGCAGCTCTGTCCCAAGCAGAAGAACAAATAGCAGGCAAGTCATATATAGAAAGTGTCTGACCAGGATTAGACAACATCCAGGAATTAGCACCATCATTAAAAAACTTTTTGAAAGGACCAAACACTGTTCGGTCCAAAGGTTGTAACTTATTAGAAGTATGAGGTGGTAGTGTCAAAACAGTAATTCCATTTTCTTTGCAGTAATCAAGTCCCTCCACTGAGAGATGGGACTCGTGGTTATCCATGATTAGTAAAATTTTATTAGTATCAGAGCAGAGTGTATTTTTGACAACATGTTTAAGTACTTTTAAAAAATTATCACTTGTCATCCATCCTGAAGGAGATACTAATCCTAAAGCAACTTGAGGAACCCCTTTCATCATGCGGTTTTCATCAAAACGTTGCCGTGGGAATACCCATATAGGAGGCAATGCTTTTCCATCAGCAGAAATTATGCCCACTTGTGTAAGTAATTCTCCACGTTCACGTGAGGTCACCTGCCCTATTTGATGTTGACCTTTTCTTCCAATTATTTTAGGTACACGCTGAACTGTAGTAACCCCAGTCTAAAAAATAAGTGATATTAATTATCAAAATAACTAAACAAAATTGTTAATTGACTCACTTCATCTAAATTGAAAATCGCTGAAGATCCAAAAGAATGACGACGTAAAACTTCTTCTAATTTATTTTGAAACGTCTCAACAGTAACTTTGTTAAAACTCGTCATTCTAGCGAGACTAGTGGCTTCAGGTGTTCTAATAGATAGTACAGGATGACGTTTCATGAAACCTGAAAACCAGTCTGTTCCAGCTTCTTCATTTTCGCTCCATGTAGTAGGCATTTTAACATGGTTTTTCTTGGCAAATTCAAAAGCTAAACGTCTTGCAGCTTTAGGCGTTAGTCCATGAAACATGGAAGAACAATCTAATAAATATTTTTCAAGCATTTTTTCCATTATATCGGTAAACACTTGAGATTGCTTGAAATTTGGAGAGAATGTTACGTTGTCTATACCCACAGCTCTAGCTTTCTTTATGTAATCTAGAAGACTAGATTTAGGAACGCCGTAGGTTTTGGCGCTATTCCGAATGCTCAATTTGCCGTCAAGCACCTCTGATGTGGCATTTTTCATAGTGTCTGCAGAAAATTGTCGTTCTGTTACCCTTGTATATGTACGGGGCATTATGAGCTGTAAGAGAAAAATAGAATAACTACAGATCAGGGGAGACTTCGGACACACAGGGGAGAGTTCGGACACTGTGTCCGAACTCTCCCCTAATGCAAACATTGGTAATACAATGGGTTTATAAAAAAACTTACCTAAATATTGCAACAACATAAACGCAAATTAATGAAATAAGTATAGTAGATTACAGCACCAAAGTTTTATACGTGGTAAGTCTATGTATTTTAAAATATATCTTCTGGATTGCACCGATATTTTTAGAACAAAACTCGACAAAACACTTCACAATAGATAACTCTGTGACTACGACCGAAATCACAGCTGTCAATACATAACCTATAATTATGTACAAATAAGGTTGTGTTTACCAAATGACAACAGTGCATCTTCAAAAATGTGCGAAATTCAAATGTGTCCGATGTCTCCCTGTGTCCGAACTCTCCCCGGTCTCCCCTACATATCACCCCGTACTTGATAATCTATCATCGCTTTTTGCAAAGTCATTCAAAGCTATTTCCCGAGTGTCACTGTAATAAACGGCTTGTTTATCCTTTTAAAAGCCATTTAAAGAGCATTAACGCGTATATTGTCTAACGCGACAAGAAAAATATTACGTTGTTTTTAAGCAAACGTTGTTAACAGTAAATGTATGTTACAGTTAGTTTAGTCTCTAGAAAATATGCAGAATCACTTGAAATATGTCTGTCGGGATTTTTACTAGAAAATATATTGTTATGGATTGACTATCGCATGCTTTTCAGAACCTGTAGTAATCTTTTATTACGAATACGTGTTGAGGATTAAAAACAAACACTTGTAATAAAAAAAAATTATTTAAAAATTCCTTTATAAACTCGATGTAGATTGAGAACTCTTACCCATCTTCCCTCATTAATAAATACCTTTATTTACAAAGCTATGGTTCCTCATTAAATGATACCCAATGGTGACCAACTTAGAATAATATCAAATAATTCCATTAATAACACTGTTTTGCCTACTACTGTACTAGGGACTTCAACTACCCATTACTCCTCTTTACCTTATTTCCCTCAAATTACGGAAAATCTTATTAAACTGTACAAACATAATATGTATCTGGTAAAATTGCAGTTAAGAATGCCAAGAATGTAAGAAATTTGTTTTCTAAAACAAAAATACCCCTGTCCCTTCTGGAACAAGTAATGTCATCTATCATATACCTTGTACTGGGTGTGGCTCGTACTACATCGATCAGACTGGGAGATCACTGAGAGGGCGTCTTACGATATACCGCAGTGATCTTAACTTGTGTGTAAGTATAGGCAAAACTTTATGGTCAGTAGGTATGGTAAAATTTAACAGGATATCTAACACATATATAAAATCATATTTTCAGCGAATTAGACAAAGATAACAATCATATTTCCCCTTGGTCTCCCCTCCATAAACCTTATTGGCGCCCATTGCCCATTAGTGAGACGATTAGTTCCGATCAGAGATATTTTACATATCTCTGTTTCCGATCCTAATATAGCTATGAAACTAGAGGTGGGTCCTCTAGTTTTTTAAATTTCTATCGAAACCGTTTTTCGTAAACTGTAACTAGTTGATTGTTTACCAGTATTCAAATTAGCGAGTACAAAAATATATTTTCTATTATCGTTTATGTGTATAAGTATTAAAGTGAAAGAAACTAACGAAGAATATATTTATTATAACTTGAAAAATAAATTAAACAATACAAATATTACCTACATTTACATTACACATTATTAAATCGCGAATCGTCTAAACTGACATTTAAAAACATTAGTTTTTCCACTTTTATTGTTAACCGTGTTCTTTTTTTATTTAAAATTAAACCAGATTTTGAACATGTCGACCAGCGGTCGCTGGTTAAATGATATTGGATACATAATTATAAAGAAAAAATGCAATATTTGTTTGTACATAAAATTAGCGAAAATAGCAACTATCAATTGTAAATAAATTACGAAATTAACTGGTCTTACTTATTCTTGTTGTTTTGTACAAAGAACATAGACTTACCCTCTGTAGATATTGATATCATAAGATTCTTAGCCAGAGGAATGTCGCTGGCCCACTTCGGAGACACGAGAACTCGTTGTTTTTCTTTCACTGTCTTGGTCCGAAGTGCCTGTCTTGAGAGTCTTGAGATCGTCACTAGGGTAAAAACCACCCTCTAACCGTTGGGTGGTCAACATCTTGTAGGCCAGGGCGTGCCATAAATCAACCCTATTGTTGGACGATTTTGGATGGCGATAATTTAAAGTTATTTAAAGTATTGTTACGGCAATACGAAACCTTACACTTGTTTCAGTCTTTGTGACACAGAATACAAAGAAAAAAGCCAAATTCTGCGTACTTCATTATGATAAATGAGATAGCCAGTTTAGGTTTTACGAAATAACAGGAAATAATATATTTTAAAAAGGTCTTTAGAATGCAGCAATAAACTTAAAAAAAAATTATTTATATAAAACTATTTCCGAAGTGGAAATCAAAATGTTATATTACACTTATTGTAAAGTAAACTTGTGGCAAATTCCCAACAAAAAACAGTAAGCTGCCATTTAAATCCATTTCGCCCAAATTTAATTATCTTAGAACATTGTTCAAATGCTAAAATGACAACAGGTCCCCTTTTTTATTATATCCACGCATGCATGTTCGGCGATATAAAGGGCGGATCTAATATACCTCCCTCTTTTTAAACAGGTGTTTCTCACTCCATCTCACGTACGGTCCATACCGACCATAAACTTTTACCTACACTGTATATATAGTTATCTATTTATATGTATTATAAATGTAGGTACTTTATGGTAACTCCGCCAAAGCCCGTCCCAAGCCCGGTTGAGAAAGGAGGAAGGTGAAACGGCTGACTTTAGATCTTGAGGTACTCACTGATGCCGATATGTGGATATCACAAATACCAAGAAACGTCTCAAAGTATAGAACAACTAACACATAGTCAGCAAATCCTATCTCAGAATGAGAAGGATGAGGGCGAGTCTCCAGCGCCCAAAAACTGGGTCACTAGCTACTCGGCTAAGGGTAGAAGGCCCCTACAGAAATCTTTCCAGTTCACCAGGATTGGAGATTGTGGCGATGGGCCTGCTCCCCATCACACCGAAAAAAAACTGTATTGCAAAAAATCCTAGAAAGAAAACGCCGGACGGTCTTAACGGAAAACGACCAGCTTACGAAAAAGGTTAATGAGTTTTGGAACATGGAAAGGGACAGACGAGTTTAAAGATTTTGTTCATTTCTATAGTGGAATAGGAAAAGACAGAAGAGCAGCAGCAGGTGTAAGTATATTGATAAAGAAAAGGCTGTCACGAAATATTAAGAACTGGGAACACATAAACGAAAGGCTAATAAAAGTTGAGATGAAGCTAAAAGGACGTGACATAGTATGACGCCATGGTAGTGGGCGCATATGCACCTTCTGAAGATGAAAAGGACGAGGTAAAGGATAAATTTTACGACAAATTGACGGACCTGGTAGAAAGTATTGGAACTAGGAAGGAAGTAATTCTACTAGGTGACTTAAATGCTAGAACCGGAAGAAAAGTAAATAGCAAAGTGGTCGGTCCATTTGAAAAAGAAAAAATAAATAAAAACGGTGAAAGATTAATAAGTTTCTCCGATCATATGAATTTAAAGATGATGAATGGATATTATCAGCACCAGGATATTCATAAATTTACATGGATTCAGCCAACGAGGAATTTGAAATCAATAATCGATTACTGTATATGCAAAGAAAAGTCCACAATAAAGGTTAATAACGTTAGAGTCCATCAACGAGCAGAATGTGGATCTGATCACCATTTGCTTAAAGCGTCACTACTATTTACATTTAAAGGAAGCCAACGACAAAAAGAAAACGAAAGTTCAACTATACTGCAAGACATTTCAACAAAGAGATATAATCAACAAGGTTTTGAAAATGAGTCTACCCAGTTTCTGTATCGAATGAGGTTAAATCTGAAATTGTACGATGTTTGTTACTCCTCACCAATTAATACGTACAACGAAATTATGAAAGCTCTTGACGAAGCTGCAATGGAAGCAATTGGAGAAGTGGATATCATAAAAAATAAAAATGAATGGTGGAATAAAGAAACAGAAGATCTTGTGGGGAAGAAGAAAAATATGTATAACAAATGGCTAGCAACAAAGGCTACTATCGACAACAGTACAACAGCTTAAACAAAGAAGTAAAAAAAGAGGTAAGTAAAGCCAAAAATAAGATGTGGAATAAAGCCTGCGATAACGTAGAAAATATTATGGGTACAGCAAGAAGTAAAGAAGCCTGGAAAACAATTAGAGCTAGTAGAACAGATAGAAAAAAATGCAGTAGGTTAACTCTAATAGCCCCAGAATTATGGGTCGAATATTATGAACAAATGCTGACAGAAGATCGAACAGAATTTCAAGATATTGGCTAACAAATATATGATATTTCTTACCACGAAGAAACTGAAATATCACCAGAAGAAATTAAAAAACACGCCAACGCTATGAAAAATGGAAAGGCTTCAGGACCGGGGGGAGTACCCATTGAACTGATTAAATATGGCCCTGACAAACTATTTCAGCTATTGGCTTATACGTTTAATTTATTCTTGAGAGGAGAAGAGCTACTCCCAGAATGGAAAACTGCATATATCAGCAATCTATACAAAAATAATGGCGCCAGAAAAGATTTTAAGAACTACCTAGGGCTTAATTTAACTAACTCAATCTGTAGAGTCTACGGGAAGATAATAAAAAGCCAAATTAAAGATTGTTGGGAAGACGCTGAAGATCAGAGTGGCTTTCGTACTGGTCGTTCTTGTATAGACAATGTGTTCTGCCTA
Organism: Diabrotica balteata; assembly: GCA_918026665.1. Classification (NCBI taxonomy): domain Eukaryota; kingdom Metazoa; phylum Arthropoda; class Insecta; order Coleoptera; family Chrysomelidae; genus Diabrotica; species Diabrotica balteata. Next base: position 3,988,631 of record OU898284.1, read on the forward strand.
AAACAAACAATAGAAAAGCGTTTGGAACATAATATGTAGACACACATGGTATTTATTGATCTTCAAAAAGCGTATGACAGTGTCCCATTAGCCAAGCTATGGCAGGTGCTAGAAGACAAGAATATTCCACCGATTTACATTAATGCTGTAAGGGAGTTGTACGATGATATGGCGAGTGTAATAAAGATTGGACAAAAAGTGACAAAAAAGATAAAAGTGACCAAAGGACTTCGCCAAGGCTGCTGCATTGCACCTACATTCTTTAAGATTTATTTGGAGGGGGTTTTGGATATTTGGGAAAGAAAATGTGAACCTATGGGTGTTAAAATTGGAGACCATACACTGTACAACTTGCATTTTGCTGATGACCAAGTAATACTTGCAGAAGATCAAGATGATATCCACTACATGTTACGAAAAATAAATGAAGAATATACTAAGTGGGCTTATTAATTAATCCATCAAAAACAAAGTACGTAGTAGTGGGAGGCGAAGGAAAGCACTTAGAACTAGAAAGTAAACAAATTCAAATTACTGATAGTTGTAAATATCTCGGTGTAAACATTACAAACAATGATCGAAATAGAAAAGAAATAGCTACTAGAATTGGTCAAGGAAATTCAGAAATACGTCAACTGAATAGTATACTTTGGAATAACCACATAACCCGAAATACAAAAATTAGGATATACAAAAGTATCATAGAAAACATTGCTACATATGGTTCAGAGCTTTGGGTAATAAATAAAAATGATGCATCCAAAATAAAAGCAATGGAAATGAATTATTGAAGAAGACGTGGCCAACTCACTAGAAGAGATAGAGTAACGAATACTGAAATCAGAGAGCGTATGGGCATAGACATTGACATCCTGGAAAATATAGAATGCAAAAGGCTGAAATGGTATGGCCATGTAGAAAGAATGAATGATCAACGATGGCCAAAGAGAATGTTACAGTGGATCCCCACCAACCGCAGGAAAAAGGAAATACCAAGAAGATCGTGGAAACAAGAAGTAAAAGGTGCAATGGAAGATAGGGGTCTACACGTAGATGACTGGAACGATCGCAAGCGTTGGAAGTTAGGTTGCGAGAAACGGCGGAAGCTGTAATAAACTCGTTATATATATATATATATATATATATATATATATATATATATATATATATATATATATATATACTTTATATGGTATAAGTATATAAAAAACACAAAATACCTTCTAAAGTAATTTTGTTAGTTAGATAACAGTATTATCAACATCAACATATGAAACAAATTTCTAAAACGGCTACGTAACAGAAACTTCTATAAAACTGTTGCGTACAAAAATATTACGTGACTATTTTTGGTGATATGATACACAATTTATTTTGATCTAATACTGAGAACGTAGTTCTGAAATGATTATTATATTATGAATATTATAAAGGACTCTTACACTGTGGCAGTTTAAAAGAGTGTTTTTTTGTTAAACAGTAATTTTATTTAAATAAGCTCAGTTTTAAATTTCTTTTTGTAACAGCGTTCGAAACCTTGATATGTATCTCACTTGACGAGGGAAACGGTTTTCGGCTATCTTATTATACTATAGACAGGAGCGTGATAGAGGCCCGTCTGCCACGAAGACTCGCCTCTAACGCGTTCAAACTTTAACTCAAGAACTCTTTTCTGAATTAATGTGCTTTGTGGGACCGTTAAATAAATATATGGGCACTTTGAGAATGGAAGAAGATAAATGTTGTTTCGTGTTTTTTTTTTTATATATTTGAATATACCGCCAGATAAAGCTAAATAAAGTGACGAATTTCTGAGTTGAAAATATACGTCAAAGAAAAAGTGTGCAGTAAAAAACTTTGCAAAAACTTTAAATTTTGTCTGAAATATTTTATAAAAATTATTTGTGGTTCTGAAGCTATTTGCTTGTGACAGTTTACGGGTGTATACTGGTTCGCTCCCGCGGTCAAATTTTAACACCCCACAGAAAAGGCATAGGTAAATTCGCTCCGGCCATATATTTCTTAGAAAAGATATTTGAATAATGTCTTCTCAAACTTTGTATTTACCTATTAATACAGCACTACCATCATTGCTTTAAAAAAATGAGTCTTTTTAAACAATGCTACTATATGACACTACTTCTTACTTAAAAAAATATTAAAATTATAACGATAATATCACTAAAGTATTATGATTAGACTTCGGCAAATATGCATGTTGCATATTTTGCATATTGTGCATATTTTATGCAAATATTTCATATTTTGGCATATTTGTATAAAAGTTTGCATAAAGTGCATAAAAGTTCAGATTTTTATACTGTATTTGAAAATTTTTAAACATACCAATTTATTTCAATTCTTGTATAAAATGTTGTAGTCATTTTAATCAAGAAATGATCTAAGTACGTAATCTCTACAGGTACAAAACATTTACAATTTCAAAGAAGATCAATTTAAGTAGCCCTCAACATTCTTAGAAAGTCTCGGTCACTGAGTCATTCAGTTATTGGATAATCGCTAAGGGTTCGCTCATTTGCATTTTATGATCTAATTCCCAAATCGATCTACAATTTATTGTATCTTAATAGCAGGTAAACGGCTAATAGTTTTGTTCCTAATTTAGTGATTTTCAAAAATCTCCCAGTTTATTGAATTAGGTACCTAGACATTTCTAATTTGATGTTCAGATTTGTAAATCATTTTTGTTTTGATATTCAAAGCGTAAACACTCGTTGTGCGTAACAAAAAGGAAGATTGTGATTTTATAATGCCTAAAACAACCAAATATGATCTTTTACATCTGATCATTCAGGGAAAGATCCAAGGTAATCGTGGTCCTGGTAGAAGAAGAACATCATGGCTGAAAAATCTAAGGCAATGGTATGGAAAATCAACTACATCGTTATTTAGAGCTGCTGTCAATAAAGTCACGATAGCGAATATGGTAGCCAACATGATATCCAACGATCGATAACGGTCATGGAACTAGAAGAAGAAGAAGAAAACAACCAGTGCTTCAACTTGGATTAAACCTTATAAAGAGCTGTCTATGGATATGGGAAAAATCTACTGTTCAGTATGTGGCAAAATTGTAAGTATCTAATATTTTCTATTAAATATCTAATATTTCATACATACAGGGTGTTTCCAAATGACACTTACAACGTTTGACTGTAGATACTTCTCGAAAAATTGAACAAAACGATATGGGTAATGAGGGGTCAAACTTATTTACTTTTCGAGATACAGGGTGTTAAAATTAAAAAAAAATTAAGTTCCTTTAGTTAATAACTACAATAACTTTAAAACCAATAAACGTATTTACTTGAAATTTAGTACTCGTAGGTTGTTTTTAAATGAAAAATAGCTTCATTTAGTGAGAAAAAATTGTCCATGGTACAATACAATGGTGTGTATTTAGAAATATTTTTCACCTTTACTTTTTTTTCAGCTATTCTAAAATACAATTATTTTAATTGTAATTGAATTAACAAAAAAAAAACTTTTGTTGAATTTTAAAATAAGTTATATAATGTACTAATGGTTAGTAACAAAAACTAATTTGTGGATTAATACTGCATTTAAAACACTTAGCGAGTGTTTTTTTTTCCAAACCAGTTATTTGATTAACCAAAAACACCTTGTATATTTTTATATTTTAAAGGTTGGGTTAAAATAAAGGCTTTTATTTTTATTTATAGATAGCATGTGAGAAGAAATTTCAGATAGACCAACATGTGAGAACTGCTTCACACATTGCAAAAAAAGGAAAAATAGGAGGAAAACACCAAACTTCAATGGCTAAATGTTTCCAATCTACTTCAAAAAAATTAGATGAGCAAGAAACTTTTAATGAGGACTTGTGTCGCGTGTCGCGTGTCGAGTGTCTGCAAACATACCGCTTTCAAAATTAGCCAATGTAAATTTTAGTTCGTTTCTAAAAAAATATTGCAAACTTCATGTCCCAAGTGATCGGTCTCTAAGAAGAAATAATGTGAACGGGCTATACTCGTCGGTGTTAATTAATATTAAGGAAGAAATTGCAGATAATTATTTTTACATATCTGTAGACGAAACCACTGATTCCTCAGGAAAGTATATTGCTCATTTATTGATTGATGTTCTTAAAGAAGATACCTTACCAAAATCTCATCTTATTTCATGACAGCAACTTGAGAAAACGAATGCTTTAACAATTTCGCGTTTTATACAAGAAACATTAGCAACTTTTTTTCTTCCGACAACTATTCCTTCTAATAAATTATTCCTTATTTTATCGGATGCTGCTCCTTATATGGTGAAAGCAGGACAAAATTTAAAAATATTTTTCCCAGATTTAATACATGTTACTTGTGTAGCGCATGGATTAAACAGAGTTGCAGAGGAAATACGAAAAAAGTTTCCTCTTGTAAATACCATGATATCCAGTGTCAAAAAAGTATTTCTTAAATCTCCTATAAGAATTCAACTTTATAAAGAAATGCTACCTAACATTCCTCTTCCACCACAACCTATTTTAACGCGATGGGGACCATGGTTAGAAGCAGCTAATTTTTATGCAGATCATTTTGTTAAAATAAAGAACATAATTGATACGTTAACAGATGAAAGTTCCCAATCTCTTTTGGATTCTAAACAAACTTTTCAGAGTAACTTGCTTCAACAAGAACTTTCATTTATAAAATCAAATTTTAGTTTTGTTCAAAAAACAATTACTCAGTTAGAATCACCAAAACTGTCATTGTTCGAAAGTACAGCATTAATAAAATAATTTGCGTCATGTTGTCGGAACGTTAGAGGTAATATTGGAAAAGATATTTTAAAAAAAATTGAAGCTACTATGGAAAAAAATAAAGGTTACCATATTCTTTCTGAAGTAGTCAGTGTTCTAGCTGGAAATATTTCGGAAACAATTAATTTAGAACCAAATGTTTTGGTTAGTTTGAAAAATGCTCCCGTTACATCAGTTGATGTTGAACGAAGTTTTTCCATATATAAATATATGTACTCAGACAGAAGCCACAAGTTTTTGTTAGAAAATTTTGAAGACCACTTGGTCATTTATTGTTACCACAATTCTAAATAAGTTTATTCATACTTAAAAATGATGTAGTTACTTAAAATAAATGTAAATCTTAATGAATAGTAGGAAATATTTAGTTATGTACACTTTTTTTTTAATAAAATTGTTACTATTTTACGATTTTTTTATTTATTTGTATGCATATTTTGTAAAATATTTGCATATTTTCGGGTAAACACGTGCATATTTATGCGCATATTTTCTACATTTTTATTTGCATATTTGCCGAAGTCTAATTATGATGTTAGAGCTCATATTCCCTTGTTCAATATTTGATTGGGGTTTTCAGTATCAGAAGCTACAATTTATATATTTCTTTGAAAAGATTCATCATCATCATCACGTAGCGCTAGTACCTTGGGTGGGTCTTGATTGACTGTACAACTTTTTTTAAATTTGTTCGGTCTTCCATCAACCTAGGGTCAAATGGAATGTTCATTTTCCGTAGTTCTGCTTGGATGTTATCTCTCTATCGCATTCTGGGACGTCCGAGTGATCTTTTGCCTGTGGTAATCTCCTCCCATACTTCACTTGTTGCTCCTTCCATCTTGTTGAAGATGTCTTTCGTGGATAGGATGGAGTATCCAACGAGATCTATGTCATCTGCATATGCAAGTAACAGCTTGGTACCTTGAACCGATAGCAATTCTGTTTTTATTTCTGCCGACCTCATAGCTTTCTCTAAGACAAGGTTAAAAAGTAGTGGAGATAACGCATCACCCTGTTTGAGTCTACTGTTGATTTCAAAGCTGCCAAATAGTATATTATTTACACGTACTTTAGATATTCCACCCTCCATGCAGACTTTGGTTATCCGAATGAATTTCTTTAGGTATCGTCTCCTCTAAGGAGGTTGGTAATCATCACAGCTATTTTCACTGTTGAGATTGCAGCTCTGAACAAATCGATGAAACTGCAATTATATCACTTTCTAAAATTGTTAAGCCAGGAGATGCGTGTTCTTCCAATCCTTCGTTTCCCCTGTATTTTTCCCAGCATTATGGTTGGTAGCAACACATATTTATCTCCTCTCATAACGTGGCCGAGATATTTTATCTTTCTTATCTTAACCGTATTCATGATGTCCATTTCCTTTGTCATCTTTCTGAGGACCTCAACATTTGTTATTCGGTCTACCCAACTTATTTTTAATATTCTTCGGTAGGTCCACATCTCGAATGCTTCAAGTCGATCGCTCACCTCTTTCTTTAAAGTCCAGGCCTTCACCCCATACAGCAGCACTGAAAACACATATGAACGGAATATTCTTATTTTGAGTTTCAAACTAAGGTCTCTAATGCATAATACGTTTCTCATTTTATTAAATTAATGTTGCTCTAGCTTGTCCAATTGTCATTTTTATTTCTTCTGTATACTCGTTATTTTCATTAATAATTGTACCAAGATATCTGTATTTTGTTATCTCTAATTGTAAAATATCTTGTTGTTGTGTTTTGGAAATTGTCATAAATTTTGTTTTATTAGCTTTAAGCGTTAGTCCGATTTTCTCACTAGCATTTACTACATTATTTAAGAGTGTATATAGATCTTGTATATTCTCTGCAATTAGTATAGTATCATCGGCATATCTGATATTGTTGATGGGTCTGCCGTTGACTGTTATTCAAATTGTTACCTTTTCAAGTGATTTTTTAATTATTTCTTCCGAATATAGATTGAACAATAAGGGGGAGAGTATTCAACTTTGCCTTACGCCTCTTTTTATCTCTACTTCCTCCGAAAGTTCTTTGCCTACTTTGACTTTTGTTGTTTGGTTAAAGTAGAGATGAGTTATTAGTCTTAAGTCTTTTTGTCAATGTGTTTATCTTTGTGTTATTGTAATCAATAAAACAAACATAGAAAGCTTGATTTACATCCATACATCTTTGCATGAGGACGTTAAGGTTTTTTTGGTAATGTAATAAATGTTGATTTGAGCCAATCTCTCAGAATAATACCCATATTCTATAGTTTTATATAAGTCTACTAATACATTGATCTGATCTTCTGACATTAATTTAATTATTTCAGCTGGAATTGTGTCAGGCCCCGCAGTTTTATTAGATTTTGCCAGATTTATTGCATGTATTATTTCAACCTTAGTTATATTTGGACCTATATTATGTTCCTCACAATCGTTCATGCTATCTTGTTGTGTTCTGTCGTTCTCAAACAATTCTTGGACGTATTCTCTCAAACATATAGTGATTAAAACATTCTCATGCAAACATATAGTGATCATTAATTAGTTAAAGCACGATTTAAGAGAGAATATCCAATTTAAAAAAGGAGATCGGAAAACAGAGAAAAAAATCGTCACTAATAAACTAGAAGATCCCTGCATTGCAAATATATACAGATAGCAAAAAGATCACATAAGGTCAGAAAACTTAAAAAATGAAGAAGACATTAACACTTGTTCTATTATTTAGTTGACAGCATTTTTTGATTATCAAACAATTAATTAAATAGTAATCAACATAAAATATATAATTAAACTGTAAAATAATTCCATACATCATAAAAATGTTGGTAATTTCATATTTACAATTAAAATAAAATTAAATAAAAGAATCTCGGTAAATTGGTATTTTATTCGCAAAATAACTGCTTGTTCCAACTTATTAGGGCTCGAACATTAGTTGCATACAAATGCAATTTTAACCTTTCTACAAACAATACACAATAGATAAAGCCGCGTTTTCACGATGACAATTGGCGAGACAATTGTCATTGGACAATGGTCATCACGTGGTTGTGGATTGTCGGAGGTCAGTCCAGTTGAACGAGAAGATGTTTATACGGAGCCAACTACTGCCATGTCAGTAGACAGCTACAAATAACACAAACCACGTGTATGTTTTGATTGACACCAGAGAACTAGAGGGAACTGGCAAAAAACAAGACACCACTACTGGCCTACACCGTTCACACGGTGCCAATTGTCGCGACAATTGAGATTTAGAGTGGTGGGAAGCTCACTGGGCGCAGCTTATTGTCCTCAGTTTACTCCCGGAGACAACTGAATTTTGGGCCAATTGTGAGGGCAGTTGGCAAGGCAATTGACCTGAAGTGTTTAGACGAATACAATAATTTCATACCAGTAAGTTGTCTTCTAACAATTGTCTCGCCAATTGTCATCGTGTAAACGCAGCTTTAGATACAAAAATCGTCCACCTAAAGCCACGTTTTCACGATGACAATTGGCGAGACAATTGTCATTGGACAATTGTCATCACGTAGTTTCGGATTTTTGGAGGCCAGTCCAGTTGAACGAGAAGATGTTTATACGGGGCCAACTATTGCCATGGCAGTAGACAGCTAAAACCTGGCCGACTACTCATCATCTGTTGTGTCCAATGAGGACTTAAAACACAGTGTTGCCACATTTTTTTGTATAAAGTATAGGAGTTTTTAAAATAGAAAGATACTTTGACGAAATTGTATATAATATTTTAAAACATTGTCATTGTGTCATCAAACAATTCTCACCGTGAAAACGCGGCTTAACAGCTACTGAATAATCTGGATTTGGAAAGAAAAGAATTCATAACCACTATGTCCACATAATTTTAATATATTTACACCTTTCGTTTAAACCGAATTTGAGTTCAAGTAAATATAAATTAAAATCAAAATGTGTTTGTCAAACTAGGAAGCGCCCGTAGTTAAAACGGACATTCATATATCTGCAATCAGATTAGAAGTTAAATTGCTTTTAAAGGGACTATGTACGTCGATTTGTACTGCATAAATAAATGCATCACAAACTTTCTAAACTTCGTGTGGTAAACTATTGGGGTTTTCCCTGTTGACTTGCTTTCTATAATTTACCTAGTCACAGATAAAACAAAAATCACAGAAGCGAAGCACAAATTTAATGGAACTCCACTAAATTCGCAGCTTGTGAATATTTTTTTGTTTGGTAACCCAGTTAACAGTTTCTCTAAAATCGAGAATTTAAATTAAATGAACTATTTGCACTATATTATTTTTGACCAGCCTTGTTCCTTTTTTATTGCTGTTAATAAGGAATTATTATTTTTTTTGATCACCTAGGGTTCGATAACACGGAAAGAGATTAGTGAATTTTCCCCTTAGAGGGAGTATGAGCCGTATGGCTAAATCTGGATATATGTCTCCTGCCGTATCATTAAATAACCCTTGCAAAAATACTAATTTTGTGTTCCGAAGCGTACGTCTTGATGCAGATTTCTGATCTGGATTTCAATATACGTAATACAACGCTCTTTATAAAATAAATTGCTGAATCTTGAGTTTATAATACTACAGGTGTCTCATATTTTAATAAGATAAACATTGGTAAAAACCAATCACAAGCAAATTGATTTTTACTTGTATTTATTTTAGCACTTTTCATTATAAACCATAGCAGACGAAGTATACGGAAAATTCTTTAGGGAAGTTTACTTTTACGCCTAGCGGAGAGATCGTTTTTCGACTAAATACACAAGGAAAAGAAACAAGCTGACGAAACTTAAGAATTTATGTTTCGAAAGTTTTCCAAACGAGCCAATATTGATTAGCATTCGAAGTGATGACCTCAAAATAGCGATAGGAGGTCGTGAAACTGTCTAAATGGATAATTCACTCTTTTATTGGGAGTTAGGAAAAGAATATAATCATGTCTGCACGAGAATGAATATAAATAAAGCCATAATAATTGCAGTTATGCAAATTTATATGGTTTTATGGCAACTTTTAGAAATCTTTTAGTATGGTTAAGTTTATTAGTTTTTAATGTTAATTCTTCTCAGTTTATTTTCGTAATTTGATATTTATAAAATTCTTCGAATAATATCATATAAAAATCATAAAAAAATAATTAGAGACAGTTCTAAATTTTACTTTTAAATATTGAAGTTTATAATTTCACCAACCCCCAGTTTGTACTTAACGTCATTTATGATTTAAAATTGTCATTCAAAAGTTTGGTTATTGATTTACATATTTATTTTTATTTATATTTCTTTAATAGCGGTTTCGTTTAACCTTCTCCTTACGGTGCCTTCTCCATCACTGACGGTTGGCTATAACTACAGCAAATTGCTCTCTACCTTGAGCTGTTCTTACTATCAAATCTGTGTCCATACCTGTCCAGTCTCTTTCGAATCTGTGTCCATGCCTGTCCAGTCTCTTACATTCTTCAACCAGGAGCATTTTCTTCTTCTTGAACATCTTCTTCCTTCCACTTTCCCTTCCATTATAAGTTGTATTTTTCTCCTCTGTAAATATGTCCTATATAACTGGTTTTTCTATTTTCTACAATATTTAGAAGTTCTCTCTCAGTACCCATTCTTCTTAACACCTCGTTGTTGGTCACGTGCTCTGTCCAAGAGATCTTCATCATCTTTATAAAAACCCACAAACATATATTTGGCCTTTTAATATAATAAAGCGATAGCGGCTTTCGCTAAAGATTTAATCTTTCACATTTCGCATAGCACAAAGGATACAGAAAACGATATTATTATATCGTTTCGTTCACGGTCACCAAAGCAGGTGGCGCCTTTGTAAGCTAACTACACAGTAGTGAAGTTCTGGGAGACATTCGTTTTACTTTCCGAGTTTGAATTTGTATCAGCCCAAGTGTCTGACGACGGCTGGGATAGGCCGAAATGATCATAACACTTTAGTGATACCGATTCGAGCACGGGAAGTTAAATCTCGTCAAGCTCTATACAACGTCGCTATGTAGTTATTGTTATTCCATTTTTGTACCTTCTCAGTTTAGCTTATAAAAATAATTGTAATAAATAATAATAATATTAAATGTAAATCTCAAGACGTCAGCATTATAAATATTTCGTAAAACTTCTTTGTAGAAAATTTTCCACTTTCATTATATTATCCATTTATAAAGAGACGAAAAACCCATAAACCCTCAGCGCGGGGACATTATTTTGAGTAAGCATGAGAATCAATAATCGATATTTAGTATTCATCTCGCTAATGGAAAGAAAATATTTTATCTCGTTGTCTAAAAACATACCGTCGCAGCAGTCTATAAATCTGTTTTAACATGTTAGGCTATTGTTTTCGATGTATCATAAAATTTACAAAAAAGTTGTTTCCTTCTCTTCGTTGAACATAAATCAATTAATGTCTCCAAATTTATCTTATTTGCAAAAAACATTAATCAATAAGAATTTATACAGGGTGCGTTAAGCAGCACCCCAACTAACAATGCAATCAAGCTGGTGAGTGGAATTTCTGACATCAAAATAGCTAAATATACCAGCATATCCAATGTCATCTTATTCACGAAGCTTAAATACCAGACATCCTTTCTTAATCAGAGTCATCTCATCATCTCATTTACTTAATAACTCATAACTTTTTCGTCTCGATTATTTCTCAAAATGTAACACATAAACAAAAATAAAAATAAAAAGCGATATATATTGCAACATTCTAAAATTCCGAGAAACTAAAAATAGCTAACCTCTGGTTAGATTCTGAGTTGACAACAAAAAACTATCTATAAATACCACTACAATGGAGAGATCTCATTTCCTATATATGACATTTGTCAACTGTCACTTTTGAAAAATCGTTTAAAAGGACCGACATTTGATTTCATTAGTTCTATTCTGTCTACCTCCTCCCAGCAATCAATGGTCGGGTTCTTACACCCGTACCATGACAAAAAATTTTTCAATTTTTTAATGTGTCTGTGAAGTCCAGTGTCGGTTTTTTATATGTTTTTTTATATGTTTTTTAAGAATTTTAACAACTAAAAAATCAATATTTCGACATATAAGGAAATGAGATCTCTCCATTGTAGTGTTATTTATAAATTGACGTAAGTTAAAAAATTAAAAATCTTCACCAATTAGTACTTATAAGAACATTTTATTGTAGCATAGCTCCGATGATGGCTTTGTAAAGCCGAAAGCGCTCAGCTAGGAATTATTTAAAATATACACACTTCAAAAATACTTTTTTACCTTTTCTTTTGACTTGTCATAAGTGTGTACAAAAAAACATATCAGTCTTTTGAAAAAAACTATCTGGCCCTAACGACACATATATGTGTAAAAAAGATCGAAATTGGTGTTGCCTTGTTCAGAATATTAGATATATATCAGATAGAAGATTGAGATGACGAAAATGATAATGTTTTTGAGGTTCAAAATATTTGAAAATGACACAGATGACAAGGATATTGAAGACATTGCATTAGGTGAAAAACCTGTATTGGATGACGAACCTGTTCCTTCAACGAGCTCTTCTTCCGAAAGGAGGCAATTGAAAGACACGACATTTCAGCAAAAAATGCATCATTATCCAGAAAGTACACTTAAACCAATCAGAAATGCTATGAAGTACTTTTCCGATTATTTAAATGATGGTTTCTTTGATTTAGCTGCAAATTGTACAAACAATTATTTTATGCGCAAGACAGGTCACATACAGAACACAAAGAGTAAAGAAATAAAGAAGTTATTAGGTATACACTTAATTATGGGATACATCCCTTATCCTAGACTTGACATGTATTGGCGTCAAGAGATGCAACTTCACATGGTATCAAGCCAAATGCCAAGAGACCGCTTTAAGACATTGCGTACAGCTTTGCATGTAGTTGATTAGAACATGGCACCTGAAGGTGATACGAATGTACTTTGGAAGGTACAACCCATAATAACTGCAGGTAAACGAGCATGTGATAGATTAGAAAGACATCCAAGTAATTATTCGATTGACGAACAGATTTTTTCTTTTTGTGGAAGATTGTAGCACTTGCAATTCATTGATTCTTTAAGATATATTGACATCCCCTCGTATAGGTGATATATTAAAATCCCTTCATATATGTTTGAAAAAACGAATATTTTTTTCATGTTTGTTAGTTCGTATCTTTCAAGTTAAAACACATAAAAGTGTTTCATCATTTTATTTGTATTGTTGGATGTTAATGTAAACCATTTTAGAAATGTTTATTTAATTCGCAGCTGCGTATTTTTCTTCAAAATTATTCTTTGATTTAAGCCGCCCCGAAGTAGTTTTCAAATTAATAATCTACGTCTTAATTTTCGTTTTGTTTTGTTATTTCAGCGTTTGTTTAATTTCAAGTTATGTGAACGAATTCTTAATTTCGTTATTCTTACTTGGGTCGGTGTAGGCTCAATTACGGATCCAAATTCATTTGTCGAATTTGTGGTTTTCTGTTTTTCTCTTTATGGAAATATATAGCAGTGAAAAGTAGTTTTGTGGCAGTTAATGCTTCAATTAATGTTTTGAGTGAGGATTGGAAGAATCATCGTTTCCAACCTCGTTTTGTTTCTCCCTGTTTGTCATCCAAGGCTTTTTGACAGTTTGGAGATGGAGTTGTTCGTTACGCAGAGAGAGTGAAGCCCCCAGTACCAGTTATGGTTTCGGAGGTTCCAGTGGCGTCTGGTTCCACAAATTTTAGTGCAGTTTGTTAGTGAAAAATCCAGATAACTTTTTGATCAAATTCTAAAGTTAACCCATCCAAAACAGTTTTATATATATATATATATATATATATATATATTATATATATATATATATATATATATATGTATATGTATATATATACAACAGTAAAAAGCTCTCCAACCTGAAAACTGATGCAGCGATATAAATAGAGCACCGAACGTTTCGCAGTAACCCATTTAGTGCTAAGAGATACGTATACTGGGGGACTTTGGTTCGAAATAGCACAAATACGAGACTAATTCTCGTTTTGTAAGCTTCAGTTGTTTCTAACATCAATCGACGTTCGACTTTACATTTAACCTGTTTATAAAGCTAGTATAATTTATTTATTTACGTAGATATGCTTGTGGGAATTGCTTTCAGCTATTAGTGATGCACTATCCTGCTACCTTTGCATAATTCTCTGTACCAATTTACTGCAATATGTATGTCGTTAAGAGATTTGAAATTAGATTGTACAAATGATCTATGTATATCCAATATATGTCAATATTTTTATGTTTATAAACAAAGGACGGTAAGAAAATATCTTATATATATATATATATATATATATATTATATATATATATATATATATATAACCTAGAGCTAAGATTAATATTATTACTAAAATTAATATCAAACTCACCAGTCTTCCGGGTTGAACCCCGTCGATATCCATTTTGCCCAGTTTTCGGCATCCTCTCTGATGCCTTCCTCAGGGCTTCCGAGGTCTCAGTCTCCCGAGCCCCCAGACACTACTACACTGTTCACTGATCACTACGCTATCACTACTACCGTATTACGGTACGTACCGTAACGTACGTACCGTATTACGTTACCGTACTACGCTACACAACAACAAACTTATTGTGTAGCGTTTTATATTTAATATCTGTATAATATATTAAGTTCTGTATAAAATTTTGTAGTACGCCCCTGGTTGTTTTATGCGTTTGCCTCTTTTGTAAAGGAGTATTAAGACTGTTTTAGCAGTCAAAACACACTGCGATTTGAAATGGGCGTATCACTTACTTTTCCTCACTGCTTACGCCAGCCGACGACGGGTACAGCTGTTTTCGCAGTGGCGCCGGCCGGCGGGTGGTTTAATGACAACAAATGCATTATTCTCCATTCAAATTACTTTTGTCGGGAATACCTTTTTTGTTTGATTATCGTAGATATTTTAAAAATAATTATCACATTTTAAATTTATATGTCTTAGCTAAATATAGTATTGAATATAAATTTGTGAAACGTGACTGCAAAAAACATCATGGTGTTTATTTATAATAAATTTAAAATAACATAAAAATATTATTATCAAAAAAAAATACAATTTGTTGTCATAAACAAATAAACAATTTAAAAAAAAACAACGATTACAGAAAAAAAACTCTTTCAAGTGATGGGCGTAAAAAGTTTGGTTATAATAGAACGTTACACTGTATAATCCGATATTTTAAAAGAACTTTCAAAAAAAAAGTAAAACCATCAGTTTAAAGGCAACATAATTTTGAATAACGTGTCCAAATTTCGAGATATTTTGTCGGTAAATAACAGAAAAAACACTGTATCTAGGTTTTGGTGTACAGATAAAACAGCCTTAAAACGATGGATATTTATGGCGTCTTAAGTTGAGATTCTTAAATACGTAATAACGCTGAGAATATGTTCTGTCTTTGTTTACATTCAAATATTTCAAGTTTTTTTTCTACAACGCAATAAAGATAGGGAATGTTTCTAACGAACATATAGTTGTCGAGGGTATTTGTTTGTTTAAGTTTGTAGGCACAACTGGCTGCGAGACGTAAGGGGAAATTGGGATTTACGTTGAAATTTTATAACTGAACGCAGATAGTCATTCAAGCAAGAGCATTGAGACTGGAGAGACGTTTGGGAGACTTTAAATCAACGGTCGATTCATTTTTTTTTTTGGTTAAATGTCTTAAGATCGGTCAATATGATAATACTCTTTGCCTAATAGCAGCTTAAAACAGAGTCATCATCATAAGATTTGTGTAGTGTACCAGAGGCTGATGAAATTTTGAGATTAAGTATATAGGATCTTCCCACCAGCCTTCTTTTGTTTGCCTGCTTGATCCAACCCCATTTACGTCTTAGATCGTCGTTCCTGAGTATGGAAATGATTTCCTTTTGTTCCAGTTTGAGAATTGGTACAAGTAGCTTTACCATAGATGTTTAGCAAGTTTCAAAGTTAAGTGTAAAAGTTTGTGGATTAAGATAACAACTAATATAATAATTTTTTATTCAAGTAAAATAGACATTATTTAAAAAAAAGTTGCTTTCATTTAAAAATTAAAAGAATTTGTAATAATTAAAGTTTTATATTGTGTTAGAGGCGCGGCTGATAAAATGTCATAATTTATTCTGTCTTACAATGCTATGTTGACATATGACATTTTGGCTTAAATAAGCTGTTGTTGTAAAACAATTTTAATTTGATTATTATGTAGAAAAGATATTTCATATATAAGGTTAAATTATATAATGTTTTCATTAACAAGGATATCCTTAATTTTTAATAATCTAATTTGGCCATATTATTAAATAATCTAGGAAATATTTTTTGTAGCAATCTCCTTTGTAAACAGATAAGCACTTAAGTTTTTGTTAATCTTGCTATTATATTGTTCTGAAAATAACAAAATAACAAAAAACAAAATTTGTTTAATTTACTGTTTGTATTTTGAGAACGATTTCCGAATTGGAAATTGAAACGTCAATAAACGTATTTTTATCTTTAATTGTGGCTTATTCCCAGTTATAAATAGTAATTAACTTGCTATTATGTTATATAGTATGCTTCTTGTGCAATCTGTGTTTTTGATAACTGTTTGTTTGAGAAAAAAATAAACGTTTTATTTGTTTCTCTGATCCATTGTTTGTTGTAATTTAGAAAAGTCTCCTAACCCTTGTATGTCTTCTTGATTTTAGGGAAGAAAAATTTTCTTTTTTCCAGCAGGAAGTTTTTTTCGAAGCGGCGTCCGAATAAAAATAACTAGAGGTAACCTTGTCTGCCATATCTTGTTCGTTTTTGACCCAGGAGATTTATGTAATTTGTTTTGTTTTCTTTTTGTAGATACCCCAATCTGACCCATTTATTTCAACTTATCCACAACCCAGCTCTCCAACAACCCCCTGAATGGCGTACGCATCAGTTTCAATTATTTTGTTTGCCCAATCTTTTACCCCCATGTTCTTACCCTAAGGTAAGTAAAATATATCGTTACAATTGTAGATAAAGAAGAACAGTACAGACTTAGGCAAATCACGTTAAAGATTTGTTCACGGATTATCGTCATATTTCTACACTCTTGATCTGAATGGACCAAAAATATTGAAAAATGAGGTGACAAAAGCTATAGATCAAACGAAAGATAAGAAAGCAACAGTATGCGATGAAATACCAGTCGAAGTTTTAAAAGTTTTTAACGAGAACAACCTGAATGTAGTATTGGAACTGTTTAATAAGATATACGATACTGTTCAATTTCTATTGGTTGAAATCAACGTTTGTGCCCCTTCCCAAGAAATCGAATTCGAAGACGTGTAGTGAATAAGTTTAATGAGTCACACCCTTAAAGTATTCTTGCGTATTATCCATTCCAGAATACGAGCAAAATTAGAACACAGCATAAGTAAAACACAGTTCGGTTTTAGATGCGGTTTTGGAACTCGAGAGCCCCTCCTTGCAATACAAGTCTTGATTCAAAAATGCCTGGATCAATAGAAAGATGTTTATGCCTGTTTTATCGACTATGAGAAAGCATTCGATTCTATCAAACATGATAAACTCATAGAACTATTACATCTTACAGGACTTAACACTAAGGACATCCAGATTATAAAAAATCTATATTCCAATCAAACAGCCCACATGAAGAATGGACATATGGTGAGTGAAAACGTAACCATTTCGAGAGGGGTTAGACAGGGCTGTATTCTTTCGCCACTGCTTTTCAATCTCTACACGAAACAAGTATTTCTAGAGACACTAGAAGTGTACAACGAGGGCATCAAGATTAATGGCGTACCAATAAATAATTTTTGATATGCTGATGATACTGTTATACTGGCCGATAACATCGAAGATTTACAGATGACGCTAAATAGAGTAAATACTATTGGTTACTGATTTAGACTGAATATCAATAGAAAGAAAACTAAATTCATGGTGATCAGTAAAAAGAATTTAATATTTGAATAAATAATAATTTAAATATCTGGGATATACAGTAAATACAGACATAGAGATTAAGGTCCAAATTGAAATAGGAAAATCCAAAGCGTTATACCTGGGACATGTGTTCCGTAATGATAAGTACAGTCTGCTACAGCTTATCGTGAAAGGCAAGATTGAAGGTAGAAGAGGTTTGGGCAGAAAGAAGAAATCCTGACTGAAAAACTTGAGAGAATGGTTTCAAATACCAGAAGCTGCGAACATAATACATACGGTAGAAAACAGAGAAACCTATCGTTTGATGGTCGTCAACCTTCGATAGAAAAGGTAGCACACGGCTCGCCTTACGGTCACATCTCGAAGCACCGAGAGTTTCGGCGATATATCGAGCGCTGTAAAATTCCACCCGTCAAATAACGAATTAGAGGTGGGACTACTCCCGAATATTCTCGAACATAATACTTTGGTATATATATGTAACGAAATTAGGAGTTAAGTTAGTTGATAAGAGAATACCGAACTGTAAAGTTATAAATAAATATATTTATATAAATTCGAACCGCTCGTTTTATTTAATCTCGCTACAATATTTTTATTCCTAGCTTTACAGAACCAATTGAATCTTTCCCTTCTGCTTTAAATTGAAACCTCCAAAATACTTTTTCAATTAAGACTGATTTTTTTTAATTGTGTACATTATGGTAATTAATTTCCTTTTTAATTTTCTGCCAAAGTTATTGATTTGTTCAATTCCTTTGCTCGCTCACGATTTTCTCGTCAATTGCATAAAACAGAAATGAAAAATACGCATTCATTCCATTCTCGTATCCTTCAGAAAAATAATGTATCATTTGTATTTCTTTTGTCGTCTATCTTTACTGTTTAGCCTGTAGGTCTATTATTTTATGAGTAGTGAATAAATCATAATGCCATTACTAACATTTCGCAAACAAATAAATTCATTTTATCAAACAACGGCCGGCTCAGAGATGATATTTATCACTTGAGGCTGAATGGGTTGATATTGGAAACAGAAATATGGTTTACGAAGAAAGAAAATTTCTTGCGCTTCGGAAATTTACGACATTCGGTCGATTCTCAAGATCTTATACAAATAGAAATTTCCATTTTCGTGCATTTTTCTATTGAAAGAAATAAGTTTTTTATTATTTGCGAGAAATTGTGAAAATTCAAGTTTGAAAATTGAGGATACTTGGAGAGGTTGTGAGTAGGTAATTGTTTTTGTTTTTATTTAAAAGGTGATTGAAATTAAAGATCAAAGAATACGTTTTACAGTTATGCATAATGACCGTTTAAACTTTATAGTTATAAGTGTAAAAACTGGGATTGGGAAAATGTAACTCCAAATAAAATATTCCAGGCTTTCATCAAACTTTTTACCGAATACGTTGACCATGGAAAACCCCATTCTCAATGAAACAATGCAGTCACTGTTTGATTACACAAGCAAGGAGACATTGATATATACAGTGTGGAAACTACTTATGGAATAAAATTGTTTGTGTCCTTATTTTATGAAATAATAAAAAACGTTGAGATACCTTAACTTTTAAATTTAAATGTACGCTTTTTAAAACATAAATTTGAATACACACGTACAGGGTGATCCACTCAAGTCTGGCATAGTCCATAATCTGTATTTTAAAACAAACACCCTGCATATTTTTATGTTTTTAAAAGCTCATTAACAACCTGATGTCAACGGGCCATATGATGTAGGTTCTATTATGAATAATACAAGGTGAAATTTTGAAGTATAATTTTCTTCAAGACGATTAATTCATAGAATGCCCGAGGTAATTGATTAGATTGCATTAAAATGAATGCTCAAAATGTTCTCCACTTTGTTGTAAGTAATAGCACAGTCTCCTATAAAACTCGTCCTGAACTTGCTTTAAAATTTGAGCTAAAATATTCCGTATTTCTGTAGTTATCCTTTCTTTGAGGTCTTCAATGCTAGTTGGTTATGTTGCATATACTTTGTACTTGAGATAACCCCACAAAAAAATCCAAAGGCGTAAGATCTGGCGACCTAGCTGGCCACTCAATAGAACCCCTTCATCTTCGTTCAATCCATTTAATAAAAATTTTATTCAAGTAATTTCCCACTATTAAAACATATTGGGGTGTTGCACCGTCCTGCTGGAACCAGACAGTTTCATGCGGTAGGGTCGGATCTATTGGATTGGAATATAAGTTAGCCAACTGAGGAAGAACATTGTCTCTTAGCATACTTATATTGTTTTCCGCTGTCAAATTACATCTAAAAATATAGTACCAATAATATTATCTCCTATAGCGAAAGGTTTATAACCAATGTGTTTTGCCTGTACAAACTTATGGAACAGAGACTTTAACACTCACGCAAAAATTTGCGAATAAACTCAGAGTTACACAACGAGCTATGGAACATGCAATGCTGAACGTGAGCCTTCGAGACCACATAACAAACTAACAAATCAGATAAATATCAGGAGTTCAAGACGTCATCGAAAGAACCACGACGCTTAAGTGGAACTGCCCAGAGCACTTAGCCAGAACACAAGATGGATGGTGGACAAGGCGTACTATGGAATGGAGGCCCAGAAACTATAAAAGAAGCCGAGGACGATCGGCTGAACGATAGCGGACGATAGCGGGAAACTGAATACAAGCGGCTTAGTGTAGAGAACACTGGAAAGAACTAAGGCCTATGTCTAGCAGTGGACGCGATTGACTGATTGATAATGTTAATAATGGTGTTGACGTAGAGCTAAAATTGAATCGTAACTGCTAACAGAAATGGAGTGTTCATAAATCCTATTTTGGATTCTACGATTTATTTGGCATATATAGGATCGGGGGAAGTTTGCACAAGGAATTTTATAAACTTCGTGTTGTTCATTTGGAATGTTGTCTTTGATTGATTGGACAAGAGATGAAAGTTTTTTATTGGGGGTAAATATTGTTTTTATTCCCCTTGATTTAAAAATTTTGTCGTTTTTTTTCAGCGACACCTTTGATGGAAGGAAGAAAAGCTTTCATATGATGATGGTCTGAGTCTTTGGTTTGAGATTGAGTGGGAGATTGATATCTGTGGATGCTCCTATTGATGTAATTTTCGTGGTACCGTTTTGGATGAGGGCTTGCTTTAAACAAGAGAGCTCAGCAGGTCTACTTGCATCATCACAAAGGCATATTGATCTAGAGACACACGTATTAATAACTGAATTAATTTGTGAAGGTGAATGATGAGAGGTGGCATGCAGGTAACGATTGGTATGTGTGGGTTTTCGATAAACAGAGTAATGAAAACCTTGGGATTGGTTTTCCTTTATGATAATGTCAAGAAACGGTAGGAATGAATCAGTTTTTATCTCCATGGTGAACTGGTCATTAGGATGTGTACCATTCAGATTGGTTTGAAAAGACACCAGAGCATCCCTGCCATGGGGCCAAATGACGAATGTATCATCAATCTATCGTAGCCAACATGTGGGTTTGAGCATTGATGTAAATAGTGCTCGGGTCTCGAAGTCTTCCATAAAGATATTGGCAATTACTGGAGATAGTAATTGATTTTGGAAGATGATATAGGTGTTGGACATACAATGTTTAATGAGAGATAAGTGATCTTGCTGTGGACTGTATTTAGTTTTTAGAATGTTTATGAGTTTTGTCTATAGGAATATTTGTAAAGAGTAAAACGATATCGAAACTTAATAGAATGTCTGACGGTGAGATAGTGTATTGTTTAAGAAGTTCGATGAAATTAAAAGAGTTTTTTACAAAGAATGGAGCATTTTCGGTAAAAGGTTGTAAGATTTTGGCAACATACTTGGCCAATGGCTATGTAGGGCAGTTGTATGCACTGACAATGAGACGTAGAGGAATATTGAGTTTGTAAATTTTGGGTAGGCTATAATCCGAGGTGTTCTGGAAGACTTTTCAGAAGAGAAAGAGAGGTTTTATTGATAATGGCTTTTTGTTGTTTTCTCCAGATAGGTTGTTGGATTATTAGAAATTAGTCTGCCTTCTTAAAGTTCTCCATTCCTAAGGACATTGGCGATCATCATGGACCATTTGACCCTATCTGCAGCCATTCTGAAAAGTTCTATTGACATTTTCTTATTCCATTGTCTGAGATTCTTTAAAAAGGGTGAGCGTCTTCTTCCCAGTCTTTTTGTGCCTTCCACTTTCCCTTGTATGACCAGCCGCATCACTTCGTATTTCTCTGTTCTTAAAATGTGACCAAAGTAGCTCGTTTTTCTTTTTTTATATAGTGTTGAGTATTTGTTTATCTTTTTTCATTCTTGTACAATTAGTCTGTAGTCTGAAGTATTAATGAGATTTAAGAGTTTATTAATTGGGTGGTTTGGGAGGCTAAGTGTGATGAACTAGATAGATTTATGGGTGGAAAAAAAGTGGCACAAGCTTGGAAAACATTAAAGTAGTTTAGGAAAAATAAGAAAAAACTAGAGAACATTCCTCTCATAAAGTTAAATGAATGGAAAGAATATTATACGAAACTGCTGAAAGAGGATAGAGTAGAGTACATATGGGACAAGATAAGGGAATTAATAGATAACAGAGACGAAAGACAGGAAATCCCTATAATAACATTATTTGAATTGACGGAAACCTTAAAAGAGGTTAAAAACGGAAAAGCCGCAGGACCTGGAGACATTCCCATAGAGCTGGTTAAATATGGGCCGACTGCACTTTTAGAATTAATAGTAGACCTTTTTACTAAATGTATGTGTGAAGACCAGGAAATTCCTAAAGATTGGAATAAATCTTATATAAGCTCCATATATAAGAGAGTGAATAAAAGAGACTGTTCCAATTATAGAGGTATTAGTGTGACGAGCTCTGTGGGCCGGTTGTACGGCAGAATATTAAAGAGGGTTGAAAGACAGATACAAGATATTGAAGAACAAAGCGGCTTTCGTACCGCTCCTGCCTTGATAATATATTTATCCTACGACAAATAATTGAAAAGCGTGTCGAAAGAAGTAGAGAGACCCATTTGGTATTTATAGACCTTGAGAAAGCATATGATAGCGTCCCGTTAAAGAAAATGTTTGCGGTCCTCGCAAGGTCCGGACTGGATTCGACGTATATCCGAGCGATATATAAATTGTACGAAAATGCAGTTAGTTGTGTAAAAATTGGAACCAGAACTTCAAATGAATTTTAAGTCACTAAAGGCCTAAAGCAAGGATGCTGTTTGTCACCGACACTCTTTAAAATATACGTCCAAGAAGCATTGAGGAATTGAAGAAATAAATGTAGATTTATGGGCATCGAAGTGGGACAAGAAACTCTGTATATATTGTTGTTTGCAGATGATCAGGTGGTGGTTGCAACCGATGAGGAAGATATAAATTATATGAATCGAAAATTATTTGAGGAATATGCCAAATGGGGGCTTACTGTAAACATAAGCAAAACAGAATATTTAAAAATTGGAGGAAATACCACAGATCCAAGGCTTGAAAAGGCAGTCATAAAAGGTTGCAACCAGTATAAATATCTAGGAAGCATCATATCAGCAGATGGCAGAGTTAAGATAGATGTACAAAACCGAATAACCCAAGGGAAAAAATGCATCCGAATACTGAATTCATTACTGCGTTCTAATAAAATAAAGATGCATACCAAACTTCGTGTATACAGAGCAATAATTGTAGAACCGATTACCACATATGGTACCGAATGTTGGACGATGACAAAGAATGAACGAGATAAAGTAGACGTTGTGGAAATGGATTATCTTAGAAGGTCATGTCGAGTATCGAGAATGGAAAGAATCAGGAATGTGGAAATACGAAACCGTACAGGAATTAGAGATACTCTTTCAGATAGAATACAAGGAAGGCGGTGGCCAAAGAAAGCCTTAATGTGTGTTCCGCCAGAAAGAAGGAAAAGGCGAAGACCACCAAATTCGTGGAGAAGAGAAATTACAAAAACAATGCCATCTAGAGGCTTAAAAGAGGGAGATTGGAGAGATAGGAAAAGATGGAGGCTGAAATGCGGGAAGCGGTAATCGCCGTAGGACCCCCGCTATATGATGATGATGATGGAGAGTTTATTAATGTAAGAAGAAGAAGAAGATAAAAATCAAGTGTTTTAGTAATATACAATGTTCTGTGACTTTTTATTATAGTTTAAGTGATATATTCTCCAAGGCCTGTTAAATTATTTTGACTCATAATATGTTCTAGTTTAATATAATTAATTACCACAGGTTTCGGACTTTTCAATTTCAAAATACTCATAATATATAATAAGCTTTGACCCTCTACGTGGAAATTCTTGGGATAAACTAAATTCCGTAGATATTGTCTTCAGCATGCACCCGCGGGATATAGCTTAATATTTTAACAAGCAAACTTTGTGGTGTTGGGTATATAGTTTACAGAGTATCGCAGACTTCAAGTATCATTAAAGTGTATAAAGTTAGAACGTTTCGCTTATAGGATACCTATCCCGCGTTATAATTTAGGATTATCGTAACCTTATTGGAGGCTTAATAAATATTACATTTTACTGCCAATTTTCCACTGAAGTTTTAATTGTTGCCAGTAATTAAAAAAATTCAAGGTTAGATTTGTTAGCTGTTTACAGTTCTTTTTATTTATTTTTAAATAAGATTAAATTAGTATTAAATTTACTGTCAGGCCATGGAGCTGGGGTATCTACATTATATAAATGACGTGTACCCTATCCTCCATGCTATGGCATGTTAGAAGAGCCATACTGTCTGTAGTCAACACCCCGAGGTGTGAGCAGGAACAAAAATTGTATCAATACTCATACGCTTATGAAACGCACCTGGCGGATTATAAGGGCTTTCACATTTTACTCTGATTTAATGTCTTTAATCTTTCCTATCAGCCTCTCTTGGCTAACTCTTGTTTTTTTCCGACCCCGAATGCCTATTAGGTTTCCGAGGGCAGATGGGTCACTACGTTTACTCCTACTACATACTCTTCACAAATCCTGGTCCTCCAAGTCTGGGGGTTTGAACGATGAGCCAGTACCCCTTCTTCTAGAAAAAAGTTATTTGCTAAAAATTTCGATCAAGAGCCTCGGAATAAGGAGGGAAACAAAAGACGACGACTGCTACGAAAAAGGACTATGAAATTGGCCACATGGAATGTACGGTATAAGGTCTAAGAACCAAGGAAACTGAAGTTTTTTAAGAATTAGATAGAACGACAACAAATAGACATATGCGTTATTACAGAAACAAAAAAGGAAGGAAAGGGAAATGAAATCAAGAACGACTATATTCATTTATACAGTGGAGTTGAAAATCATTAAAAGCAAAAAGAGGTGTGTCTATAGCCGTTCATAAAAAACTCAAAAACAATATCAAGAGTTGCAGACGAGCAGATTATTAGGATGGATCTTAAGAAACATGGGGAGACGATAGTTATAATAGAAGTATATGCTCCTAGTGACGATTCTGATACAAAAGTTAAGAATGAATTCTATGACAAATTGCTTGACGTGTTGACCCATGTAAACCGATACAAAGAAACATGCCTAATAGGAGATTTCAATGCTCGGGTAGGCAAAAAATTACAAGACAATGTGGTAGGAAGATATGGTGAAGACAAAATAAACAACAACGGAGAGCGACTCATTGACCTTTGTGAAACATTACAGCTTAAAATAATGAATAGATTTTATCAGTACAAAGATATACATAAATTTACCAGGAAACAACCAAAGAAAAAGATAAAATCTATAATCGACTATCTCATTCAACCAGAAAACAAAAGTCTCCATACAAATGACGTAAGGGTGTATCGTGGTGCCGAATGCGGATCTGACCACTATATGGTGGTCGAAAAAATAACCATACACTACACGAAAGTAAACAAGAACAAAATTGAACAAAAGAAGGTAGCAGCTTCCACAAAGATAAGATATAATATTGATAGCTGAAAAAAGAATCAGTACAATTCCTCTACAAACTTAAACTAGCCTCAAAATTAACTCACTTAACTCGAAGAGAAACAGCCGAAAAATTATATCAATATATAAAAAATTGCATTTATCAGACGGCCAAAGAGGCATGGGGATACGAAGAAGCTGACAAAAGAAAAAATCTTGAGTGGTGGAACGAAGAAGTAGGAAAATTAATTAAAGACAAAAAAAAGCTTATCATCCACGAAAGAATCAGAAGACTGTAGAATTTACAGCAGACTCAACAGGGAAGCAAAGAAAGAAGTCGCTAATAGAATAAACGAAATGTGGGAAGAGAAATGCGAAGGGATGGACCGATGCCTAGGAGGAACCAAAGTGACACAAGCTTGGAAATTCATAAAAAGTATTAGAAAATGTATACTTCATGTTCTCACCTACGGTTCTCAAACTTGGACGTTTAGAAAGGAAAATATGGAAAAAATAGCAAAGACCCAAAGAGCAATGGAAAGACAAATGCTGAACATCAGGCTATCAGACAAGAAAAGAAATACTTGGATCCGTAACAAAACAAAAGTGACCGATGTATCAACGCAGATAGCAAAACTTAAGTGGAAGTTCGCTGGACATACCATAAGACAGATAGACGATATATGGAATAATATGATTATACACTGGAGACCATATAGTTAGAAACGAAAAAGAGGAAGGCCACAAATGAGATGGTCAGATGACTTGAAGAAACACGCAGGCTCGAAGTGGTCATAAACTGCCTACAATAGAGAGACGTACAAGAAGGAAGAGGAGGCCTATGTCCAAATTTGGACCGTAAGGGCTGTATACATAGAGAATCTTAGTTGATTGAGTTCCCAGGTCAGGAGTTCTTCTCTCATGCATCTTTTCGATAGTCTACAGAAAGATTTTGCATCCTTGAACGAGGTATTAGCACCTTATTTTGCGAAGCTATCAGCTTCCTCATTTTCTGCAATTTTCTTATAACCTGGCACCCACATAAAAGTTACTTTATTGTGTTTCGACAGCTTTTTGAGAGATTAATGATAGTCGCAAACCAACTTTGACTCGCGTAATTGAACTTTACAGCTTTTAAGGCGGCATGGCTGTCTGACAAAATAAAGACTTCTGCCCTGTCTCGGTTGAGCTATAGCTTGTATTTTTGTCTAAAAGATAGTGTTAACGTTTCCAAGAGGGTTGAATAGCCTGAAATTGGGCCCAATAACTCCCTTTTCAGCAACACTAAAAATAATACTACCAACTATATGCCAACTATATCTCCAGGTTTCAGTTTCTGTCTGTCGCAATTTTAAAGCAGTAGTTACTGCCTACCTCCTTTTATGCACAGCTGTAAGGAAGAGAAGTTCAGCATCACCTCTAGAACTGCAGTGGGGCAGTTCTCAGTATACGTTGCTCTTCATATTCTCAGTTTTTGCAGTTTGCCGTTAGCTGTTGTTTATTGTGTTTTTGGCCACCATACGAGTGATGCCTATCCAACCTTGAACCTAATAATCATTTTATATGGCCAGAAAGTATTTTCGGTTTCAGGTCCCAAGTTTTTCGAAATGTCTTGAGGTAAGTCCAACAAAGCTCTGGATAAGAGTTTTTTAATATGACTTTTCCAGGTGAGTTTTTGATGTAGGTTTACCCAAGACATTTTACCTCTTTGGAATAGTGTAATGTCATGCCATTCATAAATGAAGCCTGTAAATTGTATTCACGTCTCATTGTGACAGGTATAAAAGTCGTTTTGCTGTGCTTGACAGTTAAGCCCTCCTTAGAGCACTAACTTTTAATTTTGTTTAGAGTATTATTTTATTTATCCCTTTCGAGTCCGATTTTTTTTTTCAAGATCGGTATGGAATTTAAAAGTTTTTTTGTTTAAAACGTATAATTATACAAAAATAAAAGTAATGAGATTAATTTTATCGTTGAGGTCCACCATTTTGTCCGGGACATATATGTCCCAGTCAGACTTTTATGCAACACATATGTAGGACTATAATAACATTAATAACCCATCAGACATCAAATTATTACTTTATTTTAGTAAAGAAAAATCGAAAATACAAATAAAATCTCATATTTTGAAATCAAAAGGACTAAAACTAAGATCAATATTTAATGTAAATGAAAAGGTGTGAAACATGTTTTGCACAAGAGTACATTGCAGCTCTGACATAGTGTGGTGGTTCGTTTTTCTTTTTTCTGAGAAGAACTTCGTTGACATCTTTTATGGGTCTTTCCTTCGATAGGTCAATGATCTCCCACGTTGCACTTTTTTTTTGTTTTTTTTGCTGGAGGACGTAGAAGTAATGTCGAGACTTTTCTTTTAACAACAGCATGGCTTCTTCCCAATAAAATAAGTTCCTGAGCTACACTAATTAGAAAAGGCAAACATTGTGTTTTTTCTTTCCTTTTTAGATCATTGTGTAATACATGAGAATTACCAACAGCCATCATCAGAAAGCGAAAAAATACTTTCTTCCACCATTTTGTAGACTTCCCATCAAAATTATACAAGCCCAAAATATGATATGTTAGGTTCACGCCGCCTATTTTCTTATTGTACATTTTGAGCAGTTCAGGACATCGTTTTACCTCTACTTGCTGATCTCCAAAGCAATTGCTTACTGCTAATAAGTCTTTAGTATCTTGCCATCTGCAAACTATGGTGCCGTGGTTATTTACTCTAAATTTTGAGTCACCACGAATCAATTTCCCATCAAATTTAGGTACATTTATTCTCGTTGCAATTATTGTTCCTATCGCTGGATAAGATAGAGTATCAAGTAGTCTAATAGATGAGAAAAATCTGTCACAACACAGTTACAACACATATTACATCAGTTTCCCTTATAGTACTAACTAATTTGGTCACTACTCTTTCTCCCAATAATAAACTAGTATCATTTCCTGTTTCCTTTTCCTCGTAAATATAGAAATCGTAGACATATCCTGTTGCAGAGTAGCTTCGTACCCATATCTTTATTCCCCGTTTGATGGATTTCATGGGTAGGAACTATTTTAGGAAGACCTTTTTTTAAATTTCGCCATTGACTTCTTTGAAAAGCCGTATCTGTTCGATATTTTGGAACTATTAGTTTTAGACAATTAGCGACATTCTCGATGTAGTATGATTTTCTCGCATTGTCAGGCTTTACCATATCAGCGCAATACATTTTAGGCAAGTATCAGATTACAGCGGTTTTGAGAAATTGCCCTTTTGATTGCTAAATTCCTTAAAGAATCATTTTGTGACCATTAATCATTGAAAGATGGAACTCGATTGTATACAATACAATCATAATTTCATGTTCATCAGTAGGAATCCTTTTTTTTTGGTGTCGCTTCCAAATTTCTCTACACGTAAGTTTGTACAATGTACGAATGTCGAATAAGGCTCCTGGGAAAGACTTCTAGAAATATTTCTATTTCAGTCATGGTATGAGGAAGAGTACAATCGACTTTTTTTATGGAACCGAAAAACGTGGTAAAAAAGTTCCATTGTTATGAAACCAAATATCTTCTTCATCATTTTGGTCACTACTGCTTTGTTCTTTACTTTCGTCACTTATCATCTGATTCTCTTCATCTTCTTTATTGCCCTCGGAACCTGAATCTATTTCGTGACGCTCCCGTTCTACGTTTCCTTCAAATCCTGATGGATTGTAGTCTTCATCATCGGAGCCGCTAGTCTCAAAAGAATCGACTTCTGATTCAGTACCGCTGGCAAAAATAGCTGCTGCCTCCTCCTCTAGCTCTTTCTGCGCCACTATCTTTCTACTTATCTAGAACAAAACAAGACTGTTGGGAAACATATAACCCACCATAAATGTTTGTTGGGACATATTTCACCCATAAAACAAAATACTAATTTTATTGAATATATTTACCTTGTTTGTAGGTAGCTCCACTCACAAAAACAAATTCGCAACAACAGTAACAGAGCACAACTGCGCCTGTGGTAATCATCAACAAAACTACATAAGCACATCCCATTAATCAACATCACAAGCAAACACAGCACGAAAACGGTTTGCAATGTTGTCGCTTACACAAATTATTCTTTCAAAACTGATGTTAAGTTCTTAAAAAGTCGGTTAATATAAAAATTCATGTAAAACGGTTTAGATTTAGCCCAAGAGACTTAATGATTTCATGTCTGGGATAAATACGTCCCGTCAGACTAGAAAGGGTTAAATGTATGCTATACTATATTAAATATTTATATTAAACTATAATTATACTATATTTTCTTTATTTATATCATATATGCATTTTTAAAAATTAGTTGCTTTAAATACTCTGTTTATTGTTTGATAACAAATACATTTTTTTTATTGGGTTAACGCCTCGACAACTATAATCATTGGCATGGTACAGTCAGGTACCTAGTGTAGTGTTTGTGTATGTGTAAAGTAATTGTCTTGATACTTAGCAAAGTCGACGTCATTGTCTTTTCTAAGAGACGCTAATTGTATCCGAACGTCTGCGGTCCCTCTGGTGAGTACCGATCGCACAAGGATAGAAATTATTTTCATTTATTAATTTTTAATATACGAAAATTTCTCCACCCAGATGAGATTCGAATTCACGACCTTTAGGTTTAAAGGTAGGCGCTCTTACCACTGAGCCACAGAGGGGGTTAAATGCAATTTGAGTATTGTATAATACTCATTTTAAATCTGGGAATTACGGAGACATATTATATTTCAAAATATTTGTTTTTATATTCCCTTCACAAATAAAATACGTTTACAATTGAACAGAACTCGTTTTTTGGCAAAAAGATTTTATTAGAAAATACAAAATAAAATTTTAAAAATCTTCAGCATCATTCGCATATGTTACACAAGTAGCACAATATAAACACCCTGATTCTAGCCGACGAACTTGAACCCTCCTTTATTTATGAGTTACGAAAACTTTATGGCAACTTTTTCAGTTTCTTGTGTAAAGTTTAGCTATAAGCGACACTGACGCCATTTATATTGAAATATATATGCTGTAATAAATGTATTTCAATATTCGGTATATAGAGTAAACCAGAAAATCCGAGAAAGGAAAAGCAAACTTTTCTATTTCAAATAAAAAGTATATAAAAATTGAACTTTTAGCTTTTGTAAAATGAAATAGGAGCACATTCAACATTAAGTTGGTTCTGAAGGTTTTTTTTAATATTTTACTTAAATACGTCCAAACAAATCAACTTACTTCGCAATTTTAAAATTTTTTATTGCATAATCGCATCAATTTTGTAACTTGAGAGGAATAGTAATAATTTTAAACGTTTCAGTAGCGCTTTTTTTTTCAGCAAACAAAAAACATTTGGACGGAACAATAGACACAAGTCCAAAATGCAACTTTTACAGGAGAGAAATTTAAAGTTTATTTTTTCCTAAATCGATTTTTTTGTCTATGATCTTTAATGATGCAGATTGTTATTAATTTATGTTTGTAAAACTCTAGTATGTGACCACGATACATTTTAATATTGTAGGTATTTTTGTGACTTGTGACTTTTCTACCGGTGAAAGTTGTATTAGATAAATAGATGGTTTATTGGCAATAAATGAATACAAAAGTAAAGGAAGTAAAATACTCCTCATATGTAAAACAAAGGCATTCACTATAAGGCAACTCTTAATTTTTGCCTTAAACTGATTAAAATTAAGAGCTTTTATTCTAGCTGGCAACAAGTTATAGAATTTTATGGCTAAATACTTTGAATCATTTCTGGATCGCTCAAGTCGGCCAAATTCTGGTATAAGATTATTGTTAAATCTGGTGGGATAATTGTGAAAATCTACATGCGCATTGTAATGGCTAAGATTTTGTTTAATGTGAAACAGACACTGCATAATGTTTACACAAGGTAAAGTTAAAATGTTTAAAGCTCTAAAGGAATTTCTACAGTCTGCTCTATAACAGACCCCAGAGATAATACGAACACACCTTCTTTGTTGTGCAAACACTTTATCAATATGACAAGAGTAACGCCGGAAGAGAATAGCATATGTCAGATGAGAATGAAAATTACTATGATGCTGTTACTAAGCTGTTAAAATAGTTTCCCTGGAAGTCACTTGTACAAGGTTCCTGAAGAGGAAAAGTTGTCCGGAAAGATTTTTCGATAAATTAACTATATATAGAAAGTGTTATTTCTTAGAGTAAAATTAACACTTTGTGATTTTGAGTTGTTTAAAGAGAGACGGTTAGTTAAAAACCAATTGAAGTTTTTTTCAGACTTTTGGTAATCAAGGGTGTCGTATTCAGAAGTGTAATAGCTTGTATAGAAAGTAGTGTCATCAGTAAATAAAACAGTGTTAACTGTTTCATTTTGAGAGTACACTAGATCATTAATATAGATAAGAAATAATACTGGATCTAAAACCAAACCTTAATGGACACCAAACAACAGATTGTTTTTAAGAATCATACTGGTTGAAGTGAACATACTGATCACGATTTGATAGATATGAATATAACTAGGTATATTGTATAGCTTGGTAATAAAATACTAATTCAAGAAATACACATTCATTAAAAACCATTTAGAAGAAAAACATTATAAAAATTTGAAATTTGTAGGTACTTACATATAATTGAAATAAGTATATAAACTAAATTACAATATAAAAATAAAACACACATGCACACGTCACTAAAGTTCATCTGTTTCATCTTGTAGATCAGGGTCTTCATCTGCAATATTGTCACATGTCAATATATCATTATAAAATTGGAAGAAAGAATTCAACGTCAATTTAATGACACTATAGCTGATCCCCTACCGTTAAGAAGGTTAATGGAATCTTTTCTTCTTGTGAGTTTTGTTTAATTACTAACTGTTTTATACCAGCATCAATTACTACTTCATAATTTTCAAATCAAAATATTCCGAAAATGGTAGACAGTATCGAGTTTTACCAAGAGTATGTTTTTCGTGTAAAATTGAATGATGTTTAAGTTTACTTGAAATTTTGATTAATAATTAAACTTTAAAAAAAGTTATATTGACTAATACTTAGTACGATCCGTGTAACTAGCGCCCTCTATGAGAATTAGATATAAAAACAGATTCATGGGATGTATCAGCTTCCAAAACATATTCGTATAAAATTTCATTACAATGTTGCCAGTAGTTTCGGCAAAATCGTAAAAAATGCGTACAATTTTTTTTCTTCAACGCCCTTTATCTTGAAAACAGATGGCGTTACAAAAGTTTTTTTCTTAAGCAAACCCCAATTTGCTTTTCAGTTTTTTACCTACCCTAGAGACAAGGTTACCTTTTTTGAAACACCCTGTATATCTCTAAAATATCTAACCGTTCAAAATGTGTTTTCCCTTTTGTATAGTGTATTTTTATGTATGAGAGAGTAATAAAACAATAAATTATGTATGCAAATCCCTAAACTGTTGATACGGGTGACTCAATGAAAAACAGATATTTGTCAACAAGTTTACAGAAGTATATAGGAAAACAATTTTAAATTGAGTATGACCACCAGGTATAAAGGTTGGAGCAGAATAGAATACAATAGTTTGTGAGGGTTACTAATCCTTAAATAAGGTTGCCAGTGTCGGAGTGATGGAGGTCAACAGGTACTAATGAATTTGCAAGAAATGTAAGATGTTTATTTTATTGGTTATATATAACCAATAAAAGTTTAATAAGTACCTACCTATTTGCAAAATAAAGTTTCATTCTTTAGATAAAATAAAACGTTTTATTTTATCTGAAATGAGTGCATTCCACGAAGTAAGGGTGTCAACAATCAAACATTTAATTCTTTAATTCCAGGAATCTACGACAGTAATTGACTAGATAATTACCTTCTAAACTTATTCCACAGAAAATGTGATAGTGGGTTTTTCCATTTTGTAGGAAGGTCCAAGTGGCGTATTCAAAATTCTTAACAGTTCACTAAAAGTAGGTACTTCAGTTGCAAGGTGCAGTTTATTGTGTATACTAGTGTTATGGAAAATTTGGAAATGCCGTGTAAACGCCGAAAAATTGGTCCTTTAACAGTTAATGAAAAAACATTAATATTTAATTGTTTTAAATCATTTACAGACAAACGTTTATGTAAAAGTGTTGATGAGACCGTTGAGTTAGTTAGCAGTACACTTGGTGTTGGGAAATCTACGATTTACAGAGTTATTAAAGAAGAGAAATGTGGTAGTTTTCAAATGCCACGTAATGCTAGAGGGAAACCAAAATTTCAAATAGAATATCATTTTAAAGAAGGACTTCGACGGAAAATGCATGAATTCTTCTTTAGACAAGAATTTCCAACATTGGATAAAGTTCTTGTCTCAGTTCGAGATGATAAGGATTACCCAGAAATGAGTCGAAGTACGTTATGGAAACTTTTAAAAGAAATAGGCTTCCGCTGGAAAAAGAATCCCAGAAAGTCTATTTTATTAGAAAGAAGCGATATTGTCATATGGAGAAGACATTTTCTAAGAACCATATAGGAAATGAGAAACCAAAAAAGAAAAATATTTTATCTTGATGAAACATGGATCAACGAGGGTCATACACCAAATAAATTTTGGCAGGATGAAACTGTTACAAGTCAAAGGCACGCTTTTGTAAATAACTTATCTACTGGTTTAAACCCACCATCAGGAAAGGGACGCAGGCTGATAATAGTACACATTGGCAGTTCAGACGGTTTTGTTGAAGGTACTTTATTAACTTTTGAATCAACTCGTACCGGTGACTACCATGAAGACATGAACGCTGATGTCTTTCAAGAATGGTTCGCACAAATGATAGATCTTCTTCCTAAGAACTGTGTAATAGTAATGGATAATGCAAGTTATCACTCCAGACTTATAGAAGGACTGCCCACAACCAAGTGGTTAAAAAAAGACTTGCAGAATTGGCTGAGTTCAATATTACGTACCATCCCAGATCTATAAGAAAGGAACTTTATTCGTTGTGTGCCCTTCATAAAGAAAAATTTAAAAAATACAAAATTGATGAAATTGCCAAAAATCGTGGAATGACAGTACTTAGATCACCATCATATCATTGTGAATTAAACCCGATTGAACTGGTATGGGCACAGATAAAGAGTGAAGTTTCAAGAAAAAATACCACTTTTAAAATTCATGATGTTAAACAGTTGTTTTTGGAGGCCGTAAATAATGTTAAACCTGAAAACTGGGAAAAGGCAGTAAATCACACTATTAAAGAAGAGGAAAAAATGTGGAAGCTGGACAATATTACTGATAAAATGATCGAGCCAGTTATTATAAATCTTGCTTCTAAAAGTTCATCTTCTGAATCTGATTTGGATTTGTAACAAGTAGCTGTAAGTTTTATATTAATATTTTTATTCATCTATTTAACATACCTTAGACGGTTTTAAAAATTCTTTTTCTCTTTTGTAATTTTTAAAAATTAAAAAAAATGTGAATTTTTTAAAACCCTTTTTATTGTAGGCCAGTCAGTTCTAATATAGTGTGTGATAAAAGAGGTCACTTTTGTTTACATACACATAACACTTTATAACACTGAAATAATTCATTTATTTTTTACAATTATTCAAAGTAATTTTTCAATTAATCTTGAGCACGCCCATGGAGTGGTCAGAGATACCAGTTAAAATTATGCTAATTACTCTCTCGTTCATAAAAATAAACTATAGAAATGCGCTATAGACGAAAACATCACAACAATTAATAAAAAGCATACATATATTTACCTTTTACTAAATTGATTAAATACTTTTTCGTCACATGTAATTCTTGCGATGCCACTTACCTGAAAAAAAAACAAACGAATCTATAAATATCGTTCTGCATGTGGCCTATTTTCATAGTGTTTATGAGTAAATTAAAAAGTTATAAATTGCTGTTTACAGTTTCAGTTCGTATTCAAAACAAGCTGAAAAAAGATTTTTCAAACCAAAGAATATTTTCTCAGCTTTGTATTTGATTCGTAAAATTGTAGTCGTGATGAAACAAAGCCCGCACGAGAAATATACAGTTTTTGTATTTCAATCACTTGCAAACAGTTTCTAGAGTCAATAGACGTGCTTATTTTTTAGTTTCTTTAAAGTATGTCTAAGAATTGATGATGTAAGTTTTGATATAAATCAATTCGTACTGTACGTTAAATCCCTAACTAGCCTAATTATTGACATTTTATTTTCAGACACAAATATGGACACGGAAACTGTCCATAACTAAAACCATTGACTCTCAATAAGTTATTAGATTGATGATATTGATCATCTCAAAGAGTCTTTATTAGTTGATGAATGGTATTGTTGTCTGCCCTCGATTTGATAAATGTGATACCGACGAAGATACCAGGAAGGAAATGAACTTCCAGGTAGTCAATTAGGAGTACAAGCTGAAGATGTTTTTGATAGTGCACCGTTGGAGGACGAAGGGCAGAATACAATTATTATTTGATTATGTTTTTTACGATTCCTGAAAGTACCCTTAGAATGTGCTACTTTGCACTATTCCATAGCCGTTAACAGTACGGAATAATTTATTGTTCTCACGCAGCAAATTTTTAAACTACAAAAAAGGGTATTGAGGATACTTGCAAGAGCAGAGTACCTATAGGTATGGATTTAGGTATTATGCCACTACCTTTGATCTTTGCTCTAACTTGCATGATCACGATACAAGATCTGGAGATGCTATCAGAGCACAACGTTTTAGGTTGACAAAGAGCATAAAAAATTCGACTGATGTAAGTTTGTATAATTTTGTGCCACATGAAATAAAAAATCCTACTTTTTAAAACATTGTTTCCATTCAAAAACAGAGTACCTTAGTACAGATTTTACTCAATAGTACAAGTTTGGTTACGTTTTTTGCCTATTATGGTAATATTTCATGTTTTTATATTTTTATTTAGTGTGTTTATCGTTTCTTAAATGTTTAATATTAAATATCTGTTTGTAACGTTTAAATTCGCAAAAAAAATTATATGTATGTTTGTAAATTGTCACTGTTAGTTTGAATTATCAAAAACAAAACTCTTTTTGTATATTGATCAAATAAATTATATTCTATTCTATTCATCTCTAACTACTGTCGATCTTATACTATTTCAGGATAACCACTGGTTATCTCTTAACCCCAAGGTAACTTTACTGTGCAAAATTGGCCGTTAAGAGGACGGGCTCCAATATAGAGAAACCTTTTACGTTTACATAAAAATATATAAATATATTTATTTAAGAATTTAAGTATAAATAGAATATACATTTAACCCCCCTCTGTGGCTCAGTGGTAAGAGCGCCTACCTTTAAACCTAAAGGTCGTGAGTTCGAATCCCATCTGGGTAGAGAAATTTTTGTTTATTAAAAAATTAATGAATGAAAATAATTTCTATCCATGTGCGATCGGTACTCACCGGAGGGACCGCAGACGTTCGGATACAATTAGCGTCTCTTAGCATAGACAATGACGTCGACTTTGCTAAGTATCAAGACAATTACTCTACACATACACACGCACTACACTGGGTACCTGACTGTACCATGCCAATGATCATAGTTGTCGAGGCATTAACTCAATAAAAAAAAAAAGAATATACATTTATATATTATAATATACAGTGCTTTTAGATAAAACTATCCACCTTAAATAACTTTTGAACCTCTAATTTTTTGGAAAAACGCAAAAACACTTTAATTAATATCTGAAGGGGGAGGCATAATATCATATTTAAGGTTTCAGGAAAATGCACCCTCTCACCCCCTGTATCAACCCTTAATTTTTTTTAAATTACTTGCCCCTTTGTTTATTTTATATTTGGATTCTCCTTTTTGTACTGATTTCAGAAATGTATAATACATGATACTTGAAGTGATTAGTTTATGAGAAAAGTAAATACAAAAGCAAGAAAATTGGATTGAAAAAAAAATTATTTTTTAACAATTTTATTACACACATTTAGAAGAAACATTTCACTACTAAAAATTTTTACAATAATTGTTCAAAATGACTGCCTTTCACTTTCATACAATAGTACAATGTATTTTGAAATTCTTCTCTGACATTGCTTGACAGGTCTGCATTTAATTGTCGACATTCATCCTCTATTCTTTGTTGTAAATCATCTAGATATTCTGGTTGAGTACCATAATTTT
Organism: Diabrotica balteata; assembly: GCA_918026665.1. Classification (NCBI taxonomy): domain Eukaryota; kingdom Metazoa; phylum Arthropoda; class Insecta; order Coleoptera; family Chrysomelidae; genus Diabrotica; species Diabrotica balteata. Next base: position 4,026,473 of record OU898284.1, read on the forward strand.
TGTTTTTAAATACTCCCATAAGAAGAAGTCTAGGGGTGTCCAATCCGGTGACCTAGGTGGCCAATGTATCATCTGTCGTCTTTTACCTATCCAAGGACCGGGAAACATTTCGTTTAAAAATTATCGCACAGGTAAAGCAAAGTGTGGAGAAGCTCCATCATGTTGAAATACAACCAAATCATCGGAAAGGTTATCATCATTTGCTACTATTGTTCTAACGATCAACCACTTGCCTATATAATTCAAGATACGATGCACCATTTAAGTTTCCAGTGATAAAGAAGGGTCCGATAATGTGATTACGTAGGATACCACACCATACGTTTAGCCTTTGAGGATGCTGTGTGTGAAATTCGCGTACAATATGTGGATCACTCTCAGACCAGTATCGGCAATTATAACTGTTCACCAAACCGTTTAATGAGAATTAGCATTCATCCGAGAAGCAAATATTGTTTAACAATTGTGGATTGTTAATGATGCATTTTATCATTAATTCGCAACATTTGGGACGACGATCAAAATCTTCTTCATTTAACTCTTGTACTAATTTAATTTTATATGGATAAAACTTAAATTTATGGAGGACTCGGAAGGCTGTAGAAGATGAAACACCGATTGCTCTGCTTATTGTTGACAGTGATTGTGATTGTTAAGAGTCTAAGTTAACTTGCCCTAAAACAGCTACTTGGATTGCTTTTTTATTTACAAGTTCCTGTCGGTTATGTTTTTTATTACAAACTGACCCTCTTGCTCTAATTTTTCTGAATCAGTTTAATCACACACTTATGAGTTGCATGTCTATTGTAGTGTGTTTCATTAAAAATTGTAGCAGCAGCTCTTGCACAATTATTATTTTTGTAGTATAAACCTACAATTTCGATTCTTTCTTGCAAAGTGTACATCATTTCAGCGATCAAATTGCACACGTATCTAAACAAGCTGTTACTTACAAGTTATAACAAATTGTCGCTATTAACCGATTAAAACAAATGTAAAAATGATATCGAAAACCTTTGGTAAAACTTGAATAAAAAGTGAATTTTTTTGTTTCTTGGTTTTTAAAGGTACTACAAATAGTACGGTTAAATATTTAAAGAGTTTAAATTATGCCACAACCTATTTTGTTAGAGTCAATTAAGGTGAGGGAGATACTGTCTTGTTAACAGGAAAATTGTCTATCTGATAAACTAATCACTTCAAGCCAGAGGTATTATACATTTTTGAAATCAGAACAAAAAGGAGAATCCAAATATAAAACAAAAAAAGGGGGAAGTCATTTAAAAAAAAAGGGCTGATACAAGGGGTGAGAGGGTGCATTTTCCAGCAACCTTTAATATGATATTATGTCTCCCCTTTCAGATATTAATTGACGTGTTTTTGCTTTTTTCAAAAAAATTAGAGGTTCAAAAATTATTTAAGGTGGATAGTTTTATCTGAAAAGCACTGTATATTTTAACTGGAGATTGCCATTGGTGAATTCATCTTCGTTACAATTTAAAATCTCTCCCTATATTTCAACCCTGCTTAGCCCCTTGTACATCATAACTCCACCAAGTGAGAGATTTGTTTATGTTGTGTTTAAGGATTAACTCAACTACCCCTGCGTTTTTGTTCGGTTTATAAACAGTAATTATTTCTAGCTCAGTAACTTCTCCGTTTAGCTCATTGAGTCTAATTTTACTGAGGGATGGAAATAGGAACACGATACTACTCGCATATTCTAGTTACTTTGGTAAATGCTATATTAGGGTTGACGTCGACGTTTTTTAATATGACATCAATATTGTCCGTTTGATTTTATATTTTTAGTTCATAATAAATTTACATCAACGAACTCTTTTATGGACCTTACGAATATTGATCCTGGAAATTTTAAAATAAATAAACATATCTGTACCATAGAGGTAAAGGTCAACACAAAATGGGACCAGTCAATAGAAATAAGATCACGAATTATAAAAGCGCGAAACGCGTTCAACAATATGAAAAAGTGGTTCATAAGCAAAATCTCAATGGAACTAAAATTAAGACTGGTCAAGTGTTATGTCTTCCCGGTCTTGTTCTACGGAGCAGAGGCATGGACCACAACGGAAGCCACCCTGAAGAAACTAGAATCCTTTGATCTGTGAATATATCGCCGTATTCTTCGAATATCCTGAAAAGACCACATCACTAACGTGGAAGTAATGCAGAGAATAGGCAAAAGCAAAGAAATAATCTTCACCGTAAAGAAACGGAAGCTTGAGTACTTCGGAGATGTCATGAGGCATACTAAGTACCGGCTGCTACAGTTAATAGTCCAAAGAAGAATCGACAGTAGGAGGGGACCAAGAAGAAGACGACACTCATGGATGCATAACCTGCGACAATGGTTCGGACTAATATTGGCCGAACTGTTTAGAGGTGCCGTAAACAAAGTCAAAATAGCCTTGTTAATAGCCAACGTCTGAAACGGATAGGGCAAAGGAAGAAGAAGAAGAGGTAAAGGGTAGTATATTCACCTAGTGATGTTTTGAGATAATGGGAAAATAAGATGAGTTCCAGAAAATGATTGCAATCATTCTTAACCTGAAGACATATGAAATTATGTATTTATATAATTGTAACGTTTTATATTAGTTAATTATTATTGTCCTACTGTGATAAAAAATTTGTTTATATGTATATTCGATAATAATGGGACTTAAGGTCTTTTGCCTCGGCATGTACCAGCAGGTAAAACAGTGTACAAAATAGTAAATGCTTGCGTAAACTCAAACAAAAACACAAAAAATGAGAAAAAAAAAACATTTATTTATCACCGCTATCATCAACATTTTTTTTGGTAACAACTAAATTTCTATAGAACTCATAAAACTCGCTGGAAATTCATTCTAAAAGAATTATTAAGTGATCCTTTTCCTTCTACATGTGACTCCTTTCGGTTTTTGATATCGTAGTGGTAACTGATCTGGAAGATCGGTCGCAGTTGCTGTTCTTCTAGAGACATGCAATTCTTTTGGGTCTTTTTTTTATAGCCCCTTTTCTATTCGAATTGTCGAATAAAGGCCTCTCCCATTTCTCGCCATGCATCCCTGTTGCGTGCTAGGCGTTTCCACATTGGTCCTGCGACTCTTTTGATATCGTCGTCCAGCGCATTTGAGGTCTTCCTCTTGGTCTCTTCGCATCGTACGGTCGCCAGTTTCCGACTTCTTTGTTTTATCTACCATCTTCGAGACGTTCGTTGTGTCCAGCCCATTTCCATTTCAATTTAGCTGCTTGTTTCGCGGCGTCCTTTATTTTTGTTCTGTTCCGGATTGCTTCCTTCGTTTGCCGATCTATTAGTGAGATACCAAGCATCTGACGTTCCACGGCTTGCTGAGTTTTTCGAATCTTGTTCATGTCCTTTTTGTGAATGTCCAGGTTTGAGCTCCGTAAGTGAGAACAGGAAGGATACAAGAATCGAACACTTTGGTTCGAAGGTTTTGGGGTATCTTTTTGTCTTTCAGTATGTACGAGAGTTTTCCAAATGCGGCCCATTCCATTTACGGGTAGCGGGTAGGAACTCCTTTGGAGTCCCTTGGATTATATTGGATAGTCCTATCAGGGAAAGTGAATCAATCCCTACCTCCGCAGATTCCAGAAGCTTCTTGACCCGGGAAGCTAGCACCTGCTAAGGGTCCCTTGTCCAGGGTTACGGATGAAGTCCAGAACGGCATCCAAGGCGACGAAGAATAATTTCGATACGGCGAAGATGGCGGAGCTGGCAACCCTTGATTTTAGGGATAGTATAAGATCACAAACTGTAGCGTCTGATCCAGAGTGGACGGCTACGAACAGCGTCTGATCCAGAATGGACGGCTGAATACACACTCACCAACACGTCTGGCCAGCGCGGTGTTTTTAAGGCCAATAACCTCCCCAAAATTGGCTGTCTCTTCTTCACGCGCAGATTGTAAATAAACATAATTATTTATAAAAAAATTATTATATAAAGTAAACACATTCATTTCTTTCTTAATATCATCAATATTTATTTTCCGTATTAAATATTATTTGTTTTTTTTTTCATAACGATAATTGTCCTTAAGTTTATGATTGTCATGATTGATGGATGTAATTGTATGGATATTATAATTTTATGATAGATATTAAACACATAAATTGTTTTATATTCTATTTATATATACTTTTTTTGAAAATTGGAAAAATATTTCGAGTCATCAATATCATGTTAATCCTAATGCACTCTATTCACAATATATTTAAAAGCATGCGTAGGAAAGGGTATTTATTAATATTTATATCCGTCGCTGCAAGTATAATTTTAGCTGTTTGCTCAGCAGGAGAATCTTTTCAGCTGACACTGAACCTGTGCAATAAGCTTCTGTTTTTGACCTTACGATTCGGTGAAAGGTAAAAATAATCTCGTGCTATATATAGCGCACTTGTTTGCTTTTAGTTTGTAGTCTGCCTTATAGACAAATATCTGGATATCAGAAATATTATTTAGTTTCTAGTGCAAAAAAAGATTCACTTTTAGGATAGAATTGTACGTAAGTGATTTACGAAAATTATACAAAATAATCTAATATTTAATTGGTGAAATTAGAGTTTAGTGTAGATAAATGTTTTTAGTTCTCCGTCATTTTTTCTTTGAGGCTTTTACTGATACAATTGGAGATTTTCTTTATATTTGTAAAACAGTACTTATTTTTTTAAGGTCAGGAAACTAACCATTTTCTCATGATACTTGTTGATATAGGTATCTAACAACTGTCTTTGATAAATTTGTTCAACAATCATAACCTGTAATATGTCTAATACATTATCTGTAATATAAAATATCCAACAAAGTAACTGTGCAAAGGAAATTGACTTGTATAAATTTATTTATTTATTTATTTTATTTAATTAATGGCTTTGGATAACTTGATCCATTCAGCTACGATAATGTATTTGACTGCTTGAATTTGTTAATGATGTATTGACCTATTGCATTTGTTAACAAAAGAGTACTTCGCATTTTTTTTTGAACCTATTCTCTATCCTTTCATTGTTGCATATAGGTCTCCCCCAGTTCTCTCCATCTTTCCCTATCTTGAGCTGTTCTCTGCCATGTGGGACCTCATTTTTTCCTGATGTCATCTTTCCACCTCATCTGTGGTCTGCTTCTTGATCTCTTTGCATTGTATGGACGCCACTTTCCGATGGCATTGTTCCATCGTCCGTCTTGGAGACGTTCATTGTGTCCAGCCCATTTCCATTTCAGTTTTGCTGCTTCTTCTATCGCGTCTACTGTCTTTGTTCTGGTTCTGATCCACTGGTTACGTTTTCTATCTTTAAGTGATACATCCAACATTTGTCTCTCTCGCTCTTTGTGCCTTCCTTATTCTATCCAAATTGGCCTGTGTAAATGTCCATGTCTGTGCTCCGTAGGTGAGCACCGGTATTATACAGGAGTTATATACCTTGCTTCGTAAGTATAGAGGGATTGTTTGATTTTTTAGAACGTAAGAAAGTTTGCCGAACGCTACCCATTCCATTCTTACTCGTCTCGATATTTCGACTGTTTTATTTTCTCTGTTAGCTCTGATTGCTTGTCCTTGATAGATATAATCATTTACCTGTTCTATTTTTTCTATTTGTATTTTTATTGCCTCTTGGTCTTCCGTGTTTGCCATTACTTTTGTTTTGTTGAAGTTAATTTTTAGGCCTTAGGCTTAGGTACTTCGCATAGAGCTAAATTAAAAATATGATGTAAACGTTAGTATCACAAGAATCACTAGATTGACAAGAAACCATACTTTTATTCGTTCCATTCAAGGCCCTAACCAACTTAAAGTGAATATTTGGAACCAACAAGGAATTACATAATATAGGGATACTTTTCACGCTAAGGTGCCTTTCATAGCGACTTTATTACCACACAAGCCAGGCAACGGCTGGGAGGTAAATATATAACACAAGAATAGACAGAGGGAACAAAGCTAGATTTATACATTCACATTACACCTTCTATCCTAAATTTTTCTTTTAGTCTTTTTTAAATATTCCCAAAAAATTTGACTAAGCCTAATATTATCGGATTTGCGGTCCATATGTATGAAATAAATTCATTTTTAGCGTTATTATGTACTATGTAAAAAAAACATCCAACAGGTCGATTTTTATTCCTAAATTGACAATTTACAGTATGAAAATAATATACCCCTTCAGCAACCCCTTTGAATTATAAGCACCCCCTCGAAAGTTTTAAATAACAAAGGAGGGCCTGTCATTTTCACTACCTTTTTTTTGGGTAGTTCAGTAAATTTTTAGAGAAGGAATACCACTTCTCGCTGTCTTTATGTAAGGACTTCTGACAGGGTCGTCTTTGAGGAAAGACGCTTGCTAATATTAGTCTCTGCGAATTTTTTCTTTAAGTGTGTATACACATATAGTGGAGTTTCTTAATTTAATTCCCTGTTAGATTAAATATGGTCATAAAGTACCTAATTATTAGTTATTTAATTTATATTCAGATAGAATATTTAAAGAAGCGCTGCATAATTTGGAATTGGGCGTGAAAGTTAATGGAATTCTGATAAATACAATCAGATATGCAGACGATACAGTTATTTTAAGTAATGACATAAATGTATTACAATGCCTTTTAAATGCCATTGATACAGTGGAAAGAGAGTTTGGCCTAAACATAAACTGTGCAAAAACAAAACACATGGTGTTTAGCCGTTTAGCACATCAAGATACACGATTGTATGTTGATGGTCATATAATTCAAAGAATGATAACATGTAGAATCGAGATAGCCCGCACGACATTTTTAAAAATGAGGTCATTCTTCTGTAATGATAACTTGCAACTTCAACTTCGAAAGCGTGTCGAAGCATGAACATTAAAAATATCCACCATTAATCGTCTGGAGGCCTTTGAAATGTGGCTGCACAGACGTATACTAAAAATTCCATGGACGGCTATGCTGACAAATGTGGCAGTATTTGAGAGAGCAAATGCTGCTCGCGAGCTGCTTGATAATATCAAATGTAGAAATATGGCCTATTTTGGACACGTAGTAAGGGGAGACCGATATAATATTCTTCAACTTATTATGATGGGTAAAATCGAAGGACGCAGAGGAATTGGTAGAAAGCAGGCCTCTTGGTTGAAAAATATCAGAGAGTGGACAGGAATAAAGAAAGCTGAGCAACTATTTAGAATAGCTCGAGACAGAGACAGTTTCGCCATGTTAATCGCCAACGTCAAGGGGATTTGATAGGGCACGTTAAGAAGAAGAGTAATCTTTTTATATTCTTTGAATTTAACTTTAATTAACTTTGTGTTATTTGTTACTAATTTTTTTATTTACTGTATCCGTTATCTCGAGATAAGCCCATAAACAGTAACGAGAGCTTTCTTCACTCTGTTTTAGTAGAATATTTCGAAAAACTAGTTTCGAACCCACGACTCGCTCTCCACCAACCATCTGGCTGCCGTCCGTAGTGTCTCCATTGGTGCACTTTCTAGCACCATCCAAAAAAGGTTTCCGAGGTTATAATGTCACTAAAATAAAGACTATACGATCAGCATGACATGCATTCTTCCTGCTGTATCGTATCTTTTGCGCCTGTCAGTATTATCATCTGTGCTCTGGGGTACTTCAAATTAAAAAAAAACATAAATTTTTGTTAATTAGAAGGAGAGATAATGCAACTTTTATAAATTTCAATTTATGAATTTAAATTTTGAAATAGTGAAATCGAGAAGTGAAAAAGGCTAACTTGGGTTCTAAGGGTTGAAGGACATTATAAATTTTTTAAAGTCTTTGTTGAACATGTAAAAATTGTAATTTACTTTCTATATGTTAATGCGTTTTCGAGTTATTTTAAATGTTGATAATTTTAAAACTACAGTATTTTTGTAAAATTAGTTTACAATATTTAACATACATTTTTTAATCGTCACCGTCATTTTTTTTTAAAATGGAACACCCCCATTTTGTCTCTATTTTCAGATTACACTAGCTGAGCTGATTCCAAAAATGTATCACATGTTGATTCAAATTGGTACAGGGTGGACAAAAATACAATAGTTTTGTGTGTGTTAATAAAGTAACGAGCTAGTTAAATTCACAATATTATCAAAAATACTTATTGTCTAGCGGACAGAATATGATGAAATACATGACTTTATAAATGTTCGAACTGCAACCCTTGCTGTATTTTACAGTAACCCAAACGTTGTACAAATTCTTGTTGAACCTTGTTTATTGTCTTGAGAAATATTGTTTATTGCTGTCCGAATTCTCTGTTGTAATTCTTGAATATTTGCTGGTGTCATTTGATACACAACATTATTTAGATGGTCCCATATAAAATAATCCAAAGGACTGAAATCTGGTGACCTCGCTGGCCATTCAATAGGTCCACGTCTACCAATCCACCTGTTCGGAAAAAATTCATCTAGGTACCTTCTAACATCTACAGCATAATGTGGAGGTGCACCATCCTATTGCAACCATTAACTTTCATTAAAACGTCCAGGATGCTGGTAAACAAACTACGAAAATAGGTACGAGATACACCCTTACAAACTCAAGGTACGTTGCTCCGTTTAAATTACCTTCAATAAAGTAGGGTCCGATGATTCGATTTCTTACAATTGCAGCCCATACATTTACCTTTTGCGAGTATTGTGTATAATGCTCACTCATCCAGTGGGGGTTTTCTTTTGCCCAGTATCTACAATTCTGACGGTTAACCTCGCCATTTAACGTGAAAGTGGCATCATCAGAGAAAACAATGTTTTGTACCAAGAGAGGGTCTCGGTGGTAGTTATCCATCATTGCTTCGCAAAATTGCATTCTTTTTTATCTGGATCATCTTTGTTTAATTCCTGCACAAGTTTGATTTTATGAGGATGCTATTTTTCAACTTTTAATAGTTTGTGTAGCGTTGTTTTACTAACACCGATATCGCGACTAACTTTACGCACAGAAGTGTGCGCATCTTCTTTAAAACTAAGTAAAACATCTAATGCTGTATCAGCATTTGCAGAGGGACGAACTAATTTCCGTGCATTTTCAACCGTACCAGTTTCTCGAAATTTCTGTTCAATCTTACTGTTGAACGCGTTATAGGTCTTTCTGGATATTTATCATAGTTTATCATATTTATCAAAGTTTATGGTTACAACAGAATTGTGCACCTCCACATTATGCTGTAGGTAGATGTTAGAAGGTAGAAGGTAGACGTGGACCTGTTGAATGGCCAGCGATGTCACCAGATTTCAATCCTTTGGATTATTTTATGTGGTGCCATCTGAAGAATATTGTGTATCAAACGAAACCAGCAAATATTTAAGAATTACAACTGTTTGGCTAAAAAAGAATTTGTTCCATACTTTACGGACACAGTGTATATGTTATATCGTCCCCTTTATCACGAGAAATTTAAGTTTTTTGTCAATTTTTGAAAAAGTAGAAAAAAGTTCAAAAATCTACTTCTGAAGTTATTTTTGCAGTAATTGGGCAACAAGTTAACAAAAATATGTTTTTAAAATCCCATTTTAAAAAATTTTCTATGCGTTTTCCATAAAATTGTATCATTATTTTATATATTTTATTGTTCTATTTATAATGATATCAAGATATTACATGGTGCATATAAGAGGTCTTCCAATAAGAATGTCCTGATGTTTTTTTAAACGAAAACGGTGAAAATTGCTGTAAATAAAAAAAATTATTGCAAAATATAATAGATAACAATTATGTTCCGAATAACACATCATTTAAATGTACATCGCAACTACGTTTGCAGGAGCGAATCCGATGAATCCAATTTTCGGTCCCTTTATGCAAAATATCCGCATTAATCTCATGAACAGTGTGCTCTATGTTCCTTTTTAAGCCTTCAATAGATTGTGGTTTGTTCACATAGACCAATGACTTAACATAGCCCCATAAAAAAAATCCAACGGTGTTAAATCACAGCTTCTTGCAGGCCAAGCATATGGTCGAAGTTGCTGAACTCTCCTGGGATCTCTGGCATCAAGAGAAATCAATGTTTCCGGGAACTTTTGCTTCAATAAATCAATGGCTGGGCAGTAGTGTGATATGTGGCATCGTCCTGTTAAAAAAATAAGCTATCCAAATCCATATTATCCAACTGAGGCCACAAAAAATTTGTTATCATCGTTCGATACCTTTCACCGTTGACTGTTATACCATGTTCGAAAAAATAAGATCCGATGATCCCACCATGCCATAAACCACACCAGATAGTGACTTTTTCTGGATACAAAGGCTTCTCAAGAATCTCAGGTAGATTATTTTCACCCCAAAAACGACAATTCATATTATTCACAAAGCCGTTTAACCAAAATTGAGCTTCATCGAAAAAGATTATTTAAAAAAAATCGCCATTATTTTCGAGTTTGTCTAGAGCCCAATCAGCGAACAAACGACACTTATGATGGTCAAGTAGCTTCAGTTTTTGAGTCAGAACAATCTTGTAAGCTGGTAAGTCCAAGTTCACGAGAACGACGATTTACGGACACATTTTCATTCTCCGCTACACTGGCTCTTATAGCAGCAATATTGTCCAAGTGCAAGTTCTTGCATTTCGGCGTCTAGTTGGTGGTTTCGTATCGTGCAGAGTAAATTCACGTTCAAACTTTTCCACGATTCGACGAATTACACGAACATCAGGACGATGATTTGGTCCATAACTTTCACGTAATACACGATAGGTATATACAAAAGAACGATTATTAGTAATATAAATGGTATGAACTTTTGAAGTAAGTATCTTTTTCTTCTTCTTCAGATTCAAATTTACTAATGGATGTTAGCAATCACATTTTCCATTAATTCTCTATTTCTTGCAATATGTAACAGATATTGTATGTCGTTAATCCCTGTCTATTGCCTTATGTTTCGGAGGCAGGACATTTTCTTGCGTCCCATTCCTCTCTTGCCATCAATTTTACCCTCGATTATAAGTTGGAGGAACTGGTATTTTTCATTTCGCAAATGTGACGTTTTGCGATACGCCGTTTTCCTTTTCTTGACGGTTTTAAAAAGTTGGCGTTCTTGGTTTATTCTTTTAAGGACATCTATATTTGTGATTTTCGCTGTCCATGGTATTTTTAGGATACGGCGATAAAGCTACATTTCGAAAGCTTCTAATCTGTTTATATCCCTCGTTTTAAGTGTCCAGCCCTCTACGCCATATAGCAGCACTGACCATACGTAGCCCTTAGTAAACCTTAGTCTCAGTTAAAGATGGAACTCTGAACAAGTCAGTACCTTCTTGAATTTTACGAAAGCTTGTCGAGCTTGCTGAATGCTACATTTTACTTCCCTGTCCGATGCCCAGTCTTCAAAAAGCCACGATCCCAGGTATTTAAATTTACTCACTCTTTCAATGGACTTAGTATTCAGTATTATGTTGAAGTTTTCAAGTGCATCCAAGTTTCTGGAGATGATCATGAATTTGGTCTTTTTGATATTAATCTCTAATCCCATTCGCTTACTGTATTCTCCGATTATAGTGACAAGTTGTTGAAGATCGACTATGTTGTCACAAATTAAGACCCATTACCAGCATATCGTATGTTGTTGATCAATACTCCATTCACCTTGATTCCTATCTCTGCATTCTCCAAAGACTCTTGAAATATGGCTTCCGAATAAATGTTAAATAAAAGAGGAGTAAGCACACATCCCTGTCGAACGCCCCTTCTTATATGTATGGGTTTGGATATAGAATTGTCTATTTTTAACTGTGCCGTTTGATGCCAGTACAAGTTTTCAATGCATCTTATGTCTTTTTGGTCTATATCAACTTTCTTGAGAATCTGCATTAACTTGTGGTGTTGGACACGATCAAACGCTTTTTGGTAATCTAGAAAGCACAGGAACACATCCTTCCTCTGATCGTAACAATTTTGGACCAGCACATGTGTTGCTACTATTGCTTCTCGTGTTCCTAAACCTTGCTTAAACCCGAACTGGGAATTACTGATGTCCCATTCACCTTTTTTGTATAATCTTTGATGTAGTATTTTTAAGAATATCTTTAAAGTGTGACTCATCAGGCTAATGAGTCTGTGATCCTCACATCTTTTTGCATTGACTTTCTTGGGCACGGGAATAAAGGTAGAGCGTAACCACTGTTGAGGATAGTAGCCAGTTTCATAAATTAAATTAAATATTTTGTGTAGTGCTGAAATTCCCCTTTCATCTAGTAATTTGAGTATTTCTGACGGGATTTCATCTGGTCCAGGTGCCTTATTGTTTTTTGAATTTATTATTGCCTTTTTAATCTCCTCTTTGGTGATTGAAGGGCCAGTCAGCTGGTCGTCTGTATAAACTTCACTCATTGGTCTTTCGTCATGGAAGAGCTCCTGGATATAATTTTCCCATATATCAATTTTCTCCTTTTCACCCAGCACTATCTGGTTATCCTGATTAACTATGGTAGTTGGTCTTCGTTTTCTGTATATTCCAGCAGTCTCCTTAAGCTTTTTATGTAAATTACGGTCGTCGTGCTGTCGTTGTAAATGTTCTAGATCGATACATTGTTGCTTAAGCCATTCATTTTTTGCTACTCTTATTTTTGCTTTTATTTGCCTGTTAATGTTTTTATACATATTGCTGCCATCTTGGTCATTATTGTGTCTTCGTCGTTCTTTCACTAGTAATAGTATATCTTCTGTCATCCATTTTTGCCTCTTGTTATATCGTTTGTACCCTAAGTTGTTTTTCATGATGCCTGTGACAGCACTTGTAATCGTATTCCATGCTGGTGTTAGATCTTCGGTAATGTTTGTCGTCAAAATTTGAATTTGTACGTTTATTTCATTGCTTATTTCTGCTTGTATCATTGGGTCTTTCAGTTTATCCAGTGTATCAGTGTATCAGTGTATCAGTGTAAGTAAGTATCTAATTAGAGTAAAATTACTTACAGATTTTCTCCAATAAGTTTACTAATGTTTATTTATCGAATAGTATTTTGATTTTATTATTATTCACTATTTAAAGTTCAGAGCTGATTCAGAACAAGAAATAATCGTTTAGATATTTATATTTTTAAGAGAAACTTTGAAAGCATCTAAACACTTTGACAGTAGTTTGTGGTTTTTTTTTCTAATTATCGTTGTCTAATCCAATTTTTATTAAAGATATACTAAGACAAAAACATGATGAAGATGACAAAACTCCAAAATATATAATTTTTAAACAGTCTTAGAGCAAAAGGACATTTCAACCATTATAACTACGTTAACTGATCATTTTTCCACCCTCACAAAACACCACTAAGTTCCAACTTTAGTCAATTTACTGTCCTTACGAATTTGTTATTTTTTTCATATTTCGTGGCAAATATTATTAGCCACCTCTTTAGCAACACCTCGATAATACGTTCTGTGCTGCACGTAACCAGGAAGAGATTCTTAAATATAAATTTAAACCAAAATGCCAACACTCCCATATTAACAAGCTTTAAATAGACGACGAATCTTTCAGTTTTAGTCCAGTATGAGACAGCACTAACGAAATTTCGTTACCACCAAGTTCTCAGGAAATATAGAGTCTTAAGTATTTTAGTGTGAACCATTATTTTTTTATCAAGAAATGTTATGTATGTGGTGGATGCGATTATATTATAAAGTGATAAAAATTAGTTTAACATCTTGACTGCGGTGCTTAAATACTTTTTCCGTCGACCGCCCATTTATGATCAATTTTAACACCCTCAAAATCGTTGATTCTTCTTCTTCAACTTCCACTCCTATCGGAGATTGGAAATCATTCTGGCAATTATAATTTTATTGGTTACTCGCCTGAATAGTTCAATTGAACTGCATCCAAACCACTCACGGAGATTGCGTAGCCACGAGATTTTACGTCTTCCTACGCTTCTTCTACCTTTGATTTTACCCTGCATTATATTCCTTAGTAGTTCGTACTTTTCACCTCTCATGATGTGCCCCAAGTATTCCAATTTCCTGATCTTTATGGAATTTAAAACTTCGCATTGTTTTCCTAGTTGTTCGAGAACTTGTTCGTTTGTTTTGCGATCCATCCATGATATTTTCAAAATGCGTCGGTAACACCACATTTCGAATGCTTCTAGGTTTTTAATGTTGGATTTTTTAAGTGTCCAAGCTTCAACTCCATACAAAAGGGTAGAGAAAATATAACATCGAAGCATTCTTATCCGGAGCGATATATTGATATCGCGATTACAAAAAAGTTTTCTCATTCTATTAAAAGTTGACCGCGCAATTTCAATGCGGCATCTTATTTCTTTTGTCTGATCAGTATCTTCTGTGATCCATGCTCCAAGGTATTTGTACGAAGATATTTGTTCAATTTCTGTATTGTCTAGTACTAGCTTAACTTTGATGTTTTGTGCTTTTGTAAATACCATGAACTTGGTTTTCTTCAAATTGATTTTTAGTCCATAATCGTTGCAATATATATTTAGTTGTTCAGCAAGCTGTTGCAGTTCTTCTAGTGTTCCTGCCAAAAGGACGGTGTCGTCAGCATATCTTATGTTATTAAGTGGCTCACCGTTTATTATAAGGCCCTCACTGATCTCGGCAAGCGCTAATTCTGAGATGGCTTCACTGTATAAATTGAATAACAAGGGTGATAAAATACACCCTTGGCGGACCCCACGGCGAATCTGGATATCCTTGGTCAGTTCGTTTTCAACTTTCACTTTTGCTGTTTGATTCCAATAGAGGTTACAGATGATTCTAATGTCTCTACTGTCTATGTTTTTATTTAATAAAATTTCTTTAAGTCGATTATGTTGCACTCTGTCAAATGCCTTCTCAAAATCAATGAAACAGGCATATACTTCCTGATTAATATCTAAGCATCTCTGCGAAAGAACACTTATTGCAAACAGTGCATCTCGTGTTCCCAGTCCTTTCCTAAATCCCATTTGTGTATTACTTATGCCTTCATCTAATTTCTTATGTATTCTATTGTGAATTACTTTTAAAAACAATTTCAAGACATGACTCATTAAGGCTATGGTGCGATGTTCATTGCACTCCTTTGCATTGGCTTTTTTGGGAAGCAGTATGAATGTTGATTGGAGCCATTCTTTAGGTATTATACCTGTTCTATATATGGTATTGAATAGATCCAAAAGAAGATCAATAGATTCAGTATTCACAATTTTAAGTAATTCGATAGGAACTTCATCAGGCCCGGGAGATTTACCATCTTTAGCTTGTTTCATTGCATATTCAATTTCTTCTCGTATAATGTCAGGCCCAGTATCATCCTTAAATTCTTTTGGTGCTTCTGTTCTCTCTTTGTCTTCAAATAGTTGTGCTATATATTGTGTCCATCTCTGCATTTTTTGGTTTATATCTGTTATAAGTGCACCCCTTTCATCTCTTAGTTGCCTAGTTTGAAGTGTTTTTCTCATTCCTGTTAATTCTCTAATTCTTTTATGCATGTTAAAAAAGTCATATTTTTTCTCAATTTCTTCTAGTTCTTGGCACTGCTCATGTAACATTCTCTCCTTAGCTTCTTTTATTCTCTTTTTTATTAATCGATCAGTTTCATTATATTTAATTGGATTTTTTGTTTTGAATGATTTTCTTTCATTCATTAATAGTAGTATTTCTTCAGTCATCCAATCTTTATGTTTTCTATTCTTTGGTTTTAAGTTTTCATTTGCTGTTTTAATTATTGCTGCTTTTATATTTTCCCATTTCTGATCAATGTTATAGCTACTTTTGTTCAGTTCTTGGGCATTACGTATATTTTCAGTAAGAGTTTTTACAGTTTGTTCCTTTGTTTGTGGTTCCCTTAATCTCTTAATATCAATTCTACTTTGTGTGGGTTTTTTAACCAGTTTTAATTTGGTTCGTAATGTGACTACTATGGGGTTATGGTCTGAACCGATGTCTGCTCCAGGGTAAGTTTTGGCAGACAGTATAGAATTACGAAATCTTTGTCTAATAAGGACAAAGTCAATTTGATTTCGGATTATTCTATTCGTTGTATCACCGGGAGATTTCCATGTATACAACCTTCTTTTTGGTAGCTTAAAAAGTGTATTAGCTATTACAAATTCTTCCGTCTGGCAAAATTGTATCAAACGGTCACCACGTTCATTTCTATTTCCTAGACCATATTCCCCCACATATCCATCCACTCTTCCCTGGCCAACTTTGGCATTGAAGTCGCCCATTACTATTGTAGTGTGATGTTTTTTCATTGATTTTAAGACTTGTTCCAAATCATGGTAAAACAGTTCGATATCGTCGTCATCTTTATCTGCCGTAGGAGCATAAACTTGAATAAAATTTACTATACCTTTTTTAGACTGTAGTTGTATTGATAAGATCCTATCAGAATAAGGAGTAAAACTTATCACAGAGTAATTGACCTTTTTTGCAACTAAGATAGCAACACCGTAACGATGATTGACCTCGTTGTTACCTGAATAATACATGGTTCCATTATTTGTAATTTGTTTGCCTGAACCTGGCCACTGTACGTCACTTATACCTAAAACATCAATTTGGAGGTTTTCCATTTCAAGCAGTACGTTCGCTAATTTACCACTTGCATATAAACTTCTGACATTCCAGGTTGCTATTTTCAATGTCTTAAGTCCACAGGGATTTCTCTGGTTTACGACCTGGGAGGTCCTGTGATCTACAGTTATTCCTCCCCTGCCGGATCTTGGATTCCGTGCTCCATAATCAGTAAGTTTGTTTACTCTACTTGTCATTTGCCATTCATGACTTTACTAGGGGTACTCTAAGAGTCTTTAATGCAGTGGTTCCCCGTTGCCTTCTGCATCCTTACGCCGTTGACATATTTTTCGATTCATCCGCCTTTAGGACCAGTTTCCCAACCCTTGGACAAAAGAGTGCCCTTCCACTTATTAACTCATCCGCCCGCAGCCGTTGGTCATAAGTGGGGGATTGCTTATACCGGCAATCATTCGGTAAATTACCTGTTGGTCCACGGGAGGTATTTTATTTCCCTCCTACCCACCGGTAAACCGGGTCGGGCATTCCCCTATCCGCCACCTGGGGACGCGCTCTCTAGAGGTTACAGGTTCCTCCGAAAGGAGGAAAGACCCCTATTAATGAATGATTTTCTATTAATGAACGATTTCATTATAGGCAACACAACATACATTGCTTTCATAAATTAATTTAACGCTCTGTGATTGACAGTGACCTGTGCTGTAGGCAACCAAACATATACCTATTTATATTCCCACTAAAAAATTTAAAATGAAGTAGCCGCTGTACTAGTACTATTTGCCATTGTCATTATTTACCTTATTGTTTAAAATTCTATGTATTTGAAAAACCAAAGCATGGATATTGACAAAGAGTTTAATTTAACTCCACCAGAAGTGGCAGAAACTGCAAATAAAATATCTTTAAGTTACTGCCTGTAAAAAGCAGAGTGTTGTACGAAAAAACATACGCTAAATTTATTGCATGGTGCAACGAGAGAATACGATATTCAGAATCTGCATTGTTGACATATTTTTCAAACATTGCTGAAATAGGACTAATAGCAAGTTTGTGGCCCAAATATTCGATGCTAAAATCAACTTTAAGTTTAAAATCAAACATTGATATATCTAAATATAATAAGTTAATTATGTTTATCAAGAAAAAAAAAGGTTATGTACCAAAGAAATCAAAAACACTTAAAAAAAACAAGTCCAGAAAGTCATCTCTGATTCTCCTAACGACGTGTTTCTAATGATAAAGGTAAACCAGTAAATTAAGTTTATATATTTAATACTCGTATTTCCTAACATTTCATTTTGTAGGTTGCATTGATTTTCTGAGTGGCTGTTGCGTTAATAAAGGACGAACTATTGAAATTAGAAACAAATAACGTTCAAGACTTCAAGAGTCAAAGTTTCTTGTCACAATAAAAGTATCAAAAACACACACAAATAGAATATTTTACCATAGTAGATAACGAAGCAAATATCATTCTCAATGCGATCAAAAACTATATTTCTTTAAGACTGGCACACACACCACATAAACGATTTTTCATTTTTTATAAAAATAACAAATGTTCTACACAGCACTAAACCTGGTTAAAGTACTTCCTTTAGCGCCACCGCTTCTTCTTCTATCACATAATTTACAAAGGTCCAAGAAGACTTAAATATAATTTTGTCAAAATGCTATTCAGTAGATAATTATTTATCAGTACCTTCCTTTAATTTCAGTAATTGTACTATTGTAAATATTAATGTTTACAATAAATGGTTACAATAAAACTACCACTAATGAAAGCTAAAAAAATTGTTGTTTATTAAGTTAAGTTAAGTAAATATATATAAATTTAAACTATTTTGTAAAAGTACGGTCGACCGGAAAATTTTGTAACGAACTAGTGAATTAAAATGGCGATTAACAATCTCGAACATTAACGAGCTCGCTCCCCTCACGCGTTAAAATATTTCAATTGTTAGTCGCCCTTATTAATACACTTGTTGGTTAAATAACTATTAATATACTAGTTATTGCGTTACATGCCCCAGAGATACGTTATGGTCTATTCTGTCTGTGCGTCACATACCCCCTAAGGCATGTGTGTACATCTAAATACTTCATGCCCTCTAGTACACAAAGGTAAAACTTTTGCCTATATTACTGTACCGTTTTTAAATAAAACGAGCGGTTCGAATTTATATAAATATATTTATTTATAACTTTACAGTTCGGTATTCTCTTATCAACTAAACTTAACTCCTAATTTCGTTACCTATATATACCAAAGTTACTATGTTCGAGAATATTCAGGATTAGTCCCATCTCTAATTCGTTATCTGACGACGGGTGGAATTTTACAGCGCTTGATATATGACCGGTAATTTCTCGATCCTTCGAGATGCATCGGTTAAATGGCCATGCCGAAAGCATATTCGTAACACTGCTCCCCTCTTAGATCTGAGCGTCCCGATCAGCAACTCTATATATAGGCCCAGAATGGCGGAATCTACAGAACTCTCCAGCTCTGCATGAACCCCTCAGAAAGAAATAACAGTCTACTGTCTTTGAAGGACACGATCTCTTCGGATTAATGCAACACACAGTAATTCTTACACCGGTTTCTCCGAAGATCACTTCTAGCATGCTTCTGACAATCTTCCAATCCAGATTATCTAGTGCATGGCCTATCTTGGGTAAGGCCAAATTCTTAATGTCGTAATTGCAGACGATTTTCTTCAAATTAGTTAGAGCACACCATATATCCTCGTAGGTTGCCCTGTCTGTATACGACTTCCTGGTCACCATATACAGCAAAGATCGAGAACCATCTTCTAATCTCAGTACTCTTCCAACTTTAGGCTGCTGGTTTTTTAACTCGTCCAAACGACCAAACTTCTTATAAAATACGGATGAGATTCCTTTAGTCATCTCAAGATCTTGGGCAACACAGTGGGCTAGAGTGACGTTATGCGGAACACTAAAAAGATACTGCTGAACTTCTGTCGTCACGCCGAATCTAGCATTCTTTCTCTCTGCGTAATTTGACATAAACTCCTTAAAGCTTGGTCGCCGTTTATCTTTGATCTCATGTTGAAGGGTTCGGACTTCTTCGGTTTCATTTGAGCCAGCATAAGGGGCAAGACGATTTATGTGAACTACTTTTGGTTTGCCTTTCGGCAACTTCTTAATTCGGTATATTACGTCATTTATTCTCTTTTTAATTTCATACGGACCCTCCCATTGTCTTTGCAGTTTAGGAGACAAGCCACGACGACGTTGTGGATTATAAAGCCAAACAAGATCACCTACTTCATAGCTTTCATTCTTGCATCGAGAATCGTATTGATCTTTCATTCTGTCACTGGCTAACTGGATGTGTTGTCGGGCAAGTTCATGAATGCTGTTCATTCTTAACTTCAGACGATCGACATAATCTTCGCTTGCAACATGTTCTTCGGAAGGTCTGCAGCCAAACTCTAGGTCGCAGGGCAAACGAACTTCACGACCTAACATCAGGCAGGTTGGAGTCTGGCCTGTAGTTTCATTCACGGCCGAGCGGTATGCCATTAAGAATAAATGAATGTGCTGATCCCAATCTCTTTGATGTTTTGATACAACTTTGGACAGGTGTTTACCCATCGTTCGGTTCATCCTCTCGACCATTCCATCTGATTGAGGATGCAGGGGTGTCGTTCTGGTCTTATTGACACCAATCAATTTACAAACGTTTTGGAAAAGGTTTGACTCGAAGTTTCGCCCTTGGTCGGAGTGGATCTCCAAGGGAACACCAAATCGGCTAAAGAATTCTTTAACAAGTACCTCTGCAACGGTAGCAGCTTCTTGATTTGGTAGCGCATAGGCCTCAGTCCATTTCGTAAAATAATCCATGGCTACCAGGATATATTTATTTCCATCATTTGTCTCTGGAAGTGGACCTGCAATATCGATTGCTACTCGTTCCATAGGACTACCAACATTGTACTGTTTCATGGGTGCCCTCTTTTTACCAACTGGACCATTACTGGTTGCACACAGTTCACATTTTCGGCACCATCTTCTTACATCATCTTTACAGTTCACCCAATAGAACCGTTCTCGAACCTTTTTCAGAGTCTTCGTAATACCAAAGTGTCCACCTGATGCACCGTCATGTAACTGACGCAATACTTCTGACACTTTACTTTTAGGTACAATCAACTGAAGCTAAGATTCTGTACCATCATCGTTCTCGAAGGTTCTATAAAGAAGATCATCTTTTAACACTAGGCAATTCCATTGGCTCCAGTAACACTTGACTTCAGGACTACATGCACTAATGTCTTGCCAAGAGGGCCTTTCACTTCGACGCATCCAATCCAATACTCTTTTTATACATGGATCATCTGCTTGAGCGTCTTGTAGCTGTTGAGGTTGCCATTGATCATTAATGACGGTGGTTCGTCTCACGGGACAAAGTCTTTCTTCTAATTTAAGACAGTGATTACAATGTTCACTACACGGCCTTCTCGAAAGCGCATCAGCATTTAAATGAACTCTTCCAGCCCTGTGTTCGATCTCGTAATCATATTCTTGTAATCGTTCTAACCATCTTGCCATCTGGCCCTCTGGATTACGGAATTGTAGGAGCCATTTTAGAGCAGCGTGATCCGTGCGAAGAAGAAACTTTCTGCCATACAAGTATTTATGAAAATGCTCGCAAGCCTTTACTACGCCTAGCAATTCTCTTCTGGTAACGCAATAGTTTCTTTCTGGTTTCGACAAGACTTTGCTAAAGTAAGCGATGACTTTCTCCTGCCCATCTTGGATTTGGGATAGAACAGCTCCTATTGCACTGTTGCTTGCATCGGTGTCCAACACAAATTTTCCTGCCTGTCTAGGGTAGCTTAAAATCGGTGCGCTGATCAGAGCCATTTGTAAGTGTTCGAAAGCTCTTTGGCACTCTTCGCTCCATGTATATTCTTTGCCTTCTTCTGTCAACTTTGTTAATGGCTTGGAGATGTTGGCAAATCCTTTGACAAAACGTCGGTAATATGTACAAAGGCCAAGAAAACTTCTAATTTCGTGTTTGTCTCTTGGTACCGGCCAATCCTTAATTGCTGCAAGTTTTTCAGGATCAGCTGTTACACCATTACTTGCGACAATATGTCCCAAGTACTTCACTTCTCGTCGAAACAAGTGACATTTCTTCGGACTTAACTTCAAATTTGCTGCCCGCAATCGTTGAAAGACTTCTGTCAAATTATTGGCATGTTCATCGAAGGATCTTCCTACTACAATTACATCATCCAAATAAACCAGGCATGTTTTCCATGTTAGACCTCTTAAAACTGCCTCCATTAATCTTTCAAATGTGGCCGGGGCATTACATAAACCAAAGGGCATAACTGTGAACTGCCAAAGCCCTGATCCTATCGAGAATGCGGTTTTCTCACGATCAGCTGGCTCCATGTCTACTTGCCAATATCCACTTTTCAGATCGAGTGTGGAGAACCACCGAGAACCAGAAAGTGTATCCAAAGTATCGTCTATTCTGGGCAAAGGATAACTATCTTTTTTAGTTACCGCATTGAGCTGTCGGTAGTCAATACAAAAACGTGTTGAACCATCTTTCTTCTTTACTAGCACTACTGGTGATGTCCATGGACTGTTTGATGGTTCAATTACCCCTTGTTTGTTCATATCTTTGATGATGTCTTCGGCTTCATCTCTTTTCGCAAATGGAAGCCGTCTAGGTTGTTGTCTGATTGGCTGAGCGTCTCCGGTATTAATTTTATGCTTTACTATGCTTGTTTTGCCATTATCCTTCTTATCAATGGCAAAAACATCTTGAAATTCTATCAGCATAGACTTCACTTTTTTAGTTCGTTCATCATCAAGATCTTGGCACGTTTTAATCATCGTCTCAACAAGTTCCTTTGGATACTTAGATTTCGACGGTTTCTCATTAGTACTCATGGAACAAATCGAAGCCACGGGAACACACTGTCCGATCAAAGTTCTTTTACTTAACTTAATAGCAGTTCCCTTTAAATTCATAACTCTTACAGGAACGACATCTCGAATTTTCACCAAAGCTTTTGCCGTTAGGAACTCGGCATTGTTCACATCTTCGACCATCCTTAAACTTCCCTCTCGGCAGTAACCATCAGGTTTGGTCATCAAAATTTTCTCACTATTACCGGGTATTGTTACGTCACAAGTAGTTATTAAGCTAATAACATCTTCTTTGTCTTCATGAAACGGCAACTCTTCACCACCGATCTCGAGAACTCCATCTTTGACATTCAATACAGCCCCAACTTTCCGTAGTAAGTCCATCCCCAATATGAACTCGTCGGAGATCTCTGCAATTAATACTCGATGTTTCACTGTGGTCTGGCCAATGGATACTGACATATTAGCCTCGCCATATGTATTAATTATCTCACCAGTTGCTGTTCTAAGCTTTACTGTTGCAGGCGATAATTTAAGATGGTCTCGTACTACTTCTGGCCGTGCTATAGTTCTTGTTGCACCTGTATCTACCAAAAACGATATACATGTATTATTAATACGACCTTCGATGTACAAGCTATGAATTCCACTGGAGGACGTAATGTTAACAGTTACTATGGGGGCTGTGTTTCTCGAGGTCGGCAGTTGCCCCTTAGTGTCGACCCGTTCTAGTTTTCCGACTGTTGTATCATTTTCTTGCAATTACGGCGAATGTGACCTACGTCACCACAATTCCAACATCTGGGCTCGCGTCTCTTCGGCATCGTGTTATGAACTATTTTTCGTACCATTTCTTCTAGACGTTCATCGTTTGGTTCGTCGCCTTCTTCAATAGTTCTTACTCGATGGCTCCGTGAAGTTTGACTAGCTGTTTCATGTTCTAAGGCAATAGCGAGCGCTTCATCTAGAACTTTCGGTCTCGCTAGTCGTAAAGCTTTCTGTAATTCACTTTCTTTTAACCCATTGACGAAGGTATCTACGGCAATTTCATCCAAAATGTTGTCTGGTACCTCCGGATAAGCCAACCGCACTATACGAGCAACATCTGCTTCAAACTCTTGCAAATTTTCACTTGCTCGTTGAACTCTACTTCTTAGTTGCGCCTTGTAGACTTGTTGTAGATGGGCATCTCCGTAACGTTTGTCTAGTCGAGTAAACAAGGTCTGGTAACATTTTTCTTGACCCTTAGGAATCGATCTTAGGATATCCGCAGCATCACCTCGTAAAGCAGCAGTCAAGGAAACGGCTTTTTCTTGTTCTGTCCAATGATTGGCTGTCGCAATAGCTTCAAATTGTCTAAGGTATATGGACCAAGAGGACTTTCCATCAAACGGTGGCAATTTGAATCTCATATGATGTGTTGTTTCGTCTCTCGGTGATTCTTCTTTTACTACCGGATCTAAAGCTACCGTATTAACTGGTGGTAGCATTTTTGTGTTAGTTATCATGCTCTCTAACTGTTTGATCTTCTCTTCTACTTTTTCGAATGTTTTGGAAACTTCTTCAAATTTCTCATTATTCTTTTTCGAAGTTTCTTCCATCATTTGAGAAACATTTTCAAATTTCTCGTCGAATCTTTTTGACACATTTTCGAGTTTCTCGTCGTTTTGTCTAGCTACTTCTTTAATAATTTGAGACGTTTCATTGAATCGTTCATCATTTTTTTTAGAAGTTTCTTCAATCATTTGCGAGACGTTCTCAAATTTACTATCATTTTGTTTCGAAGATTCTTCAATCATTTGAGAGACGTTTTCAAATTTCTCATTCATTTTTGTTAAAACTGTTTCTTCTGATGATTGAAACTGGAATGTCTCTGGGTCATCTCCATTCTTATTAAGAACATTCTTTAGTCGTTCTTGGAGGACCTTCTTGGACCCGCTGCAATCTTCATCGCGTTCTTCTAGTTGCTCACGCAACTGTTTTACTGAAAGTTGTACTAGCAGCATCTTTGGTCGGGCACACACGTACTTTTTAAATGTTCTTTCGTACAACGATCACTACCGAACTACGCGGATGTTCCCGACGAACAATACTTTTCAAAAGTTCAAAAGTCTTTTTCAAAAGTCACTGTTGACTATTTTCAAATCTCACACCGGACACCAACTGTACCGTTTTTAAATAAAACGAGCGGTTCGAATTTATATAAATATATTTATTTATAACTTTACAGTTCGGTATTCTCTTATCAACTAAACTTAACTCCTAATTTCGTTACCTATATATACCAAAGTTACTATGTTCGAGAATATTCAGGATTAGTCCCATCTCTAATTCGTTATCTGACGACGGGTGGAATTTTACAGCGCTTGATATATGACCGGTAATTTCTCGATCCTTCGAGATGCATCGGTTAAATGGCCATGCCGAAAGCATATTCGTAACATTACATACAGAAAAATACTATAAAAGTATTAATCTACTTTCCTCTCAAACAGGACATACCGCCAACATCCGGTGTAGCACAGACAGCTAAACAAATTTTCTCTTGGAGGTAATTGGATAAAATTAAAGGTGTTTATAAAAACAAAATATTTTATATTAAAATAAACAGAACAAACGCATTTTAAAATTTATCAGGAATTTCTTCTTCTTCTTATAAATTATTTGCCTTATTAAAACAAGGCAAACAGTATCCAGGTTGACCAGGGCAATTGGAACCAAAAGTTATATCTTACGTATTTTTTATCCACTTCATGGTGACTGAAATTTCAATACTACTTAACGACAGCCTCTACATGGCTTTCGTGGAGTCCTTTCAGGATCTTCAGGTTTGGTAAAAGTATGTACTCTTTTTTTGTAATTGGTTTTTCTCAGGTAATTGTACTAAATTATAAGCTAACTGACATCTAAATTCTGTAATGCCCATTTTTGTTTCAGATCACATATTAAATATAATTAAACTATTAAGAATAGCTCTCTGGAGTATTATCTCAAATACTACTTTCATAAAAAACATTAATAAGAAAGAGATATTAAAATTATAACTTACTTTTTTTTCTTACCCATACCATTTCAAGCTTCGACGTAGGACTGTATGGTAAGATGACATCTGGTCAGAATAGTTTACGGCTTTATTTTCAGAGTTATAATTAATTATATATTTCGGTTTCACAATATCCTCTTTTTGCCTATTTTGCTTTTCTGTTGGAATCAACTGTTTAGTATGACCTGGGACACTTGAAATCATTAACATATCCATCGACTTAGTCTTAGACAGAATAATTCTTAGTCCATCTTTCTTTTTTACAACGACCTCTGTTCTCTTCATCTTCGTGGACTGGTTAAAAATAGGTAGTTTTCCTTTTCTAGAAAGAACCAAAATGACTATCTACAGAACACTGATTAGACCCGTAGTAACCTATGAATGTAAAACTTGGGTAATGAGGAAAAAAGATGAAGCCCAACTCAGGACATTCGAGAGAAAAATACTGAGGAAATTATATGGCCCGGTACAAGACGAAGATGGCACATGAAGAATCAGGAGAAACGACGAGGTTAATGAGGTAAATGAAGGTTATGACATTGTAAGATTTATGAAAAGTCAAAGACTGTCATGGCTGGGACATGTGCAGAGGCAAAACAATGCAAAAATAACAAAGAAAATGTTACAATGGAAGCCCATAGGAAGGCGAAAAAAAGGAAGGCCCAGAACGAGATGGTTGGATGACGTGGAAGACGACCTGAAAACAATTAACATAAGACAATGGAAAAAAAGGGCACAAGAGAGATCTGAATGGAAGGACATAGCCAGACAGGTAAAGACCCATCCATATGATGCCAAAAGAAGAAGAAGAAGAGGTATTCCTTTTCTGTTTCCTCGTGGAGTCCCACATATATTGTGGTATATCATATTTTCTGCTAACAATCTTTTAACGGCAGGTACTTCTGAATAAAAGTTATCAGCAAATAATATGTGGCCAGCTTTATCTGTGATACACTAAAGTCATTTTAAAACACCTGCTTCAGAATGTGCTACATTAACTGGTTGTTGTTACTTTTTTCCTATGTAAATACTTACATTGAAAGTATAGCCTTCAGAAAAATAGAGTTTGTATAGTTTCACTCCATATTTATGAGTCTTTTTGGGGATGTACTGACCAAAGTGAAGTGTCCTTCTGATGGGTACCATAGATTCATCTATATCGAGAATGTTGCCAGGCTCCAATTAATCTTTGAAAATTTTGAATCAACTTCGTTACTAAATTTTCTATTTTGCATAATCTATTATTGGTCTCAGATGTCTCAATATTTTGAAAATGAAGAAATTTCAATAAAAGCAAAACCCGGTCTCGAGTTAAAATTTGTGAAATAAATTTATTATAAAATATATTGTCCTTAGCCCAATATAAATTTAAATGTAGTACCTCAGTGCGATTATTACCTCTAGGAAGGCTCTTATTTAAGTTTTATGTGGCTGTCCATAAATTTATCCTGGTTTTTTTATTATGGAATACATAATTTTTGAAGAGCATAAATGTTGAGTTCGTTAACAATAATATCCAATATTTCATCAGCTACGAATTCTGTAGCGTATTCTTTCTTACTACAAAATCGTCACAATCTACATCTTCTAAATCACACCATTCATCACTATCACCATTCTTAGTACTTTGTTTATTTTTATCTGATGGAACTTGCTCATATGGTGTAGTAATAATTTCGTCATCACTATCAATAGAAGAGTTTATATCGGAGGATGAAGAAGATTTCGAAAAATAACTTTCATCTAGCAATGAATCGTCACTATCAAAGGGATCTTCGATACTATTGGAATTAGATGAAGATTGAATTGATCTCTGCTCATTCTCCATATCAAGTTCATCAGCTTGTTAGTTACCCATGTCGTGTTCTATTTCTGTTCGTATAAACTGTTGTTGTAGTAAATAAACCTAAAGAAGAAAATAAAAGGGAGAAAGTAATACATAAGAGGTATAACCTAATCAGTCTGATCGTTCAAGGGAAAATAGACAGCAGAAGGGGTGCAGGGAGGAGAAGACACCCGTGGCTCCAAAAATTGCGGCAATAGTTCGGATTGTCTTTTGCTGAACTATTCAGATCTGCCGTAAACAAAGTTAAAAGAGCCATGTTGATTGCCAACCTTCGAAACGGACAAGGCACATGAAGAAGAAGAAGCTTAGAACAAGAAAACGTGAGAGAATTATAAAGAAATAGAATAAATCAAAAGGTGAAAGCCAAAAAATGTATTAATAATGAAGAACATTACACTCACATAAAAAGGTGTCTCCAGGTGGAAGCAATACAAACCATTGGATACCAAATCCAGAATCAAAGAAAACTTCCATATTGGTTTGACGAAGAAAGAGAACAAAAGATAAAAAAGAAAAGAGACCAATATTAAAAATTCATAAATATAACGAATATAACGGATAAAATAATCTACAAGATGTCTTAAGCTAAAGTACAAACAATGATATGTCGTAAGAAAAATGAATCATGACAACAAAAGTGTAACATCATAAATTCACATCTAGGAGATCACAGAAGCACAGAAAGTTGGAGAGTCTTAAAATTTTACGACAAGATAAAAAAATATGACAATGGATCCATCGAAACACAAAATATAAATATTTTACCTTCGCCCATACGAATAACAACGACAGAAGTGGAAGATGGATGTAGATCTCTAAAAAATAACAAAGCACCAGGTCCAGATAACATCCCTGCAGAGTTAATTAAACACGGTACAACCAAACTATATACAAGTTTAGCCAAACTTTGATATAATAAAAGGCAGATATCGAGCACCGTTTTATTAATTAAATCTTGCCCAAGTACTTTCGCTTCATAGAACATCTTCTGGGGCATTTCGTCAATTTTGGACAATCCAATAAGCGCAGAATGGCATAAACATAAAATTGTACATAACACTACACTAAACAAGGACAAACAGTTTAAAATTATTTAAAAAATTAATCGAAGCTATATTCTGGTCGGAAACAGGAGAGAGATTCATTCCAACGTTATTTCGTACAGTTCAATTTTAATTACCTATTGGTTTTGAATCAATAAAACAACGAATATCCGGTATAATTTGAGATCTACTTGTTTCTATATATAAAGTTTATTCGACAGTACGTACAATTTTGTAATTTTAAAAATAGCTTACATTTCACCTACCTTTCCAAAAAAAATTCGGAGAGATTCGAAAGTTAAGAAACAACTTCTACATACTGGACTATTCTTGTACTCTTTTCATTCGTTCTTAAACAGTTGGGAGTCTATAGATAGATTAGTCTTAAAGAAAACGTTCGATTGTAAAGAGTGCTTTTACCAATTTAATTATACTTTTTATTTGATAGCGTTAGGCGTATTCAGAAAAGATGCCACTGAGAATTGACTCAAGAGCTGACGATGTCGACAAACATGAACACGATATTAATTGTTTATTGTTTCATGATGGCAAGCTGTATAGTGGAGCAGATGATGGAACTATTAAAGTAAGTTATTTTTACGTTATGGTTCAAAGACTTTTCGGTAACATTTCATATCACAATTACGCAGCCATTTATCGGTCAATATTCGTTAATATTCTAGTTACCGTAAAATGGGGTGTAGTTAACCGTTTTTCAACTTCAACTAAAGATATTGTTCTGAAGCTATTTTCTTGTGGCATTTTAAATTAATTACTATTTAACTGGGAATAAGCCACAATTAAAGGCTAAAATACGTTTATTGACGTTTCAATTTCCACTTCGGAAATCGTTCTCAAAATACAAACAGTAAATTAAAAAAATTTTGTTTTTTTTTATTTAGAAACATTCTCTAATAATTTAATTTTATCTGACTTATTTATATTGACAATTCAGACATAAATTATACATTTTAAAGTAGACGACTCTAAAATGATGGCCAATATTATTGAGTTTGGGACGTCTTTACTTATAAGATAGTTCATTCGATTACATAAAATCAACTTTTCCGTCAGAAAAAATCATAGCATGTAATTCGTTTTTAAAAACACAAACACATGCCATGATGACAGTAAAATTCTCCTGTTAGTGATTCCATAGTAAATTATGAGGGAAAACCAGGAAAAAAACCTCATAATACTATCCCTACATGGTAAGTATTTGGTTGTGAATTTAGTTTACCTTCAATAAACACCAAACTCTGATTTTATATGTTTGTTATTTAAAAACATAAATGATGTATCCTCTATATGTTACTGACTTACTAATACTGATATTTTCATATTAATAACTTCCTCTTTCAATATGGGTAACCAGATCCTACTACATTCTGCCGAGGAATTTGCGACAAAATTGGTCTCATTTAGCATAATTAGAGCCGCTTCTTTGATTTTTCTTTTTTTTACCATCCGTTAATATATAAAAATATATTCTTTTAGGAATATATTTGAATCATTCCATTAAAGTATATGTTCATTATTCCATGCGTGTTTACATATTTGAGATCTATCAAATTCTCTATTTTTAATATAAGATTGATGTTCACTTATTCTAACATTTAATGGCCTTGACGTTTCACCTAAATAAAACTGATCGCATTCATAAGGTATTTTATAAAAGCAATTCTTTGTCCTTTCTTGTTCATTGTTAGGTTTGGTTTTGGACAAAATAGATCTCAACGTGTTTGTTGTTTTGAATGTTGTTGAAAAGTTCCATAAATTTCCCTCATAATTTATTGAAAAAATAAGTTTTCTTATTATTTTATTATTTTTATAAAATTCGTTTTAGTGCTGGTTACCAGATCTGACTAAAAAATCTGAGATAAAAGCCAATTCATGTTCGGTATACAGCTTAGCGGGCGATAACAATTGTATTTATTCATGCTCAAATGAAGGAAGTGTTGATTCTTATGCGTTGGATACATTGGAAAAGAAGTCAGTCCTGATCCAAAATTCCGAAGTAGAATATTGGAGAGTTCGATGTGTTAATGGAGTGTTGTATTCTGGAGATCACGAAGGATTTGTAAGTATCGTAAATTATATTCTAATATAATATTTTACTATTAATTTTATTTTATCTGACTCATTTTTATTGACAATTCCCACATATAAACTTTACTATAAGTTTAGGATCTAGGGGAGGGGGTTGACTAGACAGTTTAATGTCCCCTCTGTACCTTGAGATTTTTTTATGTTTTTTTTTAAAGTGTGCGTATCTTCGATTTTTCAACGGTTCTATAGTCAGAATGCAGAAATCTAGGCAGTAAATTCTTGGAAGTAATAGTGACGGTTCATCGCTATTGTAGGTCTTCCAATTACGTACGAAAAATGTCATAGAAAGTTACGACAAAGCTACTTGTATTGAATAAATATGTACCTATTTATAATTATGCTAATTTTAATATGATTGTTATTGACATTTGGGTTATTATACAAGGTGGTCCAGAATTATGTACATTAATTTCTAGAGCTCATAGTACGTCCAAAAATAAGGGTACTTCTTTATGTACACTTTTTTATAAAACTAAATAATAAGGGAGATACAACCCTTTAAAGGGGTGAATTGAAATTCTTATTTTTTCAGATATCTTCCAAACGGTTTTAAATGCGGAGTTCATATTTTGGGATTGATTATAACACATTAGGATAATTAATTTCATGTTAACACCTACCACATCCTATATTAATACAGGGTAGTTTTGGAGGGTAAGTGGGGGTTATTGCGTCACATGTTTTTTATTTTTACATATTTTAAAAAAATATTTTAAAAATTGTTTGCTTAGACTTTTCTACGCAAAAAGGTGCTCTTGTAGTATTTCGATAGATATCACCGTTTTCGATTTATTTAAACTCAAAGGTATACATGTATTTTATTGTAATCGTTACATTTCTTAATATTCATCAAGTATGCTTTGGAATTGACACTTGTGTTAGCAACAGCACTTTAATCTCAAGTAGTCTATGAATTGTAAGTGACGTTTAATAACAATTAAATTATTTTATCTACACTTTTATTGTACTCGACAGTGAAATTTGTTTAACACGTCTCTTTTGCTATATTTTTAAATTTGTTTGCCCGCAATATGGCACAATATTCAAATTCTGAGATGACAGACCTACTTTTAGTATTAGGGGAATGTTCGGGAAATGCTGCTGTCGCTGTAGGACGCTACAGAGAAAAGTATTCGAACAGAAATATTCCCAATGCCAGGACTTTTGTAAGTACTGAACGACGACTGAGAGAAACCGGTTGTCTTCAAAGAAGGAATACAGATGCTGGTCGTCGTAGAGAAGCAAGAAATGTTCGCGTTGAACAGCAAATATTGGATGCTGTAATAAATGACCCCACAATAAGTACACGCAGGTTAGGATTAAGAACGAATATTTCCCATCAAAGTGTTTTAAGAGTTCTGCATGAAGGGCAATTACATCCTTACCACTATCGACAGGTGCAGGAATTGTTACCTGACGATATGCCACTTAGAGTTGATTTTTGTGAAGTATTGCAAAATAAAGTTTAAACTGCACCAAATTTTTTAAGCAACATTCTGTTTACATACGAGGCCACATTTACAAGACAAGGTATGTTCAATTCTAGAAATATGCACTTCTGGGCCGAAGAAAATCAAATGGAAACGCACTTCCAACACACGTTAAAGATAAACGTTTGGGCAGCTACGTTAGGAAATAGTTTCATAGGATACCACATATTTCCCGGAAATTTAAATGGTAACATGTATTACAATTTTCTAGACAATATTTTACATGTTATTTTGGATGATTTTCCATTACAAATACGAAGAAACATGGTTTTCATGCATGATGGTGCTACACCACATTACATAAGAATTTGTAGAAGGTGGTTTCATGAACATTTCCCTGATAAGTGGATAGGCCGGGGTGCGGATACACCGATTCATTGGCCTGCTCGTAGTTGTGATCTTAATCCAATAGACTTTACAGTATGGAGTTATTTGAAATTAAAAGTGTATAACACTCCAATTAATACAGTAAATGAGTTAAGAGACAAAATTGAACAAGTATTTACCGATTTACAAAACGATCCAGTAACATTAAATGGATTATTGCGTTCGCTAAATAAAAGAATTAAATTATGTATTCAACAAAATGGAGGACATTTTGAACAGTTGTGAAATATTATTTTCGCCATTAATTAAATGTTAAGTATTAATTAAGTTTTCCATTAATTTGTAATATTATTGCTAACACAAGTGTCAATTCCAAAGCATACTTGATGAATATTAAGAAATGTAACGATTACATAAAATACATGTATACCTTCGAGTTTAAATAAATCGAAAAAACGGTAATATCTATCGAAATATTACAAGAGCACCTTTTTTGCGTAGAAAAGTCTAAGGAAACAATTTTTAAAATATTTTTTTAAAATATGTAAAAATTAAAAAACATGTAACGCAATTACCCCCACTTACCCTCCAAAACTACCCTGTATTAATATATGATGTGGTAGGTGGTGACATGAAATTAATTATACTAATGTCTTATAATCACTCCCAAAATATGAACTCTGGATTCAAAACCGTTTGGAAGATATTTGAAAAAATAAGAATTTCAATTCACCCCTTTAAAGGGTTGTATCTCATTATTATTCAGTTTTATAAAAAAGTGTACATAAAGAAGTACCCTTATTTTTCGACGTACTATGAGCTCTAGAAATTAATGTATTTAATTCTGGACCACCTTGTATATATTATTATAATATACATGGTGTTTGGTAACGAATGACCATAACTTAAACTTACTTACTTTATTACGAAAGTTGATACTAACCAAAATAACAGGTGCCAAAGTTAAACTTTTATTTTTGAATATTTCGTGACTGGCATGGGATAACAACACGAAATTTGGTAAGCTGGAGTTTTTTGGGATGAGAAATCTAAATTCGCCATTAAAAATGATGAAGGATACTACATACGTCTTTCAGTGCTCTTTTAGTACATTCAATTTTTTTTATCTCCCACTTGACATACTTTTAGAATCAAAACTTTTATTCTCTTAATATTTTTACTTAGAAAAGATATACTACATCGCCATACAACGCTGTACAGCCCAATGCTTTCTATTATTGCTTTATATATTTGAGTTAATTACAATATAAATAATTTTAGGTTAGAAGGTAATAGTTATACATCCCTAAAACCGCGACAGTCGGTGAAAGTCGGCTACTCAGGGATTCAGTTGTTTTGCTATCGAAGTAAGCAGTGGTGGGATGACGATTCGTAGAATACTATTTTGCTGACGACACTTTGTCTAGTAACCGTTGATTCTATTCGTCGTAAAGTTATTTCCAGCGATTTCTCTTAGCCACTTTTACTAAGGAATTTTTTCTCTTAAAGTTATAACATGAATAGTTTCTGACATATAGCCGAGAAATCGGCTTATTGGACCACCTGGTACATAAAAATCTATAATAATATTCGAGAATATAATAAGCTAAATGAGAATTTGAACTATTTATTAACCTGCTTGTCACAGCCATTTGATAATTATTTTGTTTATATACCGCTTTGAATGCTGTAGTTACAAAATCTTTTGTTAAAATTCAAAGAAAGCTTTTGCTATAAAACCTTTTTAGATCATAACAATCTTTCCACTTGTCGGCAATAATTTTTATATTTTATCGCCATCACTTCAATTTATTTGGTTTATTTTAACGCGTAAGTGGTGTAATAAAAATTGATGAGGTTCTTACAGTTGACTAAGACTCTGAGGGCTGAACGGTCGATGTATCCGTGGCGTAGTATTTTTTAATTTTGTGTATGTATAGATTGATGCTTATAAGTGATAATTTTGTTACATCATTTTTTAAAAGCACGCGATATGTTTTGTTGGGAACTGGCAAATATAGATTTTCAATAATTTTGAAGTTTAATTTTGTAATATACGAACCGTGTATTTTATACGCAAATTCGGGTAGAATTGCGTTGGTACACACTTGACACTGCTATTAAACTAATTATTAACTCTCCAAAGCAAACAGTAAGCAGTAATAATTTTTATCTCTGAGTCACTAAATTCGATAACAACTATCATGAAAATATTAGAGTTGTGAATTGCAATGAAACAAAAGTTTTATTTGCTTCGAACAGTTCGAAACTTACAACTTCTTCTGTTTACTTTACAGTTTAAAGTTGCTTTGATGAGAAACTTTTACACTAAATTTTGCATTTAATTTACACTTTTAAAATTACCCTAGTTTCTTTTGTTTGTCCTTTTTATTTACCACTCTTGGAAACTTTTAGTCAAGTTTTTAATTAGACGAGGGCACAATGCAGATATAAAAATGGTTAATGAATAATTGAATTTATTTTAATTGGTATTTAGTTTATTTAAAGCCATATTTACAAAAACTGAAAAACCATTAGTAAAGAGTGTTATTATTATTTATTATTATACATAAGCGAAGGCAGAGGAACTAAGTCCCTATTATGCCCAAAAACAAAGAAATTTCATTAATAACCTACTAGTAAATTACAAAATTACAAATAAAAGAAATAAAATTACAATTTTTTGGTATGAAAGATAACCAATATTTTAACTGTAATATAAACCGGTTAATGCTGTTTTTGAACGAGTTGGTAGAGGGAGCAGAGACAATGTTATCGTTGAGGTTATTCCAGCAATCAAAATCTTTATTTGGAAGAAAGTTCTGTCTTGATCTCGTAGAAAAATTTTCTTTCTCTAGTTTATACAGATGACCTCTGAGTCACTCTGAGAGACTCTAAACATTTCATCGAGTCTCCAAAATTGAATTTAAGTATTTTAAATGTTGTAATTAAGTCTCCACGTTTTCGGAGAAGTTCAAAAAGAGGTTAGGTTAGCCGTACTAAGTCTTTCTGCATAAGAAGGTCTCAAAGAAATTCGAGTGGCTTTTCTTTGAACGTTTTCCAACAAAGTCTTGCCTCGGACCAGATTAGTATACCACGTTGGCCCATCGTCTTCAAGTATGGGGTCTTACGTACAGAGTGTAAAGTTTAAGAATGATTGTATTGAAACTCTTGAAAAACACCTTTGAATAAGATACGGTCTAGAGTTTTATAAACAGAGGTAAGATGGTCGGATTAAGTTAGGTTTACGATAAAACCAAGATCGTTATACTAAAACACAGATTCTAATGGCTGCCCGTTAAAACAAAGTACGGCACAAGTGGGTTATTTTGACCAATTCGAAGCACTACACATTTTTCCGCGTTTAAGGGTAGTAACCACTGGGAACACAAGTTAAAATTAAGTCCAAGTGCATTTGGAGGATTAACTGGTTTGTGATTGGATTGGCATATATTTTTGTGTCGTCAGCGTAGAACGATATTTTACTTGAGACATAATAAGGAACATCGCTGGTGTGAACCGTAAAAAGCAGAGGTCCAAGGACAGAACCGTGAGGTACTTGACTTTCCACTAACCTATCTTGTGAGAAAGATTCGCTAACTCTAACTTTGTAATATCGATCTGTCAGGAAATAATCTATCCAACGAAGTAAAGTGCCGCGAACTCCGAAATGTTCTAGCTTATGTAAAAGTCTGCGCTTAGATACACGGTCAAAGGCTTTAGAGAAATCAGAGATAAATCCATGTTGTTGTGTTGGAATAACATGTTCCTAGAAAAGGAATTTGGTCATTTCCTCGGAAATATTGGCTTCCATAACTTTGGCAACTACTGGCAGCAGGCCAATTGGACGATAGTTGTTGAAGTCGAGTTTGTTGCCTTTTTTTAAAACAGGGGTAACGAAAATAATGATAAAAGACATTACTTGATGCGGTGTAATCCGTTTAAAATAAAACAATAACCATAATAGATTATTAACAAAAAACTTCATTATGCAGATACACACATGTTGATTGCTGGATAGATAAAATGATAATTGCGGATGTCGATAGTTGCGAAGAATATTCCGCATACCATGGACAGATAGGGTGAGAAGCGAGGAAGTCATAAGAAAGGCTAATACTGAGAGAAAACTACTCAATTTGATAAAGGTGCGAAAAATTGGATAGCTCGGCCATATTCTGAGAAGAAAAAAATACGCAATCCCTCAACTAATCATCCAGGAAAAGATTGAAGGCAAGAGAGGAATAGATCGCAAACAAATGTCGTGGCTACGGAACATAAAGTACTGGACAGGTATAAATATCACTGGCGATCTTTTGCATGCCGCAAAGAGGCCTAGCAGGAAGGAAAAGCAAACTTCGCATAAAAACCAAAATAAGACTTATAAACAGTATAGTCCTTCCTATACTGACCTACGCGTCACTTGCATGGGGACATATATGCAACACAACCAAAAAGAAAATGCAGGCACAACACAACAAAAGCCTAAGAGAAGCGGTAAGCGTACCAAGATACGTAGCTGAAAGATTCCTTTTCAGAGAATTACAACAAATCAGAGTGACTGACACTATGAAAGAAAAAGCTAGGAAAAAGTTCGCAGAATTAGAGAACCACCAAAGTCTCATTCTACGAGAGATAATAAGGTATGACGCTTTTGTGCTTCCACAGATGGAAGCACAAAAGACCAAAACAACAAATAGTAGACTAAAATAAAACCAGAGAGAGAAATAAAAACCCCCCCAGATGGTCAGAATTCAACAAAAAGTCCAGAGTAAGAAGAAACTTCAAATCATACCACACACACAAGGAAGACAGTTCGTAGCTCAAATCACCGAGAATATCGCTTATCGCCTCATACACAGTGGGCCCAGCAGCTCAACTAGGATACAGTCTGTATTGTGGTATCGTATAATA
This sequence comes from Diabrotica balteata, assembly GCA_918026665.1. Lineage (NCBI taxonomy): Eukaryota > Metazoa > Arthropoda > Insecta > Coleoptera > Chrysomelidae > Diabrotica > Diabrotica balteata. The sequence goes on from OU898284.1 coordinate 4,063,682, forward strand.
TTTATATATTTTCTTTATTATAATATAGATTGTACACTAATTATGATTTTTTGTCCACAGGTCACCTACAAAAAAAATCACAAAAAACACAAAAAACCGGCTTCGGCCACCAAAAAAATTAACAAAAACCCTAAAACCCTGGCACGTAGGGCCCAACCCCCTTGAGCACCAAGTCGCCGAACTGAGCCGGGACTCAGAGCGGAGACTTGAGGCCCAAGTAAGCAATTTTAGTTCGCGGATAAGCCACATTAAGATAAACAGGAATATAGCGGAGATGCGCTGTCGTGAGTTTTTGCATTCGGTTAGGAAACCATGTTGGGGTTCTATTACCCAGGACCTCCACATGAAGAGCACTTGGCTGATTGTTGTGCCTCTATAGCAAATCAGATCGCTATAGGGGGGAAAGGGATGGTCTAGAGCATTGGAGCACGGTGGGGTGACTCCTGTTTTTACTCGAGTTAACCTTGCTCCAATGAATTGTTACACCCGATCGTACTACCTGGGTGAACATTTCTCATAGGCTGGGTTCAATCAAATTGTGCTTGCTTGCATGCCGCAAAAGACAGACGTCTGGCCTTAAGATAATTCGCCAACACACTATAGATGCACGGCGCTATAAGAAGAAGAAGGATGTCGATATGACAGCCGTTTACAGCATTATACGTCAAAACGGGTGACAGGGTTGCCAAGTATAATTTTTATTCATCATCCAGCCTCAAGAGTCCACTGCTGAACATAGGCCTCTTCCTCATGTTTCCACCCCCGTCTATCTTGCGCCGCTCTTATCCAGTTTTTATTGAGTCTTCTTAAATCGTCAGTCCATCTTGTAGGTGGTCGACCGACGCTTCTCTTGTCTTCCCTTGGCCTCTATTCCAATAACCCCTTTGTCCATCGCCCATCTGTCATTCTGGCTATGTGTCCTGCCCATCTCCATTTTAGTCTGGCTATCTTCTCGATGATGTCAGTCACTCCGGTTCTTCTCCTGATGTCTTCGTTTGTTATTCTGTCTCGGAGAGTTATTCCTAACATGGACCGCTCCATTCTTCTCTGCGTGACTCTCAGTTTGGTAGCTGCTGCTGCTTTATAATTTATAATTTTATAAATTTTATAATTTTATAATTTTATATATATAATTTATAATTTTTATTACACGTTTTAAAAATTAAATACAGCGTTAATCGCAGAAAATTACAACTAGTCCGTTAAAGGTGAATTTGCTTCATATTTGACAACTTTTTAGCTTTCTTATTTACGTTGATTCTGTTAAAATCAGACACACACAAATTATATATCTTAATGTGCTTTTTTATTTTAGGTTAAAGTATGGAAAAATGGAACACTTTATGGATCAATTAATATCTGCGAACCAGTTAAGGACATGGTTATTTTTAAGAACCTCTTAATTACTGCTAACATGGGTATTGTTGTAACGGATCTTAAGCTGGAAGGTAAGTAGACGTAATGCCATTAGAAGAAAGTGTACAGAGTTCGTTAAGCCAAATACTTACATGCCAAAACAGTAAAAATCAAAATACAAAAAATTGTAAAAGGCCAACTCACTCGATGTGTCAGGGTGAGATGACTCGGACACTATCATAAACTTTATTTGGCACGGTCTTTGCCAATACTTTTCCACATATATCACATAAATTAACATATCTTGAGCAGTTTTTATTAAACCAAGAATTGCACTGCTCGCACTGTACCCAGTCTTCTTGTTTCGATGTGGTTGAATATATTTTCCCACAGCCGACATATTCACAATTTGTTTGCTCTTGTAGATCATCACTAGAGTCTTTAGTAATTTCCTTATGATCGTCAGAGTCTTCGGAAAAAGATGACTAACAAAACATTTTCGTTTGGTTCTTGAATCTCTTGACTTTTTTTTCCAGAGGCCCTTTATTATTTTTAGCATCCTTTTTTTTTTCTTTTTAACATCTTTGTCTATTGTCTTTGACTATTTGGATACTTAGTAGTGAATTCGTTGAATACCGTCTGATAACCTGCATGATAATGTAGGTACGAAGTCAACAGACAGACTCGTTCTTCTGTAGTGTACTTTACACGGGCTTGGGCTGCCATGGCGACGTGAACTCGTTGACCGACAATCTTGAACTAACGACAAGCGCCACACTCCTGTCATCGCACCAATTCGGTACGGCAAGCACCGTTGCCGTGTCCTCACTATTTTTGAACCGCGTCAGACAGCGTTAACTGACTTATGCCCACCCCGGTATATATATATATATATATATATATATATATATATATATATATATATACTCTCTTGAAACAAAATTACTTATTTGATATTGAAACGAAAATATTAACTTTTTTATATTGAAATTTAATTATTGTGGAGTGATAAACCACAGGCACCCGGTGAAGCAATACAATGCCCATACCGAATAATTAAGTTTAAATTTAAATACACAAAACACAACAACGAACACTGCTATATTCGGTTAAATCAAATTAAGAACCAATAATATAATTACTTAGCGAGAAATTAATTAAACAGACAATATGACAAGCACAGACAATGTACACGAGAGAAGCTCTTGTTAATTCCTAATTAAACATTAATTTGTGTTAGACATAAACAATTTTAAGTAAAAAAAAAGGGTACATGAGTTTTATAACTTGTCTGACTATAAATCATCACTTTTATTTTATTATATTATAGGCTAAACAATAAACTACATAGTTTGGTTAGTAATTGGAAACATATTTGTTTTTATATGCAATGCATTTATTTTAGGATTAAGCATTACTCACAGTGACAATTATTAGTATAATAGCAATGATTAATGACAATTTTTGAGTGTTCCCGATACAGGACGAAGGGGATAAATGTGTTTACATTTTGTTAGCATCATAAAATATAGGTGTAATATAATAAAAATTAGTTACTATTTTTTATTTTAAACTTTTTGGGCATAAAAGAAACGTATTAATAATTGTCGAAGGTGCTTAGTTTTAAAATATTATAAATAATATACCTTTTGCCAGACCGGTCCATCTGGCGTTTGTTAATCTAAAGAAAGCTCAAATACCTACAGTCAAATTATGAGAAGCAATGAATGATCTCGGAATCCGACAAACACTAATAAAAGCAGTTAAAACACTGTACAAAGAAAACAAAGTAGCTATTAAATGTGTAAATAAAGCCTACAATCCATTTAAGACGACAAAAGGACTTCTACAAGGCTGTGCTACATCCCCTACTCTGTTTAAAACATTCTTGAAAAATACATTCAAACCATGGAGGAGAAAGTGCGAAGGAATGGGCATACCAGTAAGAGACGAATACCTATACACCTTAAGTTTTGCCGACGATCAAGTAGTCATCGCCCAAGATGAAGAAGATCTCAGCTTTATGCTCAGAAAACTCGAAGAAGTATATAAAAACAACGGAATGGAAATAAACTTAGAGAAAACCGAATAACTAACAACAGAAAACAAGGATATGAGAAACCTAGAGATAGACGAGGAAAGACAAGTAAATGGAACAGATAAATTCAAGTCAAAGGCCACAGGTCCGGATGAAATCCCGATTGAGTTTCTTAAACTGATCGATGATGAAATGATAGACATTCTAGTAGAACTTTATGATCATATTTATCAAACAGGTATTTTACCAAAGGAGTGGTTAGTATCCACATTCGTAATTATTCCCAAAAAGCAAAATGCAAAAGAATGCTCAGAACATCGTACAATTGCATTAATGAGCCATGTTTTGAAAGTGTTTCTACGAATAGTCCACAACAGAATTTACAGAAAGCTGGATGATGAAATTAGTGATAGTCAGTTAGGCTTTAGAAACGGCACGGGAACCAGGGAAGCATTGTTCGGTATAAATGTGCTCATGCAAAGAAATCTGGATATGAACCAAGACATGTATACATGTTTTATTGATTTTGAAAAAGCATTTGACAAGGTACAGCACAATAAACTAATTAATATTTTAAAAATGAAAAACATCGATAGCCGCGACATCAGAGTAATCTCGAACCTCTACTGGAACCAGAAAGTCAAAATAAGAATTGAAAATCAAATGTCGGAAGAAATAGAAATTCTTCGGGGTGTGAGACAGGGCTGTGTATTGTCACCACTGCTGTTTAATATATATAGCGAAGCCATTTTCTAAGAAGCTTTAGGAGAGTGTAACGATGGAATGATAATAAATGGTGAAATTATTAATAATATAAGATATGCCGATGATACTGTCATATTCACTTCAACTCTGCAAAGTCTAACAAACATACTGGAACGGCTGAATGAAAAGTGTACCATATATGGTATTAAAATGAACTTAAAGAAAACAAAATTCATGGTCATTACAAAACATCCAAAAGACAACGAGACACTCCATATTAATAATATCCAGATAGAAAGGGTAGATAAATACAAATATCTCGGAACATTGGTTAGTCAAAACGCAGAACAAACGCAAGAGATTAAAAGCCGTATAGAAATAGCAAGGGCAAAATTTGTAAAAATGAAACATCTATTGTGTAGTAGAGACCTAAGAATGGATCTAAGGATAAGGTTATTGCGCTGCTACATTTTTACAACTTTGCTCTACGGATCTGAGGCATGGACATTGAAACAACTGGAGATTAAGAAATTGGAAGCTTTTGAGCGTTGGTGTTATCGAAGGATGCTACGAATAGCATGGGTAGACAAAATTACCAATATTGAAGTCCTTGATAGGGTTAATAAGAGGGAAGAAATTGTACAGGCAATTAAGAGGCGGAAACTTGAATATTTCGGTCATATATTAAGAGGTCCTCGTTATGGGCTACTACGTTTGATTATAGAGGGCAAAATAAGAGGTAAAAGAGATGTAGGAAGAAGACGAACCTCCTGGCTACGAAATCTAAGGGAATGGTTTAGTCTGAGCTCTAGCCAACTATTTAGAGCTGCTGTAAGTAAAATAAGAATTGCCATGTTGATATCCAACCTTCGTTAGAAGATGGAACCTTAAGAAGAAGAAATTCAAGTAATAAAGAACCATAATATCGAACCAGGGAACAACAGAAGAAGATATAAACAACAGACTAAGACAAACAAGAAACTGTATAAGACAACTTAATTCAGTGCTGTGGGATAAGAACATTACGATAAAGACAAAAAAGAGAATATATAATACCCTGACAAGAAGTATCCTGACATATGGGTCCGAAAACTGGACAATAAACTAGAGAAATAGAGGTAGAATAAGAGCAGTATAAATGGAGTTCCTGAGGAGAAGCTGTAGACTTACAAAAAGAGACAGAATTGAAAACGCAGAGATTAAGCGGAGAATGGGAGTGCAATCAGACATAATCGACTATATAGAGGAGAAGAGACTATCCTGGTACGGCCACGTCAGAAGAGCGGACAGAGGACGCTGGATAAACAAAATCACAGAATGGAGCACGATCGGAAGAAAAAAGATAGGAAGACCTCGAAGATCATTCAGAGACGAAATCGACGAGGCTATGGAGAAAAGAACCCTGCGAGATGGAGGCTGGAATGGCAGGGAAAATTGGAGAAAACAGTTGAGTAAAGAAAGACAGTGAAAACTGTGGAAATCCTTAGTAGTAGTATAAATAATATACTTAGTTTTTCGTAGAATTTTCTTATTAGTATTATTGGATTATGGAATCTATACACTAAGTTCCGTTTCATCGATATCTTTCTAACTGTACTCAATGCATCTCATTTTATTTTGTTCTGTAATAACAATGCTGGATATTTGTAGATTGCAGATTTGAAATCGAGCAATTTCATGTAAGAGCACACGTGATTACTTAGAGTTTAGTCTTTTGAATCCTTAGAGTACTTTTATTTTAGCGAGTAGGAGGTTGTAGTAGTAGTAGAAGAGAAATAAAAAAAACAGCGCCGGAAGAAAATAACAGATAAACGGAAATTGTGGATGACCGACGAAATACTTGAAGTTATGGGTCAGAGAGGAAAAAACAAAGAAAATCTCCAAGAATATAAGAGAATACATACCATCATCAGAAGAAAGACAAGAGAAGCCAAAGAGAAACAAAAACGATAGATATATCTAAATAATAGAAAAGTTGCAACTATAATTGTAATTCGACACACCACTTCCACCACATTTATTAGAATAAAACCTTTATATTCAATATTAGATAAAATAATAATGTTAATTTTGGTCAATTTCTTTTAGGTGAGAAAATTCAGTTTGGAGTAAAGGATTCTCTCGGCGGTACATTTCCTTTGGCCTTAATAGGAGGAAAATACGTCGCTCACGTTATTCGAGAAGCAACTGATATTGTTGTTAATGAAATCAGTGATTCTGGACATATTAAAGAAATTACTAAAACAGAGGTAGGTTATTTAAAGTCTTTTACGAAACAATTTATTCTTAATCTTAAATCTCACTTCGGATTTTGCTCAACTCGAAATGTAAAAATAAACTTAATTTAAAGTAAAATTGTGGCTTATTCTCAACAACAATAGTAAATATATTAATAGTTACTATCGTAAAAGCTTAAAAAAAAACAGTAAAGCGACATTACGTCTTCTGAGATGGAGTGGTAAAATATTATTTCTTCCTTTATTTTACTGTATTTTACTCCTGCTACATCTCGTTTAAAAGCCATTCTCTGGCTCTTTAACGGGAAAATTGAACATATTAAACATGCTACAGTTCTGTTGAATTAAAAATAACTCGAAACCTCTGGATAATCTACTCTTAATAGTATATTACTTTATGAGGCGGAGAAGCATGACTTTTCTTGACGCGCCCAATATTCCCACTGCACCCTTGAGGGCAAGTCAAGAAAAGTCGCTTCTTTGCCGAATAAAGTATACTATTTTTTCTTCAAACGTAGCAATTTTCAACCATAAATAGTACAATTCATACGCTATTTTTACTCGAAATTAACTGTGACCACTATTAAAGTCGTCTAGATATTAGAAATTAAAATAATTAAGTCGTCGTTGGGATTTGCGTCTCCCTGGTTACAGTTGTTTGACAGTTGTTTGCAATTATTAAAGACAGCTTCTTGTTGTTGCAACCGCAAGCGCAAATTTAGTGCGAAAATGAAAAACCTAAACGAAATTGAGTCCGCGGCTAATGATGCAGTAGCACGTTTGGGGCCTTCCAAGTCCGGAATAAAGTATCGGTTAGCATACAAGCACTTCCAAGAGTGGTGCGATACAAGGGGAGTACAGCAAGTTACCGAAGACGTTTTACTGGCATATTTTAATATAATGGAAAATGAAAATAAATGGAAATATTTTACAATGTGGTCACGATACTTTATGATAAAATCCGAGTTAGTTATTAGAAAAAATGTGGATATAAGCAAATTTTTAAAGTTACGTGCCTTTCTGAAAAAAAAACAAGCGAAGGATATACTGCAAAGAAGTCTAAAGTTTTCACTAAAGACGAGTTTGATAAATTTTTGTTTGAAGCGCCAGATAAGTTATATTTAGGATTAAAGGCAAAAAAAATTATATTGCAAAGCATGTAGTATACTCTACTAAATTATAAAAATATTTCAGATTGTTTTATTAATTGGGGTTACCGGCGCCTATCGATGCGACGAAATGGTAAAAATGAAGACTGTGGAAATTGAAGATAAAGAAAATGTAATAATTATCAAAATCCCAGACAGTAAAACACGACAAATTAGATATTTTACAATAATTGGTCAAAACTACATTAAACTATATAAAAAGTAAGCTACACTGCGGCCTGAAAATTTCACAGAAATCCGATTTTTTATCAAGTACCAAAATGGAAAGTGTTACCGAAGCGTCATGGGAATACATTCGATCAGCGCAGTAGCCCAAAAAGTAGCTAGTTATTTAAATTTAAACGATGCAAGCGCATACACGGGTCACTCTTTACGACGAACTTCAGCAACACTGTTAATTGATGGAGGCGGAAATCTAGAATGCCTCAAACGACATGGGGGCTGGAAATAGAGAGGATTCAATAAGAAATAAGAACGATAATGCTCAACAAATTTTAAACCCTCATGATTCGCCAACATCGGGAATGATTGCTAAAAGTTGTTCTCGACCATTAGTATCATCAACAATTACCAATGCGTATCAAGAGTCGGGAACATTTTTGCACGGTTTCAATTTTGAAAATGCCTCATTAACTAATTGCACTTTTAATATTACTATAAATAAAAATGATGTTTAATTTTTGTTAATGACATCTGTATTGTTGCTTTGTGACATGTTTCATATTGTTGCCATGACAACATTTTTTCCTCCTTACTTACTTACTTACTCCGTGGCGTTACAACCCTTCGTGGGTTTTAGCCGACTCGACAACATGCCTCCACTGTTTTCTATCTTGAGCAACCTCCATCCAATTCTCCACGCCCATAGTGCTTAGGTCTCCTGCTATATTATCTCGCCACCGGAGACGAGGGCGTCCGCGTGGTCTCCTTCCAGTTGGGACTTCCTCCCACACCAGTCTTACTGTTCGTTCGTCAGAATGTCTTCTGAGGTGTCCTGCCCATTGGAGTCTTCTGGACTTTATTTCTTTTATGATGTTGGCGTCTGGGTAAAGTTCTTCAAGCTCTTTATTAGTTCTTATCCTATATTGTCCTGATGCTTCATCAAGCACCGGACCAAAGATCTTCCTTAGGATTTTTCTTTCCCAAACACGTAGTCTCTCTTCATTTGCCTTTGTCATCGTCCACGTTTCGCTTCCATATATCACAACGGGTCGTATGATTGTTTTATAGACCTGTATCTTCGTACCTCGTGTTAGTTGTTTTGATTTTATAAGGTTTTGGAGGGCAAAAATACATCTGTTGCCGGCCTGAATCCTGTTGTTTATTTCTGATGATCCGTTATTGTCTTCAGTTATTGTTGTTCCAAGATACTTGAATTCTCTAACGCGCTCAAAGTTAAAGTCATCGATGGTAATGTTCTAACCGATTCTGTCTCTGCTTTGGTTATTGCGGCTCATATACATATATTTCGTCTTATTTTCGTTGATTTGGAGCCCCATCTTCTCTGCTTCCTTCTCAAACCTTACGAAAGTCTCCTTCATCTTTAATCGCGTGTTTCCTATTAGATCTATATCGTCTGCAAATGCCAGTAGTAAGTTTGGTCCTTCTCGATGAAATACTGTATTCGGTTTTTCGATTCTTGCACTTCTGATTATGTGCTCCAGAGCTAAGTTGAAGAGTTGTGGTGAAAGTGCATCTCCCTGTTTTAGTCCATTGTTTATTTCAAATATCTCCGAGTATTGTTGTCCAACTCTCACCTTACATCGTAACCGTTCCATACACATCTGTATCAACAGAACTAGTTTTTTTGGAAAGCCAAGTTCCTGCATCGCTGTCCACAGTCTGTCCCTACATACTCTATCAAATGCTTGTTTAGCTCCGCCGTAAAGAAATGGGAAAAAACTGCTGCCGGCGGAGGCATCAAATTTTGACAGGATCAAGTTAGATAAGTAGTGTCATCATTATTTGACGTTTAAAGAAAAAATAAGTTCGCACATCTTCAAATACTGAGAAAAACCGAGCATAAAGCTAGCCACAAATACAAATATCTTGGGTCAATAATTTCAGAAAGAGGGTAGCAACGAAGAACATTAAAAATGGGATAGTACTAGGAAAAGTTGCAATTAGAGAACTACTGACTAATTAGATAACATCAAGTAATTTGAAATCGAATAGTAGCGACAATTTTAGGGGCAGGATGAAATAAAAAAAACATATTGTCCAAAAAGGGTGTATATATATATGGGAAATTATTAGTATAATTTCAGTGTATGTAGACTGTATTATATAGGGCTAGTTCAAATAAATTAGGATATGTAATAAAAGGTATACAGACAATAGCACATTAAGTTTATATAAAATCTTACCAATATTTCTGCTTCACACTCACGCGGTTTTTCTGCTCCACACTCTCGCGGTTTTTGCTCTTCTGCGGAATACATCTGGGCACACTCGCGATTTTTCTAAACACGTGTTTTTATCGGTAATAAACTTTGCCAGATAGAGCACACTTTGTCTGAACACGATTTAAAATAGTGTTTGCGGTATTTTTCGCGCAACTAAAACTGGAGAGAGATAATTAGCGATAGAAAAACAGCCAAGATAGATGCTGTTCTTCTTGATAAGCGAAGAGAGAGAATAGTCTGTCCTTAGTGACAGGCGACCATCAAGAGAGTGTCCTTCTTTTTTGCTATCTTAACACTGTCTGTATTTCTTAAGGGAGGGAAGTTAAAATGTAAGTAGGAAGGGTTATTAAGGGTTGGACTAAGATAATTATTGTAAAATTGTGATATAAGAATAGCTAAAAATACAGCGAAAAAATGACATGATTTTTCGCATGTAAAAAATTTGAACATATATATCAATAAAACACTGCAAACTTTTATTTTTAAAAGTTTACCAAAATGTATTATATTTTAAATAATTGATGGATTCGAACGTAACTTGATGGAAATTCATCTTATGTAACAATAAAACACTGAAAACTTTGTTTTCCAACTTCCACAAAATTTATTTTAACTTGTCACTACCGCTGTTTCGGCTAATTGCCTTTCTCAAGTGATCTATTTTTGGCATGCGTTTACGTTTTATAGTCTCTAATGGAATAGGTTGAGGAGGGGAGAACTGTTTGTCTCAAGTTGGTCATTCAGAATTATATCTGTGTTTTTCAATTTGTTGATTTCCATAGATTTTAGATAGCTAAAGACCTTTATTTTGAATGTGAAGAATTTTAAATTCGTCATTAAAAGAATAATTGTGATCTAGAAGGTGATGTGCGTATGTAGAATATGTTTTTCTATTATTGAAAGCCCTTTTATGTTCTGCTATTCGTTTATTAAAGTTTCTACCAGTTTGACCGATGTAAGTTTTTGGGAAGTCGCCACATTTGTACACAGTAGTGTGTACAAACTTAAATGTCAAAAGAATGCAAGACGAAGACCGATTTTAGGTAACAATCATCCTAACGTCACATATTATAATTTATTTTTAATTTGAAACTTTCAAGTTTGTATTACGTACTGATTTATAAGTATATATTGATGTTTATAAAATCAGCAACCCATTACCTTATTTTTAAAACATATTCAATAAAGTTTTGTTTATTCCACAAGACCAACTGTTTACACCACCCCAACATGAATGCTTTGTTAAAAAGTAGCTATATTACAAACTCACCAGAGTTTTCAACTGGCTCCCGTGCGGAAATTAAATGTTTTGATAATCGCCGTGAATGTAAAAAAGTTTCATTTTCGTTTCGACAGAACTTAACGATCACATCCCTTTGTCGACACATTTCAGCTTTATAAAACATATTAAAATAACATTTCTCATATTCTCAGGATTAAATATTACTGCCGCATCCGGAAAGTTATTGGCTTTGACTGTTAAATATAATGCTAACCAGATTATAGCCATATAAAAGCGAAATACATTCGGTTGAAGACCAGTTTATTACCAAAATTTATTAAAGTCATTCCTCTTTTTGTAGTAGATAAGGTCTTTTATCTAAGCTAGGCGATTTACTCTGAAAATCTATTTCCATAAACCACGCTATTTTTAAAAACGTAGGGGAAGGTGAGGTAAAATGGGATACTTAACGTTTGAGGCTGTATAGCACCAAAACTATGTATTGGAGGCTGCTCATATTTTGACACAGTCAAAACCTATTATTTTTGTATTAGAAGCACAAAAAAAGATTTTTTTATAAATGTATAAAAAAGGTATATACAAAAATTTGACAACAATACAATTTTCCATTTTGGCCCCACTGTGGGGGTAAAACGGAATACATCGTGGGGGTAAAACGGGATAGGGTTTTTCTATGTTATTTTATTTAATTTTCTCTTTTTTCTAAGTTTATTTTTATGTTAAATAAAACAACTTAAACTCAAAAATTGAGAAAGAACAAAAAAGAGCAATTAACTAAATAAGAAATAACGATGTTGATAAAGTTTTTGTTGACTCAAGTTCATAAGGGTGTTCATTACTATATGGAATTGAATTTCTGGGATACATTTTGAAAAGGATTTTTTTTAAGGTTTTTCATTTCCTTTAAAGTGAATAATTCTATATTAGAGATATTTAGCTCAGATAAAGTAATGGTTCTAATAAGTTTCATTAGAAATTCGTTTATATTTTGGAGATTTATTATCTCATTGTGTATAGCTGTCAAAATCAGCTGATAAGTTGGTAAGTGCAGATATGAGAATCGAATTATCAAAGTTTCTAAAATTTTATCGAATCTCGTGTTAAAAGAGTTTCCATAGATATTTGGTTATTCAATTTTTTAATAATTTCATTTTGAATAATTGATGGATTCGACCGTTACTTGATGGAAATTCATTTTATGTAACAATAAAACACTGAAAACTTTGTTTTTAAACTTCCACAAAATTTATTTTAACCTTTTATCACTACTGCTGTTTCGGCTGATTGCCTTTCTCAAGTGATCTATTTTTGGCTTGCGTTTACACTTTATAGTCTCTAATGAAATAGGTTGAGGAGGTTAGAACTGTTTTTCTCAAGTTGATCATTCAGAATTAAATCTGTGTTTTTTAATTTGTTGACTTCCATAGATTCTAACAAGGATAGTCCTTAAGTCCTTTATTTTGAATGTAAAGAATTTTAAATTCGTCATTCAAAGAATATTTGTGATCTAGAAGGTGAAGTGCGTATGTAGAATCTGTTTTTCTATTATTGAAAGCCCTTTTATATTCCGCTATTCGTTTATTAAAGTTTCTACCAGTTTGACCGGCGAAGGAGATCTGGATGACTACACTTTGCGCCGAGGCTGAAAGCCTATATAAACTCGGCGACAGCTTCAATCTTCACAAGAAAATTAAGGAAATTGCTGGTGTCTTCAAGAAAGGTGTCTTCACTGGTATACATAATGACCAAAATGTATTAATAACGGACCCTAGCGATATAATTAATACTTGGAAAATGTACACAGCCAATTTGTTCAATGATGACAGAACACAAAAACCACCACAACTGGGAGACCATTTTTATGGCCCAAGTATTTTGAAAGCTGAAATTGTACACGCTATCAAACTATTAAAAAGTAACAAAACCCCAGGACCAGATGATATGTACGCAGAAACAATCAAGTTACTTAATGAAGAAAACCTAGTCATTATTGTCAAGCTCTTTAACGACATCTACGATACGGGCCAGATTCCAAAAGATTGGCTTCGATCTACATTTATCGCCCTACCAAAAACACCACGTGCGAACTTCTGCAAGGACCACCGACTAATAAGCCTAATAAGTCACTTTTTAAAACTTTTCCTGAGAATACTTCACACTAGATTGTTTAAGAAATGTGAAGAGGTCAGTGGATGGAGTCAGTTTGGTTTCAAAAATGGACTTGGCACGAGAGAAGCGATCTTTAGTATGAAAACATTGATACAGAATTGTTTAGATCAAAGAAAGGATGTTTTTATCTGTTTCGTTGATTACGAGAAAGCATTCGATAATGTAAAACATGAATTGATGATAAAATACCTACAAGAGTTGGGATTGCATGCAAAGGATATAAGAATCATCGCCAATCTGTATTGGAATCAGACAGCAACAGTACGTCTTCAAAATTCCAACGAAACAGAAGATTTCTCCATTAAAAAAGGAGTAAGGCAAGGTTGTATACTGTCCTCAATGCTGTTCAATTTATACGTAGAAAAAGCCTTCGCAGAAGCAGTGGAAGACTCTAATAAGGGTATTAAAGTTAACGGCATATTTATTAATAACATCAGGTATGCCGATGATACAGCCATAGTGGCAAATAACATCGAAGATCTTCAATGCCTTTTAAATGATCTAACTCTTGCAAGTGAAGCTCGGAATTTGAAAATAAACATCAAGAAGACAAAATCAATGATTATAAGTAGAAATGATTACCCCAACGCAAAGATATATATCTCTGGAGAAGAAATCGAACAAGTCAGGCAATTCAAATACTTGGGATGTTTGCTGAATGAGGGTTGGGACCCCGAGAATGAAATAAAGAGCAGAGTTGAACAAGCCAGAAATGCTTTTTTGAGGCTTCGTAAGTTTCTGACTGATCGCAAATTGGACTTCAACCTCCGATACAAGATGCTTAAGTGTTACGTGTGGCCTGTTCTCCTGTACGGAATGGAAGCATGGACGTTAAAGGCCAGTTCCATTAACAAACTTGAAGTGTTTGAAATGTGGTGCCTGCGTCGAATGCTCAGAATATCATGGACGGACAGGGTTAGAAATGAGGAAGTACTCAGAAGAGCGGGCTTACAGGATAGGGAACTTTTTAATTATGTAAAAAGTAAGAAGACTGCATACTTGGGGCACATTATACGAGGAGAACGATACACTTTTCAGCAACTGATACCCGAAGGGAAGATAGAGGGTAGGAGAGGTCTCGGACGTAAAAAAATGTCATGGCTGCGCAATATTCGACAATGGACAGGAATTCACAGCTATGAAATGCTTCGCAATGCTGCTAAAAACAGAATTATTTAATCCAGAATATTTTTCACCTGACAAGACGATGTACGGTGGACGCCTACGCAGAAATGCACGGCACCTTAAGAAGAAGAAGACCAGTTTGACCGATGTAAATTTTGGGCAGTTTGTGTAGATCGTCTTTCGTTTGTTCTTGTATGTATTGTTCTTGGGTGTAATCTCCTAAATACTGAGTGAATGGACCAGGGCGAGGATTGTCCTGTGAAAAATTTGGGTTTTGAGTAGGGGTGTCTACGTGTTCGTATTCGTTTTACATATTTAAGGTGAGCGCGTGTTACATTTTGTTTATCTGTTTTACCGACAATTTTTGTTTTGTCTTGTTTTTCTAGATAAATAGTGGAGAAAGGGGCTTGTAATTTAGACTTACGTTTTTTCTTAGATACATAATATAGGGATTTTGTGAAGTATATTTCCGGATTATCTTCGGCGTTTTTGTTTTGTCTGTCTAAGGGTTTTTGTCTCTTCTATTTTTGCTTATTATATAGTTCTGCAATAAAGAATTGGAGTTCTTCTTTATGTCTTTGATTATATGTTCCATATATCGGAAGGTCAAAGTCGAAATGTATTTCTTCTGCATAGGGTCCGGACAGAATTGAGAAAGGAGAATAATCTGTGGAGCTGTGGATTGATTAATTGTAAATGAAAATGGCATGTGCTAGAATGTCATCTAACGAATCATTTGGATTTTGGGCTTGTAAGGTCCTAATTTGAGTAATAATCTTCAAACATCTTTAAAATGTTTTTGATCAAATTATTAGCTAACACAGTCGTTAATTTAATAATTATTAATACATTAGTCTAATACACTAACCCATTATTAATCCATTTTAATAGTGCTATATGTTTTTCAGGGTGCCCATACAAAAATTATTAACTCACTCGCCGGAGCAAAATGGAACAACAAAAACATCATCTTCAGTGGTGGCTGGGACAAGAGTATCAAAAAGTGGATCATAGAAAATAACTCAATCACACTGGAGGCAACTATTGATGCTGGTATAATTGTAAATGCCATAGAAGTTGGAAGGGATGGTGAAATATATGCTGGCGGGGAAGATGGCCATATTGTTCGTATTCAAGTGGAGTAGTAGCTTGAAGTATTTACTTCTTTAGGTTTTTAAGACATGTATTTAACATTAAAAGTTAGTTATATGATTAATATTTTTAACTTATTAACAATACGTATTTATTATTATTTATTACTGTAGTTTTGTATCAGATTTGAAAAATAAATATAAAATTATACTCATAAAAATATCTTTGTCTAGACGACGCATAGGTAAATTATTAATTTCCTTCATTTACTATGGGCAACCTCTCTTTTTGGAAAACTGGCAAACAGCTGGATTGGATGTTGAAGATTTACAATAATTACAAATATATCCAGTTATTAAGTGGCAAGGATAAGGAACTGCCGGATAAAATAAATATAAGAAGAGGAGTGAGACTCCTTTACTCTTTAATTTGAATTCACAGAAAATATTTAAGAAAGCCTTAATAAAGACAACAGAAGGTAGGGCTCTAAAGGACAGAGATCGCTATACAGGGCATATCTATCAATAATTAAGATATACTTACAGTTTACGTCAAGTTTGACTATGTTCAGAATGTCTAAAAAGTAAGCGTATATTATAACCTTATAACTTGGGGTTATAAGGTTATTTTTGGTAATAAAGATAAAAAAATGATATGAGGTTGAATCATCGAGCAAAAAGACAAAAGAGGGAATCTAATCCTTATGAAAAGGAGACCAAAAAAGTGGCCTCTAATGGCGGACATATCCGAAAATGCGAATGCGCCAAATTCAAATTTTCCGACACTTATCAACAGTAGCTACATAATATTTTTCAGAATGTGTCTTAGACGAGAAAGTTTTAATTAATTATTAACGATAATAGTCTAAAATGCGACATAATTGTTAAAAAACTTCAATATAAACAAGATTTCATGTGACATTTGGGACAAAGAATAACATACCCCAACTAAATTTTATGTCAAACAAGGAGAGAAACTCTCTTTCCTTGTTTAATGTAGCCTCTAAAGATCGCACTTCCTGTCTAACAATATGTTTGCCTCCACTACCTTTATATTCCCTCTTTTGTCTTTTTGCTCGATGGGTTGAATGCTCGAATAAATGAACTTTGAAAATTAAGGCAAATATCGAGCACAAGTTTAATCAAAACTTGCCCAAGTACTTTCGCTATCTACAGCATCATCAGGGGCATTTCGTCAAATTTGGGCTATCCAGCAAACGTAGAATGTAATACACATGAAATTGACATAAATTGTATATAACACTATATTAACAAAAGGACAAACAGTTTAAAATTAATAAAATTATTCTGACGCTCTACATTCTTGTCGGCAATCGGAAAGAGAATGATTCTCTCTTCAATTGCCGAATTACCGATTACCCTGACAGCTCATGGGTTTACCTCTTGCAGGGATTTAGTGAGAAGCATGGCGTTTGAACTGGCTGAAGAGCTAAAACTACCTCACAAATTCAACATGGAAACTAGAAAAGCTGGTTATGATTGGCTAAACTCTTTTCTTTTAAGAAATCTTACTCTTACTATTAGAAAATCGCAATGTATCTGTATCCCAAGCTAAGGTAATTAACACGCGAAGTGTCAAAGAGTACTTTAAGTTACTTGAAAGTGTTATTTTGGAAAACAATTTTATTGAGAAGCCTGGGCACATTTTTAACATGGACAATACCAGGCTTCAACTGAACAACAAGCCAGGAAATGTTTGTGAATTGAAATGAATGTGAAACCGTTTTTATACTAGCTTGTGCTAGCGCTGAAAGTACTTCTCTTCTCCCATACTGCATAATGAAAGGCAAGAACTTAAAAGTTGAGTTCATGGACGAGATGCCTTCTGGCTCAGTTGTAAAAATGTTACAAAAATCTTCTTACGTCACTAGTGAAATTTTTCTGCATTCTGTGGCTAAAAAGTCATTTCCAACCTAGAAAACCAACCGGCAAAGTACTCCTCTTACACTTCACACACCGGTTCCTTGTAAGTCATAGTGAACACGAAGCAAAAATAAATCAGTTTGATGATGAGTCCGTCCCATACTTCGCACTGGCTACAACCTTTGAACCAATCCTTTTTCAAATCACTTAAGTCCTACTTTTATAGTGCTTGTAATTATTTCATTACAAACAATCCATTCAGAAAGATCAATCGTCCGCAGTTTGGAAAACTTCTCAACTCTGCATGTACCAAAACTGCAGGTGTACAAAACGGTGTAAGTAGGTGTCAGGCTTATGGCATAGTCGCTCTAGATATGTCTGTAATACCAGCCTACGCCTACCTAGAGCCCGATTCCTCCGGTGCAGTGCCCATTGTCCAAGTATTGGCGCACACTCTCGCTAGTGCACTCGCTGTTTTTTTGTTATTGTAACATTTATTATTATGTAAAATATACATATTTTTTACTTTATACTTGGTTTGTAGTCACTGATTCGACTTTTTACCCTTGGTCCATCTCTCCCAAGCTACTGGTCCATTTCAACCAGATACGTCCGGGTGAGATGGACCATGAAAAGTTTTGGAAAAAATGCAATTTAGCCTTTATTAATAATATTCAATTAGAAAATAAACTCTTAAGGGTATAAAACTAAATTCTTTACCAAACGCTTAAAATAATAATGTTAATAAGTTGACAAATATAATTTTGGTGACGTCAAAAGAAATGTGGTCCAACTCTCCCGGACTTACCCTATGTTTAAAAAATGATAATCTTGGCTGTTTCGAAAACGCAACACTGGGTAGGTCGGATGTAAAAAACATTACAAATAAGTTATTTGAAATGTTTTATTAAATCATAGAAAATATAGGAATGATAAAGGACGCATCGGGTTCGTTTTTTATGGGTATAAATAAAATGGCCGATGTTATCGAATCGAACATCTTATGTAATGTTTTTAATGGACGATTGAGATGGACCCTGTGATCAACAGACCTATAAAGCTCTCTCCAGAGATATTCAACGAAGATGCCGAAAAGACAAACAAGAATACATCTCTGAAATCTGCCAAGAAATAGAAAATCACGGATATCGAAATGAAACCAAAGACCTCTTCCGGAAAGTGAAAATTCTTGCGAGAGAATTTAAACCCAAGAACTATGCAATAGAGGACAAACATGGTATTATTATAAGTGATATCGACAGAGTGTTGGAAACATAGAAAAACTACTGTTCAGAGCTCTACAGGGAAGAACACGTAAATCTAGGCCACACTTCAGCCCTCGAAAACACTGAATACAACCCTGAACCTGAAATTCTGCTGTCCGAGATTGAAGAAGCTGTAACTCACCTCAAGAAGAATAAATCCCCTGGCTGCGATGATATCACGGGAGAGCTCCTTTAGAACATGGGAGACAAAGGATGTTACATAATGTGGAAACTTTGTAATAAAATTTGGAGATGCGGAAAGTGGCCCAGAGAATGGCGCACATCATTGTGCATACCAATCCATAAAAAAGGAACAACTACAAAGTGTAGTAATTATCGTACCATCTCACTGATTTCCCATCCAAGCAAAATATTACTAAGAATCATTAAACGCCGTTTGCAACAGTACTTAGACAACCAAATTCCCCAAGAACAAGCAGGCTTTGTCAAAGGGAAGGGTACGAGAGAGCAAATCCTTAATATGCGGCAGCTCATAGAAAAGGCCCGCGAATTTAAAATTCCAATAATAATCTGTTTTCTAGACTACCAAAAGGCATTTGATTGTGTAAAGTGGGAAGTTCTCTGGACAGTTCTTCATGAGATGGGAGTTCCAGATCATTTGGCAATATTAATTAAAAACTTATACGAAGATAACTCAGTTAAAATAAGAATTGAAAACCAGCAATCTGATACCTTCAAAACCAGCAGAGGTGTACGACAAGGCTGCATACTATCTCCAGACCTGTTCAATTTATATGGAGAATACATAATGAGGAACGCACTTGATGGATGGAGAGGCGGCATCTCCATTGCAGGGAAAAAGATCTCAAACTTAAGATTCGCAGACGATACAACACTGATAGCAACATCTGAAGAGGAGATGTCGAGACTGATAAAGAGAGTAGAAACCGAAAGCAACAAGTGTGGGCTCAAGATTAATAATCAGAAAACAAAAATCATGATTGTGGACCACGCGAATATCCTCCAAACAACAGGCGCCCTAAATCAATTCGAGAAAGTAGACGAGTTCACGTATCTAGGATCTTCCTTAAGCAATGCAGCCTCCTGCCATACGGAAATTCGCAGAAGAATAGGAATGGCCAAGAACGCGATGAGTCGACTGTCAAAAATATGGAAGGACCGCTCTTTGTCTAAAAAACTCAAAATGAGACTGGTACGGACACTCGTTTTTTCAATCTTTAGTTACGGTGCCGAAACATGGACAATAAAATCAGAGGATAGGAAAAGGATTGACGCATTCGAAATGTGGTGCTGGAGACGAATGCTACGGCTCGTCTCGTGGACGGAGCACAGATCCAATCAGTCGATTCTCGAAGAGCTAAACATTCAGACCAGACTCTCCTCTCAGTGTCTTGCAAATGTTTTAAAGTTTTTTGGCCACATTGCGAGAAGAGACAATGACAACTTAGAAAGACTAATTGTGTGCGGAAACGTAGAAGGACGTAGAGGCCGAGGACGCTCACCTATCCGATGGTCAGATCAAGTACAGAAAGCCACTGGAGAGACGTTTTCCGAGTCCAAGAGAGCAGCCCAAAATCGCAAGAGATGGAGAGAATTGACAGCCCGCATTGTAGGGAATCACGATCCTCAGCAATGAGGAAACGACAAGAGAGAGAGAGAGAGAGAGAGAGAGAGAGAGAGAGAGAGAGAGGAGAGAGAGAGAGAGAGAGAGAGATGGACCCGGTCTTCTTTAAGAAGTTCCAAACATCGTTAACAAGGCTTTGGCTATATTTCGATGAAACTGCAGCAAATCCATTTCGGGTTCTTCGCGTTTTCTCAAGAATATGCCTGATTGTGAGGATTTGATCCATTGTTGATTTATTGGGTCGGAAACCGCACTGGTAGTTCCCAACTATTTTAATAACATACTCAGTTTCCAACATTTATCTTTAGTTATCTTTTATTGCAGTCACTAGACAATAACCAAATACCAAATTCTAAAAACCCTAAACGACAAACATTACCTGTATATAATTTTATGATTTACTACTTCAGTTCTTTTAAAAAAGCTTTAAAGTAGCTTGTGTAAAACAAATAACGTGTTAAAGCACGTTTGAATTATCAATTTAACATAATTGTATGAATTGACGTTAAAACATTTTTCGGAAATAATATGCACTCGTACGTACGCTATAATGGTATCATACATCATAGAGAATAGGCCCTTTGGGAAATATGCGAGTGCATCAACAGTTTTAAAACGTGATAAAGAAACTTAATAGGTTGCTCTGAATTTAACATAAACGCCATAGTATATGGAAGTACTAAGATCATGTGTGTGAAGCTAAGAAAAATGTATGTCAGTTAAAAATAATATAATAGTAATATCAAAACATCAAATTTTGGATGGATAATGGACAACCTAAAATTACATTCCACGACATTTCGATTCAATTGTTCTGAAGCTATTTTGTTGTGGCATTTTAAAATAATGACTATTTTATTGGAAATAAAAAAAGAGGTTAATCTTTGTCTTCTTCTTTAAGTTCTATCTTCTATCGAAGGTTGGAAATCATCATGGCTATGCGGACTCTGTTAACTGCCGCTCTAAAAAGTTCTGCCTTACTGCATTCAAACCATTCCCTTAAGTTCTTAAGCCAGGATATTCTTCGTCTTCCCACATTTCGCTTTCCTCGGATTTTGCACTACATAATAAGTTGTAATAATGCGTATTTTTGCCCTCTCATCACATGTCTCAAGTACTCAAGTTTTCGTCTTTTAATAGTTAATATTTCTCATTTCCTATCCTTCTAGTTACTTCCATGTTTGACATTTTTTGAATCCATGATATTCGTAGGATTCTTCTGTAACACCAAAATTCAAAGGCGGCGAACTTATTCAGATGAACTTGTGTTAGTGTCCAAGCTTCCAAACCATAAAGAAGAGTAGAGAACACGTAACATCGAAGCATTCTCATGCGTAGTTCTAACCTTATATCCCGACAACAAAGAAACTTTTTAAGTTTAATAAATGATGTACGTGCTATTTCAATACGTGTCTTAATTTCTTTGGTTTGGTCTACATCTGATGTTATCCATGTTATGATACTTGGTATACAGCCAACTGCAGGAGTTATCTTCCTTGTGGATTTTATTGGAAATAAGCCACAATTGAAGGTTAAAATAAGTTTATTAACGTTTCAATGATAAAGCATCAACAAAATGATAAGCATCAACAAAATGGAGCAGAAAATGACGAAGAGCTTACAAATATAGATATACCACACTACAATATTAATAGCTTGGAAAATCAAAGCACACAATATTTGTACAAGAGCAGATTGGATCAAGCTCTTCCTAGAGAATACGAACGAGAAACAACGGAAAATCTCTACAGAACAATAATAAATGGAATACACAAAGCGGCACAAGAAACTTTAGGTATCACAACGAAAAAGCGAGAAGTTAGAAATTACTGGTGGAATGATCAGCTAGAAGAAATGAAAAAACATAAACAGGAAGTATACCATAAGTGGCTAAATAACAGAGAAAACGAACAAAAAAAAAGTGAATATCAGCAAGCACGTAGTAAGTTCAAAACGGATGTAATAAACGCCAAAAATCAAAAATGGGAAGATAAATGTCAGGAGCTGGACACGTACATCGGAGGACGAAAATCTAGGGAAGCCTGGAGATTTATTAAAAATGTCAGAACTAACAAAAGAGAAGAAACTATGATAAACCCCATAACAACAATGAAATGGGAAGAGCACTACAAAACACTATTAGTAGAAAAAAGACCAGAATACAGTACCACATCACAAAACATAATCGAGATAACAGGACAGCCAATAAATATAAATGAGGAACATATCAAAAAGGCAATAACCTTATTAAAAAACGGCCGCGCCCCAGGTCCGGAAGGAATACCCGCAGAACTACTAAAAAATGGTACTGACAAACTAGCAAAAATAATAACAATATTATTTAACAGATATCTAAATGGAGAACCGGTACCACAGACATGGAAAGAGGGATGGATAACATCTATACACAAGAAAGGTAGTAAACAAGACCCAAATAACTACAGAGGTATTACCGTAACTAGCACACTAAGTCGACTATACGGAAGAATACTAAAAGACCTCATATGTGAAGAGTACCATCCATACGAGTCAGAGGAACAAAGCGGCTTTAGAGCAGGTAGATCCACAATAGACAACATTTTCTGTATAACCCAAGTAATAGAAAAGAGGCTGTCAAGAGCCCAAGAGTTGCATTTGCTTATGGTAGATCTAACAAAGGCATATGACACGGTACCCATTAATAGACTATGGGAAGTACTAGAAAAAACCAGCATAAATGTATCTATCATACAGGCGCTGAAAGAACTATATAGAAACTCGACATCTAAAATTAAAATTGGAAATAGAATATCCAAAGGTTTCCTCGTCACTAAAGGACTAAGGCAAGGATGCTGTGTATCGCCAGTATTATTTAATATATATATTGATGAAGCCCTGAGGCAGTGGAAGAAGAAGTGCAATGGAATGGGACTACCGATAGGAGATACGATACTCTATACGCTACACTATGCAGATGACCAAATTGTAATTGCACAGGACAAAGAAGATCTTGAATATATGACAAGGAAACTGATAGAGGAATACAGAAAATGGGGTCTGGAGGTAAACACCAAAAAAACACAATATCTATGTGTAGGCAGAGAAGAAACAGAGAACCTGAACCTGGAACAGGAGACAATTACAAGCTGTAAGGAATATGTATATCTGGGAATAAAACTAACGAGCACAGGACGAACCGAAGAAAATATTAAAGACAGAATAGTAAAGGGAAGACAGGTGATAGGAGCCCTGAATTCGGTACTGTGGCAAAAAAATATAAGAACAGAAAATAAAAAACGAATTTACAACACAATATTAAAACCAGTGTTAACTTATGGAGCTGAAGTCTGGCAATTAACTAAGAAATACAAGGATAAATTACTAGCCACTGAGATGGATTTTTGGAGAAGGTCAGCAAGAAGATCTAGATTAGAACACATAAGAAACGACGACATTAGACAACAAATGGAAATAGAAAGAACAATCATAGATGACATTGAAAGACAACAGCTAGTATGGTACGGGCACGTAAGACGAATGGAGGAAAGAAGAATCCCCAAGAAAGTGTTAGAATGGACCCCCACAGAAAAACGAAAACGAGGAAGACCAGTAACCACATGGATGAAAGGCATCTCCAAGGCAATGTCGGAACGAAATTTGAGAGATGAACACTGCCATAATAGAAAAGAGTGGCGATTAGGAACGGAAAGGCGTAGAACGCTATAAAACCGGTTTAATAATAAAAAAAAAATTAACGTTTCAATTTCCAAATTTGCACTTTAAAAAAATATTTTTTTTATTTACAAACTCGCATGGGCCTATATGGCTATTAGCAGCGCAAAAGAAAAAGATTTTTAGACATATAATAATACTTCATAGAATAGTACAACAATAAAATTTTGTATAAATGGTTTATTGCTTTTAAATTAATTGGCACAGCAATTTAAGAATAGTCTTTTCAACTTCTCAGGTATTCCGAATTCACATATTTCCGCACTGTGTAACGGGCAATCTACTGGTAGAAATGTTATTGTAAGCGGGGTCTCGCAAGAATAACGCTCCGGATGAGGATCTCGTGTCATCAGATATACATGTGTAAGGCGATTATACCCAAGCCGCAGTAGCGTGATGATCACCTGAGAAAATCGGACCCTGGTTAAAATGTTTTATCTCAAGTAATTTTGGCTTTTTTGTACCATTTCATAGGTTGTCTATGTATTTTATTATTCTTCTTCTTCTTAAAGTGCCCTCTCCTCAATGGAGGTTGGCTACTACAATTTTAAACTCTTCTATATCTTTAGCTGTTCTTATTAGCTGTTCAAAATTTAGCCCTGTCCATTGTCGGATGTTTCTGAGCCACGATAGTCTTTTCCTTCCTAGGCCTCTCTTTCCCTCGATTTTTCCTTTCACTATAAGTTGGGCATATTGGTACTTATTATTTCTCAGTATGTGGCCTAGGTATGATGTTTTTCTAACTTTTACTGTGTTAAAAAGTTCTCTTTCCTTGCCTATTCTATGAAGCACTTCTTCGTTTGAGGTATGCGATGTCCATGAAATTTTGAGTATTCTCCGGTAGATCCACATTTCAAAGGCCTCCAATTTATTTACGGCTGATGTTTTAAGGGTCCAGGTTTCAACTGCATATAGAAGAGTCGACCAGACGTAGCATTTTGATAAACGTAGTCGAATTTCGAGTTTTATTCGAGAATCACAAAGCAGTTTTTTTTATTTTTTCAAAAGATTTTCTGGCCTGTTCTATTCTCGATCTTATTTCTTGATCAGGATTTAGGCTGCTATCGATCCAACATCCCAGGTATTTAAATGTATTGACCTGTTCTAAGATGTGCCCATTTATTGTGCAAGGTTGAGGTACGTTTTGGTTTTTTCGGATTGACATCACTTTGGTTTTTTTAATGTTTATTTTCATACCAAATTGCTCACAGGTCGAGTTGGTCTTGTCGATGAGTCGTTGTAGACCTGAGTCGGAATCCGCAATTAACACTGTATCATCGGCGTATCTGATACTGTTGATATTTACGCCATTCACATTGACTCCATCCCTGAAATCCTTCAATGCTTCTTTAAATAGAAACTCGGAGTAAAGATTAAACAGCAGAGGCGACAGAACACATTGTTGTCTAACTCCCCTCCTAATTTCTGCTTCTGCGGATGTGGAACCTTCGATCCTAACTCTGGCGTTTTGGTTCCAGCATCGTTCTGATGTTATATGTTTCGATGTGTATTCTGTGTCTACTAAGCGAATTATTGCGTCCCCCAGATTCCCCGAGGCAGACAATTTTCTGTGTGTGGTATTTAGCATAACTACTGCACCCACCTGGGGACTGTTACCGTTCGTTTTAGTATTCGCCATGTCTATATAGTTGGATGGATGATCAGCCGCCCTCTCTGGGTCAGACGCTGTTCGTAGCCGCCCATTCTGGATCAGACGCTACTGTTTTGATTCTATATTAAACCTATAATCGAGGGTTGCCACTTCCGCCATCCACGCCGTACCGAAGCTCCGCTTCTCCGTTGAGGCTACCGTTGTATACTTCATCCTTAACCCAGGACAAGGGACCCTAAACAGGTCCTAGTTTTCCGGGTTCAGGAAACCCCCGGAATCTGCGGAGGGCGGAGATTGATTGATTTTCCCTGATATGACTATCTTCAAAAATTTAAAGAGCTCGTACCCGCTATCCAATAGCTCTAACTCTGAAAATAATTAAGTCATGAGATAATAATAGACCGTTTCCACATTTTATGAATGCACTGTATAATCTGTAATGTTTATAATCTCCCCATTTTACTTTTGTCGAGAGAAACGTTAGGCTCATCCACCTTTTAATTAATTGTGTTGAATTAAACTTTCAACGTTATTTGAAATGTAAATTGCAGAAGCTGGAATATCTAATCACGGAAAAGTCACAGTTCTTGAATACAGATTTTTGCTCAACTAAAAACATAAAATTTCAGCCTCTTCAAAGCCTCTTCAAAGTTAATCAAAAAATGGAGAGCAACATTTTATTAAATGAAAATCTTTGTTTAATTAAATAAGTATCATAGAAAGCATATTTGATAAATAATTTTATTTTAATTATTAAAATATGTTTTATTCAGGAATATTTTTTAAAACCACGGCAATATTTTATTTGTACTTACCATTATTAGCAATGACGTTCTGACATTGGCCGTAATAAATAATTACAGACACTGAATTGGTATATACTGCTTTTTATTTCTAGTTTTTTTTTTCAACAATATAAAAACTTGAATAAAGAAGTCAAACGAGAAGTGGTTAAAAAGAAAAATAGTTCATGGGAACCACATAGGAGGGACAAAGAGCTCTGAAGTCTGGAGAACTATAAAAACGATGAGATCAACGACAAAAAAACAAGTTTTAATAGATAGAATACCAGAGAATACATGGGTAGAGCATTTTAAGAACTTATTAACAAAGAGAAGAGAAAGATTTAAACAAACAAATAAACAAGTGGAAGTAGAAGGAAAAATAGAAATATCAATAGAACAAGTTAAAGAAGCAGTTAAGGGAATGAAATTAAGAAAATCTCCAGGCCCAGGCGGAATACATCCAGAGTTGATTAGGTATGGATCATCAAAACTGTTAGAAATAATGCGAAAATTATTCGAAAGATGCTTAAACGAAGAAGAAGTTCCAGAAGAATGGAGACAATTGTATAGCTCTGACACAAAAAAAACCCAAAGACCGATCCTAAAAACTATAAAGGGATCGCAGTGATTGCTATTATAGGCCGACTATACTCAAAAGTATTACGAAACCTAATTCTCCTTCTTTGGGTGCCGTCTTCAATGAAGGTTGGCGATAACCTCAGCAAAATCATTTCTGTCCCTCGCTTTTCTTATTAAAGGTTGAGAATCCAAACCAGTCCACTCACGAATGTTCTTCAACCAGGACGCCTGCCGTCTACCAGGACCACGTTTTCCTTCTACCTTTCCCTCTATAAGAAGCTGCAGTAGCTGGTATTTCTCATTTCTGTATATGTGTCCCAAATATGAGGTTTTCCGTGTTTTCATTATTTTTAAGAGTTCTCTGTCGGTACCCATCTTGCGTAGGACCTGCTCGTTGCTCATATGCGCTGTCCAGGGGACTTTCAGCATCCTTCGAAATACTTAAATAGAAAAACCTAATAGAAAATGATAATAAAGATAAGTAACCCGAAGAACAAACGGGATTTAGGGTCTGATTACGACGCTCCACTATGGATAATATTTTCACGTTAAAAATTGCACTGAAAAAACGAGTGCAGGGAAATAGAGAAACCCTTATAGCTTTAATAGGTTTGGAAAAAGCATATGACAGTGTGCCGATCTCCCAACTATGGATAGAAATGGGTATCTTGAAAATAAACTCAATTCTTATTAACGCCACTCAAAAATACTACAAACAGAACTGCAAGAATTAAAATGGGACAAGAAATCACTTTTCCTTTTTAAACAACAAAAGGACTAAGACAAGGCTGCTGTCTGTCACCTACCTTATTTAAAATCTATTTGGACAGATCCTTAAAAAAATGTAGAAACATGGGAATAACGGTGGAAGAAAACACGCTATATAGACTTTTCTTTGCGGATGACCACCAGGTAATAACTGCCGAAGACAGCTACGATCTTAGCTATATGGTAAGAAACCTGCAAGAAAAATATGAGGTGGTAGGTCTAAACATGAATATGACAAAATGTGAATATCTCTCAGTGGGAACAGATGAAATATGTAAACTAGTCTTGGAAGACGACAAAATCAAAGGCGTGCAATCCTGTAAATATTTGGTGGTCATTTTTAACAAGAAGGAAAATAGCGCAAATGAAGTTAGGGAAAGAATAAACAAGGGCAGAGCAGCGACCCGTGCCTTAAACTCTCTTCTCTGGCAAAAAACAATTCGACGAGAAACCAAAAAACACATTTATGGTAATATAGTCCAAAGTATTACACTTTACGGTTCAGAAGTATGAGACGTCATTAAAGCTAATAGAAACAAACTTATGACGACAGAAATGGATTATCTAAGACGAAGTTGCGGTAGAACGAAACTGGAGAGAGTTAGAAACGAACAAATAAGAAACGGAATGAAAATGGAGCGAAATATCTATGATGACATAAAAAGAAAACAATTATTCTGGTTGAGACATGTTAAAAGAATGCCAGAGTACAGATAGCCTAGAAGAGTACTGGAATGGATCCCTTCTGAAAGAACAAAGAGAGGACGACCCCGGAGAACTTGGCGCAACGATATTGATGAAGCATGAAGCAATGACGGCAAGAGACTTAGAAGAGCAACTGTTGTAGCATTTTCAATTTCATTGATTCTTTTGAGTATATTGAAGTCCCCTCGTATACGCAATATTCAAATCACCTTAGATATTTTTGATAGATCTAAAAATATTTCGTACGTATTTAAACCCAAATATCTTTTCATTTCTTTTTTGGGTCGGCCAAGTTGAAATAAACCATTTTAGAGTTGTTTATTTATTTTAATTTCCTCGGCAAATTCTTGTTTTATTAGAAGCCGCAATTTTAATGCGTCGCAAAAGGATATGTACGTCGTTTCGTGGTGTCTTGTTATGCCAGCGTTTGTATGTATGCGTTCAATTTTAATAGAATTTCTTCACTATCGTTGGAGCCGCGGTGAAAAGCGGTCAACGTTATGTCCGAATTTGACTTCAAATTCGAAATGTTCCTCGTTGTTTGTGTTTTTTATGAAGACGTTTGTTCGTCTTTTTTTTATGAAGAAAATGTGTAGCAGTGTGAAGTTAGTGGTTCAGTAAATGTTTGAGTGAGGAATGGAAGAATCGTCGATTCCATCCTCGTTTTGTTTCTCCCTGGTTATCATCCAAGGCTTTTGGCAGTATGGAGATAGATTTGTTCGAGATATGAAGATATGGAGATATATAGTTGTGTTCATTGCACAGAGAGTAAAGCCCTCAGTTCCAGTTATGGTTTCGGATATTCCAGTGGCGTCTGGTTCCACAAATTCTAGTGCATTTTGTTAGTGAAAATCCAGGTAACTTTTTGATCAAATTTTAAAGTAAAGACAATTTGTTTTGAATTAAATAATTGCTTTCGTTGACATTTAAAATTGTAAATTTTAGGTTTTGAGTTGAGCTGTCAATTTGTGTGTTTAGTTTTTTTTTTAATTTAATGTTAACTTGTGACAGCTCGTTTTTTATTATTTTTTTTTACTATTAGTTTGTTTTATTTTTAAACAAGGTTAACCTCCATATAAATTTTTTAAGATTATGTAGTATCTCCAACTCCTGGTGTTTGTAAGCGGATGACACGTAAGTTTTTGTATTTCTCCATTTTGTAACTGTTTGTGGTGACACATAAATAAAGGTTAAATTTTGTTGTCTTAACATTTTAGTTATTTTTTTTTGAGCTAACCCTTTTTGAGTTTATTTTAAAAGGATATGTTTTTTAGGTTTTGATTTTGTTTTCTAATTATTTCCCTAGTTACAACTAGTGATTGTAATAGGCACAATTAGGCACCTCAAGTAACGCCCTATATTAAATTCCTTGAGGTGTTTCTTGTTAATTTTTATTTTGTTTATCCCAAGAGCCCTTTATTTAATTTTTTTGTAGTTGCCCCATTCCAATGTCCTTATCTTTTACTTATCCACGACCCCAGCTCTTCTACGAAACCCTGAGTGCCGTTCGCATCAGTAGCGATTATTTTGCTTGCCCTATCTCCACCCCCAATAGTTTTTTCCCCCAATTTTCTATCTTCCGTATTAATGCCCCTTGTGGTAGGCAAAATACTTTCGTTACACTGTATATAACATACAAAGATGAAAATTGGGGGCGAAGAAGCGACCACAGCCGTAATCAATCCGTTATTATATATACTATTCTGTGACTAAAAATCTTCATCTTTTTCGTTAATAGCCATACAGGCCCATGCGAGTTTGTAAATAAAAAAATATTTATTAAAGTGCAAATTTTGGAAATTAAAACGTCAATAAACTTATTTTAACCTTCAATTGTGGCTTATTTCCAATAAAATAGTCATTATTTTAGAATGCCATAAAAAATAGCTTTAGAACAATATAAAGTGCAATTTTTTTCTTACATTTGATGGTGAAGTAACTCATTTTTGTTCACTCTATTTATAAATTCTTCAAACCATTGATTGGATTTGATCGTTAACCAACAATAATGAGGAACTTTTTGCCAGAAATACACAAAGTCCTTTCAGCCGAGAGGTTTGAATAGTTGAGAATGGCCTACACAAAGCGAACAATAGAGGGACATAAGGGAGCGGAAGGACCTTTTCATATTTTATGCGATTATAAGGTCATCGCAGAGCAGAACGCAAGATATATTATGAGGGTGGTCATAATTGGACCCTAAAAATTGTGCGTATTTCTGGTAAGGGCGGTTTTTTCATTATGCAGGAATAAGGATTTTATCTACATTTTTCGTTTATAGTATAAGAAAATATTCTTATACGAGATTATTGAAAAGTTTTCATTCAAGGCTATATTTTGCTTCGATAAAATCAGATTGTAATTGCCATATTTTTTGATATAAATAAAGCATTTGATACTGCATGGGGATACAACATTTTACAAACCATGTCCAATTGGGATATCCAGGGAAATTTTCTTGCCTTTGTAAAACATTTCATAAATAATAGGATATTCCAAGTACGTGTGAATGGAATTCCCTCAAAAACAGAATCTCTTGAAAACGGTATTTCACAGGACTCAACCTTAAGCCCCACTTTATTTTTAATAGCAATTAATAATATCGCTCAAGAAATAAAGCTACCTTTGAAAGCAGGTCTACGCAGATGACTTAGTTGTATATACTAGTAACTGCAATATTACAGTAGCCTCAAAAATTTTGCAATCATTTCTGCATAAACTAGAAGACAGGTCCCAAAAGACTGGTTTTACATTCTCAGGTGATAAATCTCGTTTCATCGTATTCAATAAAAAAAAGCTGATTGCAAAACAACACTTACTCTAAATGGTATCAACCTAAAACAAATAGAGATCATTGACTTTCTTGTTTATGTGATGTGATCATAAACACATGTTTAAGACTAATTCTGGGTGCTTACCGAACTAGTCCTGTTTCAAGTTTTCAGGTTATCCTAGATGAATCTTCCCTATCAATACGAAGACAACACATTTCTTTAAATTATGTCGCGAGATTGTCTTCCAACCCTAATAACACAAACTATCCATTTCTTTATAAAATATATCCACCTACTCATTGCCATCAACAAAATTAAATATTCACCCCTTAAAGAACGTCTAACGAGATATGGTTTTGACATGGAGCAGCTGACACATTCGTACCCTACACAACGAACTATACCTCTCTGGACTATTAATTTGCCCACTATTGATCTATCCCTCACGGCCTATCCAAAGAGTACCACAAATCCCATAATCATTAACAAATTATATCAAGAACGGATATTAAAATACACTGGCCATAACAAGATTTTTACTGATGCGTCAAGAACTGAAAATGGACTTGCAGCGGCCTTTATTCTAGGAAAGTCTGAATATGCAGTTCGCATCCCTTAATTCTGCAGAATTTTCACGGGAGAAGCAATCGCCATTTTAAAAGCTTTAGACATGTGTAAGAGTTATGCAAGCTCAGATTTTCTTATCATTACTGACTCTTTATCTGTTCTTCAGAGCTTAAGGCAAATATATCCAGTACATGCTATCCTGCAACAAATACAATTAGCACTTTATCACCTACAAAACAGGCACGTGAACGTTACATTTCTTTGGGTACCATCACATACAGGTATCGCAGGAAATGAAAAAGTAGATGAATTAGCAAAGAAAGCTGCTACTGACGAGCAAACTGAAATTATGACTACAATTCAATTCAGTGATATCCAGCTCAACATTAAACTGCACTATGTAAAAAATTGGCAACAAATGTGGAATTCTAATAAGGCTAACCTTAAAAACGTGAAAACTAGGATTGGCACTAAACTACAATTTCCAGAAAATAGAAGGCAACAAGTGATTATAAACCGACTAAGAATTGGACATACAGCGTTAACTCACCAGCATCTCATAACAAAAGATCTACCACCTGAATGTTTCTATTGTGAATGTCCAATAACTGTTCAACATGTATTGATTGAATGTCCTCTTTATTCCTACGAAAGAGTCATCAACAACGTACCAGAAGAAGCAAAGAAACTTAAAGATATTTTAAACAGTAATATATCAAATATAATCAAATTCCTTAAGGACATACGTTTACTACACAAAATTTAAGTTATATTATATGTATCATTTTGTAATTTGTAATTTATTATTTGTAATTTAATACGCAATTTGTAATTAGTATATTTAATAACAACTGTAAAATCTGTAAAACCCCCTAATAACCTTTAATGGTTGATGCGGAAATTCTAAATAAAAAAAAATCAGATTATCTTTGTAATTGTAAATTTCTGGACAGTTTGTGATAAAATATTAAACTTTTATTTTAAAACCTTTTTCACACTAATGAAGTCACTATGATTTACTCGTTTGCCGGCAAATGGAATTTCGAGTTGAATTTTGTGGTCGTTCGTTTTCTCCCGGTGTATCCAAGAATGAAGTGAGAATAATTTTTGAAAGTAATTATGAAATTATTATATGTAGTTTTCCTCACTTGGGATATTAGGCTGGAATAGAGATGGAATACAAATTAGAACAGCATAACAATTGAGGTGATTTAGAAGCTAAGAAGTACAAGTAGTGATAAAATAGTTTAGTTGAGAACAACGTAACTCTGCCGGGGGGTTATGAGGGAGAGGACTGGGTGAATTGATTAGCTCAGAAGTCGCGTTTATGCTCACAGCATGTTCCAAGCCCGGATAAAAAAGGAGAGTTGTTCGGCCAGGTTAGCGTCCTATTAATTGTAAAAGAAAACAAGGCTCAAAGAACCGATATAAAGCAGTCGGAACCAGATGGAAGCTTAGATGAGGATTCACGCAAAGAAAAGGAAAACGAGGAGGAAAAATAAGTTTACAATCAGATTAGCAACATAACTTTTTTTTAACAACAAAGACCAAGAGATAATAGAAGAATTGACAAATAAAACATAGACGTTTGTGCAATGCAAGAAACCAAAAAAAAGGTACAGGCCAAAGAGACGACAACCAATATTTTCTAGCATAGAGCGGAGTGAAGAAACAAGAACAAACACGAGCAGGCGTACATATACTTATCCATAAATAATTTAAACACAACATAAATAACTGGCGTTATATATACATCTCTCTCTCCAATGGCGCTACAGCCAAATCGGGCCTTGGCCTCCTCCAAACTATGCCTTCAACCTTGTGGGTCTCGCGCCGATCTTCTCCAGGTTCTCACGTCTAGCAAATTTTACGCGTACGCTGCCACTTCGTCCTCCCATTTTTTCAGTGGTTTTCCTTTTGGTCTTGCGCCCTGCGTTTTACTATCTAGGGCTCTTTTTGGCAATCTTTCTGTCTCCATTCTTACTACATGACCAGCCCAGCGAAGTCTCTGAAGTTTAACGAATTCTGAGATCGGTGTCTCTTTGAATTAGTGAACAGTACAACATGGTTGTACCTGGATCTCCATATTCTGTTTTCGGTAATAGGTTCAAATATCTTGTTTAAGACTTTTCTGTCGAAGAATTCCAGTTTACTTTTTGTCTCTTCTGTCATCACCCATATCTTACATGCATAACATACTATTGGTCTGATAATAGTTTTGTAGACCCTGATTTTCTATCTCCGGTGTGTGTTTTTGGAGCGGAACACATGATCTAGTGAAAAATAAACTTTGTTTCCTTTTACTATTCTTCTTTGGATTTCTAGTTCTTCTGTTCCTCTTCTTCTAGTTTCATGACCCTTATCGATCGTTGGATATCATATTGGCTACCATATTGGCTATTATGACTTTATTGACATCAGCTCTAACTAACGATGTAGTTGATTTTCCATACCATTGCCTTAGATTTTTCAGCTATGATGTTCTTCTTCTACCAGAACCACGATTACCTTGGATCTTTCCCTGAATGATCAAATGTAAAAGATAATATTTTTCAGTGTGACCCAAGTATGTCTTCTGTTCTATCCGTGTTTAATCTAACTCCTAAATATATGAAACTTTCTACCATTATAATATTGTCCTCTAATTGCGTCTGTTTATTATAGCTCTTGCCTGTGTTAACTTTTTTGTCTTTTGAGTATTTATTTCTGGTCCAATCTCTTTTGCCTTTTTTTTTAATTGTGAATATATTTCTGTTATCTCTTCTGTTCTGCGAGACATGATGCTAATATATCGTTATATTTCCGAATAATATATATAAACATCACAATGGTCTACCCAAAATTAAATGTCATATCTATCTATAGCTACGAGGACTGCAAACCTAAGGAGAAACAATTACAAAGCATCCCACATGAACTACCTTACGAAGAACCCTTATTATAGGTGACTTTAATGAACGAATCTTAAATCAAATAGTTCCAGTAATATAACAAAGATTTAATAAAAGCCATGTCAATGCAAATGGAGAACTAATAACTATTATCTGTGCTTTTAACGAATTAAAAATCAATAATACATTTTTCGACCATAAACTCCAGTGTAAATATACATTTAAAAACTCTAGGGGGCATAAAGCTATGATTGATTTTATAGTCACTAATAGAAAAATGCACCCAAAGTAGATTCTAGATATCCGATATTCTTTAAACTCAGCAGACGCAGGGAGTAAACAAAAACTAATACTAGCAAAAATAAGAATGAAAATAACACATTCACAAAACATTTTCTACAGGAAATCACAGAGGAAAAATCAATGAAGAATCACTATAGAACGTCTGTACAAGAGAAATGTAAGAAAGCAGGCTAACAGATAGTACACAGCTGAAACTAATAGACGACATTTGTATCCAATTTCAAGATAATAAACTTTCTTAACCCATTAATGCCCACCGTATTTTATATAATACGCGATACATTGTTACATATTTCGCCATCTACTAGTCAGAAAAAAAAGTATACATTAGTTGTTTTCCCAATTTAAGTTACAGAATAGATGTTGGAAGGTAACTGTTTATCATAAAATTAGAAATTTATGACCGCTTGGCGGTAAAGGGTGATTAGTTTTGCGCTAAGTTTTGTTAGGTTATATTATAGTACACCGATTGTATTTTAGGAGAATTTGTGGGACTTTTTCGATCTATTTTGAAAATATTTTGTAGTGATCAACTCATAAGGCTACTAAATAACGAATAGTGATATAAATAGTATTGAAATTTATACCAGTAAGTATTTTGAAGGTCTTTGATTCTTGCGTATGATATATAATACGCTGGGCACTCGTGGCAACTAATCAATATTGTTTCTGTTTTAGAAAAAATGACGAAAAAATATGATCCGAATAATCCCAAAGATGCAGAGGAATTGTTAAAAATATATGAGAGTTTAGAAGATGACGATACTTTGGCTCAGGAAATTGACCAGTGTAACGAAGTTCAACTTACGTTGCATTATCCAAATGACGGAAATGATTCTGACAGAGATGATGCCGGAAGTGATGAGGAAGACCAGTTCAATTACACTTTTCAAAGTATTGGCCGAGGTACACTGTCTCAAAGCATGGATATTACAGCTGTTTCTCGAAAAAATACAGCAATTGAGAAAACAGTGCTGTCAAATACAACGGTGACTGAAACTCACGAATCAGGTAACAAAAGAAAAAGGGAGGTTGCAAAAACTTCACAAGATTCTGAAAACAGAAAAAAATCTATAAAAAGAATCGATCGTAAGTGGGAAGAAAAAAAACTGGAAAAGGGAGCCATAAATGATATTTTCAAAAACAATATGGAACCCCAAATAATAAATGAATGGAAACAACAAAATGTGAAGCCAATCGATGTATTTAAATTATTTTTTGATGAAAAATTCATGGACTATCTTTGTAAAGAAACGGTAAAGTACGCTTCACAAAAATCTTGTCCTTTCTCTTTGTCCGTTGATGATTTATATAAATACTTTGGCATCCTTATTCTCTCTGGATACCACCCATTGCCTTCTAGGAGAATGTATTGGGAATGTCGAGGGGACTCTCACTCACATCTAGTAAGTAACACTATGAGTCGAAACAGATTTGAACAGATTCATAGATTTTTACACTTTAACGATAATACGTTGTACCAACAAAACAATAAAGCGTTCAAAATTCAACCTCTAATTGACCATCTAAATGAACGTTTTCATAATTACCTCCAGCCAGTGAACGGAAGTTTCTCAGTGGACGAAGCTATGGAGCCGTATTATGGACATCATTCAATGAAGCAGTTTATTCGAGGAAAACCCATCCGTTACGGATATAAATTCTGGTGCGTTGCGACCAGTAAAGGTTACCTTGCAAAATTTCATCCCTATACTGGAAGTGGAGATAAATTACAGGGTAACTCGTTAGGAAGTTCCGTAACCGAAAAGCTGTGTATAGGGTTTTTACCACAAGAATCTGTTATATATATTGATAATTTTTTTACATCTTTACCTTTACTGACAAGGTTGAGAGATCAAAAGATACACTGTATCGGAACAATTAGAAAAGACAGGATTGAAAGAGCCCCACTCAAAGAAATAAAAAAAGAAATTCGTGGAACTTCCCACGCTCTACATAGCAAAGAACACCAGCTCACTCTTGTTCGCTGGAATGACAATAATGAAGTTACTATGGCAACTAACATTTCAACTCCAGAAGTATTTACTATTGGAAACTGTAACAGATGGTCCAGAAAAGACAGAAAAATTATAGCGGTCCCTCAACCAAACGTTGTGCAAATGTATAACAAGGGAATGGGTGGTGTAGACTTATTCGATAAGCTACGAGGTTTATATAGGATTCGAATTCGATCTAAAAAATGGTATTGGGCGATATTTAGATTTTGCTTGAATGGGGCAATAGTCAACATGTGGCTTCTTTACCGCAACATTGAGGCAATTTCTTTATTAGAATTTTACAGGCGAATTGTGGAGGCCCTGCTGACAGCTCCAGATATTCCAACGCCGCGTGGAGTACGTCCAAAGTCTTCAAAAAATGTTGCTGACGAAATTCGTTTGGATAATGTGGGTCATTTGGTGGACAAAATTGAAAAACAACGAAGGTGCGGCAAATGTGGCAAGTGTACCAAATATCGATGCATTAAATGTAATGTAGGACTTCATCCCGAGCAATGTTTTGTCAAATATCACACGTTGTAAAAATTTTAAAATAAATAATGTTTTATGAAATATTGTGTCCTTCATTGCCCAGCGTATGATATATCATACGTTAAAAAAAAGAGAGTTACAAAGAAAAAAACCGTAAATTTTGCACATTACTATTAAAAATAACCTCTCCTTATTTCATTCTGAAGTTTTGATTTAATTTTGATAAAAATTTAATTTTGGGCATTAATGGGTTAATAACTTAAGAAAATACACAGCCAGTAAAGCAAGTTGCTGGTAGCATTATTTTAAAAAATTTAATTAAGAAATATAACCAAAAGTTTTTTGGGTTGTAAAAAACTAAAACATCTTTTGGTTATATTTTATTAGCAGATTTTTTAAAATGAAAACGATTTATGAAGATTTATATTATTTTATAATACATTTTTTTTATTTCATAACCTGAGTTTTTTATGTATAAACATTTAAAATTGCTATAGATTTACGGAAATTATATTTTAAAAGCCCTTTTTGGTAGTTGCAAACATAATTACAAAGTTTATAGATAAACATACATTCAACTTCATGCAGGAATTTATCCCAGAGGCATAAAACGTTGTGTTTAATTAGCTGTTTTCAAATGTATATCCAGAATTCCAATAAGTTTTGAATGTTACATACGTGGTATGTGTTTTGAAAAGTTTTAATTACATTTTAATTAACTATTGTATCTATTATGTAAAATTATTTTGCTGGTAGGTAGTGGGTAGATTGAGTAGGTCTTTTACCATCAGTGCCGGTCCCAAGCCGATGTAGTCTGGTTAAAAAAAGGTCGAAAAATTTTTCGCTGATATCTAAAGCTTTGACATAGGTGGAGATTACTAGATGACGAATAGATTTTTTGTCTATAAGTTTGTTGCCTTGTATTTTATATAAGCAATATTTATATCATTTTTTATATTGTTCTGAAGCTATTTACTTGTGGCATTGTAAATTAATTACTATTTAACTGGGAATAAGCCACAATTAAAGATAAAAATACGTTTATTGACGTTTCAATTTCCACTTCGGAAATCGTTCTCAAAATACAAACAGTAAATTAAACAAATTTTGTTTTTTGTTACATAGTGAAAAATTCTTCTAATAATTTAATTTTATCTGACTCATTTATATTGACAATTCAGACATACATTATGCATTTTAAAGTAGACGACTTTAAAATGATATTGCCAATATTGTTGAGTTGCGCTCCTGGGACGACTTTACTTATAAGATAGTTCATTCGATTACATGAAATCAACTTTAACTTGAGAATATCCGTCAGAAAAAATCATAGCATGTATTTTGTCTTTAAAAAGACAAACACATGACATGATGTCAGTAAAATTCTCCTGTTAGTGATTCCATAGTAAATTATGAGGGAAAACCAGGAAAAAAACCTCATAATACTATCCCGACATTGTAAGTATTTGTTCGTGAATTTAGTTTACCTTCAACAAACATCAAAATTGTGTATATGTTACGTTATTTAAAAAACATAAAAACATAAATGATGTATCCTCTATATGTTACTGACTTACTAATACTGGTATTTTCTTATTAATAACTTCCTCTTTCAATATTGGTAACCAGATCCTACTACATTCTGCCGAGGAATTTGCGACACAATTGGCCTCATTTGGCATAATTAGAGCCGCTTCTTTGATTTTTCTTTTTTTACCATCCGTTTCTTTTAGGACTACATTTGAATTACTCCATTGAACCCTATGTTCATTATCCCATGCGTGTTTACAGATTTGAGATCTATCAAATTCTTTATTTTTAATATAAGATTGATGTTCACTTATTCTAACATTTAATGGCCTTGATGATTCACCTAAATAAAACTGATCGCATTCACAAGGTATTTTGTAAATGCAATTCTTTGTCCTTTCTTGTTCATTGTTAGGTTTGGTTTTGGACAAATTAGATCTCAACGTGTTTGTTGTTTTGAATGTTGTTGAAATGTTGAATTTATTTCCTATCTTTTTAAGTTTTTCTGATAGTCCTTTTATGTACGGTATTGTTATTTTCCTCATATTATTCCTTGTGTATGCTGTAGGATCTCGTTCTAAGTTGTTTTGTTCTATTCGATCTATTGTTGAAAATCCCTTATTTATAAACAATAAAGGATAATCATTTTTTAATAACACATAAATTATCGTTTATAAATAAGGAATTTTCAACAATAGATCGAATAGAACAGAACAACTTAGAACGAGATCCTACAGCATACACAAGGAATAATATGAGGAAAATAACAATACCGTAGATAAAAGGACTATCAGAAAAACTTAAAAAGATAGAAAATAAATTCAACATTTCAACAACATTCAAAACAACAAACACGTTGAGATCTATTTTGTCCAAAACCAAACCTAACAATGAACAAGAAAGGACAAAGAATTGCATTTACAAAATACCTTGTGAATGCGATCAGTTTTATTTAGGTGAATCATCAAGGCCATTAAATGTTA
Organism: Diabrotica balteata; assembly: GCA_918026665.1. Taxonomy (NCBI): domain Eukaryota; kingdom Metazoa; phylum Arthropoda; class Insecta; order Coleoptera; family Chrysomelidae; genus Diabrotica; species Diabrotica balteata. The sequence goes on from OU898284.1 coordinate 4,103,672, forward strand.
GAATAAGTGAACATCAATCTTATATTAAAAATAAAGAATTTGATAGATCTCAAATATGTAAAGACGCATGGGATAATGAACATAGGGTTCAATGGAGTAATTCAAATGTAGTCCTAAAAGAAACGGATGGTAAAAAAAGAAAAATCAAAGAAGCGGCTCTAATTATGCTAAATGAGGCCAATTGTGTCGCAAATTCCTCAGCAGAATGTAGTAGGATCTGGTTACCAATATTGAAAGAGGAAGTTATTAATAAGAAAATACCAGTATTAGTAAGTCAGTAACATATAGAGGATACATCATTTATGTTTTTTAAATAACGTAACATATAAAATCAAAATTTTGATGTTTGTTAAAGGTAAACTAAATTCACGAACAAATACTTACAATGTCGGGATAATGAGGTTTTTTTCCTGGTTTTCCCTCATAATTTACTATGGAATCACTAACAGGAGAATTTTACTGTCATCATGTCATGTGTTTGTCTTTTTAAAGACGAATTATATGCTATGATTTTTTCTGACGGATATTCTCAAGTTAAAGTTGATTTCATGTAATCGAATGAACTATCTTATAAGTAAAGTCGTCCCAGGAGCGCAACTCAACAATATTGGCAATATCATTTTAAAGTCGTCTACTTTAACATGCATAATGTATGTCTGAATTGTCAATATAAATGAGTCAGATAAAATTAAATTATTAGAAGAATTTTTCACTATGTAACAAAAAACAAAATTTGTTTAATTTACTGTTTGTATTTTGAGAACGATTTCCGAAGTGGAAATTGAAACGTCAATAAACGTATTTTTATCTTTAATTGTGGCTTATTCCCAGTTTAATAGTAATTAATCATTTTTTATATCAAGAATATCTTTATTTTGCTGTTTTTTAAAATAAAATTGATAAATAATTTACGGAAATATTTGCAAAAAAGCAGTTTTTTTGCACTAATTTATAATTTTTAATAATTTTGTTATTAACAAAATAAAATGTTATTAATACATTTGAACATTGAGGAATTACCGTCTGTTAAATTTGTGTGAAATTTCCCTTCAATCGGTCAAATAGTTTAAAAATTATTTAAACTATTGACCTTGCTCTACTAATGATGCTAGGCATCATCATGCACATTTCATAGGATTTTTTAAGACTTAAACTATCTCAGAAGTTAAATGCATATTACGATTTCATCGAAATTATTTACAAAATAAACGTTTGAAAAGGAGGTATGTTTTTTTACTTATAAACAATTGTAATAACTTCTATATTTTTCTAACTATAGACTTATACGTACAATCATTGGATAGCTGCTAAAAAAACTCACATTAAAAAAACCTTCCATGAAAATTTTAACATTAAAAAAACCGTCGTCCATGCGGCGTCCATTTTAAATTGCTAGAGGTCTTTCTTGTATTTTGTTCTGTCCATTTGCCCAGAGGATTTATATAAGTACCCTCTTTTTGTTTCATTTTTTCAGTTGCCCCAATCCAACCCCCTTCCCACTCACTTATTCTTGACCTAGCTCTCCAATTAAGCCCTAAGTGCCGTTTCGCACAAATTTATTTTGCTTGCCCTATCTCCACCTCCAGTAGCTTCTGTCCCCAATTTTCAACCCCCATAATCATAACCTATGTGGTAGGCAAATATATTCGCTACAAAGTGGGCAGGGTTGCTTGTAAATCAAAAATTGTGTAGAGTGTTTGATGTGTCTGGTGAACAAGCCGAAGAAGTGGTAGTAGTTCAAAGCTGAATTAATCTCCTGTAGTAAGGTAGTATCTCCTGTAGTGCTAATCGGTGAAGTGAAAATCGTTTAGATTAGTAAGAAAGTGTGTTCCTCTGGGATATGTGTTTATCCAGGAGGTGTTTTGGAGAAACTGCAGCAGCGTTAGTGTGTGTGAGAGACTTTCATCAGCTGAGAAGAACAGAGCTGTATGAAGCATCCAAGAATACGAGCAGTAGATGGTCATAGCACAGTTGGAATAGAAAAGGGGTCAATAGAAAAATAGTGTGAATAAAAGGTCAGCCCGAACTACACTCGTAATGATATCATAGCTAATTTGATGCTTTCAACGTTTTGTTCAGCTGCTCGCTTGCATAATAAATATAAAATTTAATTAAGAGATATATATTCTTTGAGTACAAGTCATAATAAGTATTGATAATTTGTATGAAGATTAGAGAATGTTTAAATGCAAATGTATGTATTAAAGCATAGGTTATGTTTGGTTTAATTATAAAATTATTTGATTTAATAAATTAAAAGTAATTTGTAAAAATTGTTTGATAATTTATTATCACAAATTTATTTATTTTCATTTATTTTCCCGTCGTTAATTTTTCCCTCAAAGTTAGTAGTGCCTGAAAGGCACTAGTATCACTGGTATAGTATAGAAACATTACCGATACAAAATAGCCCTGAGATTAAAAATTAATTAAGAGAAATTTATTTGTTTTGCAAAATTAAGCCTAAGGCAAATAAAATATCATAAGGGTCAATGTTTCGCCGAATGTTTTCGCCAAAGAGAATTAATTTGGCTTCTTCAGGACTGAAAGAGAAGAAATTATAATTAGCCACCATATATTATCTATTTAAAAACCACTGGAGATCTTACTGTAACTTTGAATTGTAGAGTTAGGATGTTAAAAAAAACTTAGCTAGTAACAACATAGTGGTTTTCTTGTTACTATGAAAAAAAAGGTACCATTGCAAAATGTATGGTAGTTTTGAACTTGAGACGTAAAGTGTACCCAAGGTTAGTCGAAGAACCCAATGTATGGTGAACGCATAGTGCACTTAAATATATCTATAATTCTCATTATTATGCTAATTTCTTAAAAATACCCTCATATAAATATTTTTTTTTATAATATTGTCTAGTCTATAACTTATTTCTTTAATCACTATTTAAGTTTATAAATTAAAAATCATAATAATAATATGCTAACTTCTTCTATATTTATTATTATCTCAATATATATATATATATATATATATATATATATATATATATATACATATATATATATATATATTATTGTAATATTCAAAGTCTTGGTGCGCCAAGCAATTAATTAGCTATTTAATTAATTAATTAATTAAAATTATTTAAATGATATGCTTATTATTCTATTACACTTTTTAATTTTCTTATCTCAGGGTTATATTCGTGCTTCAATATCTATGCTTTGCATGTGAAAAGTAAGGTCGAAAGAATACCGGAATAATAAAAAACATAGATGATATAACATTATATATTGAAATAAAAATAATAAAATAAAATTCACACTCAAATGTTTTCAATAAACAATATCTCATATAATGATTCTCAAAATTTTGTTCTACGTACGTGAACCTTCAAAATTAATGGTACAAACAATATTAGTTAAAATCTCAAAATCCCAATTATTATTCTAAATCTCCCAATCAAAATATTTATATCTTTTCTAAAGTAATTGTAAAAATTGTGTTATCGATAAAAGAAAAACTGCAGAAAAACAAAACTATCTCTCTATAATGATGAGTGGTCCAAATCCTTGTTCCTTGTAGCCTACACTATCTATTCTTGGCAGCTCCCTAGGTAATCAGCAATCAAACAAATTGTTGCAAGTTTATCGTCCTTAATGATCTCCTTCAAATGCACGAATCGTTCAAATTATGCTAGCCTCTTCTCCTCTCTATAAACTGAATCTCTCGTTGGCCTGAGTGAAAAATGACTCTTGGAATATCTTCTCTTTACGATAAACTGAATCTCTCGTTGGCCTGAACAGTGACTCTTGGAATATAAGTATAAAAATATGACTTACAATATTTTATTGGATCAGCTTCTGTCAGATACACTAACTACACGAAAACTCACAAACTTTCACTGCTACTGCTTCCTACCTCTGGGAAACTATCTAAGAACAACGGCTGTTTGCCTTGCACCCTTGGAAACCAACTGACTTTCTTTTTTTTCTTCTAAAACTAACTAAAGTCTCATTCTCAAACCAACCATCCCACCTTTTTCAATCTCATCCAATCAAAACGCGTCATACATCCCCATTTCTTCATTTCGATAACACAAACAAATTTTTACCTACAATTATAAAATTTCCTAAAACTTATTTACAAACTAATCTTTTTCTACCAATTCTTATGAACTAACAAAAACGTATCTTTCTAAAATCTATTCTATTGTCCTAATTACTGCACAAATTTATTTGGAAAACCCGCTTCCATTATCTAGGATTTTACTTCAGCTTATTTACGTCACTCAAATATATTTTAACAAAGAAAATAATTTATGCATATCTTACGTTTTGTTCAATATAGGTAATCCAAAGATAAAAGACTTTCATTCTTCGAAATGTTTGTTGTTTATTATTCTACTTATCTGAATTATTTTAATTTTTTGAACTTTTAAATATTTTAATAAAACCAATATTTTTCTCGATTTTACATATCATAACAACAATATATATATATATATATATATATATATATATATATATATATATATATATAACGTAATGATATCACGAGCAGAAGAAATGTCATTTCATTATATTGTTGTATATTTCAAACTTTTTGTTTCGTTTCGTAAAACCTTTTTTATGTTACATGTCGATTTCAATAAGAAACTCTTGAAATCCGTCGAGATATATATCCACCAAAAAATCCAGCCTCTAAAACTAAAAAAAAGGAAAACATAAAAAGATATTTTTGCACAAAAGAAACTTCTGACTGATGATTCAACGGACATGTCATCCTCTGTTATTTACTTTGAAAGTGTGTCATATTTCTTTTCCTTTTGAGGCATGGCCCACTTACGAGAATTAATTCCCTCGTATTAGTTTTGTTCGTGGAATATTTGTTTTTGTGTAGAAACGTCGTCAATACGGGCAGGACTGATAGATTAAATTCAAGCACTAAGATAGGGACCGTGTGAAAACATATAGTTCATTAATCTTACAGCAACATCAGAATTGCTCGGGTGGCTTCATTACGGTAGGCTGAACAGTTGAGTTCGCAGATCAGAAAATACTTACGGCTATTGTGATTGATTTCCACACGAAACACGAAACAATGGAGACTCACCTGAAACAAATAATATTTCTTAAAAACCAATATATTCATTAAATTCTTAAATATATTTGCAAATATTCGACGGTTCAACTGATTAGTTCACAAATTTATTAAGAAACATTTTAAGATATTGTTCTGAAGCTATTTTCTTGTGGCATTTTAAATTAATTACTATGTAACTGGGAATAAGCCACAATTAAAGATAAAAATACGTTTATTGACGTTTCAATTTCCACTTCGGAGAGCGTTTTTAAAATACAAACAGTAAATTAAACAGAATTTGTTTTTTATAAATAAATATATTAAATAAAAATATATAGAAATATAATAAATATTGGAAATTAAATTTATTTGACGTTTGGACTTTCACTTCGTAAATCGATAATTCCTAATCACTAGGTATCCAATCAATATCCTCTTCTTGACGACCAGACAAGGAATCGTCATAAAAGAGATAGTAAGGTTGATGTAAGATGGGGGTGAAAGGTTCTATTTCACTATTTTGAATTATACTGTAAAGATCACGCTTATAATATCAAAATATAAAACACTAATCAAATGATCAGTTATTTCTTCTTCTTCTTCTTCAGCCTGTGTTCGTCCACTGCTGGACATAGGCCTCTTCAATTTGCTTCCATCGATTTCTACTTTTGGCAATTCTCATCCACTGCTTGCCCGCGACTTGTTTGATATCGTCTGTCCACCTCTTCTGCGGTCTGCCTACTCCTCGCCTGTTCTCTCTTGGTCTCCAGTTTGTTAATCTTTGTGTCTATTTTTCGGGATTATCTCGGGCAACGTGTCCGACCCATTGCCACTTGAGCCTTGCAATACGTTCTGAGACATCAGTATTTTTTGTTCTTTCACGAATGACGTTATTTCGAATCCTGTCTCTCAAACTAATCCCTAGCATGGCCCTCTCTATTGCTCTTTGGGTTGTACTGAGCTGCTCTAAGGTTTTCTTTGTGAAGGCCATAGTCTCCAGTCCATATGTAGTTACAGGCAAGATACATTTGTCATAAACTCTACGTTTTAGACACATTGGTATATCTTTATTCTTCAAAATAAAGCTTAATTTGCCGAAAGCTTCCCAAGACAGTTGTATGCGTCTTTTTATTTCGGCTATTTGATTTTCTTTCCGATTTTAATGGTATGTCCAAGATATATATAGTGGACTACATTTTCAAGACTGACGTTGTCAATAACAAGATTAGTTTGTAAATTACTCATTATTTTTGTTTTCTGAAGGTTCATTTTGAGACCTTTTTTATTTGACTGCTGGTTTAATTCCTTCAACATTTGCTCCAGTTCCTTGATATCTGTACTAAATAATACTATGTCATCCGCAAACCTCAAATGACTCAAACGTACACCATCAATGTTTAGACCTTTTTCCTCCCAGTCAAGCTGTTTAATACATTTTCCAATGCTAAGGTAAAAAGCTTTGGTGAAATAGTATCACCTTGTCTAATACCTTTATCAAGGCGCATTTTTTCAGTTTTTTCGTCTTCATTGATTTTGATGTGGAATGTGGCCTGTTCATAAATGTTTTTAATGAGTGTAGTGTACCGTGAGTCTATTCGAGCATCCTTCAGGGCTGACAAAAAGGACCAAATCTCAATACTATCGAAAGCCTTGTGAAAGTCGATAAATGCCATATGTAAAGGTACATTATATTCTGTGGTTTTTTCTACTAGTGTTCTGATGGTTTGTAAGTGATCATTAGCGCCAAACCCTTTTCTAAATCCCGCCTGTTCAACCGGTTGATATAAATCAAGTTTTTGTGTTATGCGGTTGGTTATTATTCTTGTTAACAATTTGTATAAGTGTGACAACAAACTTATAGGTCTGTAGTTTTCAATATTAGTAGTGTCTCCTTTCTTGTGTAAAAGTATTATTTCGGCGTTTTCCCATAGGCTGGGTATTCTTTTTTCTGTTAGACACTTATTCAGTAAGACTTCCACAACTTCTACAACGATGTTGCCGCCCATTTTTAACATTTCAGACGTTATACGATCCTCGCCGGGAGCTTTTTTGTTTTTCATTTGCTGTAAGGCATGTCTAATTTCCGAAGAGGTTATTTTAGGGAGGGTTTCCGAGCCGACGTTTAGAATTGTTCTGTGGTCTGTTTCGGGGTTCTGTATAGTAGATGTATAAAGATTCTTATAGAACGTTTGTATTTCCTTGATTATTTGAGTTTTTTCGGTCACCGTATTCCCCTGTTGATTTTTGATTTTAGTTATATTTGATTTTCCTTTAGTTAAATTTGATTTCACTACTCTCATGTTTCTATTGTTTTCGATGGTTTGCAATATTTGTTTTGTTTTATAAGCCCGCAAGTCTGACCTTATGCTCTTTTTAACTTTATTGTTGATAGCTTTATACTCTGGTAATTCTTTCGATGTTCTTCTTTCTTCCATTAAATTAAGTGTTGTTTGTTTCAGTTTCGTTTTTCTGGGATTTTTATTTTTATCACAGATCTTTTTTGCAGTTGATGTTATGTCGTTCGTTAATTTTTGTGTTATTTCATTTATATCTTTCGTGTTGAATACTGGTAGAGGTCCTAGTTTCTTTTTTAGTTCACTTTGATATTCCTCTTGATTCATTTCGAGTGCTTCTATGTTTGGCAATTTATCCTGTGTTAATAATTTTCTTCTATCTAATTTCGTATTTATTTCTATTCGCGTCCTAACTAATCGATGATCACTACCAGTGTTGAAAGAATTTAGTACAGTAAGATCTTTAGCAATGTTTTTGAAGTTAGAGAGTATAAAGTCAATTTCATTTTTTACTTTGCCATCTGGGCTTAACCTTGTTCATTTTCTCTGCATCTTTTTCTTGTAGAAGGTATTTAAGCAGAATAGTTTTTCTTTGCTGAGGAAATTTACGAGCATATCTTCCCTGTGATTTCTACTTCCCAGTCCAAAATTTCCAATATATTCGTTGTCGTTGTTATTTTCGTTCTTTCCTATTTTAGCGTTGAAATCTCCCGTAATTATTACGTAATATGTTTTCTCTAGGTTTCCGGCTCTTGTAATGTCTTCATAAAGTTGTTCTACCTCTTCATCATCTGCAGAAGAAGTTGGTGCATAACAGTGGATTATTTGAATGCTGTATCTACGATTTAGTTATTTAATTTACAGTTACGATCAGTTATTTAACTATGTTTAATCAAATTATTGGTTGTTGTTTGTGTTTAAATGACTGTGGACACTAAATCCATTCGCCAATTTTACAATTTGTACTCATTTTTTCATTAGTCATTGTTTCCTATACAATCTTATCCTAAATTCCTACTAATACTAATCATACTAATCCTACTATTACTAGTATTGATCTCTAATATATATAGTCTTTTTTTATATTAGAGGTGCTTTTTCTATTAGAGGTAAATTCTTCTGCAGCTATCTATTTAATTCAATAGCTATTTTACTGTGGACTTTCCAAGTTCTTTTTTTTATTTGTTTCTTAAATGTTTTTTTTTTATTTTTTATTAATTTTTTTTATTTTTTTTCTTTTTTTTCCTTTTTTTTCTAACAAAAATTACAAAGAAATACTTACTCTATATTTAAAATTATTGGTTAAATTATCATAATACAAATATTTCATTTGAAAATTTTTTCCTTTACTTTTTGTTCCCCTTTTTTCAATTATTGTTAGAAATAAGTTTTTATTAAAACTTGTTTCTGTGTCTATACTTTGATTACAACTTTCTTCCGTAACTCATTTAAGATCTAATCTATTTTTCATTACAACTTCAATCCATAAATATTATCATCGAATTTCAGTTTAAGCGGATTATACCAGAACTCAAGACGCTTGAAATGAGTTTTAGTGTCAGTTATAATTGTTACGGAACGATAAACCTGCATCTTTGGTAGTTTTAACTGTTTTTGCAGAAGTAAAACTTTAGTCTGTGCAGAAAACTTTAATATTACTGCATTATGTATTATTTATTTAGGGGAAATGTGCTGAATTTGGTAAACAGAAATAAATTGCCAAAGAAAAAGAAAACTGGTATTTTGGTCTTATATCGCTAAAATTTCTACAGTTTCTGATGATAAAACCGTACATTTTCTTAGCATCGGATACTTTCTGCTCAATATTGTTGTTAAAGGTTAATTTCGAATCAAATATAACTCCTAAATCTTTAATGCCATTTTTTTCTTTCTAGAATAAGTTACTACTTTACTCTTATTGACATTAAGAAAAAGTTTGTTTTTTATACACCACGTATGTATATAATTTAGAACGTTCTGTAAATCTATACAGTTAGCAACTGTTTTTAATTTCACAGTATATTTTAAGATCATCCGCAAAACATAATTTTCTGTTATTGATACCTAAAAATAAATCATTGATATACAATAGGAACAACAATGGACCTAAATTTGATCCCTGTGGAACACCGGATGTAGTGAAGATTAATTCTGATATCACACCATTATAGGATACAAATTGGTTCCTACCTATTAAATACCTTTCAAGTAACTGTAAGATATTTCCAGCAAATCCCAAATTTGATAATTTAAAGAGAAGATATTTGTGATCAAGCTTATCAAACGCATTAGAAAAATCAGTATATATCACATCTACTTGACCTTTGTTAAGTTTGATACAGTAGAGCGTTTATCTATAAAGCCATATTGATAAGGTGATATACATCCCCTAACAGAAGGGTAAATACGATTATATAGAGTTACTTCGAAAACTTTTGAAAAATTGGATAACAAAGATACCGGTCTGTAATTGGATACATCAGATTTCGTTCTGTTTTTGAATACAGGACATATTTTTGCATTTTTCCACAATTTGGGATAAGTTCCGGTTTTTAATGATAAGTTAAAAATTTTTTGAAGTGGCTTTACAAATATCCGAGAACAATCTTTCACTAAAAATGCTGGAATATTATCCGGTCCGGACGTCATTTTATTTTAATTCTTTTAAACGCTACTAAAATTTCGTTTTCTTGAAATTCGTTAACATTGATAGTGGGTAAGTAGATATCCCTACATTCTTGATTATCAAATTATTATTATTATTATTATTATTATTATTATTATATAACAAATAAGGGCAGAGGAGCGAGCTCCTATTATGCCCAAAAAGCAAAAATAAACAAAAATAAAATATATCCTTATAAAACTAATACTAATTATAAAGTTAAGTACAGTTAAACAAATTAACAAAAATTGAATTGTGACACAATAAATAAATAAATAATGCTGTCCGAGAAAAAATATCCTATCCTATAAAAAAAATAAAGTTCTGTCAAGTTTATTTTTAAAGATGTTAACACTAGCTGCCGATATGGTGTCATGATCCAAATTGTTCCAGATATTAAAGATTCTGTTTGGCAAGAAGTTCGCCCTGGACCTTGCAGTAGTTTGTTCCCTCTTTAATTTGTATCGATGGCCTCTTAATCTATCGTCTTCATTCAAAGTGAATATGTTGTTTAGGTTCCCAAAATTATGTTTTAAAATACGGAAGGACATAATTAGGTCACCTCGAAGACGTCGCTGCTCGAATGTCGTAAGAAGAGCCATGAATAGTCTATCTTCATAGTTAGGTCTTACACGGCCGTATGCCAGTCTTGTGGCTTTACGCTGAACGTTTTCAAGTAGGATTTTATCGCGACTAAGATCTGGATTCCACACTGGTCCGGCAAACTCAAGAATAGGTCTAACGTATATTGAGTAAAGTTTACTAACAGAGGTTAGAGATATGCGTGCAAAACATTTACGGATCAAAAACAGTTTCGAGTTAGCACGTTTACACACCGACACTATGTGATCAGACCAATTTAAGTCACTATTAATTATCACTCCGAGATCGTTGTGTGAGGTTACAGAGTTTAAAGGATGTCCATTAATAAAGTACGGCAGTGATGGGTTATTTTTGCCGATATGTAAAACAACGCATTTTTCAATGTTAAGCGGAAGTAACCATTCTGAGGACCATTTGAATATTGCGTCAAGATCTTGTTGAAGAATATGTTGGTTAATAGTTGGATTCACATATAACTTCGTGTCATCAGCGTAAATGGAAACCTTACTGGATACAATGAGCGGAAGATCACTAGTGTAGACACAAAAAAGTAGCGGTCCAAGTACTGATCCTTGTGGAACTCCACTCTTGACTGGCTTATCTAGTGAATGGTCTTCCCCAACACGAACCCTGAAGTATCTGTCGGATAGAAAATCTTGTATCCAAATGTTTAACTTTCCGCGGATACCATAGTGATCCAATTTAGCTAGTAATCGACGTTTTGGAACACGATCGAAAGCTTTGGAGAAGTCTAAGTAAACTACATCGACAGGATTCCGATTGTTTAAAGATAATGACCAATCATTTACACAATGAAGTAAGTTTGTGATCGTTGAACGACCTTTGATAAATCCATGCTGTTGGTGAGGGATGACATTTTCTTGAAGAAGGAACTCGGACATAGCTTCCGAAATAATCGATTCCATGACCTTGCCGACAATAGGAACCAGGCTGATTGGACGATAATTATTGCAATCAAGTTTATTACCTTTCTTGAATATAGGAGTAACAGAAGCCAATTTCCAGGACGAGGGAAGGGAACCTTGATTAAAAGAAGCAGTCATTATGAGAGATATAGGGATGGCGACAGAATCTGCACATTGTTTGAGGAAAAAAGAGGTGAGTCCGTCTAATCCAGGTGATGAATTATTTCGCAGTTTCCTTAAATGATGTTTAATTTCATCCGGTGTGAAAGATATATTTTCAAGAGTTTTAGACAAACGAGGGCACATTATTTGAGGAATGGTATCGTTAGATTCATCTGTAAAAACTTGAGAAAAGAATAACGATAAACATTCCGAAGATTCGTTATTCGAAGAACATAAAGACCCATCAGCTTTTTGAAGCAATGGTATGGAAACTTTAGAAGATAAAGATGTACGAATGTACCGATAAACTTTTTTACTATTACCACTTGCAATGATAGATTCTTCAAATTCTGTTCTTAACTTTAGCAAAGATTGTTTGACTCGGTTAGAAAAATTACGGTGGGCGAAAAAATCATCAGGGGAACTAGTGAGTTTATATCTTCGCCAAAGCTTTCGCTTATGTCGAATTAAATGAGTAGCTGAGAGGTTAATCCAAGGTTTTAGTCGATTTCTATATACCTGCCGTTCGGTTGTATGATCAGAAATTGTTGTAATAGCAGTATGAAGAAAAGAGTCCCACATTGACGATGGATCAGAGTGATTAGAAAAAATAGATTGCCAGTTTAACTGGGATAAAACTGAATTTACATCAATGAAATTAGTAGTGGCATACGTTACGAAATTATTTTTGCAAGGCGGTGTTAAACTAAATTGAATGTGAGCAGTAATAAGCGAGTGGTCAGAAAGACCCACAGGAGAGGACACTTCAAGTGAAGAAATTAATTCATCGTCATTTGTGAAAAATAAGTCTAAAATTGAAGGATTATTGTTGGCTCTAAACCGTGTAGGTTCAGTTATCAGTTGTAATAAATTTGAGTTCATGATAAAGTTTTTAAACAAATTTTGGGAATTGATAGTATCAGTTTTGGAAATAATGGGCCAGCTTATTTCTGGAAAATTGAAATCTCCAACAACAATGAGATTTTCAAGGGATGATAATTCCTCAAGTTTGTTAATAAGCATATTGTCCTGAGTAAGTACTGTATCAGGAGGTCGGTATATGCAAACTATATTAAATATGAAAGAGTTATTAGTAATAAGTAAGTGGATAATTTCTATACCGGGTACGTCTATTGTTTTATTACTGATAGAAAAAGTGTTGGTAATTTCATTTGCTAAATAGATGCATACTCCTCCCCCTCGACGAGTACCTCTGTCTCTACGAAATATAGTAAAATTATCAATGTTTACAATAGCATCGGGAATAGAAGAATTAAGCCACGTTTCTGTTAGGAGAATAATGTGAGGTTTTAAAAGTTGAACAGTACTTATAAATTCATTAAATTTGGACATAAGAGAGTTTAGATTAGTATACATAAGAAGCCAATCCGTAAATTTTAGTGCAGAAGAATTATGAGCGAAATTTCATTATCTTTGGACAGCCATTCACATATTTAATCGTAAGGTCATTTTCTCCATTATTTTTACGAGTTTCAAGCTCAGTACGAAGTTCCTTTAAACGAAGTTGCTGCATAGGTGTCTTGTCATCAATAACAGAATACGTTTCAGTAGATTTGTTTTCCAAAAGTTTATTTTTGTTACGAAGAATTTTTCGAGTGTGGTGTTCAGAACTCATTATCACTTTTATCATGCGGGGATAACGTTTATTTTCATTTGGTTTACCGACTCTATAAAATGTAACAGGACTTTCTTGACATCCAATGACTTCTAGGGCTAAATGTATTTTATTCTTATCATGATCTTTTTTATTTTGTGCGTCTCCTGTAGGTTCGGGGACGCCTCTAACCAAAAAATTTTTGGAACGAGATATGCGGTCAGCGGCTTCATTGACAATGCTGTCGGTAAATTCTGTTGTTGTAATAATAGAATCGAGTTGATTTAATTTATTGCTGAATTCAGATAGTTTAATATCAAAATCTTCAATTTTCTTCTTAATGTCCGCTTTAAACTCGACAAGTAGATTCTTGATTTCAGTAATATTCGTAATGTTTGAACTGCATGCATTGCATAGTATACATATACCACGTACTTTTTGCCTCGTAACTCGATCATCGACCGACAGATCCGTACAAGCAATGTGTATTGGTTTCTTACAGCCATCGCACTGGAGCTTTCTATCGGAGGTAGAAGTTAGCTTTGAACAATTAGCACAAAACGATGTATTAGGCATGATTAACTTTGTGCTAGTTTTGGATATAAATTATAATTATTGGATTGATAAATAAACAGCAAATTTGTCGTTATCACTTACTTGAATATTCAAAAACACAATCACAATAAATTATTTCTTTGGTTTTTTAAAAACACATTTAAAATCAATTAAATTTTAATTTGCGGAGTGTAGCAAAATACTACCGCTTCGATCGAAGTCTGAAGGATATATGAAATACATTGTTGTCGATAGGTAAAGAAACTTTTTCAAAAAACATCTTAAAAGCATGGATTATATCGCGAGGATTATTAAATGTATCGCCGTTGTAACACATTTCACCTGGGATTCTAGAAGTTTTATTCTTTGCATGAACATAGGCCCAGAAATTATTAGATTCGTTAGAAATACTATTCTGAATTTTTTCAAGATAAACGTTATATTCAGTTTTAATCATTTGTTTAATTATTTTTCGCAACCAACCTTTTAAATTCATGCATATAAAGTATATATGGCTAATATCCGAGTTGATTTTCAATCCATGAAACACATTGGCAATTTCCTTTTCTATTATACTTCGTTGGCATGGCTAAAAATAAATTAATTCATTAAAAATATCCTTATGTAAGTAACTAAAGAGCTAGGCTCTTTAACTCCCTTACATTTGCGAGCCAACTAACTCGAATTGTCAGGGTGAGATGGCCCACTTAATTTCCGTGTATTGGTAATGTTTGAAAGAACTGACAACTATGCCTACATAACTTCAACGATACAAACAACATGCCATCAAAACGTGACTTCGATAAAATACAGACAAAAATAAGTCCACAAAAGTTTTGACGATTACCGAAAAAAGTTTTAAGAAGATTTAAATAAGAATTTCTAAATATCTTACCTTTCAACCTTAGAAAAACACGGAAACAACAAAGTATTGCTAATACCCTACTTACGCATCAAATAACGCAATGCAACTGACTCCAAATAGGATAAAACTGTGATAAATTCGACCAACTTATCTCAACCGGCGAGCCATCTCTCCAGGACTTACCTTAATAAATGTAATCCAAACATCACAATTTTGTACCGTTTACCATTTTTTACACTAGTTTCTTTTTAGGCATTATTGGGATTAATTTGCTAATAATAACTTTTGACTTTATATTTAACTTTATAATAATTACAAGTTAATAATAGTATATTACTTTATGAGGCGTAGAAGCGTGACTTATCTTGACGCGCCCGTAATAGAGGGCAAGTCAAGAAAAGTCGCTTCTTTGCCGAATAAAGTATACTATTTCTTCTTCAAACGTAGCAATTTTCAACCATAAATAGTACAATTCATACTCTATTTTTACTGGAAATTAACTGTGACAACTATCAAAGTGGTCTAGATGTTAGAAATTAAAATAATTAATTCGTGGGTGGGATTTGCGTCTCCCTGGTTACAGTTGTTTGACAGTTGTTTGCAATTATTAAAGACAGCTTATTGTTGTTGCAACCGCAAGCGCAAATTTAGTGCGAAAATGGAAAACCTAAACGAAAGTGAGTCCGCTGCTAATGATGCAGTAGCACGTTTGGGGCCTCCAAGTCCGGAATGAAGTATCGGTTAGCGTACAAGCACTTCCAAGAGTGGTGCGATACAAGAGGAGTACGGCAAGTTGCCGAAGACGGTTTACTGGCATATTTTAATATAATGGAAAATGAAAATAAATAGAAATCTTCTACAATGTGGTCACGATACTCTTTTATAAAATCCGAGTAAGTTATTAGAAAAAATGTGGATATAAGCAAATTTTTAAAGTTACGTGCCTTTCTGAAAAAGAAAACAAGCGAAGGATATAGTGCAAAAAAGTCTAAAGTTTTCACTAAAGACGAGTTTGATAAATTTTTGTTTGAAGCGCCAGATAAGTTGTACTTAGGAATAAAGGTAAAAAAATTATATTGCAAAGCATGTAGTATACTCTACTAAATTATAAAAATATTTCAGATTGTTTTGTTAATTGGTGTTACCGGCGCCTGTCGATGCGACGAAATGGTAAAAATGAAGACTGTGGACATTGAGGATAAAGAAAATGTAATAACTATCAAAATCCCAGACAGTAAAACACGACAAATTGGATCTTTTACGATAATTGGTGAAAACTACAAACCCTTATCCGGGCAAGGTGGGTCCAACGGACCCGTGACGCGACTTCTTTTATCATAAACTGATAAAAAAATATTTATTGAGTTTTATGCATTAATGAATTTGTTTAGAAGTATGTTTTCGTTAACTTAGTCATAAGCTATTCAAAATATTCGTTATCATTTTTGAAATTTAAGAGTCAACAGAATTTTGTTACTTAAAGTGGCAAGACGGGTCCGTCGGACCCTGATTTTCGTTCATACCTGAAAATATATATCTTTGTTACAAAATTTAATCTGGCAGGCAGGTAATGTTTTTAGAAAATCATTTTGCGATTATAATCACTTATAATGATTCCGGGAATACAATAATACAATTTTGGAAAGCGATGTTTATGATAAATATTATACCTATTCTAAATGAATTCAGATAATGATTTTAGAAAATTATTTTGTGATTTTTCTAAACGAGTTTTAATACCTTATAACGATTCCATGAACACAATAATACAATTTTCGGAAGATATATTTACGATAGGTATTATACCTATTCTAAATGGATTTTAATGATAATTATTCTTGGAATGCAATGATATTATTATTATGTATACACATTTTAAAATAAATATTGCATCTGCTGTCAGTCGTTTTATATCGTTGTTAGTGTCGACAACTAAGTTTCTAAGCTTATATTGAATTTCAGTGAAAGTAGAAAGTGTGAATAAAATGTTCCGAAAACCATTGTCAGATGCAGAACTGCAAGAGATTGCCAATAATATATGGGACTCGAATGATGAAGAATCTCTCGAAGTAGGTGGCACTGAAAGTGATTCTGAAATTAAAGATCATCTTTCGGAAGCAAGTGAAGAGAATGACCTACAAGTATTGAATGATCTTGAAGAAGAATGTGTAGGTACGAGTTCTCACGTTTCAGATTGTGTAGTTTTTGAAACTAAGGATGGAACTAACTGGAAGAGTCAACCACAACCGACAGGACGTATGCGAACCTGCAACATAATAAAAAGCAAACTCAACAAAGTAATGTTAGCCCCTGGTCAAAGTATAGATGAACCTGTTGATTCCTTTTCTTTGTTTGTGGACGAAAAAATTGTGAACGAAATAGTGAAGTGTACAAATAAAGAAGCCGAAAAAGTCCTGGGGATAGAGAACTGGAAATATTGCGATTCGACAGAGATATATGCCTTTATTGGACTATTACTAACTGCAGGACATCTGGGTGCCAACAACAATAATGTAGATGTACTTTGGAGTAAGTTTTATGGACCTACTATATTTAGGGCTACGATGGGGATAAAACGATTCAAAAATTTGCTAAGATTTGTTCGATTTGACGATAAAGATACGAGGCCTGAACGAAAAAGGGACGATAAATTAGCAGCAATACGCGACGTTTGGAATCAAGTCAACCAAAACTTTAAGAAATATTATTTACCAGGAAAAAACATAACGGTAGATGAGCAACTTGTTCCGTATCGAGGAAGATGCCCTTTCAAGCAATATATGCCGTCAAAGCCAGATAAATATGGCATGAAAATATGGTGGGCCTGTGACTCGGAAACATATTACCCTTTAGGTGGAATACCATATACAGGAAAAAAGGGAAATACAGTAGCAAAAGGTCTCGCATTTCAAGTTGTACAGGAACTCGTTGAGCCTTATTATAATTCCAACAGGAATGTGACTTGCGATAACTATTTCACTGATCTTGCTCTTGCACATGAATTACTAGCAAACTCACTAACTCTAGTCGGCACAGTGAAGAAAAATAAGAGGTTTGTTCCTCAGGAATTTCTTCCGAACAAGAACCGTTTAGAGAAATCTTCAATTTTCGGATTCACTCCAAAAGCATCTCTTGTTTCCTACGTTCCGAAAAAACAAAGAAGTGTCCTAGTCCTGTC
This sequence comes from Diabrotica balteata, assembly GCA_918026665.1. Lineage (NCBI taxonomy): Eukaryota > Metazoa > Arthropoda > Insecta > Coleoptera > Chrysomelidae > Diabrotica > Diabrotica balteata. The sequence continues at coordinate 4,121,579 of OU898284.1, forward strand.
TACTATGCATCACAATGCAAACTGTGAAGATGATGTTAACAAAAAACCAGATATGATACTTTATTATAATAGTACAAAATGTGGTGTCGATACGCTAGACCAAATGGTTCATAAGTATATGTGCAAAAGACGGACAAATCGCTGGCCTTTTGCATTTTTTATGAATATTTTAGATGTGGCTGGAGTAGCTTCATTTATTACTTGGACAAATTTACATCCAAAATGGAACGAAAACAGAGATGAAAAGCGAAGGTTGTTTCTTACCACAACAGCAGAACAACTAGTGTTGCCTCAAATTTTGAGAAGAAAATCAAGGGGACTACATCGAGAAACAAAACAGTGCATTGAAAAATGCTTAGAGGAAGTTTATCCAAACAATAAAAAACCAAGACTAGAAAAACCTCCAGTTTCAACAAAGAAAAGGTGTCATATTTGCCCAACAAAAAAGGACAGGAAACAAAAACAAATTTGTGAAATATGCAGTAGAAATGTGTGTAACGATCACTGTATAATTAAAAAAGTTTGTGAATACTGCAATAAAGAAAAATAGTTGATTAATCTATTGTGTTTTTAATAATCTAGCCAATTTAAATATAACTTCAATAAAACAATCAAAAAAGAATGTTAGAAATATACAAATATTAATATGAATAATATATTCAAGAACAGTGGGTCCAACGGACCCGAGTTGCCCGATTACGTCAGAAAAATAGCTTGCCCGGATAAGGGTTAAACTGTATAAAAAGTATGCATCACTGCGGCCTGAAAATTTCACAGAAAACCGATTTTTTATCAAGTACCAAAATGGAAAGTGTTACCGAAGCGTCATGGGAATACATTCGATTAGCGCAGTAGCCCAAAAAGTAGCTAATTATTTAAATTTAAACGATGCAAGCGCATACACAGGTCACTCTTTACGACGAACTTCAGCAACACTTTTAATTGATGGAGGCGGAAATCTAGAATGCCTCAAACGACATGGGGGCTGGAAATCAAGCACGGTTGCCGAAGGATATATAGAGGATTCAATAAGAAATAAGAATGATAATGCTCAAAAAATTTTAAACCCTCATGATTCGCCAACATCGGGAATGATTGCTGAAAGTTGTTCTCGACCATCAGTATCATCAACAATTACCAATGCGTATCAAGAGTCGGGAACATTTTTGCACGGTTTCAATTTTGAAAATGCTTCATTAACTAATTGTACTTTTAATATTACTATAAATAAAAATGATATTTAATTGTTGTTAATGACATTTGTATTGTTGCTTTGTGATATGTTTCATATTGTTGCCATGATAACATTTTTCCCTCCGCCGTAAAGAAATGGGAAAAAAAACTGCTGCCGGCGGAGACATCAAACTTTGACAGGATCAAGTTAGATAAGTAATGTCATCATTATTTGACGTTTGAAGAAAAAACATTTTGTTTTATATTTTTGTGCTACTCAGCCTATTATTTTATTTATAAACAAGTAGATCACAGAATAGTTTTAAGAGATGCTATGAACACCCCATGAGGTAGCTGTTGTTATACAAAGCCATGCGGTAGGTGCCATGTTAAACCGTCATGCTCCCATGTGTGTTAAATAACAGCAAAATTAAATGACGTAGCATGTTTCAGCAATTTTCCTGCATTATCCACTATAATTGAAAATATTATTAAACATTTAATCTTTAATATTGCTCTTTATATTAAATTATCCAAATAAATTGAGTATTAATTAAATCAAAATAATAAAATATTTACCCATCTGTTAATAGATTATTTGGCCAACGTTACTAAATATTTGTTTGGCCTATCTCTGCAGTGCATTTATATACATAACCCTCTTTTTGTTGATTAAAACAGATATTGCAGTACATTTAATTATATATTATTATTTCCGGAAAGGAAAATTATTAAATACGCCATATTAAAACTGAAATAGTGGAACATAATGAATTGAAGCAGAAATTTTTTTTGAATTTAGGAAATTAATAAAACGAGATTTTTATTAGTTGATAGGATAGAAATGACATTAAAAGATATGAATTCAGAACTTTAACCAGGAACAAGATCAAACATTTACGTATCATCAAGACTAGATGTACTGCCTGGTAAGTAGGACTCATACGTTATAATACCGACTACAACCTGTCATCTTCGTCTACCTCTGTTTCTACCACAGAGGCACAGATCTACCGTATGGCATTACTTTACAAGGGGGGATCTAGCTATTCCTCTTTCTTCATATTGTCGAAGTAATGACTTCTCTTTTTCTAATTGTCTCTATGTTAAGCTCGCCTCATTTCAATTCGGAGAAGATCCTGGAGGACTTTCATCGCGAAGGTGCTGATTGCATTAAAAGTTGCCTCTGATGAAAGCACTTCTCCTATTACGGTCTCTGGTCACATTTTATGTTTAATAATTGCTTCCAGAGTATTGTTCAGCAAGTTTAAATAAGAACACACGGAGAAAATGTGCTCGGTGTCTTCATTGACGCATGGACATTAACGCAGACAGGATGGACAGTTTGTAGAGTCGTCATATTTAAAGCGATAAAGATATACTCGAAAGCAGTCATGTTCTGAGAACATCTGTGTCAGATAGTAGTTGACCTCGCCATGTTTGTGCTTCAGCCAAATATTTACCTGTGGTATAAGACAATTGCCATGGACGCATGCTGTTTTGCTGTTTTTTTATCTAACTTTATCTAGGTCTATCTATACAGCCCTTAACATCCATCCTTGGATATAGGCCTCCTCCTCCTTCTTCCATGCCTCTCTATCTTGGGCAATTTGCATCCATTTTGACCCGGCGTGTTTCTTCAGGTCATCTGACCATCGCATTTGTGGCCTTCCCCTTTTACGTTTGTGATTCCATGGTCTCCAATGTATAATTGTTTTAGTCCATCTTTCATCTTTCTGCCTTAGGGTGTGTCCGGCGAACTTCCATTTAAGCTTTGCTACTTGGGTTGAGATATCTTTCACTTTTGTTTTATTACGGATCCATTCGTTTCTTTTTTTGTCTGATAGTTTAATGTTCAGCATTTGTCTTTCCATGGATCTTTCTGTCTTTGCTATTTTTTCCATATTTTCCTTTGTAAACGTCCATGTCTGAGAGCCATATGTGAGGACAGGTAGTATACATTGATTAAAGACTCTCGTTTTTAAGTATTGGGGGTATTTTGAATTCTTTAGAATATAAGACAGTTTTCCGAATGATGCCCAGGCCAATCTTATTCTTCTCTTTATTTCTTCGGTCTGATTTTCTTTATTTAATTTAGTGATTTGGCCTAGATATATATATACTCTTTTACCTGTTCTATTTTTGTTTGTGCAACTGTAATTATAAGTTCTTCTGGTTGATTAGTCATGGTTTTTGTTTTACTATAATTCATCTTGAGTCCAATTTTTGTCGATTCTCTATCTAGTTCTTCCATCATTCTTTGTAATTCTTCACTTTTTTCTGTTATTAATACAATATCATCAGCATATCGTAAATTATTCAGATTTTGCCCGTTTATATTAATTCCCAAGTCATCCCAGTATAGTCGTTTAAAAACATCTTCTAGCGCTTGATTAAATAACTTGGGCGAGATGGTATCTCCCTGTCTTACTCCTCGGTTTATTTTAATAGGCTCCGTTTGTTTCATTAGCTTAATAGTTGTTGTATATATTTGTAATTAAGTCGGTATATCGGTAGTCTATTCTGCTGTTTTGTAGGGAATTCTGTACTGCCCAGTGTTCCACACTATCAAATGCCTTCTCAAAGTCAATAAATGCCATGTATAGCGGGATATGATATTCGTTAGTTTTTTCGATTAAAATATTCATCGTTAAAAGGTGGTCACTTGTACTGAAGCTCTTTCTAAATCCGGCTTGTTCTCTTGCCTGGTATCCATCTAATTTAGTTGTTAATCTATTTGTTAATATTTTATTTAATAGTTTGTACATCACATTTAATAAAGTTATGGGTCTGTAATTCTTTAGATCCTTTTTATCTCCTTTCTTAAATAGTAACAGTGTTATTGCTTCGTTCCAACTGTTGGATATTTGTTTTGTCATTAAAATTTTATTCATAAGTATGTACAAAACTTCTCTAGTTGTTTTCCCACCATGTTTTAGCATGTCTACAGTCACCCCGTCTTTTCCTGGCGATTTATTGTTCTTCGTCTCTGTGAGTGCTCTTCTTATCTCGTTCTTACTGATCTCTGGTTGTAAGTCGGAATTAACATTTTTTTTTTGTAGTTGCTTAAGGATTTCTTGGGTTGGTTTCTGTTTTGTATTGTAGAGGTTTTTATAATATTCTTGTTTTATCTGTATAATTTCTTCTTCTACATTATTGGTCTCTGTACCTTCTTTGTTCTTTATACTATTAATTTGTATGGTTCCAAGCTGTGGTTTTAAGCACTTCATGTTTTTATTTTGTTCAATTGCTTTTTCTATTTTTTCTTCCTGTACTCTCCTTTTATAATCCTTGATATTCCTTCTGATAGCTTTGTTTACCTCTTTGTAATCTACTGTGTTTCTCTTATCTTGTTCCAGTAATGTTTTTCTTTTAGTCATGAGATTTTTTGTTTCCTGGAATACATAGTTTTCCTTTTTTATTCTTGTTTGTGCTATCTCTTTTCCCGGGGTACAATGTGGAAAAACTAAAGATAAATTTAGTGAAGTTTTAAACCGGAATGAAGGCTTTTCTTTATTGCGATCAATAAATAACATAATCAATGGAAGCTTTAACGAAGTTATTAATATGAATCCCTCGCTGGTGTCAAATTTTAGATTTGCGCCAATTATATCCTGTGATATTGGAAGATCGTTTTCCTCATATAAACACATATTAACTGATAGAAGGCATAACATTACTCTTTAAAATATTGAACATTTTATGATTATATACTGTAACAGCAAGAACGAGGACATTTTCTTGTGAATTTTCATTTCTTTTTTTATTGAATGTAGTAATAAATAAACATTCTCGAAGTTATACTATAATTTTATTTCTCACGAAATCTCAAGCCCTAAATTTAAAAAATATATTTTTTAATGTGTATATATAACTGCATATTGCATAATATAACATAACATAACAATATCTTTATTTTTAGAAAATAATATACATTCCGTGAACATAAAATTATTTAAAAAAACAGTGTCACAAACGAAAATATTATTTACTTATTCCTAACCGTTACATATACAAATAGTCCTCCACAGAATATGGCTCAAGAGCTACCAGTAATTTAAATATTTGATGTTTATACAAACTTAATGTTTTCTCCCTTTTAATAGGTTCAGGCAGTTTATTAAACAATGCGATGCAGCAATAAAGAGCGTTTTTTTCTGTTATACTTAACCTGTGTATTGGAATTTTATAAGTATATAACCTGGTATTTACTATACTATTGGGCTCAAAGTTCCTAAAGAGTATTTTATTTTTATATAGAAACAGTAAGCAGTCTTGAATAAATCAGCGTAACCTGTTAAAATATTATAACTCCTAAAATGCCCTCTACATGATTCTCTACTTTTTAAGTCAAACATAACTCTGATTATTTTTTTCTGAACCAGAAATACATTATTTATGTCCCTACTGTGGCCAAAATTTATTAGACCATATCTAAATTTTGCTTCAAAATTAGCATGATACACTGTTTTTAATGAGTTACTATTTATGTATTGTTTAGAACTCTAAAGCTGTTAATCACTTTATTCAAAACCATACATAACTGGTCAACATATTTATCCCAACATAAAAAACTGTCAATATATAATCCTAAAAATTTGGTACTGCTGCTAATATTTAAAGTGTCATTATTTACAATAATATTGTTTGGCATATCTTAATGTGCATAATTTGTCTTAAACAAAAGAAGATCTGTTTTATTTTGATTTAAAACCAACCTATTTATAGAAAACCAGTCTTTAGCTTTCTGGAACTCTAAACTAGCATTAACGCTTAGAACAGACATGTCTTTACCACTGACTAAGATGTTTGTATCATCTGCATAATTTGTTATGCTGGAAGTAGTATTAGCCACTAGACCATGAAGATCATTGATATAGATCATAAACAGTAAAGGACCAATCACACTTCCTTGTGGTACTCCAATATTGATAGTGCTTTCAGATGAGATGCCTATTTCAGTGTTTTTATGTATTTTTACTAAATGTCTCCTATTTGCCAAGTAGGACTTAAACCAGTTCAATGCTGGTCCACGTATACCATATTTCTCCAATTTATCAAATTATATGTCATGCACTAAACAGTCATATGCCTTTGATAGGTTTGATAGGTTTGATAGTTAGGAAAGCACTGAATGAATATATATAGAAACTGATTTAAGAAAGTATTCCATTGATCATTTACACATTTGTAACTTAAATTCAGCCAGTCATGATTATGTAATTTACTTATAAAAGTTTCAATATTATTTGTACTAAAATGTCTTTTCATTTCAAGAGTATTCGTTTCTGCTTTCTCTACCTGAAAAGTTCATTTTTGGGCAGAATGATCAGAGATTCCAGCGTGCAAAACTTCTACTGGCACATATGATTGCATATTTGTTAGCATGTTATCTATACAAGTTTTAGATGTGGCAGTTACTCTAGTGTAGTCTTCAATTACATGACAAATATTATATGAGTTAATTAACATACAAAATTTTACTTTATCTAATGTGTTATTCTTAAGATCGATATTGAAATCTCCCCCTATAATTATAATTGTGTTTTCTATCATAATTTTTCCCAGTATAATATCAAATTTGTTTAAAAAAACTGCCAGATCGCTACCTGATGGTCTGTAAACTGATGCTATAATGAGTTTGTTATTACCCATATTAGCTTCGCATACAGCACACCTTATCTACTGATAACTTTTGTATATCCTTTCTTTCCTGCCCAATGATGTCATTACTAAGATATATAGCTGTTCCTCCATGTTCATTCACATTATTTCTACAATGACTAGCTGTCAGCACAAAATTGTTAATTCCATATGTATAATAAAGGCATATTTAGTTACTTTTTAAGAGCATGTTGCATGTATATTTTAACCATTTTTTAGAGCATATAATCCAGTCTCTAGTTATACGCCACTGATGCTGCATGTGATAGGGCAAGGAACATGCGGCGGTGGGTCTCCTAAAAGAGCATAAATGTTGGGTACCGGGAAGTTGAAAAGCCCCTAATCTATACTTTTATTATAAATGATATTTAATGATTTAAAAAGAGATTAATTAACAATGGAATAGGCAATTGCTTCATAATCCATCTTAGAACGTATTTAAGATTACCAAAAATACTGTTTATATTATTTACAATTAAACATTTCTGTGTTATAATTTTGGTATTTCTGTTCGAAGTTCCCCAAACTTTAAGCTTACTTTGAGGTTTTCGATCCAAACATTTACACATTTAGAAACATTAGGTCAAACTATCAAGGACTAATATTATTACCTATATATACATATTTAAAATTTCTTAAATCAATTTAGCATTTACCATATTAGGGTCGGTTTTATGTAAATCTGTTGATTACATATTAAACTAATAAATTACAAGAAAGGGCTCGATATGGATCCCTTTATTATTAAATTTGGGTCCCTATGGAGTCTGGTCCGTCCAACGATATATTACTAAGCTCAGAAAAAAAGGATTTTGCCGTATGCCAGTTGTTCTGGGATTTTATGTTACGCTGTTGCTTTTTGTCTGAGAAGTAAAAAGTCTACAGAGCAGTTTTAAATTAAAAGTTATTGTTTTTTTTTTGAGATAATAAAAAAATGATATTAAATTTATATAAGTGAAACGTATTAAAATTATCCAAAAACCTTATTTCCAGGAAACGATCTTGCAAAAAAAAACTAAAAAAACACTAAACTAAAAAAACTAAACAAAGTTCCAGTGCTATTTTAGAAGCTGAAACTGAAGCAAAAATACTAAAGCTATGTGAACAATAGTCTACAAAAGCACTTAAACCAGAACTATGACTTAGAAGAAACTTGGCAAAAACTTAAAGAATCTCTGCTAGATGGGGGCAAGCAAATCTGCGGAATAGCTAAAATCAATAAAAACAGACAATGTACGAATTGGTGGAGTAATGAAATAAAAGAAAAGGTCAAATCCAAGAAGCTAGCGTGGAAAAAATATCTAGGGAACCAGAATGCAGAAAGCTATCAAAAATATAAGCAACAGAGGGCAAAAGTAAAAGATATGGTGATTGAAGCAAAAAAGAAGAGCTGGGAGGATTTTGGGAATAAGCTGGAGAAAGACTACCACACTAACCAAAAACTATTTTACAAAACTCTGAGAAGCCTAAGAACAGAGAATAGACAGACACCAAAACAAATTAAAAACAAAGATGGCCACATCCTCTGCGAGAACGAAAGTATTATGAACAGGTGGAGAGAATGTTTCAAAGACCTTCTGACTCAAAAAGACTATAATAATGAAATAGACAACACTGAAGAAAACACCTCTGAGAACCCAAACCAAAACGAAATAACAATAGAAGAAATAAGAGAAATAATACTTAGGCTCAAAAGAGGAAAGGCAGCTGGCTATGATAAGATAACTACGGAAACGCTAAAAAATATGGGAGAAAATGGAAATGAAATGCTTCGAAAAGTTTGCAATAAAGCATGGAATGAGAACAAGATCCCAAAAGACTGGGAAGTGGGCGTTATTCTACCCATTTTCAAAAAAGGTGACAGACGAGAATGCAGCAACTACAGAGGTATAACTCTCCTGAGTATCCCTTCCAAAGTTTACGAACGAGTACTGGAGAAAAGACTACTACAAGAAGTAGACCATAAGCTGGAGCAGTCACAGAGCGGTTTCAGGAAGGGAAGAAGCATCCATGACCATATTTTTACACTCAAGCATCTAATACAAAATGCACGAAATACAAGCACGGAACTATACCAAGCCTTCATAGACCTCGAAAAAGCATTTGATAGAACCCCGCGAACTGAAATAGACAAAAGCCTGAGAAGTAGACGGCAAACTCAGAAAAGCTATTATGAGCCTATACAAGAACACAAGAAACAGGGTAAGAACAGATAATATGGAATCAGAAGAGTTTAGAGTCAATGATGGCTTACGACAAGGAGGTGTACTAGGCCCCATTCTGTTCAATATTGTACTAGATGATGTAATGAAGGAAACTAGAGAAGAAACATCGAGATTATTTGTCGGACATAGAAACTTGGAAATGATACAGATTGCGGAGTGCGCATTTGCAGATGACCTCGTCGTATTTGGAAGAAACGAGGACGCACTTAAGAGAAACCTCCAAATATGGAGAGATAAACTTGAGAAACGCAATCTGAGAATTAATGAAAGTAAAACCAAAGTGATGGTATGTGGGAAAACAGACCAACATACAAACATTAAAATCAATAACTATACTTTAGAGCAAGTAGAAACCTTCAAATACCTGGGAGTGCAACTAGAGAGTAGGGGTACACAAGAAGCAGAGATAAATAATCGAATAGCAAACGCTTCCCGGATATACCACGCAATTAAGAGCACATTCCTATCGAAAAAAGAAGTATCCCAAAAAGCAAAGATAGCTATCTACAACACAGTTTTTGTACCTATCTTAACATTTGGATGTGAAAGCTGGACGCTCACCACCAGACTAAAAAGTAAACTGCAAAGTATATCAATGAAGTATCTAAGAAGAGTACTAGGGGTGACCAGAATGGACAGGATACGGAACAATGAAATAAGAAAACGCCTTAAAGTCCAGTCAATAGAGAAAAAATCGAAGAAGCCCAACTGAGATGGTACGGCCACATGGTAAGGATGGATAAAAAAAGCCAAGTGAAACAAGTGTGGGAAGCGAGAAGAACCTTGAAAAGAACGAGGGGCAGACCCATGAAAACCTGGGACGATGAAATTGCCGCCATCCTAGACAGGAGAGGAGTCACCAAGGAGCAAGCGAAGAAGTTGGCAAGCAACAAGAAGAATTGGAGGAAGTTTGTACATGAAAACTAAAAGAGATTTACACCCAACACCTTAGGGTAGAAGGGTTATTGATTATATATATATATATATATATATATATATATATATATATATATATATATATATATATATATATATATGTACTACGAGTTGCACTCATACAGTCCTCGAAGACATACCGTCTCAGGACTAGCAACTTCAACGTGGAGTCATATGTCGCCATGTTACCTAATCCATCGGTAACTCTATAATCCTAAATTATTATAACATATTTTTATAACTAAATGTAATTAAACATCTGCTAAAGGGTTTTTACCCATAAATTTAATCTTGGTGGCTACATTCATGTACTCCTAGACACTGATGATGGAACATGGTTTCCGAAAACGTTATGTCTTTTTAACTTAGCCCGTTTGGGCCTTAAATATATACCTATTACAAAGGATTTTTAATTAAACAAGTATATTAGTTTAAACCAAGATATAATAACTGAGTCTGAAGAAAGTCATTGGCAAACTGTTTCTCGAAAAAAGTCCAGAAGAAAAGTCACGATTGGAAATAATGAAGATATAAAAATAAATAGTGTACAATTTACAGGTGTTCCTAAATATACGGACTTGCATGTTTATAGGCTAGACCCATCAATGTCTAATGAAAATTTATTGAAACTAATACAGAACCATTTTCCTGAGGCTATGAGTAGCCCTCTGAATTCAAAGTTTCCAGACCAGTATTCATCCTTTAAAGTGAGTATTTATAACCAACATTTTGAGAAAGCTATGGATCCTAGCATATGGCCCCAAGGTGCATATGTGTGGCGTTTTTTAGTAAAGAAGATGCCTTTACTTCAAATAGTATAAATCAATCTCAAAAGTTGACAGTTTGTCACTTAAATTTTAGAAGTTTGAGGTACAAAATTCAATATTTGGAGGAATTGACAGTGTCTATAAATTACCCAGAAGTATTTTGTGTTAGTGAAGTGTGGTGTGATAAACATGAAATTTTAAATTTGTTCTTGGACTCTTATGTATTAAGCGATTTCTTCCATCGTTCAGACTCAGGTGGGGGAGGGGTCGCAATATTTGTAAATGTAAGTTGTTCTTTTACTATTAAAAACTGTTCGCTTGCTAAGATTAATAAAATATTTGAGTATGCTTTGATTGATTTGGAATATCAAAATATAATTATAACTGTTGGCTATTTTTACAGATCGTGAAAGGATACACAAACTTTTATAAATAAAATGGACGAAATATTATCAGAAATATTAAACAAAAATAATATTATTTTCATCTGTGGTGACTTTAATGTGAATTTTGATCCAAAGGTGCACAGTATAGATGCATTAGGATTAAAAAATGTTCTCACCTCTTATGGTTTAAATCAATGTATTTTTGAATATACTAGAATACATAATGCCTCTAAAACTGTGATTGATTTTCTGCAATGCAAATATTAAGTTTTTATCTTGTTCTGTTGTTTATACCGATGTGAGTGATCACTTTTTACAGAAAGTTGAATATAACTTGAATGCTTCTTTTTTGTGGATAATATTGTTTATAAACGTAATAGCAATCTTAATATTAATTATTTTAATCAATTACTCTCTAGGGAATCTTGGTGCTTTCTAAACTCAGATCTATCTTCGTATAACAAGTTTTGCATATTTTATGAAAAATTTTTGGAACTATTCGATAAAGCATTTCCTTTGCAAACGGTGAATACTAGACGATTTTCTAAACAGTGTAAAAACAAGGGATGGTTGACTTCTAATTTAATAAATGAGGGAGATTTTATTAGAGACATTTTCAGATCTATAAAATATTCAGAAAGTCATGAGCTCAGAATACGGTATAACATTCTAAAAAAAATCATGAATACAAAGTTAAGTTAGCCAAGCAAACTTATTTTAATAATAAAATGATAAATGCGCAGAATAGTACGGCTGAGGCTTGGCGCATCATAAATCGAAACACTGTCGGAGGTAAAAATCGAAACTCGTCTAAATACCCAAGTAAATTTAAAAATAATTTGGGAATTTCTGTGGATGACCCTCGTGATATAGCTAAATCTTTTAGTCAACATTCTTCGAATTCCGTAAAAAATTTAATTAGTCAAACTTCGCCTGACTATAATCCTAAGAATCTTTCTTCGCCTATACACTCCCTTTTCCTTAATCCTGTTAGTGATGAAGAAATAAAGAGTATAATTAAAGACATCTTAAAAAAATCCTCTGCTGGACTGGATCAGATCCCGTATTCTATGTTATTACATGTATCTCATAACATATATAAACAATTAACATATCTAGTAAACCTTTCATTTCAGGAAGGGATTTTTCCTCAAATTCTAAATACTGCTCTAGTTGTGCCTATACATAAAAAAGGTGACAAATCAAAATTTGATAACTATTGAGGCCTATAACTTTTATCTGTGTTTTCAAAAATATATGAAAAGGCATTTCATACACGTCTCCTCTCGTATATTAAAAGGCACAACATTATAGAAAAGTCTCAATTTGGTTTCCGTGAAGGTATAAGTGTGCAAGATGCACTACTAGCGCTATGCAATAATATTTTATCGAACATTGATAAGGTAATAAAGTTATCTGTTTATTTTTTGACTTAGCACGAGGTTTTGAAACTGTAAATCATTCAATACTGCTGGAAAAACTTTATCATAGTGGTGTTAGAGGAACTGCGTTAAAGTGGATCCAAACCTTTTTATCGAAAAGGTTTCAAAAAATTAAGGTCAATGTGAATGGGAATATAATATTTGCTTCAAAAGAAAGTGTCCTCTCCAGAGTTCCACAGGGAAGTATCATTGGCCCTCTTTTATTTATGATTTTCGTCAATGATTTAAATCAACTGATAAACGATAGCTTAACATGTTTGGTTCGGAATCCATTAGATGATTTTTCTGATGCAATAAGCGTTCGAGGAGAAAAGTTGGAACAGTAATCAGGCTGTTACGTCATTCAATTTGCTGACGATACCACAGTTGCACTAAATTCCAATAATTTTTTTCATGTAGTACAAAAAGCAAACTGTCTTGTAAAAAGTATGACTCATTACTGTTTAAATAATGCCCTAATCTTAAATGGATTAAAGACCAATATGGTAACCTTTTTACCTTCTACTATGCAGATGAGTCCATTAGTAAAGCTTGACAATGGGTCTGTGGTTAATAGCCACTCCACTAAGTTGTTAGGTGTTAACCTGACAACTTAGTGATTCAAATTTGTCTTGGAGTTCTCACGTTGATTCGGTAGTGAGAAGATTGTTTGTACACTGTTATGTTCTAAGGCAACTTAGGAATTTTGTCTTCCTAGATATCTTGAAACTTTACTATTTTGCTCATGTACAGTCAATTTTGCAATATTGCTTAGTTTGTTGGGGAAATTGCTCGAGATTTAATGAGGTGCTTGTTCTTAAAAAAAATTATTCGTACCATGACGTTTAGAAGGCGCTTGGATTCCTGTAGAGCAGTTTTTAAGCAATTAAATATTTTAACTGTAATTTCTATGTATATTTTCAGTTGTGTTATTTATGTAAAGTCACATAGATGTAATTTTATTTGCAGAAATGATGTTTCCTTAATGAGTGGCTACAATTTTCGTTACAGAAATGATTAGGTGACCCCAGCTCGTCACTTGACTGTTGTGGGCAAGAGTCCTTACCCAACATGCGTTAGTTTGTATAATAAATTACCTAATTATGTTAAAGAGTCAAATATTTATGTATTTAATAGAACAGATAAGAACTTACTTCTGGCAAACACTTTCTATTCGTCTGAGGAATACTTGCAGGCATCTTTTTAACAATTTGTATGTTTTTGTATATATTTTATGTTTTGTAGCTTTTTTATGTGCTTATAATTTTAACTTTTTCTATTACCTATGTACTTATAGTTTTTTAGATTGTATTTTGACGCATTTCAATACTTGTAAAAGTCAGATGAAATAAAGAATATTGATTTATTGATTGATTAAAATCAGTCAAGCTCGTTTATGAGCAAGGCCTAAACCAAAAATATCCACATTGTCGCTTCAAATATTGATAGAAATATTAGTCCGGGAAAATAGAAAATAGAAAATAGGGAAAAATAGAAAAAAGTTATGTTAATCTGTACTAAAGCGGATTAAAAACTTTGTCAGAAATTCCACAAGTGAGGAGAAGCTAGCTAACTTAGCGATTTTATCAATTGAAAAACAACTTATTAAAGAAATGTATGAAAATCCCAGTTTTTGTGAGTCTGTCATAAACGAGTTTGCCAAGGATGACAGAAGAATAAAGCTACACTACAAGTAAAAATATTAGTAAGTGTTTTTATAATTTCCTTTAATTTGCATCCCTTTCTTCAAATGTCACTGCACGCCACTGTAAAAATATAAACTCTATATTGATATGAAATGGAAAAAAAAATATTAAATTAAAAATAAAGTTGGTCAAAAAAGGTTATTTTATTTTAAAACCTTTTTCAATTTAATTTTAAAACATTTAAGTACCGACCTATACAGATCGATTTCTATTATTTTTAAGTCGATCTACAAATGAATTTTTTTTAAACTTTTGAGATTACATGAAACAAAGTCTGAATTTTTGACAATAATAATGTGATGTAAATTTGAATAATATTAATACAGCCTAACAATTGAAGCCTAACAATGAAAACGCACCGTAATCTCTTTTGAAAGGTTTAATTGTTATTTGATTCCTAGATTTATACAGCAATGTACATATTGAAATTTTAATATACCTATCTAATAACCAAATACGAGGTATTTTGTGCATGTCCTCGGTAGCATACATAGATAATTGAAAAATAGCGGAAAGCAAAATCTATGGAAACACTCAATGCTAACTAAATATCCAATTAACAAGTTGGACAAATGGTAGCATTTCCATTAACACTTACGCTAATAATTATGTATGTACAACGGTGAGATTAGGGAAATGAGCTTTTGAAATTGCGAATGTTTTATTTTTACAATTCATTTGCATGGGAGCTTAATTTTGTATTTTATACTAATCAATCAATCGATCAGATTAAAACAGCACTCTATGCTTTGTGTCCCGTTGGACTTCCCTTCATTATTTTAATTAAAATTGTGCGTATCTGGTTAGTATCAATTGGGGACCTGTGACTAATTAGGATAGTTTCTATTTTAGTAGTTACGGTGCCTATGTGTAAAATGACTAATTTATAGAACTCGACAAAAACAAAATAGTGCAGTCATCAGAGAGTTGAACCCTAAAAATTATTCAAACAAGCTGAATTTTGCCGAGAATGTTAATTTTGGGATACCACAAAAATGCAAAAATATTTATTACTTTTACCCCCGGGTTTCCTCCTAAAACCCCCATCACAGGGAAGTAAAAATGCAAAAAAATCGATTTACCAAGAAACTGTACTCCGGAGAAAAAAAAAATGTTTCAAATCAAAAATATAGCTGAGATAATTTTAAATAAAAATGTTTATAAGCATTTAAAATTTGGAATGATGGAGGTCTCAGCGATAACTTTATTGTTAGCTTCAATTACACAAGGCATTGAGGATGATCTGTTCAAATCGAAAACGTTATGCTAGTACATAAATTTTGACGACACTTAAAAGTTTTAACTATGTGTTTTTATACCACAATACAAGTGTGCAGTGTTTCACCTTCTGTATTTTTTTTAAACGATGGTATACAGCCAACTACTGGGATTTTCCCATTAATTTTATTTTATTATATCGCTGTAACAATAAAATATTAGTGACTTTCTGCAGAATAATGACGCCATATAGTTTTTCATGCTCTGTAAACATATTTTTTGTGAGATTTAACGTGAAATCAGAATTAGGAGTTACGTAAGCGAGTATCGTCTTCGTCCAATTTATTCATGTTGGCACTCAGCAAGCTACAATCATTTAAAGAAGTTCAACCAAGAATCGGGTCGGCGAATAACACATACAAATGTGACTGCATACGAGAGAAATGTCAGCTATTTGACTTTTTCAACCGCGATTCCGAGACACGATATTAGATATCGAGGACAAAATTGGGGATTAGGAAATGCTGGCACTGTCGTTTTTGGTTTTTATTGCAGACTTTAAGAAAGGAACTTTATTGGATAGTGGATCTGATGTATGTGGCTATCGAGTGTCTCTAGAAAAAAACGAGTCATCGCCAGTAATGATTTCCGAGCGATTTAGGAGACAAATCCTACAGATCATTTATATCACATAAATTTTTTTTGGAATGGTTTTTATTGTTTATTGCCCTATAATAGAATTTTCTATTTTACTTAATATTATGCCGAAATTTTCTTTCATTTAAGAGAAAAAGGTAATATATTATTACGATTTTTTTTGTAATAACTCATCAACCACGCAGGATCATTAGCGTATTTAGAATAATGTGACAGTTAATAAAATTAGTGTATATACATTAGTTTACAATAATAATAATAATAATATATATCATGAATGTGTTACTTGTGTGACTCCATTTCAATGAATTTTTATGCATTACAAGCGCGTAAGCGAGAGATACAGAGCATTATTAGAGAGAGATACAGAGAAAGATCAGAGAAGCCAAACAGAAAGAACTGGAGAAAAAATGCCAAGAAATCGAAATTCTCCAAAGTAAATACGACGACTTCAACGTGCATAAGAAGGTAAGAGAAATTACAAGTAAATGTAAAAACAGAAGAATAAGTAAACTTGTTAATGACAATAGAGAGTATCAATGATACCTGGAAAAATTACATAAGAAATTTATTTTTTGATGAGAGAGAGAACCAGCCCCCAATACCTACGGAAACAGGACCACCTATACTAGTGGCAGAAATAAGAGCAGCCATAATATCACTAAAAGAAGGTAAAGCTCCAGGACCAGACGGAGTACAATCTGAATTTCTTAAACTTCTTGATGATGAATCTTTAAGAGTACTATGTAAAATCTTCAATAATATCTATGACACAGGCAATATCCCAAAAGATTGGTTACTTTCAGAATTTATTACCTTACCAAAGAAACAGGGAGCAAACAAGTGCGGAGAATATAGGCTAATAAGTCTAATGAGCCATACATTAAAACTTTTTCTTAAAATTATACATCGTAGAATATACAAGCTATGCGAAGAGAGAATACAAGACACACAGTTTGGATTCATGAAGGGCGTAGGTACAAGAGATGCACTGTTTAGTCTACAGGTATTATTTCAAAGATGCAGAGATATGACTTGCGATATTTACACCTACTTTGTGGACTACCAAATAGCATTTGATACAGTTCAACACCAAAAAATGATGGATATTCTAACAAAAGCCCAAATGGATGATAAAGATCAACGTATAATACAAAATTTATACTGGAACCAATCAGCCACAATAAGAACGAATTTTGGAGGTGAACCAACGGAAATGATCCAGATTCTACGAGGCGTTAGACAAGGTTGTATACTTTCACCTATATTATTTAATCTATATTCAGAGGAAATATTTAGTGAAGCCTTGGAAAAATGCGAACATGGAATACTTCTAAATGGAGAACGCCTAAACAACATCCGTTATGCAGATGACACCGTTATTTTTGCAGACAGTTTGAACAGTTTACAACAACTAATAAACAAAGTAAATGAAGTAAGTGAAAGATTTGGACTTCAAGTAAATATAACAAAAACTAAATTTATGATCATCAGCAAAAATAAAGTTAGAGACGCTCAACTACTTATCAATAATACACCAGTGGACCGAGTAAAACAGTATAACTATCTTGGAACAACAGTAAATGAACAATGGGATCACTCACAGGAAATAAAATGTAGAATAGAGAAGGCTAGGAGTGCATTCAATAACATGGCCAAACTCTTTAAAAGCCACAATCTTAATCTGGAGATCAAAGTGAGGCTCCTACGATGTTATATCTTCTCAATATTGTATTACGGAGTTGAATCCTGGACACTAACTGAAGCAATGGAGAAAAAACTTGAAGCCTTCGAGATATGGCTATACAGGCGAATTCTAAGGATATCATGGACAGACAAGATAACCAACGAGACCGTATTACGAAGAGTGAGCAAAGAAAGAGAGGTGATGTATACCATTAAAAAGAGAAAGTTGGAATATCTCGGACATATAATGAGAAACAGCACTAAATACAGATTACTGAAGGTAATCCTACAGGGTAAAGTATTCGGAAAGCGAGGAATTGGGAGAAGGAGAATATCATGGTTGAAGAACCTGAGGAAATGGTTCTCCACAACAACAACAAATCTATTTAAAGCATCAGTCAATAAAATAATTATAGCCAAAATGATTGCCAATATTCGGAACGAATAGGCACTGAAAGAAGAAGAAGACAAGCGTGTAGTGGTCATCACAATCATGATACAATGAAACGAAGATATGACATTGCGCAGGTGGGTCAAGCTATGTGACGTCAGGTTGCGAGTAGAGTAGAGTAAAAAAAAATAGTGAATTAAATTATTGTGAATAACGTATGGACCTTTATTATCTGTCTAGGATTTTTTTTCATAAAAAAAACTATATTTTAATATTTGTTTGAAAAATATTTCTTATCCTTCATATTAACAGATTTTAACATTTTTATTTAACTATTGAAATCAATTTACTAAATATAGACGCACTTATTCAAAAATATGAAGAAGTTGATAAAAAATCATGCATATTAGAATTAAACAAAATCTTTAATACCTTAATTAATAATTTAATACAACCTCTGAATATTATGCATATGAATATAAAAAGTTATAAGAGTCAAAAACAATTTGATGCCTTTGTAATTTTTTTTTCTGAATTTAAGGGAGATTTCGATTTTGAAATTTTAACGGAAACTTTTAAACAAAATGATTTAAATTTGTTTTAAATTGAAGGTTATAGATTAGTATATAATTCAGGAATATTTAACAAAAACGATGGTGTATCTAATCTCACAGATACTATCTGAATGTCAGTATGAATTTCAAGAAGGAAAATCCATTGAAGATGCAATCCTTGCTTTAACAGCTAACATCTACGAAGCTCTCGATAATGCAAGACCAGCTCTTTGTATATTTGTAGATTTATCAACAGCATTTGACACTGTTTTACATAAAATATTGCTAACTAAACTTAAAAAATATGGTATTAGAGGGCATGCAGGTCTTAGGACCTTCTTCTCTTCAATGTCTACTGCAATCATCTATTCAGACTGAATATTACAGGTAAGATAATAAGCTTTGCAGATGACACAGCTATTCTCTATGATGCAAATACATGGGGTAATTTAAAATATTTAAATCATTTTAGTCATTTTAAAAATTAAATATCTAGGTATAATAATTGATAAACATTTATCTTAGAATTCTCAAGCAAACAATATAGTAGTTAAATTAAGGGGGCTTCTATCAAGATTTAAATGTTTAAAACAAGTTTTGGGAATAACTCATTTAAGAATTCTTTATTATACACTCATACAATCTCAATTTACCTATGCCCTTTTAAGAGGGGGTGGAATACGGAATATTTACTTAGTCTATAAAAATTATTCAGAAGTGGATAATTAGAATTATTTATGGGAAAAATTTAAGATATTCTATTTAGCGAGCTGTTATTTAATGAAAGTCAATTTTTAACTGTACGTAAATTATTCTGTTACAAAGCCCTTATACATATACATAAAAAAATAATTTTAAAAGCCGTGCCCAACCAACTAGATATTCAAGGATAATGCCAAGAAATAATTACCTAAATGTAATAAATCCGTACTCCTTAGATTAGGTTACATTTTTACAGCCCAAATTTTACAGAAAATTTAAAACAAAATAAAAATTATAAAAAACATAGATATAAATTTGAAATAAAATAATGGATTAAAATTAAAACACCACAATTCTATGAAGACCTGATTTATGGACAATAGTAATAAATAAAAAAATATCTAAATACACTTAAAGAAGAAACCCAGTACCTTCTGTTCCATTACATATACAGGCAAAATAACAACAAAAATTGCCAAATACATAAAAAAGAAAGGAATAACACCAGCTTTCCGAACAAATAACAACCTATGCAAATATATTAAAAATAACAAGAGCCAAAATAAACAAAGCCATTAAAAAACACTTCAATGTGGCGACTGCCCAAAAACTTACATCGGTCAAACTGGAAGATATTTTAAAAAACGAATAGCAGAACATAAAAGGGCTTTCAATAATAGAAAAACAGATTCCACATACGCACTTTACCTTTTAGATCATAATCATTCTTTTAATGACAAATTTAAAATTCTTCACATTCAAAATAAAGGAATTAAGCTATCTTTGTTAGAATCTATGGAAATCAACAAATTAAAAAACACAGATATAATTCTAAATGACCAACTTGAGACAAACAGTTCTCCCCTCCTCAACCTATTTCATTAGAGACTATAAAGTGTAAACGCATGCCAAAAATAGATCACTTGAGAAAGGCAATCAGCCGAAACAGCTGTAGTGATAAGATTTAAAATAAATTTTGTGGAAGTTTGAAAACAAAGTTTTCAGTGTTTTATTGTTACATAAAATGAATTTCCATCAAGTAACGGTCGAATCCATCAATTTAATAATTTAAATGCTTTTGTGTTTTCTTATTATTCAGTAAAATGTATAAATAAATAGATATTGTGTTTATCTTTAGATTTGAATAGTCTTTAGGATATATGACCATTAAATATGTAATTAATCCGATAAATTATAACTGATAGGCTTTATAACTACCGCAGTTTTAACATTTTTCATTATTTAACACATTAATATTAATTATATTTAATCATACTAAGCAAAACAGCATCTCTAGAAAGTTTCACATTTAATATTAAAAGCTTAAATTATCAAACCATATAGCATAGCAATGCAGTAGAAATTAAAAACATCTACTCACCACCTGACGTCATGCGCAAACCTGAACGAAATTTGGAACGCTACATATCATATCTTTCTTTCATTGTATCATAATCACAATGATCACTTATTGCTAAAACCGCGCGCAATTAAAGGAGTGGCTAGTCTCGTGGGCACCAACTATTCCGGTAAAACACTAAGTGATATTAGAAACATTCTTTCATTTACACGTCTGTAAATTTTTACTATTACAATCTTTACGGTGGTGATCTTCTTCTTCTTCTTAAAGTGCCCTCTCCTCAATGGAGGTTGGCTACTACAATTTTAAACTCTTCTCTATCTTCAGCTGTTCTTATTAGCTGTTCAAAATTTAGCCCTGTCCATTGTCGGATGTTTCTGAGCCACGATAGTCTTTTCCTTCCTAGGCCTCTCTGTCCATCGATTTTTCCTTTCACTATAAGTTGGGCATATTGGTACTTATTATTTCTCAGTATGTGGCCTAGGTATGATGTTTTTCTAACTTTTACTGTGTTAAAAAGTTCTCTTTCCTAGCCTATTCTATGCAGCACTTCTTCGTTTGAGGTATGCGATGTCCATGAAATTTTGAGTATTCTTCAGTAGATCCACATTTCAAAGGCCTCCAATTTATTTACGGTTGATGTTTTTAGGGTCCACGTTTCAACTGCATATAGAAGAGTCGACCAGACGTAGCATTTTGATAAACGTAGTCGAATTTCGAGTTTTATTCGAGAATCACAAGGCAGTTTTTTTATTTTTTCAAAAGATTTTCTGGCCTGTTCTATTCTCGATCTTATTTCTTGATCAGGATTTCTGCTGCTATCGATCCAACATCCCAGGTACTTAAATCTATTGACCTGTTCTAAGATGTGCCCATTTATTGGGCAAGGTTGAGATACGTTTTGTTTTTTTCGGATTGACATCACTTTGGTTTTTTTAATGTTTATTTTCATACCAAATTGCTCACAGGTCGAGTTGGCCTTGTCGATGAGTCGTTGTCGACCTGAGTCGAAATCCGCAATTAACACTGAATCATCGGCGTATCTGATACTGTTGATATTTATGCCACTCACCTTGACTCCATCCTTGTAATCCTCCAATGCTTCTTTAAATAGAAACTCGGAGTAAAGATTAAACAGCAGAGGCAACAGAACACATCCTTGTCTAACTCCCCTCCTAATTTCTACTTCTGCGGATGTGGAACCTTCGATCCTAACTCTGGCGGTTTGGTTCCAGTACAAGTTTTTTAAGAATTTGATGTCTTTTCCATCTAAACCGACTTTTTGCAAACGTTCTAATAGTAGGTCGTGTCTTACTCTATCAAATGCTTTTTCGAAGTCTATAAAGCATACAAATATATCTTTCTGCTAGTCGTAGCATTTTTGGGCGAGAACTAGTAAACTGAACAGGGCTTCTCTCGTTCCCATGCCGGCTCTGAATCCAAACTGATCGTCTCCGATGATTGTTTCGCACTTTCTATAGATACGATTATGTACGATTTTTAGTAGGACTTTTACTGCATGACTCATAAGGCTTATCAGACGGAACTCATTGCAGTGTTGTGGGTTTGGCTTTTTTGGTAGTGAGATGAATATTGACTCCAGCCAATCTTGGGGTATTTTACCTGAATCATAAATGCGATTGAACAAAAGGACAAATAATTCGATATTTTCTTCGCTGATTAATTTGAACGTTTCTGGGTATATTCCGTCTGGACCTGGGCTTTTATTTGTTTTGAGATGATTAAACGGTACTGATCGTCAACCTCTAAATAATTAAAATAATATCCAAAACAACTGTAATTTTAGAATATGTACTTTTTTAAAATCTATTATATTTTTGTTAACATACCTTTATATTTCAGTATCATTTAATAAAAATCCAGCATTTTAAAAGTAAAGGAAACTTCTGGGTTAAATTGATTTTCTTCTCGACTAAATCAGAATCCGACTAAAGGATGAACCTTCGAGTATAATATATTCTCGAGTGGACACCATATTTTTACAAAGGAAAGGACTGACACCTTATCTTAGAGAAGACGTGGGAAATTTGCTATATATAAATTAAATAGGGTATAGTCTGAAAGAATAGAACTTTTTTTGTTGTCAAAATATGAATTATTTATATGTGCTAAAAGCATGAACATATGACGCAAAGTTCTTTTTCATATAATATTCTTTTGTCGGAGTAATAAAATAGGATTATGTTACAACTATACATATATATATATATATATATATATATATATATATATATATATATAATATATATATATATATATATGTATATATATATATATATATACTGTTATGATTGTTTACTTTGACTTTTACTTTATTTGCTTGAACAAATCAAAACATAACTTAATTGTTATCGATGTAAAATAAAACTCCTTATATTACCTATGTTCGGTGGGTTCAAAGATTTTCTAGTTGTCCTTTATCGGGATAAAGACAAAGGATAATAATACAAAAAAATAGTATGTTACAAAAAATATAAGTATTCTTTAATTTATTTTAAGAAGAATAAAAAAACAATTATTAAATTTTGCCGTTATCTTATCAATCAGCATACCAGAAACATAATAAAATTTTTACAATCAGAATATTTTAAATCTTCTTAAAATTAATTAAATTAAACAAATTTCAATGAAAATCTTTACTTTATTTCCAAAAACAAAACTAAACTTTTGATTTATCAAACAGAAATCTATTCTTTAAATTTGGATGGTAATGACAATGATGTCAACATAAATCCTTCACAGAAACAAAAATTTCAATTGTGAAACAAAACTCACTGACCTTTCCTTCGTTGCTTGTATTTTGGACCATCTCCAGAATCGTCCACGCTCCACAGAGATGTGGTCTGCCATTATTCGCCTCGGCTTCCTTTCTCTTGTATTTGCAATCCTTCTGCAGACTGCACGAAATACCTGACTTATTTCTCCAACTATTAACACTCGAAATCTTATTCTCCAAAACAATCAGCTACTTCTCATTGACACAAGGAACTCTTTTTGTCAACTTGGTGCCAGAAAACTATTTAATACGTATTTCAGAAAACTTTCTCTAACTATTAACACTCGAAATTCAATTCGCCAACACAATCAGCTACTTCTCAATGACACAAGGACCTCTTTTTGTCAACTTATTGCCAGAAAACTATTTCATACGTATTTTAGAACACTGCCCAATTTAGATCCAAGGATACCTTTTCATCGACTTGGAATCTCCTTCCACAATTCTGCTAACTTCCTTTCACAATGCCGGTATACAAACTCACAAACACCCTCTGTAGAGGCGCGACTTTTCTTCTTGATGACTAAATTACAACTGCCTTCTCCGGTCCTCCTAATCGGCTCACAAATTCCCATTTAAAAACGACCGTCCAATCAAAAGCTCAAATTGTGTTGACCATAATTTTGGAAAAGCCTAATTTCTGTTTCAGAGAAAAAACTAAATAGCTTACTTTAAAATTGGTTTTGTCTTCGGTTGTAAATACACAATTTATACATATTTCAAAAGATTAGAATATGGTCATGTAATACTCGATTATACAAACAATGAAATGATTAAAACTTACAGGTAATGATGCTTTTCTAATTCTACACAAAGTGGTTTGTCTACAATTTGTTGGGAACGATCACGGTCATAGGCCAGCAAAAATTTTCTATCCTAATCTACATTAAATCTTATGATATATATATATATATATATATATATATATATATATATATATATATATATATATATATAGAAAGAGGCAACCATTACAATACCCTCTAATAAAAGACGAAAACTTGATTAAAAATAACAACATGTTTTTCACATAATATAAAACTTGAATCAATTTTACAGGTCATGGGTTGATGTTCGCATTTATCTTGTTTTTTTCCTAAACTAGATCTTTGCGGACAAATCTCTCTTCTATATATTTTTTATACGTTTCCGTCTAATAAATTCGAAGCTGTCCGTAGTGGAGGTTTTTCCGACACATTTCCGTTTATTTTTCCTGTTTACTACGGATCCAAATTGCCGCTGAGATAATTCCTGCTGTGTTTTTAGCTGGGGAAGTTCCGCAAAAAGAACTATGAGAGCTTGTTCATTTGTTGACTTTGTATTCAATACAAAAGAGCTGCTATTAAATTTCGCGTATAAGTCGGAAATATTTTTAATTGTGGAATGTTTTTGCTATTGGAACAAATTAGTATTAAATAAAGATAAAGAAACTTTGAAGACAAAAGCACAAAGGCGAAGTAAAGCAATAAATACTTCAGTAAATGATAGCGTAAATTGTTGTTTTTCTGAACACAGAATGTAATTGAACTAGATTTAATTTGGAAATACTTCAAAAATCTTTTCTCTTCTTGCAAAGATAAGACAAAATTAAAACACAAAAATTAAAATTATATATTAACATTAAACAAACACAAAAATTAAAACATATAGGTTTTTGTGATTAAAATCACAAAAACCTATATGTTTTTTTTGGTGTTTGTTAAATCTTCAGATATTTAGATAGGAAGCAAATCATAATTAATTGTGTTAGTTTGATTGCAAAGCAATATGTAATTAAATTTAATAATATTTACATGAATAATAAAATATGAATCCCTTAACACACAGATTTATTTCCAAAAATATGTCACAAAATTACCTATTTATTTTATTACAGTGAAATGAACTATGGACAGATTCCAACGTAGTTATAAGGACCGAATCGTTTTATAATGCCCCTTTGTCCGTTTCTTCTCGATCGACGATGGTAAATACAATAAAACGTCGAAGTTGTGGAGTAAAAATGTTGGTTTTATTGACAGCTACTACTAATTACAATGAATAGTGTGGGTTAGGTAACTACCTATAATAGACAGCGCTCACATAAGCTCAAATCCCCAATTTCTAATCTCAAAAATAATGTATACCTCAGCACAGAGGTTATTGCTTTACAATTTAATCTAGGCTGTAATTGCAACACTTATCTAGTTAGCCTTCTTCGGTCCATCTTTGGACATAGGTCTCCCCAATCCTTTTCCATTCTTCTCTGTCTGTCGCTACAGTCATCCACCTAGAGCCCGTGTGCTTCTTGATATCATCTGCCTATCTCATTTGGGGCCTTCCTCTGCTTCGTTTATATTCCCACGGTCTCCAACTTATAAGAATTTTGTGCCATCGGTCTTCTTTTTGTCTTATATTGTGTCCGGCAAATCTCCATTTCAATTTTGCAACTTCTTATCTAACATCCCTCGCTTTTGTTTTCTCTCTTATCCACTCGTTTCTCTTTTTATCCATTTGTCTTACGTGCAACATTTGTCTTTCCATTGCTCTATGGGTTTTTATGATTTTGTCCATGTTTGCTTTTGTAAATGTCCACGTTTGGGAACCATAAGTAAAAACAGGGAGTACGCATTGATTGTATACTTTGGTCTTAAGATGCTGTGGATATCTTTTGTTTTTAATTTCAAATAATTCTTCTTTTTATCGATTATCAATACGATGTCATCAGCGTACCTTAGATGGTTCAAGCGTTGTCCACAAATTTTTATACCTTTTTCTTCACATTCTAATCTTTTAAAAGTATCTTCAAAAGCCGGATTAAAAAGTTTCGGTAATATTGTGTCACCCTATCTCACGCCTCTATTTAATTGTATTGATTTTGTTCCTTCATATACTTTAACTGTTGTTTTGGCTTCCTTATATATATTGACTATTAGTTCCGTATATCTGTGGTCAATTCTGCTGTTAATCAAAGAACTTTTCACTGCCCAATATCCGACACTGTCGAAAGCCTTTTCGAAATCTATGAACACCATATCTAGAGGAATGTGGTATTCATTTGCTCGTTCTATAAGTATTTTCATACTTAGTAAATGGTCACTTGTGCTGAATTCCTTTCCTTAACCAGCTTGTTCTTTCGACTGGTATCCGTCGAATTTTGTCGTCAATCTATTGGTTAACATTCTTGTTAGGAGTTTATACATTAAATTGAGGAGCGTTTTAGGACGGTAGTTTTTTATATCTGCTTAATCCCCTTTCTTGTGTAGGATAATGGTTATGGATTCCTTCCAGTTGTTTGGGATTTTTTTTTCTTTTAATATCTTGTTAAAAAGGGAATGTAGAGTATTAATTACCACTTTTCCACCATATTTCAGCATCTCTGCAGTTATTCCATCTTTTCCAGGCGATTTGTTGTTTTTTAATTCTTTCGATGCCTTCTTTATTTCTACTACTACTACTACTACTACTATCGGTTTACAGCGTTCTCCGACGCCTTCCGACTACTAACCGCTATTCTTCTCTATTTAACTATAGGCCTGGAGGGATTTCTCTTTCCTCTAGTTCTTCTTCAATTCCCTCTCTCCAGCTTTTTCTCGGCCTTCCACTTTTCCTTCTCCCTTATGGTGTCCACGTCAAAATCTGTTTCGGAATTCTGTCATCTGGCATTCTCTGTACATGGCCGTACCATATTAACTGTTTTGTTTTTATGTCATCTTCTTTATTTCTGATTTGCTTATTTTTGGCTGGAGCTCTGAGTTAACATTTTTTATTTTAACCTTAAGTTGGTTTTTAATTTATTCTGGTGATTCCTTTTTTGTTTTATATAATTCTGAGTAGAAATGGTGGATTATATTTATGATGTCATCTTTAACGTTTGTTTCTACTCTATTTACATTTTTTATTTTGTTTCTTTCAAACTTACCCAATTTCGGCCTTAAGCATTTCATATTTTTGTTGTTGTGGATTACTTCTTCTATTTTTATTTCTTGTTCTTTTCTTTTTTCTTTTATCATTCTGCTTATTGTTTTATTGATTTCTACATATTCTATAGATTTCCTTTTGGCTTCTTCGTTCAGCTTCCTTCTTTTATCCAGAAGCTTCTTTGTTTCTGGTGATATATAGTTGTTCTTTTTTAGATCCTTTTCTGCTATTTCTTTTTCTAATGTAATCATCGTTGCTGTAAGTATGTTGTCTATTTCGTCTATATTTTTATCATCACTGTCTAATTTTTGGGTAAGTTGTTCATTTAATATGTCTTTGTGTATCTCTTTGTATTGCCCTAGTTTGTTTCTATCGACTAGATCCCAGTCTCTACTTATTTTTTTTTATTTCATAGTTACCGTCAATACTAATTTTTGCTCCGACCATCCTGTGATCGCTACCTCTATAAAATATTAGGAAGTTAAATAATGTGAGATTACAAATTAGGGGATTAATTTGTGATTAAACATATTGGCCACTATAAAATACAGACGACCAATAGAAAATATCTAAACACATAAAATATAAAATATGTATTAATAATTCCTTCCTGTCTTATAACTATAAACAGAAAGTCTCCCTTATATTTAAAAATTAGTCCTATAACCGCTACTTTCGTTAAGACGAGACAAAATTTATCCGAATATAGCTTTAAAGTACGTTTTTCTTGTACAATATTAATTAACTTGGTTAGACAAGGGATTTGGCTGTCATTTCAACTTTTTAACTTTGGCTTTAAGTTGAGTTTGAAATTTGCATATTTATATTTCTGGTTTTTAAGGCAAACTAAATATTCCCATTTTATTTCAGTACTAAAATAAAAATAAATGACTAATTTTATTTGCAGAATAAATGTAAATGAGTAGGTTTAAAAAAGGCTTTTTAGAGTTTCGGCATTTCCTAATATTTTCTTTTTTTTTTTTCAAATAATCACACCGACAGGTTAAAAGGAACACATATATATATTTTATCGTGTCGATATAGATGCAAAAAAGGCACTTCGCAGTTTAAAAATTACCGAGGTATTAGTGTTTTGTGCTCTATGGATGTCTATCTAAAAGAATTATTAAAACCCAAATTGAAGATAATATGACAGAAAGTAAAGAGCAAATTAGAGCTGCTCGTTCAATTGAAAATAAATTCTGTTTTAACACTTTGGCTGTCAGGCCAAATCAGTGCAGAGTTCCGTTGGGCCACGATTTTTTTTTTCTTCAATAACTTCTAATTTAATTAAAATAGTAAACACCATTTTTGACAAAAATATTAGTGCGCATGTGTGTTTGGTGTGTGTATCCCAAAAGTATACACGCGGCCAAGATAATGAAAAATGCATCTAAGCACCAGGTGTATATTTTTATATACACATTTAAGAGGGGAGTTATCACGTCTAGACTTGACGAAAACATTGATGATCACTTAGCTCGAGAAGGTCAGTTGTAAAGAAATATTCTCAACGTGCTTTACGTTATTTATTGTGCATAATGTCTTCCGAGAAAAAACAACGAAGATTGCAGAGTTTATGGGATGAAAATATGAGCGATGATACCGAAGATCCATATCACAATGACTAAGATGGTAGTAGTATGGACTTTCAGAGAACCCAAAGTAAAAAGACGTAGGATTGAGGAGCTGTACCTTGAAGGTTAGTAATTTTTTTCTTTTAGTAGTTTCTTTTGCATATTGTATATTTAAGATTTTATTTACCGATTGTTTCAAATCATCACCGAGAGAATTTTATTATTTGCCAAAGTTATTACACCAAATCGAAACTCAAGATTGTTTTTTAATAGGTAATAAAAATTTAGTATCAAAAAGTAAAAAAATCTTATAATAATTTTAGTACGAATGAATCGTCAAAGATTTCTGCAATTTTTTTCTGACTAACAATAACACTAGGAAAATAAACTAACCTTTTCCTAAACTTTCCTATTTTTTTTTATTCAGAATATGAGGATTCCGAAACAAATGGTTCTTCAAATATTGAGCAAGATGTTGTGTCGGATTGGGGCGTAGTTGTTGGAGATCCAAAAGATTTTCCCCGATTTTCATGGAGATATTGGTTTGGTCAAAGAAGTACAAGATATAAAAGGTGAAGATATATTTGCTTACTATAAATTTTTTCTTGATGATAAGCTAATAAATACTATATAACCGAAACAAATACCTTCTACAAAAAGAAACCTAACAGAAAGTGGATATGGGTCGCACCTAACGGAACTACCAAAAATGAAATAGACTATTTTGTCTCAAACAACAAAGGAATATTTAAAGACGTCACAACAATAAACAACGTAACAACGGGCAGTGACCATGGTATAGTCAGAGCAAAAATAAATATTAACATGAAAGAAGAAAGAAAAAGGATTAAAAAAAAAACAACGACGATAGATGTTTTTAAACTAAGAACAAATGAAGAGCAATTCCGAGAGGTCTTAGCGGATAAGTTCGAATCTGATCCTTCACATAATCAAGATCAAATTGACCAGATTAATAAAAACCTTAATAAAAACCTTCTCGCAGCAGGAGTACAGGTCGCAAAGAAAACAAGGACTAAAGAAGACAACTACTAGCGCAAAACAAACGCCGTACTCAAGAATATAAAGAACTCTATAAAACAATTAGAAAAGAACTAAAACGTGACATACAAAAATGGAACGAGAACTTAATAGAGCGAGTCATTGAAAACAACAGAGGCTTAAAATGTCTAAGACCCGCACTGGGAGTTCAAAAAATCATCAAAATTAAAGACGCTAACAATAAGGTAGAGAAGGACAAATATAAAATAACAAATATTGTCGAAGACTTCTACACATCCTTGTACAGCTCGCAAGACCAGCCCAATGAAACAACAAAGGGGAACGTCAAAAGAAAAATAAAAAAAGTGGGTAGAAAATCAGAAGTACTACCAAATATAAAGGGATACGAAATAGAAAGAGCTTTAAAAGAACTAAAAAATAATAAAGCTCCAAGACACGACAGTATAATTGCCGAGCTCTTGAACACAAGCAAGACATTAACAATCCCTGTACTAACAGAGCTATTTTATAGATGTCTCCATAATATGACAGACTACTATCCCTAAAGACTGGAACGAGAGTCTAGTAATACTCTTACACAAAAAAGGGGACAAATGTGATCTACAAAATTATAGACCTATATCGTTGCTCAGTCAAGTATACAAACTATTTATGAGAATTATTAATAACCGGTTAACCTACAAAATGGATAATTACCAACCGGTTGAACAGGCTGGCTTCCGCAAAGGATATAGTACATTAGACCATCTGCTGACAATGAGAACATTGATAGAGAAGGCAAATTAATACCAACTACCCGTATTTCTTGCCTTCGTCGACTATGAAAAGGCGTTTGATAGTATGGAGATGTGGGCCATAGAACAAGCTATTAATAATTGTAGAATAGACTCGAGATATAGGCAACTAATACATAATACATATGAAAATGCAACTATGATAGTACAACTAGACAAAAATACAAATCCCATCCCCATGACAGAGAGACAAGGAGACGTAATATCGCTTTTCAACCTAGCCCTAGAAGACGTCTTTAAAACTACAAATTGGTCAACCTATGACATTAACGTTAATGGCAACAAGTTAAACCACCTCAGATTCGCTGACGACATAGTGATTATGGCGAGTACAGTCGAGGAACTGCAAATTATGTTGGGGGAACTAGCAGCCAGCTCCCAATTCGGCCTAAAAATGAATATAAAAAAAAACAAAAATAATGACAAACACAGAAGACCCCAGACATATAACTATAAACGGCAGTGAGATAAAAAAATCCAGGAATATATCTACCTAGGCCAAATCCTGAGACTTGACAAAGAGAACCAAAGTGCGGAAATTACTAGAAGAGCAAGACTAGCATGGGCAGGATTTGGAAAACTTAGTTGAATACTTAAGAACCGCAAAATACCCCAATACTTGAGAAGCAAAGTGTTCAACCAATGCATCCTTCCTATCATGATATATGGATGTTAAACCTGGAGCCTAACCAAGACAAACAGAAATAAACTAGCCACAATAGAAAGAACAATGGAAAGAGCAATGTTAGGTATACGACTGTCAGATAAAAAGAGGAACGATTGGGTAAGATCCAAAACAAAAGTCGAGGACATAACAATAAAAATTGCCAAACTTAAATGGAGCTTCGCGGGCCACACTGCTAGACAGAAAGACCAACGTTGGAATACTACAATACAACATTGAAGACCTTACGAAAGTAAACGACCAAGAGAAAGACCACATATGAGATGGGTTGATGACATTAGAAGAATAGCCGGAACAAATTGGAAATATGTTGCTCAGGATAGAGACCGATGGAAGGAGTTGGGAGAGGCCTATGTCCAAACATGGACGACAGAAGGCTAAGAAGAAGAAAAGAAGAACCGAAACCAATTTGTATGCAGAACAAACCATAATAAAAGCCATTACTGAAGAGACCCTCATGCCGTCTTCTAGACTAAGTAAATGGACCGAAGTAACTCGAGAAGAAATGTATTGTTTTCTGGGTTTGCTGCTATAGATGGGTTTAGACAAAAAACCGAAAATCACATATTATTGAAAACGTTCTGAAATTTATTGCATTCTGAAGCGGCAAATCGCATGTCTCGAAACCGTTTTGAAAATATTCTAAGCATGTGGCATTTCGCTAACAGTAAACAATCCAAAGAAGGAGACCGACTCAGCAAAATTCGATTCCTTGTTGACTCTATAAATAAGAAGTTCAAGCAAGTTATCCTGACGAAAATGTCTGTGTAGACAAAACAATGGTACCCTTATGAGGACGCTTAATTTTTCGACAATATGTCGGAAAATGGCATAAATTTGGAATTAAGCTCTTCAAACTATGTCTCCCTGAAGGATATACTTACCATTCTGAAATATATTGCGGATCAGAAAAATCAAATATTATGCTGGTGACCACTAAGACTGCTTTTGAACTTATGAATAAGTGTATTGATAAAGGCATGACTCTGTATACCGATAACTGGTATACCAGCATCGAATTAGTACAAAAATTACTTGAAAGAAAAACCCATCTTGTCGGTAAACTCAGAACAAATAGGAAAGGTATTCCAAGAAACCTTCCAGCCTCTTGCTTTTGCCGCTATTCCTTTTGTCGTCCTGGTCACGTCAATGTACGTATTGTCCTCCTGTGTTTCCCACTTTCTACATGATTACGTTTATCTTCATCTCGTACTCACCCACCGTCACGTTTGGAGAAATATAACAGCAGACTAGCCGCACTCACTCCATCCGAATAATCACATATCCTTCTTTCGGCTTAATTTCATACACTCGCAGCTTCCTATTGTAGATTCGTACAGCAGCCCTTCCGGTCGTATTTACGAACCATCCTCTTTTCTTCATCGCTGTTGGATTTGGTTTCGCCGTTACCAGCACATCGATGTTCTTTTTTACTGCGGTACCCTCAGCAAGATCCTGTGCTAAGCTTGCTGTTCCCACTTTAGTTTGAAGCACCCTCAGCTCTCGAGTCCTGTTTTCTTTGTTTGCTATTTCGAGACACTGACTTTCGTACTCTCTTTTACACTCTTGTACTCTTCTTGGACTAGTCCTCAGTGATTCCTATTTTCAACCAGTTGGTTGAACTTTGGACATATTCTTGAATTCGACACATGCCCATTCACGTCGCAGTTGAGGCATCTGGTTGTTTCGTCCTTGCATTCCAGCGCTATGTAACCCTCTTTGCCTCACGGAAGCAACATCCTCTTCTGTTCTGCCCCTTGCAGTGCCATTGTTTGTGTCCAAAGCCAAGACATCTCAGGCATCACGATATTTCTACTCTTGATTTTATTACTCGGCAGAACGTGTAGTCTACTTTTATTCTGTTCATTTTCAAGATCTTTGCGGCAGCGTCTTCATCCACATCGATCACCAGAATAATTCTGTCTCCGGCTTCTATACACAATGTGGCTTTGCCTATTTTCAAAAATTTTAAAGTGTTTGTTTGTCCTTGTGTAGTGTATTGTAATGTTTCATTTTATGTTTTCAGATTTTAAGAATATTAATTTAAGATTAAATTAATACTGTGTTCGATATTTGCCTTTTATATTATCAAAGTTAATAAATATTTTCCTGGATAAAAAATAGATTTTCTAGTTAATCTCAGCCTGTAATCCCACCAGAGGCAAACATTTCAGAGATATCCAGCTCACAGCTGCTTTATATCGTATCGTTAATTCGATCGGCAAACCCTTTACCGCATAATTTATTTTTTAATAAAAACGCCAGTAATACTACTGGCAGCGTAAATCTGTCGCGTGGTAAAATGAATAAAAGAATATTGCAAAGCCTTGATGATTAACTGCCTACAACCATGTTTTTCGTGATTAATTTTAGCAGTTTTTTAGAGCTGGTTTATTAGCTTGGAAGGTAAACAAAGTCAATAATTTGCAGTTAGTTAAAGAGTTTTTTTATATAAAATATTTTTTAATCAAACCGTAAGAGATTTTAGAACATATATGTATATTACGATTTACAAACCAGAAGTCACGGAATCGTTAGCCCTCATATATGACATTATATTTTTTATTACAAAAAGATTCCAGCCCAGTACTTCCTGTGTATTATTTGTTGTGAGAAATACTAAAATAATTCTAACTTTTTTCTGATAACTTTTCTTTTATTTTGAACAAATATGCCACTGAAATATACAGGGTCATTCATTAAGTATGTCCAATGTTTTAGTTGTAGATTCTAGACGTCAAAATATAATGATTCTGCTCATTGTGCCTTATAAAATACTGCCAATTTTCGAGATACTGAGTGTTTAAAGTTTAAATATCTAGGGTCAAACCGCATTACCTCGTACGTCGCAAAATGAGAATTTAATAGAAGAGACATAAAACTATTTAAAATTGTTTATTAAATAATAAAATGCGGTATTTTGGTGTAACGTTATTAAACAGACATTCGAAACTATAAGTAATATTACATATAGTACTACATATAATACTACATTATACTTAGATGAGACGGTGTCTCATCTTTTAAGAAACTTGTTTGGCGGTTAGAAAATTCACAGCTGTTTTTTTTTTAATAGTCGATAAGACGTAAAATGTATTTTATATTGATACCAAAACATAAATTTAGAAATTTTGGCGCTTATGCTTTTTTGTCGTTACGCTATCGACAACAGTATTTTCAATTGTATGCACATAACCTATTTTATCCTTTAGACAAAGATGAAAGACGCAAATTTTTTGTGGAAGAAAGAACAACATATTTTTTTTGTCTGGTTAGCAGATATTTAAAAAGTTTCTCAACTTCCATATTAATTTCACCACTCATGGGAACACTATAATGAGTTAAGCATTTGAAATCCAATAACTACAAAAAAGTTCTACAATGAAAACTTTGGAGTCAAATATCTAAAAACTTACTTTTTGTTACATACCTCCTTCATCCACTCCTGCCTGGTCTAACAAATTTTTACCGTATTAACTCAAACTAAATAGCATCATTAAACTGGATGTAGCAATTAGCTCAATTAATAAGTATGTGCAGAGCTTTTACAAATCTCTTTGGTGACATTAAAGGACCGAAATAAAATCTTTTGCGACACTTTACTCTACATCTCGCCATAACCACGCCAATGACGTGACACGTTAAGACCGCTTATATCCCATATCCTTTAGAGTTGTGAACTGATGAAGGGTAGGTATTTGCGGTTTCCGAATTTTTACACGCATGAATAAATCATCGGTCTGTGTCTATTGGGCTTTTAGCTTGTGTCTTCAGGGATTTAAAAGGTCCGTCGGTGTACGTTACGCACGTTGGAAAACGCCGAGTATTTACTCATTTATACATGGGATATATAGGAAAAGGACTAAGTAAAAGAACATGTTGGTGGCCACTCAATTTCAGAATTTGTTATGTATGATGTTTGAATCGAAATCCTAAATTAATATCTGTTATTTACGGTATTAAATATCTATCCTTATATATTATAACATTATCATTGCTTATGTAATAAACCATATAAAAATAATATAAAATAATCTAAACAAAAGAGATATTAATTTTTTAAGCCCTTTTCTCTATTCTGATTGCCGAATATAGGCCTCTCCTATAATATAGTTTATTTTTATGAACGAGAGAGTAATTAGCATAATTTTAACTGGTACCTCCGACCACTCCATGGGCGTGCTCAAGATTAATTGAAAAATTACTTTGAATAATTGTAAAAAATAAATGAATTATTTCAGTGTTATAAAGTGTTATGTGTATGTAAACAAAAGTGATCTCTTTTATCACACACTATATTAGAACTGACTGGCCTACATTAAAAAGGGTTTTAAAAAATTCACATTTTTTTTAATTTTTAAAAATTACAAAAGAGAAAAAGAGTTTTTAAAACCGTCTAAGGTATGTTAAATAGATGAATAAAAATCTTAATATAAAACTTACAGCTACTTGTTACAAATCCAAATCAGATTCAGAAGATGAACTTTCAGAACCAAGAATTATAATAACTGGCTCGAACATTTTATCGGTAACATTGTCCAGCTTCCACATTTTTTCCTCTTCTTTAATAGTGTGATTTACTGCCTTTTCCCAGTTTTCAGGTTTTACATTATTTACGGCCTCCAAAAACAACTGTTTAACATTATGAATTTTAAAAGCGGTATATTTCTTGAAACTTCACTCTTTATCTGTGCCCATACCAGTTCAATCGGGTTTAATTCACAATGATATGGTGGGGATCTAAGTACTGTCATTCCACGATTTTTGGCAATTTCATCAATTTCGTATTTTTAAAATTTTTCTTTATGAAGGGCACACAACGAATAAAGTTCCTTTCTTATAGATCCGGGATGGTACGTAATATTTTCTGAACGCAGCCAATTATGCAAGTCTTTTTTTAACCACTTGGTTGTGAGCAGTCCTTCTATAAGTCTGGAGTGATAACTTGCATTATCCATTACTATTACACAGTTCTTAGGAAGATCTATCATTTGTTCGAACCATTCTTGAAAGACATCAGCGTTCATGTCTTCATGGTAGTGACCGGTACGAGTTGATTCAAAAGTTAATAGACCACCTTCAACAAAACCGTCTGAACTGCCAATGTGTACTATTATCAGCCTGCGTCCCTTTCCTGATGGTGGGTTTAAACCAGTAGATAAGTTATTTACAAAAGCGTGCCTTTGACTTGTAACAGTTTCATCCTGCCAAAATTTATTTGGTGTATGACCCTCGTTGATCCATGTTTCATCAAGATAAAATATTTTTCTTTTTTGGTTTCCCATTTCCTTTATGGTTCTTAGAAAATGTCTTCTCCATATGACAATATCGCTTATTTCTAATAAAATAGACTTTCTGGGATTCTTTTTACAGCGGAAGCTTATTTCTTTTAAACGTTTCCATAACGTACTTCGACTCATTTCTGGGTAATCCTTATCATCTCGAACTGAGACAAGAACTTTATCCAATGTTGGAAATTCTTGTCTAAAGAAGAATTCATGCAGTTTCCGTCGAAGTCCTTCTTTAAAATGATATTCTATTTGAAATTTTGGTTTTCCTGGAGCATTACGTGGCATTTGAAAACTACCACATTTCTCTTCTTTAATAACTCTGTAAATCGTAGATTTCCCAACACCAAGTGTACTGCTAACTAACTCAACGGTCTCATCAACACTTTCACATAAACGTTTGTCTGTAAATGATTTAAAACAATTAAATAATAATGTTTTTTCATTAACTGTTAAAGGACCAATTTTTCGGCGTTTACACGGCACTTCCAAATTTTCCATAACACTAGTATACACAATAAACTGCACCTTGCAACTAAAGTACCTACTTTTAGTGAACTGTTAAGAATTTTGAATACGCCACTTGGACCTTCCTACAAAATGGAAAAACCCACTATCACATTTTCTGTGGAATAAGTTTAGAAGGTAATTATCTAGTCGATTACTGTCGTAGATTCCTGGACTTAAAGAATTAAATGTTTGATTTAATTCTTTATAAATGAAACGTTTTATTTTATCTAAAGAATTAAACTTTATTTTGCAAATAGGTAGGTACTTATTAAACTTTTATTGGTTATATATAACCAATAAAATAAACATCTTACATTTCTTGCAAATTCATTAGTACCTGTTTACCTCCATCACTCCGACACTGGCAACCTTACTTAGGAATTAGTAACCCTCACAACTATTGTATTCTATTCTGCTCCAACCTTTATACCTGGTGGTCATACTCAATTTAAAATTGTTTTCCTATATACTTCTATAAACTTGTTGACAAATATCTGTTTTTCATTGAGTCACCCGTATCAACAGTTTAGGGATTTGCATACATAATTTATTGTTTTATTACTCTCTCATACATAAAAATACACCATAATTCTCGCCATTTATCTCTGTTGTTTCTAAGACGTTTCCACATTGGTCTTGCAGTTCTTTTAATATCGTCGCTTCATCGCATTTGCGGTCTTCCTCTTGGTGTTTTGGCTTCATATGGCCGCCAATTCCTGATTTCTTTATTCCATAGGCCATCTGTAAGACGTTTGTTATGTCCAGCCCATTTCCATTTCAGTTTACCTGCGTGTTCGACAGCATCTTTTATATTTGTTCTATTACGAATGTCTTCATTGGTTTTATGGTCTTTAAGTGAGATACCCAGCATCTGTTGTTCTATAGCTCTCTGAGTTTTTCTGATCTTCTTCATGTTTATTTTAAACAGGAAGAACAGATTTGAAACCGTGGTAGACGCATTTGCGGATATATAATGCTGGGGCAATTGTGAGTCGAAGAGTCGATTCAATTCTTTAGTAATGTCTTAAGACTAGTTAAAGTGATGATACTCTTTGCTTTACATAAGCAGCTTTGTCAGAGTGGTCATTGGATTTGAACGGAAACGGGAAATTTTTGAGAAGTATGGTATAGAATGTCCCCGTAAGTCAGCTTGATTCTTCCACCAAATTCCTGTTTAGATCGTTCCTGCCTGAGTACGGAAATAGTTTCCTGTTTTTCATGTTGAAAATCTGTATAAGTAGCTTCCCAGAGATGTAGCAAGTTTTTCCTTTTCAAAGTTAAGTGAAACATGTGAGAAATAGGGTAACTTTTAATATATTAATTTTTTTTTCAAGTCATAAAGAATTTTTAATAATTGCTTTCATTAAAATAAAAGGATTTGTAATAATTAATTAACGTTTTATATTATTTTTGTCGTAGAGGATTTTCCTAAAAAGGATATCCATAAAATTTTAATAATCTAAATTGGCCATAATATAACTTAGAAACCATTTAAAATTTTTGTAGCAATCTTTTATTTGTTTTATCAAATTTTAGAAACATTTGTTAACATCTGTTTTATTAAAAAATGATTATCCTTTATCGTTTATAAATAAGGAATTTTCAACAATCGATCGAATAGAACAGAACAACTTAGAACGAGATCCTACAGCATACACAAGGAATAATATGAGGAAAATAACAATACCGTACATAAAAGGACTATCAGAAAAACTTAAAAGGATAGGAAATAAATTCAACATTTTAACAACATTCAAAACAACAAACACGTTGAGATCTATTTTGTCCAAAACCAAACCTAACAATGAACAAGAAAGGACAAAGAATTGCATTTATAAAATACCTTGTGAATGCGATCAGTTTTATTTAGGTGAATCATCAAGGCCATTAAATGTTAGAATAAGTGAACATCAATCTTATATTAAAAATAAAGAATTTGATAGATCTCAAATCTGTAAACACGCATGGGATAATGAATATAGGGTTCAATGGAATAATTCAAATGTAGTCCTAAAAGAAACGGATGGTAAAAAAAGAAAAATCAAAGAAGCAGCTCTAATTATGCTAAATGAGGCCAATTGTGTCGCAAATTCCTCGGCAGAATGTAGTAGGATCTGGTTACCAATATTGAAAGAGGAAGTTACTAATAAGAAAATACTAGTATTAGTAAGTCAGTAACATATAGAGGATACATCATTTATGTTTTTTAAATAACAGACATAAAATCAGAATTTGGTGTTTATTGAAGGTAAATAACTAAATTCACCACCAATTACTTACCATGTCGGGATAGCATTATGAGGTTTTTTTTCCTGGTTTTTCCCTCATAATTTACTATGGAATCACTAAGAGGAGAATTTTACTGTCATCATGGCATGTGTTTTTTTTTAAAGACGAATTACATGCTATTTTGTGACGCATATTCTCAAGTTAAAGTTGATTTCATGTAATCGAATGAATTATCTTATAAGAAAAGTCGTCTCAGGAGCGCAACTCAATAATATTCTCAATATTATTTTGGAGTCGTCTACTTTAAAATGTATAATGTATGTCTGAATTGTCAATATAAATAAGTCAGATAAAATTAAATTATTAGAGAAATTAGCTAAGTAATAAAAAAACAAAATTTGTTTAACTTACTAATGTTTGTATTTTGAGAACGATTTCCAAAGTGGAAATTGAAACGTCAATAAACGTACTTTACCCTTTAATTGTGACTTATTCCCATTTAAATAGTAATTAAATTAAATTAAATTAAAATGCCACAAGAAAATAGTTTCAGAAAAATATTTTAATACAGATTAAAACTAAGATATCAGGATGTATTTTTTATTTATAAAACAAGATTTAAAAATGTACCAGAACAAAAAAAAATCTTTACTTTAAATATTTGTTCATAATTTTCCAGACCAAAATATCTTTTATAATATAAGCCGGAAACCAGAATTCTAGCATCGTTTGTTACATTTCTAAAAATATTCACAATTCTTTTGCAACTTTTAAAATTCGTAATCCTGCATTGACTTGCTCAACTATGTTAACATCAAAAGCTCTTTCATCTTTTACGAAGTCTTTAAAAAAAATGTGAACTTCGTTTGAACAATGTCAGGTTCTCAGTATGCCAGAGACTTGAGTTATTTTCCTTTGTGGTAAATAGTTGGCGGCAGTTTCAACTTCAAAAACTAATAGATTTATGTAGTAACAATTTCCAAGTTTCCAAGATGAAGGGTGTTTGACGTATATCTACTAGTTACTAAGACAATTAATTTATATACAATGTGTATTTTAGTGCTGCACATAAGAGAGTGCTAAATTCGGTGTTGGTGATTAATTTAAGGTTGATCTTCACCCACAATTAATTTGTTTCTGATCCTAGAGATGGCTCTACTGCGGCATGCTACTCTGGTTAATTTTTTAATTTAATTGTAGATTTCTACATGATGACTCTGTAATATTTTCAAACACTAATATAAATTAGTTTTCTATCATTATATCCATTGACTGAGTGGACAAGTTGTGTAGACAGTAATTTTATCAAATAAGCTATAACTTATAAGCTTACTAGTAGACCAAGTTAGCAAAGATATCTTTAACAACATCGTTATGTATATTTTACGGGTCTGCTGTGTCAATCGGAAGTTTAAAAGTGAGATTATTATAGAAATCAAACTTCTGACGCTTTGAAAAGCCAATTCTATATATACTAGTAGATTTAACAGTTACAGGTAAGTGTCACTATAGATAAAAACATTTAGTTCTTTGTTGTATATGTAAGTTTTTTTGTATAAGAATGTGTGTGGGACATAAACGTCCCAGAAGTAATATTAAAAAGGATTATTTGTCCCAATCGTAGGGATATATATTAAAATGATTTCTACATTTTTGCTGTTATTACGTGTTTTGTTGATTTGTTTTTTTTAAGATAAGCCCAAAGCATTTAAAGAAAAAGAATTAGTGGAGATAGCAGAGTATTTGAGTGATATCTCTATATCCTCTGAATACAATGAGCCGTTTAGATGGTTCTGCTGAAGATGGAGACTTTGAGCTGTCGGATAATGACATTACAATAGATGAGATGAGTGAAATGGATAAAAGCGAAACTGTAATAGAACTAAAGGTAACTAACACAACGGACTTTCAACTAACACAAAACCAAGGTGATAATTTTAACAAGAATGTTAAAATTTTTAAGAAAGTTACAAGGAAATCTCCTGAAAAAAGATTTGTACCTAAAAAACAAATTTCAACTAAAGCAAAAATGGTGTAGTTTTATTAGATTTGGACAGATCATCAACGGAGTTAGATGTATTTCTAAAATTATTTTCCAAAAGTCTACTAATTCATAAAGCTGATTGTACGAATCAGAGATTATCACTCATTCAGAACAAAAATATACCAAAAACGGACATGTATGAAATAATGCTTGTTATAGGCTGCCCGTTAGTAATGAGTTATAATCGTGTACCTAGTTTTTATCAATAATGATCGTCTAATTGTAATGTAAACATAGCAAGAAAGTAAAGAATTAAAATAAAGGTTAGTAGCATAGCGGAGAATAATAATCATTTTAATGATTATTATATATTCCAAATCAAATAAGTATTAATTAATACAGTAAAGTATACATTCTAAATTACACAAAAAAATTGACCTAGTTAGTGCATTGTTTGATAATTGTTTAAACGTAGAAAAAGCACGTCAAACAGAAACTGTTGTTGTAAAAATAACATCGCTTGTGACCCAAATGAAGGTGCTACAACCGGTCAATGAGGACACGCGTTGATAAAAACCAAACTAAGGAGGCCAAGTGGGAGTAGTACGGCGGAAGCGATCAGTGATAGCTGGGCACCGTGACTGCCCGTTCAGGCAGTGATGGCCGGGTCGGAGGCGGTAGCGTCCAGTAAGTCAGTATTACGGCGAGGTGCTGCTGCGACGATAGGCGGTACCAGGTGCGGATTACGCGCGATTGTTATATTTCGACGGGGTATAGTTCCGTATAAGTGTCAGGAAAGAAATCCGATTTCCAGAGGAACTGAAGGGCATATCATTAGCTAGAGTCTAAATACACAAAAGGTAACACAATTCTATATACTAACCCGAGTAAATTATAGTATTACAGATTGTCACCCCTTTACTTTCTTGCTAAGATCTCTTCTCGTCTCCCTTCGCGCCGAACGAGTTATTATTAATTATATCTGACAGCTTGTTAACTTAATTGTAAACCACATAGTATATTCAATACATTTGTAGACTCTAAAATTGTTTTTATGTTCCTTCCGACCGATTCAGACAGAGACCAGAAGAGTACCAAATTTCGGCTTATACATTTATCCGGCTTCTAAAGTAAGCCCATAGACTCAAACTCTTTATAGGACCTGAGACCTAGAAGTCCTTAGCCCCTATTCCGAAGTTCCTTACCTTCTCGTAAATCCACGAATGCGAGCCAGCCCTCCAGACTAGTGGCACCAGTATTCTTTGCAGCCGTTCGCAGGGATAAGCATCCTTTAAGGTTCATTACCAGTATATTACAGTAGTGACACATTGTACAGTGGTGAAGATATTCTCACCCTCTAGTTCCAAATGTTACAATAGGGGATATAACCTTCATAGAGTTGTACAGTGGTAACAGCGGAGCCCCAGTAGTTGTACATAGGACGACAGCGGGAAGCCCCAGTATATTACATAATGAATCTCTTTCCAACCGTTTAAAAAGCGGCCTATTAGCAGAGACCGATATACGTTGCTCTTGTCCCAAATATATTATACTATTCCACAAAAACCCGAGAATTGCTCAAAAAAT
Source organism: Diabrotica balteata (assembly GCA_918026665.1). NCBI lineage: Eukaryota > Metazoa > Arthropoda > Insecta > Coleoptera > Chrysomelidae > Diabrotica > Diabrotica balteata. The sequence continues at coordinate 4,164,796 of OU898284.1, forward strand.
TATTACTTGGATGATTTTGTATCTTGCTTAAAAAAACATTTCAATAAGCTCGATCTAAAAGTTATCACCAATCAATTAATGAGACCATGACAAAATTCAAAGGACGATCTAGTTCCAAGCAACATCTTCCAATGGAACCGATCAAAAAAAAAAAAAAAATAAAACTATGGCAAAGATCAGACGCCAATAACGGATATATCTATGACTTTGATAGATATTATTATGCAGGTAAGGAAGTTTCACACTCAGAGAACACCCTTGGAGAACAAGTGGTCAATAAGTTGGCAGCAAGTATCCGATCTCCAGCAGTTTGTATCTGTTTCGACAGATTTTTCATAAGTGTGAATTTGATGCAAAACTTATCATTTGCATGTGTCGGAACTAATATAAAAAATCGACAAAACACTCCTGTTTTTGAAAATCAACTTGCGAATAGAGGTAGTAGTGAATTCTTAGTCACTGAAGATTGCATAAATGCTGCAAGGTAGTTGGATACCAAGGACGTATTACTCATGTTGAATTGCTATTCTACTGCAATTGGTGTCACTAACAGGACATTGAAGAATGGCAATAAAGCAGAAATTACATGTCCTGTATCTAATATCTGTTATAATAGTTTTATGGGTGGAGTTGATCTCGCAGATCAAAAAGTTATAACCTCTGATCTGGACAGAAAATCAACCAAATGGTAGAGGAAGGTTTTTTACAAACTTATAGTGACAGCAATTGTTAACTCTTAGATTATTTATCAAGAAATCCAGCATAAGAAAATACCTCTTATTTTATATCTTGTGCCACGTGTAGAACAGATGATACAAATGGGTGAGGAAAAGGCTATGGTAAAGAGACGCCTTAGTGCAAAAAGTGATCCTAGAACAAAACTGGAAAATCAATAAATAATGTGGGGGATCTTCTACCATCAGAAGGAGATACAAGGAGACGATGCTATTCTTGTAGCCGCAATAAAAAGGAAACTAGAACAAAGACAATTTGTATTGCATGTAATTTACCTTTGTGTAAAACATATTTTTTACTGTTCCATTCGCAATAAATAAATATTCTTCCTAAAATATTAAATTTATTTTGCTTCTATTCTATAATTTCTTCTTCTTCAAGTGCCCTGTCCGTTGCGAACGTTGGCTAATAATATGGCAATTCTGATCTTGTTTGCGACGCTTCTGAATAGTTCGACCAATGTGAGCCCGAACCTCTTCCGCAGATTTTGGAGCTACGAGTGTCTTCTCGCTTACTGTTTATTTTTTCCTGGACAATCAATTGCAGTAGATGGTACTTCTATAACTAGAGAGACAAATGTCCCCTCGAAAAAACACTACTGGGACAATAGATCTCACCGCCATATTGGTTTTTCAGATTTTCTAAAAAATATAATTATGATATTTTCGAGAATTTGTTAGCAGTTTGAAATAGTTTATATACTTTGTTTAATAATTTTTACTAAAAACATGTTTAGTCGTGAAAGGGTTAAAGTGCATTCGTTTCCTAGTTTTATCATTTCACTTGCAATGTCATCTGCTCCAAGTGTTTTGTTGGTCTTTATACTTTTAAGGCTGATTCAATATTCTCTTTAATTATATTTGGAACATACTCTGATTTTTGATTGTATATTACTGGGATTTCTACCTCTGAAATGACATCATCTCGACTATATAAAGGTCTACCTACAGTATACTATGATGATGTTTAGAATATCTTGTTGTACATTTGTAACATGTCCTTTGTTATGTTTTTATCGTCGTCATCATCATCATCAGGATCAATGGCATCACATCTCGGTATGAGATAAAGTCTTCTTCAGAACAATCATGCATTCACTCCTGTGTCTGGCAACTCGTCTCGTTGGTGGTTACCTCTTGTATTTAGCCTCGTATCGTAACAAGATAATCCTTTATAATGTCGTACCTGACAAATTTCTAAAGAACACCACGAAAACTCATAAACGATGTTAAAATTTAAGTGTATAACTAAAAATTCTTCTTCTTCTTCCTTTGCCCTATCCGTTTCGGACGTTGGCTATTAACAAGGCTATTTTGACTTTGTTTACGGCACCTCTGAACAGTTCAGTCGATGGTAGTCCGAACCATTGTCGCAGGTTATGCACCCATGAGTGTCGTCTTCTTCTCGGTCCCCTCCTACTGTCGATTCTTCCTTGAACTATTAATTATACCTAAAAATTATTTTTTTTAAATTTAAAAATTTAACTAAAAATTATATTTTTAAATTTTAAGTCTCTGTATTGACTTGCCTTGTATTTGGCTTTTTAGATGTTTCTTATATACATACTACACTAATTATGCTCTATTATCAATTTTAGTACGTTTTTCAAGTAAACACGTGTAAACCGGCAACTAAATTCCTTGTTAGTTTCAAAGTTTTAATAATTATTAATCAGATTCTGTTCCTCATTTCATGTCCCCGTGTCAGAATATTAATGTTGTTTTCCTTAATCTGCAACCCCATTGTTTCTGATCTTGTTATTAAATCCTCGTGCAATTCTGTTGCTTTTATTTTGTTCTAGTTAAAGTGCATAGCGCTTATATAAAATCTCAAATTATGTTGATCAACTCTTGTTTACCTGCTTAAAACTTTTCGTAGGTAGAACATGTAGACGCATATATAGTTTATTGTTATATTTTCCAATTTTTGCACACTAGTGGGCAAATTTAATATACGAGGAGCGATCATACTTGATTTATCAATGTACCATAGCATGGAGGGCGGTACAATGGTCACAAGTCACAAAATTACTGTATTGCTTATAACATACCGAACCCAGAGCACTATTTTTTTGTACCGATTAGTATAAAAGACAAGTCTTTGTAATGCACTCTCATAAGAATTTTAGAGCAATGGTTAAAAGGTACTAACTGGAAAATCATTCAAAAGAGGGCACTAAAAAATATTAAGTCTGACTTATGACTTTTGTACCGTTCGATTTATGAACGGTTTTGTTCATTGCCATTGAGTTTAATCGGTACAAATGACATGAGTCAGTGACGCGGTTTAAAACGATTAGGTACTCCAAGAAGATTTAAGAAGTATTGTTATAGTTTATTTTTATGAACGAGAGAGTAATTAGCATAATTTTAACTGGTATCTCCGACCACTCCACGGGCGTGCTCAAGATTAAATGAAAAATAACTTTGAATAATTGTAAAAAATAAATTAATTATTTCAGTGTTATAAAGTGTTATGTGTATGTAAACAAAAGTGACCTCTTTTATCACACACTATATTAGAACTGCCTACATTAAAAAGGGTTTTAAAAAATTCACATTTTTTTTAATTTTTAAAAATTACAAAAGAGAAAAAGAGTTTTTAAAACCGTCTAAGGTATGTTAAATAGATGAATAAAAATATTAATATAAAACTTACAGCTACTTGTTACAAATCCAAATCAGATTTAGAAGATGAACTTTCAGAACCAAGATTTATAATAACTGGCTCGATCATTTTATCAGTAATATTGTCCAGCTTCCACATTTTTTCCTCTTCTTTAATAGTGTGATTTACTGCCTTTTCCCAGTTTTCAGGTTTTACATTATTTACGGCCTCCAAAAACAACTGTTTAACATCATGAATTTTAAAAGTGGTATTTTTTCTTGAAACTTCACTCTTTATCTGTGCTCATACCAGTTCAATCGGGTTTAATTCACAATGATATGGTGAGGATCTAAGTACTGTCATTCCACGATTTTTGGCAACTTCATCAATTTCGTATTTTTTAAATTTTTCTTTATGAAGGGCACACAACGAATAAAGTTCCTTTCTTATAGATCCGGGATGGTACGTAATATTTTTTGAACTCAACCAATTCTGCAAGTCTTTTTTTAACCACTTGGTTGTGGGCAGTCCTTCTATAAGTCTGGAGTGATAACTTGCATTATCCATTACTATTACACAATTCTTAGGAAGAAGATCTGTCATTTGTTCGAACCATTTTTGAAAGACATCAGCGTTCATGTCTTCATGGTAGTCACCGGTACGAGTTGATACAAAAGTTAATAAACCGCCTTCAACAAAACCGTCTTAACTGCCAATGTGTACTATTATCAGCCTGCGTCCCTTTTCTGATGGTGGGTTTAAACCAGTTATTTACAAAAGCGTGCCTTTGACTTGTAACAGTTTCATCCTGCCAAAATTTATTTGGTGTATAACCCTCGTTGATCCAGGTTTCATCAAGATAAAATATTTTTCTTTTTTGGTTTCTCATTTCCTTTATGGTTCTTAGAAAATGTCTTCTCCATATGACAATATCGCTTCTTTCTAATAAAATAGACTTTCTGGGATTCTTTTTCCAGCGGAAGCCTATTTCTTTTAAAAGTTTCCATAACGTACTTTGACTTATTTCGGGGTAATCCTTATCATCTCTAACTGAGACAAGAACTTTATCCAATGTTGGAAATTCTTGTCTAAAGAAGAATTCATGCACTTTCCGTCGAAGTCCTTCTTTAAAATGATATTCTATTTGAAATTTTGGTTTCCCTGGAGCATTACGTGACATTTGAAAACTACCACATTTCTCTTCTTTAATAACTCTGTAAATCGTAGATTTCCTAACACCAAGTATACTGCTAACTAACTCAACGGTCTCATCAATACTTTCACATAAACGTTTGTCTGTAAATGATTTAAAACAATTAAATATTAATGTTTTTTCATTAACTGTTAAAGGACCAATTTTTTGGCGTTTACACGGCACTTCCAAATTTTCCATAACACTAGTATACACAATAAACTGCACCTTGCAACTGAAGTACCTACTTTTAGTGAACTGTTAAGAATTTTGAATATGCCACTTCGACCTTCCTACAAAATGGAAAAACCCACTATCACATTTTCTGTGGAATAAGTTTAGAAGGTAATTATCTAGTCAATTACTGTCGTAGATTCCTGGAATTAAAGAATTAAATGTTTGATTATTGAAACCCTTTCGTGGAATGCACTCATTTCAGATAAAATAAAACGTTTTATTTTATCTAAAGAATTAAACTTTATTTTGCAAATAGGTAGGTACTTATTAAACTTTTATTGGTTATATATAACCAATAAAATAAACATCTTACATTTCTTGCAAATTCATTAGTACCTGTTAACCTCCATCACTCCGACACTGGCAACCTTATTTGGGGATTAGTAACCCTCACAACTATTGTATTCTATTCTGCTCCAACCTTTATACCTGGTGGACATACTCAATTTAAAATTGTTTTCCTATATACTTCTGTAAACTTGTTGACAAATATATGTTTTTCATTGAGTCACCCGTATCAACAGTTTAGGGATTTGCATACATAATTTATTGTTTTATTACTCTCTCATACATAAAATTACACTATAGACGTACTAACGACAAGAAATACTTGCAATCTCATCTTAACCTACGAATTATGTACGACCTATTCTGCTAAGACAAGAAAAATTGAGTTAGTCGAAAAATGTATAAGAAAACTTTCCGATCACTACATTTATCATTTAAGAAACCTAAACAGGATAGTGATCCTGACAAAGCTTTTGTAAAAAACAATCTTTTATAACTGAAGTGCAACACAAAATAAAGTGCCCATAAATTCATCAAATATTTTTATTACCAATTCGACTTAATCCAAGTCTACATACTTAGCCAGTTTCAACGTCTGGCACGCTTCTTGCATTGTAAAACGGAAACAATTCACAACAATTACCAGAATACATTTGAAACTAATAGGATTTCTCTGTAAATATTGACCTACATTTTGTATTCCTCTACATTTTCTCTTTATTTCTGTTAATACTATTATATATATATATATATATATATATATATATATATATATATATATATATATATATATATATATATATAGCGAGTGTTTGCAACTTTAATTTTGTCGCTTCTCGCATCCCAATCGCCATAATTTCTTATCGGCCCAGTCTCCTTCTTGAAGACCTCTATTTTCCATTTCTATATGAATATTGGATATCCATTTCTTTCTTGGCCTTCCCCTTTTATTTCTCTGTGTAGGTCTCCAGTTCCAAACCTTTCGTGGTATCCTTTCTTCGTTCATACGTCTCAGGTGTCCATACCATTTTAATTGTTTTTCGGCTATCGTATCCATTATTGTGTTCTTTACTTTCATTCTCTCTCTTATGTTTTCATTTCTTATGTGGTCAAACAAAGTTAACCCGGAACATCTCGTCCAGTACATCATTTCCGTTGAGAGGAGTTTTTGTGACATATTATTGTTAAAGACCCACACTTCTGACCCATACGTCAGCACCGGCTGAATCATAGCCTGATATATATTTTTCTTTGTTTTCTTAGTTAAAGTTTTATTCCACAGGATCGGATGTAGTGTTTTTATCATGTTTTTTCCTTTTCCTATTTTTCCTGTTATATCTTTGTCGTCTCTCCCGTCTTCGCTTAGTGTAACTCCGAGATATTCGTACTGATCAATAAAGCTCGGATTATAGGCAAAATGCCTTTTTTTGCCTATTTTGCCTATTATAAGTGTTTTTTGCACTTTTTGCCTTTTTTCGTAAATTCCGCCTATTTGTGCCTTTTTTAAAATTTCATGGTACTACCCATGATATTATTCTATTACTAAACCATTCTATAATAAAATTTTGGGTCAATAATAAAATATCAATGGTTTGTTTATATAATAGATTTCTAGGAAAATGTACCTGATCGAGACTTGAGGGTTAACTATTTGGAAATCCCTAAGCTTTATTAGTTTATTATCAGTTGTACAGTCGGTTACTGTATCAGAGTTTACTCACAAATTAGCAAATTGCTATATCCTAGTTTAGTTTTGTTGCGTATACCGAAAAGCAAAGAACACGTTTTAAAACGTTCAAGACAGTTGTGTGAAAAGATGACATCTAAATTAAGGCTATGGATCGCACCTTATTCGGAACTTTCTCTAGAAGGAGATGGAGCATTTTGTAAACCATGCGGCAAATCGGTAAGTTTTATTTTTTTTTTCTTTTTTTCTCGTCCCACAACATAACTAAATGTTAAAGCGGTTTTAGAATTCTAATTATTTTTTTTTAATTCTCAGATTTCAAGTAGAAAAAAGTACTTTATTGACCAGCATTGTGGAACCCCACTTCATAAACGTAATTTGGAAAAATTAAATTCCTCTAAGTTAGCCCAAACATCTCTGCGGGATAGTTTAAGCAGTTCAAAAAAAAAGGAGGAAGACGCATTTAAATTTGATTTATGCCAGATGATGATTGCATCCAACATTCCTCTATATAAAGTTAATAACCCTAGTTTTAAACGCTTTTTTGAAAAATATCTTAATAAATCCTTACCGGACGAGAGTACATTGAGAAAACATACTGTGGAAAAATGTTATGTGGAATGTATTTCAAAAATTAAGCACGAGTTGGAGGGCAATTTTTTGTATATTATCGTGGATGAAACGACAGATGTATGCGGCAGGTATATAGCTAATTTAATGATTGGAATTTTGAACGAAAACTTTGCGAGAAAACCCTATTTAGTTGCCGTTAAAGAATTGGAAAAAAACAAACAATTTAACAATAAGTCGATTTATACAAGATAGTTTAACAAACCTCTTTTTACCCAACGCTATACCAGTGAATAAAATAGTTTTAATGCTTTCAGATGCTGCGGCATATATGTTAAAAGCTGCTGTTAATTTAAAAATTTTTTATCCTAATTTAATTCATTGCACTTGTGTAGCCCACGGGGTAAATAGAATTGCTGAAGAAATAAGAAATCTGTTTCCGTTGGTAAATAATTTTATAAATTTTATGAAAAAAGTTTTTGTAAAGGCTCCGTTGAGGGTGCAAATATATAAAGAAAGACTTCCCGGTGTCCCTTTGCCACCTAAACCAGTAATTACAAGGTGGGGAACCTGGCTCGAAGCAGTCTTTTTTTACTTTGAACACTGCAATGAAATAGAATTAGTTATGTCAGAATTTGATGATGATATTTCCGAAGCCATTCGAGAAGCAAAAAAAATATTAAAAAATCCCAAATTGAAACAGGAACTCGGTTATATCAATGACAATTATAAATTAATAGTTACCACAATTACCTTATTAGAAAAACAAGAGATAAATTTATGTGAGTCAGTAAAATTAATAGATAATTTAAAGACGAAAATTAAATCGGCACCTGGAAGTAACGGTCAATTAATTTTTAAAAAAATGAAATATGTTTTCGACAAGAATGAAGGTTTTTCGTTTTTATCTAATGTTGCTAAAGTTTTGAATGGGACATTTTCCGAGGAATTTCAAATTATGCCAGATTTATTATCCGCTCTGAAATATGCTCCAATTACATCTGTCGATGTCGAACGTTCGTTTTCAATGTACAAATTAATTTTAAGTGATCGAAGACATAGTTTTAAGACCGAAAATATTGAAAAACATTTAGTTGTTTCTATTAATGATAAAATTTTAAGTGGTTACAATGTTTAATTATTAATTAACAGTTATTTAGTTACTAGTTTATTTATACTAATGTTATGATTATGATGTGTAAATATACTTGCCTTAAGTTAATATTACGTTAATTTACTTTGTACAATAAATAATAAGTTATATTCCTTTATTGCCTATATTTTGCCTAAATGTTAATATTCCTGCCTTTTTTAATAAAAATCTTTGCCTATATAGGCGCCTTTTTCTTCAATTTTTGTTGCCTATAAATCCGAGCTTTACTGATCAACGTTTTTAATTAATCCGCTTTCTGTTTCCATGTCTTGACCGATGCCTCCTATATTCATGTTTTGTGTCCTTTCGGTATTAACCTCTAATCCCCATTTTTTGAATTCGTCTATTAGTTTGTTTATCATGTACGTCATATCTTGTAGGTCCTCGGCAAGAACTACCTGGTCGTCTGCGAAGAGGATTGTATATATAGGAGTGTCATTTACCCATATACCCATTGGGCTGCATTTTCTCATCCAATGTTTTAAAGCATTACCAAGATATATTTTAAATAGGCTTGGGGAGAGGCAAGAGCCCTGTTTGACACCCTTTGTTTGGGTGAAACCCTTGGAAATTTGGTTTCCAACCTTAATATAAGCTTGGTTATCTTGATATAGCTTTTTCACGGCATTTTTGTATACTACATTTATACCTGCGTTTTCCAATGTTGTCCATAGTCTCTGCAGTGGTACGGAGTCAAACGCTTTACGGAGATCTATAAAAGTAAATAAACTACATCGTTATTTAGAGCTGCTGTCAATAAAGTCACAATAGCGAATATGGTAGCCAACATGATATCCAACGACCGATAACGGTCATGGAACTAGAAGAAGAAGAAGAATAAAAGTGGCATGAAGTTCTAGTCCTCTTGCTAATCTCTTTTCCGTTAGGCGTTTTAGAGTAAATACATTGTCGACACAAGATCTCCCTGGTCGGAATCCACTTTGTTCTTCGATCTCTGTGGCTTCTTTTTCTATTCTGGCTTTCAGAACTCTTTCGTACAGTTTGCCAGTGGATGACGTAATGCTGATACCTCGGTAATTACTGCAGTCATTCCTGTTTCCCTTTTTGTAGATGGAGTTTATGTACGAGACTTTTCAATCTCTTGGGATACTTTCTCCTTGTAGGCACTTGTTAAACATTTTACAAAGCAATTCTAATGTTATTGCAGTGGCATGTTTGAATAACTCGATAGGTAAATCACCCGGCCCAGGAGCTTTATTATTTTTCATTTTTTGTAATGCGTTTTTTTATTTCTTCTACGGTAATCATCGCCACTTCATTTAACCCCGTTTCAACTCTATCTATCTGTGTGTCTAGAAACTGTGTACGTTGTTCATTTAATAGATTTTCATAATAATTTTTCCATCTTTCTATGTCTATGGGGTTTATTTTTTTTTGTTTCGTTTGTATTTTTTCTAAGACTGTTGATAGTTTTCCAAGCTTGTCTGGACCTAGATCCTCCTACCATTGAGCTTATTTCTGCATACTTGTTGTCCCAGGTTATGTTTTTTGTTTTTTTAATTTCCTTTTTTACTATATATTTGTATCTGTTATAGTTCTTTCGGTCTTCCTCATCTTTTGTCACTAACCATTTGAGATACAGTTTTTTCTTTTCTTCTACCAGTTCTAATAAACCTTCTGTCCACCAATAATTTCTACGTTTTACTTTTTCTTTCGTACCTAGAGCTTCTAATGCTGCTTCATGAATTTTGATTTTCAAAGGCATACACTTCTTCCGCTGTTCCGTTTATTTCTTCGTCTAATTTTTGTGCCAAACGTTGTTTATAAAGAAAACTTGTGGACTCATTTTTTAAGCTGTCTATGTTATAGAGCCGTGAGGATTCTTTGTTTGTCTGTTCTTGGGATTTATTTTGTTTAATATATCTTATTTCCACGGGTGCCTTTACTAGTAGGTGATCCGATCCACATTCTGCCCCTCTCCAAACTTTTACATCGTAGGGTCTTAAAGATGTCTCATTTTTAACTACTATATAGTCTATAATTGACTGCAGTTTTCTTGTCTTTTGAGTCCATGTATATTTATTTATGTCTCTATGTTTGTAAAATCCACTCAGTATTTTTAACGAATGTTGTTCGAATACCTCCAACCATCTTGTTCCGTTCTCATTTACTACATCTTCTCCGTGTTGTCCAATTATTTTGTTGTCAAGAGCTTTACCTACTCTTCCGTTCAGGTCCCCTAGTAGGACTATTTCTTGCCTTTTTTTTATTTTATTTAACTCTTCTGAGAGTTTGTCGAAAAACATGTCTTTAGTGTTTGTATCTGAGTCGTCCGTGGGTGCATAGATGCCAATTATTTTTATGTCTCTCCCCTTTGTTGTAAGGTCTACTGTTATAATTCTTTCGTCTATCGGGTTCCAGTTGGTAATACATTTTTCCATGTTTTTTCTTATCACGACCGCTACTCCAGCTTTGGCTCTTTTTGATTTTTCTACTCCGCTCCAGAAGTATATATAATCGTCTTTGTAGTGGTTCCCCTGTCCTTTCTTTTTTGTTTCGCTGAGTACTGCGATGTTAATTCGGTATGTACTGAGTTCCTTAAATACTTGGTCTTCTTTTGTATTCAGTCCTTGTATGTTCCAACATCCAAAATTCGTTAGCCTTTTTCTTTGCCTATGTCGTTTTCCGTTGAAGCCATCCGAGTTCCGAGGCTGTTCTTTGGGATTTTTAGCACTATTTCTTTTACGCAGAGCGGGGAGCTAACCTACCGCTGTAACCCTCCTCCTTCATCCGGGCTTGGGACCGGCACTGGCATTTATTAAGCTACTCAATCCACCCAGTATCTACCAGAGGCGGAGTATATAGACTATTAGATCTATATTGAATTATTTTTAATATTTCTCCTGTCATAATTCCTTTTTTCCACACATTCCAAGGCCAATTAGAATTTACATTAGGTGGATATTATAAGTATTAAAAAGAGAAAAATAACCACTGCGTCTAAATAAGGAAAATGTATTTCTTTTAAATCAATCTTGATTAAATTCGGAGCCAAGTTTTATTAAAAAGTAATTTAGAGGATTCTCATTTCGAAAGTGTATTTAAGTTTTTATCGTTGTTTAAAACTTTTCGAACTTTACCCATTTCCTTAAAACGCTCGATACATACCGACCTTTTGATCAGTTCGCGAACTATAAAAACAAACTTCACTCTGAAATGTAAACAGAATCTATTAAAGTCATGATTTTTATATTCTTTAGACAATATCCTTATCTTGGAGCGTTTTGATGGTTTCTTATATCGAGTTTCTTAACGTACTCACACTGAAGGCGGTTGAGTATTCAATTTAAAGTAATGTAATGTAGCGTTTTTAAATAAAACGAGTGGGTCGAATTTATATAAATATATTTATTTATAAGTTTACAGTTCGGTAATATCTGAACAACTCCACTAGCTCATAACATCGTTACATATATATACCAAATATTATTATTCTCGAAGCAGTAATTGATTTCATACCCTATTCTGATCGAATGCTTCTTTTGAAATTACAGAGTAAGCCCGTAAACATAAACATACTCTAAGTTTATGCACCAACTGCTGACAAGTCGGATGATGAAATAGAGCAGTTCTATGAGAATCTCCAAGAATTACTTAAAATGACAAAGAGTTATGAAACAACATTAATCGTAGGAGATTTTAATGCCAAAGTGGGTTGTGGAAAAGTGGAACATATTTGTGGAAATTACGGACTGGGCAATCGCAATGATAGAGGTGACAGACTACTACAATTTTGCCAGGAGAAACAACTAACTATCATGAACACCTGGTTCAAGCTACCACTACGGAGGCTATATACGTGGAAATCACCCGCAGATAATAAAAACAATTGTGTCCGAAATCAAATCGATTACATTATTATAAACCAGCGATATAAAAATGCAGTAACGGATACAAGAACATACCCAGGCGCAGATGTTCCATCGGATCACAACCTACTAGTGGCTAAATTAAAAATAAAGTTCAAAATGCTAAAAAAGACTGTCAAAAGAAAAACCGACATCAATTTACTTAAACAAGAAAATATACAAAGTATGGTAAAGACTAAACTCAACTAAGAATGTGAAAGACTCCAAAGAGAGTTATCACCAACTACAGAAGGCTTATGGACTGAAGTCAAGAATGCTTTTACTAGCGCCGAGAAATATATAAAAGACACTAATAACAAAAGAAAATCTAAACCCTCGATGACACAAAAAATTCTGGGAATGATGGATACTCGAAGAGCCTACAAAAATAAAGATAATGAAAAATATAGGGAGATACATCGTCAAATCAAGAAAGAAATAGCTACCGCAAAAGAATATTGGATGATAGAAAACTGCCAAGAGATCGAAGAATTAATAAAGAAACACGACAGTCAAACGCTTCACAAAAAAATAAAAAATCTAGCTGGAATTACAAAACAAAGACTCCCTTGTAGATTAACAAACGACGAGAATGAAACGATATGGGAATTAAGCGATCTAAACAACGTATGGGGACATTACATAGAAGAACTATTCTCGGACACACCACTAAACAACATAATATATAAAAACCATGAAACCAGTCCTCCTATATTAAAACAAGAAGTAGAGAGAGCAATCAAAAACGCAAAAAATGGGAAAGCCCCTGGCCCCGATGACATACATACGGAAGTCATAAAGCTACTGGAAGAGAAACATTTAAATATAATCGTCAAATTATTTAATCAAATATATACAAGCGGTCAAATTCCACAAGACTGGTTAAAATCAGTCTTTATTCCCCTTCCAAAAACTAAGGGAGCAAAGAAGTGTGGTGATTTTAGACTTATTAGTTTAATGTCGCATATGTTAAAGTTATTCTTGAAAGTTATTCACCAACACATTTATAAGAAATGTGAACAGGATATCAGTGATGAACAATTTGGCTTCCGAAATGGATTTGGGACACGGGAAGCATTAACCAGTTTTATTATACTGCTGCAAAAATGTCGAGACCAAAAAAAGGATCTCTTTTTATGTTTTATTGACTATTAAAAGGCCTTCGACAAAGTAAAACATGATAAGCTGATGGATTCCCTTCACAAAAAGGGACTAGACGAGAACGATTTTAAAATTATCCAAACGCTGTATTTTAACCAAACTGCAACAGTTAGAACAGAAGCCGGTGACACAGAAATATTCAATATCAAGCGAGGTGTACGACAGGGGTGTGTATTGTCACCACTACTTTTCAATATATATTCGGAAGAAATCTTTCGCACCTTATTATATGGAATGGAGGCCTGGACCTTCAAAATCAACTCACTAAGGCGTTTGGAAAGTTTTGAAATGTGGTTATTTCGAAGGATGCTGAAAGTCCCCTGGACAGCGCATATGAGCAACGAGCAGGTCCTACACAAGATGGGTACCGACAGAGAACTCTTAAAAATAATGAAAACACGGAAAACCTCATATTTGGGACACATATACAGAAATGAGAAATACCAGCTACTGCAGCTTCTTATAGAGGGGAAGGTAGAAGGAAAACGTGGTCCTGGTTGAAGAACATTCGTGAGTGGACTGGTTTGGATTCTCAATCTTTAATAAGAAAAGCCAGGGACAGAAATGAGTTTGCTAAGGTTATCGCCAACCTTCATTGAAGACGGCACCCAAAGAAGAAGAATTATTCTCGAATCTTCTGGGGTAGTCCCACCTCTAATTCGTTGTTTGACAAATGGCGCTCATACATCGCGAAGGTTCTCGAAACCCGAGATGTTGCTTCGAGATGCAACCGTTACACGGGTCACGCTGAATGCATGTTCGTAACACTGCTCCCCTCTTAGATCTGAGCGTCCCGATCTGCAACTTCATATGTAGGCCCAGGATGGCGGAATCTACAGGTCTTTCCAGCTCTGCATAAACCCCTTAGAAATAAATAACAGTCTACTGACTTTGAAGGACACGATCTCTTCACGTGACCTTCGTTGTTTCCATTCCAACATCTGAGTTCACGTCTTTTTGGCATCATGTTACGAAGTACTTTCCGTACGATTTCCTTCAGACGTTTATCGTTTCGTTCGTCACTCTCTAAAGAGGTTCGTACTCGATAGCTCCGTGAAGCTTGACTAGCTGTTTCGTGCTCCAAGGCAATGGCGAGCGCTTCATCTAAAACTTTCGGTCTTGCTAGTCGTAAAGCTTTCTGTAGTTCACTGTCTCTCAACCCATTGACGAAGGTATCTATAGCAGTTTCTTCCAAAATATTGCGTGGTACCTCTGGATAAGCCAACAGCGCAACATTGGCTTTAAATTCTTGCAAACTCTCACTTGCTCGTTGGATTCAACTTCTTATTTGTACTTTGTAGACTTGTTGTATATGGGCATCTCCGTAACGTTTGTCTAGTCGAGTAAACAAGGTCTGTTAACATTTTTCTTGACCCTTAGAAATCGATCTTAGAATATCTGCAGCATCACCTCATAAAGCAGCAATTAGGGAAACAGCTTTACTTAGTAAAGCTGTTTTACTAAGTAAAGCTGTTTTCTGTTAAGCTGTACTTAACAGTATTAGCACTGTTGTATTGGTTATCATGTTTTCTAACTGTTTAATTTTCTTTTCTACTTTATCGAATGTTTTAGAGACTTCTTGAAATTTTTCACTATTCTGAATACACGAATCTTTTGGAAACATTATCGAATTGATCATCATTTTTTTTAGAAGATTCTTCAATCATTTGCGAGAGGTTTTCAAATTTACTATCATTTTTTTTAGAAGTTTCTTCAATCATTTGCGAGACGTTTTCAAATTTACTATTTACTATTTGCAGCACATTTTTTATTTTCGTTAAAACTGCTTCTTCTGCTGAGTGGAATTGGAATGTCTCTGGGTCTTCTCCATTCTTGTTGAGAACAGTCTTCAGTCATTCTTGGAGTATCTTCTTGGACCCGCTGCAGTCTTTATCGCGTTCTTCTAGTTGCTCACGCAACTGTTTTACTAAAAGTTCTAATAATAGCATCTTTGGTCAGGCATACATGTACTTCTTTTTTAAATGTTCTTTTGTACAACGATCACTACCGAACTATGTGGATGTTCCCGACAAACAATACTTTTTAAAAGTTCAAAAGTCTTTTTCAAAAGTCACTGCTGAATTTATTTTTATTAAATCAATTATTGTCCTCACACTGTGACACCAACTGTAGCGTTTTTAAATAAAACAAGGGGTTCGAATTTATATAAATATATTCATTTATAAGTTTACAGTTCGGTAATATCTTAATAATTCTAGCACACTATAGAACTGGAGCATTGCGAGAACTCCTTGACATCCTGGATAAATATAACATAGACATCATAACGCTTTAAGAAGTTATGTGGTTAGGAAAAAATATTTAAGAAAAAGAAATATACAATGTGCTATAGCTTACTTAGTTCTTAGATAATCTCGTCTCCAACATACAATGTAATATTTTTCAATTAAAACGGATTTTCTTCTATTCTTTTGCCAACAAAATCCCATCTCTCTCAATAGTCCCCATAATTTCTTGTTGCTTATGATTGGTAACTCTTCGTTTTCTCTAATTAATGTTTGGATTTTGTCCAATGTTGGAAATTCTTTGTTAAAAAAAAATGAGTGGACGCTGCGTCTTATCTTATTTTTATGTATTTCTTCAATTTCCAAGGGTTTACTCCCTCCACTCTTCTTGGGAGATGAAACAGTTCCTCCTTTTCTTTCTTTTAGGAATCTATAAATTGTTTCTTGCTTCTCCAACCCCTGTCATATTTGAACACATGTTAACGATTTCACGAACATTACTTAAAGGGCGTTGACGTACAAGTGCATCTTGTACATTTAATATTATATTTTTTTCTCTTAGACTGAAGGCGCCTTTAAAACTACACTTAACCGGGATAAAAGCTGTTTTCGACGTCATTTTTAAATGCAAATAACCAAATATCGACACCAAAAACGTAGGTAGGTAAGACATGAACAATGTACCTACATCTACAAACTAAATGGAAGATGCAAACAATTTCTAATTTATATTATTGGCATAAGCCGTAATGTAGCATAAAAACTACTTAAACTATCATTAGTGAAGCCTTATCAGTAATTCCAATTCCAGGTAATCGTCCAAAGAAGGTATTCTTTTTGTGTCAGGAGATAACTGGTATAGAAAACAATAATCACCTTTAAATTACTGTTTGCATTAATTTATTTCGTGAAACATTGAATTCTCTCTTTAATCACCCGTGTATAATTAACAATAATCGTGTGGCATATATACCGACGTTTTTTACGCACAAAAAAGGTATAGTGAGATTAGTGGACACTTATTTTACAGAAGATTTTTTAAAAGATAATGAATTGTTGACGGCATCTTAAAATATTAATTTTTTTTATTTATTTCAAAACAAGTATAGGGTGAAGCCTATGGTTTTTTGACCCGTTGAGGATTTGCATACATAATGTGCTATCAATATTATGGAAAAGGACTATAATGGGTTAAAATAGAAATTACCATTTCTTCGAATTTAGTGTCTAAAATTTCGAAACTATACTAAATATATTCAAAAATGAATTTTCTCTTCCTTTTTTCCGTAGTAAACCTTTAATTTTTGTTTTTATTTAATACAGTACGTTTTTAGTCTACTATAATAGAACTGGTTGAATTTCAATATAGTTTTAAATACCCAATTCTGATGGATTTGAGTATATTCACCATGCACTTCGCGTGTAGCCATTTATTACATATAATATGTATATGTATTTATGCAAAGCATACATTTTATTTTATTCTCGAGCCTTACTTTGCATCCCACCGTAATAAAAAACAAGACATTCATCCGAATTTAGGAAGGTCAAGTGTATTGTTGTTTCTTAAAAACACCCTGTTGACATTAATGTCCGTATATACAACCCAACAGGCCCATGTTTTCTAATACTAATCCTATTAGGAGAAGCAAGAGGAAAGTCAGTAAATTTCGCAGAACCCTGGCTAAAGGAACAAAAGGTTCGAGTCTGGTCTCCGGAAACGCTTTATTTACAGGGGTTTCACGTGGCTGAGTTTAATAATAAAAAATGTGTTGCTATATAAAAGAACATTTTATACTGAAGAAGGTATTATCCAGTATATTTACTTTTTATACCCCTTGAATTTATCTTTTTTTGGGACAGGCCTTTGAATACAATGGATATAAATGTTTTTTAGGGGGTTATTTCGATGTAGAACAAGTTTTTTTGCAAAGAGGCTGCTATATATTACATGAATAAAACAATAGATATATAATGCAAATTTTTTGTATGTCAGAACTAAAATATTATGTCTATAAGGGACAAAAACTTAAGAAAAAAGTAATAGTAATAAAAGTAAAGCGTAGAGGGAGGTCAAAATAAAATATGAGACATTTGTTCGGAATACTTATTACTATTATAAATAATTATAGTAATAATTATGGATCTGGTTTGGACAATCTTCCTGCCGAACTATTTAAAAATGGTGGTGACACCATTTTTACCACCAAAAACCAAATCTGACTACGGAAGGAAACACCCGCAGACTGGAAATTAGGTTAGGTGTTAGGTTAGGTCTTCATAAAAAAGGAGATGATGGTGTGGTATATACTCGGTTCGCTATTCCCAGTCCGAACTGTCTATAGAAAATATCACACTGAGAGTGCAGTACGGGTAAGATACGGCAATGCTTTTCTTATGGAGAATAAACGCGCAGGGTTGTCAGTTTTCTCCAGCTGTTGATTGCTCATTGTCTCACAGGACCGGCTTGGATAAAATGCATCTGCCGGCAGTACGAGTAAAATATTTTATATCATGTATACGTATACAGTAGAATAAAAAGGCATTGATGAGTTATTGACAACGAAAACTATGAATTTTGCATATAAAACGTCAACATGAGAAATACAATTGAATCATAATCATAAGAGTAACATTTGAACACCTCTTTACAAGAACAACATACAATAACTGTAGTTTTAATGTTTTACGTAAAATAGAAAAAACCTACATAATTTCTAGGAAAGAATTTGGAAACTTGGAAATGATATTATTTATAGATATTATGTATAATATTCAAATTTCCAATTCTTTCATAGAAATTAGATTTTTTCTATTGTATGTAAAATATTAAAAATACAGTTATGTTGTTTCTATAAATAGGTCTTCATTTCTTTTGTAAAACTTCTGCTACAAATTACCATCATTAACATAATCACCTAAATATGGCCATAAACTTGTTTGTCATAATTAGTATTTGATAAATTCCAAGCTTTCCCTATTTCACCCCCTACCCATCCTTAGGATGGGTAGGGGGTAAAAGTGCTTTTGGAAAACGAAACTACACTTCAAAATCTAGTCCGAGTGTCAACAGAGAGCATGGAGTCCCATAAGTTTAAATCCGGTGAATTATTTAACGGTTGCGCTAAACTCGTAGTGTTAAATGTGTTGTGTTTTTTACAAAATACGGAACAACTTAATGTAAGTGCTGCTGTAAGACGTACTTCGTTGATGACTGGTGTTAGCGAAAGAAGCATTTACAATTTCAAAAAAGAAAAAGAACAGAGTGGAACGTTGAAATCGCCAAAAAAACGTAAAAAACGAGTGTGTCAATCAAATTCTAGAATATTCACAGATGACGAGGATGTAAGAAGTATTCTACGGAGAATTGTTCAATGTGAATTTTTCATGAAAAATTTGCCGCCATTCTTAAAGCATATACATAATTTCCATCAAGGTAATGAAAATATAGAGTAGACCAAGACGATCCTGGAGAGACGATGTCGACGATGCAATGACCGCCAGAGATTTAACAACTGAAGATTTCTTCGACAGAAAATGCTGGAAATTAGGATGCGAGAAGCGGCGCAAGCTGTAGAAGACTCGCTTGTTATATATGTTTATAAATAATGGAAAGTAGTAGAAAACGACTTCACTTCAGTAATAAAGATGATATGTTTTTGTTTAAGGAAGTCGTAGGCCAGAACGCTTACGATCATCCAGAAAGGTAAAATTTAATCTAAAAGCGAAAAAGAATTTTACATTGTATATCAGACATGGTATCTAAATTAAAGCGGCCATATAGTCGTGCAAGATGTAGAGAAGAAGCGGATTTTCTATGTCCTCATCTTTTTCATCATCAATAATGGCACTTACATTTATTATTGCGTCCATCTCCAAAATTACAAATTGTTTAAAACATATTTGTTATTTATTTTGGATATCAAAAATGGGGTTAAGTGACAAGGACAAGACAGGCACTGACAACTTACTAGTTTATCACTAATTCGATGAGAGTAACACTATCGTTACGTTACGTGCAGAATTTTAACTCCCATTTTAACGTTCATCTTCTTCGATACGTTAGTTCTTTACGTATAGGGAGATCCGTTACGTTAGGTAGTTACAAAGTATTCATAGTACATACAAAACAAACCTAAAAAAAATTTCCTACAATTTATGTATTTACAATTTTTTCTCTAAAATCAATAGTTTTGGCCTACTAGTGCCACAACCTATTATTGATATATGCCACCACCTTTTTTTCATACATTTCTCTAATATATATATGTATTTTTTTATTAGAAAAAAAAGTCGCCCGTTCTTTACCAAAAGGGTAGGGGAAGCCGGGGGAATACCGCGCACGGGGGAATATCGCGCATCAGTATCTTGGCAACACGGCGTAAATATTGGAGCATTCAACACAATGCGCCGTCTTGTATTTGCTAGCCGACCACATGTTTGTAATAGGACTGCATTCGTAGTATGGATTTAGACCAGGTCACATATTGTTTGTTTTATCTTTAACAAGCGGTAAGTGCTTTTGTTATTAATTTTCATTAAAACTATTCAGTGATTATTTTGCTTTATATGTATAGATAATTTTACGTACAAAAATATTAAATAGTATTTAGTCATTAACGAACAGTAATAAGTTAAGTTAGGTTACTCACTTAGGGGAAAAACCGCGCAGCTGTGTCGGGGTAATTTCGTGCTGCGCGGTATTACCCCGTGTAAGAATTTTTGTTGATATAGTGTTTTTATTGCATTTTAGATTTCAAAATGTCCCGTGCTTACGTTCCGAAAACTGAAAGATCAAAATGAACAAGAGATAAACTAAAAGCTTCGATCACTGCTATACGATATGGGCGAAAAATACAAGAAGTAGGTCGATCATTTAATATTCCAGAATCCACTCTACGTGACAAACTAAAGTCCAATAGCCATAAAAAAATAAAACTTTACAGGAAACCAATTTTTAATCATGAACAGGAATCCATCATAGGCAACCATGTTAAAAAGTTAGCGAATATGTTTTTTGGAGTCATACTATCAGGCGTTTAGCATACAGTATTGTGCGAATTAATGGAATCACTGTGAATTTTTTTTCATTTTTTTACTATTCACAGTTGGCAACACTACCTACACAGTTGACAGCTCACCAAGCATTGAAAACATAACCTTACTGTGTGTTGGTGTGTTTGAGTGTGTTTTAGATCATTTCTTACCAAGCCTGTGTTGTTTTGGGGGTTTTTGTACTATTTTGTGTTGTTTTTGGTTTTATTTCAACATGGAGATTACGCCTAGGAAGCGTGAAAAGATTGTCACGTTGACTGAATACACTAGTATGTCACAAAGAGAGATTGCTAGAACGTGTGAATGAAGAAACAAAGGCTACTATGGGCCAAAAAATACTCTAATTGGACTGTAGGCGACTGGAAAAAAGTCCTATTTACAGATGAAACCCACTTTATAGTTCAGGGACAGCGGTCGGAATTCGTCAGGAAGTCTGACAATGAAAAGCTTACACCATCTCATATTGATCAAACCGTAAAACATCCAGTCAAGAAAATGTTTTTGGGATGTTTTTCATACATGGGGGTTGGATCTTTGGTGCCAATTGAAGGCATGATGAACAGCCAAAAATACAAATCCATGTTGGAAAAGTATTTGGACAAACAACTCCAAAAATGTCAACCCCAACGAGGAGCGATTCTTCAACAGAACTCTGCTCCCTGTCACAAATCAAAGGAAATGATGGCATTTTTCAAAAATAAGAAGATTAATGTTTTAGATTGGCCCGGTAATTCGTCCGACCTCAACCCCATTGAAAATTTATGGGCCATTTGCAAAGCTAGACTGCAAAAAATCGACTGTGCCACTAAAACAAAAATGATAGAAGCGGCCATTCAGGTTTGGTATCGAGATGAAAGAATATCTGACAACTGCCAAAAACTCATAACAAAAGCAGTAATTGCTGCCAAAAGGGGACATATTTCCTACTGAATGATGTAAGTTTACCTTTATAGTTTTGTCAAAATATAATTTTTTACTAAATAAACTGTTTTTTTATTAAAGCAGCCTATGATTCCATTAATTCGCACAATACTGTAGCTATCCGCATGACGTCACTGCGCAGAACAGACGAAATTTAGCACGCTATCGATCATACCTTCTTTTCGTTGTGTTATGTTAAGAGCTTCATGTATCTCACTCTCCAAGTTTAAAATATTGTCTGTGGTTGACCGATATTTTCTAAAGCCGTTTTGTAAAAAGATTAAGAAATTGTTTAAGAAAAAGTTTTCTAAAATCCATAAGAGCCTAGATTTAACAGTATTTTTTAGTAATTTGCCTGCTATCGATGTCAGAGATATACCCAATACTTAATCCTCAAATAAAATTTTATTGTAATATTAAACATTTAAATTATTAAAGTCAATCATTTCTCTGTAAATCCTATTTTTCACAAATCACATTTGTAAATAATTTCTATTTTTATATACCAATTGAAAACCCATTAAATAAAAAAGAATAACTAAACCATTCAAACTAATTTAAATGTTTTATAAATATATATTTTTTTGAATAAAATTATATTAAGTTTTATTTTAAATTACAAATAATAAATTAAATAAAAACACTCGAATGTTATTTTGTTTAAATATTTTGTATATATTATTTTTTTAATATACCTGCAATATTTCAAATATTATATTTAAATGAATTAAATCTAATAGGTCAGATTTTCCATAAATATAAATTTGTCATTAATTTTCCAAGTTATATTGGTTTTTGTTTCAGGTTTGTCGATTCGACGTATAAGCATTTTTATAATCAAATATAAAACTAAATGTCAAGAAAACAGTGCCAGGGATTTCTTAAACGTAATATGATTGATCAATTGTCACCGTGAGGTTTTAAAAATAACTTTTTTGAAAATATTAAAAAATATATTAATAATTATATTCTGAGTAAAAATTTACGATCTTCTAATGTCCAAAAGGAAAATAAAATCCTGTAGCTGGCTGTATACCATGTACCACAAATTTTTTTATTTAAAATTCTTTAAAATCCGTGGATTTAACTGAGCCACCTACAACCCATCTACATTTGCAGTTTTTAGATATCTTGTCAAAAGACACCAAAAGTCTATTCGACCGTTACTTGATGGAAATTCATTTTATGTAACAATAAAACACTAAAAACTTTGTTTTCAAACTTCCACAAAAGTTATTTTAAATTCTTATCACTACAGCTGTTTCGGCTTATTACCTTTCTCAAGTGATCCATTTTTGGCATGCGCTTACACTTTATAGTCTCTAATGAAATAGATTGAGGAGGGAAGAACTGTTTGTCTCAAATTGGTTATTCAGAATTATATCCGTGCTTTTTAGTTTGTTAATTTCCATAGATTCTAACAAAGATAGCTTAAGGCCTTTATTTTGAATGTGAAGAATTTTAAATTCGTCATTAAAAGAATAATTATGATCTAGAAAATGAAGTGCGTATGTAGAATTTTTCTATTATTGAAAGCCCTTGTATGTTCTGCTATTCGTTTATTAAAATTTCTACCCGTTTGGCCGATGTAAGTTTTTGGGCAGTCAAACAAACAGCAGACATCGATGTAAGTTTTTGGGCAGCAAACAAACTTAAATGTGGCGACGGAATAACAATGAAGCCTAGGTAATTAAATTGCTTGGCCACTTCGTAGCCTGCCATGTTTCATATCTCTGCTCGGTTGTTTCTAATTCTATCGATAATCATTACTTTGGTTTTCTGCATATTTATTTGTAATCTATATTTCGTACTTACCGTGCCTAGCCTATTTATAATTTGTTAATAGCAAAGCATAGCAAACTTATCTTAACCTTACAAAAGTCAGAAATAGACGACAGAGACGCATAGAGATAATATCAAAGCAATACCTTAAAAAAAATCAGTGTCCCAGACGAAAATAAAACATCAGATGAGTTTGACATTATGAGGGGAGTACCTCAGTGTTGTGTACTATCGCCCTGTTATTTAACGTGTATTTAAAACAACTTATATAGAAAGCACTATAAAGAAGACGGAATTTTAATGAATGGAGAGATGGTACAACCTGCGGTATGCGAATGACATTCTGTCTATAGAGAATAGGGCAGAGGTACTACAGTGAATTAAAAACTATGTAGCGATCGTATGCTGTGAATATGTTAATAAAGATATGTACTGTAAAAAATCACAAATACTAACTATCAGTGAGAACGACGTCGGAAACACACAATTTAATGCCAACAATGCCATATTGACACAATGAGACAGTATGGTCCAATGTAATAGCCAACATCCATAGAGGATAAACGCAGTTTAATAAGAGAAGATGAATAACTACACTCACCGGCAAAATTAACGGAACACCTTAAAAATGGGACATGTTAGATGACTCGAATTTCCTAAACCTGTTGTCCGATTTTAGTGATTTTTTATATTATTTAAGAATATCAATGAAATAATATTGTTGCTAGACAGGTCAATGTCATTTTATACCGGGTGTAACAATCCTACTGTGTTTTTTCCTTAAAGTTCGACACACCCTGTGGAATATTCTAGCATATATAAAATATTGAAATTAAAGCTCAATTATAGTCTCAGGCTTTTTTAACATTTTCTTTTTTGATTATTTGCTTGTGTTGGATAATAAAAAAGTTAGGTACGTTAACAACTAGCCATGTTTTTCATCAATAAATGCTCATTTTCTTCTTAGTTTCACCAGCATATTTAAAGGAACAACCATAACATCTGAGTATTTTCTCTCTAGTCTATATACTGTTTAGATATGTAATATCATAATACAAATGTTGGTGAAGTATTTTGAATTTATATTACAATGGTAGTACAATATAAAACCTGTTTAAGAAGAAATAAAACACAAAGATGTCAGACTCAACAAAATACGGATTTTAAACGCATTAACTTTATTGAACAGTTTGAACTTAAATTGGTTTTTTATGCATTTTTTTGGCTTTAATAGCGTGTATTTCCGCTACGAGCCCTTACAACTGCAGTTATTCGTCTTCTCATACTTCTGATACCGCTATCGATCAGTTGTTAGGCAGTCTCTCCCATTCCTCAATCAAAGCAATTGTGACTTCCTCTCTGTTTTGAATAGCAGGAACCCGTGCCCTAAGTTTTCTGCCTAGCATGTCCCACATATCCTCTATCGGGTTTAGGTCTGGGGAACAAGCTGGCCAATTCATCGTTGTTATACCCACTTGTAATAAGAAATATCTTACACAGTCTGTGACGTGTGGGCCCGCATTATCCTGCATTAAAATAAAATTTTTGCCAATATATGGTGAAAAAGGTACCACATGGTCTTGGAGAATATCTCTTATATACTTAATTGCTGTTAATGCTCCATCATCAATCACCACTAACTCTGTTATTGCTCCCAAACATATACCGCCCCACACGATAATTGAACCTCCACCAAAAGGTACGGTCGTAGTAAAATTGAAAGCGGCATTTCGTTCTCCTTGGAGTTGATACAATCTTTCTCTACCGTCGATGTAATTTACACAGAAACGGCTCTCGTCCGTAAAGAAAATTTGACTCCAGTGGTTATCATTCAAATTTTGATGTACTCGACCAAATTGTATTCGTGCTAAACGATGGTGTCTCTGGAGTCTGGGAGCTTTTATTGGCACATATGACTTGAGACCGGCTTTTTTAAGTCTCTTTCTTACTATGCGCTCAATTAAATACAAGTTTGTACTTGTTATGAACAGACAGAATGACTGTAAAATGTAAAACACAATACAAATAAACAAATTAATTTGACATTTAAGACTTTTTTGTGACAAGGAGCTTTCAAAGCTATGTAGATATAGTCTATAAAATACAAATATAAAGAAATATTGCATTAATAACAGGTTCCTTTAATATTGCCGGTTTGTGTATTAAATTGCTAACTTCTCATAGCCTACTTTAGGCTTGTTTATTAAACTAAGCAGAAAATGAGGATTTATTGATGAAAAACATGGCTAGTTGTTAACGTACCTAAATTTTTTATTATCAAACATAAGCAAATGAATCAAAAAAAAATGTTAAGAAAGCCTGAGGCTATAATTAAGTTTTAATTTCAATATTTTATATATGCTAGAATATTCCACAGGGTGTTCCGAACTTTAAGGAAAAAACACAGTAGGATTGTTACACCCAGTATAAAATGACATTGACCTGTCTAGCAACAATATTATTACATCGATATTCTTAAATAATATACCTATAACATACTAAAAAAATCACTAAAATCGGAAAACAGGTTTAGGAAATTCGAGACATCTAACATGTCCCAATTTTAAGGTGTTACGTTAATTTTGCCAGTGAGTGTAATTTGTAACTGTAATTGAGGTTATTATATTAAAAATATAGCGATATACATGTCAAAATTTGTACACTAGTGAACAACTAAATAAATCTCAATATATAGTAAGATTATTCATTGAATAATGTATTCTTATTTAAAGACAGAAAGCGTGAACATTATTTTAGAGATGCATTTAACAGTTTTCCGTAAATCTATTTTATCGCTAGGTAATAAAATTTTAGCGAATAATGCCATTATCAGACTTATTTGAACTACTATGAAAAGATTTAAAGGGAGCTGCATCTGACAAGAACACAGGCGCAATAAAAAGAGATTGTATGGCGATTTTAAGATTAATTGTTAAAAAAATCTACGGTTGGAAGCAGATTGCAGTACGAAATGTACTTAATAAAAATACATTTTTACAGTTTACATATCACATTTTATTTATTTATAGACCAAGGTGAGTTTTAAGGTAAATCTGAGAGGTGACATTCGGCATTTTTACAAAAAAAATTGTATAATAACTTTAGTAATAATAGTTGAAATATCCTTTCTCTCAAGTAGGTAGGTAATATTAATAAAAAATAAAATTTTAAAAAATGATTAAAAAATCGTTTTTTTTTTTACTTTCCTTGCTAATAAATTTAGAACAATTTATTTTGGAGCAAAGTCGTACAAAAATAAAATACCGATAATTGAATTTTATTATAGTGTATTTTTATGTATGAGAGAGTAATAAAACAATAAATTATGTATGTAAATTCCTAAACTGTTGATACGGGTGACTCAATGAAAAACAGATATTTGTCAACAAGTTTACAGAAGTATATAGGAAAACAATTTTAAATTGAGTATGACCACCAGGTATAAAGGTTGCCAGTGTCGGAGTGATGGAGGTTAACAGGTACTAATGAATTTGCAAGAAATGTAAGATGTTTATTTTATTGGTTATAAATAACCAATAAAAGTTTAATAAGTAGCTACCTATGTGCAAAATAAAGTTTAATTCTTTAGATAAAATAAAACGTTTTATTTTATCTGAAATGAGTGCATTCCACGAAGTAAGGGTTTCAACAATCAAACATTTAATTCTTTAATTCCAGGAATCTACGACAGTAATTGACTAGATAATTACCTTCTAAACTTATTCCACAGAAAATGTGATAGCGGGTTTTTCCATTTTGTAGGAAGGTCCAAGTGGCGTATTCAAAATTCTTAACAGTTCACTAAAAGTAGGTACTTCAGTTGCAAGGTGCAGTTTATTGTGTATACTAGTGTTATGAAAAATTTGGAAGTGCCGTGCAAACGCCGAAAAATTGGTCCTTTAACAGTAAATGAAAAAACATTAATATTTAATTGTTTTAAATCATTTACAGACAAACGTTTATGTGAAAGTGTTGATGAGACCGTTGAGTTAGTTAGCAGTACACTTGGTGTTGGGAAATCTACGATTTACAGAGTTATTAAAGGAGAGAAATGTGGTAGTTTTCAAATGCCACGTAATGCTCCAGGGAAACCAAAATTTCAAATAGAATATCATTTTAAAGAAGGACTTCGACGGAAAGTGCATGAATTCTTCTTTAGACAAGAATTTCCAACATTGGATAAAGTTCTTGTCTCAGTTCGAGATGATAAGGATTACCCAGAAATGAGTCGAAGTACGTTATGGAAACTTTGAAAAGAAATAGGTTTCCGCTGGAAAAAGAATCCCAGAAAGTCTATTTTATTAGAAAGAACCGATATTGTCACCAAATAAATTTGGCAGGATGAAACTGTTATAAGTCAAAGGCACGCTTTTGTAAATAACTTATCTACTGGTTTAAACCCACCATCAGGAAAGGGACGCAGGCTGATAATAGTACACATTGGCAGTTCAGACGGTTTTGTTGAAGGTGGTTTATTAACTTTTGAATCAACTCGTACCGGTGACTACCATGAAGACATGAACGCTGATGTTTTTCAAGAATGGTTCGAACAAATGATAGATCTTCTTCCTAAGAACTGTGTAATAGTAATGGATAATGCAAGTTATCACTCCAGATTTATAGAAGGACTGCCCACAACCAAGTGACTTGCAAAAAAAGACTTGCAGAATTGGCTGAGTTCAAAAAATATTACGTACCATCCCGGATCTATAAGAAAGGAACTTTATTCGTTATGTGCCCATCATAAAGAAAAATTTAAAAAATACGAAATTGATGAAATTGCCAAAAATCGTGGAATGACAGTACTTAGATCCCCACCATATCATTGTGAATTAAACCCGATTGAACTGGTATGGGCAGAGATAAAGAGTGAAGTTTCAAGAAAAAATACCACTTTTAAAATTTATGATGTTAAACAGTTGTTTTGGGAGGCCGTAAATAATGTAAAACCTGAAAACTGAGAAAAGGCAGTAAATCACACTATTAAAGAAGAGGACAAAATGTGGAAGGTGGACAATATTACTGATAAAATGATCAAGCCAGTTATTATAAATCTTGGTTCTGAAAGTGAAAGTAGCTGTAAGTTTTATATTAATATTTTTATTCATCTATTTAACATACCTTAGACGGTTTTAAAAACTCTTTTTCTCTTTTGTAATTTTTAAAAATTAAAAAAAATGTGAATTTTTTAAAACCCTTTTTAATGTAGGCCAGTCAGTTCTAATGTAGTGTGTGATAAAAGAGGTCACTTTTGTTTACATACACATAACACTTTATAACACTGAAATAATTCATTTATTTTTTACAATTATTCAAAGTAATTTTTCAATTAATCTTGAGCACGCCCATGGAGTGGTCGGAGGTACCAGTTAAAATTATGCTAATTACTCTCTCGTTCATAAAAAGAAACTATAGTTACTGAAATATTGAAGAAATAGTACGATAACAAAGCTTAAAAGAAAGTAAAGTGGCGGAATATCTTAATTACACAATTTGGAAAATATACATCTGAGACAAGACACAAAAACAAGAATCTATAAAGCAGCAATTAGACCTATATTAACATATACGGCGGAGACAAGACCTGACATATCTAAAACGAGAGGACTACAAGAAACAATAGAGATGAAAATACGTCGAAGAATATCAGTGTAAAGTCTGTGTAACCCTTGCCTTTGTCAAGATTCCAAAATGATTGAGAACAAACAGTTATTGCAAACAATATAAAACAAAAACCAAAAAGCTTATTAATGACATTGTTTTGTCAGCGAAAGTACTTGGGCAAAATATAATAAAAAAACTTTGCTCAATATCTGCCTTTAAAAAAAAATATAAATAAATTTTTATTTAGGTAAAAATTAAAACCTTGTATATAGGAAACCTTGTATAAACAAAAGAAGAGGAAAAAGAGTTACGTGGGTTTGCCATAACTACTGTTGTGAGACAACAAATAAAATAACACCAACAATTTTACTGCATAGCCTACTCTAGATAGTACTTTTGTTTAATAAAACTTTATAATATACCTTAACACATTTCATTAAAGTTATACGAATAAAAAAATATAAAGTCATAGCCACTGTAGGTACGTGAAAAGTAAGCACCCTCTTTCTCTTTTATTGCAAGAAGCTTTTTCTTTATATATATTTTAAAAATCTTGTGTGCTACTAAAAGATTTTTTGCATTCAGACATGTCGTACAAGAAGGATAAAAAATGAAGGCGGTCGATAATCATGACAATCTATTGCTGTGTTTCGACTAAAAGCTTAAACGAAACAGCTTAGAGAAAAAGGCTTTTAGTGATTTAATTCTTTTTCTGAGCAAATTTTATTTTATAAACGCTTAATTGTTGACAATTGAACTGCTAAATAAAAAAAAACATTTTCTTAGAAAATCGAAGAAAATACATTTTCCGGTAAATTATTATAGATATTTTATATAATAAATCATCTTACGTCAAGATTTGGTTAACGAGTAATAAAGGAGTTAGACTTGTAGTTACCTGTTGTTTTAATTTGTATTAAATTTCAAGTAAAAGAAAAAAAAACTAAAGAAAAAAAATATGGTAACTTAAGTAATTTTGATGTGGTCATGTCAACTACTAAGGATCATTAGTCGGTATTCCTTATACAGTGTGGGGCAGATACACAGCCAATTCGAAATATCTTGAGATCTTAGGGTAACTGATCCATGAAAATTGGATTAAAGGGGTGTTTAAGAGTGTCCTATTTAATGAAAATATTATTTTTATCTATTTGGTAATTTTGGGTTGTACTGGAAGTTGCTAATAACTTCGTTTTTTTAATGACAAATTCAGTATATTTTTAATTTTAGAGATATTTACGTGTTTCTAAACACTTTTTTAATACTGCAGCAAATACTAAGTGCCTCCAGATAATAACGGTGGAGCGAGACTTTAAGTAAAAAGGATATGACGCACAATAGTAAGTAGGCTTAAATTATGATCAAAAAACTTAATCGTGATCCCACAAAGATAAAAGAGCTATGTAGAATAACGTCAAATTAGATACTCCACCAACTGCTTCTCAATGGCAAAACAAACAATCGTTGCAAAACGCCAAAGATTATAAGAACTCAAGACCAGGAAACAACTCTTTTGCAAAGCCCATTTAACATTCAAGAGGTCAAAAATGGTATTGACTGTATGAAAAATGGAAAATTCCCTGGGGTGGACGAAATCCTAACAGAGCAGATAAAACACTTTGAACAAAAAGCGAGACAATGGGTGATCGATCTATTTAACATCTGTCGCTCTACCTACCAGATTCCAAAACTGTGGCGTTAATCAAAAGTAGTAGCCCTTCTAAAACCTAAGAAAGACTCTGAACTACCGAGTAGCTACCGTCCGATATCTCTGCTATGCCATTTGTATAGGCTTCAGACCAGGTAAATTATGCACAGGCCAAGTGCTGAAGCTAACAAAATACATAGAGAAGGGATTTAAGCAAAAATAGATAGTGGGAGTAGCCTTGATAGACCTCACAGCGGCCTATGATACGATAAACCACAGAACTTTGCTAACTAAGATCTATAACACTGTGCTTGACTATGACTTGGTAAATATCAGTAGATCACTGTTATGTGATAGACGCTTCTATGTTGTGCTAAATGTAAAGAGGAGCAGATGGAGAACCCAAAAAAAAGATCTACCTGAAGAAAGCGTTCTGGCGCTATCCTTATTTAACATCTACACCAGCGACCAAGTAATGCACCCTCAGACTAAGAGTTTTGTTTACGCTGACGTCTTTGGTATAGCCGTAAAGTGGAAAACACTCAAACAAGTAGAGTTGACAATATAAGAGGCACTAAACATGATGTCAACTTACTACAAACAAAACTCATTAAAGTCAAACCCTACTAAAACCCAAGTATGTGCATTTCATCTCAACAACCAACTGGCGCATGTAAAACTAAATGGTTCTTAAAAGGGACAACGCTTGAAACATACTGATGCGCCCAAATATCTTGGAGTGGTACTAGACTGGTCACTAACGTATAAATTCCACTGTCAGAGCACAAGACAAGAGGTGTCTACGAGAAACAACCTTCTCCAGAAATTTGTAGGGAGCAAGTGGAGTGCAAAGCCCTAGGTCTTGAAGTCAACAGCTGAGGCCTTATGTTTCTCAACAAGGGAATATGCTTGTCCCGTCTGGGGTAGATCTAGACACGCCCAACAAGTCACCACGGTATTAAATAAAACATGTAGAATAATTACCGGTTGTATGAAGCATACCGTAGCTGGATTCGCATCACCAGACGACCGTAGATGCGCCTTGAGATATGTGGAGAAGTTCAGGCAAACTTTTGATAAAAGGCACCAATTATACTGGTTTGACGAACAGCCAGGAATCAGCCGACTTAAATCAAGAAAAATGTTTATGAGAAATGTCAGCGTCGAACCACTCGAACTGTTCCCCTTACATTCAGAACGATCTAATGGAATGAACCTGGACTGGAGAACCTGGCGGACACTCAACCGCATACGCACAGGTGTTGCCCCTGTAAAACTGAACCTTATTAAATGGGGCATCAAGACAGATAGCGACGCACTTTGTGAATGTGGGGAAATACAGAACGTGGAGCACCTGAGAGTATGCATAATTTGCCCGTTACAGAGCACCCTCCATGATTTATGGCTCGCAAATACAAAGGGTGTAGACGTAGCCCGATATTGGACAGAAAAACTGTAGTCGGATCCAGATACGAAAAAGTAAAGTTTTAATACTTTCTTGTACAGAGTTATATTGGTTTTTATATGAAAATTAAACTTTAATAACATGGATGTAAAGTTCAATACACTCTAATTTGAACAAAAAATTAGCTCTCTCTTAGAAAAATAATAATCAAATACAACTTTATTTTTTACAGTATAAAGTTGTCTTATTTATTATACAGGGTTGTGTCAGTACTACTGGATCAGTTAAAGTACTTGACACACTTTCGAACGAATTTCATCCAGAACGGGGTGTCAGACAAGGATGTATACTATCTCCACAATTATTCAACATATATGGGGAGTATATTATGCGAAGAGCACTTGAAGGATGGGAAAAGGGCATCTCAATAAATGGTCATAAACTAAACAACCTACGTTTCGCAGATGACACAGCCCTTCTTGCAAATAGTCAAGCAGAGCTGATGGAACTTATACGACTGATCGAAAACGAAAGTCAAATATTTGGTCTGCAATTAAACATATCAAAGACAAAGATAATGATAGTGGATAGACTACACAACAATCATCCACACATAACCACAATTGACCGGTTCGAGGTTGTGAGCTCATACTTATATCTGGGATCATTAATCACAAACACAGGGTCATCACAAGAAGAGATTAAACGTAGAAGTGATCTAGCAAAAGTTGCCACAGCAAAAATGACCAAAATATGGAAGGACTGTCAAGTTTCAAGAGCGATAAAGATGAGGTTGATCAACTGCTTAATATTCCCCATACTGACCTACGGATGTGAATCTTGGACTCTGAGACAATCGGAGAGAAGAAAGATAGACGCCACTGAAATGTTCTGTTGGAGACGAATGTTACGAATTCCTTGGACCGACCGTGGAACAAATAATTCAATTTTAAGAGAGCTAAAAGTTAGCCAACAACTCTCTAGTAAAGTCCATCTCCAACAATTACAATATTTTGGGCATGTTATGAGAGCAAACACAGAAAACATGGAAAGATTCATAATACAAGGAAAGGTAGAAGGCCGAAGATCACGAGGAAGATCCCCAACAAGATGGATATATCAAATTACAGGAATATGCTAAAGATCTATGTATGAATTAAAAGAAATGACCAGAGACAGAGATCTCTGGAGACGGACAATACACGACATCACGTCGACCACTACACTCCCCCTGGGGGGTCAGGATTGAAGAGAGAGAGTGTCAATATTTTTTTAATAGGCCACCGTGTATGTGATTTATTATTTCAGACAAATACGTTCCTCACTATCGATCTATATTTTCTTTTTGGCGCCAGAAGCAAAAATACAACTTTTGCAACATGATTCCAGAATTTTAAAATCAGGAGAAGGTGCTGGGTGGCGCCTCCGTCAGTTTACTTAAACTTTAGAGAATCATGACAATAATAAATTCTGAAGATTCAGGATGTTTCTAAATACGCAAAATTGATCTAAAACAAAAGTTTTATTAAAAAACCCATTATAAAAGGTATATAATTAAAAACCCCTTCGCGCTACATCACAGAACGTGATGACGTTGTTACAAAGAATTTTAGCTGTTCTTTAAAATCAGTTAACTACTTACTATACACATATACCTAAATTTAACTGTTATTTAGCTTTTGATCATCATCATCATCATCATTGGCTTTTACAACTCTTCGTGAGTTTATGCCGCGTTTACTATTGCCTTCCATTGATTCCGATCCTGTGCTATTATTTCCCATGGCCTTACGTCCATCTTCTCCAGGTCTTCCCTGACAGCGTCTTTCCACCTTTTTCTAGGCCTTCCTGTCGATCTTTTACCATCTAGTCTTTCCCAAAACACATTGCTAATCATCGTGTCGTCATCACTCCGTACCACGTGGCCTGCCCATCTTAATCTATTGGCTTTTATGTATCTTACGATGTCTTCTTTCCCGAAGAGAGTCTCTATTTCATTGTTGTATCTGCTCCTCCATTCATTTGTCACGCTGTCCCTGCAAGGACCATATATAATTCGCAGAATTTTGCGTTCCCATACTAATAGCTTATTGATTTCTTTCTTTCTTAATGTCCATGTTTCACTTCCATATGTCACTGCTGGTCGTATTATGGTTTTGTACATTTGGATTTTGGCACGCCTTGAGAGAAGCTTTGACCTCATTAGATGTTGAATGGCAAAGAATGATTTATTCCCCGCCAGTATTCGTATTTCAACCTCCCGTTCTCCTGTGTTTTCACTGGTAATTGTTGCTCCTAGGTATTTGAATTCTTTGACCACCTCAAAATTATGATCGTTTATGGTAATGTTTTGTCTTATTCGCTGTCGTTCCTTTTTTGATACGACCATGTATTTAGTTTTTTCTTCGTTTATTTTCAGGCCTACGCTTAGTGTTGCTTCTTCATGTAAGGATTAAATGTTTGTATTATGATTTTGATTATTCTTGTAGGTACAGTATGTCATTAAAATTTTAGTTGACTGTTCCCAGTTTGAATTTTTAGTTCTTCAGATAAATATAAGTTAAAAATTTAATATTTAAAACTATACCAATATTCAGCAAAAAGACTATTTTATTACCTTAAAAGTGATCTAAAAGACATACTCAATAACTTGACGTTCAGTTATATTATAAAATATTATTTTGATTGTATTATAAGAGTATGTATTCTATAATATATTTGTGTAATTTATTGTAACATCAAATTTAAATATAGAAGAACACTAACCAGGCTAAAATAAACGAAGATTGGTTTGACGAAAAACGAAGACCAGTTAACCAACAGAAAAATGAAGCATATAAGATACTTCAGCAGCGCAGAATGAGATCAAACCTGGACTCAAACTATGAAAATCTTAGACGAGCAGAAAAAACGACGTTTAGAAGCAAAAAGAAAGGGTCATACGAAAACGAAAGCTCAATAGAAAAGACACGCGAAAATTCTACCAGAAGATAAGCGACTGCAGAAAAAAATTCAAACCCAGAATAACAGCGTGTAAAGACAGAGATGGTTCCATAATTAATGACATAGACACAGATACTAAACAGGTGGGCTAATCATTTTGAAGAACTGCTTAGCGACAGTCCTGAAGAAGATTAAATAGAAATTTCTTTGCCTGAAATGAATAAAAATGCTCAAAAGCCGCCTCCTACAGAAGAAGAAATTGGAGAAGCCATTTTAAAACAGAAAAATAACAAAGACCCTAGTTTTATCAATCTTTCTGCCAAACTCTTTAAAAATGGTGGTGAATGGTGGTGAAAACTAAAATATCACCAATTCCATGTAGTTTAACAGCATGACGAGTCAAAAGGAAAATAAGTGCAATGAATATCACTGATCCAAATTATATCGAATCTAAAAGAAATAAAACACTGGCAATCGCGCAAAAGAAAAAGTCACTGAGAATAAAAATAAAGAGATAGCTCGAAAAAATAATAAACTGAAAGGAAATAGAAAAAATATTGAATCACCAACCTCGGAAAAAGACAACCGAGTTGAAATGGAACTTCTTTCTAACAATGTGTCCGAAAGCGACGATGAATCATGCCGAGAGTGTTTTGAAATTTATTCTAAAACTACATCCAGATCTCTCTCTCTCTCTCTCTCTCAATCCTTTAGCCCTTGTCAGGGCGTAGTGACACCCTAAATATTGTTAGTCTGCTGTCTCCATTGACTGCGATCTTGTGCCATATGGACGGCTTCATGTAGGGATTTTCCCACCAAACTCTTCATTTGGTCTACCCATCGCATTGGAGATCTTCCTCTTGGTCTTAGGCCTTCTACCTTTCCTTCTACTACCAATAGTTCCATGGTGCCCGTTCTTCTAGCTATGTGGCCGAAGTAAGTTAGGTATGCTTGGTTTACTTTTTTTAGTAGCCTGTCTTGTATATGAAGCTCTTCCAGAATTGACAGGTTGGTTCTATGTTCTGTCCAGGACACGCGTAGAATTCTTCTATATACCCACATTTCGAAGGCTTCGATCTTACTCCTATCGATTTTTTTTAGAGTCCATGTTTCAGCTGCATATGTAGCAATGGGAAAAATAAGAGCATTGACCAACCTGAGCTTAGTATTGCTTGTTATTGTTCGGTCTTTCCATATTTTAATTAATTTAGCAGTTGCGGTTCGGGCCATTCCTAGTCAACGTTTGATTTCTGAGGAACAATCACCATTGTTGGTTATCAGAGAGCCCAAGTATACAAATCTGTCGACTACTTCGAAAATCCCTATTTGGCGTATATGCGGTAGATTATTATTTGCTCTGTCTACAATCATTATTTTTGTTTTTCCGGTATTGATTTGAAGTCCGAATTCTTCACTTATTCGGCTTAGCCGTTCGATGATGGTAATCATTTCGACTTCATTCACTGCTAGTATAAGTGTGTCATCTG
This sequence comes from Diabrotica balteata, assembly GCA_918026665.1. Lineage (NCBI taxonomy): Eukaryota > Metazoa > Arthropoda > Insecta > Coleoptera > Chrysomelidae > Diabrotica > Diabrotica balteata. The sequence goes on from OU898284.1 coordinate 4,201,386, forward strand.
CGTATCGCAGGTTACTGATTTTTCTGCCTCCTATAGTGATTCCTCCATCCCATTCATCTAGTACTTTTCTCATTATATATTCAGAATATATGTTGTACAGTAATGGTGATAGTATGCAACCTTGTCTAGTTCATCCAGATCAGATTGGATAAAATGCATCATCTGTCAAAAATGGCTGCATAAACAATGCACACTCTATCCACAAAAATGTATAAATTGTGGTCGTTAAGAAATGCGAACTAAAAATTCAAATGAAATGTCCATGTCATGTCAAATAAAATTTTAAAAAATCAAACTTTTTTTTTTTGAATAAGCGCAATCTCTCCTACCCTTGCGCGTAATCTCACCTACCCGGTTAGGGGAGATTGCGCAAAATCACTTTTTTTTAGATCTCATATTTTTTTTTTAATATAAGAATTTTGCATTTGAGGTATTTTAATTATTATAGCTAACATCCCAAATAATCCTACTTAACACATTTTTACAGTAAACTTTGGAAAACTTAAAATTTGTGCTATTTTTTCAAAATCTGCGCAGACTATCCTAACTTTACCTTATAACCATCCAACTCAAACATTAAAGTATATCAACTATCAGATTATTTATTAATTACACATTGATGTTTAGACATTTTTGAATGTAACAAACATTAAACTATTAATCAGGAGAAATCTTACCGCTGTATAAATTCCACAAGCAAAGCTCCCTTTCCTGACGGACCGCCAACAGCAACAAGAATGTAAAATCGTCATTTCTGCTGGATGATACCGTTGCACTAAAAAGACTACACCGAAATCACTTGAAACTACACTTTAAGTAGAATTTCCGAATAGCAACCAATAATATTGTGCTTCCTTTTTTAGTACCCTCGTATTCTTACATAATTGTTCGTAAAACGACATTTAAGATGATGTTTGCGTAAAACAACACAATAAGTAGTCTTTCTCCGGTTTCGCCTTCAAAATTTTGAATTAATTGGCTGTGTACACAAGTTAGAGTATATTTTCCACCGTTGGCATGGAGATAATTTCCCAGTAGGTGTATCTGGAACAAAAGAATTTTTATTTTATGTGAGAAATCAATCTCTCAAAAATACTTTAAGCCATGGTATTAAATAATGAAAAAGTTACACAAATAATTTTAAATATTAAAAAATAAAATTAATAAAATGATTTATAAAATCAAAATTATATCTTTGTCACTTGTGAAAAGTGGGTTAAGTGCTTGTGAATTTTGAGCTAAGAACATCACCAGAAAGCTAATTTTTTTCTCTTTCTTTGTGTCTAATGGGCCAAGTGATATCTCTATTACTACGATCAATGTTCCACTGTGAATCATGGATTGAAACTTCAAAATACAACTTTTACTTGTGAAAAGTGAGTCAAATGTTCTTAGCCCACTTAGCACAAATTTTCCCTCACCTAAATATTTGTGAAATGTGAGTTATCTACATATATTTGTACTTAGCACGTTTTTCACAAGCGATTAATCCATTTCAGGTTAATACTCATTTACTTTAAACTCTATTGACCCTAAAACGGATTATGTATTTTTCCACTAATGTGTAATGAAGTTTTATGTATTATCATGAATGATTCTTATTACAGATCGTGCAATTTATTTTTTTATTTTTAGGTATGATTTGTCCTGGATATACAACCGCGGCTGAAAATGACATTATCTTGGGGAGTCTGCCTAACGAATTTGACGGTGAAACATCAAACAGAAACAACAACGAAGTTGAAAGTAGCTCCGGAGGTTCTGCAGGTAACCATTTTACCAGTAATGTAACAAAAAGGGGTACTATTCGAAAGCGGGGGCTGAAAGGAGATTTGCGAGTGAAATGAAATGAGCGAAAAAAAAATCAAAACTTAGGAAAATAATATACCACAAAAACCGGAAAAATAGTTAAAAAAAGAGAAAGAAGGGAGCTCCTCGAATATCGCAGTAAATGTTCTACTTTAATTGAAGTTAACATGCGCGAAAAAATTTAACGAATATTGGCAGATAGGAGATTTAAACAGAAGGCATGCATACATCGCAGGTCTTTTAAACTTTCAAGAGCCGGTAAGAAGAAGCAACAGGCCAGCCAAAAAACGGGTTTTAGTGGAATATAACGTTGAAATTATAGGCAAGCGCACAAAAATTTGCAAAGAAGGTTTTTTAAAAACGTTTGGAGAAACTAGGCAGTTCATTGCTACAGCAATTAAAAGAAAACAAAAAATATATCTGAAATTGTTCCACCAGATAATAGAGGCTCTTCATCTGATGATCGCAGCAAAATTTTAAGAGATGACGTTTGATTTCCTTAATAAAATATCAGTACATGAGAAAGTCATTACTCCCGGTGATATTGCTCAAAAACGTATTTGCCTCCTCACCTAACTATAACAATGCTTTATGATGAATACAAAAGCACTTCGATTCTCGAAACGAGATCAGCTTCTTTTGAAAATTTTCGGCAAGAGTTTCATGGCATGAGTCTTCACTTTAAACAACCTACAGTTGATACCTGTGCGACTTGTGACAGACTAAACCTTGAAGTAAAGTTGGTTCAAGATAAGCACAAAACGGTGATACAGGAGAAACTGCTTCTTCTTCTTCATGTGTCTTGTCCATTCCGAACGTTGGCATGGCTATTCTGACTTTGCTTACGGCAGATCTGAATAGTTCAGCAGATGACACTCCGAACCATTGCCGCAAGTTTTCGAGACTCGAGTGTCTTCTCCTCCCTGGACCCCTTCTGCTGTTTATTTTCCCTTGAACTATCAGCTGTAGTACTCTATATTTATTATGTCTCATAACGTGACCCAAGTATTCCAATTTTCTTTTCTTTATACTTATTCCTACATCTCTCTCTCTCTCTCTCTCTCTCTTTACCTATCCGGCGTAGTACCTCTTCGTTGGTCACGTCAGTCCAGGAGAAACTGCACCTACATCAATCTGATGATGACCATGCTTATGACCAAAAACGGAACGACAAAGATATTTCGCAAAATGATGCATCAAAGAAAACATTAACATTTGACTTGCAACAATGCCTTGCAACTCTATTATTAAAAAATTCAATTTTTTTTATAAAAGGACACTATGGACCTTTAATTTAACAATTTTTTTAGAGTAGGGTACTAGAATTTCAAAATTCTAGTACCCTACAAGAGTAAAGTCACAAATTTCGTATTTCCGGCCATACTCATATGAAGTGCGATAGCTCTCATGCTCTTATAGAGAAAAAAAAACAAAAAAAATTCAATGGACCAATTGAACACCTCATGACTGGACGCAATTAATGCGTAACGCTGGAAAAAAATAAATCTCATGTTATAGAGTTAGAAAGAATCCACTTTTATAATGTTTCTATGTTACTAAAATCATCGTTAATTAACAGAAAAAAAGATAACGATAATGGCGTGATGCATTGGAGTCAGGTTAAATGGCTAACTTACCTTTTTATAAATTAACGTTCGGCAAAGAAGAGTTTAAAACTGTTTCTTTCCAGAAACAAGGAAAGGTTGGAAAACTTTTGCCATCTCTTAGATATCAGCAATCACGAATGATACCAAAGGAAAAAAAATGGATCTCTTCCTTACATAGGCCCAACATACAGGGGTTTTTATGAGAACCTTAATGCGGGCAATGCATCAGACGTATACCCTGATGCCCAAGATGAAGAACTCGAGATTTTATGATCGAAAGCAATATTTTTTTAACATTTTACTATAATATGTATTAATATTAGGTATATTATTATTAACACTATGTATTAATTTAGTATTCATTTTATTTGTGTTGTTCTTAATTGCATTTCATTTTTCTTTCTTTTGTACTTATATGTTTTCTATATTGCAATAAAAAATTATGCTATACACGACATATTATTGTTTAGCTAATGTGTTTTGTTAGAATAAAGACATTTATGAAAAAAGTATAATTAAGTATATAAAAGCTCTAACAGGGCAAATATAGCATAAAATTGCCAACATTTTAAGGAACTGTTAAAGACTTAACACATTGTACACTAATGGAATTAGTGTAAAACGCACTAAGTACAGACAATTTAAAAACAATTTCTGAAAATAGAGGTTACAATTAATAACAAAAAAAAACGCAAATATTTCAATAATAAAGAAAAATGTCCTGCCAAAATTTTTAGGTTTTAAAACTGGCATTTTATCAATATGTACAAGGTGGTCCAGAATTATGTACATTCTTTTTTAGAGCTCATAGTACGTCCAAAAACAAGGGTACTTCTTTATATACCCCTTTTTTTATAAAACGGAATAATAAGGGAGATACAACCCTTTAAAGGGGTAAATTGAAATTCTTATTTTTTCAAATATTTTCCAAACGGTTTTGAATACGGAGTTCCTATTTTAGAAATGATTATAAGACATTAGGATAATTAATTTCATATCACCATCTACCACATCCTATATTCATACAGGGTAGTTTTGGAGGGTAAGTGGGGGTTATTGCGTCACATGTTTTTTAATTTTTACATATTTTAAAAAAATATTTTAAAAATTGTTTTCCCTCGACTTTTCTACGCAAAAAAGGTTGCACTTGTAATATTTCGATAGATATTACCGTTTTCGATTTATTTAAACTCGAAGGTATACATGTATTTTATTGTAATCGTTACATTTCTTAATATTTATCAAGTATGCTTTGGAATTGACACTTGTGCTATCAATAATATTACAAATTAATGGAAAACTTACTTATTACTTACCATTTAATTAATGGCGAAAATAATATTTTACAACAACTGTTCAAAATGTCCTCCATTTTGTTGAATACATAATCTAATTCTTTTATTTAGCCAACGCATTAATCCATTTAATGTTACTGAATCGTTTTGTAAATCGGTAAATACTTGTTCAATTTTGTCTCTTAACTCATTTACTGTGTTAATTGGAGTGTTACACACTTTTGATTTCAAATAACTCCATACTGTAAAGTCCATTGGATTAAGATCACAACTACGAGCAGGCCAATGAATCGGTGCATCCGCACCCCGGACTATCCACCTATCAGGGAAATGTTCATGTAACCACCTTCTACAAGTTCTTTTGTAATGTGGTGTAGCACTATCATGCATGAAAAACATGTTTCTTCGTATTTGTAATAGAATATCTTTCAAAATATCATGTAAAATATTCTCTAGAAAATTGTAATACGTGTTACCATTTAAATTTCCGGGAAACATGTGGTATCCTATGAAACTATTTCCTAAAGTAGCTGCCCAAACGTTTATCTTGAACGTGTGTTGGAAGTGAGTTTCCATTGTAGCCCTTGGATTTTCTTCACCCCAGAAGTGCATATTTCTAGAATTGAACATACCTTGTCTTGTATATGTGGCCTCGTCTGTAAACAGAATGTTGTTTAAAAAAATTTGGTGCAGCTGGAACCTTATTTTGCAATACTTCACAAAAATCAACTCTAAGTGGCATATCGTCAGGTAACAATTCCTGCACCTGTCGATAGTGGTAAGGATGTAATTGCTCTTCATGCAGAACTCTTAAAACACTTTCATGTGAAATATTCGTTCTTAATCCTCACCTGCGTGTACTTATTGTGGGGTCATTTATTACAGCATCCAATAGTTGCTGTTCAACGCGAACATTTCTTGATTCTCTACGACGACCAGCATCTGTATTCCTTCTTTGAAGACAACCGGTTTCTCTCAGTCGTCGTTCAGTACTTACAAAAGTCCTGGCATTGGGAATATTTCTGTTTGGATACTTTTCTCTGTGGCGTCTTACAGCGGCAGCAGCATGTCCGAACATTACCCTAATACTAAAAGTATATCTGTGATCTCAGAATTTGAATAGTGTGCCATATTGCGGGCAAACAAATTTAAAAATATAGCAAAAGAGACGTGTTTAAACAAATTTCACTGTCGAGAACAATAAAAGTGTAGATAAAATAATTTAATTGTTATTAAACGTCACTGACAATTCATAGACTACTTGAGATGAAAGGTTTGTTGCTAATACAAGTGTCAATTCCAAAGCATACTTGATGAATATTAAGAAATGTAACAATTATATATATTAATAAATCGAAAACGGTGATATCTATCGAAATATTACAAGAGCACCATTTTTGTGTAGAAAAGTCTAAGGAAACAATTTTTAAAATATTTTTTTAAAATATGTAAAAATTAAAAAACATGTGACGCAATAACCCTCACTTACCCTCCAAAACTACCCTGTATTAATATAGGATGTGGTAGGTGGTGACCCTTATTTCTGGACGTACTATGAGCTCTAGAAATGAATGTACATAATTCTGGAGCACCTTGTAGATTCTGGAAAAATTGTAAAACATTCAATTGCGTTTTCTCGAAAATGCGATTTTGGCACATAGCACACTTTTCACAAGTGATATATATTTATATATATATATATATATATATATATATATATATATATATATGTATATATATATACAGTGTGTCCGTAAATTTTTGGAATAAATATTCGGTATTGCCTAAATGAACACCATTTTTAAAAAAATTTAAAACACGTCGATTTTTAAGGTTAATGCTCTACATTTTACAATAAAATTTCATTACACACGATATTACACATTAAGGTGATGATGTCATCGGCTCTTTTTTTTTTAATGCAATCCGTATATTTTAAATTGAGCTGATTCCAAAATTGATGGTTTGAGAGTATATTTAAGGTAAGCTCTTTAAATAAGCAGTAGACCAGATCAAATCAAATAAGACAGCCACAACATTTCAATGGAATATACCAGATAAAATAGATAGCTTCAAAAAATAATTGGTAAGCAATATTTGTAAAAAAAAATTAATCTGTATTGATTAATATATTAAAAAAAGAACATAAATTTGTCTGGGATTTTAAACATATATATCTTTAGTGTTAGAATACTCCAAAGCTTACATATTTTCAAAGTTATCCTCCCATATGTATAAACAATTTTCAGTAAGAAAATACCGGTGGATAAACTCGCGTATCGAGAGCAACCACGCGCCTTGGACGGCTTCCACCGTAACGGTTGTTGGAAAAGTTTTCAGCCGTCCATCAGATAACAGACTGAAACCTGCGAAAATTCGGAAAAGCTTCTTGTAACGTTTCAGATGGAGGATGCGCGTTGGCGTGCAAGGCGCATGCGCGCGCTTCAGGTGGTTTGCTAATGTGTAATACGCCGGCTATTTCCGTCGGCTCCGCTCGACGACAGCGGCGGTGCGTTGCATAAAGAGACAAATTACCGATTCTGATTTTCTGTTATGCCAAGACTAATTGACGTTACACATGCAGGGCATGTTGAAGATGTAAATAAAGGAGGAAAAGTCTTTGGAATTTATGTAGTAAGTTTGAAAAGAAGAAAAATGAGCAAAGAATGGAATATTTTTTACATAATTTTATTGACACAGGGTGGTAATTTAAAAAGTTCCCACAGTTAAATATTTTCATTCTGGTAAATAATGAAAAATCGGAATACCATAGTCCATATGTATGAAATAAATTCATTTTTTGCGTTATTATATACTATGTGAAAAAAACCTAAAACAGGTCGATTTTTATTCTAAAATTGACAATTTACAGTATGGAAATAATATCCCCCTCCAGCACCCCCTTTGAATTATAAGTACCTCCTCGAAAATTTTAAATAGGGAAGGGGGTCGTGTAGCACCTTATTTAAAAAGGGATGGGGCCTTCTCTTCAGCAATGTAAAGTTTTTTGAGTTTGTGCAATTATAACTTAGAAAATTAATTTTACAATAGTAAATTAAGTAACAATAAAACACTGAAAACTTTGTTTTCAAACTTCCACAAAATTTATTTTAAATCTTATCAGTACAGCTGTTTCGGCTGATTGCCTTTCTCAAGTGATCTATTTTTGGCTTGGGTTTACAAATTTATAGTCTCTAATGAAATAGGTTGAGGAGGGGAGAACTGTTTGTCTCAAGTTGGTCATTCAGAATTATATCTGTGTTTTTTAATTTGTTGATTTCCATAGATTCTAACAAAGATAGCTTAAGGCCTTTATTTTGAATGTGAAGAATTTTAAATTTGTCATTAAAAGAATGATTATGATCTAGAAGGTGAATGAGTGCGTATGTCGAATCTGTTTTTCTATTCTTGAAAGTCCTTTTATGTTCTGTTATTCGTTTATCAAAGTTTTCTACCAGTTTGACCGATGTAAGTTTTTGGGCAGTCGCCACATTGAAGATTGTACACACCACTATTTAAGTGTTTTTTATTTTGGCTTTTGTTATTTTTAATATATTTACCTAGGTTGTTATTTGTTCGGAAAGCTGGTGTTATTCTTTTCTTTTTTATGTGTTTGTCAATTTTTGTTGTTATTTTGCCTGTATATGTAATCGAGCAGAAGGTACTGGGTTTTTTCTCTGGTGGTGGAAATACTATTTTCAGGGCTTTCTTGTGTAGTTTTTGATTTAACATTTTATTAATTGTTTGTTCGTTGTATCCGTTGTTTACTGCTATTTGCTTAATTATATTTAATTCTGTCTCAAAGTTGTCTTTTGACATCGGAATTTCTGTTAATCTATGTAACATACTATGATAAGCTGCCAGTTTATGTTGTGTTGGATGGGATGATGAATTGTGTATAGTTGTGTCAGTATGGGTAGGTTTGTGAAATATAGAGAAGTCATGTTTGTTTTGAAGTCTGCTAATTTTTAAATCTAAAAAAATTTATGCATTGATTTTGTTCTGTTTCTATTGTAAATTCAATATGACTATGAAGTGAATTAATATACGATGAAAATTGGTCGAGTTGCCTGTTAGTTCCTGTGAAACATACCAGTACGTCGTCTACATATCTCCACCAATATAAAAACTGTTTGAATACGGGATGTTTTGAAATCTTTGTCTCTAGATGATCCATAAAAATATCTGATAGCAATGGGCTTAGAGGATTACCCATTATAAGTCCTGCACTGTTATTTGTATATATTTTATTATTAAATTCAAAGTAGTCCTGGTTTATGCAAACTTCAAGAGATGTAAGATTTCAGATGTAATTATTGGATTTGTACTATTTTTAACTAAAAGGTTTTTTTACTAGAATAAAAGTTTCTGTAGAAGGGATACTAGGAAAAAGATTTTTTACGTCAAATGAAATTAATCTGGAGTTGTTATGTAATTAAAAATGTTGTATTTTATTAACTAGTTCTATTGTATTTTTTATGGTAAATTTAGGTGAAAATTTAGTGTGTTCTAAAATAATCTCTAACAGTTTTTTTTGAAAGTTTATATGATGGAGCTTATATAAAAAGAAACTACAGATCTTATTGGGTGATCCGGTTTGTGTAGTTTGATGAAAGAGTATAATTTAGGAGGCTGTGGGTGGATTTAGTATTGATTTTTAATTTTCTAACGCTAGCTTAATTTGTTTTTGATATTTTTCTGTTGGATCTTTGTGTAAAGTTTCAATATTTTGATTATTTAAGAATTGTATTGTTTTCTTATTATATTCTATTTTATCTATAGCAATAGTAGTGTTACCTTTGTCTGCTTTTGTAAACACAATGTTGTTTTCTATTGATTTATTTTTAATGGAAATTGTTGTTTTATTCTCTTTGTAACATGCATTCTTAGTTTCACTACACACACAGATGTTTTCTATGTACATTTTAAAAATCAATTTTTTAGGTTATTATTGCACCAAACTTAAAAAAATTAATACTTCTGAACAGAGAACTAAAATCCCTTTCTGACAAGGTGCTACACGACCCCCTTTGCTATTTAAAATCTTCGAGGGTGTGCTTATAATTCAAAGGGGGTGCTAAAGGGGGATATTATTTTCATACTGTAAATTGTCAATTTAAGAAAAAAAATCGACCTGTTTCAGGTTTTTTTCACATAGTACTTAATAACGCTAAAAATGAATTAATTCCATACATATGGACCGCATGGTATACTTCATCTAATTTACTTACCGTTGCACGTCATCCGCGTCATAGTACGTGAGCTCACATCATACCAACACGAAATATTTAGGCGGTAGGTGTGTTCTTTTTTAGATTCACTTACAAATACACAATAATGTGTTTCATTTAATTTGTATAAATGCATTATAAAGCGTTTTTATGAAGAACATTTGTTCGGAACACACTGTAACTGTAATCGAACGAAGGTGATAATTTGGCATAAATTGGTAACACTTATCTGACAGTTGCGGTGTTGACACTTTTTGTACTTTATTAGTTTGAATTTTAAAATGAATACCTCTTATTTCATATTTTTACCTATTTAATAAAATCTGTTCTTTTTAGAACAAAATTAGTGTGTTTTATTTCAAAAATGTTACGTAAGAATTTAACTAGTCGTTGTAAAGAGATGGTAATACTTTTGCAATAATTATGTGACCTATTTGATTTAAAATGAAGTCAAGCTTTTTTTATACTTTATATATAATACTTTATATATTATCTAATACTCTACTGACTATTCTTTCATATTTATTTTGTTCCTCTTCTGTCAGTAGTCTCATAGGTTTAGTCGCTTTATACTTTTTCTTCCGCTGGTTTTTAAGCACTGGAATAAGTTGTTTCATTTGTATTCCAACTATAGAGTGATTTGAATCTGCATCTGGACCTCTGTATGTTCTTATGTTCTTTATACATTTTTGCATATCTTTTTCGACAAGCACATGATCAATTTGGTTTATGGTTTTCCCATTCGGTGATCTCCACGTTCCTTGGTGTATTTTTTTGTGTTGGAAGTACGTGCTCATAATGATCATATTTCTTTCTTTCGCGAAATCAATTAGGAAGTGACCATTTTCGTTCGTTGTTTCATGCAAGCTGTATTTTCCCCTTTCCCCTACTTGATTAAATATATTAATAAAAATTGTTCTTTTTCATTAATGATATGAAAAAGTGGAGAGGATGGACAATAGCTCTGGATCTTTCCTGTTATCTCTACTTAATCTCTACACCTCGTATTGCACAACCACTCATAATTTTGGATTATCTTTTTATTCAATGCGCATTATTGCGATATAATTCAGAGAATTATAATTTCAGCTGTTTCTAATAATACTGCTGTTTGAACGTGTTCTGTTTGTTTTTGAGCTTTGTATGCCACGATCGGTATAATTTGTACGATTAGTCAAATCTACAGAGTCGTGACCAGATAAAATTTAACAGCTGATCGATAAATGGAAAAGGATTAATTTATAGTAAAGAAAAGTTGGGTGTTTACAAATTGAATACAAAATAAGCAGTTCTATTACTCTAAATAAAATTGATTTGCATGAATATCCAACTTTATTACAAGCTTTTGTTAAAGAGTGCTGTTTCAATATACTACGATCTTTGTCGTCATAAAATTGTATGAATATGACAATGGCGCTCGCCGATGGCTATGAAATGGATTTATTTTGAACATCCAATTGAATTTGCGAGGTTATCTTCTATCAGTATTTTCTATAAAAAAATAGGTATTAAAATAAACTATAATTGAGAGGTCAATGCAAAAAGTAGCCAAGTCCATATTTTTCTAGAATTGAGTTAAGTTCTTCTTCTTTAGGAACCATCTCCTCTAAGGAAGTTGGTAATTGTCATATCAGTAGGTTATGATTACGGTCACGGGGCTCTAGGCACAATGTAGGGTGACTCGTTGTCAGTTGTCACTACTTGTCAAGATTATTGTTAGAACCTGGGTTTTTGGACATTGTTGATTCCTAGAGACTTTGTTAATAAGTAGGTATGTTTAAATAAATGTATTAAACACAATGAAATATTATTACTTGGCACAGTCTAGTGGAAATTAAACGAAAATCATGGAAGCAAGGTTACCAAATCCATTATCATTTGAACGCAATGTGGCCGAAAATTTTAAAAGATTTAAGCAAAGTTTTGAAATATATCTGATGGCAAAAAGTGGTAAAAGTGATGAAGTTAAGGTAGCAATTTTACTCAATTTAATTGGAGAAGGAGGCATTGAGATTTATAACAGCTTGGAATTAACAGAGGTCCAACAAGGAAAGCGAGCAGATGTATTGGAAGCATTTGAGTCTTATGTCACTCCTAGAAAAAACGTGGTTTATGAAAGATATTTGTTTTATAAACGCAGGCAAGAAGAAGGAGAGCCTTTTGACCACTTTTTAACAGTTTTAAAAAATAAAGTAAGAAATTGTGAGTTTGGTGTTGAAGCATTTTCAATGGTAAGAGATAGAATAGTATTAGGCACCAATAGTAAGGATGCACAACAAAGCATGTTAAAAAGAATTAATTTAAATAAGTAAAATGCATGAAGTGTCCCAAGCTCAAATAGAAGAAGTTCAGAACAGCTTAGAGAAGGTGAAAATTGAATCAATTGGAAGTAAAGTCAAGCAGTGGCATAATTCAGTCCAAACAGTCAGGGGTGCTAGTTCTTCTAGAGGTGAATTTAACTGCAGAAAACTGTGGAAGTGTCCATGTACCAAGGAGGTGCCCAGCATATGGAAAAAAGTGTAGAAAGTGTGGTAAATATGGGCATTTTGATAAAGTGTGTTATCAGGGTAGGTTAGTAAGAGAGGTACAAGTGGAAGAAAGTGAAAATAATGAAGTAGACGATTTGTTAATGAAATTAAGAATAAAAATAATAAATACTGGATGGAAAATTTAAAAATTAATAACATTAATATTGTTTGGGAAAGTATGTGCGAATTCACTTCATATTTTTACAGTTAATATTTTTTCTGTTACGGTACTGTAATGTGATCTAATTTAGTGCTGTATTTTAAAAGACCTTTTTGAAATATACTGTTTCCTGTTGTCTCATAAAACTTAAACTGGATACCTCATTTATGATGTGAATACGGAGAATTTGGCTTCTCTTTTGTATGGTTCAAAACCACACACAAGTGTAAAGTTTCGTGTTACCGTCACAATTAGTTAAAATTGTCGGAAAGGTCGCAATACAATGGAATGATTTATTGGTACACCCTCTCGGACCACCGCTTAGAGGGTTCAATCTTAGCTCTGACCATAACAACGCATTTGGTACTTCTTCATACGACAACGATCGACACGGACCTAGTGTCGGACGGTTCTCGTGCTAAGCCTCGGCGGCGACGCTAGCGTCGGTATCACGACCAACTCCTCATTTCTGTTAAGACGGCATCAATATCTTCAAAGGGTAAGTCTGTTCTTTGTACAAAACAAAGATAATGAGTTAACCAGTTGATTTCATAACTTATTCACAATTTATAGTTGCTATTTTCACCAATTTTGTGTACCAACCACTATTGCATTTTTCGTTATAATTATTTATCTGATATAATTTAACCAGCGACCTCTCAAGTTTAATCCTAAACAAATATACCTTTTAAAATAGATACAGGGGCACAGGTTAACATTTTACCCATGGTTTTTGTTGAAAAAGTTTGTAAAATTAATGAATTAAAAGAAAGTAAAGTCATCAGGCGAAAACAGTTATCACTTAAGGCCTTCCCTAGTTAAAGCGGAAATTAAAAAGAATACTCCTCATCTAGGAATCAGAGTTGTGGAGTAGAGGAACCTTCAACCTCCCAATGAATGCCGAAAATAGAACTAGCGCTAGACTCTAAAGGGCTCCAGTGCGTTTTAAGGATTATCAAATGTAAGGGAAAAGATGTCATATCAGTAGGTTATGATTACGGTCACAAGGCTCTAGGCACAATGTAGGGAGACTCGTTGTCAGTTGTCACTACTTGTCAAGATTATTGTTAGAACATGGGTTTTTGGACATTGTTGATTCCTAGAGACTTTGTTAATAAGTATGTTTAAATAAATGTATTAAACACAATGAAATATTATTACAGTAATCATCACAGCTATTTTCACTTTTGAGATTGCAGCTCTGAATAAGTCGATGGAAATGCAATTTTACCCATTTCTCAGATTGTTGAGCCAGGCGATGTGTCTTCTTCCAATACTTCGTTTTCCCTGCATTATGGTTTGTAGCAACACATATTTACCCCCTCTCATAACGTGTCCGAGATATTGTAACTTTCTTATTTTAATCGTATTCATGATTTTCATTTCCTTTGTCACCTTTCTGAGGACCTTAACATTTGTTATTCGGTCTACCCAACTTATTTTTAATATTCTTTGGTAGGTCTACATCTCGAATGCTTCAAGTCGATCGCTCACCTCTTTCTTTGAGGTCCAGGCCTCCACCCCATACAGCAGCAGCGAAAACACATATGAACGTAATATTCTTATTTCGAGTTGCAAACTAAGGTCTCTACTGCATAATACTTTTCTCATCTTATTAAACGTTGCTCTAGCTTGTCCAATTCTCATCTTTATTTCTTCTGTATACTCGTTATTTTCATTAATAAGATATCTGTATGTTTTTACTTTTTCTATTGAAATCCCTCTTATGTTTAAAATGTCTTGTTGTGTTTTGGAAATTGTCATAAATTTTGTTTTCTAAGCATTAAGCATTAGTCCGCTTTACTCACTAGCAATTAGTACATTATCTAAGAGTGTGTGTAAATCTTGCACATTCTCTGCAATTAGTATAGTATCATCGGCATATTTGATATTGTTGATGGGTCTGCCATTGACTTTTATTCCAATTGTTACATTTTCAAGTGATTTTTTTAATTATTTTTTCCAAATATAGATCGAACAATAACGGGAGAGTATGCAACCTTGTCTTACGCCTTTTTTTTATCTTTACTTCCTCCAAAAGTTCTTTGTCTACTCTGACTTTTGCTGTTTGGTTAAAGTAGAGACCAAGGCAAGATGCATATCGAAGCAGAGGACGACCACTAATAGATGGACGGATGATATCAAGCGCATCACCACAAACTGGATGCAAGAAGCTCAAGACAGAGATAGGTGGAAAATTTTACGGAAGTCCTACGTTCAGCAGTGGACAAAAATAGGCTAATTGATGATGATGATCGTAGAATAAAATGTCTGATTTTGATAAGAATATTTTTAATATTATATGTGATATTATATCAAAAATAAATAACAAGTTTAAATGCATTAGAAATACAATATTAAACAATAAGCATAGCTTAGTAAAAATAATAATTTTAAGGTTATTTGTTTAGTAAAGTACATTTTTGAAGTTATACTTCTATACATGCGTTCGACATTCGAAATTTGCACGGGAGGTGGATCGGTGAAATCATTACATATAAAAGATATAAGTAAGAGAGAGACAGAAGATATATTTTCTCTTTCTTTCTCTCTCGAGAATAAAAATGTTCCTTTTGTATATATATTTAATATTATATATTATATAACATCATTAATATTATATAAATAATATAATATATAGGTAAAGAAATAATAAATCAGACTTACTCACAATCAATTTAATTTAACTATCCGACGACCGGTTTCGCTTTCTACAATATGCAAAGCATCTTCAGGTCTCGGTACAAAGTTAAACAAATGCTGAAATGATAAAAACCCATATTAGGGTGTTGTCTAATAAAGATAAACAAATTAGATGTTATAAATTACAATAATTATGCCAATATTACCTGTCTGTGGTTTTATTTAAATGATTGAGTTGAATAAAAGGTATAAATATTTTTTTAAAAAAGTTAAAGGACAAGGTAAGGCCCAAAAGTTGTCATAAAATCTCTTCTATTGGAATAAATTAATGAATGAGCAAATAAATAAATGAAATAAAATAAAATTTACTTACATGCCGGTACTCTATTAATAGATGGATGGTAGAACATGTTTGAAACTACTGTATATTGTTGAATGGAGAACTCAATACTATTATTGCAGTTGTTTGACAGTAAACGGGAAGTTCTTGAGGAGGTAGATTTGATCCAATGAATTTGAGATGTGTGTGAGATTGTTTGTTAAATGTAAGTGGTGTAATATATTATTGTGTTATTAAAAGTTATTTATACTTATTCCAGAGATATATTTTTGAAATGTGTGTTATTTATTGAGTAATTGTTTTATGATAAATTTCATTTCAGTAATTGTTTCATAAAACAATTACTCAATAAATAACACACATTTCAAAAATATATCTCTGGAATAAGTATAAATAACTTTTAATAACACAATAATATATTACACCACTTACATTTAACAAACAATCTCACACACATCTCAATTCATTGGATCAAATCTATCTCCTCAAGAACTTCCCGTTTACTGTCAAACAACTGCAATAATAGTATTGAGTTCTCCATTCAACAATATACAGTAGTTTCAAACATGTTCTACCATCCATCTATTAATAGAGTACCGGCATGTAAGTAATTTTATTTTATTTCATTTATTTATTTGCTCATTCATTAATTTATTCCAATAGAAGAGATTTTATGACAACTTTTGGGCCTTACCTTGTCCTTTTAACTTTTTTAAAAAAATATTTATACCTTTTATTCAACTCAATCATTTAAATAAAACCACAGACAGGTAATATTGGCATAATTATTGTAATTTATAACATCTAATTTGTTTATCTTTATTAGACAACACCCTAATATGGGTTTTTTATCATTTCAGCATTTGTTTAACTTTGTACCGAGACCTGAAGATGCTTTGCATAATTGTAGAAAGCGAAACCGGTCGTCGGATAGTTAAATTAAATTGATTGTGAGTAAGTATGATTTATTATTTCTTAACCTATTTGAAATGGACTCACACAAGCAACAAATTCATGATTTTAATATAATATTATATTAATATTATTATTTATGTGATATGTTTTGTATTATTTATTAAATGTTCATAATAATTTTAGGCTTTTGTATTTCAAAACAATAATTACAATAAATCACTGTATGACCGAGAGCTGTCCGAGAATTTTGTATTCCGTTATTGTCATGTCTAATTGGCAAATTTTTACGTGTTTGGTTCATATGCTGCTATAGGTGAGTTCAAATCCCAATATGATTTTCCTTTTTTATTTTTTAATATTATTTCGCTAATTTTATATATTAATTAATTTTTCAAGCTATTTGATTTATCCTGGAATATTTAGGACATATAGTAGTCATGGGCGTAGAGATGAAAAGGATAAATATAATGATTGTTATTTTTAAAGTTCTTTTATGTATATTATTCATGTTTATATGTACGGACATAAATTTCAAAAAAGATTGATTTTATTTTTAAATTACGATTTTTGTCAATATACAGGGTTACGCAATTGAACTGTTACCTATTCAAACGACCATAATTTTTTGGGTGAAATTATTTTTTATTGATTCAAATGACAAAATGTGTGAAAATAATCAAAATTTCGGAATCCACTCACTTTATTAGATTTGGCCACCTTTTGCCTTGACTATGGCCTTTAAACGATCAAAAAACGAGTTGCTTGCTGCATGAATGTGATCTTCCAGTATTTTGGCCCATTCACGTATAATTGCTTTCTTCAGCGCATCCATACTGGCATATTTTTTAGTCCTCACCTTGGTCTCCAAAATGGACCAGATGGAATAGTCCATCGGATTTGCTGGTGAATTCAAAAGCCATTGTGTGGTTGAAATGAAGTGTGGAACATGGTTCTTTAACCATTCTTGGTTCACACTAGCTTTATGAGACGGTGCCGAGTCTTGTTGGAACGTCCATGGTGTACAACCGAAATGTTTACGTGCCCATGGCTCTACAGCAGCTTCTAAAACATTTCCCCGATAATAAGTTGCATTGACTTTGACACCAGATTCAATAAAAACGATTGGAGAACGTCCATCGGCGGTTACAGCTGCTCATTACCATTACTTGAGATGTGAAATTACGTCGGGTAGCCTTTCGTAAGCTCAAAGTTTCATAGATGCGTTCGGTCAAGTAAACACGATCATTTTGAGAGTTTATGAACGTCTCAATAGGAAAATTATTCTCATCAGAGAACACTATGTTCGGAAATTCGCCACGTTCGTGCAGGCAACAACTCCTTTGCTCTTTCAAGCCGAACTTTTGTTTGCTTTGGTGTAAGATTGTGTGCTTTTTTCAATTTTTAAGGCTTGACCTTGAGCTCCTTTTTCAATATTCGTCGCATGCTTCGCTGGGATGTTTTCTGTTCTTTGGCCATTTGATTACCACTACGACGTGGAATTCG
This sequence comes from Diabrotica balteata, assembly GCA_918026665.1. Lineage (NCBI taxonomy): Eukaryota > Metazoa > Arthropoda > Insecta > Coleoptera > Chrysomelidae > Diabrotica > Diabrotica balteata. The sequence goes on from OU898284.1 coordinate 4,219,417, forward strand.
CTGAAGTCGAGCCTTTACTTTCCGAACCATTTCAGGTGATGTTGCTGTTTTTTTTTCACCACCATAGCGTTTGCAATGCTACCAGTATCATTATAACGCGTTATGGTGCGATACACAAACATTTTATTGACTTTGAGGTGTTTGAGCTGACGAATAATAGCTTGTTGTGATTTTCCAGCCAAATATAACGCAATCACACTATTATGTTTAATTTCCATTGCGAATAACTTTTGTTGTATATACAAAACTTAAATGCAAATGCTTTTGTCGGCTTATAAACAATATACTGAAGTGTTATCAGATAACTTTGACGTAGCTGTCATTATCGTTTGCCAGATATATCGATGTGAAGTTGGTAACAGTTCAATTGCGTAACCCTGTATATGATACTAATGACGTTATCTATATGAGAAGAAAGAGTTATTCTTTTACCGAGAGTTAATTTAATAAGATTTTCACAATTTGGTGAGGATTTTGAAACGGTGCCACAAAGAATCAAAAAAATCCATGGACATAATGATTTATACAAGTTCTTTCAAGTAATATATTAATTTCTCCATGGTCCCATTTAAAAGTATCTTACAAAATGGCGCCAAGACGCTGTTAATAAAACTAAGGCGTAGTTCGGTTACCTAAAAAAATTAGTAATGCAAGTTTTAAGGTTCAGAAAAGAGTTGTTTTGAAAGGGACTTATTTCGTTGTTGAAGTTATACTTCTATACGCGTGTTCGACGTTAGAACATTGTACGGGACGGAATCTGCAAAATCATAACATATGTAAGATATAGGTAAGAAAGAGACAGAAGATATATTTTCTTTTACTTTCTCTCTCGAGAATAAAAATGTTCTTTTTTATAAATATATTTAATATTTATTAATATTATAATTTTTTTTTGTTATTAACATTATTATCGTGGTAAATTAAACATATGCGTAAGTAAGTTATGCATATTGTTATTTTTAAATACTTATGAATATTGCATTTTAATTTGTATTGTATTATTATATTGAATTATGTTGCAGTGTATTGTATTGTATTTTTATATTAATAACAAAAGAAACAATGAATTTTTACTGCAGAGTATATGTAAATTTTTTTTTTGCGTTCAACTTCTTTCATACATATATGAAAAAAAAAATATACATTTTCATTAAAATATTGATTTAATCGATTTACTATACTACTATTACAGGTCAAATGTTATTTATATACAGCAAACGATGCACCATATACCTATATACCTAATTATGTTTCCCTTTCTTCCCTTTCTTACCTAGAGCATTGCATATGTAATGACTGTGCCGATTAACTCCCGTATAAATTTGTAACGGCAAACGCGTGTATAGAAGTATAACTTCTACCGGCAGTTGCATTTTGTCGCCAACATTGTTCAATGTTCACTCCGACCACTTATTTAAAGAGGAACTTGAGAGACAACCATATGGAATAAAAATCAACGGGGAACTACGTAATATGATTAGATACGCAGACGATACAGTAATTCTATCAGATAATATTGAAGGTCTTCAAATTCTGCTTGATCGTATTCACGAGGTAGGAGAGGAAATAGGCATTAAAATAAATTTAAACAAAACCAAATTTTTAGTGTTTAGTCGTGACCCACATCCCGATGCAAAGCTTCAATTAATCGGAGTCCAAATTGAGAACGTTCACAAAATGACATATTTAGGAATTGTAATAACGGACTAACTAGATCCAAACATAGAAATAAAACGTAGAATAGCAATGCCTAGAACTAGTTTTATGTAAATGAAGTCATTTCTTTGCAATAATCATCTCAGTCTAGAACTAAGACAAAGAATGGTTAAGTGCTATGTTTGGTTCATACTTTTGTACGGTGTAGAGGTGTGGACGCTAAAAGTATCGATTATAAACAAAATTGAAGCATTGGGTTCATAGAGGAATGCTAAAGATACCTTGGACAGCAAGGAAAACTAATAAAGAAGTAGAAAAAGGCAAAATAAAGGGGCCGTAGAAGTGTAGGAAGAAAACAACTTTCTTGGTTAAAAAACATTCGTGAAAGAACTCAGATATCAAATGCAGGACAATTATTCTTTTTGTAAGCACAAATTTGTGAAGAAATATCCAGATAGATGTAGTTTAGCTATGAACAATAACCGAAACGATCACATAATGACCCATTATGTGCCATGAGTAATTAATACAGTACATTTCAGTACTAACTGTAACTACTAAAACTTGGGTAAATAAATAAAAAAACTAAACTAAATAATAAAACCATTTATTTATAATAAAATTAATTTACAAAATTTAGCTCTTAATACAGAAATAATTACAACTTTTAATGCCCACAAAATATACCCTCACCGAAAATCATTAATTATTGATTGAATTGCCATTAATATAGTTAATTGTATATTTTAAAAAATTGATATGTAAGTTCATTTCAATAATTCATCATAAAAACAAATACCAGTACAAGTTTTTTTCAAATTTCAATTTGACTGATTTTGATTTTAAATTTGACTTATAGTGTTCCAAGCTATCAGAACTCCTCATACTAGAAATAGTAGTCCCACAAAGTTTCGTATTGATTCTCGGTTTTTTACATAATCTATACCAGCGATTTTCCAATACTTTCTCATCCATCCCTTATTGTCGTCCGAGACATCGATTCAAAAAAAGAGCAAAATTGGTTAACAAGAAGCCGAGATAATGCAAATTTTAGCGCGCGCTATGATTTTGAACTCGCCGATTCACATTTCGAGTGAATGTCCCCCGCCACCACCTCCCATGCATTCCGAGCGACATTTTACGCAAAGACCGTTTTTATTTGTCTTTTTTATGGATTTTGCCATGAAGCGCATTACGTAAAACTTTTCATATAAAAATATTTGACAAGACGAGAGTAGTTATTTAAAAACGAGCTCTCTATTACTTATGGTTACACGGCAAATGTATGCCAACTTTGACCTTCAATATCTTGGCAACCAGTAGGCCGAATGTATCTTTTTTTTTTAAAGAAGCGCCTTTTAATGTTCTTTAAGTGTATAAATTTTGAAATTGATATGTTTAAAGCTCATAAAGTTATTCAATTTGTTTATATGCCTAAAAAATGTTTAAAACTTTAAAAAAAATTTAGGCTCTCCTAGTAAACCGATTTAAATTTTACAAAAAGCGTTTAAAAGTTTGAGACTTTCTTTATAAGCAAAAAAATTTGGAACTATCTGAGGGCCTTATTTAGGGCCTACTATAAATTTAAAAATTTATGATTTTTTTCCAGTAGGCTGGATTGCAAAGTTATTATGCAAAACCTATCACACCGATCTTAACAAAAAAATTTAACATACCTTTTAAACATTTTAAAATAAGTTTTTTTAGGCGGAATATGGAGCTTGTAAGTTAAGTTTAGAATGTCGAAAACATTTAAAGGAATAACTTCACTTTTTTGTACTTTTTTTCCAATTATTGCTATTTTGTCAACAATAAACATTAAATTTTTAATTTCTAGCTAACGAAATATTGTGTAAAATTGAATAACGAAACTTTTTACTTCGTATAATTTGTTTTCTAGGATCAATATTTTCCGAATTATAAACGAAAATAGAAGCAAAAAATGAGAAATTTTCAATTGTTTTCAGATTTTGTTAAATAAAAAATTTAGCACAGGGTTTGCGACTGGCGCATATCGTGATTATCGATATTGGGCACATCCTGAAGGAATTCCAGCAAAAAAATAGCTTGTTATGTAAAATGTCCATTATGCACTGAATTTCTACAAATCCCGCCTAATCTAATAATCCAAAACTGAAGGTGAAAAGACCGGCCCTTTCATGCAAGAAGTTTATAATTTTTAATTCTTTTAAAAATTTTGTTGATTCTAAAAAATTGTCTGTGAATTTGGTGATCAGTAAAAAATATAATACAAAACTCGAGCTTCCATCACAAAAAGTGACTTATTTGTTATGAAAGTTGTACAACAGATTAAAATATTATTTTGTTGCCGTTCTAGTCTCTTTTAATGTTTAATATAAAGATAAAATTATACGCCAAATTAATTTTAGTTTCATAAATTTCTCCCTAAAAATATTTTTTTTTTCTAAGAAGTAAAAGATCGTCTTTTTCTAGTAACAGTAAATGGGACGAGGTATTAAAACACAACTGTGAGTATATTTCCTTTCGAAATGACAATTCAATCAATAACAAAAACATTCTCAAACATAAATACACGCTCCCCCCCGGGGAGAAGTAGCAAAGAGGATTGATTGAAAGCCTTCGGTAACTCCCAACTCCTTATAATAGTTTTCTTTCAGGAAATCCGTGTACTTCTCGACGTTTTCTGGAGACAAGAGGGAAACCGCACATCCGCCCCACCCAGCTCCTGTCAATCTTGTGCCTAAAGTATACTGTTTGGATATCTCCACTAACCTAATAAAATAAAAGAAAACTTAGTTATTGGGATCGACATTAAATAAATACATTTGGTTGTTACGTAACTTTTAAAAAATGTTAAGTTGGGATGGGAGTATCAGCAATAGGATAAATTTGTTAAATAATCATCCCTAAAGGGTAAAGATACTGTACAATTATCCAAAAATCGATTTCATTTTATTGGCTTAAAAGAGGATAAGAAAGTTTTAGGGGAAAAAAAGTTGTATATCTTTACGAATTATTTTTGGTATCTATGGTACTTAGATACATATTGAAAGGGTGTGGCCTAATGATTTTCCTTTTCATTTCTAAGTTGTATCTTCTTCTTCATGGACAGCTGGTTTCTAAAAAAACTGATACAGCTCTTAAAGCGTATTTTATAGAAAATTGAGCAGTGCTTTTTAAAGGTTACATACTTATTATTTACATAGTGTCACTGTCACTGCCAAATCTTAAAATTTGTCACATAATTTATTCTGTTTAACCTCAAAAAATGGCTCCATATGCTAGCAAAGAACTAAAGGCAAAAATTGTAACGAAATTTAGATGGTTGGTCACTATCAGCCGTAACAAACCATTTTAACGTAAACAGAACAACAGTTTTTATAATTAATAAACGATGGAGAGAACAAGAAACTCTTGAATCCTTTTAAAAATGCGAAAACTGCAAAAATTATGTCACAGTTTCCTTTAAGAATGACAACAACTTGGCGCAGAATTAAAGCATCGCATCTTAGGTACCGAACAGCAGCAAAAAAACAAGCTGTTACACGACAACAGAAGCAACCAAGACTTATATTTACTTTAAACCATCAGATTCAAAATCCGTGGGACCGATTTTTAGGACAGCGTAATATTTCCAGATGAGAAAATTTATCAATCTTCTAAAAAAGCAAAATTGGAGTAAATAGACCAAATAATAATAATTTAATCCATCCATGGGGATGAATTTCATCTAGAGGAATGAGAATGGTAGGTACTGATGGTAGTTTTGTTGGGCAGACTTATCTGAATATTCTAGAAAACATCCCAGTCCTTATACCAGTGTATAACAGTTGTATCCAGAAAATAATTTGATCCACCAACACACACTGCAAATTAAAACCTTACCATCTTCTTTTTTTTAGCTTTCTGTCGTCCATGTTTGGACATAGACCTCCCCAACTCCTTCCATCGGTCTCTATCCTGAACAACATATTTCCAATTTGTTCCGGTTATTCTTTTAATGTCATCAACCCATCTCATCTGTGGTCTTCCTCTTGGTCGTTTACTGTCGTAAGCTCTATAATGTTGTATTGTAGTATACCAACGTTGGTCTTTCTGTCTAGCAGTGTGGCCCGCGAAGCTCCATTTCAGTTTGGCAATTTTTGTTGTTATGTCCTCAACTTTTGTTTTGGATCTTACCCAGTCGTTCCTCTTTTTATCTGATAGTCGTATACCTAACATTGCTCTTTCCATTGTTCTTTCCGTTGTGGCTAGTTTATTTATATTTGCCTTGGTTAGGGTCCAGGTTTGACATTCATATGTCATGATAAGAAGGATGCATTGGTTAAACACTTTGCTCCTCAAGTATTGTATTTCTGGATTTGTCCTATCTCACTGCCGTTTATAGTTATATGTCTGTGGTCATCTGTGTTTGTCATTATTTTTGTTTTTTTTCATATTCATTTTTATGTCGACGTATTGGGAGCTGGCTGCTAGTTCCCCCAACATAATTTGCAGTTCCTCGAATGTGCTCGCTATAATCACTATGTCGTCTGCGAATCTGAGGTGGTTTAACTTGTTGCCATTAACGTTAATGCCATAGGTTGACCAATTTGTAGTTTTGAAGACGTCTTGTAGGGCCAGTTTGAAAAGCTTTGGCGATATTACGTTTCCTTGTCTCACTCCTCTCTTACTGGGGATGGGATTTGTATTTTCGTCTAGTTGTACTATCATAGTTGCATTTTCATATATATTATGTATTAGTTGCCTATATCTCCTATTCTACAATTATTAATAGCTTGTTCTATGGTCCACATCTCGATACTATCAAACGCCTTTTCATAGTCGACGAAGGCAAGAAATACGGGTAGTTGGTATTCATTTGCCTTCTCTATCAATGTTCTCATTGTCAGCAGATGGTCTGATGTACTATATCCTTTGCGGAAGCCAGCCTGTTCAACCGGTTGGTAATTATCTATTTTGCAGGTTAACCGGTTTTTAATAATTCTTATAAATAGTTTGTATATTTGACTGAGCAACGATATAGGTCTATAATTCTGTAGATCACATTTGTCCCCTTTTTTGTGTAAGAGTATTACTAGACTCTTGTTCCAGTTTTTAGGGATCTGGCTATTATGGTGACATCTATTAAATAGCTCTGTTAGTACAGGGATTGTTAATGTGTTGCTTGTTTTCAAGAGCTCGACAATTATACCGTCGTGTCCTGGAGCTTTATTATTTTTTAGTTCTTTTAAAGCTCTTTCTATTTCGTATCCCTTTATATTTGGTAGTACTTCTGATCCCACATTTTTTATTTTTATTTTGACGTTCTCCTTTGTTGTTTTATTAGGCTGGCCTTGCGAGCTGTTCAAGGATGTGTAGAAGTCTTCGACAATATTTGTTATTTTATATTTGTCCTTTTCTACATGATTGTTGGCGTCTTTAATTTTGATAATTTTTTGAACTCCCAGTGCGTGTCTTAGACATTTTAAGCCTCTGTTGTTTTCAATGACTCGCTCTATTAAGGTCTCGTTCCATTTGTTCCTCGTTCCTAATCGTTTTATTAAGTTCTCTATATTCTTAAGTATGGCGTTTGTTTTGCGCTAGTAGTTGTCGTCTTTCCGTCATTAGCTGCTTAGTTTCATTGCTTATTTTGTCTTCTTTAGTCTTTGTTTTCTTTGCGACCTGTAGTCCTGCTGCGAGGTTTTTAGAAAAAAAAAACCTTACCATAGCCACCCAGATTTAGAGTCAAATCTTAAACCTAATCCAAAATGTATACGGGGTTATTATAAAACTGTTGTATCGGCGTAGTTTTATATCTCAAAATGCTGAAGAGCTGTGGCACGGTGAACGAAGACTAAAAACTGTTGTCAATGCTGATGGAGATATTAAAAAATACTTATTGTATTTTTACATACTTAAATTTAGTATAGTTTTAGTCTTTCACACGCTCGCTTTCTTTCGAGAGTTTCTTGTTTCCCTCATTTTTTAATAATAAAAAAACTGTGGTTCTGCTACTGCCCTCAGAGGCCTTCCTTGAACTAGACGCAAAATGCAGTAAAATCTGACGCAAAGGTGGCAGATCTCCACAGCAATGGGCAGCCATCAAAAAAGCTTCTCAATAAGCAGTATATTAAGGCAGTACATGCAGCGTTACCAGACCTAGGGAATTTTCCCTATACCTAGGGAATTTTGAGCCAGCTTAGGGAAAAAGGAATTTTTATTCAATTCTATGAAAAATCTAGGGAATTCTTAATATTTGTAAGAATATTTAAAAAAATCAGTTTTATTTAATAAACTTTCCAAAATTTCACATATTATATTATCTACTTGGAAATCATACTATTCGTGGAATCACTAAATTCTGATAGTCTCGTCCCAACCTTTGCTGGAGACGGTCGCATTAAATTTGTTTCTCTAGTACAAAAATATCTATTATTATAGTAACCAGTTCTTATTGTAAACTATATCGTTAATTACTAATATTAATTATCAGTGTTCTAAAAACGCAAACAAAATAAAAACAAGTGGTATTTCCAAACGCCAAATACCGGCAAATAAAAGTCATAGGCGTATCATAAATAATTGATCGTGATGTATAAAATATTTAATCGTGATACAGGATGGACATAGACAATCCCTTCTTAAATTCAAACAAAGTGAGCAGATCTCCGCCGAGATGTCCAACTTCAGAAAAACACATTGCTAATCTGCAAATAACTACCATGCAACAACCATCGAGCAACAGAACCTTGTCTAGCGAACAACAAAGCAATGTAAATTGCTCAACCAATATACTACTCCAAGAGACAGAGTCAACTGAGAACCAACATGAACAACCAGGTAACTTTTTTCTTTCTAATCATGCTTCTTCTTCTTCTTCTTATCTACCGTCACAAATATACATCTCTTACTCCACAAGATAGCCAAGAAAACCAAGAACATGAATGGAAAACTGTTCAAGCCCACAAACGAGCAAGAAATGACAGCCCTGGAGGTGATAAACAACTAAAACAAACAATAATGAGCGATTACTGGCTCAAAGCACCCACACCAACGTCTAATAGATTTGCTAGCTTAGATGAAGTACCTGATGAGACCAACCAAACCAGAACTGATGCAGTTAAAGAAAGTATTCAACCCCCACCCATATTTGTTTCAGATGTAGGTGATATACAACCTCTTCGACAATTGTTAGAAACAATATCCCCCTCTGGGATATTCCATCAAATGTCTCTACAACGACCAAGTAAAGATCCAGCCCTCAACTTCTGAATATTACCGAATCATAACCAAAGCACTCAATGAGAAAAAAACACATTATTTACACCTACCAAAAAAAGGAAGAAAGAACATTCCGAGTTGTGCTTCGTAATATGCATCAGACAGCAGATAAAGACGCTTTAGTACATGAGCTGGGATTAATGGGACACGAAGTAACCAACATAGCTAATATATATAAGAATGGATCCAAAATAGCGCTTCCGCTCTTTTATATAGAATTAAAAACTAAGCCAAATAATAAAGACATATGATGTGAGAGCACTCCAGAACATGATTGTGTCCTTCGAACCACCATATCCCAAACGTCAGGTTCCCCAATGTACCAAATGTCAACGCTACGGTCACACACAAAAATTCTGCCATATGCCTCCAAGATACGTAAAGTGTGCAAGTAATCATCTTACTTTACACTGTCCACGAAAAGAACGCAGCAATAACGTAAAATGTGTACTTTGTAACGGAAACCATCCGGCCAACTATAGGGCTGCAGCGTTATACAAACAAATACAAAAAGAAAAATTCCCCCAACTCAGAAAGAATCAAGAGACCCATAGAACAGACACCTATGAAACTAATAGTCAAAGAGTAACCCCTGGTGTTTCTTACGCTCAAAAAACTTCAGGAAATAGTCAAGCGGATGAAATCACAAATCAACAAACTAATGTCGGCTCAAACCATTCAACGAAAATTGCCAACCTTGAAAACCTGATGACAAAACTAGTAGAGAGAATGGACACCATGCTTAATCTTCTTATGACTATGATTTCCAAAATGCACTAATGCAACACAGACTTAAAATAGCCGTCTGGAATTCAAATGGCCTAACGAACCACATCCAAGAAATAAAAATTTTCCTCGACGAGAAGAAAATTGATGTTATGCTTGTATCAGAAGCTCATCTAACAGACAAAAACTATATAAAAATTCCAAAATACATTGTCTACTACACAAAACATCCAAATGACAAGGCACACGGTGGCACAGCTATCATTATCAAATCTAATATAAAACACCATGAGTTAAATAGGTTCAGTGAAAAGTACCTGCAATCAACTAGCATTGTCATCGAAGACTGGTTAGGCAACCTTACCTTATCTGCGGTTTACTGTCCTCCTGGTCAACCAATCAACGAAAACAACTTTAGCACCTATTTTAGTTCTCTTGGACACAAATTCATAGCAGGAGGAGACTTTAACTGTAAACATCATCACTGGGGCTCTAGGATAATTACAACAAGGGGTAGACAACTGCTGAAGTCAATAACAGGAAACAACCTACAACACATATCTACAGGAGAACCAACTTATTGGCCTACAGATCCAAATAAAACACCAGATCTCTTAGACTTCTGTGTGATTAAAGGTATCTCTCTTAACTACTTAGCAATAGAATCATGCTGGGACCTCTCTTCAGATCATTCTCCCATTCTAATTGACCTAGACTCCAAAATCATACTCAGAAATAAGCCTCCAGTCCTAACCAATAATCAAACAAATTGGAAAATATTCCGAAGCGCACTAGCGAACAAATACCAACGAACTTGCCACTTAAAACAGAATTACAAATTGAAAAATGCGGTACAACAACTTACTACCTCCATACAAAAGGCAGGTTGGATTTCTACTCCTGAACAAACAACATGGAAGGAAAGCATAAACTGTTCGCAAAGTGCAAAAAAACCTGATCGATGAGAAAAGAAAACTTAGGAAAAAGTGGCAAAACACACACGCTCCTATTGACAAACAAATTTAAACAGAATTACCAGAAGACTTAAAAATCTATTAAAAGAAGAGAAAAACAGGGGGATCCAAACTTACTTAGAAAATTTGACTCCGTCCAAAGACACCAATTATTCTCTATGGAAGGCGACGAGAAAGGTAAAAGGTCCACAAGACGCCATACCTCCTCTAAAAAATGTCAAAGGTAAATGGGCAAGAACAGACACAGAAAAATCTGAGACATTCGCAGAACATCTTTCTACAGTATTTAGTCCATTTAACAGAGTAGTGCCATTAGAACAAGAAGAACCATTTAATTCTTTTCTTGAGGCTCCATATCAAATGGAACTACCAATCACCAAGTTTAATATTAAAGAAGTAAAACACATAATAAAGAATGAGATACAACCCAATAAGGCTCCGGGATTCGACCTCATAACGGGTAAGATCCTTCAGGAACTAACCAATGACTGCTACAGAACAATCACTATGATCTTCAATGCTATGCTTAGTCTGCATTACTTTCCTCTGCAATGGAAAGTGGCACAGATTATACTCATTCAAAAACCTGGTAAGATCCAAAAGATGGTCAACTCATACCGACCGATTAGTCTACTCCCAGTCATCTCTAAGGTCTTTGAAAAACTTCTGCTACGAAAAATCAAACCAATATTGGACGAAAAGTGTCTCATACCTGACCATCAATTTGGTTTTCGTAACCAACATGGTACAATCGAACAAGTTTCACAGACTATACACAACAATAAGAAGTAGTCTCGAGAACAAGCAATACTGTACTGCAGCCTTTTTAGACGCCTCTCAAGCTTTTGACAAGGTGTGGCATACAGGACTTCTGTACAAATTAAGAAAATTTACCTTACCCTTACTTTAAACTGCTTCAATCATACCTTACAGAAAGGAGATACCTGGTAAAATATAATGAAGCCCATACAAAACTCTACCCCATCCTATCTGGTGTACCTCAGGGTAGTGTGCTCGGACCGATTCTGTACCTGATATATACAGCTGACTTGCCAATAAGCAATAACCTAACGCTTGCAACATTCGCAGATGATACTGCTTTCTTGGCCTCTCATAGCAACCCAATAATAGCATCAGAGAGACTGCAACTACATCTGAACAAAACAAATGAATGGCTTAAACTCTGGAGAATTAGAGTAAACCCCTCAAAATCCACACAAATTACATTTACTCTAAGAAGAGGTACATGTCCACAAGTTAACCTCAATGGACATCCTTTGCCCCAAAAGCATGACGTAAAATACTTAGGTATTCACCTTGACAAACGTCTAACTTGGACCAAACATATATGGACGAAAAGGCTTCAATTGGGAATTTTATACAGAAAACTTTACTGGATGTTGGGAAAAAACTCTCACCTATCGATCGACAACAAGCTGCTGATATACAATACAATAATAAAACCCACTTGGACATATGGCTCGCAGCTCTGGGGTTCAGCTAGCAAATCTAATATTATGATAATACAAAGATTTCAATCCAAAACTCTGAGAACAATCGCTAATGCACCTTGGTATATCCAGAATGATGCAATACATAGAGATCTTCAGGTACTAACAGTCTCTGAAGAGTGCAAAAAATCTTCTGAACAATATCAAAACAGGTTGCGGGTGCATCCTAATACCTGGCACACAACCTTCTCAACAACCAACAAGCGAAGAGATTGAAGCGACATGACCCCTTGGACATACCTCACCGATCCTGACAGAGCCTACAGTAGTGGGAGTTAGGCCTCAACAGCACCCAGACATTGTGATCAGTGCCGCTTTTAGTGCTCGCGTACCAGTGTATGTGCGCATCCTACCGGCAAAAAAGCCAACTTGTGTCGTGATGATTTGGTCACTGGACCTTACATCTCTCTGTCATGTAAAGACAAAAAGTTTTACTTATTGTTTTCACTGCAAAACAGATTGTAAAAAATCTAAATGTTAATAAAAAAAAAAAAAAAAAAAAAAACTAAATTCTGTTTATGTGATTTCCCGTCGGAAACTAGAGTGGTGAAATTTCACGAACTGCGAATTACGTCGGGGATCTACCTGGGCTAAAGTATGTATTGGCGTCGCCCCATCGGGTGATTTTTGGTTTCTAGTTTGTCTTTCTCTAACTGTTTATGTCATTCTCCGTCGATGACTAGAGTGGTGGTATTTCACAAAGGGCGAATTACGTCAGGGATCCACCTGGACTAAAATATCTTAATACTTTGATATTCTTACAATTCTTACCATAAATACAACTATAAAAACACTTGTGCAGAAGGGACAAAAATAATTAAATTAAAAACATATGTGTACAACTAGAGGAACATGCTGACCGCCAGAACCTAGAGAACTTTTCTCAAAAGTCCAAGTATCTAGCGAGAGAATTCAAGCCGCAAGATCATCAAAGATAATAGAGGAAATATCATAAAAAAACCCAGACGGCCTCGCAGAGGTGTGGAAACAATATTGCGAGATACTATTTTCTAATAACGACCGAGACAATAATACAGAGAAAATAAGTTATGAAAAAGAACCTCAAATACTGAAATCAGAAATTGAGGTGGCAGTTAAAAAGCTAAAATCCAGAAAAGCAGAAGGAGAAGAGGGAATAACAGCTGAAACACTAAAAGAAATGGAAGAATTAGGGACGGAAGTAATGCTTAGAATTTTGCAATGAGATTTGGAATACCGAAAAGTATATAAAAAGTATATAAATATATAAAAAGGTTTACCGACAGCTGATTGCAGTAATTATCGCACAGTAGCATTGATATCACACGCGAGCAAAGAACTTCTAACCATCATTAATGAAAGACTGAAATTAATTCCCTTACCACAAATTCCCCAAGAACAATGCGGATTCGTCCCAGGTAGAGAAACAAGAGAACATATTCTTAATATTCGTCAAATTATCGAAAAATCTCGAGATTGCTTTGTTGACTATTCAAAGCCTTCGATACCATACAATGTAATAAAATGTGGCATACACTTAGTGAAATAAGTACTGCAGAACATCTTATCTATTTATTACAAAAACTATAGGTAAATAATACCTGCTAATGTAATATGATTTCGAAAAACTTCAAATTAAAATTTGGAGTTCGACAGGGATGCATAATATGCTCTATTCTATTCAATGTGTATAGTGAACATATGCGTCAAGTTGTTGAGGAAAGTGGCAAGGTAAGGTGAAGCAACGATAGGATGAAGAAAAATTAAAAACCTGCGTTATGCTGATGACCCTGTTATCGTCATCACCGGAAGAACTGGAACAAATTATGAATAGGCTAGGCACGGTGAGTACGGAATATAGTTTGAAAATAAATATGCAGAAAAGCAAAGTGATGATCATCGATAGAATCAGAAACAACCAAGCAGAGATAAAAAACATGGCAGGTTACGAAGTAGTCAGGCAATTTAATTACTTAGGCTTGTTTATTACTAATAGTGGAGGATGCGAAGACGAGATCCGTCGACGCATCACAATGGCCAGATCGGCAACAGCTAAACTCACAAAAATTTGGAAGAACACTGGCATCCACAAAAAATACAAAATTACGCCTTGTTCGATCATTGATATTTCCTATCGCCACCTATGCTTTAGAAACTTATTACAACAATAACAAAATAACGACATAATATTACGACAATAACAAAAGCCGATTCAAAAGCGTCTAATGGCCTTTGAAATGTGGGTTCTACCGTAGAATGTTGCGCATACCATGGACCGCTTATCGCATAAATAACTCAATTCTAGCAGAACTTAACATAAAATTAGACTCATCACAACTATCAACCCAAATTATACTGAGATATTTTGGACATATAACTAAAAGAAGAGAAGGCGTAGAGCAAATGATAGTTAAAGGAAACGTAGGGGGTAAAAGATCCAGAGGAAGATCTCCATTACGATAGTCGGACAAATAAAAGAGATGACTGGTTATTCATTCTCCGAAGCTAAACAACACGCACAGAAAAGAGATAATTGGACAAAAACATTTAATAAAATTACATGGCGCTACTATATCCTTACGAAGGAGAAAATATTGAGGAGGATTCTTACCTCACAAATTCACGAACAACAAATAATACCAATCGCACAGAATGAATGTTCATAACCAAAAGTTGTTATTTATTCTACAAACAATTAAATACCAATATTTCCAACTTCTTATGTGACCAATTAACTCAAATTAGATATGTTTGGAGAGGTTTTTAAAAATCCCGCTCATTCTGACGTCAGACTTAGGTGGTCAATTCTAGGCTAAATATGGTTGTCAAGTTGTTAGGGAAATCTAGGGAAATTTTGGCAAAAATTCTAGGGAATTAAAAAAAATCATCTAGCAACCCTGAGTACATGTAACAGATGACCGTAACCAGTGGAGAAATATCATTGATCAGACTATCCGAGCTACTAAAGCTCAACAATGAAACAAAACACATCTGCCAAGATGATAATGACTATGGTGATAAATACAATATGTTGAGGTAATGTTTTCCTTTTTCATTTTAATAATTTCTTAATTATAAGAATTTTTTAAGGTCACAGCCACTAGAAAATTCATAAGCTCTACTAAATTTCCTAGCAGAACTTTTTTTAATATACCTCTATAACAACTACAACTACTAAGACGATTGCGATATAATCGATGCCTATATATTTTATAATAGGTTTTATTTAGTTTATATAAATATTTGTATAACATTAATTCAATTTTGTACAAAATATCTACCCCAAAAGGACCCTAAACCCTAACCGTTGTTGTTAGGTAATAATCACTGACCTGTCTAATTGTGGATGACTACACTCATAAAGATCCCTTAGGCTTTCGTGACTCTCTGACATAAGACGACCTAATACTGGCAAAACTTCGTCTCCGCCGGACTGCATGCACGTCTCGATGAACGTTTTCACCCTGAGCGCTTCTGTAAATAAAAAACAAAACAACTTCAAATGGGGATATTAATTATTACAGAGGGTATAAATAGCAGGACTAATTATTTCTCGGACAGCTAAACAGGACTGACGTGATGGATGTTCCAAAGTTTTAGGTTTGATTTATATGTGCACGTGTTTAAGTGAGTCATTTGTTACGACCACAAGCAGTTACGGGGAATAATATTTCATCGAAAAAATGTTCATGTACGGAAAGGACAATAATTTATCAAATTTAGAGATGAGCTTATGTTTGTCGGATACTTTGGAGAAACAAAATATAAAGTTAACCCTTATCCAAGCAACGTGGGTCCAACGGGCCCAAGACGCCAAATCTTTTATCATAAACTGATAAAAAGAGTGTTATTGAGTTTTATGCATTAATAAATTTATTTAGAAGTATGTTTTCTTCAACATGGTCATGAGCTATTCAAAATAATCATTCTCGTTTTTGAAATTATTGCGGCGAAAAAATTTTGTTCGTAAAGGGGCAACACGGGACCTTGGGACAATATTTGTATTTATACCAAGTCTAAATCTTTGTTAAAGAAGTTAATCTGGCAGTCCAGGTAATGATTTTATGGATTACCTAAACGAGTTTTATGATTCCAGAAATCCAGTAAAAAAGTCTTAACGTGTAACAAACAATATAAACATCTCTTTGATGTGAACATTAAAGAGATGCTTACAATAGGTGTTATATCTAATCTAAATAAATTTTAACAACTGATAATGATTATTGGAATATAATATATTGTAGGTAGGTCATCATCATCACACAGCCAAATTTGTCCACTGTCGAACATAGGCCTCCTCAAGATGTCTCCACTCTTCTCTGTCCTGTGCAGCTGCGATCCAGTTTGTCACTATTCTTTTAACGTCGTCCGTCCATCTGGTAGGTGGTCTTCCACGATTTCGCTTGTCTGCCCTTGGCCGCCATTCTAAAATCTTCTTTGTCCATCTGTTGTCTCTCTGTCTTGCGACGTGTCCTGACCATTTCCACTTTAACTTCGTAATCCGTTTTATGACGTCTTCCACTCCAGTTCTTCGCCGTATCTCATCATTTCGTATTCGGTCTCTCAAAGTTACGCCAAGCATAGATCTTTCCATTTTTCGTTGTGCTACTTGTAACTTTTTTATTGATGCTTTAGTCAATGTCAGTGTTTCAGCTCCATAAGTGAGCACCGGAAGTACGCACTGGTTAAATGCTTTTCTCTTTAGCTTTATTGGGATGTTTTCCTTAAACACGTCTTTTAGCTTGCCATAGGCTGCCCATCCTAAAGCTATTCTTCTAGATAATTCGCATGTTTGGTTGTCTCTACTTATTTGTATTTCGTGGCCCAGATATATGTATTTGTCAACCGTTTCAATATGCCAGTTTTCTAGTTTCAATGGTCCACTAGGTACTAAGTTGGTCATCATTTTAGTTTTCGCGAGTTTATTTCCAGCCCTACTTTTTGGGAGACTCTTTGTAAATCTTGTAGCATTTCGTTGGCCTCCTCTAAGTCGTCGGTTATTAGAACTATGTCATCTGCAAATCGTAGGTGGTTCAGCCTTTCGCCATCGACACTCAAACCTCTGTTTTCCCATTCTAACATCTGGAATGCATGCTGCATTACGGCATTGAATAGTTTTGGTGACATGTTGTCTCCTTGTCTAACTCCCCTTTTTAGATTTATTTTTTGAGTAGGGGTGTGAAGGTTTATTGCTGTTGTGGCATTTGCATATATGTATTGAATAATGCTGGTATATCGGTAGTCGATTCTACAATCTCTCAAAGCTCTTAAGATAGCTACCATCTCGATAGTGTCAAAGGCTTTTTTATAGTCAACAAATACTAGAACTAGTGGCCGGTTGTACTCTATAGTTTTTTTCAATTAGGGCCTTTAGACAAGTTAGATGGTCATTTGTACCATACCCAGGGCGGAAGCCTGCCTGTTCTCTTGGTTGGCATGTTTCTAGTTTGTTCTCAATTCTGGCAGTGATAATTCGAGCAAATAATTTATACAGGTGACTTAGAAGACTGATTGGCCTATAGTTTTCGAGGTCTGTTTGATCTCCTTTCTTATGCATGAGGAGAGTTATAGAATTATTCCATTCAGCTGGTATTGCTTGGTTTTCTAAGCATATATTGAAGAGCTGCTTGATTGTCCTGATGAGAGCAGAGCCTCCGATTTTTAGCGCATCCGCCACTACTCCATCTTCTCCTGGTGCTTTGTTTTTTTCATTTTCATTTTCTTTAGAGCATGGTAAATTTCAGCCGTTGATATGTCGGGAATATCTTCTGAACCTTGATTCATAATTTTTTGTTCTGTATGTTCTGTCGGGTTTAAGTCCAATTTATTTGTGTACAGTGTTTTATAGAAGTCTTCTACTATCTCTAGCATTTCGTCTCTGTTGGACTTTAGTTTAGCATTCTTTCCCTTAAGTCTGATGATTTCTTTCTGCTGTTCGTCAATTTCCTTCTTAATATCTTCATGCTCTTGTTGTGCTCGGTTGTCTACGAGATTTTCTCATTTTTATATGCCCTTATGTCCTTTCTAATTGCTTTTGAGACCTCTTTGTTGATTTTATTAATGCTTTGTTGTTCTATACTCTTATCTTTTAGTATTTCTCTTCTTTCTTCCATTTTAAGTTTGGTGTTAGCAGTGATTCTCTCCTCTCTCTTGTTACCTGTACAACATCTTCTTTGAGCTTCTGCTATGGTATTAGTAATTACTTTATTTAGCTGATTTATATCATTTGTGGGGGGCCTGTTTTGTAGACGTACCGCTGTTTGATCTGCAAACTCTGTTTCATTTTTTGGTTGTGACCATGCTTTCAATTTTTTCTTTCTTATTAGTTTATTTCTCTCTTTATCGATGTTAATTTCTATTCTAGCGCGAACCATTCTGTGATCACTTCCTGTTGTGAAGCTGTTGAGTACAGTGACATCTTTAACTATAAATTTTTTATCTGTTATTATATAGTCAATTTCATTTTGCGTTCTCCCGTCCGGGCTTCTCCATGTCCACCTTCTATGTTGTTTTTTGTAAACGAAGCTATTCATTTGATATAATTTGTTCTGAAGGAGATAGTTTAATAAAGTTTGTCCGCGTTCATTTCTTCCATCGCTGCCGAAGTTTCCAAGTACAAATTCTGATGGATCGGATTTTATGCCAATTTTTGCGTTCATATCACCACATATGATTGTAAAATCGGTGTGATTTTCTTTCAGTGCTTGAGTTATTTCGTCATAGAAAATGTCTATTTCCTCTTCGCTATGGTCTGTGGTTGGCGCATAAGTCTGTATTATTTTGATGTTATATCTGTCGTTCAACTTTAGAATGACGTATATTACTCTCGTGGATATACCATGTATTAAATGGATTCTACTGTACAGCTGTTTATTTATGAGGAAACCTACACCTCCCACTGATTTGTTCTCTTCGCCGAAGTGGTAGAATATATGGCCAGATTTTAATGTCTGTAGGTGTTCGTCATGTTTTCTTACCTCGCAGAGCCCAATTACGTCCCAGCTGATCTTTTCCATCTCCAGCTCCATTTCAGTGATCTTGGCTTCTGACAGTACTACTAATTTCAATAATATTTTTATCATACTCTTTTAGATTTATTAACTTTTCACCCAATTTCATTGGATGTAATCTCCCAATATTTAATTCTAAATGTTCAACAAAAACATGTAACGGTCCCAAATCGTTAGGTTTAAATCTATTTGTTAATTGATATAATAAACGTTGTTTATCATAATACGAGTTTTTGTCGGATTCCAAGTTTTTGTCGAGTGTATCTGTACTAGATAATTCATTTAATTGATTATTATTTTTATTGTTTATACATGAACTCATATCAATATCTTCAGGTACAATGATATCCTCAACAAGAACGTTAACTCGACTATCTTTATTAAATTTACCATTCGGCGGCCCCTTGCCGGTGGTGGATGAGTTGTTTTCCCCGGACATTGGTCCGGGGCAGAAATATTCAAAAAATCAAAATTTACTTACAGTAGTTTTCCTTATAAACACAAACTTAATATACTTATAACTAATAATGTGAACCAAATAACCTACAAACACCGATGTCACTTTGTATAGCGTATGATAAACGACTTTTTGGAACAGTTACTTTTGCAATAAAAATAACAAAAATACTAAAACCCTTTTTTATGGGGTATTAAAATCTGACCGCGGGAGCTAACTAGTACACACCCATAGTAGAAGCACCTTTTTTTAATCTAGACAATTTAAATTTAACTTTAATAAAAAAATAAAACAGAATATTAGAAATATATGGGTTTTCGGCCTCCACAGCAACATAATATAACAGATCTCCTTAATAAATAATCGTGAACAATGATAAGCTTTTGTCACTTGATGAAAGTGCTAATAGACTCACTTGATGAAAGAATACCAACAATTACTTTTGCAATAAAAATAACAAAAATACTAAAATATACTCTAGTTTTAAGATTAAATATAGGCGAGGTGTATTAGTCACAGCAGCTGTTTTAATAAGATCTAAAATATCTAAGATACGATTTTCATTTTGTAGAATTTACTGTTTCTTTATTGTTCAATAAAACCTATTCGACTGTAAATATCGCACTTCAAGTCATACTAGCCGCAAAGCCATTGTCATCAGTTATAGTGTCCGCGTTCTCCATTAACTCCATGCCCACTCCTTTTCCTTTTTTGTATTTTATATCCCAAATGTTGCTCTATACAATTTAAAGTGACCCTTTCGCTAAATTTATTTGCAACAAATGAGATTAATTACTCTTTAGTGGCTATCGGCCGCAATTCCGTTCTTTTTCGAGTTCACTGCGTTATTTTCGTGGGAGGTTATATTGATTTATAAATAAAATGAGTGTTTTTCTAAATTTTACATTTTTATTTACTGATACTTTTTTAATGTAATCACTGTCTGGGAAACTAGCCATGCTATTATGGAAAACGGAGTCAAAACCCCCTAATTCCTTCATACTCCAGTCGTCAGAAACGAAACTGTCAATTGTACAAAAAGGGTATACATATGTGAAATTATGAGTACAATTTCAGTGTATGTGGACCGTATTACATAGGCTGTTTCAAATAAATTGGGATATGCAGTAAAGGGTTATACAGACAATAGCAAATTAAGTCTATATAAAGTGTTACCAATATTTTTGCTCCACACATTCGCGATATTAACAGGCTTTTACTCGCGGTTGTTCTTCATACGCGGAATCTGTCCGGACACCGATTTCTGAACACGTGGTTCGCGTGTAGTATTATCCCTAAAATATTATAATTCATATCGTTTCGCATTTTGTTTATATATATTATGTTTAATAATTTGAATCGAGGACATTCATTATATACTCTAATTAGAATTTGTCAGTCAGCTCTATTGCCAATCACGACATACGGTTGGCGTAGGTCAGTAAAACAAACTTGACCCAGTAATGAACAATTGCTATTATAGCAAGGACTACCATAAAAGCGACAACAATCATTATCTAGGGGATCAGAACTAATTTGTCACAACGTCAACTAAGTACTATTACATTTAAGATAAGTAACATTGTAAGGGTATACAGTAGTGTTTTAAATAAATGGTCACATAATTCAACAACCCGTTATTTACCATTTACGACATTATTTACCATACGCGGTACTAACACTGAGATCAGAAGATAGAGCACATTTTCGTCTGTACGCGATATTTCAGTCGGATTTCGTGCTGCATCCTCGAATAATTCTTGAAAACGGTCTTGTTTGCATTGTAATATTTCCAATTTTCATACATTTCTCCGTCAACCATGCTTCTTTTGCTCATTTTATCTCTTTTAGTATAGTCCTAAGCAACTTTTTGTATTCGTTGTCATTTCTATTTTAATTTTCTTCGCTCTTCCATCATCTGCAATATTTTATCTGACATCCATTCTTGCTTCTTTTCTCTTTTTGATTTTAGATATTTATGCGCAATTGTGGTAATAGATGTCTTCATTTCGTTACACTATTCTACTTTGCCTCTAGTAGTGCCTTCAACTAATTTATATTCAAAGTTTATAGAGACCGAACAATTTCAATATTTTGTTATTAATGATAGTTTAATGTATTGTTAGTAGATAGAGTACACAGTTCCTGGCTCAACCCCTAAATCGCAACCCCTAAAATCGCAAGTCCTCGGTCTTAAGTGTCAAACGGTTTAACGTAGGATGACGTATGAGGGCTTGTTTGAAAGGGGATGAAAAATGGGGTTGAACGCAGTATGTGCCTATACCCTGAATTCAATAGGATTGTCAGGGCAGAGATTTTGTAGTTCGTTAACACTCGGTGGTAAGCGGCTATATATTTATTTCTTTATTAGCACACAAATCCACTTCTCAATTATCATTTTTGCTGGTTACATCTGTTGGAAGTCCGAACTACAGAAGGTAGGCTCGCCTTGTTGCGAAATTTATTATTTAGTACCGCTTACAGCATACGTACGTAATCTTACGTCACGATCGGAGCAATAGCAACGAAGATATGACATAATTCCCTTTTGGCATTCTCCAATGCGCACAGCAAATACTGCACTCAACCCCATTTTTCATCCACTTTCAAACGAGCCCTCGTACATCATCCTACGTTAAGTCTTTTGGCACTTACAACCGGGGGTTTTGATTTTAGGGGTTGCGATTTAGGGGTTGCGCCAGGAACCATGCACTTTATCTACTATTGTTGATCTCGTTTTGTAGTTTATTAAGCAAAGTTGTAAATATAAATGTCTTCAACAAATTTTCGTTTGCTCGAACATTTAGTTCAGTTAGTCAGGGCTCGTAAATACCCGGCGTGTCAAATTTACCGTAATTTACATAAAAAGCTTAAGGAGACTGCTGGAATATACAGAAAACGAAGACCAACTACCATTGTTAATCAGGATAACCAGATAGTGCTGGGTGAAAAGGTGAAAATTGATATATGGGAAAATTATATCCAGGAGCTCTTCCATGACGAAAGACCCATGAATTAACTTAATTTATGAAACTGGCTGCTATCCTCAACAGTGGTTACGCTCTACCTTTATTTCCCTGCACAAGAAAGTCAATGCAAAAAGATGTAAGGATCACAGACTCATTAGCTCGATGAGTCACACTTTAAAGATATTCTTAAAAATACTACATCAAAGATTATCCAAAAAATGTGAATGTGACATCAGTGACTCCCAGTTCGGGTTTAGGCAAGGATTAGGAACACGAGAAGCAATAGTAGCAACACAGGTGCTGGTCCAAAATTGTTACGATCACAAGAAGGATGTGTTCCTATGCTTTTTGGATTACCAAAAAGCTTTTGATCGTGTCCAACACCACAAGTTAATGCAGATCCTCAAGAAAATTGATATATACCAAAAAGACATAAGATGCATTGAAAACTTGTACTGGCATCAAACGGCCCAGTTAAAAATAAACAATTATATATCGAAACCTATACATATAGGAAGGGGCGTTCGACAGGGATGTGTGCTTTTCCCTCTTTCATTTAACATTTATTCGGATGTCATATTTCAAGAGTCTTTGGAGGATACAAAGATTGGAATCAAAGTGAATGGAGTATTGATCAACAACATACGATATGCTGATAATGGTGTCTTAATTTGTGACAACATAGTCGATCTTCAACAACTTGTCACTAGAATCAGAGAATACAGTAAGCGAATGGGTTTAGAGAATAATACCAAAAAAACCAAATTTATGATCATCTCCAGAAACTTGGATGCACTTGAAAACTTCACCATAACACTGAATACTAAGTCCATTGAAAGAGTGAGTAAATTTAAATACCTGGGATCGTGGCTTTTTAAAGACTAGGCATCAGACAGGAAAGTAAAATGTCGCATTAAGCAAGCTCGACAAGCTTTCGTAAAAATTCAAGAAGGTACTGACTTGTTAAGAGTTCGATCTTCAACCGAGACTAAGGTTTACTAAGTGCTACGTGTGGTCAGCGCTGCTATATGGCGTAGAGGGCTGGACACACAAAACGAGGGATATAAACAGATTAGAAGCTTTCGAAATGTGGCTCTATCGCCGTATCCTAAAAATACCATGGACAGCGAAAATCACAAATATAGATATCCTTAAAAGAATAAACCAAGAACGCCAACTTTTCGAAACCATCAAGAAAAGGAAAACGGCGTATCTAGGTCACATCATGCGAAATGAAAAATACCAGTTCCTCCAACGTATAATCGAGGGTAAAATTGAAGGCAAGACAGCAATGGGACACAAGAAAATGTCCTGGCTTCGAAACAAGGCAATGGACAGGGATTACCGACATACAATCTCTGATACATATTGCAAGAAATAGAGAATTAATGGAAAATGTGATCGATAACATCCATTAGTGATTTGCATCTGAAGAAGAAGAAGAAGAGGTGTCAAATTTGAGCTCAAAAATTAAAAAAAATATATCTAATATCATGAAATTTTATTCGATCCACATACGTGTAAATTGCTAGTATTCTGCAGCTCAAAATAAATTGGTTTTCGCTTAACGTGTTGACGAATCCTTCGGTACTCCGTTGTATCAGTTTATTAAATATCCGCAAAAATAATAGTAGGATATTGTCCTATTTTCTTTATTAACTGGATTTTATCGATTGATTTTATTTTGTATCCTTATTTACTATCTTCTCGTACTTTTAACTTAATGCAAAAAACAGCTACTCATGTGTCACCGAATAAAAACAGCTATTTTCCGTCACTGTTAATATGGAAATGTCCCAGATTGAAATTCATATATACGAGCATCATATTTTGTAATTTAAAACTGTCCTCGGCATTGAGGGTTGAAAAATATGAAAACAGAATGCACAACCGACTTTTCCATTTACGCTTCGCTGAAAAATATTACAAGTAACAAAATATTTTAGTTGTGGGACAAGTATGTGGGAATCTTTATCTTACAAATAGTATAGACACTACTGACTTACTTTTCCGTTATTTTAAAGGGCATATTCTTTATGCCGTTTACCACATCCCAATTGGCGTTTATTTTTGTCATATACAGTGTTTTTTAGGTAAAACTATCCACCTTAAATAGCTTTTAAACTTTCAATTTTTAGAAAAAGCGCAAAATCACGTCAATTAATATTTAAAGAGGGGGACATTATGACGTATTTAAGCTTGCTGGGAAAGATTCCCTTCCACCACCGTATCCCATTCTCTTTTTAAAATTACTTCCCCCTTTTAATATCTTATATTTTTGGATTCTTCTTTTTGTACTAATTTCAAAAATCCCTAATACATTTGGCTTGGAAGTGATTTCATTTGATCTAGGTGATCACATTCTTCTTTATCACTTGAAACATAAATAGCGCATCGTATCTTGAGTAACTTGGGCAACTAGATTGCGGCAACATTTGCGTTTCAACATGATAGAGCTCCTACACACTTTGCTCTAACTGTGCGACAATTTTTAAACGAAACTTTTCCACTCGTTGGATAGATACAAGAGAACAATTTATGGATTGGCCACCTAGGTCACCAGATTTAATACTGCTAGATTCTTCTTATGTATAGTTTTAGAAGACAATTAAGCCTATAAATCCTCTACCAGAATCTATTTTGATTAATGACGATAACATATTCTATCGAATTTTCTTTCTTTCTATCTCAAGACAACCTGCTATGCTTTAGCTGCAAACAGCAAAATCATAACGCTAATAATTGTAAAAATCCTATGAACCCTGAATAATCTCTATCACCTTCATCTATGTCAACATCGTTAAACACTCCTTCACAAACAAATCGCATAGAAAAACTTCCCAATCAACCAACTACATCCATTACAAACAGTACAAATCCTGAGCATGTCGAACCATAAGAATACCATTACACCTGCAGAAAATAACAGTGCTACATCTCCAGATATTACTCACCAGACAAGCAGTAAACGTGACAGAGATGAAATTCTAACACCATCACCATCAAGTTTACCAGTTCTGTCAGAAAAAGACAAATACGTTGAAACAAATTTCGGGAAACCAACACAACAAGAACCGAATTAAAAACCCAAGAAAACCTCAGCTAACAAATAAAAAAAAATAATGAAAAATCACCACTATTTATCTTTAACCACGACCAATTTAAAGATCTGTTTGAAAATGCACAAGGTTCTCCAGATATTATGCCCACTATAACAAATTACACACGTGATTTTCTTGGATTACTATTCTCTATATCTAGATCTTTTAAAATTAAATGTATACCAACTTCTAACGACAACGAAAGTGACCTTGATATATACCAAGAATAAAAAAAAAACTAAAACTAATATACGACTTGAAATTAAAAATGGCTTCGTTTAGATAAATTCTTCAAAGGAAATATACACGGATACTATAATAACTTAACCAATGTTAAAAATTCTGCAGTCAGTATTTTCACCAGATATCACTTGTCTTCAAGAAACGAATTTTAAGGAGAACCAAGGATTTATTACGTTTCTTCTTCCTTTATTACGTTTTTCTTCATAAAATCTTCTACATCATCTTATTTTTTCCGACCTTTTGTCTGTTTCCTTCTCATCCTTTCTCTTTTTCTCTTCTCGTTACTTCTTTTTCTCTCTCTTGGTTTGCTGTTTCTCTATTCCTTTTACGTTTTCCCTTTTATCCTCCCTAACCTTTCCTTGAAATTTTTTTCTAGCAATTTCTTCCTTTTCTTTCATTTCTCTCATCCAGCTTTTGTTCTCTCGAGTTTCAACTCTTCTGTTTTCTACCTCACTCCAGCTATTCCCTCTTCTATCTTTATTATTTTTCTTTTTCCTTCTCATCCGTCTTCCCACGAGTTGGGTCATGCTGATCGGTCCAGTGGGCCAGAGCGACACGGGTTCGTCATCTCCCTTGGGGATTGCTTATAGCCCACTATGTTACCACTGGGCTATCCAATCCAAGAGTACTGTGGTGTTACATCTTCAGGTTGAGGTGGCGATAAATTGGTACGATGTATAGCGGCCTGCGCTATACATATTGTTTGGACGTTTGTTTTCAGTGACATTCTCCACTGGTTTTTATATTCGTGGAGGTTTTCTCATCGAGTAAAGGGTTGCCATCTTTGCGCATAACTGCTCCAATTAATCATCTTATAAAATAAGCAGAAGAAACTGTGAAGGAATTATGCTTAAGCGGCCAGCTCCTCACGAGGTATAAAGTCCTGGACTTATACCTATAATGAAAAGCCAAATTTTTAAGGCTGTAAAACAGAAATTAAAATGGACAAAATAGCATAACCTAACCTAACCTAAGCTTTTTTTGCTTTATGTCTTTAAGGAAAATGCTTTATGTCTGGAAAGACTTTATGTCCGAACTTTAGAGCTGAAGGCTCCACAGAACAGTACCGGACTGGAGCCAAAAGGGTCCAATGCCAGGCTTGCTAGCATCTAAAATTACCAACGTCGTATTCTACACAGAACGCAAAATGGAACCATACTGCGTGGATATAATTTCTCTTTGGCGCCTCCCAGACTATTAAAGAAATGAAGCGTCTAAATATAATTATTCTTGGAATAAGTGAAATGAGATGGCCAGGGTCTGGAATAGGAACTGTAGATGATCACATTGTATACCATTCAGGAGAGACAGCTCAAAACCCAAAAATGGTGTAGCAATAATTGTGTCGAAGGAAACAGATGAAGCTGTAAAAAACGTCGTCCTATTCTCAGAAAGAATACTGATGATACAAATACAATCAACAACAATCAATGTGAACATATTACAAGTATATGCACCCACACAAGACTATGAACAAGAAGAAATTGAAAAATTCTATCATGATTTAGAAAAAGTATTAGCACCTACAAAGAAACACGATTTGAATATTATCATTGGAGATTTTAATGCGAAGATTGGTGAAGGTGAACAGGAAGATAACATAGGAAAATATGGTCTGGGAATACGAAATGTAAGAGGAGATATTGTAGCAATTTTCAGTCCCCGACTTAATATAGAAAATAATTGTATACTGGAAATTGTTTAACTGGTTGCATACCTAGTAAATGGTATATTCGTAACCTTCTGTAAATGATAACGGAAAAGAAGACGACGTTGACTTGACAGGAGGGGGCTAGGAACGTATTTCCGGAGAGGAAGCAATTTTGACGGCGGACGCTAGCTGGTGAAGTACAGAGGATGGTGGTGTGACAAAAAAAATATAGAAATTTCGATTTAATCTTGGCCATCAGTGCCGATTTTTGAAAAATAAATAAGTAATGTGCCTTACCGAATTATTTAAGAGATTCGTTATAAAGTTTATTTGTGTGATTACAAATAGTTCACGTGTTGCAAGTTTTTGTGAATAAAATTGGAGATATTTCAATTATCCACAGTTAATTCACAGCAAAGACATATACTGTTTTGCTGTTAATACATTTCGAGAGTCCATAGTGGTTTAATAACGAGAATAGCAGATGTATCAGGGTTATTTCTTTTGCCAAGCGACTTCTGATTGGGTGTTGTCTTGCTGGATAGTAGTTCGTGGGGATTATTAACGCTCCGGAACCAAGGTAACAGCTTTATTTATCACCTTTATACACCAGGCAGGGATCAAGTAATTGAGGAACTTTTCTAACATAGTTATATGTGAGCTCTGTAGTTTTAAAATAATTTGTCAATTTTCGTAGTTAAGTATTATTAGTAAATAAATATTAAAGATCTGTTGAGCTCAGCATTCTTGTTTTAATATGACAGGCAATGCTCAATAAATAAATCTATGGTTAATTTGTTATTGTTGAATAAATATTGTGTTTCCTCATAGGTGTCATTAGACACGCATTTACTACACTTGCCTTCGTATTAATATTTTATTTTCGTATACGACATAAAACTTACGTACTGACGATATTTTTCTTTCCGTTTTAACTTTTCTTGTTTTGTTATAATTTTAATAAAGAGTAGATGTACTAGGGATATTCCAGACTGATTCACCAGTCAATGTGATATTATACCGGTTATACTCAGTACCAAAGATTTTATGTCGGATTCTTTGTTTATATTATGACTATATATTTTATGTCTATGTCAATATATTTTTTCCTTTTTTATGACGGAACGAATTTATGTTTATGTTACGTTGTGAGGTTTCCTAGTGAATTCCAGTGCGCATTCGTGTCGAACTTAGAACTAACGTTCTTCTTATATTTTTTTGTTTGCGCTAACTGACATTTTATATATATTTTTTTTGTTTGCGCTAAATAAAATACTATTGTCAATATTCTCAATTTTCTTCAATCACCTGATTCACGACTGCCAATTTTCATACCGTATATATTTACATATTTAAATTCACATCGGTTTGGATATTAGTACCTTTTCGACTCGTACCGACAAATTCCTACGCAGGTAGGTGGCGCCCAACAATTTTTTTTGCCGTTTTGTTTTGTAAATGTATGAAATCTTTCTAGCTACGACACAGCACACTGCCTCTGATAGAGATCCACGACCCCTCCGAGTACTTTAATGAGCAACGGTGCATTATAACCCATATGTCGGAACCTCTAGGTTGTTGCCTCTTAATTGGCACCAAAGGTTGCTGCACATAAATGGCGCTGCCAACGTGGGGCTTAGTGCTTGTCTGTGACACATAAATAGCTTCTTGGACCGTGAAGTTGTTAAAAAATTGTAGTTTCCACTAATAGCGGCCAAACGCGATGTGGCTACGAGTTTAGTTGTGTCTAGCTATTACGTTTTGTTTCATCTATTTCTTTTTAGTTTCGTCTCGTACTTCCGGATATCGGTTTCGATTGTCATCTGATCTCGTTATCGTAGTCTAGCTCAGTAACTTACTGTACTACAGTTTTGTGGTCTTGTTTGTCATAATTTCTTGTAAGCTTTTTGTTCTGGATACTTAAGTCGAACCATGGCATCCATTTTTGTCGACGATTTACTTGAAGAGCAAGTGGATTATGAGTTGTGCATTAGGGGTACTGTGCCGTTGGATACTCCATTGGAAGATAAGCGCAGTGTTCTGGATTTGCTTATCGAAAATAGTACCCCGATAATTGGTACTGACAAGTTAGTTAAATTACGGAAATTTGAGGACGAATTACAGAGCATCGAGGATTCCATAGCAGATATCAAAGATCTGATTAAACAAATCACCGAAGGAAATGCCGATGTATCTTCCCGTACCGTTACATCTCGTCTATCTCACGTCTATCACCGGATAAGTTTGGTTGTAATCCCGGACGATAATTCTATGGCGTCAGACAGTTTGTCTAAATTACGAATGTCATGCTTGGTGGCAGAAGCTACTTTTCGTCGAAGCTCTCGTTCGTCTCAAGGTAATAACCGTGTAGGTATTTCTTATGTTTCTGCTCCGTTTAGTACCCCTTTACCAGAGGCACGTAGCTGTCATAGCCCTGCTATGCCCCAAACACCCCAACTGCCGAATTCTTCCTCACTTAATACACCGTCTACGATCATGTATGTCCAGAAAACTCATTTATCAGACTGGAATATAAAATTTACAGGTGACCCAAAGTCTGTATTTTCGTTTGTAGAGAAAGTTGACGATTTGGTGGAATCCAGAAATATTGGACCAGATATTCTTTTCCGGTCAGCAGTGGAATTGTTTTCGGGGAGCGCAGCTGTATGGTACCGTAGCGTAAAGCATACCGTTTCGTCTTGGGAAGATATCGTGCGTCTAGTAAAGGAAACTTTTCTCCCGCCAGACTACGATGAAGAAATTTGGGACCAAATTAAGTCCAGAAAGCAGAAGAGAGGAGAATCCGTTGTTCTTTTTGTGGCACACATGGACGTACTATTTAAGAGGCTTCCCATTTACCCACCTGAAGAAAAAAGAATTAAGTATTTACGTAGAAACGTAGCACCTGAATCAGCTCAACACATAATTCTGCAAGATACCTCGACTGTCGCTGAGTTTACGGCTTTAGTAAAACGTCTTGAGGAAAGTATGGTACAGTTATCGATCAAATCTCAACCCAAGCCCACTTTCGTCTCTCCCGTAGAAGTTCCCAGGAACAACAGACCCCCAGAAAGGCAAAGGTCGCGTGCGCCCAATGAAAATAATCAAACTCCCGTAGTTGTATCAACTTCAACAACTAACGGTCAAAGAGAATCAATGCTTTGTTGGAATTGCTCAGGCACGGACCATACTCACCGATCTTGTAACGCCCCTAGGACCATATTTTGTTACCGATGTGGAAACAAAAATCATACCGTTCGCACTTGTACAAACTGCCTAGCAAAAAACGAATAAGTCAGGTATGTTCCGTCGGCCAACATACCTTAGCAAATATAGCCGATAAAAATAAATCAGAAGACTGGTCTAATTGGGTTAATATTGTACATAGGTTTATGGCTAGCAAAGACAATGCAAATGCGGCTCCCATCTTAGTTAATAAGGTTTCAGATAACAGACCATATATCGTGATTGAAGTGTATTCACAAGAGTTTACCGTTCTGTTAGATACAGGTTGCAGTACTACCGTCATAGGATCCAAGGGTTTAAAGTTTTTGGAGTCGATAGGAGTCAAAATCTTGTCATCACAACATAGTTACGTTACTCTGGCTGATGGTTCGTCAAAAAATGTTTTTGGTACAATTGATCTTCCGATTACTGCCGGGGGTTGCACTCATTTAGTGAATGCCCTTATCGTACCGAGTCTCCCGTGTAACTTCATCCTCGGAAGCAACTTTATTAGAGAACTGTCGTTAACTGTAAATTTTTCAGACAATACCTGGCAAACGAAAGGTAAAGTCAATATCGTACAGAGTCCCAATCTAGACGAAAATACCTCTTTATGTACTCTTTGCACCATAGACGATTTATCCCCCGATCTTCGTGCAATAGCACAAGATACTATTAAGTGTTTCGAAACTATTACCAATGAGGAGCACTTAGGACGAACAGACAAAATTCAGATGCATATAGATACCGGTGACTCAAAGCCCATTAAAAAGAGACAATATCCAATGTCCCCTTATATGGCTAATATATTAGGTCAAGAACTTGATGAAATGTTAAAGTTAGGAGTTGTAGAACCTTCTAATAGCCCATGGAGCTCCCCGGTCCTACTTGTAAAGAAAAAATCTGGCGAGTACCGTTTCTGTTTTGATGGTAGGTCGCTAAATGAAGTTACTCGTTTTGATTCGTATCCGTTGCCTAGCATTGATCGCATCCTGTCACTCCTTAGAGGAGCAAAGTTCATTAGTTCTATCGATCTTCGTAAGGCCTTTTGGCAAGTTCCTCTCGATAAGGAATCTCGTGAAAAAACTGCGTTTAGTGTGGTAGGTAGAGGTCTGTTTCAGTTTACCGTCATGCCTTTCGGACTCACCAATTCGGCCCAGACTCAGCAAAGGTTGGTGGACGCTATCTTTGGTCCCGAACTCGAGCCCTGGATATTTTGCTACCTCGACGACATAATTATCTGCTCCCCGAGTTTCGAAGATCACATTAGCATTTTAAAGTTAGTTTTAGGCAGGCTCAAGGAGGCAAAGCTAACGATAAATTTGAAAAAGTGTGAGTTTTTCAAAACTCAGTTGAAATTTTTAGGTTATATCGTGGGAGACAACTCACTCCGTACCGATCCCGATAAGATATCCGCGATGGTCGGTTATCCTCGCCCTTCAAATGCTACCGAAATTAAAAGATTCATTGGTTTGTGTTCATGGTATAGGCGGTTCATTAAGGATTTTTCGTCTGTCGTTTCGCCAATTAACGACCTACTCAAAGGAAAGAGAAAAAAGCAGCCTATCGATTGGAATCTTGAAGCTGAAAACTCTTTTCTACGCATAAAGGAGGCACTAGTTTCCGCACCCGTTTTGTCTCAACCCGACTTTACACAACCCTTCGTTATTCAGTGTGATGCTAGTGACACTGGCTTGGGTGGAGTACTGACACAGAATTTAGATGGAGGAGAAAAGGTGATTGCCTATGCTAGTCGCTCGCTCACTAGGTCGGAGCGCAATTATTCCGTTACCGAGAGAGAATGCCTTGCTGTACTTTTCTCCATTGAGAAATTTAGGCCCTATGTCGAAGGAGTTAAGTTTGTCGTTATCACTGACCACCACTCTCTGTTATGGTTGAGCAATCTCAAAAACCCATCTGGACGTCTGGCTAGGTGGTCTATGAGACTTCGTCAGCACGATTTCGATCTCATTCACCGCAAAGGATCATGGCATAATGTTCCGGACGCCCTTAGCAGGGCCCACGAACATGAAGCGGCTCCCGACTTATCAATTGATGTAAATCCCGTTTCCGACAATCCCGTTTTATGTTACGTTGAGGTAGATTCGGATAGAATCGACCCATCTTTCGACAATTTTCGTTCAAGAATACTCCGTGATCCCGATAAATTTGCCCAGTGGAAGGTCGATAACGACCTTGTGTACAAATTTGTTCCGACCAACTCACCCTTCGTTGCTAATTCAATTGAATGGAAAGTATTAGTCCCGAAACCCCAGCGCCTTGAGGTGATTAAGTCATGCCACGATCCGCCTACGTGTGCTCATTTAGGTTTTTATAAAACCTTATCCCGGGTACAAGAGCGATATTATTGGCCGAAAATGAGGCGTGACATCCTTCAATATGTTAGGTCCTGCTTAGTATGTGGTGCACAGAAAGCACCAAACACCGCTCCTATGGGAATGATGGGTCGAGAAAAAACCGCTGACCGCCCCTGGCAAGTGATTGCCATAGATTTGATAGGGCCACTAACTAGGTCCAGAAAAGGCTACACATGGCTTTTGGTAATTGCGGATTGGTTTTCCAAATATACTCTCCTACACCCATTAAGAGCTGCAACTGCCACAAATATCGCTTCGTATTTGGAAGATAATGTCTTCCTTATGTTTGGTGTTCCCGAATATGTAATTTGTGACAATGCTCATAACTTTACCGGTCCCCCTTTGAAGAATCTCTGTGAGAGATATAACGTCCGTAAAATATGGTACAGTGCGGTTTATTCACCGCAATGCAATTTCGTGGAGCGAACCAACAAAACCATTGGTGCCGCAATTCGGTCGTACGTAGATGAGCACCGCGACTGGGACAAAAATTTGTCGAAGATTCGACAGGCACTAAATACTGCGAAACACGAAGTAACGGGCTACACGCCATGCTTTTTGAATTTCGCCCGTCACGTCCCGATTTCTGGCAACTACTATCAGTCACAGACCCCTGCAGAACATGATTTCGAGATAGTACCGGGAGATCGTCAAGCTTATGCCGCTATCGTAAAGGGTCTTTCCGAAGTTTTTTCGTTAGTTCGACAAGGACTGCACAAGGCATATACGAGGAATGCGAATGCTTACAATATGCGGAGACGCCCCATCCAATTTTCAGTCGGCGATACCGTGTGGAAGAGAAACGTAGTGCATTCGAACGCCGCGCTAAGAATTTCATGTCCAAACTGGCTCCCAAATTCGTTATGTGTAAGGTGGTTAGGAAATTATCGCCTGTGGTGTACGAACTGAGCAATTTAGATGGTGTCAATATAGGGAAATGGCACATCAAGGACCTTAAAGAATTCTATTCCCCCGACGATATAGTGGACAACACATCGGATACCGAAGCAGACGAGTGAACTGCACGAGGATAAGTTAGGGTGGTATTAGAATCCCACTCGCCGAGGGTCCTGCGGATTTACCGCGTCAATACGGTATTTTGTCCGATGCTGTAGTTATTATATCCAATTCCTTCTGACTGTTGCCTTAACGGCACACTTTTAGCATACTTATTTGAAGTTTACCGTTACGCTTACGTTTACCGAATGTTCTCTTTCTTGTATCGTACCGTTATGTCTGTTCTACCGTCTGTTACGTTTACCGTCAATTGTCTATTTTCGTTACGTTATCGAGTTCTCGTGCATGCCGTCCGTCAGGATTACCTAGAAATCTAAGTAGTCTACACTTTTCGTTTTGTTTTTGATTTAAAATGCAATTCCGTTACGTCTTGCAGTACTTACAGTCAGTTTAAGTTCTATTTGGTATATTACTTAGAAAAACTGGCGCGCCGTTTTCCCTCTTGGGGAGGGGCTGTGTAGCAATTTTCAGTCCCCGACTTAATATAGAAAATAATTGTATACTGGAAATTGTTTAACTGGTTGCATACCTAGTAAATGGTATATTCGTAACCTTCTGTAAATGATAACGGAAAAGAAGACGACGTTGACTTGACAGGAGGGGGCTAGGAACGTATTTCCGGAGAGGAAGCAATTTTGACGGCGGACGCTAGCTGGTGAAGTACAGAGGATGGTGGTGTGACAAAAAAATATAGAAATTTCGATTTAATCTTGGCCATCAGTGCCGATTTTTGAAAAATAAATAAGTAATGTGCCTTACCGAATTATTTAAGAGATTCGTTATAAAGTTTATTTGTGTGATTACAAATAGTTCACGTGTTGCAAGTTTTTGTGAATAAAATTGGAGATATTTCAATTATCCACAGTTAATTCACAGCAAAGACATATACTGTTTTGCTGTTAATACATTTCGAGAGTCCATAGTGGTTTAATAACGAGAATAGCAGATGTATCAGGGTTATTTCTTTTGCCAAGCGACTTCTGATTGGGTGTTGTCTTGCTGGATAGTAGTTCGTGGGGATTATTAACGCTCCGGAACCAAGGTAACAGCTTTATTTATCACCTTTATACACCAGGCAGGGATCAAGTAATTGAGGAACTTTTCTAACATAGTTATATGTGAGCTCTGTAGTTTTAAAATAATTGTCAATTTTCGTAGTTAAGTATTATTAGTAAATAAATATTAAAGATCTGTTGAGCTCAGCATTCTTGTTTTAATATGACAGGCAATGCTCAATAAATAAATCTATGGTTAATTTGTTATTGTTGAATAAATATTGTTTCCTCATAGGTGTCATTAGACACGCATTTACTACACTTGCCTTCGTATTAATATTTTATTTTCGTATACGACATAAAACTTACGTACTGACGATATTTTTCTTTCCGTTTTAACTTTTCTTGTTTTGTTATAATTTTAATAAAGAGTAGATGTACTAGGGATATTCCAGACTGATTCACCAGTCAATGTGATATTATACCGGTTATACTCAGTACCAAAGATTTTATGTCGGATTCTTTGTTTATATTATGACTATATATTTTATGTCTATGTCAATATATTTTTTCCTTTTTTATGACGGAACGAATTTATGTTTATGTTACGTTGTGAGGTTTCCTAGTGAATTCCAGTGCGCAGTGTCGAACTTAGAACTAACGTTCTTCTTATATTTTTTTGTTTGCGCTAACTGACATTTTATATATATATTTTTTTTGTTTGCGCTAAATAAAATACTATTGTCAATATTCTCAATTTTCTTCAATCACCTGATTCACGACTGCCAATTTTCATACCGTATATA
Source organism: Diabrotica balteata (assembly GCA_918026665.1). Taxonomy (NCBI): domain Eukaryota; kingdom Metazoa; phylum Arthropoda; class Insecta; order Coleoptera; family Chrysomelidae; genus Diabrotica; species Diabrotica balteata. Next base: position 4,255,360 of record OU898284.1, read on the forward strand.
TTTACATATTTAAATTCACATCGGTTTGGATATTAGTACCTTTTCGACTCGTACCGACAAATTCCTACGCAGGTAGGTGGCGCCCAACAATTTTTTTTGCCGTTTTGTTTTGTAAATGTATGAAATCTTTCTAGCTACGACACAGCACACTGCCTCTGATAGAGATCCACGACCCCTCCGAGTACTTTAATGAGCAACGGTGCATTATAACCCATATGTCGGAACCTCTAGGTTGTTGCCTCTTAATTGGCACCAAAGGTTGCTGCAATATGTTGGCATCTTTTTGCGTAGAAAAGCAATTAGTAATAAACACAATTTTCAATAAAGAAACTAAGACACTTGAATGTTATGGGGAACACTCCCAAATCATGATTTGCATCTAGATTGTAATTTTACTATAGTGTGACATATTTTAATAGTTAGTAGTCGGTTAGTTTCAACAATGTTAAAACCTACCCAGGCGCTGATATTCAATCTGACCACAATCCTTTAGTGGGCGTGTATAGAACTAAGTTAAAGAGAATACGCGGAAAAACTGTAAAAAAACATGACATGAGAAAACTAAAATGTAGCGAAGTAAAAGAAATAGTCAGCAAAACATTAAATAGAAAATTTAAAGAAATCGATAATACAACGGAAAGCACAGAAGATAAGATAGAATCCCTTAAGAAAACAATAGCAACATTAAAGACAATTTTATGAAGAACGAAGAAGGTAAGAATAAGACATGGATGACGACTAATTGTCGTAATGAGATTTTGCAACTAATGAAAGAAAGAAGGAAAAACAAGAACGATAACTCCATGTATAAAACATTACAGCGAGAGATACAGAGAAAGATCAGAGAAGCCAAACAGAAAGAACTGGAGAAAAAATGCCAAGAAATCGAAATTCTCCAAAGTAAATACGACGACTTCAACGTGCATAAGAAGGTAAGAGAAATTACAGGTAAATGTAAAAACAGAAGAGTAAGTAAACTTGTTAATGACAATGGAGAGATAATCGTGGACAAAGAGAGTATCAATGATACCTGGAAAAATTACATAAGAAATTTATTTTTTGATGAGAGAGAGAATCAGCCCCCAATACCTACGGAAACAGGACCACCTATACTAGTGACAGCCATAATATCACTAAAAGAAGGTAGAGCTCCAGGACCAGACGGAGTACAATCTGAATTTCTTAAACTTCTTGATGATGAGTCTTTAAGAGTACTATGTAAAATCTTCAATAATATCTATGACACAGGCAATATCCCAAAAGATTGGCTACTTTCAGAATTTATTACCTTACCAAAGAAACAGGGAGCAAAAAAGTGCGGAGAATATAGGCTAATAAGTCTAATGAGCCATACATTAAAACTTTTTCTTAAAATTATACATCGTAGAATATACAAGCTATGCGAAGAGAGAATACAAGACACACAGTTTGGATTCATGAAAGGCGTAGGTACAAGAGATGCACGGTTTAGTCTACAAGTATTATTTCAAAGATGCAGAGATATGACTTGCGATATTTACACCTGCTTTGTGGACTACCAAAAAGCATTTGATACAGTTCAACACCAAAAAATGATGGATATTCTAACAAAAGCCCAAATGGATGATAAAGATCGGCGTATAATACAAAATTTTTACTGGAACCAATCAGCCACAATAAGAACGAATTTTGAAGGTGAACCAACGGAAATGATCCAGATTCTACGAGGCGTTAGACAAGGTTCTATACTTTCACCTATATTATTTAATCTATATTCAGAGAAAATATTTAGTGAAGCCTTGGAAAAATGCGAACATGGAATACTTCTAAATGGAGAACGCCTAAACAACATCCGTTATGCAGACGACACCGTTATTTTTGCAGACAGTTTGAACAGTTTACAGCAACTAATAAACAAAGTAAATGAAGTAAGTGAAAGATTTGGACTTCAAGTAAATATAACAAAAACTAAATTTAAGATCATCAGCAAAAATAAAGTTAGAGACGCTCAACTACTTATCAATAATACACCAGTGGACCGAGTAAAACAGTATAACTATCTTGGAACAACAGTAAATGAACAATGGGATCACTCACAGGAAATAAAATGTAGAATAGAGAAGGCTAGGAGTGCATTCAATAACATGGCCAAACTCTTTAAAAGCCACAATCTTAATCTGGAGATAAAAGTAAGGCTCCTACGATGTTATATCTTCTCAATATTGTATTACGGAGTTGAATCCTGGACACTAACTGAAGCAATGGAGAAAAAACTTGAAGCTTTCGAGATGTGGCTATACAGGCGAATTCTAAGGATATCATGGACATACAAGATAACCAACGAGACCGTATTACGAAGAGTGGGCCAAGAAAGAGAGGTGATGTATACCATTAAAAGGAGAAAGTTGGAATATCTCGGACATATAATGAGAAACAGCACTAAATACAGATTACTGAAGGTAATCCTACAGGGTAAAGTATTCGGAAAACGAGGAATTGGGAGAAGGAGAATATCATGGTTGAAGAACCTGAGGAAATGGTTCTCCACAACAACAACGAATTTATTTAAAGCAGCAGTTAATAAAATATTTAAAGCCAGAATGATTGCCAATATTCGGAACGAATAGGCACTGAAAGAAGAAGAAGAAGTCGGTTAATTTTATCGTTGAATATGTCTTTGAATAGATAAAAACAAAGCGTTCTCATAATCATCAAAAGATAATTGACGTGATGTAACTACATTCACCAAATCTTTTTTGAAAACATCTCGAATACAACACAACCGTTGTTTTTCCTGAATCACAAAACGCAGTGAAACTAATTATTCAACTCTATTCGGATGCAAAGTCTGCAGAGCATCGACGGAATATTTTGCGATTATTTCCATACATAACACTAATTTAACTTGGAAATGTATTCTAATAATTTAAAAATGCATCCGCCCCCTGGTCGTTGCAAGAAACAAAAAGTTTTTTGTTAGTTTTAAATGAATTTAAACATATACATTTCATGGTTATGGCACATATGTAAATTTTGTATACTGTAAATAAAATTATAAAAAGAAATAAAGTCGTTAGTACTATAATAATAATATAATACGTTGGCCTTTCCGCCATTTTGTTAACTACGTATTTCTTGAACTTAGATTTCATGGATTTTAGAGGTGTTGCCGTTCAATTTTTAAAAGTTCTACTTTTACCATTCCATCTTCGTAAGGCAGATAGTTATTCCGCAGCCAGTCAAGAATATCCTGTTTCTTCCACGCAGTCGTTGGAAGTCTTTCTACTAGTCGTGAATGATAAGGTGCATTATCTAATACTATAATTGAATTTGGTGGTATGTGTTCAATCATCTGCTCAAAATACTCTTCGAAAACATCAGTTGTCATCTCCTCGTGATAGTCTTTTGTGATTTTAAACTGAAATTCCAACAAACCATGCATAACAAATCATTTTTCACTGCCAATGTAAGAAATTATTAACCTACTGCCTTTACCAGAAGGTGGGGAGATACCAGTAGACCAACCTTCCATTGGAGCTTAATATATTTTTATCTGACCAAATTTTTTTTAGAGTATGACCTGAGTTTACACACGTTTTATTCTGGAAGAAGATTAGCCTTCCTTCAGCCCGGAATTTTCGTATGAATCTTAGATAATTTCTTTTTCAACATATATTCTCCTTCCGGTCAATCAAAAGTGATTTTCGGTCTGATTTCTCCCACCGGAAATTTAATTTTTTTAAAACTTGCCACAGTTTAGTTCGTCCGGTATGAGGCAAATCAGGGTCGTCTCTAAGTTTTTGCAAAATTTTGTTTAGGTTCAAGTGTAACATGATACATTCACATCTAGGAGGACGAAGAAGCACAGAAAGTTGGAGAGTCTTCAAATCTTTACGACAAAATAAGAGAAGAGACATAGTGTCAACAATAACAATCAATGACAATGAATGGGACCAATATTTCGAGAAACTCCCAAGGGAAGATAGGCCAAAATTAAAGACAGCAACGAAACAATACAATCATTAAAAGTATAACTACCTGCAATAGTAAAGTATCGCAAATAAAGGAAAGATACAAGAGACAACTTGAGGTCACGGAAATGGATTTCTGGAGACGTTTAGCTGGAAAATCTAGACTAGAAAGAGTAACGAACAACAGAATAAAAAGAATTATAAAAGTAAAACATAGTAGACGATATTGGTACCCAACAACTTAGATTATAGGGTCATGTACAAATAATGTCTGAAAAACGTCTCCCAAAACAAGTCTTAACGGTACAAAAAAAATGGAGACTCTGTCTTAGTTGGAGAGAAGGCATCAATAGAGAAATGAAAGATAGAGACATAGAAGAAGACTTATGGATGAACCGAGAGGAGCGACAACTGGGTATCGGAAGATGTAGGAGAACGTTTTAAACCGATGTATAGGTATATATAGGGTGACCATAATTTTTCAACAAAAAAAAAGTACATTTATAATTTTTAAGAAAATATGTACACTGCTAGTGCCCTAGGAAATTTTTCTGGCCAAAATTTTATGAATCTTTAATGAAACAATGATAAGAACGATTTTTTAATTAAACATAAGTACATAAAAAATGTATGATAAATTTTAATAGTTAATTTTCTTTCTACGTTCCTTCCTGAACATCTTGATCATCATTTTGGTACCAGTCGTACTTTTTGGAACTATGAGTTTCCTTCAGAAATTGTGATTTACTCTTTGCGAACTGAAACTGTTGGAACTGAAACATTTCATTACACGAAACTTTGAAGTTTGTGTAGACTTACATGATGGCTTCCAGAGTAGATATTTTCAACTGCGATTCGTTGGGACTCCAATAGTTATTGATATTTGAGAACAACCGCTCAATCGACGCACTGGTCCCGACAGACAAAAAACAAACTTACATAGAATTTTGAGATTTTTCAAAGCCCTTTCTTTTTGGAAGATTTCGAGCCATCGATCTTCGGTAGAAATATTTTTCGAATTCCAGTCTGTGATTTTATTTTCTGTAACGTAGGTTCGTATTAGACTAACTTCATCACTTCATCAAACAGTTCATCCTGATTCAATATCGGACCTACGTAGTCTTTGAAAGCCTTACACGACGATAAAATTTCAGTTAACTCATCCAAATAGCTTTAGTTCACTTAAATTTTCACTCCAGTTTTTCAAATATGTTACACAATTTGAATAGAACTGCTTGACATGCGTGATAAAGATATCCCGATAGTTCACACTAAGGTCAAGGTCTTCCATATTTTCAAGTTTTGAAAGGGACTTTCTTACTTTAAGCGGTAAAAATAACTTATTTAAGCGATTTTGAAGCTTATTTATAAGTTCGAAATACTCCAAAGCGGCTTCCATTGCACTTATTTTGTCGCCTTCTACATCTAAAATCACTTTGTGGAACAGAGACGCAATGTTATGCACAAACCACATCCATGCTTCACTTATTGGATTTTGAAAAAACTGTTTTAGAACTGTTGGACAATTATCAATCGACAAAAAATATGCTTTTAAGGTATCGAACATTTGTATAATTGGTTCAGTGGCTGGCATTAGGCTCAAAAATCTTATTTTTGAAAACGACAATATTTTTTGTACTGTTTTAATTTCTCCACTCTGACTGTAAGACGACCGTCGCATTTTGTAAACAGTTATTAAAAATGTGTGCCACACAACCAATTCCAATCACGGGTTTACCACGAGAAGCATTTAATTTACTGAATAGATTATTCACTCCTTTTTTTCTCATTCCGCCAAAATTTCTATTTGTATTTTCAGCAGACATTCCGATGAATTTTGTTTTTGAAGGTCAATTTCTAATTGGGATTGAGCCTATTGAGCTAAAACATTTTTAACAATCGCCTCAGTCTTGGTTCGAGATGCCGCAAATGTAGGTTCTGACATGCTTGCAATTAGTTTTGATGTGCAGTCTAAGGATCTGAAACTTTGCAAATGCTTAATTTTATGGTAAGCAAAAGTACCTTCCTTGGCAGCTATCAATATATTTTCAGAACTTAAATTTTCTTTTTTAACAAAGGTTTTCAATTTGCTGCTCTTCGAGTTCGCATTAGTAGCCAACATGTGTTTTTTCTTTGACAAATGTTATTTGATATTACTGTGACCACTGTTAGAAATATCAACTTCACTTTTACAAACTTGGCAAAACACAATATGCGGTGAAACATTTGATTTTTGTTTCATAAAAGGATACTCTACTTGCAATTCGACGTTAAGATGGCATTTTCTTCTAGGCGGTGACATGACGAAATTGTTTATTTTTCCACACAGCACAAACTAATATAAAAAAAAACGAGAAAAAGTGTCGGTAAAAAGTAATCAACAGTGAGCGCATCAATTCGAATCATAATTATATTTTGTTGGGACAAAAAGTAGGACTTAATTTTGTGTAATTAAGAAAAAGAGTACATTTAGATGTACTTCATAAATTTTAAAGTACAATAGGACAGCGTTTGAAAAGAAAGTACTGTCCTACTAAAAAAAGTACATATGGTCACCCTAGGTATATATATGTACATCAATTGAATGTAAATAAGTTGAACTCTAGTGTACGTTACTCCACTAATAACTCCGCGTATATTATGTGGATTGTAAGTATTTAAATAAAATTTTATGATTTTTTGATTTTATGTAAACACAAGAAGGTCTATAATATCTAAACTATTCTACTCAAAAATAACGATGATGATCGTTATTATGATCGTATTAAATTTTTAAATTTGCTCGAAAATATTTTCTAAATTTATTTTAGCCAGTCCCTCCAAACTCGTCTCTGACTTTATGACAATTAATTTTATTCACAGTTACACTTCACATGTATTTGAGGTTTATAAGAAAAAAGTAAAGCAGCCAACGCTCTCTACATAATTTCTGAGTTTGATTGTGTAATAAGCAGTTCCCACTGTACGTGTTTTAATGAAGATTTATATAAATACATCACATCTGTCTTTTAATCCCTGTTTTATTTAAGTCTAACACCGAAACCACCACGGAGCACAAGACGAATGATCTCGCAAAGTTCCCTATCCACTTAAGCCAGCGTGTCTGGATGAAATTCGTATCCACTTAAGCCAGTTGTTCCGGACGAAATAGTTTACAAACAAAAGATTCAACGCATACTCACCATGAAACACATGCAGTGCTCTTTGCCGCAGTTTAAAACTTTTGATGTGTTTCGTGTTCGGGGTTAAAGATGTCTCTTCCAGCACTTGAGAAGTCGTTTCTAGTTCAGTCACGATCTCTTCCTTCGTGTAGGGATGTTCGTGTAAACTCGACTGAACGATAGAAATCATCTTGGCTAGATCGGCGGAAAGAGCTTGCTGGAGTTCCGATAACCGCTTTATTTTCATCCATTCCAGTCCTTGTTCTTTCGCAATTATCTGAAAATAAACGGGGTTAGCTTCAGAGCTTTATTGGCTATAACACAAAGATATTGTAGATTTTAATATAAAAACTATAGGTAGGAAGACACGTAAAGACTATTTTTAATAAATAAATGCATATTTCAGGCATTTCCAATAATCATTTTATGTCACACTCACAGGGTGGAATATACAGGGTGTTTAAAAAAGGTATGTCATAAATTAAATCACGCATTTTGGGGACAAAAAATAAATTGATTGAATCCAACTTACGTTAGTAAAAAACTGTACATAAAAAAGTTAAAGCCCTTTGAAGTTGAGGGGTGTGAAGCCCTAAATCCCCCAAACTTTTGAGTACGTTCAAATGCAATGATATTACATTCTTCTCCAATAAAACTGGAAGACGGTAGTTGGGCCAGAAATAATCAGCAGAAGGCAGAGAGATTTGCCACTCATCTAGAGAACACATTTAAGTTGCAAAGCAAATAGATGAGAATATCAAGCCAACTTCCCCAAAAGAAGTAGCTGAGTTAATTAAAGAACAAATTGACCCAAATAAAGCACCAGGTTATGACCTCATTACCGGAAGACTGCTAAAAAATCTATCAGGAAAAGCTATCGTAAAATTAACAAATTTAATAAATGCTGCCTTCAGACTACAATATGTTCCAGATTTATGGAAGATAGCTGAAGTGATCATGATACCAAAGCCTGGGAAACCCCCCAATGACATCATATAGACCAATATCACTCCTACCTGCGATGTCCAAGGTGTTTGAAAAACTCCTGCAAAGAATCCTACCAATAATTGAAGAAAAGAAAATAATTCCAGATCATCAATTTGGATTTAGGAATAAGCATTTGACAATTGACCAGGTGCATAGAATAACTGCAATAATTGAAAGATCATTAGAGAAAAGAAGAGTCTGTTCTGCAACCTTCCTAGATGTGGCACAGGCGCTTGATAAAGTCTGGCATAACGGTTTGACACACAAACTTAAATCATTCTTGCCTAAACAATATTCAAATATATTACAATCATATCTAGCGAACAGACATTTTAGAGTTAAACAAGAAGATGCATACACTGATCTCAAGGATATTGAAGCAGGTGTTCCACAAGGGAGTGTATTGGCTCCAGTCCTATACCTAATATACACGTGTGATATACCTGAACTAGAAGACGACACCATAGCTACCTTTGCAGATGACACTGCTGTCTTAGCAGTAAGTGACACCGTCGAAGAAGCTACAGAAAAACTACAAAATTCAATAAATAAAATTCATGAATGGACCAAAAAATGGAAGATTAAGCTGAATGAGAATAAATCAGTCCATATAAATTTTACCAATAAGAGAATTAATAATATTCCAATTAGAATAAATGATGTCCAAGTGCCTATTGCAACATCAGCAAAGTACTTGGAGATCACTCTTGATGCGAAACTTCGCTGGAAAGCTCACGTGAAGAAGAAAAGAAGAGAAGAACTAGGCATCCGCTACAAAAAAATGTATTGGTTGATAGGAAGGTATTCCTCTCTATCCACAAATAATAAACTCCTAATCTATAAACAAATACTGAGGCCAGTATGGACCTATGGTTGCCAACTCTGGGGCTGTGCCAAGCCTAGTAACATCAAAGTAATCCAGGTATTCCAGAATAAAGTGCAAAGGAACATCGTAGATGCGCCTTGGTACGTTAGGAACAACGATCTTCACCGGGACCTCAAGATGGAAGATGGCAATCAAATAATCAAGAAATTTGCAGGGAGCCATGAACAACGACTCCATCATCATGTAAAGGTCGAGGCTATCCAGCTCCTCGACAATACGAACCTAGAGAGAAGGCTCAAAAGAACAAAGCCTTTTGAACTGGTATAGTGAGTGAGTGAAAAGCAGAGCAAAGTGTTGTGCGAGTATGCATGCTAAATTTAATGCTAGTTATTAGAAATAATCGGAAGATACTAGTGAGTAGACACCTAATTTTAAGTTTTCATTAGTAATTTAAGTTAGAAACAAATTGATAATTGGTCTTGCTGACCAGATTTTAATGTAAGTACACTTCAGTGTCTTTAGTAAAAACAAATTAATTTGATTTGCAAACATTTTTAAAAAAATTTTGCCTCTTATCACTGTTTTCAAAAAACAGTTTTTATTGAGTTACGACCCTTTTCATTACTCTTTAAAAAATAATGTGCAACTAAATAAATGGCTTAAATGTCTAGAACCTCTATAAATATGATATTACAATAAATGTTCAAAGTGACCCCCATTTTCTTTAATACACATTCGGTATCGTTTTAGTAAGGAAACCCGAATGCGCTAAAAAATCATATTTTTCTGACGAAATTGATTTGCAGCTTCAATTATTCTAACCCTCAATTGTTGTTCGTCCTCTATTGTCATCAATACAGTACGAATCAAAAGACACCAATATATATCATCTGTACAGAATAAACTTTATCGTTCATAAATCCCCAAAAGCAAAAGTCCTTAGGGTTAAGACCTGGACTTCTGGGTGGCCAAGAAATAGGTCCCTCAGGATTTTTACCAATCCACCGACTAGGATACTGTCTGCAAAGGCATTCTTGGACCCCAGTACTGTAATGCGGTGGAGCGCCATCTTGTAGAAACCAGATATTTTGTCTTATTGCATAATTCACTTCTTCCAAATACTCTTGTAAATCGTTTGCCAAGAACTGCAAATAACTATTATCATTTAAATTGTTAGGAAGAAATATTGAGCCCTTTTTCTATCAGAATAATTGTCGAATAAAGGCCTCTCCCATTTCTCGCCATTCATCTCTGTTGTGTGCTAGGCGTTTCCACATTGGTCCTGCAACTCTTTTGATATCGTCGCTCCAACGCATTTGAGGTCTTCCTCTTGGTCTCTTCGCATCGTACGGTCGCCAGTTTCCGACTTCTTTGTTCCATCTACCATCTTCGAGACGTTGGTTGTGTTTAGACCATTTCCATTTTAATTTAGCTGCTTGTTTCGCGGCGTACTTTATTTTTGTTTTGTTCTGGATTGCTTCATTCGTTTGCCGATCTATTAGTGAGATACCAAGCATCTGTCGTTCCATGGCTCGCTGAGTTTTTCGAATCTTGTCCATGTTCTTTTTTGTGAATGTCCAGGTTTGAGCTCCGTAAGTGAGAACGGGAAGGATACAAGAGTAGAACACTTTGGTTCGAAGGTTTTGGGGTATCTTTTTGTCTTTCAGTATATATGAGAGTTTTCCAAATGCGGCCCATCCCATTCTTACTCGTCTGCTTATTTCGGTAGTTTAGTTTTCTTTGTTTACCTTGATATTCTGAACCAGATATATGTATTCTTCTACATGTTCCACTTTTGTTCCTTGGATGGGTATAGTCGGTTGATCATCTTTATTCGACATTAGCTTAGTTTTACTCAGATTCATTTTCAGTCCTTTTTTTATCGATTCCGTATGAAGCTCATCGATCATCGTCTTCAGTTCTTTCCAGCTGTCGGCTATTAGTACTACGTCATCTGCATATCTTAGATGGTTTAAATACTTTCCGTTTATCGATAGTCTCTTCGTTTCCCAATTTAGTGATTTAAAGATGTCTTCAAGTGAGGCAGTAAATAGTTTTGGAGATATGCTATCTCCCTGTCTTACTCCTCGGTTGATTTTTGTTGGCCTCGTTTTCATTCCGTTATCCATCGTGACTCATTTTCATAATAAAAGCAAAAACGACAACTACACAAATACTCTGACTCTTCATAAAGATCTTCCTTTTACTATAGATTTCTGAGATGTCCTTCTCGCTTTAAACCGGTGGGGCTCTCGTGGGGCTCCACATCACGCTCAATATAACTGAAAATGCACCTCACTGGTTATAGTTTAATAAAGCAATGGTATCAAAGACCTTATCAAAATATAGTACAGACAATAAAAACTGGTAGATAGAGAGGAAAAGACGGTAACTCAGAATTTGTTCGTTCAATTGGTTCAAGATTTTATAATACTGATCTTTAGTCTGCTATGATATTATATAGATATTTAGTATTTTATATGTTTCCATTAGTTTTTGTATATATTTCATTTGTACCCATTTTATAGCTGCCAATTCAGAAACTGTGTAGACAAATAAAAGGAAAACAAAGGTCTCTATATCATGCAAACAACCATTTTCGTACCTTTAACCTTTTCATCCGGTATCAACTTTAAAAACAACATATACAGTAGAAGCTCGAATTTTATGATATTTATGAAAATATAAGCGAAAAATCATATACCCTCATACGCTATTTATGGAAATGTTTAGTAAAACTTTACTACTATGCTGAATTTAATATTACTGTCTGTAGAACTGCCTTTAAGAGCTGCTGTAAATATAAAATAATATTTCAGATTGATATAAAATGTTATGCAGCGATAAAGTCAACTTTATGGTGCATTATAGTTGAATATATAGGAGGACCTCTATTGTTATATGCTGCTATCAGTTATGAAATGCAAATGTGAACATAAAGAAAAATATTATTTTATTCCGCATCTCCATAATTTAAAGATGGGTTATAATTCATACAAAAGTCAACAATCTGGTAAAATAAATATTGCTTAAATGAATACTAAGAGTATGTAATAATAAACTGACGAAATCCTCCTATCTTCCAATTTATCTCACCAGTAACATTTTCAAAGCAATGGAGAGAATATTGAGTAAAAGACTGAAATGACACTTGGAAAAGAAAAATCTTTTTACTCCAATAGAAAGCGGATACCGTTCAGACAGATCAACAGCTGGTAACATTGTTGCACTAGAATCCGAAATTCATAAAGCATTTACAAATCAACTAGAAGTAATCGAAATATTTTTCGACAACAAAAAAGCTTTCGACACAACATGGAAGCATTATGTCCTCAAAATTATAAAAAACTGGAAAATAGATGGTAACTTTCTCGCTTTCACCAAAACCAAAACAGGTCTTCTTCTTCATGTACCATGTCCTTTCAGAACGTTGGTTACCATCATAGCTATCTTAATTTTATTCATTGCCACCCTAAACAGCATGCTTGTATCAACACCATACAAATCTCGCAAGTTTTTCAACCATGAGGTTCTTCTTCGTCCTGGACTGAGTTTGCCTGCTATTTTTCCTTGCATGATATTTTGTAGGGACCTCTCATTACATGTCCGAAGTACTCCAGCTTTCTCTGCTTGATGCTTTTTACGATCTCAGTAGTCTTGCTGAGATGTTCTAGTATTGTGGAGTTTCGAATTTTCTCCACCCAGGAAACTTTTAAAATTCTTCTATAGCACCACATTTTGAATGCCTCAAGGCGATTTAGATCGATTTTATTCACAGTCCAGGACTCGACAGCATAAAGTAAGACCGAGAACACATAGCAGCAAAGTAGGCGGACCCTTAATCGCAATTTTTGGTCTCCGTTACATAACTCCTTGGACATCCTTCTAAAAGCAGCTCTATATTGCTCTATCCTGGATCTAATTTCGCCGTGATTTTCTGCTTTATAATTTAATTGCTGTCCAAGGTAAACGATTTTATCAACTTGCTCAATTTTCGCATTATTTACATATATAGACGGTTTTATATGCTGTTGTTTACTTACTACGAGTATTTTGGTTGTCCTTATGTTAAGTCTGTAGGTGAGGGACCAGTCCGGAGTTACTCCAAGATATATAATTTGGTTCTCATAGAATTCTGCAGGTAGTACGCTGTCATTGTTTTTAAAGCATTTTCGAGTTTCTCCTCCACTTCTTCAAAACTATTTCCTTGAGCACATATTGCAAGATCGTCAGCATAGAGGAAGTGCTTGGTTTCGATCGGAGTAGGTTGGTCGTTTGTGGATATTTTAAAGAGCATTGGTGCTAAAACACTTCCCTGTGGGAGGCCGTTTTTTTAACTCTCGACCTACTTACTTTACCCTCCAGCTTAACGAAACAACGTCTATTTTGCAGTAAGGAATATACGACCTTTCCCAGATGGTGGTCATTGAAAGTGTCGTATAATTTGCGGAGCAATGTTTTGTGCCTTACTGTATCATAGGCTGTTTTCAACTATACGAAAGCAGCCCCTGTTATAAGTTTTTCTTCAAAGCCCTCTTCAACGTGTTCTGTTAGTGCGAGGACTTAAATGGTACAAGATTTGATCGGTCTGAATCCTCTTTGTTGTAGGATGAGGTGCTTGTCGACATTTTTTTCTATTCTGGCAATTATGAGTCTCTCGTATAGTTAAAAAAGTGACACAATAGCGAAATAGATCTGTAGCTACTGGGATTTTCTAGGTCCTTTTCTGGTTTTAACAAGGCTATTACTTTAGATTCCCTCCATGATTTTGGAATTTTGCAGGTTTTGCAGCACGTGTTACAAAATTGCAAGATCCAAACTGCTCCTGCATACATCATCCACACCTCCAGATTTCCGTTTTTTAATCTATTCATACCGTCGTGGAGTTCTTTTAGTGTAAAAGGAGTTCCTAGCTTGTTTGTCTCCGAATCGTAACCGAACTTTTGAAATATAGATGTTAGCCCTACGAAAGTCGCTAAATCACTAGCCCCGCTGGAATATTTTTTTTGTTTATGCATTTTGAAAATCCGGTCTGTTGTCAAGTAGGCGCTGTGGGCGGGGATTAACATTCTCAGAAACAAGGTCTAGGTAGTCTGGATTTACTTAGGTAACCGACGCGAAAATAGAATTATTTGATACAAAATAGAATTATTGGTTTGGAGATATAGTTCTCTAACAGAGCCATATACTACTTTGGTACATCGGTCTTCGAGGTTGTTGCTTGAAAAACAGATATCCGGGTTATATCCTCTTTTCCAAACTTTGCTCTGAAAATATGGTGGAAGTTTAGGATCATGGATTAACGTGAGGCCACTCGTGTCGGTCCATGCTTCTACTGCGTCTCCATTTGCGTCCAAATCTGCATATCCCCAGAGTAAACTGTGACAGTTAAAGTCTCCCAGTACAAGCTGATTGGGTTGTGATTGAAAGTTAGGTATACCGAGGTTATTGTGCATTTTCCGATCTGAATGGTTATCATCTCTATACCGTGTACATTTGTTGTTCCCACAGATGAGACTATGGTTTAAGTTCTCACAAATACCGCGCTCCAATACTTATTGTGTGGTATCTCTGCAATCAGTTTCATGCCAGAGACTTTTGGTCTCGCTGCAGTTAGGTCTCTGTGGGTTTCCTGGATTCATATTACCTCACATTTCGTGTTCTTGCAGAATTCTAATAAAATGTCTTGATTGGCTGTAGTGATGCCCTTGATATTTATGCTCGCTGCTGTCAGTGAGCATAAACGAGCGTAACGAACTCTGAGAAGAACCGTTGTGGCTTGATGTTTGCCATCTCATTTGGTTTGGTCCGGTGTTGGAAGGATTAGCCGTTTCCAGGGGACGCCATCAATAGTGTTTACTTTGCAGTTGATGTGGCACTACTGATCTCGTGGAGGCTCCTTTTTTGTCCCCTCACTTATTTTTTCTATAGTTGTTTTGCTATTTTTAAAGCTATTTCCAATTATATTTTTCTGCGTGGAAATCATTTTCTTGAATTTTTAAATCTTTCTTAACACAATACTATCCAAAATTTATAAAAAAAACTTGAATTCAATGTATTCCGTTAACGCAACTATGGGCCTGTATCTGTAGTAACTTTATTTCGGAACAGTATCAATGATCATAATAAAAAAATCATATTCAACGTTTATACTTCAAAATACGAGTTGTATAATTTTAGATATTATTTCAAATTTGATTTGCATTTGGAAATCCAGAAAGTTTATCTTGATGCCGTACACTTCTGCTAACTTTCGAGGTTTTGTTTTAAAATTTGTGATTAAAAAGTTTTCTGTGCGTTTCGCTCTTTGTCGTCCATATACTGCTGGATAATGATGATTGTGTGCTTCTTTAGTAGTGCCTTTGTTTCCATTAACGTTGAGTTTTCGTTTTAATTTCCGTTTTTGTACAATCATGGTATATGCTCTCTAGCTATTTAAAACGTTGTTTTCAATGAAAAGATATATCCATATTAGCGATGTGAAATTACGTGTAATTTCAGAAATTGTAAGTTACACGTGTAAAATTACCCAAAAATTACAAACCAGATGTAATTTATGTAACTTATGTAATTTATGTTCATTGTATTAAAAAATCAATTGTTTGCATTCATATTGAATATAATAAACACAAAGTAACTACATACTTATGAAATAAAGAAAAGTGGATAAGAAATACATACAAATAATAAAGAAATGAAAACATAGGTTCTTTAGTTTTGTTTTAAGCGGCTTTTATAAATCACAACTTCCTTTTTCGCAGACAACTGGAGACCTTCTTGTTATAAAACGTCGAAGTTTCAATTGTTTGCTCTTCCAATGAGCCTTGTGTAATTTTTTTTATCTCCGGCAAATCCAGAACTGCATCCTGAAATTAAATAGGAAAGTGTAAACATAGAGAGTAAAAATAATGGGTTTATAATATAATATATACAGATCTAACTACCTTGTTTTCGGCATCTGAAGTATCCTTCTCGACTTCCGTTTTTTTTTGGGGTTGTTCTGTGCCTTTACCCTGAAATTGATAATTTTGGAATATAAACAATAAATATGTATGTGTTTACACTAATTTACCGATTTCATTAAGACGTTTTCTAAAATGTTCACTTTGCTTTGTCTCAAAATGCGTGCTGGTCTCTGTTCCCTAGTTTCCATTCTTTGATCAATTTCATCATCGGTCATTGCAAAGTCAGCAAAATTAAAATCATCGTCGGAATTTCCATTTCCTGTTGTATTTGAATGCCATGATGATATTGTCTGAAAACATAAGATTTATAATTTTTTATTCGAAAACGGTGGAATGCATTGGAAAATCGGAAAAGAAGCAAACTGCATATATCACATGCACATATCACATATCTAAAAAATGCCTAAATTTAAAATTACCTCGTCTAATTCTTCCTCTTCGGAAATATGGTTTTCAATTACTTCTATCTCCTTCTGTAAGTTTCTACCTTCTATCGAAACGTTGTTCTGTACAGTCTCTTCTATAGGATATTGACTTTGTATGTGATGTTGTCGTGAACGTTTCAGCAATTTTGAATTATATTGTATATAATTTAAATTTGCTGCCCTTTGAGTTGTTAGGCGATTTCTTCTCTTCGTATGAATGCTGCTCTGGGAGCTAAAGCTTCTCTCTGTTGCCGCAGAAGTGCACGGCATTGTCAATATCCTGACTGCAACTTTGGAGAGGCATGAATGTCCACAAAATCCTTTCCACCATGTAACCAAAGAGACATTATCGAGTATGTTCCATAAAAATGTTTCGCCAAAAAAGTCTGTTTTAGCTAAATAGTTTCCTAAATCCTCAGTAATCTTTGACACTCCTTCATCACCAATCTCTATCGTGGTCGTGGTTGACATAGTAGTAATGTATTTCATCGCTTCAATCCTTTCGGCTGATGATAAATTTGCACCAACAGACCGAGGGTTTAGTAAGTCTGCGGCAAAATGGATCGGTTGAAGGGCGTATTCCTTCCTTGATATAAATTTATCCATCGCTTCTGTTTTTTCGCAATCCGTTAGTTTCACGCATTCTAAATGAGTAGATATGTTACTACCGATTTTCGCGAAAGTTTCACAAACCAAATGAATTGACGAAGAATCTCCTTCAAGACGTGTTATTGCTTCAGTAATTGGCTTAAGCAATTCAACAAGAGCGCTAGAATTTATCCAGAATCCTTCATCAAGTAAATTTGCTTTTGCGCTGCGTATTCTATCTTGAATTGTTTTATCTGGAGATATTGCTAGACGTTGTAGGACGGACTTGCATTTAGTCAGATCTTGAAGACATTTTACATGTGAACCCCATCTTGTTTTTACAGGTAGGCTAAGAGACACTCCACACTTCATCTCATTTCTTATTTCTGTGAATTGAGCTCTCAGTACTTGACACTGGTTAATAGTTTTAACGATATGTATAATATGTGACAAATGTGTCTCTATTGAAGATAATTTCAAAATATCGCTGCACAATAAATGTAATGTGTGCGCTAAACAGCCGTATGATACAAGATGGGGATACATCTCTTCACATTGTCTCACAGCCTTCCTCATATTCTTTGCGTTATCAGTCACAATAGCGAAAAATTTTTTAGGTCCATACTCCTCCAGAACTTCAACCATTAATTTTGTTATATATTCTGCGGTATGCTTCTCTGCTTTTGTTAGTACTGATTTGACAAATAACGGTTCGGGTGTTGTAACAATGAAATTAATTACACTTTCATTTCGCAAGTTGGACCAACCATCGCATTGCAATGATAAATTGTCAGCTTGCTTAATTTTATCATTAACTTGAACTTCAACTCGCTCGTACTCTTCGGTCAGGAGACGATTTGATAACATATATCTCGATGGTAAGGTGTATGAAGGTCTAATTTTTTTAAAAAACAATTTCCAATCTTCATTCTCGGTAATTGAATGTGGTGCTGAACTGGTGTAAATAGCTCTAGCAAGCAAAATATTCAATTCGTTATTTTGTTCGTGTGTCATTCGATCACAAAATGATTGTATTCTGTTGATTTTTGTGCAAACAGGTGTTTCCACATGAATGTTATCAGAAGCAGATGTTGATGCTGTGGAAACCGTTGATGATGTACAAGCAGCATCAGTGTTATCGTTATCCAATTTTGCCGATGTGATCTTTTTCATGGATGTTTCAAATGGAAATTTAGAGTGATTCCCCTTTGACTTTGGAGTTAAAATATTGAATTTAAGTTTTATCATATGCGGCACATAAGTGCATTGTTGAAGATGAGATTTCATTCTTGTAGCATTTTTTGCATGTACACTCTTGCAAAATTTACACCTCACATTTATGGTCTTTTGATTAGAAGAACCCGCAGGTAACACTTCAAAATAAAGCCAGATATCTGTCTTACGTTTCACCATGTTTTATGACCTAAAAAAAATATTCAGGTAGACTTAAACATTAAGAAGGGAAAAAACATTATTTTTCAAAGTATTTGATGGGCACGAGGGCATAAAAAATTGTTAGGCATCCTTAAATAGAAGAAAGATTAAAATTGAATCTGTGTAACAATTTAATGAAATTCGAATAAGCAGAATACTGGATCGGACAACTACATTATTTTGCCCTCAACGTTATCAAAATTTTTTATTTAGTAAGTTATGTCAGTGTAATTCAATTACACATGCTACATGCACAAGTACCCCGTTGCTCCTATCATTCTTATAGTTATTGTACAGTAAACTAATCTAAAAAATCGAATAAAACTTGGTAAACCGAATTCAGAATTAAGTACTGTAGCCACATATAAAATGACGCGCGTTAGATTTAACGTACAGTCGATATGCGATAGGCCCGCCCCTGTGTTTCCCAATCTAAGGTTGCTATGGACATCACCGGCACGTGTTTTGCTGTTTGTAGAAATAATATATTTCTTACCTTATAGTTTCTGTGCTTCCTTATAAATAAATGTAAAGTAACCAACGCTGCGTGAATGAATAGAGAAAGAACAGTCGAAAACTAACTTATACATACACATTACACATACAATAACAGAAATGTAAACATAACCTGCCTGACTCAGACTAAGGAACGACTAACGAGCGACGAGCGTAATAGCACCCACTGGTTCGCGCGCGCCGGCACCGGCGCACCGCACTTACGACAATTGCGCGCGCATAAGTTGCCATAATATATGTAATTTTACCAGTAATTACATAAATTACGGTAATTTATGTAAATTTATCATAAGTTACGTTAAATTTCATAAATTACGTAAATTCCAAAAATTACATAAATTACATTAAGTTACGGGTATCATGTAATATTACCGTAAGTTACGTGTAATTTATGTAACGTAAGTTATGTAATTTTACAACTCACATCACTAATCCATATTTTTTACGTAAGGCACTTTTAAAAATAAATTACATGTTAAATTTGCTTGTAAACTTACAATGCTGAACCAAACACTTTACAATTGATGCTGTATAAATATTTTACCACACAGTCAATCACTAAAGTTTTGTAGAGTCGATATTTTGAAGTTGGCAGAAAGATTTAGTGGTCGTGAGTTCTTAAAAAAATGATAAAATATAAAAAGCTTGTGGTCCAGATGATACACCAACTGAGTTGCAGAAGTTAAAAAATGAAAATAACATAAAAATGGTAATAAAACTTATTAGTGCAATATAAAGGATGGTCCTTAACCTTCGGAGTACGAAGACTGGGTTAAGCGTGACCCGAAATTCACTTATTTCTTAATATTTCATGAAATAATTTTTTTTACAAATCTGATTGTTCGTAAGTTCTCCTTATTTGTTTCAATCTATTTTTTCGTGTATCATTCGTAAACATGCAAATTGCAGTTTTTCCTCTACGTAAAATCTATGATGTCGGGTCAATCCTGACCCGGTCTTCGGATTTTGAAGAATTTTTCAATGCGTTTGTAGGTACACGTAAAACGCAGCCGTCTCTGTTTCCCAGTGAACGTATTCAAGGCAAAATGATTATGTTTGTAGAAATATTAGTAGATAGAAGTTACCCTTGGGAGTAATGTAGTGTCTAATAGGCATATTCTATGGGAACGTCCGAGACGAGAGGTCTAACTTTGGTGTAAAGCGGTATTTCACGTTTGTTGATCAATTTAATTCAAGCATCGATCTTGAAGTGTGCAGTATTATATCAAAATGTGGAAAAAGAATAAACCTTTGAGTGAAGCTGAGTTGTATGCCTTACTCCTATTAGATAGTGAAGAAGATGATGTTGCAGAGCTGGATGAAAGCAATAGTGAAGCGAGTGATAATGACGGTTGTGAGCCAGAAGCACATGAAGGTAATTTATCAATTACTAAACTCGAGAATGAGGAAGTTTTAGCGACAACTTCTGAAAATATAGATAGTGAAAGATCTAGCGTATCTGATGTTTTGTGCGAAAGACGAACATGGTGTTATTTAGCTCCAAAAAAAGGGTAAGACATTGGCATGTAATTTATTACAGAAATACGTAGGTCTAACTAAGAAAAGTCAAAATATTGAGACATGCATGGATGCCTTCAATTTATTTTTTTCTGATAGTATAATGTCAATGATTCTTGAGTATACCAATAAGAGAGCCATTGAGTTCATAGCTGCGTATAAGAGTAAGAACGAGAAAAAAATGAAGGATTGGATTGAAGTTGATCTAGTTGAACTGCGTGCTTTTTTGGTATACTTATATTATGTGGAAGGTTCAGAGAGTCCAATGAGAAGGTGCATAATTTATGGTCCAATACAAATAATGCATTTACGCGTCCTATCTATAAAGCATCTCTAAGCCGGGATAGATTTATCAGTATTTTGAAGCATATTCGCTTTGATAATTTGGAAACGAGAGCAGAAAGAAGAGAACGAGATAAATCAGCTTCTATTCGAGAAATCGCTGATCTATTTGCCCAAAATTGTAGGGAATCATACGAACCATCTGCTTTTGGTACTATTGACGAGCAGCGTATAGATTTTAGGGGACGTTGTCCATTTCTGGTTTATATACCAAGTAAACCAAAGAAATACGGTAGAAAGGCTTAGACCCTATGTGACGCTGAAATTTTTTATTGCTGTAACTTTGAGATATATACTGGAAAGATTGGTGATCAATCTAAACGTAACCAAGGCCCAAGAGTTGTCAAAACACTTGCAGAACATTGGTATAGGTCTGGTCGAAATATTACAACTGATAACTGTTTTACCGATATTGCTTTATCTGAAGAACTGTTAACCAAAAATTTAACTCTTTTGGGTACTATCAGAAAAAATAGGAAGAGTTTACCCAAATTATTGCTTGAAATGACAGATCGCTCACTGTATTCTTCAAAATTTTTGTTCAATAAAAACATTACCTTAGTTTCATATGTAACCAAGTCTAATAATTATTATCGGCCTTACACAATGAACATGAAATTTCTGATGAAAACCAAAAATTTAAACCAAAGATTATTTTGGATTACAACAAAACCAAAAGTGGAGTCGATATTTTAGATAAATTGATCAGAGAGCACACATGTAAAAGAGCAACAAGAAGATGGCCCTTACGTATATTTTTCAACTTTTTGGATATTGCGTGCTACAATGCTTTCGTTCTCTGGAATACGAAAAATCCTGAATGGAACAGCCAAGTAAATATAAAACATCGCAGAAAACTATTTCTGGAGGAGCTTGGAAAACAATTAACCTCGCCCAATATAAAACAAACAGCGGAAGCAATACAAGAAGAACCCAGCGGATACCTTAAACCCGTAATCGCTGCAATAGAGACCACAGGTGTTAGTGTAAAAAAAGCAAATCGAAGTGCCGAAATCTGCAACAAAACGAGGTCGTTGTTATTCTTGTTCTGGTAGTGACAATAAATATTCAAAAAGGTGTGACATGTGTAAAAGATTTAAATGAAATCGTAGGCTTCCACGGCCAGAGTCAGAATTATAGTTTATTCGTCTTCCGGGTTTGGACCGTGTCATTTGTGAGTGACCCAAAAGTGGGTTCATCTCGACGTTTCGCTACAATTGTATGTAGCTTCTTCAGGAGAACAAAGAAAAAGAAAAAGAAAACAAAAGACAGGAAGATGGGTAGTTAGCAACGGTAACTCAGTTACTCAACGCAACCAGAGGCGAATACTAACTAGCAAGATGGGCATTTGGTCACAGTAACTCAACTACTCAACGCAGCCAGAGGTGAAAACCAAATGCCAGGACAGGGATTCACGTCCAACAGCTCAGAACACTAACGCGTCGAGAGGCGGGGAGTGAATCCTCTCTGCCAAATATGTGGCATACATTTGCACTTATCTTTTTTGCGCTTAAAGTTACCGGTGTTTGTGATAAACAATATTAAAGATACATTACTTTAACACAAAAAAGTTATACCTGGTAATAACTTCAAAACTCAACAGTTTTCGAGATAATCGCATTTTAAAAATCAACTACGTAATTCTGATTTAACGTAATTACTCCAGGCAACGAAAGAAAATTAGACAAAAACGTCAATACTTCTAATGTTTGTTATAAAATGCCTTTAATAAAGTTAATAGTTTACAAAAAATCTAAATAAATCTCACCGTTCAAATTACAAGGTAATTCGCATGGTGGACAATTTTAAGATTGATGATATTTGTGAATGGAAAAGCAGAAAGTTGTATCTCTAATTGTGAGTAGAAAAAAAACTTGGTGTTAATCCAAAACAAAAACTTTGATGAGCGAGTTCGACTATATTCAGTCGCTTTTATATTTTGAATATGTTCATAAAATATTTCTATCCTCATCATGACAAAGGTTAAACTCAAAGGGCTATCGACATTCAATTAAATAGAATGGCTCTTTATGTTTTGCATTATTTTTTCAATTTCAAAACAAAGCCATTTAAATGCTGATGTTAGGGATGAACGCTCCCATAAGCTTTTATTGTAAAATTAAACAGTTTTTTCTAAAAATATTTATATATATATTTTATATACATGTACTTAATTGACTATTGTCATTGACAACATAATAATTGACGGATTCGACCGTTACTTGATGAAAATTTATTTTATGTAACAATAAAACACTGAAAACTTTGTTTGCAAAACTTTCACAAAATTTATTAGAATATTTTATCACTACAGCTGTTTCGGTTTATTGAAGTAATCTATTTTTGGCATGCGTTTACACTTTATAGTCTTTAATGGAATAGGTTGAGTAAGGGAGAACTGTTTGTCTCAAATTAGTCATTCAGAATTATATCTGTGTTTTTTAATTTGTTAATTTCCATTATTTTGAATGTGAAGAATTTTAAATTCGTCCGTCATTAAAAGAATGATTATGATCTACAAGGTGAAGTGTGTGTGTAGAATATGTTTTTATAATATTGAAAGCCCTTTTATGTTCTGCTATTCGTTTATCAAAGTATCTACCAGTTTGACCGATGTAAGTTTTTGGGCAGTCGCCACATTGAAGTTTGTACACACCACTATTTAAGTGTTTTTTATTTTGGCTCTTGTTATTTTTAATATATTTCCCTAGGTTGTTATTTGTTCTGAAAGCTGGTGTTATTATTTTCTTTTTTATGTGTGGCAATTTTTGTTGTTATTTTGCCTGTATATGTAATCGAGCAGAAGGTACTGAGTTTTTTCTCTGGTGGTGGAAATACTAATTCCTTTCTTTTTTATGTGTTTGGGTATTTTTGTTGATATTTTGCCTGTATATGTAATCGACCAGAAGGTACTGGGTTTTTTTCTCTGTTGGTGGAAATACTAATTTCAGGGCTTTCCCTGGGGATAATCATTTGAAATTCTTCACATTCAAAATAAATAAATTAAGCTATCTTTGTTAGAATCTATGGAAATTAACAAATTAAAAAACACAGATATAATTCTGAATGACCAACTTGAGACAAACAGTTCTCCCCTCCTCAACCAATTTCATTAGAGACTATAAAGTGTAAACGCATGATAAAAATACATCACTTGAGAGAGGCAATTAGCCGAAACCGCTGTAGTTATAATAAATTTTGTGGTTTAATAAGTTTTAAAAACAAAGTTTAAGTGACAACACAATGTTCTTGTATTTAAAAAATATGTATTTGTGTGTTATAAAGTTAACAAAAATTACGTTTTTTAATTACATAAAGATATAAATATTGGTTTTGAACTGAAATTACTAAACATTAATAGAAATTGTACCTAATTATCTTAATAAGAAAAACAGATTTGGGGTTGTTGGTAGACCGATGTGTTCGCTGAATGGTTTGTTTTTATATTATCCGCCGAAGAATAGTTTCATCAAGAAAAGTCGTAACAATTACTGCCTTATCATACATTTAGTACTAATAACCAAATATTTAAATTAATTCCAAACTTTGGAGAGCAAGAATCACGTTATTTTATTGATAATAGGTTTATTTCTGTAGTAGTTGGAAACTGTGTTGGTTATTGACAAATTTTCATTTACAATTTCTTGGTTCTATATCTACAATAAATGCGAGGAATACCTAGATAACACTCAGTTTGGTTTCCATAACGGATTCGGAACGAGAGGGGCATTGTTTGGAATTAACGTACTTGCTCAAAGATGTGGTGATATATCTGTAGACATATACTGTTGTTTTATTGACTTCCAAAAGGCATTTGATCGTGTTAAGCACTCTATATTGATCGAAGCTCTAAAAGACATTGGCTTGGACAGAAGAGATGTTCGAATAATTGCAAATTTATATGAGAATCAAACAACATCAGTTTTAGTAGATGGTATGGAATCACAAACGAACGTGTGCTAGAGACCGTGCACAAAGAGCGAGCATTGATCAACATCATCAAAATGAGAAAGGTCCCATACTTCGGTCATATAATGAGAGGACTTAAATATCGCTTACTCCGGTTAATCATTCAGGGCAAAATCGAAGGAAAAAATCGATGATATAAACGATAAAGAAGAGACAATAACATTTACCATGGAAAAGGAATATAATAACACGCTACCTTTCCTGGCTGTTTTAATCTCTAAGAACGATACTGGATATGAGACTCAGGTGTATAGAAAACCAACACACACCAATAGACATTTAAATTACTAATCAAATCACAATATTAATGTAAAATAGGGAATAATTAAATCCTTATACGATAGAGCCAAAATTACTTGTTCTAACGAAAATTCGTTCTAGGAGGAGAAACATTTGTTAACATCTGTTTTATTAAAAAATGATTATCCTTTATCATTTATAAATAAGGAATTTTCAACAATCGATCGAATAGAACAGAACAACTTGGAACAAGATCCTACAGCATACACAAGGAATAATACGAGGAAAATAACAATACCGTACATAAAAGGATTATCAGAAAAACTTAAAAGGATAGGCAATAAATTTAACATTTCAACAACATTCAAAACAACAAACACGTTGAGATCAATTTTGTCCAAAACCAAACCTAACAATGAACAAGAAAGGACAAAGAATTGCATTTATAAAATACCTTGTGAATGCGATCAGTTTTATTTAGGTGAAATATCCAGGCCATTATATGTTAGAATAAGTGAACATCAATCTTATATTAAAAATAGAGAATTTGATAGATCTCAAATATGTAAACACGAATGGGATAATGAACATAGGGTTCAGTGGAATAATTCAAATGTAGTCCTAAAAGAAACGGATGGTAAAAAAAGAAAAATCAAAGAAGCGGCTCTAATTATGCTAAATGAGGCCAATTGTGTCGCAAATTCCTCGGCAGAATGTAGTAGGATCTGGTTACCAATATTGAAAGAGGAAGTTATTAATAAGAAAATACCAGTATTAGTAAATCAGTAACATATAGAGGATATATCATTTATGTTTTTTAAATAACGAAACATATAACATCAGAATTTTGGTGTTTATTGAAGTTAAACTAAATGCACGAGCAAATACTTACCATGTCGGGATAGTATTATGAGATTTTTTTTCTGGTTTTTCTCTCATAATTTACTATAGAATCACTAACAGGAGAATTTTACTGTCATCATGTCATGTGTTTGTCTTTTTAAAGACGAATTATATGCTATGATTTTTTTCTGACGGATATTCTCAAGTTAAAGTTGATTTCATGTAATCGAATGAACTATCTTATAAGTAAAGTCGTCCCAGGAGCGCAACTCAACAATATTGGCAATATCATTTTAAAGTCGTCTACTTTAAAATGCATAATGTATGAATTGTCAACATAAATGAGTCAGATAAAATTAAATTATTAGAAGAATTTTTCACTATGTAACAAAAAACAAAATTTGTTTAATTTACTGTTTGTATTTTGAGAACGATTTCCGAAGTGGAAATTGAAACATCAATAAACGTATTTTTATCTTTAATTGTGGCTTATTCCCAGTTAAATAGTACTTAAGTTAAAACGCCCCAAAAAAATAGCTTCAGAACAATACTGATAAGGCTTGTCTACCCCATCAAGATGGAGTTAATAATTGCGATGTATTTCTTTTGTAACACCAACCGGTCAGGAAGCCAGATTATTTAATTTACATAGAAACCTTTTAAAAGTATAGAAAATGTTTCGTCCCCGTCTCTGAAAAGAGGAATGTAATTCTGCTAATATTAAAAGCATTTTTAAAAAGGAATTCAGGTCGTCAATATTACCTCGGTTAAGCCGTAATAAGAAAGAGCAACAGTCACCGACAATTACATTTCTCATTCAAAAATCTCTTCCAGCATCTTGAACAGACATTGTCGTTTTAATAAATACGTTTCGCCAGCTCATATCCTGCAGGGAATTTTGCAATTTGGTAGTAACGACTTGAAGAGCATCTTAGTAAACTTGATAAAATCCATTCAAGCACTGCCTTGCCGTTGAGTCGGAAGTCTATAGAAAGAAAAGATAATACAATTTTAAGAAGTTGTGCCACCGTTAGCTGGACGGTATTTTCTCTCCTTTCAACGAGGAATAGTTAGGCCGAAGCGTGATATGAATGCGTATAAGACCAAAATTATCACAAAAAGAAAATAGTCTTGGTTTTCGGTGTAACGTTTTATAAACGTCACATCCTTTCTTAATTTCTTTATTAATTTGTTAATTTCTTTATCTTTATGGGGGTTCAGGCACTAGACTGGATATCTAATACTCGGAAAAATCTAAACTTACCAAACAACCTAACAGAAGCCTCGGAACATTTGACGGATCAAATAGACGACGGACACGGCAAAGAAAATGGAATATGAGTTTCGCTACGTGGAATGTACAGGGTATTAGACTGAAAACGGATAGCATTGCATCAGAAATCCAGAAACTAAACATCGATGTAGTAGCGCTTAACAGAGATCAAGAAAAAAGGACATGGTACTGGAGTTATCGGAGAATATATTCAAATTTTTACTGGAGTTCCAAAGAAAAGAAGAGCAGCTAGAGGGGTATCCATATTAATAAAGAAAAACTTGAAAAACAAAATTACAAATTGGAAAGCTGTAGACGAAAATATCTTAACGGTAAACTTAAAACTACACGGCCATAAGATCGCCATTATCACGGCATATGCTCCATCAGACGACGAAAGAATAGACATTAAACAGGAGTTCTTTGACAAACTTGACGAAATCCTAGAAAATATTGGAAAAAATAGAGAAATTATAATGATGGGAGACTTCAATGGAAGAACGGGAAAGATGAACAATAGCCCAGTTGTAGGCCCATTTGGGGAAGAAGTAACCAACGATAATGGCCAAAGGCTGATACATATGTGCGAAACCCACAATCTCAGAATAAACCATGGATTCTTTAAACACAAAGATATTCACCGCTACACCTGGACACAGAATAACCGCAACCTAAAATCCATCATTGATTATGTGATAAATAAACAAGAAACAAATATAGAGGTGAACGACATAAGAGTGTTGAGAGGACTCACTTGCGGATCAGATCATTTTTTAGTAAGAGCCAAAGTAAGAATAAAATTTAGAAGAACAAATCAGGCCAAAGATGAACATAACAACGATTCCGTACTCACCGACGAAATGAATACAACAAAGTATAATTTTCAAAGTTTTAACGATGAAAGCACGATATTTCTTTATCAGAGGCGCTTTGACAGCAAACTATCAAATGCGGAAGAATGCATCTTTTATGAAATCTATGAGAACGTTATCGAAAGTCTAGGAAATGCCACCAGAGAAGCAGTAGGAATAAAGGCAAAGGAGATCAACAAAAAATACTGGAGGAACGAGGAGATAGAGTTACTAGTTCAGGAAAAGAAACAAAAATATTTAAAATGGTTGACAACAAAAAATGAACAAGTACTGGAAGGTTATAAACAAACAAAAAGACAATTAAGAGCGGGCATTAATTTAGCTAAGAACGAGACGTGCGATAGGAAATGTGAAGAAGTTAACAAGTATATCGGAGGAAGGAAATGCTAGGAGGTATGAAAATTTATATCAAATGTCAGAAACCCAGCAAAGGACAGAGCAAATATCCAGATAATCGAACCGGAGCAGTGGATACAACACTACAAAGGTCTACTACAAGAAACTAGACAGAAATACATAATAGAATCTCCAAAACATTTTGTAGTAAATGGAGAAGAAGTAGAGGTCCGAATCCGAAGAAACAGTAAAAAAGACAGTTTTGAACCTTAAGTTAGGGAAAGCTAGCGAACCAGAAGGGATTTTCTCCAAAATATTAAGATGGGGAACGGAAAAACTCTTTAGAAATCTAACAATAATTATCAATAAATGCCTAAATAGATATTCTGTTCCAGAACACTGGAAAACAGCTTATATATCATCCATCCATAAAAAAAGAAATAAACTGGACTGTAACAACTATCTTGCATATCAAGCACGAGTACACTGAGCAGACTATACAGTAGAATACTGCGAGATCTAATTGAAGAAGACTATAAAGAGAAAGAAGAAGAAGATCAAAGCGGCTTTAGAGCAGGTAGATCGTGTACCGACAACGTATTTTGTCTAAAACAAGTCATAGAGAAGAGATCTGCTAGACATCTGGAAACCCATCTTACATTTGTGGACCTACAAAAAGCATATGATACAGTCCCAGTATCGAGACTGTGGAAGGTATTAGAACAAACGAACATCAATCACAACTATATAGCTGCACTTAAAGAACTGTATGAAAATTCACAATCAAGAATTAAGATAGGTAAAAAACTCACAGATGCCTTCATAATGAATAAGGGACTACGTCAGGGATGTCCTATCTCTCCTACACTATTCAAAATATATGTAGCAGCGGCACTTAAGAACTGGAAAAGGAAAATACACGGAATGGGTATAGAGATAGATGACAGATACCTGTTTACTCTTCAGTTTGCAGATGATCAGGTCATAGTGGCCAATGACAAAGACGACATGCAATATATGATTAGAAAGCTGATAGAAGAGTATGAGGAATGGGGCTTGACAGTTAACGTAAATAAAACGAAATATCTATGTGTAGACTCTCAGAGCGAAAATTTTGAGTTGGATAACGGTAAGAAATTCTGCAATGTCAAGGATATGAATATTTAGGTAGCACATTCGACAATACCGGAACAGATGTGAATAAGATAGAAAAACGAATAGTTTCAGCTAAAAAGATAATAGGATGTCTGAATGGCATCTTGTGGAGCAAGGAGATAACAAAAAGGAGAAAATTTAATATATACGAGACAATGGTTAAGAGCAGCCTATTGTATAGAGCGGAAACATGGAGAATTCCAGACAGACAAAAAAGAAGGTAGAGGCGGTCGAAATGGACGCGATAAGAAGATCTATGCGAGTCTCACGAAGAGAAAGAATGAGGAATGACCATATAAAACAACGAATGGGAATAGAAGGTACGTCAATTCAGGATATCGAAAAGAAACAACTTACCTGGTACGGACACGTAGAGCGAATGCAAAATACTAGATGGCCCAAAAAAATACTGAACTGGACACCAATAGCGAATAGAAAGCGAGGAAGACCCAAACTAGAGTGGCAGCAGAACATAAAAAACGTCAATGAGCGAACGGAATCTATCAACGGAAGATTGCCACGATAGAAGAGGGTGAAAGTTAGGTGTCGTAGGTAGGTATATATAATGTCTTTATCTCCAGTTTGGTTTTTACTATTTTTTATTTAAAAAGTAGTTGGCGCTCTCTGTTTTTATTTTCTTCCTCTGTCTTTCTTTTCTCTCTCTCTTTCTCTCTCTTATTGTTGCGTATAATAAATATTCGCCCTCTCCCTTTCTGTCCGGCAGACAAAATATTCTGTTCTGTGTTGACTTCTTCTTTAAGTGCCGCCTCCCAATCGGAGGTTGGTTATCAGCATCACTATCCTTACTTTATCTACTGCTGCTCTAAAGAGTTCTATAGAACTGCATTTAAACCAGTCCCTTAAATTCTTCAACCATGAAACTCTCCTTTTTTCTATATTCCCTCCTCCTCTTTTCTTTCCCTGTATTATCAGCCTTAGCAGTTCATATCGCTGTCCCCTCATTACTTGTCCCAAATATTGTTACTTTCTTATTTTTATTGTGTTTATTATTTCGCATTTTTTGCCCATTTCTCGCAATACCGTGTTAGTTTTGGTCTGTGTCCATGCTATTCTAAGCATCCTCCTGTAACACCACATTTCAAAGGACTGTAACTTATTTATGTGTTCTTGCTTCAATGTCCAGCTTTCAAGTCCATATTCCAGTATCGAAAACACGTAGCATCTTAGTGCTCTTACTCTCAGTTCTAATCTAAGATCTTTTTTGCAGAGAATTGTTTTCATTTTTACAAACGCATTTCTTGCTATTTCTATCCTAGCTCATATTTTGGTTGTTTAATCATTATTGTCTGAAATCTAGGTTCCTACGTATTTGTATTTATCAACCCTTTTTATCGGTACATTTCCCAAATGTATGCTTGTTGGTATATTTGTTTTCTTTGTTATTATCATATATTTGGTCTTTTTTATATTAATTTTTAGTACATATTTTTAACAGGAAACTGTTTGTTTTGTTTAGCAGTAATTGGAGTTGTTCAGCAGAGCCTGCCATAATCACGGTGTCATCTGCAGATCTTATGTTGTTAATAGATCTTTCGTTAATTATTATTCCTTCACTTTGAGATAGTAATGCTTCTTCAAAAATAGCTTCACTATATACATTAAATAGTAATGGGGACATAATACATCCCTGCCTAACTCCTCTCCTGATTTCCATTTCTGGACTGGGTTCTTTACCTATTAGGATTTGTGCTCTTTGATTCCAGTAGAGGTTTGTTATTATTCGTAAGTCCCTATGGTCTATGTTTTTTGTCTTTAGAATTTGGACTAATTTTTCATGTCTTACTTTGTCAAATGCTTTTTCAAAATCAACGTAACAAACATTCACACCAACAATAATATCCATGCATCTTTGAGCTAACACATTAAAAGCAAATAACGCTTCTCTGGTTCCTAGTCCGTTTCTGAATACAACCTGACTATCATCTATTCCTTCTTTCAGTTTTTTATTTATACGACAATGTATTATTTTCAGTAATAATTTAAGAATGTGACTTATTAGTGATATTGTTCTGTAAACACTGCAATATTTAGCGGTTGTATTTTTAGGGATAGTACAAAAGGTGGAGAGTAACGATTGTTTTGGTATGAGTCCTGTTTTGTATTCTGAGTTAAATAAGTCTACTATACTATAATGCCTAAGGTTTCATCAATTATGCATTTTAAGACTTCGATAGGGATTTCGTCTGGACCTAATGATTTACCATTTTTGTTGTTTTTTAATTTCCTCTTTTAATATCTGTAAAACCATATCCTCTTCTACTTCTATCTTCATCTGGTCTGTTCTACTGTCTTTGAACAGTTCATTGATGTATTCTGTCCATCTCTTTAATTTTGTCGTAAATTAGTATCCAACACAAGTTTCCCATTTGCATCTTTCAGTATTCTCGGTTTTCTTGTTCTATTGTTGTCAGTTAATTCTTTAATTTTTTTATGTGTGTTTTAAAAACTATCATGTCTTTTCTGGTATTCTTTTATTTCTGCGCATTGTTCTTTCGCTTTCTTACTTCCGTATTTTATTTGTTGATCCACTTTTTTGTAAATCTGATTATCTTAGATCGAATACCAAAATATGTAGATCTTTCGCTATTTACGGAAATTTCTATAAAATCTGCAAACAATATATTAAAATTCGACTACAGATTAGCGATCCACAACTAAATCAATTTTTTCTTAATTATCAAAGAGGTAAATGTACGAAACAGGTGGTAGGATTAAAGAAATTAGGCGGTGTATCTAAACAAATAGCCGAATATTTAAAGTTACCAGATCCCAAAATGTACACAGGTCACTGTTTAAGACGAACTTCTGCCACTATTTTAGTAGAAGCCGGTGGTGATTTAATGGCTCTCAAACGATATGGCGGAAGGAAATCTTCAACAACGGCCGAAGGATATGTCAATGAGTCAATAAATAATAAGACGTCAATAGCCAATAGAATTATACGTTCAATTGAAAGTAATTTACAGATCTTTACATACACTGAAAATACCAATGTTCAAAAAGAACACACTGTATAGTTTACGTCATCTTACCATTCACCACGTATATTTCAACAACCGCCAAACTCGGATAAGTGTATAGTAAAAAGTATAGTCCACAGCTTGAGTTGTAAGCTTATTACATGCTTGTAAAATTACTGCGCTCGCCGCTACGCGGCTCGCGCGCAACTTTTTTACTTTCATGTAATAAGCTTCTTATAACTCTCGTTATGTAATATACTATTATTCTAAAGGTTTAAAATTGTAAAGGGTATTTTTATTTTGAGTTTTT
Source organism: Diabrotica balteata (assembly GCA_918026665.1). Lineage (NCBI taxonomy): Eukaryota > Metazoa > Arthropoda > Insecta > Coleoptera > Chrysomelidae > Diabrotica > Diabrotica balteata. The sequence continues at coordinate 4,288,051 of OU898284.1, forward strand.
ACCATTAAAATTGACTGTGGCGCACAAATTGAAATTGACCATCAAATTTGTTTTAACCAAAATCCAATTATATTTTTCTTGTAACAATTGGTTCTGTTTTTATTGATCGACGCGGCATAACTACATAATATGTGAGCTATTTGTGTGTATTTTTGAACAGCCAGTGATAAGCAAATATATTAGTCAAATTTGTGGCGTTAAATTGTGTGTGCATAAAACATTGTTTGAACAGTAAAGTTTCGATCGATTTAACATTCTGAAAAACAAATACACTGGAGAATATTTATAATTCAAAACTATGGTTCGCTGAATTAGACATCTATTAATAAATTCAAACATTCACATAATCCACTAGACAATTAAGGCAAACAACAAATCATGGAACAGGATTACTAGAACAAAGTTAAATACTAATTTACTCTTTTAATTGAAATCTCTTTGCGCGGTTTCTGTATGATTCCCTTATTCAAGCACGGGAATCCCCAACAGTGTAATTATATATACATACATATACAGAGTTGCCCAAAAGTCTGGAAACGGCTAATTATCTCGTAAATTACTAGATATAATTATACAAAATTTGAGATACGCATATTTTGGGATACGGAGATTCCATATTTGGTATTTGCAATGTTGCCAGATTTTCAGTTTCTCTTATATTACTAGTAACTTTGGTTTTTCAAATGCATCACCCTGTATATTCAGTCATTATTGGAATCTCCTATTAAATACGAGTTCAACCATATGTAACACTTATAATTTTATGTAGTCTGGATGGTCTTAAATACATAAAACAGAAGTCTGGCAACGCCTAAATTGTTTCAATACATTTTTTAATACTAACTATTTTCAAATACATTAAAACGTAACAATTGATAGTTTAGAATATTTTTTAACATAATAGTTACGTTATTAAGTGTTCAAAATGTGCTCCATTTGTGAGTTGACAGCACTCTAATCGATGGTAGAATGCGTCTACCACATTTCTCCATGATTGTCTAGAAATTATTCGAGATTCATCGATAATTCATTGCCTTAGCTATGCAAGACTTGCTGGTTAAGTTTTGTAAACTAAATTTTTCAAGTATCTCTAATAAAAATAATCTTTAGGATTAAGATCGGGTGAACGTGGAGGCCATTCAATTCTACCTTGTCTACCAATTTATCGTCCAGGAAATATCTCATCTAAATATCGCCGAACATTTACACCAATTATCTGACGTTAAATTTCTTTCAACAAAAATTATCCAATTAAATAAGTAACTACTATATCTAACCATACATTTAATTTTTGTGGTCTTTGAGTATGTTTTTCACGCATTCAGTGTGAATTTCACACGAGTTCAGCTATTCAATACGAGTTCAACCATATGTTCACTTGATTTTATGTAGTCTGAAAGATTTTAAATATATAAAACAGTGCAAAATATGTAGATTTTAATAAATTTAAATATTTAAATGGAGAATGCTGTGATTTTGACATTTGTTCACCATTTAAATTATTAACTAAAATTGACAGTAGTTGTGGTTCAAAAAGTTCTGCAATTTAAATTGCTTTTCTAAAATGCCGTTCTCTAAACCGTTCTCCTATTCATAAGACGACGGTACAAAAAACTGTAAGACGATTTCAGGAATCTGGAAAAGTAAAAGATAGATACCGATCAGGTTGACCGAAACGAGTTATCAATGACAACAAAACTTCAGATATAAGCAAAGTTTTGTTGAAGATTCACATACATGCCCAGGCAGGGTTGCACAAGTACATGATGTAGGTCATTCTTCAGTCTTACGTTTATTACGTAAAAATCAATTTAAATCATACAAAATTAACCTATTGCAAGAATTAAGTGAAGATAACTTTGGTCGTAGATTAGAGTTTACTGAGGTAATGATGGATAAAATTGAAAATTATTAAAATAGCGTTAAAAGAATATGTTTTTCCGATGAAGCAACTTTTACACTGTGTGGAAGTGTAAATCGACACAATTTAAGGTACTGGTGTGACGTAAATTCACACTGAAGACTGAATGCGTGAAAACCATACTCAAAGACCACAAAAATTAAATGTATGGTCAGATATAGTAGTTACTTATTTAATTGGGTAATTTTTTGTTGAAAGAAATTTAACGTCAGATAATTGGTGTAAATGTTCGGCAATATTTAGATGAGATATTTCCCGGACGATAAATTGGTAGACAAGGTAGAATTGAATGGGCTCCACGTTCAATCGATTTTAATCCTAAAGATTATTTTTATTAGGGATACTTGAAAAATTCAGTTTACAAAACTTAACCAGCAAGTCTTGCAGAGCTAACTCAACGAATTATCAATGAATCTCGAATAATTTCTAGACAATCATGGAGAAATGTGGTTGACGCCTTCTACCATCGATTAGGGTGCTATCAACTCACAAATTGAGCACATTTTGAACACTTAATAACGTAACTACTATGTTAAAAAATGTTCTAAACTATCAATTGTTACGATTTAATGTATTTGAAAATAGTTAGTATTAAAAAATTTATTGAAACAATTAAGGCTTTGCCAGACTTCGGTTTTATGTATTTATGACCTTCCAGATTACATAAAATCATAAGTGTTACATATGGTTGAACTTGTATTGAATAGGAGATTCCAATAATGACTGAATATACAGGGTGATGTATTTGAAAAACCAAAGTTACTAATAATATAAGAAAAACGGCAAATGTGGCAACATTGTAAATATCAAATATCCCAAAATAGGTGTACCTCAAACTTTGTACAATTATGATTAGCATTTTACGAGATAATTAGCCGTTTCCAGACTTTTGGTCCACTCTGTATATATATATATATATATATATATATATATATATATATATATATATATATATATTTTAAAATATATTCAATGGTTGAAATGACTTTTATTTTTAAAAGCATCATCAGTACACTACAAATAAAAAAGATTTTAGAATATAAGTAAACAACCAACAGGGTTATACTTACAAAAAAAATTTGTAGGTTTTTTTTAGATGTTATAAAAACTCTACGATAACTTAACATTAAAACTAAACAACTAATCGAGAGAAACGAAACAAAAAACACAAGAAAAACTGTAAGAGCACTACTGTTCATTTAATTTTGACCGATGTCTTCATTTGAATGTTGGTTTAAGCTCTTTCGAGGGTCAAACCACACTAATCTATTCGATTACGTTTTCTATCAGTTGTAGAATGTCATAATTTACACATGTGGCTTATGTCGTTCATGTGTTTCTTTGGAAAGCAGGTAAGTACGATTATTAAGGGAATTAGTGAATGGAACGGGGGCAGACCTTTAAAAAAAATAATTCATTTTTTCTTTTTCATTAAAAAACAAACAAACAAAAAAAAGGAAAGAAGAATGTATATTGTTCGTCAACTCGCCGTTTATTTTTATGCCGTCATTTGCATTTTCTATACATTTGTTAAATAATTCCTCGGAATAAATATTGAATAGGAGTGGGATACGATACATCCCTGACGGACACCCCTTTTGATCTGCACATTTTCAGTGAGTTCGTTGCAAATTTTTGCTCTTGCTGTTTGACGCCACTATAGGTTTGCCACAATTCGAATGTCCTTGTCGTAAATACCTGTCTTTCGCAGAATGTCTATCAATTGTTCATGATTGACATTACCAAATGCTTTTCTTAAATCCACAAAGCACAAATACACGTCCTTATCAACGTCTCTACACCGCTGTATAAGCAACTGGAGAGCGTAAGCTGCTTCTCTAGTTCCACGTGCTTTCCGAAAACCAAACTGCGATCTATCAATATTTTACTCACATTTATCATATATTCTTCTATGAATGATCTTAGTAAACGCTTTAGTGACATGAGTGATCAAGCTTATAAGCCTATAAGCTATTATATATGTTGTTAAAAAATACAACTAGATTATTAAGTAACTTTTTGTTTGATTTACATAGGATCTTTATTATTTCGCAGGGTACATTGTCCGGACCTGCTGACTTATTGCTTTTTAGTGCTGCAATGGCATATTCTATCTCCGATTTAAGGATTGAAGGTCCTGTTTCTCCTTTTTCATATAGGTGATCATCAGTCCTACCAGATGCAAATAATTTTTCTATGTATGATTTCCATGTTTTTAAGATCGTTGATGGCTCCGAGATTAGATTTTCATCGCTATATTTTATGCTGTTGGGTGACTTATTGAATTTCCTCTTGTTTGTCATTAATTTTATTTTTTTGTGCATATTGTAACTGTCGTATTTCCGCTCGTATTGTTCTATTTCTCTGCATTCGTTGGAAAACCACTTTTCTTTGTCTTCTCGAATTCTGATTCTTATGATTTTGTGGATCTGCTGATATTTTTCAATGTCAATTTTAGTTTCTCTAAAAATAGTAATAGTATAGTTCATTGTATAATCAGTCATTATTTTATATCAAAACAAGACCTACAATAAAGTTGAATATAATTATAATACCTCTAATACTTTTTAGTGTTCAACACGCTTCTAAGTGCCTTTAAACATGGCAATCACCACCAGCCTTTATAATTTACCTCCCTTCTTGTGTTTTTCACTCCGGCTCGTATAAAAATTATAACATAAAGCTTAATTATCAAAGCAACAAGAGTATCCTTAGATATGGGGTACAAATTTAAAAGGCTGAAAGTTATTATGTTTCTCCTTTGCAAAAATGGCGGATTATTTTAAATTTTTTCTTAATTAATAGCATCCACTCAGGGGAATAATTAAAAAGAGTTTTTATATAAGAAGTGAAAGATATAGCTTTCAGCCTTTACTTTTGTTTTAATATTGCGGTCTAAAGTTATTAATTAGTACAGAAGGGTTTCAAAAATCTAGTTTAAACCATAATTTTTGTTTAAGTTGATTATATACAGATTTGACCTCCCCAAAAATTCAGAAACCAAGAGTTTTTTCAAAATTTAAGAAAACACGTCAATTGGTATTTGGGAAGGGCACGAATTTTTCTGTAAAATTCGTGCCCTGACGAGCAAATGGTAACCTTCAAAGGACATTTAAATGTTAAGCAGTATGTGGCAAAATAGCCAAAACGTTGGGGTATTAAAATTTTTACCAGTAGTTTAATTTGTGATTTTCTCATGAATCAAGGGTCTACAACAGAATTGGATAAAAATCAATTAAAAGTATTTGGACTGGCAGCGTCAGTAGTTTTGAAATTATCTGAAATAATTGCAGTACCAAATGTTCAACTTTTTTTCGATAACTACTTTTCCAATTATAATTTATTGCAATTGTTGCTGCATAAAAATATTTATACTACTTGTACAGCAAGAGAAGATAGATTAATTACTATTAAACTGGGAATAAGCCACAATTAAAGATAAAAATACGTTTATTGACGTTTCAATTTCCACTTCGGAAATCGTTCTCAAAATACAAACAGTAAATTAAACAAATTTTGTTTTTTGTTACATAGTGAAAAATTCTTCTAATAATTTAGTTTTATTTGACTCATTTATATTGACAATTCAGACATGCATTATGCATTTTAAAGTAGACGACTTTAAAATGATATTGCCAATATTGTTGAGTTGCGCTCCTGGGACGACTTTACTTATAAGATAGTTCATTCGATTACATGAAATCAACTTTAACTTGAGAATATCCGTCAGAAAAAAATCATAGCATGTAATTCGTCTTTAAAAAGACAAACATATGACATGATGACAGTAAAATTCTCCTGTTAGTGATTTCATAGTAAATTATGAGGGAAAACCAGGAAAAAAACCTCATAATACTATCCCGACATTGTAAGTATTTGTTCGTGAATTTACCTTCAACAAACATCAAAATTCTGATTTTATATGTTACGTTATTTAAAAAACATAAATGATGTATCCTCTATATATTACTGACTTACAAATACTGGTATTTTCTTATTAATAACTTCCTCTTTCAATATTGGTAACCAGATCCTACTACATTCTGCCGAGGAATTTGCCACACAATTGGCCTCATTTAGCATAATTAGAGCCGCTTCTTTGATTTTTCTTTTTTTACCATCCGTTTCTTTTAGGACTACATTTGAATTATTCCATTGAACCCTATGTTCATTATCCCATGCGTGTTTACAGATTTGAGATCTATCAAATTCTTTATTTTTAATATAAGATTGATGTTCACTTATTCTAACATTTAATGGCCTTGATGATTCACCTAAATAAAACTGATTGCATTCACAAGGTATTGTATAAATGCAATTTTTTGTCCTTTCTTGTTCATTGTTAGGTTTGGTTTTATACAAAATAGATCTCAACGTGTTTGTTGTTTGAGAACGATTTCCGAAGTGGAAATTGAAACGTCAATAAACGTATTTTTATCTTTAATTGTGGCTTATTCTCAGTTTAATAGTAATTAATTTACAATGCCACAAGAAAATAGCTTCAGAACAATATTAAGAGAAGATAGCTTTAGAAAACCTCCTTTGCTGCTTGAAAAGGAGATTTCAAAGAAAGGTCGTGGATTTTCCGTACAATATGTTAGTGGTGATGGAGAAGTTGTTCTCGCTCAGTGGTTTGACAATAAAAGTGTTCTCATGGCATCGAATTTTATGGGTATAGGAAAAGAAAATAAATGTAAACGGTGGGACAAAAATAAGAAACAATATATTTATGCGAAACTACCTGAAGTAATTAGAAAATATAACCAACATATGGGCGGCGTTGATAAATGCGACTTTTTGATTACTATATACAAAACCTTTATCGTCCCCAATTCGTATGCTTACACATAGTATCGATATCGCCTGTTCTAATGCCTGGCTGAAATACAGGCAAAAGACGATTGCTTTAGGTATTCCGGACAAGAAAATATTGGATTTGGTTCATTTTAGGGCATAGGTCGCTGAAGTTTTGATTAAATTAGACAAAGTATCCTCCAGAAAACGGTGACGTCCTTTGGATACAAGAGAATCGACGTCATCTCCGTCACAGAAAAAAACAAAAAACAGAAATAATATATTTTATCGTCTAGAGTACGCCTATGTGTTAAACAAAACACGTTTTTGTTCCGTCTTGAATAGTATAAAAGTCTAAACTGAAAGACAGCTAACCATTCTCGACGCGTTGAGTTGAGACTTGGGGACAGGTAAGTTGAACGTGTCCCAAATCCTTTCCGAACCCAGCCGATCTGGCGCGCTGAGCGAGATTGACAATCCTTCCTCCGACCGCGTAAGTCTGGTGCGTTGAACGAGATTGGCGTATTTTTTAGATCTAGTGCGTTGAACTAGATAGACATCCTTATCTCCGTCCGAGTACTCGTTCTGCGTTGAGGAACGAGTACGACCTCAATTCCTCGATCGCCATATCTTAGTTTATCATATCGAATATCGTCACACCCATCTACCGAAATGAACAAACAGTACGTTCTTGTATTTAAGCATTATATTCAGTAAACACTTAACGTTAATTACTTTTTTTCATTTGTATATGTTAGTTTGAAATAAATGTCTATACTGAAATACACTACCCGACGTCACAAATTCCCTAAATTTGGTTTTAGAACCAATTTCGCGTGTAAAAAGTGCAATAAACACTTAGGTATTTCAAAAAAACTAAATTGTTTTATGTTAAATTATACAAATAAATAATTAGTTGCAGATATATGATTTTTAATTGTATTTTGTTTTCCAAGTCCCAAGAGCTAATACAATATTGTGCTATATATTGAATATGCCTACCAAATTTTAAATTTTTATCTTAAAAAACAAAAATGCACGAGCGAAAGTGCTAAGATAGGAAAGTCCACCTGTAGAGAAACAAGCATAGTTAAACTTTAACAAATCTCCGTTATATCTCAATTTCCTCTGCGTAACAATTTCCCCTGCATTTAATTTTCCCTTAACTATTACAATTTCCTAATCAATTTATTCACCCGACTGTGGTTATTACTTCCTAAATTAAGTGTTTATAGCTTCACGGAAAATAAACCTTTACAAGTAAATTAAACCCCTATTTAAGTATTCCCCATTGTTTTCTTCGTTGCATTGTGTCCAAACAAAAACCAGATAAAACGTACAAGCAACTATAGTCCTTAAAAATATTTTAGAGCTTTTCTACTTGAAGAAGCGATTTTATTGGAGTATTCAAAGGGTAATGGTATTGTTAAAGTTCGCTGTTTTCAGTTTACAACTCATTGAATATTCAGCACAAAGTTGTTTGAAAAGTTAAACGGGCCATAACAGTGAAATTTCATTTGGCAAGATTATTTCTTCGTACAGAGGCAAAAACACTGCAATTTAATAGCTTTTGATTTTTTGTTGCACGAGACGAAGAAATTGGATGAGGTAACAAGCTTTCGTGAAATCTTTTCGCGCTTTTCAGGTGCAGTGGATTTAATTTTGTAAATCGATCTTTCCTCTTAACCTACATTTTAGCAGATTCGAGTAAAAAGCGTAAAATAATGTAGTGAACTTCGATAAAACCTTTAGAACTCTAGTCTAACTGCTTTTTAATATGCGACATTTACTGGGAAATCGTTTTTCCACTTGACAGATGTCTACACTTTAACAGCGTGCCATGAGACACTACATATAAACGAATTCTCTCAATAATTCCACTACGATAGAGGCCAGAGGCGGAGTCTTTAAAAAAAGTAAAAAGTAAATAAAAAACAACCCGATGAAACCCATTGTAAAGAAAAAAAATATTTGATGGATTCGACCGTTACTTGATGGAAATTCATTTTATGTAACAATAAAACACTGAAAACTTTGTTTTCAAACTTCCACAAAATTTATTTTAAATCTTATCACTACAGCTGTTTCGGCTGATTGCCTTTCTCAAGTGATCTATTTTTGGCATGCGTTTACAATTTATAGTCTCTAATGAAATAGGTTGAGGAGGGGAGAACTGTTTGTCTCAAGTTGGTCATTCAGAATTATATCTGTGTTTTTTAATTTATTGATTTCCATAGATTCTAACAAAGATAGCTTAAGGCCTTTATTTTGAACGTGAAGAATTTTAAATTTGTCATTAAAAGAATGATTATGATCTAGAAGGTGAAGTGCGTATGTCGAATCTGTTTTTCTATTCTTGAAAGCCCTTTTATGTTCTGCTATTCGTTTCTCAAAGTTTCTACCAGTTTGACCGATGTAAGTTTTTGGGCAGTCGCCACATTGAATTTTATACACACCACTATTTAAGTGTTTTTTATTTTGGCTCTTGTTATTTTTAATATATTTACCTAGGTTGTTATTTGTTCGGAAAGCTGGTGTTATTCCTTTCTTTTTTATATGTTTGGCAATTTTTAGGTGTAGAATATTTAGGTGTAGAATGTGAAGTAGCGTTAAACAAAACTGTTAACAATATCGAAAAAAGTATAATTGCCAAATCTATTACAGATGTGTGTAGTGAAACTAAGAATTCATGTTACAAAGAGAATACAACAGCAATTTCCATTAAAAATAAATCAATAGAAAACAACATTGTGTTTACAAAAGCAGACAAAGGTAACACTACTATTGCTATAGATAAAATAGAATATAATAAAAAAACAATAGAATTCTTAAGTAATCAAAATATTGAAACTTTACACAAAGATCCGACAGAAAAATATCAAAAACAAATTAAGCTAGCGTTAGAAAATTCAAAAGCAATACTAAATCCAATAGAACAGAAATACCTCAATATCATGAACCCACAGCCTCCTAAATTATACTCTTTCATTAAACTACACAAACCGAATCACCCAATAAGACCTGTAGTTTCTTTTTATACAGCTCCGTCATATAAACTTTCCAAAAAACTGTTAGAGATTATTTTAGAACACACTAAATTTTCACCTAAATTCACCATAAAAAATACAATAGAACTAGTTAATAAAATACAACATTTTCAATTACCTAACAACTCCAGATTAATTTCATTTGACGTAAAAAATCTTTTTCCTAGTATCCCTCCTACAGAAACTTTTATTCTAGTAAAAAACTTTTTAGACCAAAATAGTACAAATCCAGTAATTACATCTGAAATATTACATCTTCTTGAAGTTTGCATAAACCAGGACTACTTTGAATTTAATAATAAAATATATACAAATAACAGTGCAGGACTTATAATGGGTAATCCTCTAAGCCCATTGCTATCAGATATTTTTATGGATCATCTAGAGACAAAGATTCAAAACATCCCGTATTCAAACAGTTTTTATATTGGTGGAGATATGTAGACGACGTACTGGTATGTTTCACAGGAACTAACAGGCAACTCGACCAATTTTCATCGTATATTAATTCACTTCATAGTCATATTGAATTTACAATAGAAACAGAACAAAATCAATGCATAAATTTTTTATATTTAAAAATTAGCAGACTTCAAAACAAACATGACTTCTCTATATTTCACAAACCTACCCATACTGACACAACTATACACAATTCATCATCCCATCCAACACAACATAAACTGGCAGCTTATCATAGTATGTTACATAGATTAACAGAAATTCCGATGTCAAAAGACAACTTTGAGACAGAATTAAATATAATTAAGCAAATAGCAGTAAACAACGGATACAACGAACAAACAATTAATAAAATGTTAAATCAAAAACTACACAAGAAAGCCCTGAAAATAGTATTTCCACCACCAGAGAAAAAACCCAGTACCTTCTGCTCGATTACATATACAGGCAAAATAACAACAAAAATTGCCAAACATATAAAAAAGAAAGGAATAACACCAGCTTTCCGAACAAATAACAACCTAGGTAAATATATTAAAAATAACAAGAGCCAAAATAAAAAACACTTAAATAGTGGTGTGTATAAAATTCAATGTGGCGACTGCCCAAAAACTTACATCGGTCAAACTGGTAGAAACTTTGAGAAACGAATAGCAGAACATAAAAGGGCTTTCAAGAATAGAAAAACAGATTCGACATACGCACTTCACCTTCTAGATAATAATCATTCTTTTAATGACAAACTTAAAATTCTTCACGTTCAAAATAAAGGCCTTAAGCTATCTTTGTTAGAATCTATGGAAATCAATAAATTAAAAAACACAGATATAATTCTGAATGACCAACTTGAGACAAACAGTTCTCCCCTCCTCAACCTATTTCATTAGAGACTATAAATTGTAAACGCATGCCAAAAATAGATCACTTGAGAAAGGCTATCAGCCGAAACACTGTAGTGATAATAGTTAAAATAAATTTTGTGGAAGTTTGAAAACAAAGTTTTCAGTGTTTTATTGTTACTTAAAAAAAATATTAGTATTAATATTATTATAATATAAAACATAATTGAGAAACGTCTTTCTCAAAAATGAATTTTTTCAAAAACAAATACTACCATTAACAGACGCCCACCTCGAAGATACACTCCCAATTTGTTGTTCGACTCGAGAGCCAGACCACAAACAACTATAGAAAATGTCACACTGAGAGTGCAGTACGGGTAAGACACGTCAATGCTTTTCTTATGGAGAATAAACGCGCAGGGTTGTCGGTTTTCTCCAGCTGTTGATTGCTCATTGTCTCACAGGACCGGATTGGATAAAATGCATCTGCCTGCAGTACGAGTAAAATATTTTATATCATGTATACGTAAACAGTAGAATAAAAAGGCATTGATGGGTTATTGACAACGAAAACTATGAATTTTGCATATAAAACGTCAACATGAGATATACAATTGAATCATATTCATAAGAGTAACATTTGAACACCTCTTTACAAGAACAACATACAATAACTGTAGTTTTAATGTTTTACATAAAATAGAAAAAACCTACACAATTTCTAGGAAAGAATTTGGAAACTTGGAAATGATATTATTTATAGATATCATATATAATATTCAAATTTCCAATTCTTTCATAGAAATTAGAATTTTTCTATTGTATGTAAAATATTAAAAATACAATTATGTTGTTTCTATAAACAGGTCTTCATTTCTTTTGTAAAACTTCTGCTACAAATTACCATCATTAACATAATCACCTAAATATGGCCATAAACTTGTTTGTCATAATTAGTATTTAATAAACTCCAACCTTTCCCTATTTCACCCCATACCCATCCTAAGGATGGGTAGGGGGTGAAAGTGCTTTTGGAAAACGAAAGTATACTTCAAAATTTAGTCCGAGTTTCAACAGAGAGCATGGAGTCCCATAAGTTTAAATCCGGTGAATTATTTAACGGTTGCGTTAAACTCGTAGTGTTAAATGTGTTGTGTTTTTTACAAAATACGGAACAACTTAATGTAAGTGCTGCTGTGTAATGTACTTCGTTGATGACTGGTGTTAGCGAAAGAAGCATTTACAATTTCAAAAAAGAAAAAGAATAGAGTGGAACGTTGAAATCGCCAAAAAAACGTAAAAAACGAGTGTGCCAATCAAATTCTAGAATATTCACATATGACGAGGGTGTAAGAAGTATTCTACGGAGAATTGTTCATTGTGAATTTTTCATGAAAAATTTGCCGCCATTCTTAAAGCATATACATAACTTCATACAAGGTAATGAGAATATATAGCCGTTGTCTCTTTCTACTTTATACAGACTTCTGAAAGATATTGGATGTGTTTATAAGAAACGTGGCCGAAAAAGCATCATGGTGGAGCGAGAGGATATTATTCATTGGCACCATAATTATTTGAGAACTATACGACGTTTGCGAAAAGACCATTGCAATATCATATATTTGGACGAATCGTGGGTTAATGTTGGCCAATCTATAAATTACGAATGGTGCGATACTACGATACAAAACAGTCATGATGATTTTCTCAAAGGTTTAAGTACTGGCTTAAAAGCACCTACTAAACGAGGTCCACGATATGTTTTATTGCATGCAGGTTTTTCAGGAGGTTTCCTTCCTGGCACACAGCGTGTTTTTCTGGCAAAGAAAAATGATGGCGACTATCACGATGAAATGAATTCCGCATATTTTAAGTCGTGGTTTAAGGATACATCAATATCAAATTTGCCAAATAATGGTCGCAGGAATGTCATTGTAATGGACAATGCATCTTACCACTCCCGTAAAGAGATTCCCTAACAATTCCTGGAATAAAGCTGCAATCAAAGAATGGCTAGTGGAAAAAGACATTTTTTTCGAGGAGTGTTATTTGAAATCCAAGCTATTAGAAGCAGCGCGTGCTTTTAAAGATCAATACGATAAGTATCATCTTGATGAGTATGCTTCACAACATATTGTTTATATTTTAAGGCTTCCTCCATATCACTGCAAATTGAATCCTATAGAAATGGTGTGGAACCAAGTTAAGCGATATGTAGGTACCCATAATACCACTTTTAAAAACGACGAGGTACGCCAGTTAATCGACGACGGTTTCGCACGCGTTACAGAGCAAAATTGGCGCAATTATGTCACTCATGTTGTTGAGAAAACGAAAACTGAGATGTGGACTGCGGACAACCTGTAAGATGACGTAGACCAATTGATAATACATGCGAACACAGGGGAGACTAGCGAAAGCGAATCCGACATCTCGGATGTAGAGGACGACTTTAGTATAATCAATTGAATATCTGTGAGTAACCTCGGTTATTTTACACTGTATAACCAATAAAATGCATTTACCAGTCCAATCAGAGTATGGGCTTTTCGGATATTGGGCTGGGTGCACGGAAATCGAGTTCCCGGAGGTTCCACCCTGTATATATTTATAGCTATCAAGAAATGTAATTTAATATATATTTGTTAGTTTAATAAAGTATAAATATAATATAATGTTAAATAACTTACACTATAAACCTTATACCTGCTCATCTGGTCAAGTGTGGGCAAGGAAAACCATTATTCCATATGGAATAACACAAGGTTTCGCTGAAAACTACCAGGTTGCTATGCCAAGGAACTAGGTAAACTTATGTTGTGTGTAAAAAGTGCGAGACTGCATTATGTTTTAACAAGGACAAAAACTGCACTTCAGATTTCCACAAAAAAAATTCATAGTAGGTGTTAAACTTTCGCAGTGATTCAAGTGCGCAACTTGTTTTTTTAATAACATCGCCGGGATTAAAAAATAAGCAAAGCTTTTTCGATATTCCCGTTCCTGATAATTTTTCACATATTTACAAAAGAAAAAGTTTTTCTTGGATATTGGGCTGGGTGCACGGAAATCGACTTACGGGAGGTTCCACTCGGTATATTTATAGCTATCAAGAAATGTAATTTAAAATAAATTTGTTAGTTTAATAAAGTATACAGTTTTATAATAAAATTCTCGCTAAAAACTTAAGGTCGTTTTATTCAAATTCATGCCTCTTATTTGGCTACTTGAAGGCAATTATTTTATCAATAAATTATTTTTGAATAAATAACAGAGCCCAGTGTAGAGATCTGGGTACGGTTCTGTGACTACCACTTGGACCTGTTTGTATCGCCAAGCACAAGGCGTGAAATCCGGCAATTGTGCATTCCTATATTAGCCGTACTGCACTCTCGGTGTGACATTTTCTATAGCCCAATACCGTCAGATCAATTTTTCGCAATAATTTAAGGTCTTTTGTTTTATCATTAAGAATGTACCTAAATAATAAACATCTTGTCTTTAAATGTTATCATTTTTTTTTCTGGACCTTGTTCAAATTTTCTTCTAGTATCTGGACTCCACATAAAATTACGCCGACCCCTGCTCTAGTTTATGTATTCTAAAGTTAAAATTTTGAAAACATTTATGAACTAAGAATTTAATTGTAAAAAAAAAATTAAATATAAAAAAAGCAACCCCTAAATATTTTTTATGAAAATTTTTATTACCATGAAAGATAAAAAGAGCAAGGAAATATTTCTTGAAAATTTCTTTTGTATGTACAATGTTATAGAAAAAGAGATAAGTGGTTATAAAATTACTCCAAAGCGAATGTGAAGAAAATGTAAAATTTATAATTAACAATAATATTATTTTACCTGAGTGGCCAGTCTACATTCTACAACCCGGCAATTAAAGTCTGCAGTCGCCGCTTTATTCATGCTTGTTAGGCTGTGGGCTATCACAAAAATCGCTTTGGATGGCAGGGTTACATCGTGGGATCTCAACGGTGAAAACTCGATATGTTTCGCACAACCTGAAAATAAAAAGAATACCATAAAAAAAGCGGCCCCATTTTAATTGTCTTTTAAACAAATTTATAGGCAACAATGGATATTTTTGGTATTTTTTGTTAAATCATCAATAATATCATGTTATTTTTAGAATACTACATGGAAGAAATTAATCTACTGAATCAGTAAACTAATTTTGGAAACCAAATTCAGGTTTTTGCTTTAATCTATGCCTTCTAAGAGTTGCAAGGCAAAACAGACGTTGATAAAGATGTTAATAGAGACATAGGGAATCTAAAATTTGCATTCCACGACATATCTCCTAAACTAAGCAAAAATCCTTAGCGAATTGGTTTCTTGTGCTCATACAGAGTATATCCGAATCAAAAGAATCCACTGTGCACCAACAACATACCCATATAAATTACCATCATTCTTTTACTCATTGCGTCGAGTAAGGACGATAAATATACGAAGAAGAAGAAGATAGGTCTCTTCTAACGAGACCTATTAGGTCGAAATAGGTATTAAGAGATACATAGGATTTGTTTGCGTGAAATCAAATATTTGCTGCCTTTTCTCATTTTCTCATGGAATATAATTATTCCCAGCACCGCTCTGAATGGCTTGATTAATTTTGGGTATACAGTTTACTTTAATTGCTATCGATGTAATTAACTTCATCTTTTCTCACTAAAGGTCTCTAGTAGCATACTCTGGTAGTTATTTTCCTGTAATTGCCAATGTAGTCGGTACGTTTTAATTTTTTTGAGTCTTCTCACAAACTCCTTCTGATGACGAGTAGACCCAGAAACACGTGTCAGGGGGTGGTAAGAGACTTAAATTAAATCGAAACGCAACTTTCTTCATATAGATAGGGTATTGTTTAAGAAGTTTGATGAAATGAAAAGAATTTTTGACTAGGGATGAAGCATTTTTGGCGAGAGGTAGTAGAGTTTTGGCTAAGTACTTGGCCAATGGTTGCATAGGGCAGTTGTATGCATTTTTTTCATTTTGACGAAAGCTGATCTTGCCTTCTCGATCCTTATCTTAATTTCCGTCGATTGGTCCCACTATTCATTTAAGTTTGCGCACAGATAACAAAAGTTGGTGATTTGTGTTATAGGTTGTTGGTTAACTAGTAATTGACCAGGTGGTATCCTATTTTTGCTTATAACCATGTATTTGGTTTTTTTGATATTAAAATCCAAACCTTCCACCCTGGAGATAAGTGTCTGCAGACCTTCAAGACTGTTTGCAAAAAGAACAGTATCATCAGCGTATCTTATGTTGTTCAATCGTTCTCCGTTTATAAGTATTCCCTCGTCTATGTCCGTTAGCGCTAGGTTCATAATGTGCTCTGAATATGTATTGAACAATAATGGGGACAATATACATACCTGTGGTACACCTCTTTTTATCTTTATGTCGTCTGTTAACTAATCCCCAACTCTAACAGCTCCAGTTTGTTTGAAATAGATATTGTTTATTATACGGCGACCTCCTAGATCTACCTAGGCCAAATCCTGAGACTTGACAAAGAGAACCAAAGTGCGGAAATTACTAGACGAGCAAGACTAGCATGGGCAGGATTTGGAAAACTTAGTTGGATACTTAAGAACCGCAAAATACCCCAATACTTGAGGAGTAAAATGTTCAACCAATGCATCCTTACTATCATGACATATGGATGTCAAACCTGGACCCTAACCAAGGCAAACATGAATAAACTAGCCACAATAGAAAGAACAATGGAAAGAGCAATATTAGGTATACGACTGTCAGATAAAAAGAGGAACGACTGGGTAAGATCCAAAACAAAAGTCGAGGACATAACAATAAAAATTGCAAAACTTAAATGGAGCTTCGCAAGCCACACTGCTAGACAGAAAGACCAACGTTGGAATACTTCAATACAACATTGGAGACCTTACGAAAGTAAACGACTAAGAGGAAGACCACAGATGAGATGGGTTGATGACATTAGAAGAATAGCCGGAACAAATTGGAAATATGTTGCTCAGGATAGAGACCGATGGAAGGAGTTGGGAGAGGCCTATGTCCAAACATGGACGACAGAAGGCTAAGAAGAAGAAGAAGACGGCGATCTCTGCTGTCCAGACCAATTAAATTTATTACTTTCATCAGTTCGTCATGTTTTATTCTATCGAACGCTTTCTGTTAATCAACAAAACACACATATATATCACAATTCACGTCTCTACACCTTTCAAAGAGAACTTGTATTGCAAAAAGTGCCTCTCGAGTACCCAATCCATCCCTAAGCCGAATTGTGTGTTTGTCATGTGTTCTTCACACTTTTTATATAATCTTTTATGTATAATTTTTAAAAAAGTTTTCAGGAGATATCTGAAATGAATGGATCATAAAGCTATTATTTATCAATACCTTTAAAAGGTATTGATAAAGGTGTAAAATAAACATGGACTGGCCATAAACATATATACCGTAATAACAAGATTATTAGAACAGCTGAAACTAATAAATTTAACAATCTGCCATAGATTTTAAATCCCGTTTGGCCGATGTAGTAATTACCATAAAATGTTTATAGTAAACATACTGGTTTGATATGAACATAATAGGGTCGCGTGGAAATAAAAACAGAATAAGAGCAATAGGTTAGCTACAGTAAAACATTGCTGCGGATATAATGTTCGGGGTATTGATCAGTTTGGTGGAGTTCGGTAAAATAGAAAAGGTATTTATCGGTAAGTTTATGACCGATTTTATAGTTGTCGTAAAATAACTTTAACGTGAATTACATTATCATATAAAATGTGTTTTCGTCGTGGATGCGTACATGTAGAGTAATAAACTAAATGGTGAAACAATAGCAGTGTTTTTCTCTTAAAGTGCTGGGGCTTTTACGGTGAACATATTTTCTGTATATATATACATTACATTATGATCATTAAATTGAAATATTGAATTATTCGATTATAATTTTGTTAAAGTTGTAAATGAAATAATATAAAAGTAATACAAAAATATAAGTGGTTATTTGTGAAGAGGGATTTAAAATATAAGCGATATACTTAGATAAAAAGTTTTTCTGGTCTGTTTAAAAATGTTTTAAACGTAAATTTCTCATTTATATTTTAATTAGGTCAACAGCTACAATTTTATTTGCAAACATCGATGTTAAATCACTTGAAATTACGGTGTTTGGACAGTTTTGAACGTAGTTATAAGGATCGAATCCTTTTATAATGCCCCTTTGTTTATTTCTTGATCGACAATGGTAAATACAATAAAACGATAAAGTTGTGGAGAAAAAATGTTTGTTTTATTGACCGCTACTACTAATTACACTATATGATGTTGTTTAGGTAACTATATATAATAGACTGCGCTCACATAAGCTCAAATCCTCAGTTTATAATCTCACAAATAATGTATACCTCAGCACCGAGGTTATTGCTTCTATCATACTAACAAACTTTGGACTATGAGCTGACAATACAATTTAATCTAAGTCGTAATTGCAACACTTAGGATGTTCAATTGGAAAATATGTTATTCGGCAATTTAGTTCTTCTTTAAGTTCCATCTTCTATCGAAGGTTGGAAATCATCATGGCTATGCGGACTCTGTTGACTGCCGCTCTAAAAAGTTCTGCACTACTGCATTCAAACCATTCCCTTAAGTTCTTAAGCCAGGATATTCTTCGTCTTCCCACATTTCGCTTTCCTCGGATTTTGCCCTGCATAATAAGTTGTAATAATGCGTATTTTTGCCCTCTCATCACATGTCCCAAGTACTCAAGTTTTCGTCTTTTAATAGTTAATATTATTTCCGCCTCATTTCCTATCCTTCTAGTTATTTCCATGTTTGACATTCTTTAAATCCATGATATTCGTAGGATTCTTCTGTAACACCAAAATTCAAAGGCGGTCAGCTTATTCAGATGAACTTGTTTGAGTGTCCAAGCTTCCAGACCATAAAGAAGAGTAGAGAACACGTAACATCGAAGCATTCTCAGGCGTAGTTCTAACCTTATATCCCGACAACAAAGAAACTTTTTAAGTTTAATAAATGATGTACGTGCTACTTCAATACGTGTTTTAATTTCTTTGGTTTGGTCTACATCTGATGTTATCCATATTCCTAAATATTTATAGTTATTAACATTCTCAATTGCAGTATCTTTAATAGTCAGTCGGATATTTGCATGTGCAGATTTAGTCATGATTATGCATTTAGTTTTCTTTAAATTTATCTTCAGTCCGTACTCATGACAGCGTTCATTAAGGCGTTGCATTAGGTTCTGTAA
This sequence comes from Diabrotica balteata, assembly GCA_918026665.1. Lineage (NCBI taxonomy): Eukaryota > Metazoa > Arthropoda > Insecta > Coleoptera > Chrysomelidae > Diabrotica > Diabrotica balteata. The sequence continues at coordinate 4,307,409 of OU898284.1, forward strand.
ATCATTGTTATTATCCGTAATTATTACTGTATCGTCTGCAAAACGTAAGTTATTCAAAACTTCTCCATTGATAGATATACCTTCTATTGAGTCTGAGAGCGCTTCTTGAAATACCGCTTCACTGTAGACATTGAAAAGTAGTGGGGACAGCACGCAACCCTGGCGGACTCCTCTCTGTATTTTGATATTTTCGGTGTACTGGCTGTCAACTCTTACCTTGGCAGTTTGATTCCAATATAAATTAGATATAATTTTCAGATCACGACTGTCAATATTTTTGCTTTTTAATATATCTACAAGCTTTTAGCAGTTTTAAGTAAGCAAGAGTTTTAACAATTCTGCTGTGAATTATTTTCAAAAATGTTTCAAGTGTGTGACTCATTAAAGCTATTGTTCTGTGGTCTGAGCAAGTTGTTAAACTTGGTTTTTTGGGAATTGCTACAAAGGTTGTTTGCAGCCATTGTCTGGGGATTGTGGCAGTCTGATATATTAGATTAAAGAGTTCAACAATTACATCAATAACATCTTCATCGATGAGTTTTAATAATTCGATGGGCACCTCATCTGGTCCAGTAGCTTTACCCTCTTTTGTGTTTTTGACGGCATAGATGACTTCTTCTCTTAATATTGGTGGTCCAGTATCCTCGGTGATTTCTAATGACAGTTCTTCTCTTTCATCATTAAATAGTTGTTGAATGTAATTGGTCCAGTGACATAATCTCTCCTTCATATCAGTAATAATATCCCCTTTATCATTTTTAAGGATATTCGTTTTTGTACGCTTTCTAGAACCTGTCATTTCTTTGATTTTTTTGTGTAAATTAAAGCTATCGTACTTTTTATCCAGATCTTCTATTTCCTTGCATCTATCGGAGAGCCACCTCTCTTTTGCCTCTCGAATTTTCTTTCTGATGTTTCTCTGGATTTCTTTGTATTTATTCAGGTCTTTTGCTTTATGTTTTCTTCGTTCTTCCATGAGTTCAAGAATTTCTACTGTCATCCAAGGTTTTGTTTTATCTTTAAGTGGTTTGAGGGTTTCTTTTCCAACTGACACAAGGGCATGTTGAATTTTTCCCCATTTTTGGTCAATAGTTAGATTTTCTGCATTATCTTCTTTGACTTTCCTTAAGCTCTCGTTTATTTTAAATTTGGTTTCCACATATGTGTTGTCTTGTTTGAGACGTCTTGTATCTATGATTTTCTTGGTGCTAGGGCTGTTGACCTTCTTTAGTTTCACTCTCATCGACAAAACAACCGGGTTGTGGTCGGAGGATATTTAGTTAGTTGTAGGTAAATGAACTAATTATTAAAATATTATACGATATGTTATGCCAAACTATAAATATTAAGAAGTTAAGAATAATGTGAGAGTACAAATTAAGGGATTAATTTGTGATGGAACAGTGTTCGACACAGCTATTTAGTATCCTTCTGCACAATAAAGCGACAGCAGATAGTCAAACCAGTATTGGAGCGAGAAGAATTTTTCCTACCAGCCATTATTACTCCACTAGCTCATTCATCTAAAACAATTATCATGACATATTTACCATAAATGTTGTCTAACTAAAGTCAAATATCTGTCTAAGTGTCACCAGGTGCATCATCAGCTTACACAATCAAATGCCTTTTGGTAGTCAACGAAACATATAATCATAGTTACTTGAAATTCTATAGAGTTTTCAATAAGTTGTCGCAAGTTCAGGATTTGTTTCCGTGTACCTTTACCCTTTACAAATCTCGCTTGTTCCTGAGGTATTTGGTAATATAGATAGGTTTTTAATCTGTTATTGACTACATTTGGTAGTAATTCCCTTGTTGTGTAGCGCGATATAAATTGAAATACACCAATCAGATGGCTATTTTTCATAATTCCAAACAGCGACACAGATAGAATAATATAATAATAATATTATCCTTTGTTACCCAGTAGCTGTAGTATTTCACCTGGTATTAAATTAATGCCTGCGAATGTATATCTCTTTAGGGTTTTAATTGCATCTTTGGTTTCAGCGAGTAAGGCAATAGGTTTTCTAGAGTATACTCCATTCCGCGAATATACGACTGTTTTATATTCGCTTTAAGGTGTCGATTTAAATTGTCCAATGTACTGAATTGTACAATAGTAAATTCTCCCCATTTTTAAAATACTGTTACGACAGATATAAACCTTAGATTTAAATATGAAGTCATGATATAAATATAAAGTTCATAGTTTATAAAACAGTTGTAATTCAGATTTTGAAATATATAATTACTATCATGGAGTTTATTTTTTTCATTTCAATTATTTCATTGTAAACAAGATGGTTTTTAAATTATGTGATTTAAACGAAATGTAAAAATACTTAAGTGATCAAATAGCGTAAATTTTTTAGTCGAATATTCAATTAATATTAAAAAACAAAAAAACTTTCTTATTCACTTATTCTCTGAATCTTCTAAAACTATCATCAACGATCAGATTCACAGCCATAATCAGTCGGCGATATATGAAACTGTATATAAATTTTCGTTACTTTTTAATATCTCTAACGACTCGGTACTTTAACCATCAAGATCCGGTATGTTATATCCGTTACTTTCGGAACTTTTAAGAGAACAACTCAAAGCAAACAAATATTTAAAACTAACAAAGTGAAATATTAGATCCTTTTTCTGGTTTGTGAACTATCGTTCTGCTAATTTCTTTTCATTTATATTAAAAATAGTATATTTCTTCATTTCGACAGCCATATTCCTCTATCTCTCTGAATATTTAAGAGATGTAATCAGTTTTGTCTTTGGAATATACGGAACGGGATATTTGAAACGATTTGGAATAGCGGTAACAGTTTCTTCAAGGCAATAATAGAACCTATTAATGTCCTTCTTCTTGTGCAGATGTTATAGGAGCGTATATCTAGACAAGGTGTAGGGTATTGGTGGGTATTCTCATTTTAATAGATATTATCCTGTCATCAACAGTAATATTTCCAATTACGCAGTCACTTAGTTTGGAGAGTACAATAATTGCGACTCCATTTGTACTTGTTTTATCTGGTCCTCAAAAATAAACGACGTTGCCAGCAGTTGTTTTAAAATGCCCTTTACCTCTTCTGTGAGTTTCTGAGAGTCCCAATACCGAAATATTGTGGTCTGCCTTTTCCTTTTTAATTATGTGTAATTTTCCAGGGTTCTGGATGTTCTATGTGCCAGAAATTCTCTTCCCATAACGATGAAAAAAACAAAGAAAAAATGGTGCAGCGGTTTCCCATTGCCTTCTGCACCGCTGTTTATGTGCCGTTTCTGTGGCTATAATTTTCGTCGCATAACCAGTTTTGGCAGTTTATCAGATAAGAAAAGAAATACTTGGATCCGCAACAAACCAAAAGTGACTTAAGTGGAAGTTAGCTAGACATAACATAGGACAGAAAGACGACAGTTGGAATAAGATGATTATACACTGGAGACCATATAGTTACAAACGAAAAAGAGGAAGGCCACCCATGAGATGGTCAGATGACTTGAAGAAACACGCAGGCCCGAAGTGGATCCAAACTGCCTACAAGAGAGAGACGTGGAAGAAGGAAGAAGTGGCCTATGTCCAAAATTGGACAGCCAGGGCTGTAGAGATAGATAGAATCAGTTGTGGAACAGCCAGATACCACTGTCTCACCTATCGCCATGTCTGGCTACCCTCACTTTGTTTGTAGAAGAGTATGTAGTAGAAAGCAATATATAGTGATCCGTCTACCCTCGGAAACCTAATAGCCATTCGGGGTCGGAAGAAACAAGAGTTAGCCAAAAGAGGCTGACAGAAAAGACTAAAGACATTTCACTCAAGAATAATTGAAAAATAGTAAAATCTGGAGGCCGCCAGGCGCGTTTCATAAGCATATAAGTATTGCTACATTTTGTATTTTCGCTCATACTTCGGGATGTTGACTACAGGCTATATGGCTCGTCTAGCATGCCATAGCATGGAGGATAGGGTGCACGTCATTTTACAATGTAGATATCCCAACTCAAAACTAAACTTTTATGTTTATCTTAATTAAAGTGGTTATACTTATTTTAGGTAGCAGCACTGGAGATGGAATATTTATTTCGAAAACGTTTTTTAATTTAGCCCGAAAGGATTTCTAAAATAAATGTGTCTTTTATAAGGGATTTTTACTAAATTTTTGTAATATATGGTATACAGCCGACTACAGGAAATTAATTTTTTCTTACGGTTCTTAAATACGTTTAATGCTATCTCAAAAATGGTATCAGAACGAACCGATATATTGCAATGGTCTTTAATACTACTTGACCTTGAGATGAGCCCTGAAAAATAAATAGGTTTCGATATTAACAAATGTATAATTAAAGTCAAACAATTGTGACAAAAATGCTATAAAATTGTGGGAATCCTATGGAATGTTAATCCTAATATTCAGAATTATTTCTATCCAGCTATATTTATTAAACTTTAGCCTCGTAACAAACTTTATCGAAACTAATTGAAAATTAAACCCCGGTTTGCAACTTAACACTTTAACTTCTTCGGAGTTTGGAAATGAGTCTCTTTCAGTTCTTAGTTCTTCTCAAAGAAGGAGTTAGGAAGTTTTTGTTTATCGATTATTTGGATTTAACCTAGAAACTCCTTTCTTTTAGCGAAAGTATTTTAGTTTTTTTGATGTTATTTTGATCAACAATTAAACAATTTTGTTTGTTTATTCAGAAATACTTCGAAAAAAGTTTGTAGTATTTAAAACTTCGAAAAAGCATAGAAAACGTGTCTACAAAAAAAATGTTGGATATAAATATATAAAAGTTGATCAAAGACGTCTAGCAAGAGATATCACAAAATATCAGGAAGAGTGTCATCTAGAGACTGGATTATATGCAAAATGCATGTGCATATATATGCAGCATATTTGTGAGTTTCTTTATAAATGCATATGCTATTCATATTTACTTGATTAAGAGCATTTTGCCACATATTTGAAAATATCACATATATACAATGGTTTTCGATACATATTTAGATAATAGTTTCTTGGAATTATTCATAGCAGGTACTTATTTTAAGGTAACTACGAAATAATTTTATTACAAATACAAATATCTACGAAATCTACAAGTTTTATTGTTTAGAAAAATCCATCTGGAAATTATTTATCAGATGAATAGGGCCAATAGGCAGGTAGGTATTTACAGTAAATTCGTTTTAAATTCTCTTTACCAGCTGGCAAAGCAACTTGCGATTGTGAATATTGTGCTTATCAAATAAAAATAATTTCTGTTTTGAAAATATGCCCAAAGTAGAGAAACAAAAATAAAGTAACTGTAACTGTAACTGTAGCAATTAGTAATATGTGCTTATTGTAATTATTGTATATATATTGTATATTATATTGTTTGTGTCAATGGCCATTGCAGTCAAGACACATTAATTTAAATAAAAAAAAATAAAGTCTATTTTGCGGAGTTGGGTTGGTGGCAACAGTGAAATGAAGATTATAGACAATGAAAGTGTTTTCTGTACTATTTGTAATAAAAAGGTGAGTCCACCTATATTTTAACGATTCAAAAATTTAATATATTTAGTTTCGAGAAAAAAAATATAAGTTATCTTAAAAATTTGAAGTCCATATTATTGCATTAGACTCCTATTTACTAAACTTTATTACAGATTCCATGTGAAAAAAAAAATTCCAAATTTCCCAACACCTGAAAACGGCTCTCCACCAATATAAACTATCTAAGGACTTCAAGAAACCACGCCAGCAGCTTCTGCAGATTAAAATTATTTAAAATCGTCACACATCGACGGAACAAGAAATATTTGCAAAAGACGTATGCAATTTTTTTGTAAGTTGCAATATCCCACTGTATAAATTGGATAGCAAGGTGTATTAAAATTGTTTGAAAACATATTGTTAAGTTGAAAATAAGTCAGTACAGGTACTGAGTTTTTTAACTCTTCGCAAGAAATATGTGAGGGCAACTTACAAAGACGTTATTGAAGGTATTAAAAGCTGGGTAAGAGATGAATATCTGTGGATATCTGTTGACGAGACTAATGACGCCAAGGGTCGGCAAATAGTGAATTTAATTATTGGAATTCTCTTCCTTTCGTTAGTTCTTATTTTACTGAGGAAATTCCATGTTTCTGTACATTTTTTGCCTCCCAAGTAGGTATTAATTTCCTGGCACTTCTTATCCCACATTTCTCTTTTTGATTTTATTGTTGTTCTTCTTGTTATTCTTTTGAGTTCCAGGTATTCATCTCTATCTTTTTGTTGTTTACTGCTCAGCCATCTGATATACAAATAAAATTCATTTCCAAAGCTTAAATCCACAATAATTTTCGTGCAAAAATGTATGTAAGTATCCGCCGGTGATAATAAATTATACTCAATGGACTTTTCGTAATTTACAACTTTGAACATTCATGTCAACGTTGCCAACGTTCATAATGGCCTTAAATTCCTGACTGGATATTTCCATCTCTAAGAACGATGTCTGAGAAACAAATAGGTATTAATAATAAATGGAACTCTAGAAAGTTACATTACTAAGATATATCCTGCTGTCAAACTTTGGGACTAATTCTCGGTAGCAAGCAAAAGGGCACATAGAGTCTAGTAAAATCATGTTACTGCAATGATTATGAAATAAGAAGTGATGTTAATGTTAGGAAGGTTACAATTATTTTGTAAAAGAATTACATATTATTTATTCGATAATTAGGAAGTAGTATACTAACATATACGAAAATTGTGTATACATTATGCTCATATTTATAAATAGAAAGGGTGTGAAAAAATGGATGTCGCTCTCTTGAGGTAAAAATATCTTTAATATAAAAAATGATGAAACTTCTACAGCCCCAACCTAATTACTGTGGGATTATTAGTTTACATAATAATTTTGAAACTTTTTAGACCCTAGGATTTTGTAACAGTTAGCAGCCAGAAAGTGATTGCCCTGCTTAAACCAGCAATAGATTATGGTAGGTAATATATATATATATATATATATATATATATATATTGGATTTGAAACTTCCGCGGGAGCTATATGTGATTTCAGTTGTTTTCCGGGTTTGACTCCGCGTTAAGTAATTTTGGTTTTTAGAAAAACCATTGTTTTGACGACGTTTCGGCAAGGTCACACTTGCCATTGTCAAGTCAGATTAGTTCTGCTTCGTCTTGATGTTTCAGGAGAACTGATTTCTTGGTCGCTGCTCGCTAAGTTTAAATACCTTAGCGGTATTTAGGTATTTAAACCAAGGTATTTAAACTTAGCGAGCAGCGACCAAGAAATCAGTTCTCCTGAAACATCAAGACGAAGCAGAACTAATCTGACTTGACAATGGCAAGTGTGACCTTGCCGAAACGTCGTCAAAACAATGGTTTTTCTAAAAACCAAAATTACTTAACGCGGAGTCAAACCCGGAAAACAACTGAAATCATATAGATATATATATATATATATATATATATATATATATATATATATATATATATATATATATATATATATATGTATATATAGATCGGTTTAGAACGTCTTTCGACGTTATCCGATACCTAAACACTATGTCTTCCTATCTTCTTCTTTCTTCTCATGGATTTGTTTACGCCGTGTTGCCATTCTAATCTGGGTCTTCCTCTTTTCCGTCTTCTGACCTATCGGTTGCCATTCTACTACTTTTTTGGGTAGTCTTGTTGCTGACATCCGTTGAATATGCCCATACCACCTTAATTGTTTCTTCTTTATATCTTGAGTTATATTTCCTTCTATTCCCTTTCTTTTGTAGGGTAAAAAAGAAACACGGCGGAGTTGCAATTTATGTAAAAGAAAATCTTATGTATTCTTCTGTTAATTTAAATGAATATAATGTAGAGCAGTTCTGAGTTTTGTGCAATTTATGTAACTTTAATAAAAACCAATATTTTAACTGTATACAGATCGGGTAAGGGTGACTTTGACTTATTTTTGGTGAATTTTGAAAATGTCATAACATCCTTGCTTAGTAAAGCTGACAAACTAATCATACTTGGAGATTTTAATATAAATTTTAAAATTGAATCTGACCATTTTTTTGATATTCAAAATCTATTAACATCTTTTGGTCTAAAAATAACTATAAACGATTATACTAGAATCACATCTCAGTCCAGAAGTTGCATTGACAACATTATGACAAATTTTTCTGAAAATATCTATAGAGTGAGCGTATTTGAACCTTGTTTTTCTGACCATCGAACTCAATTTTTATTTATTGACTCAGAGCATAAAGTCATTGACACTAATCAAACATTTCAACGGTTTATTACTTCTTCTGGTTTACAGAAGCTTAAACGTGCGCTAGCTATTACAAACATGGACTTTTTCTACGATATTAATAATGATCCTGATTCTTTGACAGTCTTTCTTACCGAAACCTATAACAATTTAATATTACAGTATTTTCCACTAAAAAAAGTACGACAAATGACTGAAAAAACACCTGTGCAATGGTTTAATAATGAATTAAGGTCTAACAGATCTAATATTTCTCTTATCAAACACATTGCAGATTCCACTAAGGATCCCGATTTGTTCAAAGTATATAAACAACAAGAAGTAAAATATAATCGGCAAATTAAAAATTGCTAAAAAGTCAGCTTACTGTAATTTTATTACTAATTCCAATAATAAACCTAGAGACTGCTGGAAAATAGTAAATTTCGAAAGAAACTACACTAAATCCAGTTCGGTACAACCTGATTTACCCCCAGACGAAATGAATCAATTTTTTAGTACAATTGCAGAGAATATAATTACATCTCTTCCCACTATTAACGTCGATGTCCTCGTCAATTATAGAAATTATCCTTCTCCGAGCAAGTCATTGTTTTTTTTGGCCCGTTCTGGAAGAAGAGGTCTCTCAAATAATGAAGTCGCTTAGTAATTCTACTTGTAGGGACGTTCACGAGATTAATAGCAAAATTTTAAAAGAAACTTACCAAATAGTTTTAACACCTTTTACTCATCTTATTAATTTAATTCTATTCACCGGAGTATTTCCAGAAGTACTAAAATACTCAAAAGTACTACCAATCTACAAAAAAGGTGATTCCTCAAAAACTGACAATTCCAGACCCATAAGCATTGTTTCTACTTTTGGGAAAGTGATTGAAAAGGTTATCAAACAACAATTTTATTCCTATTTTGAGTCAAACAATTACTTTAGCAACTCACAATATGGATTTAGAAGTGCTCGTTCTACTACGAACGCGGTATTTAATGTTGTGAGCGAGGTGATTGAGGGGCTTGAACGCGGCAATCGCGTAGCAATTTCTCTTTGTGACTTATCAAAGCCTTTTGACTGCGTTTCACACGACATTTTGCTCCACAAATTACATTACTATGGAATCAGAGGTATCCCTCTTAAGCTTATTACTTCTTATCTATGTGGCAGACACCAGGCGGTAGTGTCTAAAGGTCATCTCTCTGATTTTCTACCCGTAAAACATGGAGTCCCACAAGGTTCTGTCTTAGGACCTCTTTTGTTTATTATTTATGTCAACGATCTGCCTAAATTCATATCTCCGTACAAAACCATACAATTCGCAGATGATACGACATACGTTATATCAGGGAAAAATAATGATGATTTAAAAATGTCTCATGAGGAAGTTTCTACTAAATCTAGCTCATGGTTTACTGCAAACAAACTAAAACTTAACTCTGATAAAACGCAAAATATGGTTATATCTGCAAGTAATTTACACAATGATCTAGTTAACAAAGAGACTATTGGTAATAACCATAGATAATCGACTCAACTGGTCTGCTCATATCTCACACCTTAAGAAACAGCTATCAAGTTCATTATTTGTTATTCGCCAACTAGAAAGGGTTGTCAACTTTGAAACATTAAAAATTACATATTTTTCTTTATTCCACTCTCACCTAAACTATGGTTTAATTATATGGGGCAATTCAACAAATGCACTTCAAATTTTTAGAATACAAAAGAAAGCTGTCAGGATTTTAGCAGGGGTTAGTTATCTAGAACACTGCCGACCTTTCTTTATCAAATTCAAAATTATGCCGCTACCTACTCTGTTGATATTTCAAGTTTTAACTCAAATTCACAGAAAACGTGCCCATTTAATAAAGCAGTCTGATGTCCATGTTCACAATACGCGAAACTGTCACTACCTACGAACAAATCGCTGTAGATTAAGTCTCTCAGAAAAAAATAGTCTTAATTATAACTATTACAATATTTTACCAAAAAGTATAAAAGAGCTAAGCTGTAATAGTTTCGATAAAGTTATAAAAAAATATCTTTTAAAACATTGTTTTTACTGCTCAGAAGAATATATGACTCATTGCAGAACATCAACTGAACTGCTTACCGTAACTTTGCCATAAATATTTTTCTGTTTAATATGTTTTCATGTTTGTATCATTTATCTGTTTAATTTGTTTTCATGTTTATTATTTAATGTTTTATTATTTAATACTATGTATGTTTTTTTTTTGACTTGCTACAAATAATATTTGTATATGTTATGTAGTTAAATAAATACTCTACTCTACTCTATTCCCATACGTTGTTTTATTACATCATTTCTGATTCGGTCTCGTCTGGAAATACCTAAAGAGCTTCTCATTACATCCATCTCTACTGCTTCTATTAGCTTTTTGTTCTTTTCACTAATTCTCCATGTTTCAATGAATATAAATTGCACTTGCTAATAACTAAATATTTTTGGAAAATTTTATTTATTTATTTAAAGTAGCTTATAGTCCTACTGTCCTTTCAAAAGAACAACCCAATCTGAAGGTAGGATATTTTTTTTTTATTTTTCCCTGACTTTTGAAGCCTTTTTAATCACTACTCACTGTATACATTCAGATTTAAACAAAAAAAGTTTCAGGACTAAATGGGTTAATAGGGACAAAATGAGATATGTTACGTTTTCAAACTACATACTGTATAGGAACAATTTGTAAACAATATTCCGTCAACAAGTGTATTTGGCAAAAAGTGTCATTTGTTACCTTTTCGAAACAAGTAATTCAACTTTACAGTAGTGTACACATCTCAGTCATTGATAATTTTGTAGTTAAATAGAGTAGTTTTTAACTTGGGTAGAGTACTTTTATTTTAATTTTAATTGCCTGTCTTTCTTACAGATATTTATACACAGTAGCACCGAAAAATGACGCGACTATATTCTAATTTGTAACGTACATAAGTTCTTTATTGCGGAAAAATACAATGGTGGTGCATTACAATGGGTAACATCTGTACAACTCGTATGCGATGCTTTGGGAATTAGAATATCAAACCTAAGATCTGCAATAAAAATCTTGTATTCCTATTCCACACAATTGTGCATTGCTGCTTCGAAACTAATCCTTTTAAAACCTCTACCCACGTTTTAGTCATAAAACGGTACCCATAAACTTCATTTTCTTCGAGGAAAACTAATTTTGTACACATCTCAATTACATGTTAATTGCGCTGGTGAGATTTATCTTTTATTATTCCTAACACGGACGCCGGCATTCTGAAAAATTAATTGTAGGAAATAATTCTTATAGGTAATTAGCTATTTTGTATTCAGCGCACCCTTTACCTGAATAATCTGGAAAGATTAAAAGAATAAACTTACTTTTTTCCACGGCAATTATAAAAGAAGGCTAATACTGACAAAATACGTGACTCGAAATACAACGGGTTAGCCACACGCAATCTCGTTGGTGCTTTGTGTTTGAGGATGCAAAGTATTTACACACTGGGCAAATTTAAAACGTTTTTTATACCACGCACAACCGTGAATTAGGGTTACGTCCGCTATTTGCTTATTTATTTCTTTAACTTAACCAAAACATTTGGAGAGGTGGATTTAAAAAATATATTTATCACAGTTTGGATTGCTAGGCACCAAATAATTTTTGTGTTTAACGAAATTTTTCCGAACAGGTGGACTGAAAGACGTGGACATATTGAATGACCAGCAAGGTCGCCAGACCTCAATCCTTTGGATTAATTTATAAGGGGACATTTTAAGAATGTTGTTTATAAAAAAGCAAACCTACAAATATTAAGACTTAAAAACAATAATTCGAAAATAAATAAACAATATTACTCAGGAAACCATAAACAAGGTTCTACAAGAATTTGTACAACGTTTGGGTTACTGTCAAATACAACAAGGGGTACAATTCGAACATTTAAGTGAGAGCGCCCACCAAACTGGTATGGTAAGTGGCAAGTAGCAAGTAGCACATGTCTAGCATGTTGTTTAAAATGTAACCAATGAAAACGAATTATTCAGCGAACACCAAAATGACAGTGACGTCATTCATTCTAATCATTTGTTTCCATTGGTTACATTTTAAGTAACATGCTAGACGCATGGTACTTGCTACTTGCCACTTGCCATGCCAGTTTGGTGGACGCTCTCCCTAAGAAAAAGCTTCAGTGTAATGTAGCAGCCGTCGAGGTTTATTGCAAGTTATCATAATCATATTGGATCAGTAGTCGATCGGATAGCCAAGCGGGCTGGGCAGCTGGCTTCTCATTCGCTTCCATGCGAGAGATGTCAGTTTAAATCCCCAGCTCGGTGTACAGAAAACAAAAAGGCTAACGCAGCAGTTTAAAATTCTAAATGAATCTGCGGCTTAGTCTAGAATATGCTGGTATCTGATCGGTCTATGGTGGAGCAGTACGGCAATGCGGCAAAATAACTTTTTTAAGATTTTTAAGAAACTTTTTCAAAATTAAATTATAAATTTCAGAGCAAAATTTATTTGAATAGAACATTTTTATATTAATACTTTTTGTAATATGTTAGCAGCATTTTTATATACAAAACTAATTTTATTTGCAGCTCTTGATAATATCTGTAAACACAATTGAAAGCTCGAGTAAAAAATAGTTAACAAATAGCCCCTTTTATTGACTCCAACCCATCCAAAACAGTTTATATATATATATATATATATATATATATATATATATATATATATATATATATATATAAGGTAGTCCAGAATTTTTTGACTAGTTTGGAAAAAATATGTAAATACTTTTTTCTTTTTGGGTGTGGTAGTCAATAAAAAATAGAGCTTTGCTAAGGCGTACTATTTATTCTGAAATCCGAGCTTTCGGTGGTTGCTTGCCACCTTTATCAAGGTCTACAATGAAAATTACTGTGTTATAAAATTAGGCTGATGTAATATAAAAGTTATAAAAACTTACCAGAAAGTAAGATTCATAGCATATAAAGCACAACGTTAAATAACATAATGTGATCTGAATTATTGAAGGCATTAAAACTTAAAAATTTTAAAATAACTTAAAAATTAAAGAACATGTTACAAAGTTTAAAAAGTAAAAAATAGGACGACATGTTTGACAAAAAACAGTCGTCTTCGCAGGTTTGAATTCAATCACATCTCACGAACAGAAAGAGGTAGTAGGAGGAACTATTGTTGTTTAAATAGTTCGATGTAACTATAAAAAACAAACTCTCAAACTGATGTCTAACAAAATACCGTTTGTGATTTTAAGTACTACCAACCATGTTACCAACTTTAAATTGAGAGGGAAATTTAAAAAAGTTCATTATGTCAAGACAATAAAAAGAAAATAGTATTAGTAAGTAGGTTTAGAAAAAACAAACAACCAAAATCAAAATGAACATCTGAATAATAACTGAAGTTAATCATGATAATTATAGCAATTAATAATGGAATTTAAGAAACAAGACATGAAACACTGAGATGCAGAAAACCCTAGTTAAAAGTCAAAATAAAATTGTAAATTTTGCTAAGATTCTAGATCTCAGATCTTTTATTCAGATTGTTGTTATCACTCCTGGTGATATGTACCATTTCTAAGAATGTTCTCTTAAATTTATTTTTCTCTCTGGCTAATATTTTTACATTGTTGAAATCTATCTTATGGTCTAGATCGATAGTGTGTTCTGCCAAAGCACAAGTGGGTTTATTTAGTCTACAGTCACTCTTATGAGAAATAATACGACTAGACAGATTTCTTCCAGTTTCACCAATGTACGTGGATGGACATTCAGTACATTGAATGCAATAAACAACATCTCTTGACTCTAAAGTAGTTAGGGGTTGTTTTATTTTGCTATACAGCTGACGTATGGTTTTGATGTTCTTGTTAGCTATTTTGATGTTCTTAAATTCTTTGAAAATTTTAGTAAGTTCTACGGTTAGTTTTGGAATATACGGAAGGGCATAAAAATACACAATTGTTTGAGAAGAATTGTTTTGTGCTCAGGGCACTGATTGAGAATTAGTGAGAATGTTATTTCTGTTAACAAATGGAACATTAAAAATTAATTTATTAATCAGTCTTAGAGGATATGAATTTTCAACAAAAATATTCCGTAAGAGGTTAAGATCATGTTGGAGATAATCTAGATGTGATAACCTTTTGACACGTTCTTTCATTGCTAGGACTAGGTTGGTTTTCATTCTAGGAGGATGGTGGGAATGGTAGCTTATGAATCTATTGCTACATATAGGTTTTCTATACCATTGTGTTTTCACAACATTATCCTCACATCTATGCAAACGCATGTCAAGGAAGGGCTTATATATATATATATATATATATATATATATATATATATATATATATATATATATAATAAAATCATGTAGCTACTTTACTTGTCATTGTAAAATAAAAATAACAACAGATTAAGAGCATAGTGAAATGAATGTTTAAATTCAAATCTTTTATTAATATTAAAATCGGTTCTATGTTTGCAGTTACAGATGATTAAGGTAAAAGCTATCAAGAAATCGTAACGCTGTAATATTTGCATGGTGTTTTCATTACATTTGACGACTGTACACTTTGATTACGCAAACCGTAGTTATTCACAAGTGTATTGACACTTTAATCCTAGAGCAGAAGTGGAAATTAGAAATACGTGTTTGCTATTTGACTTTCTGAATACTCAATTTATTAGAAACTCACACAGTTCAAATGTTAGATAACTATAATTTAAATGTAACTTCTCGTGGGGCTTGCAGGCGAATTTGAAAGTCTCTTTAAGCTGTTAATTGAGTGCTGTCGCATCATACCGGTTGATACTTTAATTTATTACTAAAAATATATAGAGTATATTGTAAGTAAAAGGAATAAATTTATTACTGCGAAAACCGTAGATTTTTATTTCTAAATGGGCTTTCTTTCAGAGAATTAATTTATATTTGACTTCATCTATTTGAGCGCCATAATATCATTATTTTTTTCATATTTTACTTTCACCAATTTTTTGTACCTATGATCTTTCTATGAAGATTGCTTATAAACAAAAGCGAAAACAACAAAAAATTAGCGCTAAATCACAAGATATGCTAAAAAACGACGACAACTACTGAACGATAACAAAAGAAATACAGTGGAGTATACCGAACTAAATAAAACTATAAGAAAACTGATAAAGGAAGATTTAAAGAAATACCAAGAAGACCGCATTAAGAAAATCATAGAGAAGAACAAAAGTTTAAAAACAATGAAGACAAATATAGGAAAAAGAAAACTAATCATGCTTAAAGCTGAGAACACTGAAGAAAGAGATCTAGGAGAATTAGTAAAAATCACAGAAAGATATTACACAGACCTATACAGTTCTAAAAATGACCCACCACTATCATCTAAACAGAATCTCACGAGGAAAATACAAAATGTTGGCTCAGAGGTATTACCAGAAATAACTGAAGATGAAATCGAAAAATCCATAAACGACATGAAAAGAAATAAAGCGGCCGGTGAGGACAAAATACTGGCGGAACTGCTAAAAGAAGGAGGAGACACGATAAAAAAAATGCTAAAAATACGGTTCAACAAATGTCTGTTTGAAGGTAAAATACCCAAACAATGGAGAAATGCCAAAACAATCTTAATACATAAGAAAGGAGACCGAACAGACCTAAACAACTACCGTCCTATTTCCCTTTTGCCACAACTATATAAAACCTTCACAAGAATAATAAACAACCGACTAACCTATAAACTTGATAACTACCAACCAGTGGAACAGGCCGGATTCAGAAAAGGATACAGCACAATCGACAATCTACATACGCTTAAAATCTTAATTGAGAAAACCAATGAATACAACCTTCCGCTGTACTTAGCATTCGTAGATTATGAAAAGGCTTTCGACAGCATTGAACACTGGGCGGTTGAAGAAGCTCTGGTCAATAGTAGAATAGATTCAAGATACCGACAATTGATACATGATATTTACCAAAACGCAACCATGACCGTAATTCTGGACGACAAATTAATAACGGATAATATAAAAGTTAAACGAGGAGTCCGACAAGGCGATATAATTTCACCTAAACTGTTTACCTTGACCCTCGAAGACATAATAAAATCAACAGATTGGGAAAACAGAGGAATATGTATTAACGGAAAATACCTAAATCACCTTAGATATGCGGATGATATACTCCTGATCTCCTCGGAACGACCAGAACTGGAATTAATGCTGAATGAACTTCATGAAAAATCACTGCAAAAAGGCCTAAAAATTAACTTCAACAAAACAAAAGTAATAACAAACACGGAAGACCAAGAGGCAATAAAAATAAAAACAGAAAAAATAGAACAGGTAAATGAGTATATCTATCTAGGACAAGCAATCAGAGCTAATAGAGAAAATCAAACAGCCGAAATATCGAGACGAGTAAGAATGGGATGGGCAGCGTTCGGCAAACTTTCTTACGTTCTAAAAAATCAAACAATCCCTCTATACTTACGAAGCAAGGTATATAACTCCTGTATCCTACCGGTGCTCACCTACGGAGCACAGACATGGACATTTACACAGGCCAATTTGGATAGGATAAGGAAGACACAAAGAGCGATGGAGAGACAAATGGGTGTATCACTTAGAGATAGAAAACGTAACCAGTGGATCAGAACCAGAACAAAGACAGTAGACGCGATAGAACAAGCAGCAAAACTGAAATGGAAATGGGCTGGACACAATGAACGTCTCCAAGACGGACGATGGAACAATGCCATCGGAAAGTGGCGTCCATACAATGCAAAGAGATCAAGAGGCAGACCACAGATGAGGTGGAAAGATAACATCAGGAAACAAGGAGGTCCCACATGGCAGAGAACAGCTCAAGATAGGGAAAGATGGAGAGAACTGGGGGAGACCTATATCCAACAATGGAAGGATAGAGAATAGGTTAAAAAAAATGATCTTTCTTGTTGCGTCAATTACATCTGTTTTAATTTTTATCCAATGTTCCTTGGTGATTAGGTTCTTCCTCTTAGGGTGGCTGTCCTTTCCGAACGTTGACGATCATTCTGGCTATGATGACTTTGTTGGTTGCAATACAAAGCAGCTGTGTTGAGGTTTTTCTATACGATACTCTCAGGGTAGCAAGCCAGGGTATTTCTCTTCGTCCTGTGGCCCTTTTTCCTTCAATTTTACCTTGCAAAATGAAGGAATACTGCACCTTAAGGCCCTTCACGATGTTGACCAGTCCGCAGTTGTGTTCATCCTCCGCAGTACTTCTTCATTGTTGAATTATTCATTGGTAATTAGGTATTTATCTGTATTTGTGATGTGAGAGAAAATACAGACAGCTCAAAGTATTTTAAATCAAAGACCTGAGGTAGATATTCTATCTAATTAGCCTTCTTCGGTCCATCTTTGGACATAGGCCTCCCCAATCCTTTTCCATTCTTCTCTGTCTGTTGCTACAGTCATCCACCTAGAGCCCACGTGCTTCTTGATATCATCTGCTCTTCTCGTTTGGGGCCTTCCTCTGCTTCGTTTATATTCCCACGGTCTCCAACATAAGAATTTTGTTCCATCGGTCTTCGTTTTGTGTTATATTGTGAACGGAAAACAAGGCTTCTCTTGTACCTAACGCATCCCTGAATCCAAACTGCGCCTGCGTTTCTTCTGTGTATTATCTTTAAGAAGGTTTTAAGAATGTGGCTCATCAGACTGATAATATGATGCTCTTCGCATTTTTTTTCATTAGGTATAGCAATAAATGTAGATTTTAACTAGCTCTCTGGGATTTTTCCTGAGTCAAAGATTTTATTGAACGTTGTCGTAAGCCATTTTACTACTTCGTCTCCCATGATTTTTAGAAATTCTGAATGAAAGTTGTCGGGCCCTGGTGCTTTACCTTCTTGGGTTACTTTAATTGCGACTTTGACTTCGTTTTAAGTGATTGGTGGTCTTGTGTCGTATTCCATAATTATCTGGTTGTTATCTCTATCGTCATCGAATGTCTTCTCAACGTATCTCTTCCATATATTCTTTGTTTGTTCAATATCTATTACGGGGTATCTATTACGGGGTATCGGGGTGTAAAGCTAGTTCGCGTCCGTAGTAGAACACTACACGTGTACCCTGGGTAACG
Organism: Diabrotica balteata; assembly: GCA_918026665.1. Classification (NCBI taxonomy): domain Eukaryota; kingdom Metazoa; phylum Arthropoda; class Insecta; order Coleoptera; family Chrysomelidae; genus Diabrotica; species Diabrotica balteata. Next base: position 4,325,844 of record OU898284.1, read on the forward strand.
CTAAATGAACTAGCACAAAAGGCGCCAGACAATCTTGAATCTCCTGGCAATTCAATCATCACAGAAAATCTTTCCAGAAATGACACTTGTAAACGGACCTTATCAGGACCATTTGACCAAAGAACTCGGAAAACGCATACGAGTTTGCCATTTTAACATAGAAGGCATAAGCAGGGCAAAATGTCAAATCCTGCACAGACTTTTAAAAGACAACGAAGTTGACCTAGTAGCACTTCAGGAAACGCTCACAGAAAACGAAGATTAAACTAAGCTCAAGAGGAAAAATCCCCGGCTATGATCTTTTGGGCGCTACCTACGATAGAGCTTACGGAGTGGCAACATATGTCCGTTCAAACATATAAAATGCAGCATTAATCGCCACTTCTACCGAAAACAACATCCACGAGGTAACTGTGAAAATAGGCAATGTCATAACAGCTAACATATACAAACCCCGTGCTATTGCAGACACTGACAGAAATGGCACATCCCTTGTGGAATGGGCAGAGGAACATGGTGCCCACCTTCTATTTGACGCCAAAGATAGAGGCAGTTTCAGATCTGCGGCCGGGAGGAGAGAATATAACCCTGATCTCTGTTTTGTTACCATTGACAACAAAGGCCAACCGCTAGCAGCATCACGAAGGGTTATGTCTGACTTTCCACATAGTCAACATCGCCCCGTCTTAATCAAGATCGGTATCAGCATTCCGATTATAAGATCGTTCCCACGACCCAGATGGAACTTCAAGAAAGCTAACTGGTCTGCTTTCACCAGTAACCTTGACAAATGCCTAGGATGGATTCCACCAAAGAGCCAGAACTACGGGAGACTAACAGGAGCAATAATCACCTCAGCAAAAGCGACAATCCCTAGAGGATACCGCAAAGAATATATCCCTGGTTGGACGGAAGGGAGCGAAAAACTGTATGAAGAATATTGCGAAGATGGAAAGCAGGAGATTGCAGACGAACTACTCCACAGCATTGATGCTGCCAGGCGTGAAAAATGGACACAGACAGTAGAAAACCTAGACTTCCAGAAGCCAAGTCGCCAAGCTTGGTCCCTACTGCGGAAACTCGGAAGTAGCAACCCACCCGTTCGCCAAACCAACCTAGTAACCCCAGACCAAATAGCTACGCACATAGTGTCAACCTCTAGGGCACCTCAAAATCGTTTACATACAATTAAAGTTAAAAAAGACCTCAAAACCATAAAATCTAGTCTTGCACAGTCAACAGAATATTCCAACCTATTTACGCATGAAGAAATATCGCAAGCCCTAAATGAAATGAAAACAGGAAAAGTGCCAGGTTTCGACGCTATTCACGCTGAGTTCCTCAAACATAGCGGCAGATTCACTAGGCAATGGCTCGCAGAATTCTTTTCTGACATCCTTCAAACGGGAAACGTCCCCCACCAACTCAAAAATGCAAAAATCGTCGCCATTTTAAAACCAGGGAAAAGTAATAATTCACCGAAAAACTACCGCCCCATCGCACTCTTAAGTATGGTGTACAAATTGTTCGAAAGACTGTTGTATAATAGAATCAGCAAAACCATATTACAACACTTACTAGTGGAACAGGCAGGATTTCGGCCAAACCGCAGCTGCACAGACCAGGTACTCGCCCTGACCAATTATGTGGAATCAAACTTTCAAAAGCAATCAGAAACAACCGCTGTCTTCATCGATATCTGCTGCTTATGACACTGTGTGGCGACAAGGGGCAATATATAAATTAATACGAATAATCCCATGCAGAAAGACCACTGAGGTTATTAACGCCATGCTATCCAACAGATGCTTTAAAGTTATATTGGGAGACAAGACTAGTACCCAAAGAAAACTGAATAATGGACTTCCACAAGGATCCGTGCTGGCCCCCTTGCTTTTCAGCCTCTATATAGCAGACATGCCAGAAACCACATCAAAAAAGTTTGGATACGCAGACGACTGGACGCTTGCCGCAAGTCATAAAGAATTCGAGGTCACTGAACGCGTTCTAACAAACGATTTAAATGCCCTAGGGAATTATTTCCGAAAATGGAGATTGCAACCCAATCCAACTAAGACAGAAGTGTCCTGCTTCCATTTATATAACAAGATGGCCAACTATCAACCTCAAATCAATTTTGGGGATAGACTCCTTAAATATAATAAACACCCAAAATACTTAGGTGTTACACTTGACAGAACGCTGAACTTTAAAGAGCATCTTACTAAGACTGCTGCAAAACTCCGAACTCGTAACAACATCCTGTAAAAGCTCTGCGGCACTACCTGGAGCTCCTCAGCACCCACACTTAGATTGACAGCATTAGGACTGGTATACCCCGTAGCGAAATACTGTACACCAGTATGGATAAACAGTCCACATACTCACCGTGTTGATGTCCAACTCAACCAAGCCATGCGAACTATATCGGGCACAATCAAGGCCACGCCCACTTACTGGTTACCAGCTTTGAGTCATATAGCTCCACCACCCATCCGCCGGGAACATGCCCTTGTCAGAAAATTTACAAAAATCAATACTGATCCTGAGCTCCGCTCCCATGTCGGAACTTCCGCCAGAGACATAAATAGGCTCCGTTCAAGACACCCGCCTCTAAAAACAGCAAAAAGGCTAGTAGATCAAAACTTTAATGTAACTGAACGGTGGAGAGAACAATGGGAGAATAACGCTGCACCAGCTAACTGGAACATGCCATGTATTACAAGCAAACCTGAGGGCTTCAACCAACCGAGACGAATGTGGACCACACTCAATAGAATAAGGACGAACTGTGGCAGATGTTCCGACTCACTTTTTAGATGGGGAAAAATACAATCACCAAATTGCGACTGCGGCGCCGAAAGCCAAACAGTAAAACACATGATAGAGGAATGCCCGATTAGATCCTATAATGGCAACCCTTCAGATTTCCTGGCTGCTACAAAAAAATCAATCGAACATATTTATAATCTAGATGTTTGTTTGTAGAATAATATTTTTATATTTACTGTTGTTTGTAATTTATATAATTTATATATTTATATTTATATGAACCTGTGATGTAGCCATACGCTAAATAAATAAATACGGAGTATCCATGATCATCAGTCATATGTCCTGATCTCTTGAGTTTGTACATTCCTGCTGCCTTTTGTACTTTCTTGTGGAGATTAAACGATTCGTGTATACTTTCCAATGATTCTATTTCTCTGCATTGATCTTTCAACTATTTGATTTTGGTTTCTCTAATAGTTTTTTTATTTCTTTGTCAATTCGTTTATGCTCCCACATGTCTCTGTTTTCAACTCTTCTTCTATTCTCCATCATATTTAGAATTTTCTTAGAGATCCATCTTTCTTTTTCTCCCTTGTTGGGCGAATATGTTTATCTATGATTGTCTGGTTAATTTGTTGTAGTTTTGCCATTTCGTTATTTGGTTCATTAGCTTTGTCTGTATTTTTTAATTCTTTAGTCACTCCTTTTTAGATATCAATATAACACGTTCAGAATTAAGAGAAGTTAAAGCTGGAGTTCCACAAGGAAGTGTCCTGGGGCCAGTGCTATACCTACTCTATACCAGCGATATTCCATCATTAGAACCTAACACAATTGCGACATTTGCAGACGACACATGCATACTAGCAGTCGGACAAAACCACGAGGATGCAGCTACCATGTTACAGAACTCTGTTGAACAAATTAACATCTGGACCAACCGATGGCGTATCAAATTGAATGAAACAAAATCTGTTCATGTCAATTTTACTAACAAAAGAGAACAACATATCCCAGTACATATAAATAGAAACATATAAATAGAAACCAAATATCTTATGCAAATACGGCAAAATATTTGGGTATGACGTTAGATTCCAAGCTACGTTGGAAAGCACATGTTAAGAAAAAAAAGAAGGAATTAGAAATTAAGTTCAGAAAGATGTACTGGTTGATGGGAAAAAAAATCCACTCTGTCTATTTACAACAAATTGCTATTATATAAGCAAGTCCTTAAACCGATATGGACATACGGAATACAGCTATGGGGCTGTACAAAAGAAAGCAACATCCAACATATACAACGATATCAGAATAAAGTATTAAGGAACATCGTTAACGCTCCATGGTACTTTAGAAACTGTGATCTTCATCGAGACCTCCAGATGGATACAGTTATCCAGACAATAAGTAAGTTTGCCGAGAGTCATGAACAGAGGCTCTCCAACCACGTGAACGTCGAGGCCATCAAACTCCTAGACAACGCCAACCAGATAAGAAGACTAAAGAGAACGAAGCCGTTTGATTTAGTGCTATAAGTGAGTGAAAGTGAAAAAGCAGAGTAAAGTGCGGCTAAAGTGTACACGTTAGCTAGTAGTACTATAATGTATTAGAGCCTAAGGAATATTGCTGAATATAACCTTAGATAAGTTTCTTGTAATATTTATATATAGAACTAACTTGCTTATTGATCATAGTGAATTATCAGATAGCAATAGTCATAAGATTCCTGTTGGAGTTTTATTAAACAAAAAAAAAAAAAAAAAAAAAATATAACACGTGACGTGTTAAAATATAAAACAGTCACAAAAACGTTTAAAATCACCTCGTTTCACGGTACTACGTTTTTTGTGTATATTTGCATGAATATTTTAGAGTTTTTTAAGTGAATATTTCGCGAGCTGTAATAATTATTATAATCTGGGTGTTTATTTCCATTTCCTTGTTAAAAAAGTTTTCCATTGGTATTCCTTACAGTATTAATCTTTTCTAATTACTTAAATTACTTCAATAAAAGAATATCCACCAACAGCGAGGTCCGCTTTTAAAACAATGGAAGTAGATAATGGTTCAATCCGTATTTTTTCGTAATTATTGTTCCGTTAAGCCAGTTTAATAAAATTTCTGTATGCAAAGCAAATATAATGGCTTCGAATTGAAAATGCGAAAATAAAGGGTTTTAAACTCATCGAATTAACGTCATTACAAAACAGAATAGATTAAAGGCTCAGAAAGATTTTCATTAGCAGGTCGCCTGGGCTTCGGCGGCTGCTTAGAACAGCATTTAGTGAACATATTTCACAAAGGGATAACAATACTGAGGTGTTTAATTTCCTAGAATGGATATATTAACGTACAGGGCATAAGCTTGGAGTAAAACTTTGCTTTTGTATTGAAATAAGCTTGTTATATGAAACTTTAATCAGATTTTAAACTGTAAAAAATTATGCCCGGTAATAAGTTAATCACATACAGCAGGGGTGCTCAAACGGTAGATCGCGATCCACTGGTCGATCGCGAGTGCTTTTTGGGTAGATCTCGAGAAGAAAAAAAATTGTAATAAGTAGGTAGGTAACTAAACTACTGTCAGCAGAGTTAAACGTTTTTATTAATACTGAACTATACAAATACATAGAATGCTTGACTAAGCATCATTGCAATTTAAAGAAGTGGGGACAATAAAATACTGTCCACACAGCATATTTTATATTTACATATATTAACTAATTATTTTATTAATTCAATATTTATTATAATTATTAATCAAATTTGGGATGATATTCTATTAACTACAAAAATGTATGACGTAATAAAATAACACTGCTTGCGGCAAAAGGTGGCTTTATCAAAGGAACGCACGGTACTTGTCAAAGAAAAACCGTGTTGTTTCTAGACAAGAGACAGTACAGTCTAGTTTTGGGCGGCGCGTTTGACAGGTACATTCGAGACTTTCGTTCACGCCGATATAAATGTTGCGCCTGCAGGAATTGGAGTTATTCTGAATTGTAACTTGATAGCGATCCTACGTCGATACAAAGTTTATTATTAAATAGTGGAAAATAAGTGCAGTGAAGAAATCTAAAACGTATCATTTTAATAAGGATTGGGAGGAAGAATTTTTCTTTTCTATGGTGAACGGTAAGTGCATTTGTGTTATTTGTCGTGCGTCAGTTGCAATACCTAAGCGTGGTAACTTAGAGAGGCATCATAAGACGGTTCATAAAAACTATGAAAAGGATTTTCCGCCACAGAGTGAATTAAGAAATCGAAAAGTAAGTGATTTGATATCTTGTTTGAAAAAAGAACAATCCATGTTCACAAGACCAGCCACACAATCAACAGCTGCTACGATTGCGTCATTTAAAATATGTCATATTTTGGCGAAACACAAGAAACCATTTGAAGATGGATCGGTGGTGAAGGAAGCATTTATTGAAGCGGGTGAGACTTTATTTGGAGATTTTAAAAATAAAACAGAAATCATGTCTGCTATTAGAGAACTTCAGTTATCTCGTCCGACTGTCACAAGGCGTATTGAAGTCATGAGTCAAGACATCGCAGATAAACTAAAACATGATATCATGGAATGTACATACTTTTCTTTACAGTTCGACGAATCCATCGATATGACAGACACTACCCAGCTGTGTATTTTGATTCGAATGGTATTCAATGACATGTTGGCTAAGGAAGAATTTTTAACAATCATTCCTCTGAAGGGGAAGACCTGTGGGAAAGATATATATGACGTTTTCTTAAATTATGTAAAAAACTACGAGCTACCAATATATAAATTAATGTGCATTACAACCGATGGAGCACCAGTAACGACTGGAAACAAAAACGGTTTTGTGGCATTGTGTCAAGCTAATGAAGAATTCCCTTCATTTTTTTCATTCCATTGCATTATACATCAACAAGTTTTGTGTTCAAAAATTTTAAACACGGAGGAAATTATGGGCATTGCAACAAAAATTGTGAATTCCATCCGTGCACGTAGCTTGGAAGATAGGGAGTCAGCTGAACACACTGATTTAGTTCTTCACACGGACGTCAGGTGGTTGAGTCGCGAAAAATTCCTAGAAAGGTTTCAAGAATTATTGCCCGAAATAACAGCTTTTCTAGACGAAAGAGGTGATGACACTCAGATTTTAAAAACAAAAAATGGCTAAATGATTTGGCATTTTTGACTGACATCACAATGCACTTAAACACCGTTAACTTGGAGCTTCAAGGTAAAGGAAAAACTATTATTGAGATGATTAGCGCAGTAAACGCATTCAAAAGTAAAATGCAACTTATGATAGATCAACTGAAAAGAAAGGATCTGAAACATTTTCCGTCTTTGAAAACAAGGATTCCTCAGTTGAATTATGATACGTATGAGGCTGAATTATCAAATATTTTGGGACAATTCGAAATGCGTTTTTATGATTGCAGTAAATTGGAAAATATAGCATCATTTATGAGTTATCCTTTTTATGTAAAAACATTGAGGAATTAGCTACTGAAATAGCAAGTCAGTTTAATATGAACTCATGTTCTGTTGAAAATGAGTTGGTGCAGATTATATCAGATACACATCTCAAAGCTACAGTATCTGATACAAATTTCTGGCGTTTTATATTTGAAGATAAATATCCGAATGTGAGGCAAATCGCCCTTCAACTGACGGCATTTTTTGGGTCAACTTACTTGTGCGAGTCTGCATTTTCTGAAATGAAGATAATTAAGTCAAAATATCGCAATCGACTAACTGACGACCATATGACATCATGCTTGCGATTAGCACTCAGTAGTTACGTACCATCTTATGAAAAGTATGCTGAGGACATGCAGTGCCACGCTTCAACATCCAAAACCACTCCTTAGTTAAGTTTAACACCATATGTAACTCTTTTGTTTTGTAACAACAACTAAACTCGCAATTTTGAATAACTATGAGTTGTTTCATTGATATTGTAGAGAAGAACCTAACTAAACCTAACCCAAACCTTGACTAAAATAATGTACCTATATTGTGCAGAAAGCTAATAACTATATATGCTACGGTACGCCCAACCTAGGTAGGTAGGGTGTATCGTGTATGTACGACAACCCTGCATCACACACACTTGCAGTCTCTCAGAGTCGATCGTAAGTAGTCTAAAAATATTGAGGTAGATCGCCAGCAGTTCAAGTTTGAGCACCCCTGACATACAGTAATCGTACAAAAACATGTATATTATAGGTAGGGGAGAGTACAAAACGAGGCCAAGTTTCAATTCTGCAACCAACATTATCTCAGAAATGTCATTTTACAGCGCCAGTCAAAATGTTGTATTTTTTATTCGTGACCTCGTAAAAGTTACACTTATAAACTGTTTAATTAAGGTAAGAAGTTATTTTTTATATAGTTTTATTGACTTATTAAACCAATTGTTCTAAGCAGAAGTAAATACAAACGAAGTGATAGCACTTCATCCGAGGAGAGCAAAGAACTTATAAATTACGATGATTCTTCTGGTGATGAATGTGAAAATTTACAGTTGTAAGACGATTATGACATACGCTTATGATGATAGTACAGAAATTTTCATTGATAGTTTTGTATTAGTGAAATTTGAAACCAATATATTTTATGTTGCTAAAGTTATCAAAACATTAGACGATAATGAATTTAAAGTGTCAGTTTTAAGAAAAAGTGGTAAGCTCAAGGCTGCGTTATTTTTCCTTTAGTTGAAGACATTGCTGCAGTAGCAAGGTTAGACGTTGTATCAATTCTACCAAAACCAAAAAATGTAGATCGAAAAAAAAAAACAAGCGCCTTGCATCTTATTTCAAATTTGATGTAAAGTTTGACAGTATTAAGATTCGTTCAAATTTTCTTTCATTTCAGTTTTTTCTATTGTAAATGTGTAATTGCTATTTTCAATAAAAAAAAAAAACTACAATTTACTTTAACAAATTATTGAAATAATACTATTTGACTCATTGTGTACCAACACTTGACTTATTGTGTACCACCAATCGTACACAATGAGACAGACTAATGTAGACGGTTAGAAAAATAATTATCGATTTTGTTTCTTCACTCATGAGGAAATATTTATTTCAGATTATATTGAGGAAATATTCATATTGATGCCTGGTTAACTCAGTTTGAAGACAAATTCAAAAATGTCAATGTCAGAAATAAAAATGTGTTTTTTGTCTAATTATGTACTACTATTCCCTAGAGATTAGTACATTTCTATTCTCGCTGTCACTATGTTTGAAATTCAGGAAAATTGCCATCTGATTGGTTTACCTCAATTTATATCCCGCTACACAAAAAAAGAACTACTACCAGATGTAAAAACTACTGCACAATGTCACAAGTAATACATGCTATAGTTTATTTTTATGAACGAGAGAGTAATTAGCATAATTTTAACTGGTATCTCCGACCACTCCATGGGCGTGCTCAAGATTAATTGAAAAATTACTTTGAATAATTGTAAAAAATAAATGAATTATTTCAGTGTTATAAAGTGTTATGTGTATATAAACAAAAGTGACCTCCTTTATCACACACTATATTAGAACTGACTGGCCTACATTAAAAAGGGTTTTAAAAAATTCACATTTTTTTTAATTTTTAAAAATTACAAAAGAGAAAAAGAGTTTTTAAAACCGTCTAAGGTATGTTAAATAGATGAATAAAAATATTAATATAAAACTTACAGCTACTTGTTACAAATCCAAATCAGATTCAGAAGATTAACTTTCAGAACCAAGATTTATAATAACTGGCTCGATCATTTTATCAGTAATATTGTCCAGCTTCCACATTTTTTCCTCGTCTTTAAAAGTGTGATTTACTGCCTTTTCCCAGTTTTCAGGTTTTACATTATTTACCGCCTCCAAAAACAACTGTTTAACATCATGAATTTTAAAAGTGGTATTTTTTCTTGAAACTTCACTCTTTATCTGTGCCCATACCAGTTCAATCGGGTTTAATTCACAATGATATGGTGGGGATCTAAGTACTGTCATTCCACGATTTTTGGCAATTTCATCAATTTCGTATTTTTTAAATTTTTCTTTATGAAGGGCACACAACGAATAAAGTTGCTTTCTTATAGATCCGGGATGGTACGTAATATTTTTTGAACTCAGCCAATTCTGCAAGTCTTTTTTTAACCACTTGGTTGTGGGCAGTCCTTCTATAAGTCTGGAGTGATAACTTGCATTATCCATTACTATTACACAGTTCTTAGGAAGATCTATCATTTGTTCGAACCATTCTTGAAAGGCATCAGCGTTCATGTCTTCATGGTAGTCACCGGTACGAGTTGATTCAAAAGTTAATAAACCACCTTCAACGAAACCGTCTGAACTGCCAATGTGTACTATTATCAGCCTACGTCCCTTTCCTGATGGTGGGTTTAAACCAGTAGATAAGTTATTTACAAAAGCGTGCCTTTGACTTGTAACAGTTTCATCCTGCCAAAATTTATTTGGTGTATGACCCTCGTTGATCAATGTTTCATCAAGATAAAATATTTTTCTTTTTTGGTTTCTCATTTCCTTTATGGTTCTTAGAAAATGTCTTCTCCATATGACAATATCGCTTCTTTCTAATAAAATAGACTTTCTGGGATTCTTTTTCCAGCGGAAGCCTATTTCTTTTAAAAGTTTCCATAACGTACTTCGACTCATTTCTGGGTAATCTTTATCATCTCGAACTGACACAAGAACTTTATCCAATGTTGGAAATTCTTGCCTAAAGAAAAATTCATGCACTTTCCGTCGAAATCCTTCTTTAAAATGATATTCTATTTGAAATTTTGGTTTCTCTGGAGCATTACGTGGCATTTGAAAACTACCCATTTCTCTTCTTTAATTTTTGTAAATATAATTTTTTGTTATATAATAACTCTGTAAATCGTAGATTTCCCAACAGCAAGTGTACTGCTAACTAACTCAACGGTCTCATCAACACTTTCACATAAACGTTTGTCTGTAAATGATTTAAAACAATTAAATATTAATGTTTTTTCATTAACTGTTAAAGGACCAATTTTTCGGCGTTTACACGGCACTTCCAAATTTTCCATAACACTAGTATACACAATAAACTGCACCTTGCAACTGAAGTACCTACTTTTAGTGAACTGTTAAGAATTTTGAATACGCCACTTGGACCTTCCTACAAAATGGAAAAACCCACTATCACATTTTCTGTGGAATAACTTTAGAAGGTAATTATCTAGTCAATTACTGTCGTAGATTCCTGGAATTAAAGAGTTAAATGTTTGATTGTTGAAACCCTTACTTCGTGGAATGCACTCATTTCACATAAAATAAAACGTTTTATTTTATCTAAACAATTAAACTTTATTTTGCAAATAGGTAGGTACTTATTAAACTTTTATTGGTTATATATAACCAATAAAATAAACATCTTACATTTCTTGCAAATTCATTAGTACTTGTTAACCTCCATCACTCCGACACTGGCAACCTTATTTAGGGATTAGTAACCCTCACAACTATAGTATTCTATTCTGCTCCAACCTTTATACCTGGTGGTCATACTCAATTTAAAATTGTTTTCATATATACTTCTGTAAACTTGTTGACAAATATATGTTTTTCATTGAGTCACCCGTATCAACAGTTTAGGGATTTGCATACATAATTTAGTGTTTTATTACTCTCTCATGCATAAAAATACACTATAGTAAAATCTTAACGCGGATTATCAAAAGCAGATTAAAAACCTATATACATTACCAAATACTTCAGGAACATATGTAACGAACCTTGTAAAATGTAAAGGTACAAGAAAACAAATCCTGAACGATGAGACAACTCAGTGAAAAGTCTAAAGAATTTCAAGTCCCGATGATTATAATATGCTTCGTTGAATGCCAAAAGGCATTTTATTGTGTAAGCTGGATAATCCTGTGGTCAATTTTAATAGAAATGCACCTGGTGACACTTATATCTTAATACTTACTTTTAAATCATCGAAACAGCTACCTCACCCTTTCCCCTACAGAAGGCATTACAAAAACTAATTACAAGGTGCCATATTCAAATAGCTCTCGCACTATGTGAATTGGGTTAAATTGTTTTAAAACTATCTCCGGAATCTCCGGCTTTCATTTGTCAGGAGGGTTTCTGGACACCCTGTGTATTATATAATATTCATTTATATCGTCGTTTTACGGGTATCTGTATGAGTAGAATCTCGAGTGATATACGATTTGCCGTAAATAACAAAAAAATGGTGAAAAAATTGTATTAAGAATCCACTGATATAGTAGATGAAAAAGTATAGTATAGGGAAATTAAACTAAGGGTCTAATTTTTATCTGTCTCACAGTTCTTGGGCAATTTATTAACGAAGTAGAAAAATAAAAGGGATATAAGGTAGGTAAAGAAATTCATGCTGTGTCGTCAACTTAAAGTCAGAGAATGTTTTATTGTAGAGGTTTTCGTTTCTCTTGGATGATTTATATTTTCTCTGTGTGAAATGTATAAAAACAGTCAAAAGAGCGCATAATTTTTAGTTAGGCAGGGTGAAAATAAAAAAAAAATTATTTATCTGATTTATACTACGCACTACGCACCAAAATGAATGCATTTCTTTTCTGAACTTTATTTTCTGAACTTCTTGCTATATATCGATATATACCGGTATATTGTATATATTTATCAATAGAACTGGAAAAAGACTATTTGTTATAATTTTTGTGCAATTTTTGTTATTATTTTTTTAGGTTTGGTATTTCTTTTTTGTTTTTTCAAACATTACCATTTTTAGCAAATTCATCAATTTCAATTGGCTTTTTTCCTCTCTTTTAGTGTTCGTTTGTGTTTGGTTTAGCTATACCGTGTTTTTTTCTTTCTGGTAGAAACCTATATATAGTTGACTTCCCTACGTCAGTCATATTGGCACAACTTTCGACTATGTTGCGAACAGTGTTTGTGGGATTCTGAGAAACCAGAGCATCGTGAACATTCAGGACAATAGTCTTCTCTCTTGGTGAATAGACAGACTTACTGACTGTACGCAACAGTACCGATGTAAAACTTGATGATGTTGATGATGAAGACATCACAAACAATCCAAAAAAACGAGCACAAGCGAAAGGTACGTATATGTTCGTAGGTATATGGAATGAAAAATCACTCACGCACTGCACATAATTCGCAAAAGAAAGATTCGAGACGCTAATTTTTGCCGTAGTCGCGGAAACACCGACGAGCCGTAAATTACATGCGATCAAAAACGTACTAAACAAAAAAATTGTTTTCGTTCGTAATAACTTCACCATTTCAAGTTAAGTTTCGAATATAAACTGAACAGACGAGGCACGTGGCCAAAGTCGGCATCTTTATACCCATTATATTATTAAAAATCTGAGGAATTCCATCCTAATTATCTTGCAACGAATAGTACCTTCGGATATGCATTCCAGGTTTTCTAGTAAAGTGATTAAACGCGAAGATTAGTATTGAAATATCCAAAGAGATTAGGTATTCTTATTTACAAAATTGTTAATGGTTAAATAATTGATGGATTCGACCGTTACTTGATGGAAATTCATTTTATGTAACAATAAAACACTAAAAACTTTGTTTTCAAACTTCCACAAAATTTATTTTAAATCTTATCACTACAGCTGTTTCGGCTAATTGCCTTTCTCAAGTGATCTATTTTTGGCTTGGGTTTACAAATTTATAGTCTCTAATGAAATAGGTTGAGGAGGGGAGAACTGTTTGTCTCAAGTTGGTCATTCAGAATTATATCTGTGTTTTTTGATTTGTTGATTTCCATAGATTCTAACAAAGATAGCTTAAGGCCTTTATTTTGAGTGTGAAAAATTTTAAATTTGTATTAAAAGAATGATTATGATCTAGAAGGTGAAGTGCGTATGTCGAATCTGTTTTTCTATTCTTGAAAGCCCTTTTATGTTCTGCTATTCGTTTATCAAAATTTCTACCAGTTTGACCGATGTAAGTTTTTGGGCAGTCGCCACATTGAAGTTTGTACACACCACTATTTAAGTGTTTTTTATTTTCGCTCTTGCTATTTTTAATATATTTGCCTAGATTGTTATTTGTTCGGAAAGCTGGTGTTATTCCTTTGTTTTTTATGTTTGACAATTTTTGTTGTTATTTTGCCTGTATATGTAATCGAGCAGAAGGTACTGGGTTTTTTCTATGGTGGTGGAAATACTAATTTCAGGGCTTTCTTGTGTATAGTGGTGTGTACAAACTTCAATGTGGCGACTGTCCAAAAACTTACATCGGTCAAACTGGTAGAAACTTTGATAAACGAATAGCAAAACATAAAAGGGCTTTCAAAAATAGAAAAACAGATTTGACATACGCACTTCACCTTCTAGATCATAATCATTTTTTAATAACAAATTTAAAATTCTTCACATTCAAAGTAAAGGCCTTAAGCTATCTTTGTTAGAATCTATGGAAATCAACAAATTAAAAAACACAGATATAATTCTGAATGACTAACTTGAGACAAACAGTTCTCCCCTCCTCAACCTATTTCATTAGAGACTATAAATTTGTAAACCCAAGCCAAAAATAGATCACTTGAGAAAGGCAATTAGCCGAAACAGCTGTAGTGATAAGATTTAAAATAAATTTTGTGGAAGTTTGAAAACAAAGTTTTCAGTGTTTTATTGTTACGTTAATGGTTAAATTCTTATTTTTATCAATATAATATAATAACTAACATTAGCCGTGAAAGTTTTAACTGTTTTTTGCTAAATATATTAGTACTAAAACATTATTAATATTGACAAACAGTTTAGAAAGGAAAATAAATGTAAAACGCATTAATTTTAATGAATAAACACCTCAGGAACGTCTATGATGATACAAATTTTACGACCGTTTTATGACTTTGAGGCACATTTCATGCTCTCAACAATTTGTGAACGGATTATATTTAATGTAAATAAATGAAATCCTGGTGTACTTTACTTCACTAATAACTATGCGTGCGTGATTTAGGTGGACTGTATGTTTGTAAATATAAAAAGATAAGTACTATAAACATGAGTGTGCCAGTTATCTTTATAATAAAAAAAAACTTAATATTGACTCTGTAAAAAACTTTAATATAAGTAAAAAAGTAAATGTAAAGGAAAGAAAACATAACAGATTTACTTCTAGAATTATTAAAATCTGCTTCCCACGCTTCCCAACTGGCAAAGGCAATATTTTTCATTTACCAGAAACAACTTTTTTATGTGAGCGTAATAAAACATTTTTAAAATACCTTCAGTTGCCAAAAATGCAATAGCTTGGTCCATTCCTCCACCCTGCGTTCCGATGTAACGTTCGCACTCTGCACAAAGGCTTGCCAGCTTTTCTTTGGAGATTTGGAACTGAAACAAAACATTAAATAATGCATGACTTGTGCCATTTTTACGGTTGTAAAAATTTAATTTAGGGAATGAAAATACGAAAAATATGATTCATTTTTTGAATTTTATTCAAGAAAGTTTAGAGTTGGTGTCACTGTAGTATTTTCCTTGTTAACTGAAATAAATGCTAAATGCTAACTGAAATATCCCATGTTGAACGAAAGAACAATTAAATCTAAAATTACAAGAATCAAGAAAAAACTACTTAGAAAAATAAACCAAGATTTTAGTATTCAGGACGACACCTCTGCAGATACTAACGCATTACAGAAAAATACTCCTGCCAACGATGAATAAAAAACAACAAAAAGTTAACAAAATGGCTATTATTCAATGAAACATTCAATCCGTATTTACACATATAGAAATGCTACTGCTTTTAAATTACGAAACACATCCACATCTGCTTACAAGAGACAAATTTCACAACAAATAAAAAATACTCAGTAAAACAATATGAGGCCTACCATAAACAAACGCTGGTAAAGCTAGTGGCGACGTATCCATTTATGTTAATTCACATTTGGAATCAGACCAAATCCCTATACAATCAGAATTAGAGGTTGTAGCAGTTAAAATAAAATCTTCAACACAATATTCTATATGCAATATATATATATATATTTATATATATATATATATATATATATATATATAATATATATATATATATATATATATATAAATATATATATTTTAGTGGATTCTCTTGGGCTTAGGTTCATAAAAAAATTTAGTTTGATACTAAGACATTTTTATATATATTTTTTCCGACGTTTCGGCAGGAAATCCATGCCTTTTTCAAGAATATATATTGACTAAAAAAAAACATTCTATGACAGACATAATATGGTTTAAAAAATAAACTTTTGACTTACCAAGCATGTAAAGATTTGGTGTTAACAATTAGACGTCACAATTAAAATAATTTTAAAACATAGGACATACCCACTAAGTCACTAAAAGTAAAATGTATTTTAAATCTAATGTGTTGTTTATTGATGTTAGCTTATCGTTTAAACAATCAGTTATTTTAACATCATAGGCGTTCTGAGATTGACTTATGCATATTTAAATTAAGTTAAAATATATTTTGTTCAAATTTTTGACATCTTTTTTATCATTTATTGCGTTATTATTTTTTTTTATTTGTATAGACTCTAGAAGCTCTCTCTTCTTCTTGTTGGCTTCACTTTTTAGGATCTTGGTTTGCTCAAAATCAAATTTATGTTTTTTTTCGTTTTCATGTTTTGTGAGGGCGGTTGAGTTTTTTTTGTCATATTTGTGGGAACGTATTCTTGAATTAAGTAGTTGACTGGTTTGTCCAATATAAACTCCATCACAATTCGAGCAGGGAATTTCATATACAACATGTGATCTTTTTAATAGAGGGGTTTTTGTCTTCAATCTTGTAAAATTCCTTTTCAAAAGATTGTGACCTTTATGAGCAACCGTAATATTATGTTTAGACAGAAGGTTTGCTATTTGTTCTGATAACCCTTTTATATAGGGGAGAGACATATAGTTTTTCTTTACCGTGTTGGTTCTATTATTATTATTGTTATTGTAAAATTTATGCAGTCGCGATTTGAAAGTGTTGTCGATAAGTTGGTGTGGGTATGAATTAAGTGTAAGTGCTGTTTTTGCTTTTTTAATGGCCTGAGGTCTATTGATAGGATCGGATAATCTAATAGCTCTATCAGCGAGTCCGATAACTACTGATTTCTTTTGAGACAGGGGATGATGAGAGTTGAAATTTAGATATCTCGACGACCAGGTTTTTTTGGTGTACCATGAAGTAGTTATAGCGCTGTTTTCCCTATGCAAGGTCAGGTCCAGAAAATTAATTTGATTATTTTTTTCAATTTCCAATGTGAATTTCAGTTTTTGGTGAAAGTTATTGAATTCATTTAGTAAAATATCCATTTTATCCTCTGGTGCTGCACTCAAGCAGTCATCTATATAGCGATAGAAAAAAGGTATATCAAAATCTATTTTATTTAAAACAATTTCTTCTAGATGCTCTAAAACTAATTGAATATATATATAAATATATATATATATATATATATATATATATATATATATAAATATATATATAAATATATATATATATAAATATATATATATATATATATATATATATTATATATATATATATATATATATATATATATATATATATATATATATATATTCCATCAGATACCGAAATCACTGACAAACAACTCGAAATGTTAATTGAACAAATTCCAAAACCCAGAATAATAGTAGGAGACTTTAATGCACACAGTACAACATGGGGATGTCTATCTACAGATAAAAGAGGTGATACTATAGAAAGATTTTTAAGCTTAGCTGACTTTGTCTTGCTTAACTCAGGGGAAAAAACTCGCTTTAACTCAATTACTGGTAAACATTCCGCTATCGATCTCTCTATATGTGAAAGCTCGCTAGCTCCAAATTTAAACTGGGAAGTACTACATCATACTTATGATAGCGATCACTGGCCTATATTAATAACCAACTACGCATCAGACAAAAATACTGATATATCCTTTTCAGAAAAGTGGAAAATCAATAATGCAGATTGGGAAAGTTATTAAAATTTTATCAAAAACTCTATACCCCACTTAGGACCATTAGAAACTGATATTGATTTCATCGTTGAAAAATTCACTACAATGATTATAAAAGCTGCAGAAGAAACTATAGGTAAAACAAGCGGGCCAAAACGTAAACAGATGGTCCCATGGTGGAATGCTGAAAGTAAGATGCACTGAAACTTATTAAACATGCCTTCAACGTATTAAAGAAACACCATACAGAAGAGAACTTACTTAATTTTAAAAAACATAGAGCTAAGGCGAGATATACAATCAAAAAGAATAAGCATGAGTCATGGAAACAATATGTATCCTCAATTACCGATGATACCTCCGCATCTAAAGTGTGGAACAAGATAATCAGAATTAAAGGTATTCCATATACTTACAAGATAATATGAACGGAAATCAAATGTTTGATGAAGCACAAATAACAAATGACTTAGTAGTTTCTTTCAAACCTACAGCAATGACTCTATGTATGATCCTAAATTTATTGAACATAAAAGAAACTCAGAACAAGAAATCATCATTACCAATAACAATCATCCACTGAATTCATCACTAAGTATAAATAAATTAAATGTAGCACTTTAGGATGTTAAAAATTCTAGCCGAGGACCTGACGAAATATCTTATGCATTACTTAAAAATCTTCCCGCAAATGCTAAACAATACCATCTGGATATCTATCTGTTATTCTATACGAAACAATTCCCCAAATCTTGGAAAGCATCAATTGTAATTCCTATTTTAAAACCTAATAAAATAAAGACGGATCCAAATTTATATCGACCTATATCTTTAACATCCACCTTGTGCAAACTAATAGAAAAAATACTTAACAAAGGTCTGCAATACTTTCTGGAATCCAATAATTTAATATGCAAACAACAAAGCGGATTTAGGAAAAACAGATGTACAACGGACAACTTGATTAAACTAGAATCGGTCATGCACGAGGCATTTGCAAGTAATCGTCAAGTACTGGCCGTCTTCTTTGATATAGTAAAAGCCTACGACACTGTGTAGAAGTATGATGTCCTAAAAAGATTAAAACAATGGGGTGTGGACGGAAATCTTCCAGCTTTTATTAAAAATTTTGTTTATGATAGAAAGTTTAGAGTTAAACTTACTAATCATTTGTCAAGTTCGTATACCCAAGATAACGGAACTCCCCAAGGATCAAAACTTAGTGTAACACTTTTCTTGATTGCAATGAATGAAGTTGTTGATAACATTAATACTCCTGTCCAAATTGGTTTATATGCAGATGACCTTGTTCTTTACGTAAGCAATACAAATAGCCGGATACCTCCAACTATTCTACAAGAGTCCATCAAATCTTTAGAAAAGTGGTCAGAGAGAAAAGGTCTTCGTTTTTTTACAAACAAAACAAAAGCAATATGTTCTTTAAGAAACAAACAAACAAGTTGGCCAAAATTAACACTATATAATCAAAATTTGCAGTATGTAGAAGAACATCGATTTTTGGGAATGATATTAGATACAAAACTCACTTGGAAAACCCACATTCAACAACTTAAAAAATCTTGCATGCAAAATATGAACATTCTGAAAGAATTAGCCAATTATAATTGGGCAGCTGATACCTCACAAATACTCAATATATAAAACACAGATTCGTAGCAAGCTAGATTATAGATCAATAGTGTACAGTCAGCTAAAGATAGTTTATTAAAGCAATTGGACATCATACAAAATACCACATTAAGGCTTGCACTTGGAGCCTACAGGATCAGTCCAGTAGAAAGTCTTTATGTAGAAGCTGATGAACCACCTCTTTCAATTAGAAGACACAGATTAAGCCTATAATATGCAGCTAAAATAGAAGCAAACTGTAATAACCCTGCTTTCTCCTACACATTTTCTGACAATTTTCATTTAATTTTTGAACAAAAACCCTTTCTTTATGCATCATTTAGTAAAAGAATCACAGGTTTCAATTTCCCGAAAGTTATTACCAATGAAATAAACTACCCTCCTCCTTGGACTCCCCACATGTAATACAAATCTTCTTCTGTATCCTAAATCTGATAATTCATCACATATAATTTTACAACGGTTTCAAGCGATGAAAGACAAGTACAAAAGATATTACTAAATATATACAGATGCGTCAAAAACTTTAGAAATGAAAACGGTAGGCGCAGCTTTCGTTGACGAAACAAATAAACATCAGTTCCAGCTACCTAAGTAGTACTCCATATATTCCGCCGAATTGTATGCCATATCTAAAGCCCTACAACATATATCAAACCAGCCCAAATTGAAAGCAGTCATTTTCACATATTCTTTAAGCGCAATACAAGGAATATTAAGGGTTTATCCAAACCACCCAATACTATGCCAAATTAAAATTGATCTAGAAGAACTTTACAGTAATAATAAAAGGGTAGAATTTGTTTGGATTCCATCTCATGTAAGCATAATAGGTAATGAAAAAGCTGATCGGGAAGCTAAAGAAGCCTGCTATATGAATAGATCAGATAAAGAGCTCCTAGAAATTCCTCATTCCTACATTCAAAACACCATCAAAGAATTTTCAATGAAAGTATGGCTCGAAAGATGGAAAAAACTTGACGAGAACAATCTACAACGCATCAACCCAAATTTGTCACCAAAAGGGATAATGCCACAAAAACGACGAGATCAAGTCATACAACACCGCTTAAGAATAGGACATACCAGGTTAACTTACCAGTACCTAATGAAGAAAGAACAACAAAAACTGTGCTATCTTTGTGATATTCCTCTGACAATCGAACACATTATTGTTAGTTGTCCACTCTATCACCTGGAACGACTTCAAAGTGATTTACCAAGTGATCTGAAAAGTGCTCTGGACTATAATAAATGTGATAAAGTGACTAAGTTATAAAACTAACTAAATTGTACAATCTAATATAAAAACTTTTTCCCGTCAGTAACCTTTCATGGTTGACGCGGTTTACTTACTAAAAAAAATATTGTACATCTAAGACGAGAAAAAACATTAAAAATTAGAAATTTTGAAACATGCTTTTTCACAAAATATATTATGTCCCATACATTTTAAAAGACATTATGTTCTCATTTACTGTGTAAACTTATTGTATACTGTATTAACCTCCAGTCCAACTACTAAAATACATACCTACGTGCTCTCATAAAAACTGACGAACAGAACAATGTAGTACATAATTAAATGTGATCTAATCCCTAAGACCAACTACACACTCCTATTAATCTTGCAAACATCGCATAACCGTAAATTTATATGAATTTTATTGTCATGCTCTTCATTATATACAACACATAAAGCTGAAATTTAGAGCGTCCCTAAAACACCCTTCAAGCAAAACAATAGATCTGGAAGTGACAATCAGACTATTAATCTTCAAGTAGAATTAGTATTGAGTATCGGAAGGGTGGTTATAGTCAAGGAACTTTGCGTAAAATATTTTAGCAAATCAAAATCAGTTGCCACAGTATATTGGAGAAATACGGTTGGTAGTATTTGAACTATTTTTTGCTAGCTAACATTTTTCGCAAGTGTAGGTCTAGCTTTTTATATCGTCTTGAGATCTACACGTCTTCGTCGTAATAATACTTTTATAGTGAATTACTAATAATCTTTATTGATATATATATATATATATATATATATATATATATATATATATATAAGTTATGATTTTTGAGGATGCAGTCAGTTTATTTGGCCCACAAGACAAAGAAAACTCTTTGACTTACTGTCAAGCTTTCGAATTTTTTTTAATTCTTTTTCAAGACATCTATAAAAAGAAATATAAATTAACTAGTTAAAATTGTTAATTTTCTTACTTACTAGTCGTGAGATTACAGTTTTTAATATTGTACTCTACTAAACAAACCATAATAAATATAATAAAATTTTTTTATTAAAAATAACTATATTGTCACTATATATGTCACTGTCATGGTTTGATTAATGGACATATATGAATGAAAATACAGTTACTTTATGTGGAAAGCAAAACCAGTAACAATAGTTTTTATTATAATTTATTTAATTGTCTATAAAAAATATAAATTAATCCAGTCAGCAGTTTGGCTTAAGCACATATGAATTTTTAATATTAGGATGTCAATAGAAAATGAGATTTTGACGGTATTTATTGATATGTTAATATGTAGCAATAAATGTTACTTAATTTGTCAATATCTGATCTTCTATTTACACATTTTTTTATTTTTTTGTATATGTGTCATTTCTAAAAATAACCGTTTCTGTTCATGTTTCTGCCTCTCTAGAATTGAAGCCTGTGAAAAATTAAATGTGTGATTTAGATTGATGGAATGTTCGGCTAATCCACAAGCTTGTGATTTCTTAGTTTTTTACATCACTTTTATGAGAAATAATTCTGCTGTGTAATGTTCTAGAAGTTTCTCCTATATAAACTTTATCACAGTCTGAGCAAGGTATTTGATACACTACTCTAGAACTTTCATCAGTTGTTAAAGATGAAATGACAAAATAACTGACGTCTTAAATATTTTTAACAACCAATGTAGCCAATTACAATTTACTGCAGAAAGAGAACAAAATAACAGTCTTCCTTTTTTAGATATGATTGTCCATCGCACAGATGACAATAGTCTTAAAACAGAATGGTATCGAAAACCAATTTCTAGCAATAGATTCATTAATTACTATTCCGAACATCCTACAAAAATGAAAATAAACTTAATTTTGGGGCTAAAAAGTAGAGTAACTAGAATAACTCATCCAACATATAGAGAACAAAGTTTAAAGAGACTAAAAAACATACTAATTGAAAATTCTTATCCCGTTGGCTTACTCAATAAATTAATTTTTAGTACTGCAAACTCTCCAACCTCCATCACATTGATCGACAATACCAACAATAAAAAACAAATCACAGTAAAAATGGCAAATCAAGAAATAAACAATACCCTGACAGTTAACACCTTTATACCAATAACACCACAAAATTTTGGATCTTTACCTTATATTCCATTCTTAACACCAAAACTTCTCAAATTATTTAAAGGATTAGAAAACATAAAAATTGCCACCAGAAATGTTAAAACCATAGCACATTTATACACTAAAACTAAAGATCCTTTAACAACTGATGAAAGTTCTAGAGTAGTGTATCAAATACCTTGCTCAGACTGTGATAAAGTTTATATAGGAGAAACTTCTAGAACATTACACAGCAGAATTATTTCTCATAAAAGTGATGTAAAAACTAAGAAATCACAAGCTTGTGGATTAGCCGAACATTCCATCAATCTAAATCACACATTTAATTTTTCACAGGCTTCAATTCTAGAGAGGCAGAAACATGAACAGAAACGGTTATTTTTAGAAATGACACATATACAAAAAAATAAAAAATGTGTAAATAGAAGATCAGATATTGACAAATTAAGTAACATTTATTGCTACATATTAACATATCAATAAATACCGTCAAAATCTCATTTTCTATTGACATCCTAACATTAAAAATTCATATGTGCTTAAGCCAAACTGCTGACTGGATTAATTTATATTTTTTATAGACAATTAAATAAATTATAATAAAAACTATTGTTACTGGTTTTGCTTTCCACATAAAGTAACTGTATTTTCATTCATATATGTCCATTAATCAAACCATGACAGTGACATATATAGTGACAATATAGTTATTTTTAATAAAAAAATTTTATTATATTTATTATGGTTTGTTTAGTAGAGTACAATATTAAAAACTGTAATCTCACGACTAGTAAGTAAGAAAATTAACAATTTTAACTAGTTAATTTATATTTCTTTTTATAGATGTCTTGAAAAAGAATTAAAAAAAATTCGAAAGCTTGACAGTAAGTCAAAGAGTTTTCTTTGTCTTGTGGGCCAAATAAACTGACTGCATCCTCAAAAATCATAACTTATATTTAAATCAACAGTCAAGAATACCACCATCTTATATATATATATATATATATATATATATATATATATATATATATATATATATATATATATATATATATATCGGTTTGAAAAGGTCTTGCGTCGTTCTCCGATGCCCATTTCGGTCAAGTCTCGGGAGCTCATTGCCTTTGTTATTCCCTCCTTCCATGTTCTTTTTGGTCTTCCTCGTTTCTTACGATTTAGTGGTATCCATTTCATGGCGATTTTTGGTAGTCTTGTTTCTGACATTCTTTGAACATGGCTATACCATATAAGTTGTTTCCTTTCTATGTCTGTTGCCAGTGATCCATCTACCCCCATCCGATTCCTTATTTCTTCGTTTCTAATTCTGTCTGCCCTAAATAATCGAAGTGATCGTCTAAATACATCCATTTCTGTTGCTTTGAGTTTTCTTTTATTGCTTTCTGTTAGTCTCCATGTCTCTGTACCATAGGTTAAGCTGGTTTTTATGAGAGATTCATATATATTGTATTTTCGTCTTTTATTAATTTCTGAGCTCCAAAGAACTCCGTTAAAGCGTCCAATTGTTCTACGGGCCTGGGTTATTCGTTTTCTAATTTCCCTATTGTCTGTGCCTGTGGTATCGAAATCAATTCCTAGGTAGGTATATTCAGTGCAGAATGCAATTTCGGTTGTGTCCATCTGAATGTTGAATAGTTCTGCGCCTATTGGGAGATATATATGTCAGGTCTTCTTTATCGTTGGCTATAAGGACTTGATCGTCTGCAAACTGTAGGGTATATAGGTAAGTTTCTCCGAGGCCAATGCCCATTTCTCTGCACTTTCTCTTCCACTGATACAGTGCTTTCGCCACGTAGATTTTAAACATTGTGTGGGGGATATGCAACACCCCTGCCGGAGTCCCTTGTTTACAGGAAATTTTTTTGAAAGTCTATTTCGAATTTTTATTCCCCACATTGATCCTTCACAAAGCTGTTTAAGGGCGTTAATTACTGTGTGGTTAATGTTTGTTTGCTGCAAAACTTTCCATAGCTTTTTAGCGGGTACAGTATAATAGGCCTTCTGAAGGTCTATAAACATAAGGTGGGTTTCTTGGTTGGTACTTGATCTTTTTTCTATTATTTGTTTCAAAACAAACACATTATCGGTGCAGCTCCTTCCCGTTCTAAAGCCAGATTGTTCCTTATATTCTTATTCAATGATGTCTCGAAGTATCCTTCCATATAGGCGACTTAAGGTACTAGTTACTGATATACCTCGATAGTTTGAGCAGTCCAGTTTACGTCCCTTCTTATGTATAGATAATATGAAGGATACTTTCCACTCATGCGGGACTGGTGCACCGTTTAGATATTGGTTTATACACCACGTTAATCGTTCAAACAGTTTGTTAGTGCCGCATTTGATTAGTTCTGCTGGAATTTCCTCCGGACCATCAGCTCGACCATTTTTTAGTAGTTGTATCGTTTTTATGACAGTCCTCTCATCGATGTTTATCTCCCTGTATGTGTATTTCAGTTGGAGACATTTCTCTATATTCCTCTCTGTTTTCTGTTAATAGATTTTCGTAATGTCGGATCCAGTTCTCTATTGTTATTAATTGTATGTTTGTTTCTCTTTTTTCATTTGATTTAACTTTTGTCAGGAATTTCCACGTCTCTGAGCATTTTCTACCTCCCAGATATGTGTCTATCTCTTTGAATTTTTTGTCCCACATTTCTCGTTTAGCTGTGTTTACTAGTTGTCGTGTTCTTCTTTTAATAACTTTGTATTCTTCTCTATCCAACTCCTGTTTTGTGTTTAGCCATTTGTGGTATGCTTTTTTCTTCCGAAGTACTAGTTCTTCAATTTCTTGATTCCACCAAAGTTTTTTACTAGCGGAAATAGTTTTTTGTCCAATGGCCTCCTCTGCTGCTTCTTTGATGCTAATCTTTATTGATCACACTTACAAATTATGGTTAGCTGTTGTTACGAGAAATAAACACGTCTTATGGCTGCTGATGATATAATTCGACTGTCGTCATATGAACGTTATGAGCGCATATGTGGGGTATGGATATCTGCACGTATAAAGCATTAATTAATATTTTAATGAATTGTAAAATATATACCTTCGGCCCTGCTGAGAAGAATCCGTCTCGGATTCTTCGGATTCTCCATCGATCCACGGCTTCATATACTCGGCGCAAGTAGACGTACTGATTGGACCATCATGAATCCCTACCTTAATAACATCATATCTATCATTTCTCTTCACCTTGATAACTTTATAAGGCCCAAGAAACTTTTTATCTAATTTTAGACCAGGCCCAAACTGTGTCCTCTTTATAACGACTAGTTCCCATTCTTTGTATTTTCTAGCTTCTTTTCTTCTCCTGTCATAACTTACTCTGTTTTCTTCTTGAATTTTTGCAATGTGCTTCTTAGCCTGAATTCGCATCTCTTCTCTTTGCTCCGAGAATTCTTCGACAACTTTTTTTTCCTATTAATACTTGAATATTTATGTCTTCCTTACTTCTCATTTTCTTTCCAAATATTGTGGATATCAAACGGTGTGCAGTCTATTGTTTTCTGGTATTTACGTCCTTTTTCTTTACCAATACAATCAGACTTGCAAAATCTGAACAGCTCTCTTGTAATATTTCTTCATCTAACCGCGTTTGCATCTGTTCTCGTACGTCTTCTTCCTGAGATATTAACAATTTCCGTGGGCTTAAATATATTGGTTCCTCGTCTTTTAAAATAATCTTCATTTCAATTTCCGTTGAACATATTTTTCTTGGTTCATATTCCGTTATCATTCTTTCTACTTCTTTTTTGCATTGGTCGTCTTCAGTGTGACTTACTTCAAAAGTTTCCTCGTCTTTTCTGTCTAGTGATATTTTCATAAGAAAATTTTCGTCTTCTTTTCTTCGTACTCTTGTTTCACCTTCCGTTATAACAACATTACTTTTCTAGTCAAATCATTTTCCACGATTGCCTTGAATCGAGATGCTTTGGTTGGTATAACATGCATTTTTAACTCTATTTCTTCATCGTTAACATGTACAACTTGGGTGGAAGTTCCCAATGTCGAGACCCTATTAGTACCAATTCTTCGTAAGTTTATAATTTATGCAATCAACTTAATGCCTTGAAAATGATTTTCATACACGGCATGTCTGATAACCGTTACTTCGCTTCTAGCGTTAAATCTCCACAATTGTAACAACACATTGCTCTTTCATTTTTTGTGAGAGAACGCAGTGAATACTGTAGAATCTTTGAATATATATACAGAAAGAAATAAAACGGTCTATGCTGGGAGTGACGTTGCAGGACCGAATAAGAAACGCAGATCTGCGAAAAAGGACGAGTATTGCTGATGTTGTGGAATGCATAGCGGAACTGAAATGGAACTGGGCAGGCCATGTAGCGAGAATGCATGACTCACTATGAATGAGCAAAATTACAAATTAGAGGCCAAGAGCAGATAAACGTAGTAAAGTAGAAACCACCGACACGTTGGGCTGACAACATCAGGCGTATAACCAACAATTGGCAACAAACGGCATACAATCGTATAGATTTAGTTTAAAGGAGACCTATGTCCAGCAGTGGGCATGATCAATTAAGACTGGATAATAATAACGACTTCTACGCTAAAATAGGAAAAGTAACAAACAGTATTAGGTGAAGAAAGTCTTAGAGAAAGTAGTGATCGTGGAGAAATGCTTTTTCTGGGTGTAATGCGACAAGGTTTCACAGAAAAAGTTCTGAAATTGTTTTTTTATTGCTCTTTTCACCAATATATTATTTTATACAGAGTGGCCCAAAAGTCTGGAAACGGCTAATTATCTCGTAAAATGTTAATCATAATTGTACAAAATTTGAGGTACACCTATTTTGGGATACGGAGATTCCATATTTGATATTTACAATGTTGCCAGATTTGCCGTTTCTCTTATTTTATTAGTAACTTTGGTTTTTCAAATACATCACCCTGTATATTTCAAATACATCACCCTGTCATTATTGGAATCTCCTATTCAATACGAGTTCAACCATATATAACACTAATGATTTTATGTAACAATAAAACCTCCTCAACCTATTTCATTAGAGACTATAAATTTGTAAACCCAAGCCAAAATAGATCACTTGAGAAAGGCAATCAGCCGAAACAGCTGTAGTGATAATATTTAAAATAAATTTTGTGGAAGTTTGAAAACAAAGTTTTCAGTGTTTTATTGTTACATAAAATGAATTTCCATCAAGTAACGGTCGAATCTATCAATTACTAATGATTTTATGTAATCTGGAAGGTCATAAACACATAAAACCGAAGTCTGGCTACGCCTAAATTGTTTCAATAAATTTTTTAATACTAACTGTTTTCAAATACATTAAAACGTAACAATTGATAGTTTAGAACATTTTTTAACATAGTAGTTCCGTTATTAAGTGTTCAAAATGTGCTCAATTTGTGAGTCGATAGCACCCTAATCGATGGTAGAAGGTGTCTACCACATTTCTGTGGTTAATTTACGAGATAATTAGCCGATTCCAGACTTTTGGGCCACTCTGTATATGATAAAACGACAATTAATAGTGGCTTAGATGTTAAAATTAGACACACTTTACAAGAAATTATCACATACAGATACTTCAGTACCATATCGACGACTACTTCGCGACAGTAATATCATATCCAAGGGCTTGAAGCTAAGATCATCCCATTTACATTGGCGTTTCCAAAGCTAAATTGTTTGTTCGAGGTAAATCTTAAATAATGTCGGTGAGAGACCGCAGCCTTCGTTAAGGTCCTTGCTGGTTTGGAACCTAGACTGTTTCCCATTTTTTTCCTTGCTTTATAATTAGCATAAATTTTCGTTGGTGGTATTAATATCATCATTATATTTGATTTCTGTAATGCTTCCCATAGTTTATTTTGTGAGATCCTGTCATATGCCTTTCACAAGTGCCTTACATAATCTGTAATAAATGGTCAATAGTTGATGTACGTGCCCTAAATCCACCTTGTTCTTCGGATTCTACACCATTGTATTCATTTTCTATTCTACCTTAAATCACTTTTGCGTCTATTTTACTCACCGAATTTGTTACCTTACCTTACCTCTGTAGTTGTCACTGTCGTCCTTTCTGTCTTTCTTGTATATGGTAGATATTAATGATGTTTTCTATTCGTCTTTGATTTTTGCTTAATTAATGTAAATTTGGAAAAGTTGGGCTAGGCTTTTATATAATTTTGCTGTGCAATATTGTATTAATTTATCAGAGAGGTTTTTAGCTATCCAGACTAAAACCAATTCGCCTTTCGAACTCCCCCCTCCCATTTGCCAATCTCTGGCAGTTAAAAATGTGGGCAAGAGCATCCACCATCCCACAAACTGTACAGTCTGCTGAGGCAGATTTGCCTATCCTATTTATGAATCTGTCAAAACCACCATGTCCGACCAGAAACTGCGTCAAGAAGTAGTCTATTTTCCCTAACTTACATTCCTACCACGGCTTTAGATTGGGAATAAGCTCCTTCGTACACCTTGCCTTGCCGCTAGCATTCGGCCATTCTCTCTGACACTCCCCTATCGTTCTCTCTCTATCTTCTTTATCTATATTTCCATCCATCCTCCTCGCATACACGCTCTCTCGCTCCTTGCATAACAAGAAGATAGGTATTATCGCTCTAATGGCATACAGAGTCTCATTTTAGGCCATTCTGTATTTCGCAGTGATCAGTGTACTATACCACACGAAGGCAGTATAGGCTACAACCGACTAGAAAATTTAATACCCTTCTTTTGGTGCTACCTCGGCATCCAATGTTTGGTATCAGTTATACCGACGCCTCCAGACCGCCTTCTCCATCATCTTTTGGATGTGTACTTCAAACCTCACTCCTTCATGTCAAGCCATGTCGTGTTAAAGACATTCTTGACGTCAAGCAGGATGAGAGTCACCCATCTCTTTGTATCCTGCGTGACTAAAGAGGTCACTGCTGTCACTGCATCTATGGTGAACCTTTTGGCAGTAGAAGCATATTGGCCGTCGCTCAGCGCATGCTTTTCTTCCAGCTTTCGTTCAGGACGACTTCTTGTATTTCTTAATTCCAAGGAGTCTTGCTGGGTTTTTTTCTTGCTGGGTTCGTTTTTTTTTTATCGAGTAATAGGGAGTTGGCCTGAGGTCTTAACTCCTGACTTATTGGACCAGGGTATTGGAGCCAGTATAGAGCAGAAAAATATTAAAGTCCAAATTGTAACTATATGTCAAAAACGACATGGTTGTCTGGAGTTTTTTGTAAACTTTTCCAATCTCCGATTATTTTTGAAGTAAAAACCTCTAAAATGCTCTCTATAAATTACAATTTTATCATAAACCTAAAAATTCTTCACAATTTGATGTGATTTAATGTGATTATTATCCAGATAGTTTCACATCCCTCCAATAGCCTAGACTATAGTTTGATGCAAAATAGATAATAATTACATTATGCCAAGAACAGATCATGCTATTCCCTACACGAATTTATGCTTCAATAAATGTAGAGTTATAACGCAGTATTTAATAACATTCCTGTTAGATTTGTGGGATTTATCGAATAATGTCGATACAATCAACTCAATTAAACTATGTTGATACATGTACATTGTACAAAAACTTAAAAAGTACACAAATAGATCCTTTGATATAAGCTCCTCGCCTCAAAAAATTGTATGTAATTATTACATCCCATCAACTGTGAATAATATATATATATATATATATATATATATATATATATATATATATATTGCTATGATGTGTTTTGTTTGTGTAGAGCAATGAGTATTTTAAAAATAACATATATAAGTATAGGGTTTTTATCGCGGTTCTCAAAGAATTAGTTTGTAAGTACTTTTTTAAATTATCTTTATTATAATTATTATGAAACACACATATGTATCTAATATCGACAATATAAATTTAGAACAACCTATTTTAAAATTGAAATTCTTACAATAATTAAATTATTCTAACAAAATTTGGTACCTTTCTGTCACTGAATGCTTAAATGAAAATGTTTTCCAAAATAAAGGGTTTAATCACCACTCAATATCTTCGTTATCAGCCTCGGTTATCCTTCTTGTTTGTGAAATTGCTTCTACAAATACACCACAATGTTTTAATTGTCAGCTTCCACCATTTTAAAATATTTTTCTTCTCAATAGCATTTATAAATCAGCAAAATATTCTTCTTTCTAATAATCTTATTTTTTCTTCTTCCAATCTCCAATTACCATATAAATATTATAATTTTAATTTCTTCTAATCGCCATATACATAATATAATTTTTAATCTCCAACTAATACTCTCTTAATACTATTTTTTCAATCTTCATGTAATATACTTTCCAAAATATTATAAAACTTTCATACTGCATCACTGTATTCTGTATACTGACTTGACCAACAAATACTACTCATTGAATACTGTTCACTGTATACTGATTTACTTACTAATGAACTGCTTGTACGATTTACTGACCGACTGACTGACCGACTAATCCTAATTGACTAACTGATTAATCGACTGACTACATAACTAATGAATGCTCCTCAAAATCACAGAGTATTTATATCATTTCAATATTCCCGAATATTCTTGAAAGAAAATATATTGGAATTGTTCTATTTCATAGATATTTGAATGTTCGCGAATATTCTACTACGCAAATAAGGTTTACTTCCTTCTATTGACGTCTTATTTCAATGTTCTAGATAATTCTTAACTTTTCTATGGAAAATTTTATGGAAATTTAGGCTTTCAGATCAGAATGTAAACTTATATATAAACTAAACAACTTAAATTAATAAATAACACTATTTTAAATCCGTAATTATTATTTTAAATGTCTACTTTCTGTTCAAATTCACTCTTATGTACAAAATTCATAATAACCCAAACTCACTTCAGTATATATTTGGTTGCCTATTTAGATGGCGCACTAAAATATATTCTTAATATTATAATTATCAAAACAACCGAATACATTGCAAAATAAAAACTTTTTTAAAGTAAATTTGGTTGCCTATTTAGATGACGCACCCAAAAATATTCATAACATCATAATTATTAAAATAAGAAAATACATTGCAAAATAAAAACTATTTGAACTTATTATTATTATTCTAATTTCTTAAGAATGCCCGTATATAAATACTTTTTATAATATTCTCTAGTATATAACTTTTAACTTATAAATAATTTCTTTAATCACCATATTTAATTTAAGTTCATTCTAGATTACCTTCGTTTCTCCTGTATTTAATATCTCTCTCTCTCTCTCTCTCTATATATATATATATATATATATATATATATATATATATATATATATATATATATATATATATATTATATATATATATATATATATATATATATGAATTAAGTGGTGAGGTGTTCCCATTTCCGCTAGTATGGACCATAGCTGCTGCCATTTGACTTTATCGAAGGCCTTTGTGTAATCCACAAAGCACATAAGCATAGGAGTATTGAATTCACGAGTTTTTTCAATTATCTGTGTGACATTAAGGATGTGTTCTCTTTTGCCTTTTCCTGGGACAAATCCGGCTTGTTCTTCTGATATTTGAGGCAATAGAAAAGCTTTTATCTTTCATGTATTACATGAAGTAGAACTTTGCTTGCATGGGATATTAGGGTTACCGCTCTGTAGTTGCTACAATCTAGCGGGGTTCCTTTTTTGAATATAAAGATGAAAATAGATGTTGTCCAGTTGTGGGGCCACTCTCCGGTTTCCCAAATCTTTTTGTAGATCATATGCATAATATTTACTCTAATATCTCCAGTCTCTTTTAAAACTTCTGGGGTGTTCTGGTCTGAGCCAGGAGATTTTCTATTTTTCAACTTTCTTATTGCTTTTTCTACCTCTGACTTTAGAATGTTTGGTTCTCTCTTTGCAGTGAACTCATCGTATTTTGCATTCTGGGAATCATCTCAAAAACATCATCCTCGACAATTGATTATGTGGTTTCCGATTTTCCACCCGCTGACGTCCATTCTACAGTTATTAGTGGGGGGCTTTCTGATCAGGAAGCGGTATATACCAAGTTTAGCAGTCTACAAACACCTCACTCAAAAACCCGACGATTAGGTGGGATTTTTTCCACTCAAAACTTTCGTAAATTCTATAATTCATGCTTGACTTCTGACTGGAGTTTTTCTTCTGGGGACATTGACTGTAATGTTAGTGATTTTCTAAATAAAGTTGTATCTATTTTTAATAAAGCATTTCCTCTATTAAACATCAGGCCAAAACATAACAAACCTTGGATTACCAAAGGCATTCGCATATCTGCGAAAAATATGCGTTCTCTGCTATATATTAAAAAATTTAATGACGGTATCTCCATCTCTGATTATATCAATAAGTACAGAAAATGCTATATAAAACTACTCAAAGTAGCCAAACAATCCTACTTTCATAATCGCTTAACAAGCTCCAAAAATATTTCAAAAGAAACTTGGTCAATAATAAACGATTTTCGAAATAAAACCAGTACAGCGAATCAAACCTTTTCTTTTCCTAACCCCGAAAATCTAAATGATTACTTTGTTAATGTGAGTAAAAACATAACCTCAACTATTTCGCCACAACAAGATCCAGTTTCCTATCTCTCTAATTCAAAAAACATTGCTGATACCTTCTTCTTAAGACCAGTTGATAAGACGGAACTCATTTCAACAATTCGTAGTATAAAAAGCACATCGTCCTGTAGTACAGATGGATTATCTATTAAAATTTTCTCAAATCTACCTCATAATGTTTTGAAGGTCATGGTCTCGCTAGTAAATGATTCCCTTGAAAAAGGTACATTCCCCAACTGCCTAAAGACTGCCATCGTCATTCCTCTTCATAAAGGTGGAGAAAAATCTGATGCCTGCAACTATAGACCTATTGCCTTGTTACCAGCACTATCAAAAATTATTGAAAGACTTATAAAAGTTCGACTTATGCCCTTTCTCCTTAAATATAATATTTTATCGCAAAATCAGTTCGGCTTTTTGTCTAATAAATGCACTAGTGATGCCATATTTTCTGTGTTACATGATGTATATCTATCACTAAACAGTAACCTCTCCTCCGCCACCGTTTTCTGCGACTGTTCCAAAGCCTTTGACTGCGTAAATCACGACATTCTATTAAAAAAATTAACTTTCTATGGAATTCGAGGTGTGCCTTTGAACTGGTTCAAAACTTACTTGGTAGGTAGGAAACAATTGGTTAGAATAAATGACACCGACTCTAGTTGTAAAGATATTGAGTGTGGAGTACCGCAAGGTTCAGTATTAGGTCCCATTCTTTTTTTACTTTTCATTAATGACATCACTTACTTGAAAATTAAAGGGAAAATTTTTCTATTTGCTGATGACACCAGTATTACTTGGAGCAGCTCTGATATTTCAACGCTTCATTCAATTATAACCGCTGATTTACTTATAATCAAGGCTTGGTCAGACTCCAACTTACTTAGCTTTAACGTGGATAAGACTGTAGCACTATCTTATAAAGGAGTCATGCAACCCTTGCTTTTGAATGAGAGCCAAATCAATATCGTAAATTTCGTGAAATTTCTAGGTATTCTCATTGACAGTGATCTCAAATGGTCCTTGCATACTGACTCATTAAGGAAGAAACTAGCCTCAGCTTGCTTTGCAATAAGATCTGTTTCGAAGGAACTAAATTTATCTTCTGACAAAATGGCATATTTCTCATTGTTCGAGTCCCATCTTCGATATGGGCTTCCATTTTGGGGTTCTAGTACACCAATTTGATACTATTTTTAAGTTGCAAAAAAGAGCAATCCGTTATCTATTTGGTCTCAAACAAACAACTCATTGCAAGACCTACTTCAAAAATCACGGAATTTTGACGCTTCCCTCTCTATTTATTTTGGAAACGGT
The DNA here is from genome assembly GCA_918026665.1 of Diabrotica balteata. Classification (NCBI taxonomy): domain Eukaryota; kingdom Metazoa; phylum Arthropoda; class Insecta; order Coleoptera; family Chrysomelidae; genus Diabrotica; species Diabrotica balteata. Next base: position 4,360,572 of record OU898284.1, read on the forward strand.
TTGTTTGATTCGAAAGCATCTAAACATTTTTCCCGATAGAACTGACCATGGCTACTCCATTAGAAATTCGGATTGTAACGTTTATTTGCCGATCCCGTCCACTCAGCTAGTAAAGAATTCTATTCTATATCGTGCAAAGAAACTTTATAATCACCTTCCAAGAGAAATTAAATCCGCAACATCCTTCATTAAGTTTCGTAAGGTGACAAAAATCTATCTCTCAGAAAGACCATATTATTTAGTTGACGAGTTTCTTAATGTATAACAAAGAAACAAAATTAGTATTGTTTATAATTACATTTGGGTGTCTCAAGCAGTGGCTACAATTTGTCTCATTTGTTGTTGTCTGTACAAATTATATAGGTTATACAATAATTTTACTAATTTAAAATTGTGTTACTCTGTTTTTTACTATATTTGTTTTTGTTTTATACTTTTTGTACTATTTGACTGATTTATTTTTTAGCTTTGTGCATAAAATTGTTCAATAATTTTCAGTGACAATAAAGCATATTTCTATTCTATTCTATCTGTATATAGACTTTGACAATATTTTCTCCATACCTCCGCAATCCCTTTCTCGTCATTTATAATATGTTGGTTTTGGTTTTAATAAACTTAATAGCAAGTAACATTACATTAATGTGTGTAATGGTTGTAAAGACTTAAAATATAGTCAATTTTTTACTTGTAACATTTATTAAATACACACGAATTCGAAAGTACATTTCACATCTCATTCATCGATGATTTTTTTTTTTTTAATTGCAGCAGTGTGTTATCAATACTATAATGCTTATGTAAAATAAAGTTTTCGTTTCAAAACAGTATGACACTGATTTTGGTGATTTGATTTGTTTTCTTAACTGATAACGTGATAACCTACGACTTAAACGTTTCGCCAGAACAATCCTAGTCATATTTAAAAAAGTTCTAACTGGTAAGCTGGTTTTGTATGTTTTCAATAAAATTGATAGTGTGTAAAATAGTTTAATAATTAAGCTAAGTATACTTTCGACATAATAAATGTCATCATCAGAGCTATCCTAAAATAACGTTAAGTTAAGTAAATTTTTTATATAAAATACAATGATAGAAAAAACTTACGTCAATTAGGCAATAAATACTTCATAGAAGGAAAATTGTGCACAAACGACATATTAAAATTCAAAGATCGGGCTCTGTAGGCCACAGATCTTGGGTCTAACCCTTATACATATGTATAATTCACATTTAAAAAGTTTTTATAAAAACATGGTTACCACATACAGTAACGACAACAGCTGTCTTTGACTTGCATTTTTGAAGTAAAATAAAAATGAAATAGGAAGCTCAGATATACGGAAATAAATCCTAGAGCGACCTCTGTATTTAAATTATTAATTAAAAATTGAAAATGTCTAAAATGACGTCTGAAGGTTATTGATTATTAATTTTAGCTACTGTAGAATTTTAAATTTAAATATTTTAAATTGATTAGTTAACGTGAAGATTTAAATATACATTTATCAAAATTATCAAAAAACAAAACTTTAAAGTTTGACCAAATAGAAGAAAGTAGATGAAAACCAACCAAGGAGAAGTATCATTTGCTAAGTTAAGAGTTCAACAGCTATTATTGATTATCGATATTATTAATAAAATAAATAATGAACAAGAAAATATCGAACATTCTCTATGTAGATGAAATCAATGAAAGAAAGTATAAGAAATTCTCTCTTTTAAATCTACTTTTTTTAAAAATAAGGGTCAAAGCTTGATCAAATGGTGGTTAATTTTTTATACTTAGTGTATTATTAAAGAAACTTCTTAAAGATTGGATCAAACTTACAATTTAAGTTAATTTGAGTGTTGACACAATTCTGAGGATTCCTTTTCATTTCTCTACTGATTTCAAGATCTTCTAGTAAATTCATTTTTATATAATTATTATTGGGTATACTGTGTAGGATCTTACTATTTCTATGAGGACTAAAGCCATGCTTTGAAGCATGTATATGATTCCCAAAACTAGATTTATCAATCTTAGACAGATGTTCTTTGATGCGTATATCCAACCTATGTGGGTAGAACAATGCGACCTTTGGATATACGCATCAAAGAACATCTGTCTAAGATTGATAAATCTAGTTTTGGGAATCATATACATGCTTCAAAGCATGGCTTTAGTCCTCATAGAGATAGTAAGATCCTACACAGTATACCCAATAATAATTATATAAAAATGAATTTACTAGAAGATCTTGAAATCAGTAGAGAAATGAAAAGGAATCCTCAGAATTGTGTCAACACTCAAATTAACTTAAATTGTAAGTTTGATCCAATCTTTAAGAAGTTTCTTTAATAATACACTTAGTATTAAAAATTAACCATCATTTGATCAAGCTTTGACCCTTATTTTTAAAAAAAGTAGATTTAAAAGAGAGAATTTCTTATACTTTCTTTCATTGATTTCATCTACATAGAGAATGTTTGATATTTTCTTCTTCATTATTTATTTTATTAATAATATCGATAATCAATAATAGCTGTTGAACTCTTAACTTAGCAAATGATACTTCTCCTTGGTTGGTTTTCATCTACTTTCTTCTATTTGGTCAAACTTTAAAGTTTTGTTTTTTGATAATTTTGATAAATGTATATTTAAATCTTCACGTTAACTAATCAATTTAAAATATTTAAATTTAAAATTCTACAGTAGCTAAAATTAATAATCAATAACCTTCAGACGTCATTTTAGACATTTTCAATTTTTAATTAATAATTTAAATACAGAGGTCGCTCTAGGATTTATTTCCGTATATCCGAGCTTCCTATTTCATTTTCATTTTACTTCAAAAATGTAAGTCAAAGACAGCTGTTGTCGTTACTGTATGTGGTAACCATGTTTTTATAAAAACTTTTTAAATGTGAATTATACATATGTATAAGGGTTAGACCCAAGATCTGTGGCCTACAGAGCCCGATCTTTGAATTTTAATATGTCGTTTGTGCACAATTTTCCTTTTATGAAGTATTTATTGCCTAATTGATGTAAGTTTTTTCTATCATTGTATTTTATATAAAAAATTTACTTAACGTTATTTTAGGATAGCTCTGATGATGACATTTATTATGTCGAAAGTATACTTAGCTTAATTATTAAACTATTTTACACACTATCAATTTTATTGAAAACATACAAAACCAGCTTACCAGTTAGACCTATTTAGAAGTGTGTACAAGTCTTACAGTCTTTTTCAATATTTAAAAAAGACGTTCCTATTTCTAAGATTGTAATAGCAATAATTTATGTAGAAAAAAGAAAGGCGATGAATAATTAAACGAAGTCGCCCTCTTCCTTTAAAATTGCTGCTTTAATGAGTACCCTGTCTGTTTAAAGTCAAATAAATTTTAATGAAGTTGTAGTCAACAAGGCATTATTTAGGTAAAAAGCACCCTTTAAAATGCGAGACAGGTTGAGTGCCTTTGATTGAAATCTGATATAATTTAAGCCTTTAAGCATTCCGTACTTCTGTTAGGAGGATTTGTTTAGTTGAAACTACGTTCTACGTCAAACAGTAAATAACTAAATAAACTATAACTTTATAGAAGTACAAATTTTGTCATTGACTGGAGGAAACATATTCGTTTGAACGGAACTGTATATTTAGTAAAATGAAAATAAATAATTACTGTAATAAACACTCTTAATACTGTTCTTGCATTGTTTCTAATCTTCATTTATGTCTGCTTTTTTTTGCTATTTTCTATAAACTCATGTGCATAGATGCCGCATTCAAATGGGAAAGCAATAAGATGGTAAAAACTGCCAGCGGAATTTTTCAGATCATTAGAATTTTACGTTAATATATCTGGCTTCTATTCTGGTAGACGGCAAAGAAACAGACAAAATTTATATTCAAAGGGGTGTTAGACAGGGTTGTGTATTGTCCCCAACTTTGTTTAACTTTTACTTAAAGAACTAATTTAAGAAATAATAAATTAAGAAATAATTTTTAACAAAGCCTTGGAAGGGCAATATAGAGTTGGAATCGGGGAAGAAACTATTAATAACATCAGATATGCATATGACACCGCAATCATGGCTGAAAGTATCGAAGATCTTTAATTCCTTATAGATAGAGTCACAAGAGAATGATCTAATAACGGACTAAACATAAATACAACAAAAACAAAGTTACTTGTGGTTAGTAAAGAAGCCCTCGGCAAAAGTTAAAATTTTAAATATCTAGGATGTTGGATAAACGAGACATTAAATACGGATGAAGAAATTAAAACTCGTATAGACATTGCAAGAGGAGCATTTATGAAACTTAGATCTATTCTGAGCAATTCTCAGCTGAACTTACAGCTGAGAATTAAGTTGCTAAAATGTTATGTGTATCCTGTATTACTGTATGGATGTAAAACCTGGACTATGAAGGTTAACATGATGAACAAATTAGAAGCCTTCGAGATGTGGTTATATCGTAGACTGCTCAGAATATCATGGGTTCAACATATTTCAAACAGAGAAGTCTTGAACAGAGTAGGTCAAGGTGAAGGTGACTTAATAAAGATGATAATAAAAAAGAGAAAACTCGAATATATGGGGCATATAATGATAGGAAGCAGATACAGAATAATGCAGTTGATACTCAATGAAAAGATCGACGAAAGAAGAGAAATTGGTAGAAAGAAATACTCATGGCTCCGAAACCTTCGTCAATGGACTGGCTTATCAGCAGATGAATTATTTCATGCCGCGCAAGATCGAGAACGATATCAGCAAATCGTCATGGAAGCTAACCACGCCTAAACCTTGGACACGGTACTCAAAGAAGAAGATATCTGGCTTCAATCATTGTAAAAGCTACTTGAATCGAAGTAATACAAAAATAAAATGGCGATAGTACAGATTCTGTTTGTCTGTCAGTCGGTCCATCTGCCCAAACACTGTAACATATTCCGATTCAACACTAACAGTTATTACGAAAACATTGTCAAAATGGAAATACTTCCGGTTTTAAAAAACTTAATAAAAACGGTATAACTTACAAACGATAGATGCAATTATTTTAAAAATGGATTCTTGACCAGCGTGTAAAAATACGTCTAAATACATATCTAATCGATTAATTTCGAGCTTGCAAAATAAAATTCACAGAAAAAAATGATTTTCGTCCCTTTTTTTATTTGATTTTTTATAACATACTGATCCAATCGACCGAAACAAATAATTCAATTTTAAGAGAGCTAAAAGTTAGCCAACGACTCTATAGTAAAGTCCATCTGCAACAATTAAAATATTTTCTGCATGTTATGAGAGCAAACACAGAAAACATGGAAAGACTCATAATACAAGGAAAGGTAGAAGGCCGAAGATCACGAGGAAGATCCCCAACAAGATGGATAATCCAATCGACCGAAACAAATAATTCAATTTTAAGAGAGCTAAAAGTTAGCCAACGACTCTATAGTAAAGTCCATCTGCAACAATTAAAATATTTTCTGCATGTTATGAGAGCAAACACAGAAAACATGGAAAGACTCATAATACAAGGAAAGGTAGAAGGCCGAAGATCACGAGGAAGATCCCCAACAAGATGGATAGATCAAATTACAGGATTATGCCAAAGACCTATGCATGAATTAAAAGAAATGACCAGAGACAGAGATCTCTGGAGACGGACAATACACGACATCACGTCGACCACTACACTCCCCCTGGGGGATCAGGATTGAAGAGAGAGATCCAATCGACCAACAATCATATTCAATGACAGGGATGCAAACATCATTATATACTTCTATAACAGCCAAACCAAATATCGGTAGATTTGTCACAGTACCATTAAAACCAATTACAACCCTTCTCTATCAATTCTGCTAATCAATTCAACTTTCAGCCACAACCACCTCCACCGGCTCCGCCAAGTTAATACAAGTCGAGCACCCTTATATACTCATTCGAATCAAATACAACACCCTCAGCATAGTTTTCTTTTTTTTTTCTTCTTTTTTTATATAGACATGATTTTGTCTGGTTTTCAATGTGCCTCCAGTAAGTTGTCATTCCATCGGTTTCGTGGTCTTCCTACTGATCGTCTTCCTATTGGGGAACTGTCTGGTCTGATGACTGTTTTGTAAATTCTGTCTTTCGTTTCTTTCCCGATAGTTTTATTTCTCCATATTGTTTCATTTAGGCAGTCTGCAAAAAAAGACTCTGTTTGCTCTATTCACTTGATCTTCGACTTACGAGCTTTCTGTAGCTAGATAATGTGATGCCTAGATATATAAACTCCATCACTTGTTCTATTATCTGATCTTCCAGCTCCAATTTACATCTTCGTAAATTTGCTGTTATAACCATGCATTTTATCTTTGTTGGGGAAATGAACATGTTAAATTTTCTGGCGTTTATAATAAATTGATGCATCATATGTTGTAAATCAATAGAGTCGGTTAGTTCGTCTTCTATTTTTACTTTTATTGTGTTGTTTTGGTAGATATTTTTGATCGTTTTCAGATCGTACAGATCACTCAACTTAAGGGACCAAGAAATAACCCAAGTGCTGAAAGAACAAGAAACCGACATTTTTGCTTTACAGGAAACAAAAAAGAATGGAAAAGGTCAATTAAAATTAGGTGAATACATACTAATCAAAAGTGGAGTAGCAAGTAATTTACAATATTAAAGTTGTAAATTAACACAACATAGTTTATAAAAAAATATTTTTTTGTGACAAAAATTATAAAGTTACTTTATTTGAAAACTGCAAATGGACATGGAGAATACTAATACATATCGATAGTAGAAAACATATTCTTCTAAAATAGAGAATCACATAAAGGGTGTCCCATTTGGAAAAAAGAAATTGAAAGAAAATTTGGAATGCTGTTTTTATGACAATTTTAACAGAAGCCTGTACAGTGTAAAAAGCAACTTTACACTATAAACGATAAAGCTGTATGTGGTTAATAAGTTCCTAAGGAATTTAAACTTCAGTTCAAATTGCATTTAGTCCAGGTGGGACCTGTTTTCAAATGGAAATTTTTGCAATCACACAGCCTTGTACAGTCGCAAACCTTGTACTTAATTTTTTAAAAACTGCATATTCTTACCTGTAGGACTTGCAAGACTCCAAGACCCTATCCTGATTTTTCTTTGTGTTCCTCTAAAACAGTTCAAACCAGGAAATCCGAACGGACATTTTGTTTGTATCCGGAACATGTTACGTAAGGGGATGTCATTATTTCAGCACAGTTTATGTGTGATCGAATAAGATCTTTTCATTATTATGATCTTAAAAGATTTTCGAAAATTTGATGCCTGAATGCCTTTTCTATCATCATCATGTCCGACACGATTTAGTGTACACCCCACAATGTAGCCACAATGGACATTGAAGTATGTCTCCACACCGGCTTACATTTTTCTGTGCAGGCCAGGATCTCTATTGTAAGAACTGTCATGCAGACACATGTAGTTTTGCCCGTTTCTCGCCACTAGGGGACATATACTTTATATTTGATAATTTTAATTTACTCCAATAAATAATATTACCTGGCTGGTAGATTAGAGGTATAATTTAATCACTATTTATAGGGAAACGGTACAGGTCAAGCTGAAATGTTAATCATAATGGTGTTATAAAGTTAAACACAGCAAGTGGTAAAATGCTTTTGATTCGCCCACATTTGTTCCGGCATCGCTATATCGTTTGTATGCGATGGGTATTTTAGCGCAAATGTCACACTATGTGCATTGATTGCTTTGTTTATTTCGGCTTCCGTTCTTTTCGTAGAACAAGGGCATGGAAGCTCAAGTAATTCAATACACTTAGTCATGAATGGCTCGTAATGAAAACTATGGTGCACATTTAGATGAAAGGCTGTCTTTGTACATAGAAATGGAAATACAGCTTTTGGAATCTACCAAAAAGGAAAATGACGTTTTATATGCAATTATCATTATTAAATTTTGAAACCTCAAAACATAAAGGATATGTTTTGTTCATGGATATCGGTCCGAATTTCAGTAATTATCAAGCTTTTGCTCATTTTCCCGGAAATTTTACAATCGGGAATGCTGAACATATTTTATCGAATTTCTGGGGAATTCTATAAATGGATTAAAGTTTATAAAGGTTAAACCAAAACTCAAATATCGTGGAAATTAACATTTAAATAGTAATAGTTTTTAGAACATATTTGGAGTTTAGCAGTTAGAAATTTACTAAAAGAAATGCAATGAAAAATATATAATATATACATATATTTTTGGGTTTTTTATTTTATTTAAATAACTATTTAATTTAAGTGGTTTTTAATTAATTTTAATTTAATTTCAAAACCAGTAATAGAAAAAAATCATAAAAGAGAAAATAGTTTTCAGTTGAAAGAAGACAAAATTGCTCAACAACAAAGCCTACCAATAATGAAGCCTATCTGGCCAGAAGAACTTGCAGAAGTTCTAAAATTAATTAAATGCTGCAAAGCCGCAGGAGTTGATAACATTTATCCTGAATTTTTAAAACACATTAGTTCAAATTCCAGTAAGTGGCTTCTTAACTTTTACAATCAAATATTGACTAAGCAGAAGTTTCCAAAATCCTTCAAAAAAAAGTTAGATCATCGCAATATTTAAAATTGGGAAAAAACCTGCACTACCTGAGAGCTACAGACCTATCACTCTTTGAAGCGTCTTCTATAAGATATTTGAGAAGATAATCCAAACGAGATTATTTTACCTTCCAAAACCAAATATTTCTCAAGAACAAGCTGGATTCATGCCGGGAAGAAGCTGTGGCAATCAAGTCCTCTCCTTAACAACATTTATTAAGAACGGATTTCAGAAGAAACTTAAAACAGTAGCAGCCTTCATAGACCTTACGTGCGCCTACGACACAGTGTGAAAGGAGGGTCTTTTAAAATATACCAGATGGTACCATGCCGTTGGTTCAACAGTCTGATAAACCAAATGCTAAGTGACAGACTCTTCCAAATAAACCTAAATGTGAAAAACAGTAAATTCAGAAACCTGCAAAACTACTTACCACAAGGGTCAGTTATGTGTGCTCTTTTTCTTAATATTTATAGGTCAGATGTACCAACTATCACCTCGCGCCAATTTATTTATTCCGATGACATGGCTCTGGCTGCTCAAAAAGAAGCCATAAAAATTGCCGAAACAACCATAGAAGCAGATCTAAAAACTGTTAACAGATACTTTAATAAATGGGGCCTACAACCAAACTCATCGAAGACTACACATAGAATGCGATGAAATCATTCTAAAGCACAGTTCAAACACAAAATACCTCGACGTAACTCTAGATCGTACCATAACATTTAAACAGCATTTGGAAAACACTTCAGCAAAAATAAAGACCCGCAATAACATTATTCATAAATTAGCAAATACATCATGGGGGTGTAATGTAGAGGTCATCAGAACAAGCGCGATGTCCTTAGTATTATCTTACTGCAGAATATTACGCTCATGTCTGGCCAAACAATCATCACACAAAAGTCATAGAGACCCAGTTAAACCAAACAATGAGGCAGATAACCGGAACTGTCCACACCAACACAATGGCTTCCAGTTTTAAGCAACATCGATCCACCAACAACAAGAGCCGCACTCAACATTCTAGTTCAAAAATGCCAACAAAACTCAGCACTACCGATAAATACACACATCGCTGAGAAAGACCTAAGAGAGTTAAGACTGAAATCCAGACATCCACCTACTAGAACTGCTACAAGATTGGCTGATTTCACCACTAAGGAGCACTGGATGGGTGAGTGGAATCCAGATATCAGAAATGCTAATCTCATAGAAAACTCTACAATTAAACCAGACGGCTTTTCTTTTCCTCGTCGTGAATGGTGCAACCTTAATAGAATTCGAGTTGATCATGGAGTTTGTAACAAATTTCTGAAACAGTGGGGTATAAATGCTAATCCGGGATGTGACAAATTCAGCGCTGTTGAACAAACAATTAACCACATCGTCTTTGAGTGTCCAGCTACCAACTTCGTTGACAGTCTTCAAGAAATCCACCAACTCACTCCCAAGGCAAGAGATTGGTTTCGAGGCATAATTTTATATGTTCTATGTTTGCGTTTTCTTATTTATTATTGTTAGTATCATTATTTTTTTAATGTAAAACTGCAATGTGTAAATTTCATAGGAATATATATAAATATTGAATTGGTTTTGCCAAGGTTTTGATATTTGAAAAATTTATTCTTGTAAAATTTAAGAAAACATGATTTATAATGAATCGTAATTTAATTTCTGAGTTGGACAGTTCAAAAATTATCGGTTTAGTTGAATCGGTCATTTCAAAAAGTCCACAATTTTCAGAAACTAACTTTTTGTGCGGAATAGACTCCTCTAAAGGCAGCGTCAGACGATAATAGTAGCATAAAAGTAACTATTATGAAAGTAGCTATAGAAGTAGCTATTAAGAAGTATTGGTAAATAGTCTAAACTTGTGTAATAGTTTATTTTAAAAATCGCGAATAACAGAAGAATACGTACTGCAGTGTCACTATTATTTACAATTTATTCAGCAATAAAGAGAAAAAAAGGATAAAAACTTCGAAAGCAGTGGCAAACAAAAAATCTCGCCGTGTTTGGGTTAGCCGATTTTTGTTAGATAGGCACAGTTATTGCATTGAAAATAAATTATTAAATGACCTTTTAAATGCAGATAGTAAAAAGTACCACAATTTTTTGCGAGTATCACATGACGAATTTCTGGAGCTACATGAACAGGTAAGTGTACATATCAGTGTATGTTGTTCAATATTTTTTATTTGTTTGTTTAAAGATTAGAGAAAAGATTACCTGTCAGGACACTGTTATGAGAAATGCTATCAGCTCCAAGGTTAAACTAGCAATAACTTTGGGCTATTTGGCTACTGGAGATAGCCACCAATCCCTGGAGTATCTATCTAGAGTTGGAAGAAGTACAATATCAACTATAATTCCTCGAGTTTGTAGTGCAATTTATATCACTTTGCAACCGAAATATACAAAAATATTTTTTATTGATATAGTTTATCCATCTTTTATGTATTCATAAGGGTATGAACGTGTACGCATCACTAATATATGCTTCTCTTAGTGACTCACTTAATATATCCTGGTGCTGGTCATTTTGTAATAATTGTGACATGTCCTTAGTATTAGGAAAAGGGGACTGACTTGGCAAATATTCATTAGTTGAGTAAGGAGAGTTCACTGACGATAATTGCTCATTGTTACTCGACAACGGCGACTGATTACTTGCGTAGGGAGACGGTGCAGATGGAGTTTTTCGTACAAGTTTCATACGTTTTTGGGTGATTAATTGTTGTAACTTCATTTGAAGTTCAAGGGCATCAATTATTGGTAAAGCACGTTACTGAGCAGCAACAGAACTTCCAAAAGCTTCAAACTCATCATTTTGTTGTCCAGTTTGTGCAAAATGTGTTATAGCCGTTTTTAGTGCTACATCTTCCAATGGTTCTGCTTCGACGGTCTTCTTGCTTTTTTTCTTTATTCATTGATCCTCAGAATGTATCGTAGGTGTAGCGTAAGCTTTTGGGGTACTTGGACGCTGGCTCTCTACAAGAGGGTTGTTTTCTATTTCATTGACAACTCTTGCCTAGAAAACAAAAAAAAATATACTTTTATTAAGTGTGTTTTTTGTTGTTGTAGGTGCCATCTACACAAGATGAGTGGTTAGTGATTGCAAGAATTCTTAAAGAATTATGGAATTTTCCTGTCGTCCTGGGGGCTATTGACGCAAATCATATAGTCTTTACTGCCACACCCAATGAAGGATCTATGTATTTCAACTACAAAGGGTTTCATAGCATTGTACTCTTAGCTGTAGTAGATGCTCATTATAAATTTGTTTATTATGTAGGATGCTCATTTATTAAAATATAATCTATCTGATTCCTAATTGTTTTTTCCCTAGTGTGTTGAGGGGACGTCCATATGTGGAAATACCAAAGGAATGGCTACTTTCAACTTTTGTAACCTTACCAAAAAAGGCAAATGCAAAACAGTGCACTGACTACCGCACTATAAGCTTAATGGGGCATACATTAAAAGTATTCATCAAAGTAATCCACTCAAGAATTAACAGAAAACTAGATGCAGATATTAGTAATACTCAATTCGGATTTCGGAACGGGCTTGGAACAAGAGAAGCACTATTTGCACTTAACGTCATGTGCCAAAGATGTCTAGATATAAACCAAGATATATATATGTGCTTTATTGATTACAACAAAGCGTTTGATAAAGTTCGTCACGACCACTTAATGAAACTGCTAGTAGAAAAAAACTTGGATAAAAGGGACATTAGAATTATCTCTAAGATTTACTATAACCAGAAAGCAAATATCCGAATAGAGCAAGAGACAACGGAGGAAATCGAGATCAAGAAAGGCGTAAGACAGGGTTGTATACTCTCACCGACCTTATTCAATCTATACTCCGAAGACATTATAAACACAGCACTTTCGGATCAAAATATAGGTATTAAGATAAATGGCATCCGAATAAACAACTTGAGATATGCCGATGACACGGTACTAATCGCAGAAACTTGGGAAGATCTTCAAATACTAATTAACAAAATAGTAGAATGCAGTGAAGAACACGGATTATCACTTAACATAAGCAAAACAAAAATAATGCTAATATCTAAATCACCACAAAACTTCCCTGACATAACCGTGCATGATCAAAGAATCGAACGTGTAAGAAGATATAATTACCTGGGAACTGTTATCAACGAAAATAATGACTGCTCTGAAGAAATCAGAACCAGAATAGAGAAAGCTAGAGCCACATTTACTAAATTGAAAAAGGTGTTCTGCGGAAGAGATCTAAGTCTAAAACTTAAAATTCGCCTTTTGAGATGTTACGTTATGTCAGTTCCCCTCTACGGGATGGAAACATGGACATTGAAAAAGATCGATATCAAAAAGATAGAAGCATTTGAGTTGTGGATGTATCGTAGAATATTAAAAATACCCTGGACAGAGAAAGTAACAAATGTGGAGGTTTTGCGGAGAGTGCGGAAAGAGAAAGAGCTGATACTTACTGTTAAAAAGCGCAAACTACAATATTTGGGACATGTTATGAGGGGAGATAAATACCAGTTGCTGCAATTGATTATACAGGGAAAGATAATGGGAAAGAGATCTATAGGAAGAAGAAGGCATTCATGGTTGAAAAACTTGAGAGAATGGTACAATTGCACCAATTACCAACTGTTTAGATCTGCAGCATCAAAAATACGCATAGCTTTGATGATAGCCAAACTTCGGAACGAAGACGGCACTTGAAGAAGAAGATGTAGGATGCAATGGACGTATATCTGATGGTGGCGTATATAAAAATAGTACTTTATATGATGCTTTGAATACTGGAAATAAATTAAAGATTCCTGATCCATCGAGATTACCCGGAATTGATAAAAATATAGCATACTTTTTAATAGGAGATGATGCGTTTTCATTGAGTAATAATATTATGAAGCCCTATCCACGAGCCAAAAAATTATCAGTACAGGAAAGAGTGTTTAATTACAAAATTTGCAGAGCTAAAAGAGTTGTAGAAAATGCCTTCGGCATAATGGGTAATAGATATCGTATCTTGAGAAGAACTATGGACGTATCTCTGGCGAATACTGAAGTTATAGTTAAAACATGTTGTGTTTTACACAATTATTTACATATAAAACAGTCGAGCTATTGCAGCGTTGAAATAAATGTTGACAACTTTACACGTTTACAGTCCATCGGTAGCAATTTTTCATCAAATTCTGCGCGTGAAATGCGTGATCAACTGGCTAAATATTGTTGTAACGAGGGCGAAATTTCTTTTCAGTGGCAACAAATATAAGCCCTAATTTAACATACTATTAAATAAGATGTAGGTTGTTTTGAAAACTAAATGATAACATATTTAAACAACAGACATGCACAATAATATGTATTAATAAAAGGTGTAACGAAATAAATAAAAATAAATCAAATTATTACTTACTTGTGTATTATTATTTAAATTTGAAGTCGTCTTTCGTGGCACTATAACGTTTTGGAGAAAATCTAGTTTATGATACCAAAAAAGTGAAGGGGTGTACACATCATCAGTACCGGTGCCGGTACATTTACTTTCGTTAATCTTCTTTTTTCCTGTATATATGTGGACCGCAAAACTTCGTATCTTCTTTTTTACAAAATCTTCTGAAACACCCATTTCTACAGCTATTTCGGCGATAGCAATTTTTCTTTTGTCGTGTTTTTTGTAATCTTTCAGTCTTATGTTCCACAAACATTCATGTTTTTGATAAAATTCAATAAAATTCAACATTGTCTCGTTATTAAACACGACTTTATGCGAAGTACGTGTCTCCACATTTTCATTTGTAGCCATTTTATTTAACAATTAACGTCATTTACTGTTACGCGCTCAAATGAACAGTAGAGCGATTTCTACGCATACGACCACATGTGAGTTCCTGTTATAGTAGTTTAACTGTTACGAAGTTTCACAGTCAGACGTAATATTACATGTGAGGCACTGTTATAATAGTTACTTTTATTAAGCTACTATTGTCGTCTGACGCCGCCTTAAGATAAATTCACGTTGTGTGCAAAAACAACACCAGTCCGTACATAATCTGTCGAAATACTCTACAACTACAATTGAAGGTATGTGCAAAAACAACGCGAGTCCAGGACATATGTAGTTTTTGCTGTAAATTTGTAAACATAATTTCTAAGAATTTGGTTGGTAGCCAAGATCGTATGATTGTTGAGTAGGGTATGTTTTTATTTCAGTTTTCATAGATGTCAGAACCAACAGAGAAGAAAACACCTTTACACATAGATGCAAGATGGAGTACATCAAAAACTGGGTAAAAAGTAGAAGAGTAGAATGGAATGATCATATAAGACGAATGACAACAAATAGAGTAGTAAAGACGGCAAGAGATGGTTCCCCAATAGAAAGACGATCAGTAGTAAGACCACGAAAACGATGAAATGACAACTTACTGGAGGCACATTGAAAAACAGACAGACTCTTATCTATATATAAAGAAAAGAAGACGAAGAAGAAAATGATCTACTCTTACTAAGAATCGTATTAGTTTTTTTAGGAACCAGCTGTACATTTGCAAATAAATAATTAAAAGAACATTTCATTTGGATTATTGTTACCTTACTACTTATAAGAGTTATAAGTATTGTTACCTTACTACTCATCTCTTCTTGATGTACGTAACAAAAGAGGAGCAGACATCGCAAGTGACCATCATCTTGTAATCGGTACCATTAAAATCAAAATGGCAAAAAACAAAATCATACGAAACACCAAACGACCAACATACAATCTAGACAAATTAAAAACGGCTACAGGAAGACACATGTTTAGAGAGGAACTTCAACTCAAAAGAAGAGAACGTGAAGTAAATAGCTGGGAAGATCTGGCAAATGTTTTGACAGAAATAGCTGAAGATAAACTGGGTAAAAAAGAGAAACATAGAAAAGAATGGATATCAGATGAAACTGGGAATCTTATCGAAGAAAGAAAACAGCAAAAAAAAAGATATTTTGCAAGCAAGAACTGTAGAAGAAAGAGCGAACCGACAACAAGAATATAAAACAATAAATAAAGCAGTTAAAAGAAATGCAAGAAGAGACAAAAGAAGATGGGCTGAAGAACTGGCAAAACAAGCCGAAATAGATGCACAACACAATAGAACTAGAGAGCTATACCAAATTACTAGACGTCTAACAAAAAGTGAGCCCAACTGTTCAAACGTCGTAAGATCCAAGACAGGAAAATTACTTACTACAACAAATGACCAAATAGAGAGATGGAAAGAGCATTTTCAGGAGATGCTAGGCACGCCCAGGGATAACGCAGATGAAATTGTCGAAAATCCACAGAATATAGACTTGCGTATATCTTGCGACGCCCCTTCCAAAACAGAGATAATAACAGCTATCAAATCTCTGAAAAATAACAAGTCTCCGGGAATCGATAACATTGCTGCCGAAATACTTGAAACTGATCCGCATCTAACTGCTGAACTTTTGCTCCCCATAATCCGAGAGGTGTGGGAAACAAACCGCATTCCAGCGGGCTGGAAAAAAGGCATCATTATTAAGCTTCCAAAAAAGGGCAACTTCACACTATGCAAAAATTGGAGAGGAATAACCTTGCTTACCGCCATAAATAAAATCTTCACGACCATCATACTTAAAAGAATAACAAACAAGGTTGAATTTCGAGCTAATCAAGTAGGCTTTAGACCAGAATCCTCCTGCATAGACCACATTAATACTGTGAGGCTAATAATGGAACAATCGGTTGAATGGAACACACCCCTATACATGATTTTTGTTGATTTCGAGCGTGCTTTTGACAGCTTATCTCATGATGCGATATGGAAAATTTTAGAGCTAAGAAACATCCCGCATAAAATAATTTCCATTATAAAGTTACTGTACACTGAAGCGAAATGCAGCGTGACACACAATGGGATCAACAGTGATGAATTTGACGTACTTACTGGAGTCAGACAGGGATGCGTGCTTTCTCCGTTTCTTTTTAACATAGCTCTAGACTATGTTCTCTCCAAACTAGACTCTGACACAAGAGGGATACAATGGACGTTAACCACACGCCTAAGCGATCTAGAATATGCCGACTATATCTGCCTGTTAGGACAAAGGTTCCAAGATGTGGCTGACCAATTGGAAACACTTTCCAGTGAAGCCAATAAAATAGGTTTGGAAATCAATATTGGTAAAACCAAATCCATGAGAATAAATGCAAGAAACAACACGCTATTCACCATTAATAACATGCAGATTGAAAATGTGGAAAACTTTACGTATCTTGGAAGTGTCATAACAGAAAGCGGAGGTACAGAAGACGATATTCGTATGAGGATACGAAAAGCGCAACAAGCTTTCAGCATGCTCAACCCTGTTTGGAGGTCTGGAGACTACACTACGAGGACAAAGATCCACATATTCCAGTCAAATGTCATGCCTGTACTACTTTACGGATGTGAAACCTGGAAAGCGACAAAAACCCTTACAGACAAACTGCAGGTCTTTGTTAATAAATGTCTACGAAGAATTGTTCGTATTTTCTGGCCTAACATCATCAGAAACGAAGATTTACTACACCTGACCAAACAAAAGAGGGTAGTAAATGAAATAAAGCCCAGAAAGTGGGTTTGGATCGGTCACACACTCCGAAAAAATAACTCCAGTATTGCAAAGACTGCCCTAGAGTGGAATCCCCAAGGAAAACGAAAAAAAGGTCGCCCAGTACAAACTTGGAGAAGATCCATCATGGACGAGATAAGAAAACAAGGAAAGTCTTGGAATGAGGTGAAGGCCTTAGCGCAAAATAGAACCCGATGGCGCGTTTTCACTGAAGCTCTATGCTCCACTTAGGAGTTCAAGAACCTTTTATATATATATATATATATATATATATATATATATATATATATATATATATATATATATATATATACTACTTATAAGAGAATTATTTTTGAGTGATTTTAAATAAGTTTTCGATTCATCGATGTGTTTGTTAACTAATTTTATAATACCATTATTTCGATTTTGTTATAGATTAGTGTAATTTTAAACTAATGTAATTTGTTACTTCTAATAAATTGATACATAAATTTTGTCCTAGAATATAGTTTTTTTTTAAATGTCAGTGCAAGTACAGATTTGCTCCTAAGGTTTTATAAGAATAAATTAGCTGCCGTATTCGTCTAACTATAGGTCATCTTTTACATCGTCTGGGCGGTTTTATTAGAACACGTTTTTACACTTCAGAAAAAAGGTCACGTATATATCAACACAATCCAAAAATATATTAGATTACTCACTGGTGAAAGCCTCTAACTACGGGGACTTTCGGTGGCCACAGAGGTAACAAAAAATAGTCATTGCTTTTACCGAACTAGACCTAAACGCGATAAAATTGTATCGTGCACAATTTTAACTCAATTGAAATAATGGCAGCTATAAAAAAAATCTACTCAATGCTCTGGAAGTAAAATTTGAATCGGGTTCCGATTGGTAACACGTATAAATCTAATTTGCTGAAAACTTTTCTGGAAAATTTATTATGCAATGGTAGTATATATCTCTTTAGAGATATACAGAGATATACAAAGACTTATTAAAAGAACAACTTACCCAAAAATTTGACAGTGATGATTAAGATATAGACGAAATAGACAAAATACTTACAGCTACAATGATTACATCACTAAAAGAAATAGCAAAAAAGGATCTAAAAAAGAACAACTTTAAATCAACAGAAACAAAGAAGCTTATGGATAAAAGAAGGAAGCTGAACGACGAAACTAACAGGAAATCTATAGAATATGTAGAAATCGATAAAACAATAAGCGGAATAATAAAATAAAATAAGAAACCAAGTTTAAAACAGGTAACACAAGGGCAAATAAAGCATGGAATGTTATCAAATTGCCATCACACGGAAAGAAGGGTCCTGTAATACTTTAAATGAAAAGGTGTTGAGGACTTCAACTGTCTGTGGTCAAGCATCCTCTGCGTTTATTCCATCTTCGGCGGATTCTTATTATTCTTATATCGATAAAATTAAATAAAACACATTTATAAAGGCCAAAAGGTGCAGCCGAGAGTCTAAGGTGTGCACAAGGGAAGCAGAAACAAGAGCCTTTGCAGAGAACTTCCAGAGTGTAGTGGACTCTGTATGAGTGCCCGAGTAACGCTGCCCCATTCAAATACGTCTGTGATTGTCGATATGTATATTTCCAGGTCGATTGGCCGGTGAAAAAGGTTTTGAGGCGAGGCGATGTTCATCAGGGTGCTACTCAATCTACTACTAAAAACCCGCGATGACATCCTCCTCCTCTTGAGGCTATGTAACTAGGACAAATTTGTTTTAAGCAAAAGTACAGGTAAAATAAAAAGAAATACAAAGAAGTACCTAGCAAGGTTGCACAACAGACATCGCAAAGAAAGCTCACTAAAGTTTATCTTCTTCTTCTTCTTCTTTGGGTGCCGTGTCCGTATTCAGACGTTGGCCGTCATCATGTTTACAATTTCCTGAAACCTTTCTCTGTCGGCTGCTGCGCGAAATAATTCTTCTACTGTGAAACCACACCATTGTCTAATATTCCGCAGCCATGAAAGTTTCTTTCGACCAATCCATCTCTTTCCTTCCACTTTTCCTTGTATTATAAGGCGAAGTAAATGGTATTTGGGTCCTCTAATTATATGGCCGAAGTATTCTGTTTTTCTCCTCTTTATGGTGTTTATGAGCAGACGTTCTGAGTTGATCATTTGAAGGACATCTTCATTGGAAGTGTGCGAAACCCACGATATCTTTAGGATTCGTCTATAGCACCACATTTCGAATGCTTCTAACTTGTTTAGCATTGTGGTTTTTAACGTCCATGTCTCACAACCATACAATAGGATCGACCACACATAACATTTCAGGACCTTCTTACGAATGTTCATTGACAGGTTTCTGTTGCATAAAACTGGTTTCCGGGTCATAAAAGCCTTACGTGATATTTCGATCCTGGATATTATCTCTTCATCAGAGTCACAATTTACATTTAACCAGCTGCCAAGGTATTTGAAATGATTTACCCTTTATATCTCTTCTCCATTAAGAGAAAGCAGACCTTGATGTATATGGATCTTTCCAACTGCCATCCACTTTGTCTTTGAAATGTTGATTTTTAGGCCTCTCCGATAACTTGCTTCACTGACTAGATTTAGTAATGTTTGGAGATCTTGTAAACTTTCTGCAAGAATGGCTGTATCGTCAGCGTATCTAAAACTAAAGTTTATACTTATATATAAAAATCTCTAAATATTTGTAAAAATTGTGGCACAACCCGCAGCTTTCTGGTGGCAGTGGTGTCACCTCCTTCCTCTACGTATCATTCTCAATCGATGCACCCTCTCCTCGGCGAATTCGTCCCTATCCAGGGCATCAGGATCCCATAATCATTTGCCAGGCGGTGGTTCGTATACCTACGCCTACATAAAGCTTGGTTCCACTTATCGATAGGGCAGAGAGTGACTAACTCCTAGGATTAAGAAAACATTGGGCAAAAAGATAGGACACTAAAATTGAGAAATGTACCAATAAAACTTTTAATGGAGCAGTCAGAGGTCCAAGAAATAAATTCTTAGACCTCTCCCATCCCCATTAAGAGAGGAGTGTGACAAGGAGACGTAATATCGCCAAAGCTTTTCAACCTAGCCCTAGAAGACGTCTTCAAAACTACAAGTTGGTCAACCTATGGCATTAACGTGAATGGCATGGCAACAAGTTAAACCACCTCAGATTCGCTGACGACATACTGATTATAGCGAGTACATTCGAGGAACTGCAAATTATGTTGAGGGAACTAGCAGCCAGCTCCCAATACGTTGGCGTCAAAATAAATGTAAAAAAACAAAAATAATGACAAACACAGAAGACCCCAGACATATAACTATAAACGGCAGTGAGATAGAACAAATCCAGGAATATATCTACCTGGGCCAAATCCTGAGACTTGACAAAGAGAACCAAAGTGCTGAAATTACTAGAAGAGCAAGACTAGCATGGGCAGGATTTGGAAAACTTAGTTGGATACTTAAGAACCGCAAAATACCCCAATACTTGAGGAGCAAAGTGTTCAACCAATGCCTCCTTCCTATCATGACATATGGATGTCAAACCTGGCCCCTAAGCAATACAAACATGAATAAACTAGCCACAACAGAAAGAACAATGGAAAGAGCAATGTTAGGTATACGACTGTCCGATAAAAAGAGGAACGACTGGGTGAGATCCAAAACAAAAGTCGAGGACATAACAATAAAAATTGCAAAACTTAAATGGAGCTTCGCGGGCCACACTGCTAGACAGAAAGACCAACGTTGGAATACTACAATATAACATTGGAGACCTGACGAAAGTAAACGACCAAGAGGAAGACCACAGATGAGATGGGTTGATGACATTAAAAGAATAGCCGGAACAAATTGGAAATATGTTGCTTAGGATAGAGACTGATGAAAGGAGTTTGGAGAGGCCTATGTCCAAACATGGACGACAGAAGGCTAAGAAGAAGAAGAATACAATCCTGACAAATAGATTTCCTGTTTATATCACAAAAGTCATCACAAGAGATTAAAAGTATTTTAGATTATTTTAATTGAAAGTTGAATCCGACAATGCTAAAAGAAAGTAATGAAAACTATGTAATTATGAGAGGATAAGTTTAAAGTCGAAATAACCAAAGGAAAAGAAATAACTACCAAAAGGTAAATATTAAAAAATATAAAAATATTTTTTAGCAAATATTTGTTTTATTATATTATATTTATATTATCACTGTCATATTTGCAAGTGACATGGAAGATCTACAGTACATAATACAACATGTATACAATGCATGTGAAAGTTACGGACTGCAAATGAATCTCAAGAAAACGAAATCAATGATATTCTCAAAAAAACCACAAAATGTAAATAACCTGATCATCAATAATACAACGATAGAAAGAGTAAAAGCATATAAATATTTAGGAACGTGGCTAACCGAAGATGGAGATCAAGTAAAGGAGATCAGATCTAGAATAGAAATGGCAAGAAACACGTTCATAAAATTGAAGAAATTACTTTGCAACCGTAACCTTAATCTACAGATTCGCACAAGAATGCTACGTTGTTACGTCTTCTCTACTTTACTATATAGTATGGAAGCGTGGACAATAAAGCAGTCTGAAATCAAAAAATTAAACTCCTTTGAGATGTGGTGCTACAGGAGAATGCATAAAATATCGTGGATTGAAAAAGTAACTAATATAGAGGTGTTACAAAGAATGAATAAAGAATGTGAAGTCATAAAAACTGTTAAAATTAAAAAGATTCAATATCTGGGACATTTAATGAGGGGTGAGAAGTACGTATTACTGAGGTTGATTATGCAAGGGAAGATACAAGGGAAGAGAAACCCAGGACGACGCAAAATGTCCTGGCTAAGAAATTTGAGAGAGTGGTTCGGCTGCAGCTCATTAGAATTATTCAGAAATGCGGCCAACAAAGTTAAAATAGCGATGATGATTTCCAACCTCCGCTAGGAGAAGGAACCCGAAGAAGAAGAAGATTTATATTATATTATATTATATTAGTATATTATATTATATTATGATTTTATATGAAAAATATTTTATAGTATAAGTATTTTATAAGAAGATTTTATAATGAAGAAACTGGGACATTTTTGTAATTAAATAAATCATTGATCGTTTAAATTAAGTGTAAAAATAAACTTACCCCATGAGAATGTGCGGTTGCTAAAGCTGCTGCACTGACCAAGGCACTACTGCTCGAAAGCCCAGCTCTTTGTGGAACGTTACCACTTACGACCAATTTCAAGCCTTTTGTTGCAATTTCATTTGGTAAAATGTCAAGAATTCCTTTGACGCCACATAGGAAATACTGATACCATTGCGGAGCTCCTTCCCCAAGGAGATCCTAATAATATGAAAATATTCAACAAATTAAAAATATATTAGAATGTTATACAAAAATGAACTCAAAATGTTCAAAATAAACTATACTTACTCAAAGTTATCAATGTCGCATTCAAATTCTTTATATTTAGTGTCAATGTTGTGTAGCTGTAATTTCTTGTCATTTTGAACAGATACAGCTATCAAAACATCCTGATCTAGTGCCATGGGACATACTGAGTATCCACAGTAGTCGATGTGCTCGCCAATTAAATTTACTCTGAAACAATAAGGTGGGATTAGGGTAATGTATCAACTATGCCGTTATAATTCATCTTTTATTCACTTGTCAACTGTAAGGTAAAAATAAATATTTTAAAAAATTTTAGAAAGCAATACAGTACATACAATTTTTAGGAGTTTAAAGAAAACTAACAATTAAATTTTCATTTAATAATCGAGCGGGCATGTTTTCGACGCTGAAGTACCTGAGGGTCTTAAAAGTGCCCTTGTTTTGGACGTTACCGGAAGGATGATCGCAGGTACCAGATATTAGATATAATTAGGGTTTAATGATGGTCATTGGTCTAAAATAGGACTGAAAATGAATTTAAACAAAACAAAAGTCATGCACTCCGAAGACACCGTGACAATAATAAACGATAAAGTTATAGAAAAAGTTGGAGAATATATATACTTGGGACAAAAAATAATCCTAAATAGGGAAATTCAGACTGAAGAAATAAAAAGAAGAAGAAAGTTAGCTTGGGCAGCATTCGGTAAACTGAACTATATACTCAGAAATCAACAAATTCAATTACATCTTAGATCTAAAGTTTTTGATGCATGCATTATCCCGATATTAACTTATGCGGCACAAACATGGACAATCACAAAAAAGAATATGAATATACTTAGAGTCACTCAACACGCGATGGAAAGAGCAATGCTAGGTATATCACTTAAGGACAAGAAAACAAACACATGGATAAGACAGAAAACCAAAGTCACCGATGTGGTGCAAAAAGCATTAAAGCTGAAATGGGAATACGCTGGATATGTAGCTAGGAGCGATCTAAACAAATGGCACAGATCAATTTTAACCTGGAGACCATACCAACACAAAAGACCCAGAGGCAGACCTCCTATGAGATGGACAGATGATCTGAAAAGGACTGCCGGGAAAAATTGGCTACAAGTAGCGTACAATAAAAAACAATGGAAAGGAAGACTTGAAGAGGCTTATGTTCAGATGTGGACGTGAATGGCTAGACGAAGAAGAAGAAGAAGAAGAGATGGTCATTGAGATTTACTTAGTTACTAGTTATTAGTTTGTCAAAGAATAGTGAAAAGTGAACATGGAAATTTCAACGTTAGTAAGTAATCGTGGTAAAATTTTGCGAAGTGAACAGTTTTACTTTTTCTCAAGATAAAGTACTAAAATCGAGAGAAACGTATTGAAGGTGCATAAAACGGTCGTGTAAAGCGAAGATATTCACGAAAGGGCCAGAAAAGTTAGTGATCGGAAGTAATCTAGAAAATAATCACGAGTGTGATATCAAGACGCTTAATAGACAGATTGTGCGTAGCAGTACCAAAAGGAAGGCTAAGGACAATTTGACCGAAAGGCCGTCCAAAATCATACATAGTGCGTTGAAAGAAAATGTAGATTGCTTAAGCCACATGTCTGTTAAAGACGTTAATTTAATACGAAATCAAATATACAGTGAACGGCGAATGGCTCAACCGAAACTGCCCAAAAGTAAAGAAGAGACTATTGCTGCGGTAAATATTATGAATATCAAAACACTTAAAGACGAGAATTTTATATTTGCGGTTGAACTTATAAAGTTCTAACATTATCATCTTCTCGTGTAACACTAACATGCGTTTTCTGTGTGACAGTGAAACGATTTATATGGACGGTAAATTTAGTTACTGTGCTCAATATTTCAAGCAATTTTTTACCATACATGTATTTATCAATGGACATTATATACCATTGTGTTATTGTTTACTTCCCGACAAATCGGAACAAACCTATATAAAACTATTTAATATTTTGAAACGCAAATGTGAAGTAATTGGTCTAAAATTCAATCCAAAAATCATTTTCTCCGATTTTGAAATTGGGAAATTCAATCCACAATGCTGCGCGTTTTGAATTTTCAAATGTACACATTAAAGGGTGCCGTTTTCATCTTATGCAAGCTTGGTATCGTAATATCGGTGGTTGTGGCTTAATTCAGGAATATAAATTGGCAGACAGTGAAATATCTGAATGGCTGAAATATATTTTTGGGCTGCTATTTTTACCTTTCTCAGAAGTCGAAGAATCTTTCATATATGATTTTATGGCTATTCAACCAAAGGATTCAAAAATTGAAAAGTTTTCCGACTACTTATTGGATAACTACATTGGCGACCACGCAACATTTCCGTCGGAGATGTGGGCTGCGATGTGTGCAAACTAATGCTTGTGAATCGTTCCAGTCGCATTTTAATGATAATTTTTATCATGTTCATCCAAATATTTTCCATTTTATTGATGTTTTAAAAAATTTTCAAACTGAAACTTACATTAAAATTAATAGTGTCTGTAATAGTGAAAGTAATAGACTTAAAGATCCAAAGAGTAAAAAAATATATGTTCGTTAGAAATAGGAGACATGAGTATCAAACTAACTGTATCGATCGATTCCGTTTCGTAAAATGTATGTCGTATTTATTTCAAAGTGACAAATAAACCTTATCAAGCTTAATCTCTAGAATTTTATTACCTGACTTTCCATTTACATTTCAATTACACCCAGCGTCCAAATCATGTATGCAGAAACAGGTAATTTTATTTTTCAGTGTCGAATTTTAAATTTAGCGTCCAAATCATGCACGCCCTAATAATCTAGGATATAATATTTAGTTCAACTTTTTTTAAAAGAACTTGTTTATTTAGTAAATGGTTTGTTTTCTATATTAAAAATGTTTACAAAGAGATTTTGATTGTTTTCTATATTAAAAGCTTTTATAAAATAAAGGATTTGTATTTTCTTGTCTATTTAAATGTAGAAGACTTTTTGAAACTATAAAAGTTGGTAAAAAGCCTAATAGTCATTAACAAATTTAGCTTCCGCGCTATTACATTAGAAAAAAAATTCCTCTAGAACCCTAAAGATAAAATAGTAAAAAAAATTAAGAAAAACATGGTACTCCTCTATGCAGTAAGCCACTTTTCTGCGCTATTACATTTCGAATAAAAAATGAAAAAAAAAAGAATTCTTCATGTTTCACTCCACCCTAGAATGTGCACACTAAAATAATAAGACAAGGATATTAAATATCTAAGTATATGCAAATAATTTAACCTATATTTTTACCAAATAATCTGTTTATGTAAATAATATGTCGAACCTTAATGACAAAATAGATAATAAACAGGGTACTTAGTAGATAGTAATGTGTACATAAGATGATATGATAAGATCATTTTAAAAACAGACAAATAGGTAAACCGAATGAAAAACAAAACAAATAATGCTTTTATTTTTGATTTTATACATTTACACGATACCTTATTAATATTACAAATAATATACAAAAAAGTGTGCATGGAAATATATTTTTTTATTTAAACACAAAACCTCATCAACCTCACAAGGTTATTAGTGGATATAAAAAACGCAAGAAGCATATTAAATAAAATTGTATTATAATCCGACAAGCGAGAGCTGGCGGGTTGCGCATAGAACAAATTGAAAAGTAGAAGGGATTGCTCATTTCTATTGCAGTCGGCTAGAAGTTCACATCGTGTACAACCGTTTAAGTACCTATACTATATACCTATAATCGCGATTAAGTACATCTCCTATCGCTCTTAGAATAATTCCTTTTCTATTTTCGCGCTTGTCGGACTATACTTGTCTTTTGTATAGGTTATGTCTTTTAAATAGGTTAGCTGTTGAGATTTTTTTGGTAAAATCGGTTTTAAGATCATCATCTTTGAGGCTCGTCACCAATACACGTTTGAAAATACAAGAGGACATAGATTATTGATAGATTATGTGATCACAAACAGAAATATTCACCATAAACAGATAGTGGATGTGAGAAGTTTGACGTCACCCAATCTGGGAAGCGATCACTATTTGGTACTTGGTAAAATTAGATTCAATGAAAGATGGAAAGAGAAGCTTAAACAAACCAATTTAGAGGAAATAATAAAAATAGAAAATTTAAGAGATGACTCCATAAAATCAGTATATCAAAAAAAGGTAAAACAGAAAATAAAATTGGAGAATATCGAAAATAAAAGCAATGTAGAGACTAGCTGGAGAAAACTTAAGAAAAATATTCTAGATGCTGCCCGAGAAGCCCTTGGAACGAAAATAATAAACAAAAAGTGGTCAACAAAAACACCATGGTTTACACTAGAGGTTAAACAAAAATGTCACCAAAGACACCACAATTTTATGGCAAAACAAGGACTCTACAGTACTGAACAAGACTATTAGTAGTGATAAGCAAAAAATTTTAGAGTGGTGCAAAGCTTATCATTTGACAATTAATTTTTCAAAAACTAAATTACTATCTTTTAAGACTGATCTAAACAACATTACTCTGGGCAATTAAGGCATTTGTTCTGATACCGTAAACAAATTTTTAGGTCTCTATATTGATAATAAACATAAATTTGAGCAACACATTGTATATTTAAGCAAAAAGATATCATCGGGTGGCTTTGCGGTCAAATCAGTTGCTCACCATTTAGATTTCAAGATTGCAGAAAGTGTTTATGTGGCCCTGATTGAATTTAATTTGAGATACGGTATTGCCTTTTGGGGTAGCTGTTCTCTTCATCATTTCAGTAGAAATTTTATGCTACAAAAGAGAGCACTCAGATATTTATGCAAGGTCAAGTTTGGTACATCATGCAGGCCTCTGTTCCGGAAACATGGTATTTTGACACTTCCTTGCATATATATCCTTGAATTAGCGTGCTTAATTTTTAAAAAACATAATGATAATATTCGGACAGTTTCCCCTTATAATACTCGTCTAAATTATGTTATTCCACTTCCAATTCCCTATTCTACATTAACTAAAAAATGATTTATTTACACTGGTAAGAAAGTGTTTAATCACCTACCACTCGATATAAGATCCTCAAGCAATATTTTTGTATTCCGAAGAGCAATCAAAAAGTTTTTATTATCTAAATGTTACTATAGTATAGAGGAATTTTTTTAGGACAGTTGCGCTAATTGATATATATTTTTTATTTTTTAATTAATTAATTAATTAATTAATTAATGTAAATTTTATAATTAGTATTTTAATATATCTTGTACCTTGTTTGTACTTTACCATGTTGTGTTTTATAAATGTAATCTCATTTTAAAAACACTAAACTTCTCTCTCCCCCTCTCTCTCTCTCTCTCTCTCTCTTTCTCTCTCTTTCTCTCTCTCTCTCTCATTACTAGAATTCTGTTCTTGGCGGCATGACACAGCTCGCCTGTATTGTGTATTCCTGTCCATTCTTTAATATTCCTTAACCAGGATAATTGTTTGCGGCCGGCTCCACTCCTACCTTCGATTTTTCCTTGTAGGATTAACTGTGGTGTTTCATATTTTAGCATAGCAATCTACAGATGTTGGATAAAACGGTTGGATAAATAAAGAGTTATTTGTTGACTCGCTAAAACACTTTTGTCAGCATATAAAGGCCACGAAAGGAGATCCAGTGCTTCTCATATTGGATAACCATAGTAGTCACAATTCTTTAGAGATTTATACTTACTGCAGATCACACGGAATTGTTATGGTTTCACTTTCCCCTCATACCTCACGCAGGCTTTAACCTTTTGACCTAACTTTATTTTGGTCCTAAAGAATGCTTCTTTGAACTTCCATTTTTAACAAAGCATACCTGAGAGTTGCCACGATGGACAAAGGCATATCCGGGTTCCGTGCTGCTGGAATATGGCCCATAGATCCTAATAAATTCTCTGAAGATTATTTCAGCTTAGTAGATCACACTGAAGCTTCAGATATGCACGTTGTAATGGACTTAGAAACCGACGTTACCAATGATGACAGGACCATTGATCGGTCGAGATGTGACGAAACTCCGCAGAGAACTCCACCGAGAAATACCGAACTCCAACCGGGAGCATCACGATGGGATGAAACTATGCAAAAGACTCCATCTTATAATGCCAAATTGAAATCAAACCAGCAAGCTGCACCCCAGCCTGGAACGTCAGGAAATATTAAAACTCAATCTAGTATACACATTGAAAAGCTAGCTCCTCTTTCTTTTAAATTTATAAAGAAAAGTAACGAAAACACTCAGAAATTTTCACTTCAACGCCACTAAAAACACAATTAGAAATAAAACAAGAAAAGAGAAATATTAAGAAAAAAGCTGAAGAGGCCAAAACAATGAAACCAAGAAAAAAACGACAGGAACCGTAATAAAACTGGCTACTAAAGCAAAGAAATGACCTATATGCAAGAAAGCTGGAGTTAGAAACTTACATATTGATTATTCTGAAAGTTATGACGAGAGTAAGCTTTGTGATAATGATGAATTAGATGATGAAGATCTAACATTAGAAAATGTGGAGTGTTTGGTGTACGGTGAATTCGGACGAGAAAAAGAATTTTGGTACCGTTGTGTAATGTGTTCGAATTGAACTCATTCACAATGTAGTGGTTGGGACTCAGCAGTTAATTATACATGCGATATGTGTATATATATACAAGGATTTCCACAGTTTTCACTGTATTCCTTCACTGAACCGTTTCCTCCAATTTTTCCTGTTTAGTCAGTCCCCTTCCTGTAGGTTTCTTCTTCTCATTGCTTCGTCCACTTCATCTCTGAAAGATCTTTGGGGTCTGCCTCTCTTTCTTCTTCCTATCGGGCTCCACTCTGTTATTCTATTTATCCACCGATTTTGGTCTGGTCTTCTGACATGTCCGTACCAGGTTAACCTCTTCTGTTCGATGTAGTCTATTATGTCGGAGTTCATTCCCATTCTCCTCTTAATCTCCATAATATTTATTCTATCTCTTCTTGTTACTCTACAGATTCTCCTTAGGAATTCCATCTCTGTTGCTCTTATTTTGTTTTTGGTTTTCTTATTTATTGTCAAATTTTCACACCCATAAGTGAGGATACTTCTTGTCATGGTATTATATATTTTTTTCTTTGTTTTCATGCTGATGTTCTTATCCCAGAGTACCGGGTTCAATTTTCGTATGCAGTCTCTTGTTTGTCCTAGTCCTATTTTTTATATCTTCCTCCGTTGTTGCTTTGTTTGATATTATGAAACCTAAATACTTATACTTGTCTGTTCCTTTGATTTGTTTACCTTCGTCTATTTCCAGCTGTTTTATTTCTGTATTCTCCGATGTTAGGTATTTGGTTTTCTTTAGGTTTATTTCCATCCCATTCTTTGTATATTCCTGCTCTAGTTTTCTCATCATAAAATTGAGGTCATCCTCGTCTTGTGAGATCACTATTTGGTCGTCAGCAAAACTTAGTGTATATAGATGTTCGTTCCTTACTGGTATACCCATTCCTTCGCACTTTCTTTTCCATGGTTTTAGGGTTTTTTCCAGGAATATTTTGAACAGGGTGGAGGATATGGAGCAACCCTGTAGTAGTCCGTTTGTCGTTTTAAATGGACTGCATATTCCCTTGCACGTTTTGATAGCTACTTCGTTATTCTTGTAGAGTGCTTTTACCGCGTTTATTAATCTTTGTGGAATTTCGATGTCTTCCATTGCTTCCCATAGCTTGGTTCTAGGTATTAAGTCATATGCCTTCTTAAGATCAACAAAAGCCAGATGGACGGATGGCCATTCTTTTTTCTATTAGTTGTTCGACCGTGTAAATGTGATCTAAGCATGATTTCCCCGCTGTGAAACCTGGCTGTTAGTAATTTTTTATAGTATTCTTGCTATTCGTTTTCTTTGATTTGACCGATCTTGATTTTCTCTGTCTTATTTCTTTGGAGCGACTTTAAGATGCGCCATGACTCTGAAATTCTCGTTCCTCCTATGTGCTGTTCTATCTCTGTGCATGTTTTTCCCATCTTTCATTTTTTTCATTTGCCACTTTTCTTTTCACTTCTTTATTTTTTTCCTGCAAAGTTCTAAGTCCTTATGCGATATGTGTGCCAAGGTCAAACGAAAGACAGTCAGAAAGAATTCTGCGCATAATTACCCCGTACTTGCGGAAATACCGCGCAATGACAGTTTTTTAAAGTAAATTTTTTTCTTCAAAATCCGTTAAACTTGAATCCTATTTTTTATGGGAATAACGTTCTGAATACTGAGAAAATACAAAATGTGATTGAGCAAAATGGAAATATGAAAATACTCAGAAGAAAGCTTTGTGATGGTAAAAAGGAAATTGTTAAACTAAAAGGCAAGGAAGGTAATATATCAACAAATAGAGAGAGAATAGTAGAGATAGCAAAAAGCTGATTGAATGAAGAATTATATAAAAGCCAGTTAACAGAAGAAGACAAAACACAAATTAGAGAACGCATAGTAATGAACCAAGGATCCGAACTTCTGCCTATCATAACGATAGAAGAAGTGAAACGAACTCTAAAGGAAATGAAAAACAACAAGGCTCCGGGAGATGACCAAATAGTAATAGAAGCTGTTAAAGTAGGAGGCAAGAAACTGCTGAAAGTAGTAACTGAACTATATGTATAAACCAGGGTATTGTCCCTACAAAAGGGAACAATGCAATTACTATCCTAATACACAAAAAAGGAGATATATCAGACCTAAAGAATTATAGACCGATAAGTCTGTTATCACATCTCTACAAATGGTTTACCAAGATCATCCCAAAACGTTTAGAACGAAAATTAGATTTCTATCAGTCTAAGGAGCAAGCTGGGTTTAGGAAAGGTTATGGAACAAATGACCACCTACAAGCACTTAAAATACTAATTGAAAAATGTGTTGAATATAATAAACCACTCACGTTGATTTTCATAGACTTCAAGAAAGCTTTTGATACCGTGGAATTACCGGCAGTATTAGGAGCATTAGAACAAAGCCGAGTAGACTATAGATATACAAATTTGATAAAACATATGTACAACAATGCAACAGCATCTGTTAAACTCCATGACCTTACCGATAAATATAGAATTGAGCGAGGAATTAGACAGGGCGACACCATCCCCCCAACTATTCACTGCAGCTCTGGAATATGCTTTTAAAAAATTAGATTGGGCTAAAAATGGAATAAATATTGATAGTGAATACTTAAGCCACTTGCGCTTTGCAGATGATATTTTCATTATAGCCGAGAGTTTAAATGAAGCTCACAAAATGATGGAAGCACTAAAACAGGCAATAGAACAAATAGGCCTGAACATAAACTTTGAAAAAACAAAATACATGACCAATTTAGTTCCAAGTGATGTTATGAGGGTAGATGGGAACGAAGTACATCAGGTCTTTAGCTATATCTATTTAGGATATGAAATTAGAATAGGAAAAGACAATCAAACTTGTGAGATCCAGCGTCGCATAGGCTTGGGATGGGCAGCATTTGGCAACATGCGAGATATTCTAAAAGGAACGCTACCGATTTGCTTGAAGAAAAAGGTTTACAACCAATGCATACTGCCAGTAATAACATATGGTTCCGAAACAATAATTTTAACCAAACATTCTGCAAATAAATTGAGAGTAACCCAAAGAAAAATGGAAAGAGCAATGTTGGGAATAACTAGAAGAGATATGGTACCAAATAGGATAGTGAGAGAGAGAGGACTAAAGTGGCAGATGTCATAGAAAAAATTGCACATGCCAAATGGAGATGGACTGGACATATAGCACGTTTAAATGATAATAAGTGGACCAAAAGACTCATAGAATGGAGACCTAGAGAAGATAAAAGACACCGAGGCAGACCACCAAAAAGATGGATAAACGACTTGAGAAAAACAGTCGGAAATTGGATACAGAAGGCGCAAGATAGAGAACAGTGGAAGAACACGGAGGAGACCTATATCCAACAGTGGATGCAAGAGGTTGGGGAATTATGATGATGATGATGATGATGAACGTTTCCAATACATAGATACAAGTTTCAGTAGTTAAATTATGAAAGATTGTTTGCACATAGGAAACTTTTTGTAAGTGTTTTACCTTAGGTGCGCAGAATTTCCCGGTTTCCCCTACCCTTGATATCTTTAGAATTTTCACAATCTAAAACAAGAAGTGTCCAACTTAAAAAAGTTAAAATTGTTATGGCATTTTTTTAATAATTTTTATTTTGCATCATCTCCCACTAAAAATAATTAACACACCGAGAGCAATAAACAAGATCCTGATAATTTCCTATACTAATGATAGCGGCCCACTCTTATACAGTTCAACTACGCCACTGGTACAGGATGCCAAATTTTATAAAAATGTTCATCAAATTTAAAAACACGGCTCCTATAAAATTCCTATAAAATATTCAAAAATAAACGAGAAGCTATTGATATTTTATGTTGTACCATTCCAGTACTAATTTATATAAATAAAAACCCAAAAAATATAAAATTAATAATGACCTACGATAAGGACTATATTTAAATGTACACCTGTCGTTATTAAAAAGTTGTTATATTTACCTTCCAGGCACTCGAACACAAAAACTGGGCTTGTTTTTGTAAATATTGGTAAAAGTATTAATTAATTCCTGACAACGACTAGAGTCCGGTAATTCACGAACAGGAACAACTTCGAATCCCACCATTTTAAATAAAATTCACTGATTTATCACTAACGAATAAAGGTAAAAATTTTGTCGAATTTGTTATCGGCGATTGTAAATATTTACCACGTCCGCAGAATTTTGTAAACATTAGGTTAGGGTTATATTTTATCAAAATATTTTTGGTGATGTATAGTGTGCCACCATTGAAAATAATGCTCAACTGTATTACAGAGAGCTATGTCTCACATTGTTGAGTGTAGCCTGTGACGCATAGATGGCGCTGGAAAAATATAATAACTACAATTATATCTTGTTTTGTTTTTACCTCTTTTTAATAAAGCTAAATTATAAATGACTACAACAAAACATATTAAAAAATTATTAGATGCGAAGGTAAAAATATCATATATGATACTTGGTAGGGTGAATTCTTGAGTTTCTTCTAATTTTCTTTCTGCTACCCTTATTTCTTGTTATCTTAATATTTCGTCCCGAATATATTTTACATAATTAAAATCTGCTTTATTTGCTGTATGTTTGGCTATTACCTTTCCTTATTTATAAATAAACTTAACTTAAACTTAAAATAATTAATATAATTTTTTGCGATAACATTCAACATAAATAACATTAAATTTCATGATGTGCCAAAAGTGTGTTTTTGTTTATCATTTTTATTGTCAGTTTATTGATTTTTGTCAAAGAGGTTAAAATAAATGACTGGCATAGAAATAAACTTACCTACGTTTAACATTTCTTTGAGTAGATGGCAGCACGTGTATCATATTCTAATATTTTAATTTTACCGAAATTGTAAATATACCGAAATAGCGACATGAGATGAAGAATTTTGTGCTCGAAAGATAGAAAAGCTCAATAGTTTTTTTATAACTGCTTTTTACCGAAAATGAGACAAAAACAAAAAATGTCTGAATAAAAATCATTTAATTTCTGATATGTTTTATTTTAACATTTCCAAATATATTTCCAAACATATATTTCCGAGTGTATAGTGGCATTGGATGAGGGGTAATAAATTTATTAATCTCTAAAAATTTAAATTACAGTTATGTCGTAGCTTGTCATAAATTTCTCCATTTAAGTCTATGTTTTCGTCTAAAGACAGTTTTACATTATGCTATTTTCATGCTAGGCAAGAGCATCGAGCAAAAAGATAAAAGAGGGAATGTAAAGGTAGTGGGGACAACAATATTGTTAGACAGGAAGTGCCGTCTTGAGAGGCCACTTTAAACAAGGAAAGACAGTCTCTTTCCTTGTTTAAGAAGTCAAATTTAGTTTGGTTATGTTATTGTTTGTCCCAACTGTCACATGAAATTTTATTTATATTGAAGTTTTTTACCAATTATGTCACTTTTTAGACTATTATCGTTAATATTTAATTAAAGCTTTCTTGTCTGAAAAATATTTTACAGGTATTGTTAACAAGTGTTGGAAAATTTAAATTTAGCGCCTTTGCATTTCCGGATATGTCCGCCATCAGGGGCCACTTTTTTGGTCTCCTTTTCATAACGATTAGATTCCCTCTTTTATCTTTTTGCTCGATGGGCAAGAGCCATGCAAGACAGATCATGGAACTGCGCATGCTCACGGGCTATTTCCATGCAATTCCTGTGCTAGACGAAAAATTAGAACATGTTCTATTTTTCATGCTATTTTTCTTGCAATTTATCGTTAAAATTCATGTTGCCAACATAACAATAATTTATAATAGATTTCAGAAAAAAACATAACCTTTAACCTTATCTCTATCCAGTAGCTTAAGGAAAGTGGACTCGTTCATTCCAAGAAAGTTTTTAAAACTTTGAAGGTCTCTAGCATCCAAGAACTCTTGGGGTAACTTCAGATTTCCCAGTCCTTCATTCAACCAAGGTTTGACCCAGCATTTTCTAGGTGTTTTCTTTTTTTATTATTTTTCATGATTGTTGCTACAACAGCAATATTCAACAATAACAATATTTTCTTTTCTTTGGTTGACATCCTTCACCCTTTTAATAACTATAAATAGTGTATATTTATTTATTATATTATTTATTTTAGTACTTAATTATATTTATTTAAAATAAAATAACCTCAAATTGGTAAATATTTTCTCTGTTGGCAACAATGAAAGTGGGATCTAAAATTGCACAGAAATATCTCTGATATAAAAAGGTCAAGCTAGGCAAGAGATGTGCCATGCAAGACGGACTTGCATAGCATGAGACTTGCATAGCCTAGATGTAAAGCTGCCTTAAAAACATGGTGTTTGCGAGCTGACAAACTTCAAATGCGGCATCTGGGAGTGGGAATTCTGATTGTTTATTATTCTGTGACAAAATATTGTTTTGTCTATAAGAATTAGATTTGCCAAAAAGTGAATAAAACTGGAATTATTTTTAAATAAACCACACGTGACATGCTAGAGCTTATGTAAAAACCAGTATAATCCCCCAATAAACTTTACTGACCGCAGTTTGACTTTCAACCACGATTATATAACGTCAGGGTGCCAAGGATAAAAATGGTATACTTGTATTTTTAAAACACACAAACGAACTCAAAATATTAACTGGAAGGGGCCGCTTTGCTAAACAAAACAAATAAACAATAATGTCAAACTGTCAGTTTCTGCGTTTAGTATGCTTATCTTTAGTTTTTTTTTATTATTCTATCAACAACTTTATCTCGAATATATTTTAAAACCGCATGTAAGCCATTATCTAATCGTTTTACAGTTGTACCTTGCAAATAAAAGTATTTTATTGTCTTGTGCATAGACTGTAGGTACCTATTGATATTGATTCCACATTCTCGACTATAGCAGATTGCCCAAAGTTTGGAATTAGTACTATAATTGTTCTTAAAATATTTTGCAAACTCTACAGTATCTGGATCTTCATAAAATAAATTTAAAGTGTTAAACTGCTTTGAAATTCGTCTGTCTCTGGAATATATTGCAAATATTTCAAAGTTTTATACACCCACTTTTTTTTCAGTGCTGGATATTTTTGATAAATTTTGTTGCCAGGCACGGTCAATGTGCCATGCACAATAAAATTGATAACAAGGTTTGCCCATTACTTGCTGCCAAGCGTTGTAGAATACCCCCGTAATATCAGACATAAAAGTTTTTGGAGTAATTATATAGAGCATCCCTAAGTTTAAAAAAAAGCTTATGTATAAATGTGTCCTGTCGGTTTGTGAACATAGATGCACATGGAAACCCCTCTCCAAATTCGTCCACAACCATTAATGTTGTAAGTTCAAAGTTATAACCATTTAAATCATGTGTTGAATCTATGGCAATTATGTTTTCACCAAACTTCTCTAACATATGTCTGTGATTTATTCATAATTATTAAAGAGAAATCAATATGCTCAAGATTTTCATGTTCGATAGGTACCCTGCTTTTTATACAATATAACAGCATTTTCCTCAAAACTTCGTTGTTCTTGCACCCGCATGTCCACACTGATAGCATCATTTCCATTTCTTCTACCATCATCTGATATGATTATACCATAAGAATTTTTGATATTGTATATATCTTTTTTTGTTAATAGGTGAATTCTTTGCAGATTAAAAGTTTTTTAACATCTTTATCAACGTCTGTTTACCTTGCAATTTGTAGAAGGTTCAGATTAAAGCAGAAATCTGAATTGGTTTCGAAAACTATTTTACGGATTTAAACGTGATACATTTGAAAAATGATTTTCTTTACTTTTATTTTAAAATATTTACCCGCTGGGAAAATTTGTTTTTTTTTAACAACATTAAACAATGAACTGCTACAAAATAACACACAAATTAATTGATATGATTAAAGTGAAAAGTCTATGCCGTCATGTCTGTATGAACGCTGAGCAGTCCGTATTTACAGCAAAACAACTTGGTTTATTTAAGTCTTAAGTGGATATGTTTTGACTTAATCAAAGTGAGTGCTTTTAAAATAGTCGCTTCAATATGTTCTACAAACACTGTCTCATAAACTTTAAAGCCAATGCTAATAAAGTCAGGAGAATATTATAAAAATACTGTTTTGTTTAAAGAAAAATATTTTTTAGAGTAATTTCATATAAACAAAAACGGCTTGTTTTTATTTGGATATGTATATTTTCATAAAGTATCTTTATCGTTAATGTAATTAGCATTTCTCGTAACTCCGGAGCGACAACCTTTACTGAAGCAAGTTTAAATATAATTGTTTAAAAACTAATTGTTTAAGAACTATATAAAAAAAATAGTGTAAATCCAACATATTCACTAAAAGTCAAGTTTATTATTTTTTAAAACCCAGTAAATAAATATTTGAAGTTACGAGTATTTATTACAACTTTTTTGGAGATTTTCGAGTTTTGATGACTTGATAACTTGATAAAACTAGAGGTTAAAAATTAAACTAGTTGTAAAGTTATAAACTAATTTTTTAATGTTGTAGACTGAAGTAATGAAGGCACTACAATTATGTAGGTACTTGGGTATTTTACTCATATCTATTAAAACTAGTGGATCTTAAGAAATATTATAGTAAAATTCATGACAATCTTCTGTATACACAATCATGTCTTCAAATCTGGTAGGTCATCAATCTTTCTGTTCTCAGTGGCCCACCCAGAATTTGTCTTTCACTCTAGGGCAGTCTTTGCGATACTGGAACGGAACTATATATATATATATATATATATATATATATATATATATATATATATATATATATATATATAAAATTATTTAATATGCGGTGCCTATATTAAAGCTCTTATGATGATCTAACTTTTATGAAGCGTAACTATCTAAAAATTGAAGCTTTGTTAATTAAATTACAACTCCACCTTAAAATACTTTATCTACATCAGCATTAACTCTCATTGCTACGTATTTTTAGTGGAATTGTTTTCATTACCGTTTTGAAACGTTATTCAATTGTCTAGTTCAGGAAATTGTAAAATTTCCTTTCTTTTCACCTCAAAGCGCAATATAGATATATATTTACATCTGCATGTAGTCTGTATGTAATTATCATAAATTTATAATTGAGTATATTTTGAGTATAACAAAATTAGAAATCAAATAGACCATGGAACAAGGATTTTTCAGTGATATTCGTCGATCAAGTGCCGCCTTCGCTTCGGAGGTTGGCAATTATCATAGCTATTCGGACTTTTAAACCGGCTGCTCTGAAAAGTTCATTTGGTGTACATCCGTACCACTCTCCCAGATTGCGCAGCCATGACATTCTTCGTCTTCCTATGCTTCTTTTTCCTTGGATCTTGCCTTGCATAATCCAAAGTTAACAGTTCCAATTTTAAATCCCTTGTAAATAGCACTCTTCTCATTTTGTTGAAATTTGCTCTAGCTTTTTCTATTCAGATTTAGATCTCCTGAGTGTAATCATTTGTGGAGTAAATCATTGTTCCCAGATATGCATATTTGTCTACTTGTTCGAAGTTGATTCTCGTTATTTCTGTGAGTTTTCGGTATTCTCATAAATTTCGTCTTCTTGACGTTTATTGTTAGACCATACTCTTTTTTATACTCCGCTATTCTGGTCACCAGTCTCTGAAGATCTTTAATACTTTCGGCTCAGATCACAGTGTTGTCTGTTTATCTAATATTTTTAATGGGAACTCCATTTACCTTTATTCCAGCTGTTACACTCTCAAGAGCTTTTTAGGATCTCTTCGGAGTGGGCAATAAAAAGAATATAAAATCTTTACCGCGGAAATATAAAATCAGGTCATCAGCATATAAGTTGTAGTTCACTGGGTTGAGAGGAAGACTATTTATCTTATCTTGGATTCAAAATATCTACTGACTCTTGAGTTTTAACCTTCTTTAGGCTTGTGCCTCTTCAAGGAATGGGGAACTCCTTTTTTCTTGACGGAGTTGTGGGGATGTGATAAACGTCAATTAAGCGAAACGCGAACTAAGAAATAGTAGACTACTAAAGAACGAGTATATAGTAGAGTAACTTGAACGGAAAACTTGAGTACTTGGGACATGTGATGAGAGGCCAAAAATATGCATTATTACAATTTATTATGCAGGACAAAATCCGAGGAAAGCGAAATGTGGGAAGACGAAGAATATCCTGGCTTAAGAACTTAAGGGAATGGTTTGAATGCAGTAGTGCAGAACTTTTTAGAGCGGGAGTCAACAGATTCCGCATAGCCATGATGATTTTCAACCTTCGATAGAAGATGAAACTTAAAGAAGAACAAGAAGGAACGGAGGGAAAGGAAGGTGGTTATTTGTGTGATCGATAAGAATCGATAGAACGCACAAGAAGAAGTTGGAATTGCCTAGCATGCAGTGTAAGGTACTACAGGGGTTACCAGTCTTATACGGTAGAAACGGCTCTTTATTAGCGTTTATGGCGCACAGTCTTTATCTGCGATAGTAGATGGGGAAAGTTTCAAGAATTTCAAAATACTCATCAGGAAGTTCAGGTCCAGCGTTGTGTAGAAGTTTAACTGGAGGGTATGGAACTTTCTTGGCAGGGTACCTGGTGAGTATTTGCCCTCTATGCAAACAAGACGTCATTAGTATCTGTTTTGCTCGGTTGTTCGAGCTAGCTATGGTTCTTAGGACATACTTCCTGCTGAGGGTTAGGATTCTGTCCTTAATTGGCGTGATGTTAGTTAGTGCGTATATGTGGGCTGATGGATACAACCAATCTTTTCTCATACAGTAGCGCAGAATTCTGCGCTCAGTAGCTGTGATGGCGTTAAGTTCGTGGCTCCTCAGAGAAAGGTAAATGCATGCCTTGTACTCGAGGATATCCACGTGGTGAATGCTACGACAACTATAATATATAGTAGTTTTCCTGACAAAGACACTAAATATTTTTAAACTGGTATTCATTAGGCTTCTTCTTCTTCATGTACCATGTTCTTTCAGAACGTTGGTTACCATCATAGCTGTCTTAATTTTATTTACTGCCACCGTAATAGCATGCTTGTATCCTCACCCTACCAATCTCACAAGTTCTTCAACCATGAGATTCTTCTTCGTTCTAGACTGCGTTTGCCTGCTATTTTTCTTGCATGATATTTTGTAGCAACTTATATTTGGGACCTCTCATTACATGTCCTAAATACTCCAGCTTTCTCTGCTTGATGCTTTTTATGATCTCAGTAGTCTTGCTAAGTCGTTCTAGTATTGTGGAGTTTCGAATATTCTCCACCCAGGAAACTTTTAAAATTCTTCTATAGCATCACATTCAGAATGTCTCAAGGCGATTTAGATCGATTTTATTCACAGTCCAGGACTCAACACCATAAACTAAGACCGAGAACACGAGAACACGTAGCAGCGAAGTAGGCGGATACTCAATGCCAATTTTAGGTCTCTGTTACATAACACCTTGGACATCCTTCTAAAAGCAGCTCTCGCCTGCTCTATCCTAGATCTAGTCTCGCCGTGACTTTCTGCGTTTCAATTTAGTTACTGTCCAAGGTAAACGATTTTATCAACTTGCTTAAGTTTGGTATTATTTTCATATATAAACGGTTTTATATGCTGTTGTTTACATATTACAAGTATTTTGGTTTTCCGTATGTTAAGATCCAGACCTGCCTCCCTACAACTCTCAACGACACTATCAAGTAGTGTTTGCAGATCTTCTTGACTAATGCATTAACACGAGCTACTAAAATTTCGTGGTTGATGAAATTATAAAAAATGTCATTTTTAAAATTAAGAAACTTCTTTTAATTAAAATAAAAGACAAAAACTATAATATCTATTTTATATTACACATAAAACCATTTTAGTAAGTGATATTATTTAGGAAATTTAATAAAGAAACGCTCTTTGTCAACGTAAAATAAAATAGAAACATTTTATTGGCAATAAAGTTAATAGCGTGGGTAGGTTTTCATCTCAAGTTTAATTTTCACTCTCTGTGATATTACTGGAATTTCATAATATTGGCTAATGCACTTGAGAAAGGCGAATATTTATTGCACATACATTTCCACGGATACCTATATGAATATTCATCTAGACGCTTCTTCGTATTTCAAATCAAATGCGATTACACGTTCTAAGTATTTACCGCTTTATAAGATATTTAGCATATAACTAATAACGAAGAATATACTAAAGTGGGAGATTCGACTTATCGTGATTTGGTTTTATATATATATATATTTATATATATATATATATATATATATATATATACATATATATATATATATATATATATATATATATATATATATATATATATATATATATACAGTGGCGGATCCAGAGGGGGGGCACGGGGGCACGTGCCCCCCCAGACGAAATAAAAATACACTAGATAAAATAGGTTCAAAAATTCTTTTATGAAACATATTGTACCTGATTTAAATAATTTATTTCGGGAACATAAATGAATTAATTGGTTATATTACAATATAATATTATTACATAAAATAAAATAATATATTCTGTTCTACAGTCAAAATATCTGCTCATAGAATTGATTATAACCCAAGGATGGTAATAAAGATTAGAAATTTGACATCGGACTTCCGGTTTTAGTGTTATAAAAAGAAGTACCATTTAAAAGCCACCGAAATAGTATAAGCGATATATTATTCGACGTGCCGGAGCAAGATGAGAACAAATGTATACTTTTGGTTAAAAAGTTCTAATCGGAAGTGCTATATTATAGTCGCAGAAATAATACATGTGACATATCATTCGAGGCGTATTGAGAAGTCGAGCTTGAATCTTTAGTTCCGGTTTTTAAGTTATTTGCATTTAAACAATTATGAGCGAAAGTTTAGTAAAAATTACTCAAAATTAGTGAAATCATATATCAATCGACGCAAAGTTACACGAAGAGTTCAAATATAGACTTGCGGTTCTACTTTCGATCACTTTGGGTGAAAACCTAAGACTTACGAAGTCCTACGCAATTTTTTTCTCATTTAACCGACTATCTCTTACAGTTAGAGCTCCATTTTCCCGGCTTCTTTTGATTTCGCGGAAATGGGTAGTCGGTAATTTGGATTTCTGAGGAATTCTCGGTAATTAGGAAATTTAAAAACAAAAAGAAGATTGTTTTTTTAAATTTTTAGACACGTTCAAAAATTTAAAAGAAAATTCAAAATTTGTGAAATAAATTAATTTGAAATAATAGTTCTTAGTGCAGTGAGTAATTTTTTTTAAATGCCCGGTCAGCTGATTTGAATTGTCGTACAGCGCGACCACTTATTTAAAATGGCTCCGCCCACCGATGGACCGATGCGCTAGATCCTATCCCTGGTTGAGTTTGTTGAGTATATATCGTGACGATAGACGACACTGCGACAGTGTTGTGATCAGTGTTTATAAACGTGTTTGCTACGTGCCGTAACTGAAAACTCTAAAGAACAATAAAAACTAAGATTTTCTCGTTGTTACTCGTTTTATGTCAGTGTTGTGTTGTATAAAATGAGTTCTAGTGGAGGGAATAAAAGACAACTAGGCCTTGACTCCTTCTTTTCTAAAAAACCTAAGGTAAGTTCGATCAACATATTCATTTAGTTTTAGTTAACACTGCCTTCATTGCATTGGCTTACTGTTAAAAATATACTATTTTTTTATTTTAAAAGTTTGTAGTTTGCACTAAAAGCTGTTTCTATTTTCTAATTTGTACTATTATAAAATGGCGACCATTTGTTGTTGTTGAAGCTTAATATCTTAAGGACATTAAGCAAAGATTTGCGTATTTTCTAAGCAAATAAAAAAGATTACTAAGATCAGATTACAAATAACTGAGAATATTAAGTTTTTATTAAAAAAATGCCAATCTTGTGATCTTGTGAGTATGCTAAATGTTCATGTAATGTTTATTGTATTTTCATTATTTTCAGGTGGACCATGCAGATTCTCAACCAGGAAATCAAATAACAGCTAACAGTAACATACCTGTTAAAGATGCTCATGTATTTGGGGATAAGGAATCAGGAACAGATTGCTCTGCATCAGGATTAGGAGTCAGCTCTTCTAACTTATCTGTTCGCGATTTTGGTCGTCTTCTTAAAAATGGAGATATCACACCATCACTTCTAACAGATGAAGAGAAATATCAATGGATAAAAAACCCTTGGGTGCCATGTCAAAGTTTCATATTCCCAATGGTTTCTGAAGGCAAGAAAAACCGCTCTTTTCAGCAAAGCTGGTTAAAAACACATGAATGGCTAGTTTACAGCAAGCAATTACATGGTGGTCTATGCAAGTACTGTGTTATGTTTGGTCGTAGAGAAGGTGGGAATAATGATGTTAAAT
Organism: Diabrotica balteata; assembly: GCA_918026665.1. Classification (NCBI taxonomy): domain Eukaryota; kingdom Metazoa; phylum Arthropoda; class Insecta; order Coleoptera; family Chrysomelidae; genus Diabrotica; species Diabrotica balteata. Next base: position 4,404,149 of record OU898284.1, read on the forward strand.
TGGGGAAGTTGGTTGTTGAACCAATGACTTCTTATAAAAAGGCCACCGAATTGCTGAAGAGTCATGCAAATACTGAATACCACAGCCGAAATGTGGTTGCATATCATAACTTTTGTTTGATTCATGAAGGAAAGATTAGCAATGTAGTAGCTTGTATGAATACAGCAGAAAGAAAAACGATCGAAGAGAACCGCAAAAAGCTGATTCCCATTATTAAGACAGTTATTTTATGTGGGGCACAAAATATACCACTTCGTGGCCACAGAGATGATGGTATAATTGATCTAAACACTGAGAGCTGCTTCGGGGAAGGTAATTTTCGGGCACTACTGCAATTCAGAGTTGATGCAGGGGATAAGGTTCTAGGCTCTCATTTAAAATTTTGTGGAAAGAATGCTAGTTACATAAGCAAAACAACTCAGAATGAGATAATTGAATGTTGTGGTGATGTGATCACTGACACGATCATATCTAAAATAAAAGAATCAAAGTTTTTTACTATTATGGCAGACGAAACGACAGATTTGTCGCTTAAAGAACAGCTAACCATCTGCATTAGATATTTCGACACTAAGAAATGCAACATTGAAGAAGATTTTATCAAGTTCGTTGATGTTATTGATCTAACTGGAGAGAACCTAGCAAACACTATTGTTCAAGAACTGAAAAAACTTAATGTTGATTTAGCTAACTGCCGTGGTCAAGCTTTTGACGGGTCGTCCAACATGAGTGGGGTTTTCAAAGGCGTACAAGCCCGAATTTCCCAGATCCAGCCTCTGGCAATGTACACTCACTGTGCCAATCACAGATTGAATCTGGCAATTAGTAAAGCTTGCTCTATTGCTAGCATTAGGAATACAATGGGAGTTATATCTTCCGTAGCAGTTTTCTTCCGTGATTCTCCAGCAAGATTTAAAATTTTGGAAAACGAAGTAAGGGAGAATCACAACCTGAAACCAGGAACTCATGGTCTGAAAAAACTCTGTGAAACAAGGTGGATTGAAAGACACGATGCTGTTCTGACTTTTGTGGAACACGTTCCTACACTCCCTGCTGCTCTAGAAAGAATTGCTAATTCTCCTCAAGGCAAGGGAAGCAATGCATTTGCTTTCATGCACTCTATCCTCTCATCCGAGTTTTTGGTCAGTGTGGTAGTGTTAGCTGAGGTCCTTGGAATAACCTTACCACTAGCACGTAAACTTCAAGCTGAGTACATGGACGTACTTAAAGCAACTGAGCTTGTAGAAGTCACTACAAAAAGCCTACAGGAAAGGAGAAACAACAGCACCGACACATTCAAGGAGTTATTCACTCAATCAACTAAGCTGGCGGAAGAAATGGGTACAGATATTCAGAAGCCCAGGACAACATCCCTTCAAAAAAACCGAGCAAATGTCCAGGCTGAAACGGTTGAAGAATATTATAGGATGACAATTTACATCCCATTTCTGGATTTTGTAATCAATGAACTGATGGCAAGATTTCCCAAAAATGAAATGGAATGTGTAGGTAAGCTACAACATCTTCTCTCACCAGATCTCAGTGATGGTCAAATAAGTGATATTCTTCAAGGAGCTCGTAAATATGAACATGATTTGCCGTGCTTCTCTGCTCTGAAAGGTGAGCTACAAATTTGGAAACACATGTGGTCCAATTCTGCAAAAGAAATGCCAAAACATCCTGCACAGGCATACAAGTTGACCGAACCACTGCAAAATGTACAAGTTTTACTGCAGCTGCTGTGCACTCTTCCTGTGACGACAAGTACAGCTGAGCGAACCTTTTCTGCTTTGCGTCGTATGAAGACATACCTGCGAACGACCATGACGGAAGAGAGGCTTAATGGACTGGCATTACTCCATGTTCACCAAGACTTATCCAGTGAATTGAAAGCCGAAGAAGTCTTGGACGTGTACGCGAGGAAGCACAAGCGAAAGCTGTCTCTCAAGGTTTTATGAGAAGATGGTCGAATAAAAAGTAATTTTCTTTATGTTTTTACCTATATTGAAATACAGTATACTTATACTTATGTGTTGTGTATTTTTATCATATAAACAACATTTTGTAGATCTTAAATTCATGGTAACGGCTAACAGGTCGAAGTGTTCTGACCAGTATTTTTGAATTAAAATGGTAATATTCTATATTGATAATTCTAAAGTTCCTAATAAAAGGCAAACAAATAATTTTGAATACAACTGCATATTTTCGTATAAATAAGTTCATTTATTAAAAAAAAACAGCATTATGTATTAAGTCATCGCAATTCACAAATCTCACTGTAATACATAATATTCCTTATTCTAAGTTTGAACCTTGTGCCCCCCCCCAAGACAATTTTCTGGATCCGCCCCTGTATATATATATATAATATATATATATATATATATATATATAAATAATATATATTGTTATGATTGTTTGTTTTGACTTTAATCTTAGTTTATTGAGCCAATAAAAAAATATAACTTTTTTGTTATCAAAAGTAAAATAAACTCCTTATATTACCTGTGTTCGATGGATTCAAAGATTTTCTAGTTGTCTTTTATCGGTAATATTATTTTATCCGAGATTGGTACGAAATTGGTCACATATTTACTCAGTTTAGTTATTAATATACCTACACCATTTTTGTGATGCGGGTCTTTTGTGTTTTTACCGGAATAATATAATACACTTCCGTCCTTTTTAAATGATCCTGACTGGCTATCTCATTTCACTAATTCCTAGTAGGTCTATTTTTATTCGTTTTATTTCTTGAATTGCGTTGCCAAGTTTCCCAGCCGCAAATAGACTTCTAACATTCCATGTGCACATTCTAAAATGAGATTTCTTTATTTTTAGGACTTTTTTACGAGGTTTTCGCATGTTTACGACCTGAGAGGCTTTGTGGTATAAATATGTTTCTCCTCTCCTGCCGAATCTTGGCCTCCGCTTTCCATGATTAGTAACGGTTTGAAATTTCAGTGTCAATTCTATGGTGATTTTCCTGGGGGTGCTCTATGAGCCGTTAATGCAGTGGTTCCCCTTTGCCTTCTGCATTCTTATGTGTTGACCATTATTTGTTGATTCATCTATCTTTGGGACCGATTTCTCAACCTCAGGACAAAAGAATACCCTACCACTCACCAACTCATCCGCCCTAAGCCGTTGGTCAGTAAGTGGGGGATTGCTTATATCGGCAATCACTCAGACGTTAAAGCCTCATTTGTTATCTAGCAGGATGCACCCGATCACCATAATCAAGATCATCACGCGGGCAGGCGAGGTTGACATTTGGATAGGAGAGGCTATACATTGCGCATCACTATCCCTTGCATCCCGTTTAAAAAGCGCACATTTAAATTTAAAAGTTTAGGTATATCAATGTTTTTTATTATTTTCTAAAACAAGGACAAAAAAAATTTATTTCATAAGTGGTTTCCACACTGTATAATACTAAATGAATACTATATCAATACTTAATAAATCAAGAATTGCTTTTAATGTATTGCAAATAATAAACTTGTATAAATATCTTGCAGCTACTTATAATTTACCCTGTATACAATGATGACAACGTCCTTGTTTTGAATAAAAGTAGATAGATGTTTAACTAACCACACAATCGATCCGCGCACAGAAAAATATAGTTATGAAAATGTCATGTACATCAATTTTTAATATATAATAGCATCCAAAGTCGTATTCGCCGGCCGTTTTATATACGGCTCTTTAAGTTGCTATAGAGCCAGACTATTTTCTGTACTAGACGCGTTTGCGCTCTATGTTAAGAAATTACGTGGCTAATTCGAGTCCAGCTCGCTACTCGGCTGTGTTTACACTTTTCTCAGAGCAAGAAAATATCAGTGTTGATAGTAGTTAACCCTCCGGTACTTGCGATTTATTTATGTGAAAGTTGACAACGCAATTCAACAATTAAAGCTGGGACTGCGGTCGAGCAACAAAGTAAGTTTTTGTGTGGTGTTAAATATTTTCGTTTGCAATTTGTGTCACGTTGCTAACTGTAAATAAGCTTGTTGTGTAGTGTGGTCGCCAAGGAAGCTATTTACGATGCGAACAAAATCATGAATATGTAATTTGAACATCACATGAAAATATAGAACACATAACTAGTAATTTCAAGTGTTTTATAAAATTTGTTGAAAATAAATTCTAAGAAATTCCTTTTAAGTAGTTGTTATATTCGGGTACTCTAACAAACAGATTTATTGTCTATTTTTAATTTGAAAGCCAATGTCCAGTTGTCCTGCAATAATTTGGGGATCTATCTAATTTTTTTCGTCTTCTATGTATTTCTAGTTTTGCAATCCATTCTAGTAACATGCTCACTTTAATACTATCTATCTAATTAGCATTCTTCGGTCCATCTTTGGACATAGGCCTCCCTAATCATTTTCTATTTGTCTCTGTCTGGCGCTACAGTCATCCACCTAGAGCCCACGTGCTTCTTGATATGATCTGCCCATTTCATTTGGGACCTTCCTCTGCTTCGTTTATATTCCCACGCTCTCCAACTTATAAGAATTTTGTTCCATAAGTCTTCTTTTTGTCTTATATTGTGTCCGGCAAATCTCCATTTTAATTTTGCAACTTCTTGTCTAACATCCCTCCACTTTTGTTTTCTCTCTTATCCACTCGTTCCTTTTTTTATCCAATAGTCTTATGTGCAACATTTGTCTTTCCATTGCTCTTTAGGTTTTTATGATTTTGTCCATGTTTGCTTTTGTAAATGTCCACGTTTGGGAACCATAAGTAAGAACAGGAAGTACGCATTGATTGCATACTTTGGTCTTAAGATGCAGTGGATATCTTTTGTTTTTAAGAATGTAGCTTAGTTTGCCAAATGCCGCCCATGCCAGTCTAACTCGTCTTTTTATCTCTGCTGTTTGGTTTTCTTTGTTAAGTATATATATATATATATATATATATATATATATATATATATATATATATATATAATTCTGAACATGTTCTATTTCATCTTGTCCGAGTCTAATTGTGATGTCTTCATCTGTATTTGTTATGGTTTTGGTCTTGCTCTAATTCATATTAAGGCCTATCTTCCCAGCTTCTACGTCCAGTTCTTTTATCATTTCAAATAATTCTGCTTTTTTATCGGTTATCAATACTATGTCATCAGCATATCTTAGATAGTTGAAGCGTTGTCCACAAACTTTTATACCCTTTTCTTCTCATTCTAATATTTTTAAAAGTATCTTCCAGAGCCTGATTGAAAAGTTTCAGTGATATTGTGTCACCCTGTCTCACGTCTCTATTTATTTGTATTGATTTTGTTCCTTCATATACTTTAATTGCTATTTTTGGCTTTCTTTTCTTCTTCTTCTCGTGCCACTCCTAGCGGAGATTGGAAATCATCATGACCACTGCGACTCTGTTAGCAGCGCGCCCATCGCGAAAAAGTTCAATCGAACTACACCCGAACCATTCACGTAGATTACGAAGACACGATATTTGTCTTCTTCCCACACTTCTTTTGCCCTTAATTTTGCCCTGCATGATGTTTCTTAAAAGTTCGTACTTTTCACCTCTCACAATGTGCCCCAAGTATTCCATCTTTCTAGTTTTTATCTCATTTAGAATTTCGCATCTTTTGTCTAAAGTTTGGAGTACTTGCGTGTTAGTGACGCGGTCCATCCATGATATTCTGAGAATGCGCCTATAGCACCACATCTCGAAAACTTCGATGTTTTTTATGGTTAACTGTTTTAGTGTCCAAGCCTCAACTCCATATAACAGGATAGAAAAGACATAACACCGCAGCATTCATATTCGTAACTTTATATTGATATCACGATTGCAAAAGAGTTTGCGCATTCTATTAAAGACTGATCTAGCGATTTCTATTCTACATCTAATCTCTTTTGTTTGATCAGTATCGTCTGTGATCCAAGCACCTAGATATTTATAACAGGGCACACGCTCAATCGTTGTATTGTCTATTACAAGATTAGCTCTGATGTTCTTTGGTTTCGTGATTACCATAAATTTAGTTTTTTTCAAATTAATTTTCAAGCCGTAACTGTTACAGTATATATTGAGACTTTGAACGAGATGTTGTAGTTCTACTAGCGTTCCCGTTAGGAGAACTGTATCGTCAGCATACCTTATATTGTTGATCGTCTCACCATTTATTATCAGACCAAGATCTTCTTCCTCGAGTGCTTGTTCACAGATAGCTTCACTATACAGATTAAATAAAAGTGGCGATAAGATACATCCCTGCCGGACTCCTCGACGGATTTGAATTTCTTCTGTTAGTCTGCCCTCAACCTTGACATTTGCTGTTTGATTCCAATATAGATTGCATATAATTCGAATATCTCGGCTGTCTATATTTTTCTTTATTAGAACTTGTCTTAGTGGTTCATGTTGTACTTTCTCAAAGGCCTTTTAGAAATCAATAAAGCAGGCGTAAATTTCTTGGTTTATGTCTAAGCATCTCTGTGAGAGAACGTTCATTGCAAACAGAGCCTCCCTTGTACCCAGCCCTTTTCTGAATCCCATCTGAGTGTTACTGATGTCTACGTCTAATTTCCTATAGATCGTATTATGGATTATTTTTAAGAACAGTTTTAGAGCATGACTCATCAAAGCTATCGTACGATATTCGTTGCATTCCTTTGTATTTGCCTTTTTTGGCAGTAGTATATAGGTCGAACGGAGCCATTTCCTAGGCTTCCTTATATTAATTGGCTATTAGTTCCCTATATCTGTGGTCAATTCTGCTGTTAATCAAAGAACTTTTCACTACCCAATGTTCGACACTGTTGAAAACCTTTTTGAAATCTATAAACGCCAGATAAAGAGGAATGTGGTATTCATTCACTTAGATACCATATGATACGACAATTATTTCATATTGCAGAAGTTCGAGAAGCCTTCACAATGGTGATCGCTAACATCAGATAATTCTGATATGGCACACGAAGAAGAAGAAGGTATTCATTTGCTCGTTCTATAAGTATTTTCATACTTAGTAAATGGTCACTTGCGCTGAATCCCTTTCTAAAACCAGCTTGTTCTTTCGACTGGTATCCGTCGAATTTTGTCGTCAATCTATTGGTTAAAATTTTTGTTAGGAGTTTATACATTACATTGAGGAGTGTTATAGGACGGTAGTTTTTTATATCTGCTTTATCCCTTTTCTTGTGTAGGATAATGGTTACTGATTCCTTCCAGTTGTTTGGGATTCTTTTGTTTAATATCTTGTTAAAAACGGAATGTAGAGTATTAATTACCACTTTTCCATCATATTTCAGCATCTCTGCAGTTATTCCATCTTTTCCAAGCGATTTGTTGTTTTTCATTCCTTTCAATGCCTTCTTTATTTCCGATTTGCTTATTTCTGGCTGTAGCTCTGAGTTGACATTTTTCATTATAGCCTTACTATAATAATATACTAATATAATATACTATAAGTTGGTTTTTAATTTCTTCTGGTGGTTCCTTTTTTGTTTTATATAATTCTAAGTAGAAATGGTGGATTATATTTATGATGTCATCTTTTACGTTTGTTTTTTCTCCATTAACATATTTTATTTTGTTTATTTCAAACTTACCTAATTTTGGCCTTAAGCATTTCATATTTTTGTTGGTCTGTATTACTTCTTCTATTTTTATTTCTTGTTCTTTTCTCTTATTTTCTTTTATCATTCTGCTTATTGTTTTATTGATTTCTACATATTCTATAGATTTCCTTTTGCCTTATTTGTTCACCTTCCTTCTTTTATCCATAAGCTTCTTTGTTTCTGATATTTTTTTCGTTGATATATAGTTGTTTTTTTTATATCTTTTTGTGCTATTTCTTTTTCTAATGTAATCATCGTTGCTGTAAGTGTGTTGTCTATTTCGTCTATATCTTTATCATCACTGTCTAATTCTTGGGTGAGTTATTCTTTTAATAGGTCTTTGTATATCTCTTTATATTGCCCTAGTTTGTTTCTATCTACTAGATCCCAGTTTTTAATTATTTTTCTTTTCATTTCATAGTTACCGCCAATGTTAATTTTTGCTCTGACCATCCTGTGATCGCTACCTGTTGTGAATCTGTTAAGAACTTTAATACTATACTCTTGTTTTTTTGTGTGATCTGTCGCATTTTTTTTAATTCAATATATTACTTTAGATACCGTCCTCTTATGAGATTGGTAAAAATGGGTCGTTTCACTTTTAAAACTGCAATTCTGAATACCATTCTCTCTACTTCGAATTGTATCCATCTTCTACTAAATGTACATCTCTTTCAGTCCTCTTCATTTCTCTCCGTGTTACGTAAATACTTCAACGGTTTCTTTTTGTCTTGAGTGTCCTTCACTCTAAGATTCTCCGTTACCATTTGTTCACCGTATCTGGCTATGTGGCCTTTAGGTTTACCACTTCCTCATGGTGTTATTGACGCGTGTTATCTTATTTAAGTGTTTTTAGGGTTATAGTCTTTAGTACAAAAGTTTATAATGGCGTATTATCATCATCATTATCATCATCATCATCGATATCTCTAACTTGACAATATTATTTGAGTCTTGGCATATTCCAGAATTCTTCTCCATTCTCAGCTGTTTCGAGCTTTTTTTCTCCCCATTTTTTATTTTAAGGTGTTGATATCATTTTCTGTTTTTTTTATATATCTTTTTTTCATTTTGCTACTGGCACTTGTTTGTCATTTCACCTTCTAACACTCTTTTCTGATGTTCCATTTAAAGTAGCCACTCTACTTTAATGGATGTTATGATATCCGGATGTTCAAAGTTATATTTTTGGCCAAATTCCATTTTCTTTTGTGTCCCTACATATGTGAAGCAAGATTTGTCTTTTAAATGTCGCTATTAATCCTTCCTCACTTTTAGATTGTGTCTAGGTTTCTGAACTAAATGTGAGTCTTTGCCTTATGAAGGTTTTGTATATTTTTGGGATTTTGTTTTTCTTGCGATGTTATCTAATTTAATTGCCTAATTAAGCTATGGTAACATTTATTAGCAATGAATATTTGCTTGTTCACTTTCTTTACAACGTTGTTATCAGACGTATCTAAACATTTTAATTTTGTAAAGTTATTTATCCTCTTAATATTTTACTCTCCTATTGTTAGATCTTGACCTTATTTTTGCGTTTTTTACTTCTTTCCTTCTTATTCTTTCTCTTGTGATTCCAAGGCTAAAAGTAAAAGTGTACAAAATTGGAGTGTATGTTTAAAAAAATCTAGCCGGTACTTGCGAATTTGAAAATAGTTTGAAAAAGGTCAGATATCACATTTAATAAAGCATAAACAGCAGAAATTTAAGAAGCAGCAATAACTGGCATTAGCGAAGTAGAAGATAGTAGAAGTGTGGTGAAAATATAACCAGTAGAAGAAAGAGAAGTGTGTCAAATAACGAGTGGAAGTTGCTGAAGAGTGAAGTGAAGAAACTATTGCAAATATCACAGCATGGGGATGCCATAACACATCAACAAGAACGGCGATTTAAGGAGACTAGACCTTCAACTTCAGAGATGCAGAGAGATAGTTCGGATTTTAATCGTGAGTTCAGTGGTAGTGTTCAAAAGTGTTTCTGGTGTGCTAAAAGACATCGGCTTTCAGTATGTTCCTATAAAGATTAAAAGATTTTTAAATTTATTGGAAGAAGGAACTGAATTATCTGTATTGTGTATATAATCAAATAATGATCCGCCAATTTATATTGATATTAATATTAAAGGTAAAATGTTTCAATTTGAATTAGATTCGGGTGCCGCGGTCTCTCTCCTACCTTTTAGTATATATCTTCTACTTTTTGTAGATCTTAAAGTGCCCTCTCCTCAATGGAGGTTGGCTACTACAATTTTAAACTCTTCTCTATCTTCAGCTGTTCTTATTAGCTGTTCAAAATTTAGCCCTGTCCATTGTCGGATGTTTCTGAGCCCCGATAGTCTTTTCCTTCCTAGGCTTCTCTTTCCCTCGATTTTTCCTTTCACTATAAGTTTATCATATTGGTACTTATTATTTCTCAGTATGTGGCCTAGGTATGATGTTTTTCTAACTTTTACTGTGTTAACAAGTTCTCTTTCCTTGCCTATTCTATCACTTCTTCGTTTGAGGTATGCGATTTCCATGAAATTTTGAGTATTTTCCGGTAGATCCACATTTCAAAGGCGTCCAATTTATTTATGGTTGATGTTTTAAGGGCCCACGTTTTAACTGCATATAGAAGAGTCGACCAGACGTAGCATTTTGATAAACGTAGTCGAATTTTGAGTTTTATTCGAGAATCACAAAGCAGCTTTTTTATTTTTTCGAAAGATTTTCTGGCCTGTTTTATTCTCGATCTTATATATATATATCTCGATCTGTTATAAAAGGTGCCCATTTATTGTGCAAGGTTGAGGTACGTTTTGGTTTTTTCGGATTGACATCACTTTGGTTTTTTACTGTTTATTTTCATACCAAATTGCTCACAGGTAGAGTTGTTTTTGTCGATGAGTCGTTGTAGACCTAAGTCGGAATCCGCAATTAACACTGTATCATCGGCGTTTTTGATACTGTCGATATTTACGTCATTCACATTGACTCCATCCTTGGAATCCTTCAATGCTTTTTTAAATAGAAACTCGGAGTAAAGATTAAACAGCAGAGGCAACAGAACACATCCTTGTCTAACTCCCCTCCTAATTTCTACTTCTGCGGATGTGGAACCTTCGAACCTAACTCTGGCGTTTTGGTTCCAGTACAAGTTTTTTAAGAATTTGATGTCTTTTCCATCTAAACCGACTTCTTGCAAACGTTCTAGTAGTAGGTCGTGTCTTACTCTATCAAATGCTTTTTCGAAGTCTATAAAACATATTAATATATCTTTCTGTTGGTCGTAGCATTTTTGGGCGAGAACTAGTAAACTGAACATGGTTTCTCTCGTTCCTATGCCAGCTCTGAATCCAAACTGATCGTCTCCGATGATTGTTTCGCACTTTCTATAGATACGATTATGTACGATTTTTAGTAGGACTTTTACTGCATGACTCATAAGGCTTTTCAGACGGAACTCATTGCAGTGTTGTGGGTTTGGCTTTTTTGGTAGTGGGATGAATATTGACTCCAGCCAATCTTGGGGTATTTTACCTGTATCATAAATGCGATTGAATAAAACGACAAATATTTCGATATTTTCTTCGCTGATTAATTTTAACGTTTCTGGGTATATTCCGTCTGGACCTGGGCTTTTATTTGTTTTGAGATGATTAATTGCATTTATGATTTCAGATTTTAGAATTGCTGGCCTTTCGTTATTATCTTCCAATCACACAACCATTATCTCAAGTAAAGGTATCGTTAGTTAATTTTTCGGGAAGCAAAGTTCATCCTAAGGGCAAAATTAACTAACCAGTAAATTTTTCAAAACAAACAATTAATTTGAATTTTTATGTTAAGCATCGAGAAACTCCAGCGTTGCTAGGTAGAAATTTTATTAGGTGTTATAATATGGGTTTCAGGAAATTAAATTTTATTGAAGCAGGTAAATTTATTTCATGACAATATATTATATTTCTGACAAATTGGGCATATTTAATAAATTTCAGTTAAAATTTAATATTAAACCAGATGCCAGACCTAAATTTTTTAAACTCAGAGTGGTTCCTTTTTCTTTAAGAAACAAGGTAGAGATGGAATTAGATAAAATGGTCGAGGAAGGCATTATATCTGCAGTTTAATTTTCGGAATGGGAAACACCCATAGTACAGATTTTGAAAAATGATGGAGGTTTTAGGATTTGTGGTGATTTCAAAATAACTATCTATCCTTTTAACGAAGCGGATAAATATCCGTTACCACGGATCGATGATTTATTTGCAAAGTTACAGGATGGTCAAGAGTTTTCTAAAATTGACCTGAGTAATTCATCAAAATTTTTGGAAATATAACTTATAAGGGATTATTTGCATTTAATCCCCCACCGTTATGGAGAGTTTCATAATACAGTTCCACCATATTATGGAACAAATATTTCTCAATATGCCGAGTATATTTTATATATTTTAGACGATATATTTTTTAGACGATATTCTAATTACAGGAAGGAATAGGGAAGAACACACTAAGAATTTATGTAAAGTTTTAGCGATTTTACAAGAATCTGGTCTTACAGTAAAAATATCATCAGTATTTCATCTCAGATTTTTAATTGATAAAAGGGGCTTGCACAAAAGTCAAGATACAATTCCGGCTAGAAAATCCCAGAACCTACGAATGTGACGCAACTAAAATCGTTTTTGGGAAGTATAAATTATTGTAATCGATTCATTGCAGATCTTCCAAACATTGTTAATTGTTTATATAAGCTTTTAAAACAAAATGTAGTTTGGCCCTGGGATGAAGAATATCAATTAGATGTTGACACTATTAAACAAATGTTAGCTTCAGATCTAATATTAGTTCATTACGAACCAACCTTGTAATTAAATTTGACGGTTGGTAGTTCAGATTATGGTTGGTTCAGTTGGTAGAGATGGTAGCGAGAAACCAATCTATTTTGCTAGTAGAACGCTCAGCGATACCGAAAAAGCTTATTCGAATCTAGATATAGAAGCAACGGTTATAGTGTGGGAAATCAAACGTTTCTACCAATTTTGTAGGGAATAAGTTCAATTTTTAATAACAGATAACAAGGGATAACAAGATAACAATAGAGAAAACTGTTAATTTAAATTATTTAGTAGAAAGCGAAGAAATTCCTGTTAATGTGAATGAGATAAGAAAATAAATAGATACGATTTTGTCTCATGTAACTAAATATGTTATGACCAAATGGCCAACAAATGTCGAATTAGAAATTAAACTCTACTTCCTTAAACGAAATGAAATATCTATTCAAGATGGCATCTTATTGTGGGGACAAAGAGTACTTGTTCCTAGTAAACTACGAAATAAATAACTGAATGAATTGCATACAGCTCTCTTTTTTATAGTTAAGATGAAATTATTAGCTAGATCTTATATTTGGTGGCCATCATTAAATACAGAAATTGAAGTTCTCAGCAAGAATTGCATTCCATGTCAGAGCATGCAGGCAGATCCACCTAAGGTTCCTTTACAAGGCTGGAGCATTCCTCAAAATGTTTGGTCACGCGTGCATATAGATTTTACCGAAACACGACAAACTAATTTTCTTATAATTTTGGATGCTTTTCCTAAATGGGTGGAAGTTTGTCCAATGTCTTGAATCACTTCAATGGCTACGATTGCTAAACTTAGGGAGTGTTTTTCTCGTTATGGTTTACCGGAGATACTTGTCAGCGATAACTGCTTGCAGCTAACATAGCAACAATTTAAACATTTTACTTTAATTAATGGTATTAAACATATAACAATACCTCCTTCTTCAGCACATTGCAACAGTGCTGTTGAAAATAGCGTTAAAAGTCAAGCATTTTTTGTTAAAAGGTATTGATCAAAGAAATATTAATTTATCATTGTCTAAATTTTTATTTACATATAGGAACACAGTGCACCTGTCTAAAGGTACTTCTCCCGCTACGATATTTTTTGGAAGAGCTTTGCTAGCGTGTATAGATTTAATTAAACCTGTTGATTCATAAAAACAACATTCAAACCCAGTTGATTTAACACAAATTAGACGTTAATTGATTCAAGCGCAAGAAAATAATAAGAAATATTATAGGGGTAGGAGAAAGGTAGAGTTTGTAGTGGGGGATATCGTTTTAGTTAAAGATTATAGAAACACCAAGGTGTCGTGGTTCAAAGCAAGGATTTCACGAATTTTAGGTAGGAGAGCATATTGTGTAAATCCGTTAGGTAGTAAACTTACGTGGAAAAGACATTGTAATCAAATTAAAATAGTTTTAGTAGTAATTTAGACGGTATTACATTTTCGGAGACGATTCACGGTAGATCAGAGAAAAATGATATTTAAAATAACGAGGAAAATGTTATCCAAGCCACTACAAACAGGAAAATCTAGGTGGGAAGCCTAGAATAATTAACAGTTGTGTTTGATATGTAGCCAATAAAGATTTGGTTTGGGTCCATCCAAGTGTTTTTGCACCAAACATTTCAGTATGTATGTGCGTCTATGTGTGTGTGTGAGGGTTAGAATGTGACGTCCTCTCGTAGGAGTCACTATCCGGGTAGCTTTTGGACAGTCAGAGACAGAGTTCAAAATAAAAATAACACTTTATTGTCTTCCTTAAATTAAATTGACAAAAATCTTATGTACATATTTACAATTTGGTTTAGTCTTCTCAGTACCTGGCCTATTTATTCAAATTAAGTTTGACCTTGTCGTATGAAATTAGTGTTATCGGCAAGCGAGTGTGTTTTTGAAATTTTACGTGAACGCTGTATCGACTTAATAACAGCGGACGATAGTTACAAAGAAAGGAAAGGAACTCAACACGTCCCTTAAGTGATTCGGGTTAACAGGACACTCCTCGACAGTCTCAACACGACTGCTTCAGAGTACGCGTAATGAAGAGCTCAACACGCTCTTCGGGTAAAGACGGTATGGGACGGAACAACTTATCTTTTAAGTTCTGACAGACTGATTTTGCCGTTGCTGTTCTGATCGGTATGGCTTCGACCCATTTTGAAAAGGTCTCCTGGAATGTCATTATATATTTGTTTCCTTTGCTGGATGTTGGAAGGGGTCCTATGATGTCGGTTGAAACGGTGTGCCATGGATGTGGGGGAATTTGTGTAGATTGCATGCGGCCTGGAGTTAAGCTTTGTTGCGGCTTAAATTGCTGACAGTTCTTGCAGTTCCTGACGAACTTTGCGGCGTCTTTAAACATCCCTGGCCAGTAGTATTTTCTAGCTAGGCGGGTTATTGTTTTAGCTATTCCTAGATGTCTCTTTTAAATCGTATCTGTTCCAGAAGTGTCGATAGAGAAGTCCATCTTTGATAGAGTAGTCTGGAAATAGTTGCGGATTTGTCTGGATTTTATTTAAAGCTTTATTGTACCATTCGTCGGGTTCTACATCTTCTACGTTTATTATGCAAACCAGATCTACTGGTTCTCTAGAGAGCGCGTTGGCCAGGACGTTCTGGGAGCCCTTTCTGTAAATGACATCAAAGTCAAATTGTTGCAGCAGCATTGCCCATCTAGTTATTCTACCTGTAGGGTTTTCCATTGTTTGTAAGTATCGTAGACTTTGATGATGTGTGATAATTGAAAATGGGTATCCTTCGATGTAGGGTTTCATCTTTTCTACACCGAAGATGATCGCTAGTAGTTCTTTTTCTGTCACGCTGTAATTTTTTTCGGCCTTTGTTAGGTTTCGACTTGCGTAAGCGATGACTTGTTCCTGTCCTTCGTCGTTTGTTTGTACTAAAGCTACTCCTAAACCGTGGTTCGAAGCGTTCGATTGTAAAAAAAATCTTTTCTGGAAGTCCGGGCAGATCAGTATTGGAGCTTGTGTCAGTAGTACTTTTATTTTGTTGAATGCAGTACTGTCTCATGAAAATAAAATTCGGAATTCGGTCGGTATTATTGTTTAAAACGAATTTTTCTGCTCGGGCGCCATTTGTGACGCCCTCTCGTAGGAGTCACTATCCGGGTAGCTTTTGGACAAAAAGTTCAAAATAAAAATAAAACTTTATTGTCTTCCTTAAATTAAATTGACAAAAATCTTATGTACATATTTACAATTTGGTTTAGTCTTCTCAGTACCTGGCCTATTTATTCAAATTAAGTTTGACCTTGCTTAAGCTCAACACGCTCTTCGGGTAAAGACGGTATGGGACGGAACAACTTGTGAACTCAACACGTTCACAAGCCGGGGTAGGGAAGAAGAGAACCTTCAGTCAACACCTGTCGATTCTGCCTCTATGAGGAAATGTTGCGGTTTATATAGCGGAGCTTGGTAATTAGTTTTGCCCTTTCTACTGTCAATACACTCCTACTTCATGGGTTGGTTCGCGCGCACGCTGGTTTAACGGTGATGGCTTGGACTCATCGTTACAAGAAGATACAATTATAAAAATTACTTTAAAGCAGTAATAATGAATCAAATTGTAATCTTTTTAGAAACTTTAAAATTTTTTGAAATCTTTATTACAGGTACGAATACTATTCGTGGTGTATTCACTGTGCATTAGTAAACATTTTACACAGAATACATTATGTCCATTTATACAGGAGTTGACATTTAAATACCAATCAATATTTATTCAATAAAAACGTCAAATTTTGAAGTCGCTTTCACGATTGTGGAAATAGTAATAATGTCTTTTTTAAAAATATTCACTTTGTTCCATTGTAAATCTAAGAATCGATTTTCTTCGACAAATTAAGCAAGACATTTTAACAATACAAAGTTTCCATAGCCTTTTTTTAAATACTGTAGTCTGCCGCGGAGCTTCATAATATTAGGTTTTCTGTATTATTAATATTTAAATAATACATTTAATTTAAATATATCATATATTCTTTACTTATGACTAACCTGTCAAATTCAAACCATGTAATAATAATAAAATATAAATAAATGTCTTTTGAAAGTAAATTTAATTATTATATCAACCAAATAAACAACACATTTTTTGGCCACAAAGACCAATACAAATATACATTTAATAACACCCGTGGACAAAGATCTATGATAGATTATATTATATCTAACAGATATATACATTTATCAAAAATAATCGACGTAAGATGCCTCAACTCAGCAGATATAGATAGCGGCCATAGCCTAGTATCATGTAAAATAAGCATAATCCTGAAAGACTTCCCACCCAAGAGAGCGACACCAGCACAACAAAAACAAGAGTCGAAGAACTAAATACAAAATCCACGAAATACTTCCACACAATTGAAATCGTCTTCAAACAACGTCGGTATAAAAAAAATGAGCGGCTGAATTAAAAACTCATCAACCCGCCTTGTCAGCGTGGTGTTTCAAGGCAAATACCTCCCATTTGACAAATTAAAAAAGGTGCACCAAATGAGTAACTTTCATATGAAACTAAAAGTTTGAAATATATGTTAATTTGATTTAACCTTTCCAAAATAGATATATAAAAACAAAAAAAGATTAGAGATCGACATTAGTTGATAATAATTAGATATGTTTGCTGACACTTAATTATCACCTTAAAACCCGCTTAAATAAAAATGACGACAACGTAATTTAACATCTGTTTTGATGTGGCTCAAAAAATTCTTTAGCGATATTGTGAATACAGCTGTGGTACCCCCAGAATTCGAAAGAACAAAAATTATCGCAATCCAGAAGCCTGGCAAAGACAACAAGCTGCCTGAAAGTTACCGGCCTATTGCCTTACTCAGTTGCTGTTATAAATTATTAGAACGACTTTAAAACCACGAGAGAGGGCCTTATTTATAAGCTGATGAAAATCATACCTTGCCTTAAAACTTGTCAGCTGATAAACAATCTACTGACTAACAGACTGTTTCAGGTATATATGAATGATTCACAGAGTAATGTTAGAAAACTTAACAGCGGCTTACCTCAAGGCTTAGTGCTAGCTCCTTTATAGTAGTTAGTAGTATAGTAGTAGTCCTTTATTAGTAGACATACCTGAAACGAAATCGAGAAAATTTGCTTATGCTGACGACCTGACCATTGGCTTCCAAGATAATAGTAAAGAAGCAGGAGAACAAGATCTAAACGAGGACTTAACTACTCTAAGTAACTATTTTAAGATCTGGCGCTTACGTCCTAACAAAAGCAAAACTGAAACCTGTCTCTTTCACCTGTCGAATCAATTTGCGGGTGATACTCTCAATATAACTCTAAATGATACAGCTATCAAACATAACAACAACCTTAAATATCTAGGCATCACACTTGATAGAACACTCACTTTCAAAAGTCATCTTACAAACGTAGCCGGTAAACTAAGAACAAGAAATAACTTAATATCAAAACTTGCTGGAACAACTTGGGGTGCTTCTGCAGATACTCCCCGGACCTCTGCTCTAGCTTTGTTTTTTTCAGTGGCAGAATATTGTGCACCAGTATGGCTAAATAGTGCACATACAAACAAAATCGATGTCCAACTTAACCAAACCATGAGAATAATCACTGGAACAATAAAACCAACGCCAGTGAGATGGCTGCCTACTCTGAGCAATATTGCTCCACCAGATCTACGCCGTACAGCAGCATTAGTGAGAGAGTAACAGAAAATTGTAGCCAACGTTTAATTACCAATACATCAAGATATCCCAGACATCTCAAAAGAGCACCAGCGACTGAGATCTAGAAATCCCCCAATTCGATCTGCCCGAAAAATTGGTACTTCCTATGATATACATAGGCAACGGACAACAAGATAGATGCCAACAGTAGAATCGGACTATATTAAGATCTCCACCCCAACTCAGGGTTACATCGGATCAAATCTGCCCCGGTCCACTTGGGCAAGGCTTAATCGTATACGTACCGGACATGGCAAATGTGCTGATTCCCGCCCTGTTCAGGTGGGGTCGTACAGAAAGTCCACAGTGCGATTGCAGACAATCTAGACAGTCCATAAGCCATTGTGTTTCAGACTGCTTGAATCGTGCCTACCGTGGAAATCTCCAGGACTTTGCGGAATGTTCCCCAGAAGCAATTGAATGGCTACGTAAATTGGACATTAATATTTGTGTCATTCATTCTATCTTTAGTGTTTGAATAATATATTTAATATATATATATATATATATATATATATATATATATATATATATTATTGTATTTGTATATTTATCGTACTGTGAAAGTCCATATGCTAAATAAATAACATCTATTTTAGTGAACAATTTCCTTAACACAGCATCTTAAATGTTTTCTTGGCCAGAAAATATATAATAACCGTTTCTTAATTTAAAAAATCATTCTAAAGCCATTAAACGGATCAATACTTTTAAAATATAAAATAAAAATAAAAGAGAATTACCGAAATTCGTTCTTGAAAATGATATAAATCACTCTCTCTTAATATTCATTTTAATCTGTGCATTTGGAACAGATGGTGATACGTCATGTGTCTTTATTTAAATTTACTGACATACATTTTAATGAGAATACTTGTTTACTCGCTTCAATATAATGGATCGTATTATTCTGGTTAGATTTGGATCTTAAATGTATTCAATAACTTTTTTGTCAATTACGAATAATGGTATTTTGGAAAACCGCTTCCTTGTGTTATATAAATTTTTGTTATCTTATAATAGCAGCGAATAGAATCATAAAATAATTTTTTTTGACATTTCGACTTTCATTTCGAAAATATACCGAAATCAAGAATATACCGACAATAGCGGAATAGCGAAAGTCGGAGGCGTATCACGCAAACAAATAATACAAAAAACACACAAAACAGTTAGAATTTAATATTCTGAGAAAGGTAAAACAACACCCTCAGATTTTTTTCAACCAGGAGCAGGTCTACAAGATAGAGGCCAAGAAAGTCAACCGTTAATTTTTGAAAAACATAACCAACTAATAACTTGTTAGTTATACATTTTCGCAGAATTTTTTAAAATTATCTTTTTTTTTTGGAAAATATTTCCAGACTGAAAATAGAAACGTCAGTTTTTCAGGAAAAGCCTTCAGTGTTTTAAAAGCTCTTGTTCCCTTTTGACAATCATTAAAGTGTATCTTTGTGCACCGATTAATTATGCGTAATTTATTCGTTAGAAAATATTTTCAATCAAAATTATCTTGTGCAAAAATATTAGAATCGATACATCTCCACACTTGTCAAGGGACTTCAATAACAATAATATGGGTGCCTTCTTATATCGGCATGCAAGGAAATGAGTTCAGGTACACAAAAATAGAGTTTAATGTATCTAAGAGATAATTACCTTGATGACTACCTTTAACGATAAAAAAGAAAACAATTACGGCAGCTATTTCTATTCAATTTGTATAAAATCAATTTTGGACATCATTATGTTCGTAATATTTTAAAAATAAACATCGTTATTTTATATTTTATCGGGCGAAACAGCTTTTCTACATATAAATGTATCTAATGCTTTAATCAATATGTTTGTATAGTGTCAACATAGTAAAAGGGTAATAGCCGTGCAAATGGCAACAAACATTTTCTAATGATATTTTGCAAATGAGAATGGTTAATGAACCTTTTTAACCTTTTCAGGGTATTGATTAAAACGTAGTTTAAGGTAAATAAGAGACTGTATAGCATAAAACATTTCTATAATATTAGAACTTCGTTGCTATGAAGAAGATTAATTGTTCGAGATTTATAGCGTATCATTGCATAGTGTGATCATCTAGACATATACTTTATTTCAATATTATTTTAATTATAATTGTAGTAGGATCGATAAATTCCATAAATGGATACTTAAAATGAATCTTGTAAGTAGCTGATTATTATTATCCAGATTTAGCCATACGGCTCACACTCCCTCTGAGGGGAAAATTCACTTATCCCAGATACCTAAGGTATCAAAAGGATTGAGCCCTGGTGGGAATCTTTCCATGTTATTAAGTCTTAGGTAACTTGTACGTCGGTGTATCTCCCAAAAATTTTC
The DNA here is from genome assembly GCA_918026665.1 of Diabrotica balteata. Classification (NCBI taxonomy): domain Eukaryota; kingdom Metazoa; phylum Arthropoda; class Insecta; order Coleoptera; family Chrysomelidae; genus Diabrotica; species Diabrotica balteata. The sequence continues at coordinate 4,424,681 of OU898284.1, forward strand.
GCACGCATCTATAAGTCGAAAGTAGCACAGATTTCTGCATGATCTTATATAGATTTTCATTAAGACCCAGCTTCTTTATGTTTTATAGGATGTTCTTTGAGATGATTCCAGCGGTAGAAAGAATAATAGGTATCGTCTGGGTACTTTTCATTCTCCATTGTCTTCTTATTTGTATTTCCAGATCTCTGCACTTGGTGATCTTTTCATTATACTTAACACGCAGAGTATTGTTGTTAGGTATCACCACATAGATTAGTATTGTTTGTCTCGTTAGTTAATTAACTAGCACGAGATCTGGTCTATCATGTGCTACAGTTTGGTCTGTGAGCACAGTGCGATCCCAGTATAGCTTGTAGTTGTCATTCTCAAGCATACTCTCAGGGACGTATTGATAATATGGAAGATGGTTTGTTTATAGAAGTCCCAGTTTAAAAGCAATCTCTTGAAGGAGGATCTTCCCTACTAGATGTTGAATGGTTTCTTGAGCTTGACATCCATATCGGCATTTGTTGTTTTGGACCTGAGGGTCTTTGACTTACCCTTAAATATTTCAGGTAATTTTTGGTTGGTATAACCTGATCCTGAATGGCAAGTAATAAACCTTCTGTTTCGGGGAACATCTTTCCTGATGTCAACCAATAGTTCGACGCTATATTGTCGACAAAGTCTTGGCTGATCTCATTCAGATGTCTCTCGTACAGAGCTTTACCCAACCAGATGCGCATTTTTTCGTTCTTGGTAAGATGGTTTATGCGCATTTCTTGTTCCTTCGGTTTGATCGGTGTTGTGTATCGGTACTGCACAAATCGCGCAATGAAAAGTAGATGTCTCCTTTTGCACCTGAAAGATAAGTTCTTAATAAAATCCGTAAGATAGTGTCGAAACACAATTCAGATTTCTGCTTATAATCTGAGCCTTCTAAAAATTGCAAGGCAAACAGACGTTGATAAAAGATGTTAAAAGGGACATGGGGAATCTAAAATTTGCATTCCACGACATGTCTTTTAAATATTTGCTGTCTTTTTCATAAGTTCTTAAATTAGTAATATGTTTTTCTAATTGTTCGCTTATATCCATAAGTCCTTAATCTCCTAAATACCGCGGTAATGTCGTTCTTTCTACTGCACTTCGAGGATGGTGTTTTTGTGCCTTTGTGAGTTGTGTTCGTACTTTAACTGAAGAGTTTCTATATCCATTTTAGTCCACTTAATAATCCCAAATGAGTAGCTAAGCGCGGAAAATATGTAGGTATTGAATGCCTTAAACAAATTTTAAAGAATCTGTGAAAATATGTGAGCGGAGTAGCTGTTTTACCCGTCATATAAACTCTGATGTTAATTCTATTTTCATTTTTATGGTCAATTTTCCGCGCTTGCTTTACTCCCAGATAATTATACATGTCATTTTCGCCCATATCCTCGATGTTTTGGCCATTTTGCATATCGAATCCTCCGGGCTAAACCTTTCCCTTAACTATATTTAGTACGCGACATTTGTCTACCCTAAAGTGCATACTAATATCATTTGAAACAGTTTCTACAGTTTTTAGCATTTGATCTAGATTGCTATGCCAATTTTATACCGTCAAAATAAAAGTATCGTCTGACGTGGTGTCCCATGACGTCACTTACTATGACGCAAATGACATGCATCCGGATTTATACTGTACCAATTGTGTAAAAATTTTCATTGTAAATTTAAATTATTTGTTTTTAGGTGGCGGGAACAGAAGTGAAGATCAGCCCTAATATGTCTACTGCAATTACCACTAACGGTCACAACACCAGTACAGAAGATTTTACAAAACATGTCTTTGGAGGTAAGTAAAATCCACATCATTTTTAATAAAGATGTTGGAAAACCAACTAATTCTTTAACTGTTTCAATTTAACCTAACGCCGCCTCTGTTCCTGAATAACACATGTTAGCCCTTATTAGTTAAAAGAACCAGAAATCTTCAGTGCATTTGACGCCCCTCATACACCCGCTGACCCTTTGTCATTTGCCCAAGCTGGCCACATATTGCATACAAGCATATAAGTGCAGTCGCATTAAGTAGTTCAAGTTAAGAAGTCGCTAAATAAGTTATTCTCTCTCCTCGTTTCTCTTTCACCCCTATCACACAACAAGATATATTAATATATTACAAGTTATACTATAAGTTAGTTTAGTCTTGCAAAGTGCAGGGTGTATATATGTAAAATAATTTATAAATAAAATAAAGCGAAGAAGTAAAGTGTAAGTGTATAATTTCACCCCTACGAGAGTAACAAAACGAATCAGCAACCTACGCTTAAATCCTGTAACAAATCAAGACAGGTCACCACAAGGGTTTTGGTGCTCTCAGGGCACGTTGAAAATAACCCCATCGTTTCCCTTTAAAAGATTTAATTATATATATATATATATATATATATATATATATATATATATATATATATATATATATATATATTATATATATATATATATATATATATATATATATATATATATATATATATATATATATATATTGTTATGATTTTGTATTTTTGATTTTAATTTATTTACTTGAAACAATCACAAAAATATACTTTCTCGTTGTCAATGTCCTAAAAAATAAACTTCTGATATTTCTTATGTTCAGTGAGTTCAAAGTTTTCTAGTTGTATTTATCGGGATAGGAAAAACAAAGGATAATAATAAAAAGTATAATACATAAAATACAGATATTTTTTATTTTATAAAAAAAAACAATTATTAAATTTGCCGTTATCTTTTCAATCAGCGAATATGCATGTAATGAAATTAATACAAAAAGAAAATTTTAATTCTTATTTTCTTCTTGAGACAAAACAATTTGAAACTAATTTAAATTTGGATACCTTTATAAACTTTTATCTTCCTTATTTTTAAAAAATCTATTTTATTATGGAAACAAAACTTTAAAACATTTGATAAACGTAAAAAGGTCTAATCATGCTTTAAACTGGTAACAACAATGAGGTAAACAAATCGCATTTAAGATTTACACACCTTTCAACTTGAAAAAGGAAAATATCTGACCTTTCTTCCCTGGATTGTTTTAGGACCTCACAAAGAATTGTCCACCTTCCACAGCAATGTGTTCTTCCACCTTGCGCCTCGGCTTCTTGTTTCAGTATCTGCTCCTTCAGCCAATTTAACTGACTTAATTTAACCTCCTGACTCAATTCTCCAACACTTAACACACGAAAATCACTTCTTCAAACATTCATATAACTTCTTCGTGACCCAAGGATCTCTTTTCTCACCTGGTGCCACAACTATTTAACACGTATTCCAGAAACTGCACACTTTAGATTCAAGGATTTCTTTACATCGACTTGCAATCTACTTCTTCCACAATTCTGCTAACAAGACTGGTAACTTTATCCACTTAACAATGCCGGCCTCCAACTCACGAACACACCGCCTGTCGAGACGCAACCTTTCTTTTCGATCACTCAAACATCACTGTCTTCTCGAACCAACAAAAACTCTATCAACCCTCGGTCTGTCGATTTCCCCTTCCAAAAAGATCGTCTCATCACAAAATCCAAATTTGTTTACCACACTTGTTGGAATGCTAATTACCGTTTTCAAAGCAAGGAACTTTAATCTTTTAACAATGGTCATTTCCTTGTAAACAAATAATTTTTATACATTTCAAAGATTTTTGCCTTAGTCATAATAGAAGATTTATACAACACAATACCGGACTAATCCTTCAGGTAACAGCTTATTTTCTATAATGTACAAATGGTTTGTCAATAACTCGTTTAGAATGGCTTAGTTCTTTATAAGTCATAAAATTTCGGTACTAATCTATTTATTTACAAATATACAAACTTTCTATCTTAAAATTAATACATATTTTGTCTTCAGATTTCTTAAAAACTTACTTCCGATGGATTCCTTAATTATTTTTGTTCCTTCCGCGTTTGTGGAAGAAGAAGTATAATAAATCCCCGCCTTTGCTTATGATAAAAATTACTGAATTATGTAGGGATTTTTCTCTTATGCAAACATTCTTTGTCTCTTATTCATAATATTTATAAACATCGTTGATATTATATATTCCCCTAATCTTGTCTGAATCCAAATGCTTCAAAACATAACTATTTATACCATTATCATTGTTTATTACGTAAGGACCCTCAAAAACAGGCATTAACTTTGCGCATACATTGCCAGGGATGTTGGACACTCGCAATGCTCTCACCATAACCTTCTCACCTTTTTGGAAAGTAACTGGTCTTCTTTTCCTATTTTGATCTTGTCTCTGGATATATTTTTCGTTTGCTCTCCGCAATCTCCTTTGCACATCTTCCATTATCTGTGTGTATTCCTTTTGTTTTATATCTTCCCATGGCCTTATCGGCATTATCCCTTTCATTAGTAATTTTATTAGAGGAATTTCCTTCTGGCTTAAATCGGGAATTAGTTTTTTAAAATAATTGATCGTGCCAAGAAAACCTCTCAATGTTTTCAAATTGGTTGGTCTTGGATATTCATCAATGAGCTTGACTCGATCTTCGGCTAGGCTGACTGTTTTAGTGTCCAATTGAAACCCTAGATAAATTACTTCCTTTTGGAAAAATTGACATTTTTCGATGTTTAATTTTAATCCCGCTCTATCCAATTCTTCCAGAATTATTTTTATATGTTTCATATGGCTCTGTACATCTCGTGAAAAAATCAACAAATCGTCGATGTAATGGACTATGAAATCTTCGTATCGATTTAAAATCGAATGTAAAGCCCGTACCAGTGCTGCACAAGCGCTTTGTAAACCAAAAGGCACTACCTTGAATCTGTAGACAATACCATCAATTGAGAAAGCGGTGTAGTTTCTACATTTTTCAGCTAAAGGTATCAACCAAAAACTATGCTTTAAATCAATTTTAGAAAATATGTGTGACCCTGTAATTCTTCCAAATATGGCCTCGATGTTTAGAGGTGATTCATATTGTGATACCGTGTGCTGGTTGATATTTCTGGCATCTAAACATAGTCTCAATTCTCCACTGCTTTTCTTTACTATTACAATTGGATTAATATACGGTGAATCACATCGTTCAATTATTTGATCTTCCAACATTTTATTAATTTCTTCTTTCACCTGTTGTCGATACTTATATGGAATCGGGTACGTTTTCGATCGAAAATTTCCCAAGTTTTTTACCTCAAATGAATGTTCGTACTTTCTGGCCACTCTGTTTTCCTCATTTATCAACGTTTCGTATTTTTTTAATATCAAACGCAACTCATTTTCTCTTTCTTCTCCACACATCAATTTAATTTCTCTTTCCTCAGATTCTTGACACATATTTATCGTCCATTCTTCATCCTCTTTTTCATTAATCTCTTCCCTAAAAACCACTGTTTCAATTATGTCGTTTTCATCTTCCTTTGTTGATATTCTTTCTTCTTCTTCTTCTTCGGGGCTCATCTCTTCTTTTGAGGAATCCCCGGTATTGACTTCCTTTATCCTTTTCTTAAGTCTTTTCCTTTTTCTTCTTTGTCCTTGCTTCGTTGCCAGATTCATTTCCACTGTTTGTTCTTTCTCCGAAATATCAATTTTCTGTTTCCCATGTTCGTTTTCCTGTTCTTCTTCCTTTTCTTCAGTCAGTTTCATCGTGTTATTTTTGAAATCTATTACTACATGTTTTTCTGCCAGTTCGTCCACTCCTACAATCATGTCATGCGACATGTTTGGCATTATTACACATTGTAATGCATACATTTTTTTATCCAGTCGTACCATCACTCGTATGCCTTCATTTATCGTTGCCAAAATCCGTTTATTCGCACCCACCAAATTTACCCTTGGTATTTTGTATATTAAATTTGTCAACTGTACTTCTTCTATTAATTTTCTGTTTATTAAGGTTATTTCTGACCCGGTGTCTATCAAAATCTTTATTGGTCTATTGTTAATGAAACCATCTACAAATTTTAAATTAACTCCTCTTCTTTCCTCATTATTTCCTGCCAATTTAATGAATTCCTTCGGGTGACAAAAAATTCCTGCCTGGTTTTTTGTTTTTAGTGGGTGCTTTCGTGAAAAACCGACTGTTGTTCTTCCGTATTTCTTCTCTCATCTCTATTTCTTTCATCCTCATTTTCTTCTATTTGTGTATGATTTACCTCTCTTCTATTTTCTTTTGGTCTGTCATATCCGTTTCGGTTTCCACGATATTCCTGTTCATTTCGTCTATTGTAATTTCTGTTTTCTGGATATGTGCGGGTGTTATTTCTGTTTTGATTTTCTCGATATCTGTCTTCATTCCATGGCCGATTTCTGAAATCATCATTTCCTCTTCTATTTTCCCGATTCTCGTTTTCCCTCCTGGGAATAAATTCTCGTCTAGTGTACTCCCTCCTAAAATTTTGTCCTCTCTCTCTGTATTCCTGAGTTTCTCGATGTCTATAATTCTCTTGTGACCTTCTTGCTCTTCTTTCCTGTATCCGTGATGCCCTTATTTGTAGGAATTGGCATAAACTATCGATATCTTTGTAGTTTTGTAAATTTATGTGGTCTTCCATTGTGTCTTCAAAGTGTCTTGCAATCAACTCGACTAATTGCTCAGATGAATAATTGTATTGCAGATGTTTTGCGTTATTGTACATTTGCAATGCGTATGTTTTTTCTGATATACCCATCTTCTCATGGTATTTCCCATTTTGCAATTCCTTATTTATCTGTAATTGCTCTGTCTTTCCCCAGAAAAAACTCAGAAATTTGTTTTCAAATTCTTGCCAATTTTCAAATTCCTCCACTTTGCTGTCAAACCATAGACTTGCCTCATCTTTGAGATGATTTCTGATAACTTCCTTAGCTGTCTCAAAATTTCCCATGTATTGTATCTTCTTCTTTAGATTATTCATGAACGGTACGGGGTGTAGTTTTCTTACATCCCCGCCAAACTGTATTTTTATTTCGCCGGAATTCTGGATAACTATTTCTCTTGTTTCTCCGACTCTATTTTGGTGTCTTATTTCCTTAATTAAATTTTCATTCCGTTTCACTCTTATTTCTATTTCTTCCTTATCTTCTTGCAGAGCGTTTTCAAACTTTGTTTCTAACTCTTCTAATTCCTTTTCCATTTTGTTTTTCATTTTTTTAATTTCCACCTCTTGTTCTGCCATTTCTTTTTTAACATTCTCTAAGCAACTTTTAACTTCTTTTATCACTTGTTGTGTTTCCTGTCGGTTTTTTTCTATTGCTTGTTTCGTTTCAAGTTGATTTTCTTCCATTCTCTTGTGAGTTTCTCTTTGATTCTGTTCCATTGTTTTATCCACTTTATCCATTTTTTGCATCATTATTTGTAACATTTTCTCTATTCCTGACAATTCCTGTTGTTCTGATGCCATGATTGTTGTTTCAAAAATGTCTTCTTGTTCTATATGTTCTTCTTGTTTTTTGTTTTCTTTGCTTTTGCTTCTCGTGATCGACATGTAGTTCAAATTTATCCCCGCCTGATATGAAACTCTTAAATTTGTGCAATAATATCCCCGCCAAATATGAAATTCGAGTAATGTTGCAAAGACGAAAAAATTTTTCTCTTATCCCAAATGCAATAAATTTAAATAAATGCAATAAAATTTAAAACTTTTGTCAATTGTAAAAATCAATCAAATATAATAAAATATATCATGCAAAACTTGTACCTAGAGAAATTTGAAATGTTATGTCATAAAATGCAGTTATTATAAACTTTGACCATCGGAAATAAATTCTCAATCAACCTGCTTTCTTTCCCTATCCTTTTAAATTCCAACTAGAAATACTTTCTAAGCTTCACACGTTTGGGCGACAGTTGTTATGATTTTGTATTTTTGATTTTAATTTATTTACTTGAAACAATCACAAAAATATACTTTCTCGTTGTCAATGTCCTAAAAAATAAACTTCTGATATTTCTTATGTTCAGTGAGTTCAAAGTTTTCTAGTTGTATTTATCGGGATAGGAAAAACAAAGGATAATAATAAAAAGTATAATACATAAAATACAGATATTTTTTATTTTATAAAAAAAAACAATTATTAAATTTGCCGTTATCTTTTCAATCAGCGAATATGCATGTAATGAAATTAATACAAAAAGAAAATTTTAATTCTTATTTTCTTCTTGAGACAAAACAATTTGAAACTAATTTAAATTTGGATACCTTTATAAACTTTTATCTTCCTTATTTTAAAAAATCTATTTTATTATGGAAACAAAACTTTAAAACATTTGATAAACGTAAAAAGGTCTAATCATGCTTTAAACTGGTAACAACAATGAGGTAAACAAATCGCATTTAAGATTTACACACCTTTCAACTTGAAAAAGGAAAATATCTGACCTTTCTTCCCTGGATTGTTTTAGGACCTCACAAAGAATTGTCCACCTTCCACAGCAATGTGTTCTTCCACCTTGCGCCTCGGCTTCTTGTTTCAGTATCTGCTCCTTCAGCCAATTTAACTGACTTAATTTAACCTCCTGACTCAATTCTCCAACACTTAACACACGAAAATCACTTCTTCAAACATTCATATAACTTCTTCGTGACCCAAGGATCTCTTTTCTCACCTGGTGCCACAACTATTTAACACGTATTCCAGAAACTGCACACTTTAGATTCAAGGATTTCTTTACATCGACTTGCAATCTACTTCTTCCACAATTCTGCTAACAAGACTGGTAACTTTATCCACTTAACAATGCCGGCCTCCAACTCACGAACACACCGCCTGTCGAGACGCAACCTTTCTTTTCGATCACTCAAACATCACTGTCTTCTCGAACCAACAAAAACTCTATCAACCCTCGGTCTGTCGATTTCCCCTTCCAAAAAGATCGTCTCATCACAAAATCCAAATTTGTTTACCACACTTGTTGGAATGCTAATTACCGTTTTCAAAGCAAGGAACTTTAATCTTTTAACAATGGTCATTTCCTTGTAAACAAATAATTTTTATACATTTCAAAGATTTTTGCCTTAGTCATAATAGAAGATTTATACAACACAATACCGGACTAATCCTTCAGGTAACAGCTTATTTTCTATAATGTACAAATGGTTTGTCAATAACTCGTTTAGAATGGCTTAGTTCTTTATAAGTCATAAAATTTCGGTACTAATCTATCTATTTACAAATATACAAACTTTCTATCTTAAAATTAATACATATTTTGTCTTCAGATTTCTTAAAAACTTACTTCCGATGGATTCCTTAATTATTTTTGTTCCTTCCGCGTTTGTGGAAGAAGAAGTATAATAATATATATATATATATATATATATATATATATATATATATATATATTATATATATATATATATATATGTCTATTTCAGCTTACCACTCGAGGAGTGGGAAATAGCAGGACAGTTCGATGACTTTCCGTGTAAAAGTTTGAACATTTTCGACTCTCAGAAAGCGTAGGGACTATACAAACAGCGTAATAACAGTCTATTGATACCAATTCATACACGAAAGATTTGAAGAATTATTCTGTTTTTCTGTTTCGTTTATGTATATATTCGGCGTGTCAATTCATCAACGCCGTAGCAAAGCTCTTGCTGAAATCTTTAAATGTTCGTACATCTGTAAAATTTCGTACTTCTTAAAAATACAGAAAGGGAGAGCTGGTAAATAGTTTTCGTTTAAGGGCATCAAAATAGGTAGCGCTATTTTCAGCTTACCATTCGAGAAGTGAAAAATAGCAGTAAAATTTGCTTGCTTTATGTGTAGGAGTTGGAATACTGCTAAAACAATACTAATACACAAAAAGAGAGACACCACAAACCTGACAAATTATCGACCAATTTCTCTTATTTCACAACTTTACAAAACGTTTACAAAGATTATGACAAACAGGTTAACAATTACATTTGACAGATATCAACCAGTAGAACAAGCCGTATTTAGAAAAGGGTACAGCACCTGTTACCATCTATATACTCTGAAAATCCCAATCGAAAAGACCCACAAATAAAATCTCCCATTACGTCTGGCTTTTATAGATTATGAAAAAGGTTTTTGATAGTGTAAAAATGTGGGCAATAGAAGAAGCATTAGTCAACAACCGGATCGAATCCAGGTACAGAATATGATTACATAATATTTAAGAATAAGCTAAAATAATAGTGATGTTGGGTAATGGAATCGAAACAGGACCAGTAAAAATCAACAGAGGCGTAATACAAGACTTGCGTTCATAAACTTATAAAATTCCAAAAGGCATTTGATCGTGTTAAACACGCTATATTGATCGAAGCTCTAAAAGACATTGGCTTGGACGGCAGAGATGTTCGAATAATTGCAAATTTATATTGGAATCAAACAACATCAGTTGTAGTAGATGGTGTGAAATTACAGGCTCTCAGTATTAAAACAGGAGTACGGCAGGGATGCCTTTTGTCACACCTGCTTTTTAACGTTTACTCCGAAAGAATATTCAGAAAAACACGTTCTGAAAAACGTGGAAAAAAAAAGAAGGAATACTTGTGAACGGCGAAGTCATCAATAATTTGTGATATGCGGACCATACAATACTCCTAGCTTCTAGTCAAGAAGATCTGCAATCACTACTTGATGGTGTTAAGAGTTGTAGGGAGGCAGGTCTGAATCTTAACATACGAAAACCAAACTGTTCATAATAAGTAAATAATACCATATAAAACCGTCTATATATGTAAATAATACCAAACTTGAGCAAGTTGATAAAATCATTGAGGATCCGCCTTCGCTGCTACGTGTTCTCAGTCTAACTTTATGGTGTCGAGTCCTGGATTGTGAATAAAATCGATCTAAATCGTGTTGAGGCTTTCGAAATGTGGTGCTATAGAGGAATTTTAAAAGTTTCCTGGGTGGAGAAGATTCGAAACTCCACAATACTAGAACGTCTCAGCAAGACTACTGAGATCATAAAAAGTATCAAGCAGAGAAAGCTGGAATAATTCAGACATGTAATGAGAGGTCCCAAATATAGGTTACTACAAAATATCATGCAGGGAAAAATAGCAGGCAAACGCACTCCAGGATGAAGGAGACCTGGTAGTTAAATAACTTGCGAGATTGGTATGGTGTTGATACAAGCATGCTATTTAGGGTGGCAGTGAATAAAATTAAGATAGCTATGATAGTACCCAACGTTCTGGAAGGACATGGTACATGAAGAAGAAGAAGGAGTAGGACAAGAAGACACAATATCTCCAAAATTATTTTTAACTGCCCTAGAAGTGACCTTTAAGTTAGTAGACTGGGAAAATATAGGAATCCCTATTAACGGAAGATACTTGAACCATCTCAGATACGCTGATTATGTAGTACTAACAGCCTACACGTGGAATGCACGTTGACTAGGGAGCTACACACAGAATCCCTAAAAAAAGACTGAAAATGAATTTTAGCCAAACGTAGATTGAGACACGTAGATAAATATACATATCTATGTCAAAATGTCAAGGTAAGCAAAGAAAATCAGACTAGCGAAATAAGCAGACGTGTAAAAATGGGATATGCAGCATTCGAAAGACTCTCATATGTACTTAAAAAATAAAAATATGCCACAAAGACTACGAACCAAAAGTGTTTAACTCCTGTATCCCTGATACAAACATACCTCCTGTATGTTTGACTACTGATTTAGTAGTCAACACTGGCCTTCAAGTAAAACTCTTTTAGGTTTGTTAAGCTTTCGAGTTTATTGTACTCTTTTTCAAAACGTACCTTGTGAGGATTGTGTTTTAAAATTAGCAAAATTAACAAATTTACAGAACGAAAAAGAAAATCAAATTTAATAATGTCATTATGTTAATTAATTATGCTAATTTTAATACACAATCCTCACAAAGTACGTTTTGAAAAAGAGTACAATAAACTCGAAAGCTTAACAATACTAAACCCAAGATATCCGTATATATATATATATATATATATTATATATATATATATATATATATATATATATATATATATAATTTATTGTTTTGAAGTATCAGGTATGCGGTCTGTTATTAAAAAAAAAACTCTTTTTTCTTTTATGACTCTATATTTCACTGATTTTTGTCAGCTTCTTCAGGAGATAACTAAAATATGGTTAAAATTTTATATACATAACAGGTGATAATAAACAATGAATTTACTTACAGATTAAGAGTTAAAATATTTAAAAATCTTGAACATAATATATTCAAAACAGTACTGACAGTATTAGTCAAAAGCATCTAGTCACTAGTAATTAAATATAACAAAAAAAAATATAATAAATAGAAAACAAAAACAACCAAGAAACAATGAAAACACAATAAAATTACACATTAAAAATATACAGGGTGATTTAAAATATAATTGTAAAAAGAAACATTATTTGAACATACTAAGAATATTACAGTAGATATTGCTCAACTGTCCCGTATCTGCCTTATAATTAACTGCATGTCTTTCTTTATTAATGTGACACATTTCTAAAAACAATCTTTTTTTGTAATTGTTCTCTTGTTGTAGAACCCTGACATTTGAGTAGTCAAATTGATGCCCAGTTTTTAGGTAATGGTCAACTGCGGCACATGTATTCTTCTTTTTTGTGCAGTCACTTTTGTGTTGTGTGACCCGTTGTTTTAGCCATTGAGAAGTTTGGCCAACATAACAGCTCTGACAATCCAAACAAGGCAGTTTATAGATGACATTAGTTTTATTTACAGTTGGTGTCTTGTCTTTTACTTTAGAAAACAGTTGTCGGTTTTCTAATACATTCCAGATTTAGCCATACGGCTCACACTCCCTCTAAGGGGAAAATTCACTCATCCCAGATACCTACGGTATCAAAAGGATTGAGCTCTGGTGGGACTCTTTCCATGTTATCGAGTCCTAGGTGACTTGGTACGTCGGTGTATCTCCCAAAAATTTTCGCACGCATCTGGACGTCGAAAGTAGCACAGATTTCTGCATGATCTTATATAGATGTTCATTTAGACCCAGCTTTTTTATGTTTTCTAGGAGGTTCTTCGGAATACATTATTATTATTATTATTATTATTATTTATTATTATTATTATTTCTCAAATCATCCCACTCATCAAAAGTTTAATACAGTGATTGCAATGAAGAATAGGGTAAGGCATATTAGTGATAAAAAATTCATAAACAGAAACTTAAATTTGCTTTTAAACATTTTTGAAAATAATGGATACCCAAAACATATCCTTAAAAAATTAATATTTAACTCAGACATTTTTGACGGTCCCACTGATATGGGAGCAGTACAAACAATCCAATATAAAAAATTACCATTAATAAAACAGTTAACACCTTCTGTGACTAGTTTATTTAAACAATTTACTAACATCAAAATTGTCCATATAATGTATTAGAAAACCGACAACTGTTTTCTAAAGTAAAAGACAAGACACCAACTGTAAATAAAACTAATGTCATCTATAAACTGCCTTGTTTGGATTGTCAGAGCTGTTATGTTGGCCAAACTTCTCAATGGCTAAAACAACGGGTCACACAACACAAAAGTGACTGCACAAAAAAGAAGAATACATGTGCGGCAGTTGACCATTACCTAAAAACTGGGCATCAATTTGACTACTCAAATGTCAGGGTTCTACAACAAGAGAACAATTACAAAAAAAGATTGTTTTTAGAAAATTGTCACATTAATAAAGAAAAATATGCAGTTAATTATAAGGCAGATACGGGACAGTTGAGCAATATCTACTGTAATATTCTTAGTATGTTCAAATAATGTTTCTTTTTACAATTATATTTTAAATCACCCTGTATATTTTTAATGTGTAATTTTATTGTGTTTTTATTGTTTCTTGGTTGTTTTTGTTTTCTATTTATTATATATTTTTTGTTACATTTAATTACTAGTGACTAGATGCTTTTGACTAATACTGTCAGTACTGTTTTGAATATATTATGTTCAAGATTTTTAAATATTTTAACTCTTAATCTGTAAGTAAATTCATTGTTTATTATCACCTGTTATGTATATAAAATTTTAACCATATTTTAGTTATCTCCTGAAGAAGCTGACAAAAATCAGCGAAATATAGAGTCATAAAAGAAAAAAGAGTTTTTTTTTTTTAATAACAGACCGCATACCTGATACTTCAAAACAATAAATTGTTATTTACGTTTCGGTCGATAATCCTACCAGTTTTGCTATATATATATATATATATATATATATATATATATATATATATATATTATATATATATATATATATATATATATTATATATATATATATATATATATGTATATATATATATATATATATATATATATATATATATATATGATAAAAATTTTTTAACATTTAAATCACATTCTAACCTTCGTAATTCTTGTCCAGAGGTTAATAGCGTGTCTCTAATTTCAACATAATGTCGACAATGGATGTGACAACGCAATAAAATAAGCTTTTCTTTGATGGAATATACTAAAAACTTATTTGAAAGCTTGCTCGTTTGTGTCAAATTACCAGCGATTAGCCTTTGTTTATAGTTTTAGTCGAATAAATTACTGTCATAACACTTCAGCCTCCTCGACTATGCTTAATTGGATAGCCACGTGTGGTGGATAAAATGCGGCTGAAGCGTTTTATGTAAATTTATGTAGATGAATTTGAATATCAAATTTTACTATACTACGTTTCACGTTTAGAAAATAACATTGCGAAGATAGGGCCATGTATTTCTTATGGACGATAGCAACACGGCGTTGCCACGACACACACAAGCACAATTTAGGTTTGTATAATTTGTATTTTCGTTTCCACAAACATGAATTAAATTAATGTTTTTTAACGTAATTGACCAAAAGTGCCCATTCGAAACAAGAGATGAAAAGTAGGGAAAATGATTTTAATTAGATAAATAGTATTTACAAAAGATAATTTTATTTTATCTTATTTTAATTATAGTAACGACAGTTTATTTGTTTTTCGGTGAGAATACGATATGCCATGAATCATATAAATCAGTAGAAAATATTGACCGCTTGGAATGCGTATATCTAATTACTAATTGCAACTTAAAATAATACGATGTGCGTATGTCAGCTATTTTATGTCGTCTCTGACTACATAATGATAATAAGACTTTTATTTAGTAGTTATTCTGACTTTACAGTTAAATATTAATTGAAAATGAAAATTCAAAAATTAAGCAAAGGGAATATCTTGGACATCCGTGCAAAAGAGAGTGTCTGAGAGTTTTGGCAACACTGATCTCCATAAGCGTAATGTTATTTTCTTAACGTGAAACAAAGAATAGTTTTACAGGAAAGATTATCGTAATATTTGGTGAATGTAAAATACGCCAATTTTTGTAAAATTTTTTTTCTTTTCTATTTTCTTTTGGGCTAATTGTGTATTTTGTTTTATGCTGTTATATTGGTCAATCTGTTCCGATGACTGTAGATATTAGTCACCTAAAAGAAAGGCACTCTACCGAAACACCTATCGTAAACAGATATTAGAATGAATTTAGTGGAAATTATAAAAATCAAAGGAATACAAGGGATAGTGATGCGTAATGTAATAGCCTCTCCTATTCAAATGTCAAACTCACCTGCACGCGTAATGATCTAGTTTTTGGTCATCCGGTGCATCCTGCTAGATAACAAACAAGGTCCGAGTGATTGCCGGTATAAGCAATCCCCCACTTACCTACCAACGGCTTCGGGCGGATGAGTTGGTAAGTGGTAGGTCACTCTTTTGTCCTAGGGTTGGAAAACTTGTTGATGATGTGATGTAGCCATGATAGATCAACAATGTCTCTTGTACATCTATCATGGCTACAGCTTTGAGAGTGAAGACTACTGATCATGTATATCGGAGTGCAAGATCCGGCAGCGGAGGAATAACAACACAGAGCCACGGGACCTCTTAAGTAAAAGGAAAGGATGCGCCCAGAAAAGTTAAGCAGTCTATTAAAATATGCACCTGGAACGTCAAGATCATCTACGAAGCAGGCAAAATTTATAATGCCATCCATGAAATTGAGAGACTGAATATCGATATAATGGGTATCAGTGTAATGCGATGGCCTGATGTCGGAAAATGTCAAATAAACCGGCCACAAGTATATTACACTGAAAATATTGAAGGTTAACATAAGCATGCCGTCGGAATAATTTTAAATAAAGAAATACGTTACGAATTTTGTTCCAATATCCGAGAAAAGCATGCTTATGCAATTGGATTTATTCCCAGCAAAAACCAACAGAATCCAAATATACGATCCCACAGCAGACAAATTAGACGAAGTAATAGAGGCCTTTTATCACGATTTAATGAAAGTCCTAAGTCCTAGGTCCCAGACCCTAACCCACTTGTCGCTATGTTTCTTCTGAAATTAAAAAAAAATTACAAACCTAATCCTATAAGATACGATCTCAAACAACTAAGAGATGATGACATAAAGCAAGAAGTACGAGAATATCTAAAGAACAACATATCTAAGTCAGAAGTAGTTAATGATGTTGACACAGAAATAAATAACTTTGGGAAAGAAAAAGTGGGAAGGAAATATTAGACCAATACCTGCGACCGTAAAATACAGAAAAGAAAAAACCATGGATAACCGACGGTATACGCCCCAACTTCAACACACCCCGATGAAGTTCTGCAACAAAACTGCAATAGATGAGTTCTGCGAGAAAATAATAGAAACCAACACGAACTATCACAGCACTTATACACTTATAATAGGAGATTTCAACGCAAAGATTGGACAATGACTAGAAGAAAGCGAAAACTATATTGGTGAATTCGGCTATGGTGTTAGACAGGAGAGAAGAGAAACCCTGGTTAACTTCCTACATAGCAACAAATATTTCGTAATGAACACATTTTATAAGAAAAACCGCAAAGAAAGTGGACGTGGTTATCACCAGACGGAAAAACAAGGAACGAAATCGATTACATCATGTGTAACAAGAAAGGTGTCGTAGAAGATGTAACAGTAATAAATAATGTCTCTCTGGGTAGTGATCACAGAATGGTTAGAGCTAAACTAAGGAAATAAGTATAGCAAACGTAGAATTACCTTTAATAACACGATACAAATATACACAGAAAAGCTAAAAGTCGATAAAGAAAAATATGCTAGCAAATTAAAAACCGCCCAAACACTGAATCTACAATAACTCAGCGTTAATAAAATTAACTTAGTTATAACAAAAGAACTATTGAATGCTAGTTCAGAAGTAGCAACCCGCCACAACAACAAAAAATCCAAAACAAGTGCAGAATCGAAGAATATGCGGAAACAACGAAAAGAGCTCCTGTCACTATACAAAAGAAATATCACAGAATACAAAGAACTTAATCTAGCCATACGAAAACAGATAAAAGACAATATTAAAAAACATCAACCAGAACATGTAGAAAGAGTGATAAAAAAAAATCGAAGTCTGAAACATACCAAACCGAAATTAGGAAAGAAAAATATTATAAGTATGAAAAATCAACAAGGCCAACTAAAAACAAGCAAAGCTCAGATATCAAACATAGTTGAAAACTTCTATACTAAGTTATACCGCTCAAGAAACGATCCCCCCAACTCTTCAAAGCAAAATGTGAAAAGACAAATAACAAACGTATAAATTCTGAAGTAATGCCCGAAATAAGCGAAGTAGAAATAGAAAATGCAAAAAAAGAATTGAAAAGAAATAAAGCACCGCGTAGTGATGGAATTCTGCCAAAAATGTTGAAAGAAGGCGGATAAGAAGTCATCAGGTACCTAAAAATACTTTTTAATAAATGCCTATTTGAAGAAAACATACCAAAGGAATGGAATACTGCTAACACAATATTAATACACAAAAAAGGGGACAATACAGATCTGAAAAATTATCGTCCAATATCACTACTATCACAACTTTATAAAACATTCACAAAAACAATTACAAATAGATTGACAACAAAGTTCGATGTATATCAACCGGTAGAGCAAGCCGGATTTAGAAAAGGGTTCAGTACATGTCACCATCTT
Source organism: Diabrotica balteata (assembly GCA_918026665.1). Taxonomy (NCBI): domain Eukaryota; kingdom Metazoa; phylum Arthropoda; class Insecta; order Coleoptera; family Chrysomelidae; genus Diabrotica; species Diabrotica balteata. The sequence continues at coordinate 4,442,701 of OU898284.1, forward strand.
CACACACTAAAAGTCCTAATATAAAAAGTTAACGAATACAATTTACCAATCTGTTTAGTATTTATAGACTACGAGAAAGCTTTTGACAGCATAGAATTATGGGCTATTGAGGAAGCACTGGTCAACAGCAGAATAGATTCTAGATATAGGATATTAATACATAAAATATATCGACACGCTGAAATGGTAGTCACGATGGATAGCGGAATGAAAACAAGGCCAATAAAAATCAACCGAGGAGTAAGACAGGGAGACACCATATCTCCAACACTATTTACTGCCGCACTTGAAGACATCTTTAAATTACTAAATTAAATTGGAAAACGAAGGGACTATCGATAAACGGAAAGTATTTAAACCATCTAAGATATGCAGATGACGTAGTACTAATAGCCGACAGCTAGAAAGAACTGAAGACGATGATCGATGAGCTTCATACGGAATCCATAAAAAAAGGACTGAAAATGAATCTGAGTAAAACTAAGCTAATGTCGAATAAAGATGATCAACCGACGATAACCATCCATGGAACAAAAGTGGAACATGTAGAAAAATAGATATATCTGGATCAGACTATCAAGGTAAACAAAGAAAACCAAACTACCGAAATACGCAGACGAGTAAGAATGGGATGGGCCGCATTTTGAAAACTGTTATACATACTGAAAGAAAAAAAGATAGCCCAAAACCTTCGAACCAAAGTGTCCAATTCTTGTATCCTTCCTGTCCTCACTTACGGAGCTCGAACCTTGACATTCGCAAAAAAGAACATGGACAAGATTCGAAAAACTCAGCGAGCCATGGAACGACAGATGCTTGGTATCTCACTAATAGATCGGCAAACGAAACAAACCGGAACAAAACAAAAATAAAGGACGCCGCGAAACAAGCAGCTAAATTAAAATGGAAATGGGCTGGACATAACGAACGGTCTCGAAGATGGTAGATGGAACAAAAAAGTGGGAAACTGGCGACCGTACGATGCGATGAGACCAAGAGGAAGACCTCAAATGCGCTGGAGCGACGATATCAAAAGAGTCGCAGGACCAATGTGGAAACGCCTAGCACACAACAGGGATGAATGGCGAGAAATGGGAGAGGCCTTTATTCGACAATTCGGATAGAAAAAGGACTATAAAAATATTTTTATTGTGCGACACCTAAAAATACTGTTTTTTATATGGTTCTTAACTTTTTTCTGTGCTTATAAATACTTGGTGGCAGTTTACATGATTTTTGACGTTTTTGAATACGATTCCTTTGTAAAGAATTTTTATTTCATCAATAAAATTCGTTAGATATAATCAGTACATATTCATATCTCACATTTTCTATGTTTAATTTATGGATTCTTCGACTAACAATGTTAGAGGCGTATCTCGTTGGTAGAAATAGCAGCATAGTTGTTAAAAATGTATGTTTTGAAAACATTTTTGTTGACTTCTACTCGATAATAATATCTTATCACAATAGAGCTTTGAGTTTTGGTCAATTATATCAATGATATTTGTTAATAGATGTTTTGGTTCTGTTATCGTAAAATTTTTATGTCACGATTTCATGTGACGATTACTTGTCAACAGTCTAACTGTTTTTATTAACCCTAGGGTACTAACTTATACCCTTTTTTAAAGTAAAATACTTGCACGTCACGATTTAGACAAAGTGACGTCACTTGTATTTAAAATTTCTAGTGAAATTTTAAATACAAGATTTCCATTTAGGTTAAATGGTAAATTTTCCATTTAAAAAAACTCGTGATTCGCTGACGAATATTCATTATGTGGTATCCGCCCGTGAGTATCTGTCATTGAGCCAACAGTAGAAATCATTCCGCTATAGCCTTAATGACGGCCTCAGTGCAAAAGGTAACATGTCAAATTACTTGGTTTTGAGGAAACGAAAAAAAAAAACGAGTCTTGGGTTTTTTTTCGAATAATTTTTTTCATATTTTTTCAGAAAACGATACAAAATAGAGGTTATTATTGAACTTTAAAAAATTTTGTAGCTGAACTTTCAATTTAGTGAAATTTCTTGACTTGTTACAAAATGCACAATATTTTCCTTACTTGTTAACAATTACACAGACTTACTCAGGTACTATTTCTTTTATTTTAGTAGCTTCAAGGTACACAAATACATTAAATTTATTACAAAAACTTTATTAATAAAAAAGGTATATCTAACGTAGTCGGTCAGATAGCTCAGCGGGCTGTGCGGCTGCCTCTCATTCGCTTCACTGTCGAATGGTTTAGTGGATGTGGGATCGAGCCCAAGCTCGGTGTACAGAAAACAAAAAGTCTAACGCAGCAGTTTAAAATTCTAGATGAATCTGCGGCTTAGACTAGGATATGCTGGGTTCTGATCGGCCTATGGTGGAGCAGTACGGCAAGAGATAAGGGCTTGCGGCTCGGTGATACTCCTTCATAGATCCCTACCGGACGGGCGTAACGCCTAAAAAACCGAATATATATATATATATATATATATATATATATATATATATATATATATATCTATATATATATATATATATATATCTAACGTGTATTTATTATTATAAAAAATGGTAAATAAAAAAAATGATAGTCCTCTTCGTCACTTATTAAAGGATCGAGCAAAACACCTTGGGCTGGTAGATCTTGATAAAATTTATGATACACCGGCGAGAGGTACAGAAATATTGACAAAATGTCTCTTTTTTTCCAATGATAGTGGCAGTGGTTGTTGGTAAGTCTGTTTTTTTTGTAAATGATAAGTCTGTTTTCAACAGATTTTTGACCTGTGCATGAGTCGCTGTACAAAACGACATGTGAAATATTTTTTTCTATTTGGTGGAGTCCATGTAACACACAAGAAGCAATCTCGTTTCCTCATCTTTTTGCTATATTCTCATACTATGAAAACATGAAACGACTCCTGTTTTCATGTTGGGCATGGTCAGATATGTTCATAATTGTCGTTTACAGAAGGCCCCTGATGTTTGCATAAGTGACGTTCCCCAAGCACGCTTGTAAATCAAATGCAATTGAAGTAAAGTTTGGGTTATTCTGACTCTGCTGCTTGTCTACCAACTTCATTGCATAAGTTAATAAAGCTTTCATGTGATGATTCTTCCTACTTTCCAGTAACAATTCCTTCTCGATAGCTTGAGCGTATGAAAATTTTATTTTAATTTCGTCACGTGTATGAGAAGTACCCTTTTTAGGATTTTTATTTTTATTCCGGAGTTACGAAAGGCGTTGCCATAAATAGTTAAACTGACTGGGTCATCTACTTCTTGTTTTTATTTACTGTAAACTTCCTCCGCCGTGCAGTGAGGTGGCAAATATTTTTTAGTAGTCTATTTACGACAGTAATAACTCTCATATACATTGAGATGCAAGGTGCTAATACACCAAAGCCATTCTGTCTGTGGATATTTTATTTCCAAGGATGTGATTGCCTCGTTCATCTGGGGTGGTTGTTGAAGCATGGAAAGCCTTTTTTTGTTGGACAATGGTCCATCGTTGGACATCGATCCTTTGGCCCTGAATCGGAATATTGTAATGAACTAAAGCTGTTCTTTTCTTGTTGGTCTGGTTTTTAGGCGTATTTTGTCGCGTGATTTAACCCTGGTTCAGATTATCATCTTTACTTAAGAGACCGCATAGATAGGCTGCCTTCGGTAACATGTCTTTAAATTCCAATAGGAAGTGAAAATATTTTTTTGATTTTCAAGTGAAATTCTTCCACTGCACTTTTTTCTGCCACTGCAGGACGGCAGTGGTAGCTAAATTCGGCGCAGCAATTTTAATACCTTGCCCCGTAAAATACGCTAATCTTGATTTCGGGATAACTTTCTTTTTTTTTCTTTTCTCTCTAGTATCACCTTTTGAGCCTCTCTTTTTAACTTTTTCTTGGGGTTGATTTTCGTCTACATTTATTACATCATTGACGTTCTGAGGAAGTAACACTTAAGCACAAAAGTAACCTCCAACAATACGTCACCTTTACATTGCACCAAGTACATATGTCCATAGCACACTTTCACCAATGTTGAATTAGTCTATGCACATGTCATTGAGGACAGGGTTACCAGAGTAGTAGTGTCTTAAACAATGACGGACAAAAGATATCAAACCAAACCAAAATGTACTGTTACTAACTGGAAACATGACATCCAGGCAGTGTTTGGAGAATTCAAAAATTTTAAAGGAGGTAACAAGTCCACTTATATCCTTTTGCACAAATGAAGTTTTTCATATTATTTAACTTATTACGTTCTACACGTAAAAAAATGTAGCCTTTCAGTGGTAGTGGACGTGTTTGTTTTTGCACAGAGTTAGGCATTGGTAAACCAATTATTATCACATAAGAAAAAAATCCAAAAAATGACTTGTTACCTTTTGCACTGAGGCCGTCCAAATAATGTCATAGCTGCTGCCCTATGCCATGTCCTCAGTTGGTCCGCGGGTGCTTATTTTATAAAACTTTATTCACACCTATACCATATTATGACTTGAGAAAATTTTTTTTAAAAAACAGATGTGTAAGGCATAATGCACAGGATGGTAAAATATTATTTTTTCTTCAAACGTCAAATAATGATGACATTACTTATCTAACTTGATCCTGTCAAAGTTTGATGTCTTCGCCGGCAGCAGTTTTTTTCCCATTTCTTTACGGCGGAGGGAAAAATGTTGTCATTAACAATAAAAATGTCATTAACACCAATTAAACATCATTTTTATTTATAGTAATATTAAAAGTACAATTAGTTAATAAGGCATTTTCAAAATTGAAACCGTGCAAAAATGTTTCTGACTCTTGATACGCATTGGTATTTGTTGATGATACTAATGGTCGAGAACAACTTTCAGCAATCATTCCCGATATTGGAGAATCATAAGGCTTTAAAACTTTTTGAGCAATATTGTTCCTATTTCTTATTGAATCCTCTATATATCCTTTGGCAACCGTGCTTGATTTCCAGCCCCCATGTCGTTTGAGGCATTCTAGATTTCCGCCTCCATCAATTAAAAATGTTGCTGAAGTTCGTCGCAAAGAGTGACCGGTGTATGCGCCTGCATCGTTTAAATTTAAATAACTAGCTACTTTTTGGGCTACTGCGCTGATCGAATGTATTCCCATGGCGCTTCGGTAACACTTTCCATTTTGGTACTTGATAAAAAATCGGTTTTCTGTGAAATTTTCAGGCCGCAGTGGTGCATACTTTTTATACAGTTTAATGTAGTTTTGACCAATTATCGTAAAAGATCTAATTTGTCTTGTTTTACTGTCTGAAATTTTGATAATTATTACATTTTCTTTATCCTCAATGTCCACAGTCTTCATTTTTAGCATTTCGTCGCATCGACAGGCGCCGCTAACCCTATATTTTTATAATTTAGTAGAGTATACTACTTGCTTTGCAATCAAATTTTTTTTACCTTTAATCCTAAATACAATTTATCTGGCGCTTCAAACAAAAATTTATCAAACTCGTCTTTAGTGAAAACTTTAGACTTCTTTGCAGTATATCCTTCGCTTGTTTTTTTCAGAAAGGCACGTAACTTTAAAAATTTGCTTATATCCACATTTTTTCTAATAACTAACTCGGATTTTACCATAGAGTATCGTGACCACATTGTAGAAGATTTCCATTTATTTTCATTTTCCATTATATTAAAATATGCAAGCAAAACGTCTTCTTGTACTCCTCTTGTATCGCACCACTCTTGGAAGTGCTTGTACGCTAACCGATACTTTATTCCGGACTTGGAGGGCCCCAAACGTGCTACTGCATCATTAGCCGCGGACTCAATTTCGTTTAGGTTTTCCATTTTCGCATTAAATTTGCGCTTGCGGTTGCAACAACAATAAGCTGTCTTTAATAATTGCAAACAACTGTCAAACAACTGTAACCAGAGAGACGCAAATCCCACCGACGACTTAATTATTTACTCACTTCGTTCGGCGCGTAATATCGGGCGCGTCAAGAAAAGTCATGCTTCTCCGCCTCATAAAGTAATTTACTATTAACAAATAATTTTAAAGCATTTTCCTAACAGCGCTTTGAAACAGTTTTTTGTGATTTACTCAAAACTACAATTTCTGACTCATGTTGTTTCTGAAATGACCGATTTAACTATAAACTATGTTGATCGAATTAAATGATGCAAATGCCTTTCGTTGTAGCTTTATGAAAGTCCATATATTTAGAAATATTTCTTAAATTTTATTCTATTCTGCTCGTAATAATTTTCATATAATACTTTTTTGCACATATCCTGATAAAGGATAAAATCGAGCTCTGGATTAATGACTGTATATTATCCATATAACTGAATACATTCATAAAATTAATTAACAATTCCTGCATTGCACCGAAGGCCAAATGATACCATCTTATTACAATTCTGATACATTTCGCAGACATTTCTGAAATTATCAGAAACATGTACTACTAAGAACGAACTAAATTCCCTAATAATTTTAGTAACAGGGAATTTCGGATATGGGGGTAAAGATATACCGGAGCTATTAAATAGGTCGATTAATATCTTAAAAGGATTAATTTTAGACAAGGGTGATTTGGTCGACTGAAGAGAATATACTGTTAAAATATTTAGTATATCTCTATAGACCATGAATGAAGGTTTACCTCTTAAAATATTTGATTAAACTATGAATATATACAAAGCAAAGTACGAGAGTAGGAAAATTTTGTGGTTATGGTCAAAGTTTTCATATTTTATGAGATATACTACACAGTTTAGCGTTTTATTTATTTGTTATCTACACATACTCTACAGTGCCTTTCAGATAAAACTGTCCACCTTAATAAACTTTTAAACTTCTCATTTTTAAAAAGAACGCAAGAACATTTTAAATCCCTTAAACATATTTGAAGTAGTAGATATTATGTTAAATTTAAGTTTGCTGGGAAAAGCACCCTCTCACATCCGTATTATCTCCTTTTTTATTTTATACCTGGATTCTCCTTTTCGTGCTGTGTTCAAAAATGTATTATATATAGCAGGGGTTAACTAAATTTTTTCAAGGAGCCCTTCATCAAGGTACTACAATGACCAGCACCCCCACTATTTCCTAAAGAAATAGATAATCCTAAAGTTACCTGACAAGATCCAAAATATGTGAAAACAGTAATTAAACTACTATTTAGGAGTTATTTGTGAAAATACAGGATACCTACACAGATAAATTATTACTTTTAATTTTCACTCCTCATTTATTAAGATACGTTGAATGAAATCGTAGGCTTCCACGGCCAGAGTCAGAATTATAGTTTATTCGTCTTCCGGGTTTGGACCGTGTCATTTGTGAGTGACCCAAAAGTGGGTTCATCTCGACGTTTCGCTACAATTGTATGTAGCTTCTTCAGGAGAACAAAGAAAAAGAAAAAGAAAACAAAGGACAGGAAGATGGGTAGTTAGCAACGGTAACTCAGTTACTCAACGTAACCAGAGGCGAATACTAACTACCAAGATGGGCATTTAGTCACATTAACTCAACTATTTAACGCAGCCAGAGGTGAAAACCAAATGCCAGGACAGGGATTCACGTCCAACAGCTCAGAACACTAACGCGTCGAGAGGCGGGGAGTGAATCCGACGATTACTCCGCTACCGCTCTATTTATAGTCGCGGTGACCTGTCGTGTCGGGACGTATCGGCACACTTCGTGGCGCGAACGTCAAGAAGCGCGCGCTGGCCAATCATGTGGCTGCATCGTGGTAGCGGGACCGGACGGCGGCTCTAGACTGAGATTCCAGATGGGAGACAAGTAGTATCCTTCCTCTCGATTGATATTTTGTAGATTTTTTCGGATCTCTAGAGATTCGCGGATTTTCCTGGAATAAAAGAAGGGGTTCTTAGAAATAATATGGGTTTTTTCGAACAATATGGAATGACCGGTTTCTTGGCAGTGTTCTGCAACTGCAGAATGGGAGAAAAGACCTGATCGAATGCATCTTTGATGCTCTTGAATCCGAGCTTTGACGGAACGACCAGTTTCGCCAATATACACATGTCCACATGAACAAGGAATAGAATAGACACCACAGGAAGATAGGGGCGGTAATGGGTCCTTAGGAGAGGGTAGATATTGTAAGATTCTCTTGGGTGGTCGAAAAGTAGTCCTGATACCTTCTTTGCGAAGAATTTTGCCAATCCTATCAGTGACACTTCGAATATACGGAAGAAAGGCCACAGGAGTATTGGAGTAGGAGAAGTGAGGTGTGACTTCCAATATATCTCGTGGGGAATTCATAGCTCTCAAAAATCTCCGTTCTCTTTCTGAGATAATAATCCTTCCTGCAGACAAAGGTAATGCCACAGTCATCCTGGATACTCCTTCCTACATAGAGAAAGTAAACGACTTACTTAGGGATACATCCTGTTATAATTTCTTTTTCTTTTTCTTTGTTCTCCTGAAGAAGCTACATACAATTGTAGCGAAACGTCGAGATGAACCCACTTTTGGGTCACTCACAAATGACACGGTCCAAACCCGGAAGACGAATAAACTATAGGATACGTTGAATTTGACCTTAGAATCCATTATTTCTGTAATGTTAGGTTCCAAACTTGAAACTTTTACTCTAAAATCCGATAGGTTTTTGCAAACGGAAGGATATTTTTCATGGCCTTGTCTCCAAGTTCTTTGTAGACCTTGAGTGCTGTTGCCCAGAAGTCTGCTATTTTCTCGCCATTAAAAATGTCCTTCATATTACCACAACTCGACAAATCTACAAGCTTATCTTGTTCTTCTTTTGTGAAGCCTTATATTTGTTCAATGGCTTGACAGTTGCAACTATCGTCAGGGTCAGGTTCAGGAAAGTACATCCTAAACGTCGTGGCTAGGCTGCAAAGGTGCTCGGATTTGTTCAATTGCTTGACAGCTGAAAGGATTACGAATCCAACCATCGTTAGGGAAGTATATCCTAAAAGTCGTGGCTAGTCTGCGTAGGTGCATGGCTGCGTTGATCTTTATCGGGTCAGGTTAACTCTGCTCTATAGACTTCAAGAACTGTTTCAAATTGGGAAAGGTAGTGAACGACTCGTTTTCAATCCTTGCCGCCCACAGCTAGTACTTTTTTAACATAGCACTGATATTATCTTTAACTTTGAACATGTCTACATTTTTCCCTTGCAAACTTAAATTTTCATACGAATACAATCCTCAAAATACGATGCTTTATTTTCCTGTGTTTCGTTGCACAATCTACCATCATTTTGCGTCGTGAATACATTCTTATTGAATGTTTTTAAACTAATTTAACTTTTATTTACACTAACTTCTTCTTCTTCTTCTACTTTTTGTAGATCTTTCGATCTGTTTAATTCTGAAGCTGCCTCTGGTTAATTTCTTGGGAGGTAGATTGCCAACTATCCCTCCATCTTTTAGGTGGTCTTCCGGGGGGTCTTGAACCAGGCGGATTGTTTTCTAGGGCAATTTTTGGGAGTCTATTCTCATCCATTCGTCTTACATGGTTGTACCACATCCTCTTGCGCTGTCTTCCCCATCTTACAATATCTTGAATTTTGCACTGCTCTCTAATGTTTGTATTTCTCACTCTGTCCCTTCTTGTTTTCCCCATTATTGTTCTTAGGGTTTTCATTTCGGCAACCCTTAGCATCTGTTTCGTTTTGTTGGTATCTTCGCGCACTTCTATGCCATATGTCATGATCGGTCGTATGCAAGTCTTATAGATTCTAATTTTACTATCTGTGCGCATATACGGATTAGACCAGACTATTTCCCGCAGACATCCTGACAGTGCAGATGCTTTGTTGATCTGACTCCTCAGGTCCTTTACTGGGTCATGGGTGCTTGATATATCTATGCCCAGATATCTGAATTGCATCACCTGTTCTATGGGGTTGTCCTCAACCACTAACTTACATCTGACTAAAACTTACAATAACTAAAAACATATATCGGTACAAAGAAAATTTCTACAGTAACACGTCAACAACACTGGTTACTGGTTCTCTTGTGTCAAATGCAACATGGCTTCTTTGATTTTTTTATTCAACACATGTTGGATCTGTTATAACACAAAATATTGATGCTGAAGCCATTGGTTCTTTTTTGCTAAACAAAGTTTAAAAATTCCTTATGCCATGTAAGCAACAATATTAAATTTTATATTTTGCTAGTTGGTTCCTTCTTGCATAACTACGTCCAATTGTTAGGCAATATTTGCTTTGCGGATAAATGCTCAGTTTCAATAACTGCCGATACAGGGCATATTGTGCGTAAATTTGACATACAGCCATCTCAAATGTTAAACGTATGGTGTGGTATTCTGGATGATCAAATTATCGGACCCTTCCTTATCACTGGAAATTTAGTCGGGCATCGTATCTTGAGTGAATTAGGTGGGTGGTTAATCGTATTAGAACAATGGTAGAAAATGATAATAACTTTTCCAAAGATTTGGTTGTATTGCAACATTATGGAGCTCCTCCACAATTTACTTCACCTGTGCGACAATTTTTAAACTTAACTTTTTCCGCTAGGTGGATAGATAGAAGAGGACAGATGATAGATTGGCCACCTAGGTCACCAGATTTAACGTCATTGGATGTCTTCATATAGGGGTATTTAAAAACAAAAATTTATGATACTCAGCCAGAATCTCTGGATTATTTATGACAAAGAATACAGGATAAATGTCGACAATTAAATGCATGCAGACGTTTTAAGTAATGTCGGAGAAAATAATTATTTTTAAAAATTTTGGTGGTCAAATGTTTATTCTGAATGACTGTAATAAAATTGTTAAATTTTGTATTTATTTTTCTCATAAAATAATCACTTTAAGCAGCACGTGTTGCACATTTTTTAAATCAGTACAAAGAGGAGGATTCAAATAATAAATTCAAAAGGAGCAAGTAGTTTAAAAAAAAGTTGAGGGGTGATAATTGAATTAGGTGAATTAATATCAATAGACTGTTATAATGTTATTTCTGTGTGCCCTACGTCTTCAGACAGTCAGGTAGATACAAACCCATATATGGAAAGCCAGTGAATGTGTCCTGATATTTCCAATTCTCCAATGATGGTTGCAAAAACGCCACCTATTTTGGTAATCGTAGGTAGCCTTTGGTAGCAAAGCTGTTGCTAATATTTGTAAATCTTTCACACATTTCGTACAGGTTAAAAATATAGGAAACGAAAGTCGTTTTCTTTTTTTAAATAATAAAGTTAAAACAATACAAATTACAAAAAATATAAAAAGTAGTAAAATATGTATGAAATTGTTCTTATTTTTTTTTAAAATAGTTTTAAATAATAAGTTTTTTAATAAACACTTTTTCTAATTTGTTTTTTTTTTTTTTAATTTCAGGGCAGGCATCCTGTAAGTATTTACCTAGAGTTAGTGAGAGTTTTTTAATAAATTTTTATTTAGTTATTTTATTTCTTGCATATGATTTTTGAGTGTTTACACTATCGGTTTTTGAACATAAGATACACCTTTTTGTGCATTACTTTTCTAATTAAACTTGTACCTAATGATTTTTCTATAAATATTTCAACTACATATAGTTTCAAAAGTTATTATTACCCCCTGTTTTCACGATTTTTTATAATTTTGTAAAGCCGTAGCCTTACCGCATATTTAATAAGTCTGTTTCATATAAAATACAAGTTTTTTGGTTTTTCATCTTATTTAAATACCCATTTAATTGATCTGGTTTTATCAATGTGAAACATTTGAAAAATTTGTTTTAGATTATTATAGAAGGGACTCTAACAGATAAAAGGTACATCACATGGATTTAAGAATGTCATGTGAGATGATGGCGAAGAGCTGTTGGTAAAATTTTTGTATTTGATCATCTTAAGACAGTTTAGAGTAGCCCGTGATGTTTCCTTAGATAAACCTTGTTTAACATATATGGGATGTGCTCTCTAGAGCTGTTTATATTAATAGAAATATTCTTAGAACCCATGATGAATACACAATTGCCTGTAGACAACAATGGGAGAATCTGCTGTAGGAAATAATTATAATAATTGAATCCGTTAACTAATTTAACAGTTGAAATTTGATTTCACGTCTTCAGAGCGACTGTGAATTGCCGTTCTGAAAAGGCCTATTAGACATTTGAAGTGACTCTGCAGGTTAGGTTACTGGTTTAATAGTTTTATATCTATAATTTCTTCTGTGTGGTCTTTTGGTAGTCTTCAAAATGTCAGCATAGGCATTCATAGAAGTAACAATCATGTTTATAACGTCATAATCCCAAAACTTTTCAAAATATTCGGCTGGTATCACACAACATATCCTCTGTTGTTTGCAAATCGAGGTCACTAACAATGTCACCCTCATCACTACTATCGTCTAGATTATCATTACGATCTAAGATGTTATCATCACTACTGAATGCATTAGGCTCTGAGTAAGCGTTATCAGATTCAGATGATCCTGTACTGACTTCTTCCATGAGTTGCCAAAGCCTTTTTTCTTCTGTCTTATCCATTTTGCCAATCGCAATGCCGATAAATTGAATTCAATTTTTATATTACTCCACCCAGTAAATAAAAAAATCTATGTTTTTAAACATGCAGTATTTACACAAATTAGAATTCTTAAAAAAATAATATCTTTATGGTTTTAGAGTTTTATGTAATATATTACTATATTTGTTTGATATTTCTATTTTTCATTGTATGTTATTGTGTTCTTGTGTTATTTCTTAGTTATGAGTGACTTATTTATATTGTGACATTACACGTAGTGTTTGCTATGTAAAAAATTGTCAATATTATTGACACTTCAATGAGTGTGATCAAGTAATCACTCTCCCAAATTTCGTTGTAAATTCTGTTCTCACTATCAATTTTCCGTTTTACTGGTTTTACACTCATTATTGTATAAGAGGAATCAAGACAAAGAATTAATCAAGTTCACTGTTCACTAGTAACGTAATAGATTAGCCGACTAGCCTTCGTTTCAGTAGCACACTGGCACGATGGCGGCTGGCACAGCCACCTTTACTTCCAAGCCATGAAGTAAAAAAGGCAACACCGCATTCTATGACGTCGGTAGTCCGATAATCAGCTGTAAGGTCTACCAGAATATTAAAATAATTTGAATTTTAGGAAACTGATATTTTGAAAACTTCAATTCATTACAGAAATATTTTTAGGGAAATTAAATTAATAAAACTTTATATATACCTAGTAAATATATATAAAGTTTTATTATTATTTAGGCTATATTCTCAATAAAATAATCAATAAGAGTAAAATTTATTGCACTTAAAATACAGTGTCAAACAGTTAATCTTACAATCAAATGCAGTGAAGAATCTCTAGAAATTTTAAATATTAAGTACTTAAGCATATAAATAACACAATGCATTAAATGACATTTAAAAAGATTATTAAAAATACAAAAGATATAAAATTTATAATTTTAACTATTATGATTAAAAAATTCATCCTAAGAAATCAGACACAATATAAATATGGTTCTAAATTAATCTAATTGAAAATTAAATATTTTACTATTTACTTATAACTTTTGTTGAATTTTCATACTTAGGTATACGAAAGTAGCAATTTTAAATATGAATAAGTTTGTTGTCATATAGACCAAGTTAAAAGAGGTATACATGAAAAATGTGTTGAATGTAACATACCATTTATAACTTGTATATCGATTTAAAATAGCCTATATTCTCAAAAGATTTTTGAATGTAATACTCAAATTTGTTATCACTTATCTAAAAAGCAGATCTAAATGAGAAAGTAAGTTCTCTAATTGTGACCATCTTGTTAATTTACTATATTGTAAAATCCATTTCAAATCATTACCACTTAATCTATTCTTACCTACATTGACGATTACACTAAAATTACTGCTAACTATTACACTACACATTACACAAATATTATCACACTTGTGTCCCAATTGATTAATGTTTAATACATAGAAATATACACAGTCACTTGTAATTTTACTTGTCCAGTTTTTCAATGGGATATTATTCTCTAAGTCTAATTGTCATAATTATGTTATCTCTTGTTCCCTCTTCTTATGCAAAAAGTTTCTTCTGTCTTAGGGATTCCTTCTTTCTTTAGTACGATGAACAGTTATACATGATGGTACTTCAGGAAATATATTAGGAACTGCATTGCCTTTTAATTTGGGAAATATTAACTTTTCAATGTGTACATTTCCATCTTTATCTTCTCATTGTTCAGTCCGCTGAATATCATCTTTATGAAAATGTTTGGCACATACTACGGAAGATTTGGTAATTGTACAGATTTCTCTATGAATAGAGCATAACCCAGTATACCTTCTTGGGGGATCTTTGGGAAATGAAAACGTACTTTCTGTCTGTTTCGTTTTTAAAGTACTGGCATAATTGGTTTTGCAAGCAGGTACACAACAATGCCAGAGCATCTGTAACAAAAAACAAGAGTATTATTATTGTTGTTTTTAGTTTACATATTTTGTAACAAGAAGCAATAGTATTATTATTTTCAGTTTGTTTTGTAGGTTATATTTATACTTGCCTTTTAAATTGTCGTTAAGAATCTTCTAAAAGTTATAAATTTAATGAAATTTCACTTATATTAATATTTTCTAATTGATTTAAACACAATTTACAAATAAAACATTCGAATAAAGTTAAAAAACACTAAATTCAACAAACTTTACAAGACTTCCTATATGAAATGTTAAACAAAACAAACACAGTCGGACTACCACGCGTTGTTGCCAAATTTCTACTTCATGGCTTGGAAGTAAAGGTGGCTGTGCGGCTGGCAATGGATGGTAAGCAGTGGGAGGTGTGACCTGCGTGAACTGTGATGCGCAGTAATCAGTGCAGTTCTCATAGTGGTGGAGGACGATTGTGTTCGTTACACGTCCGCGAAGCGGCACGCGGTACAGTACTTGTGATGCAAAAACACTGCTAAACCATAAAATATAAAATAAATTAAAAAATCTTTGTTCACAGTGGCAGCATTTAAAGAAAATATATGCTTTTTGAAAATCTTACGTGGGTCACAACAAATAGCCTCGCGGGCCGGATGCGGTCCGCGGGCTGCCAGTTAGGCAACCCTATTAAAATTAACTTTTTTGTTCAGTTTTTGCGTTATAAAATCCAAATATATAACTGAAACTCCAAAGAAGTGTATAACTTTTACAGCATAAAAATGTAGGAAGATATTATTCACGTGCATTCACCAAAAACACAAGTGAGGTCAACTGCATAGCGAAACGTATGCAGGGGCATTTTACGAAATATTTTTATGTGTGCTGGGTCATCAATCGTGTTAGTACGGAGAAACCAATACAAGAACGACGAAAAATGCCGCCTTGAGTAGTATACCGAGCTGTTTGTTTGGACGGCATATCGCGTCTTGTCATTGTGTGCGTGACGGGATATGCCGTCTTGTCCGCGAACGTGTTAAGGAAAATAACTAATAGTCCATGAGTGTAAAATGACAGGTTTATACAAGACATTTTGTGCTCGAATATCCTCCGGAATTTTAGTATTAAACTACTAAATATAATATTATATTATTCGTTTTGACCTTAATGTATTTTTTGCAACATTGATCGAACTTTTATTTAACTTATTGATGGGAAAATGGAAGTTTATTAGTTATTTATGTCGATCGAACCAAGCTTTGTTCCTCTTAATTATTAATAACGTCATTATACGACGAAAAGTCACAAGTTCCAACGTGGCTGTACAAAAATAATTAAGCGCCTTTTGAAAAATAAACATACAAAAGAGTTGAATAATATCAGTCAGTTGCAACACATTCGCCGGTTCTTGACTACACTTACGATGTGGAAAATTGCGTAAATAGTTTTATGACTAAAGTGGAAGGCGGATAACTTTAATATGATTGGTATTTATCTTTGAATATTATATACATGGTGAGTTTTTGTGTGACATTGATCGATAATTTAGAAAAAATGTAGACAGTGATATTCTTCAGGCTTGGAGAATGTAATAGATTCTACAGGGTTATTTATGAATTCTTCTTCTTCTGATTCCTATCCGTTTCGGATGTTTTAAATCATATTGGCAATCATAACCTTGCTCGCTGCGGCTCGAAACAGCTCCGTTGAGGTTTTCTTAAACTATGTTCTTAAATTCCGCAGCCATGATATTCTCCTTCTACCGGGTCTTCGCTTACCTTTGACTTTACCTTGCAATATAGACTGCAGCAGGGAGTAACGGTGCTGATTTCTCATAACGTGTCCCGGAGATTGCATTTTTATGCGTTTGATCGTAAACACAATATCTGGTTCCTTCTTCATTTTTCCTCGAACTTCCTTGTTTGTGATCCTTGCTGTCCATGATATTCTCAGCATTCTTCTATAAAGCCACATCTCAAATGCTTCAAGTTTTTTAATAGTGGTGTCTGTAAGCGTCCATGCCTCCGCCCCGTACAACAACACAGAGAAGACATAGCATCTCAAATCTCTCATTTTTGTATCTAGGGATATGTTGTGACTTTTGAAGATGGCGCTCATTTTGTTAAAGACCGTTCTTGCCTTTTCTATGCGGCACTTTATTTCCTGTACATTGCTCCACTGTTAGTTTATAATGGTTCCCAGGTAGCAATACTGTTTTACTTGCTCTATCTGCGTGCCATTAATGTATAGATGAGCCCCGTTTATATTCTCCTTGCTGATAATTATTTGTTTCGTTTTGTGGGTATTATTGTTTAGTCCGTACTGTTGACTGTACTCGTTTATTCTTTCCATTAGCCTCTGAAGTCCCTCTAAACTATCTGCAATCACCATAGTGTCGTCGACATATCTAACATTGTTTACTCTTTCACCATTTAGAAGGATGCCTTCGTTTATTCCGTAAAAAAATTTCCTCGCTAAAAATACCTCGTTAAAATTTTTCTCTGAGCACATATTAAATATCAACGGCGATAGAATACATCCCTGTCTAACTCCACGTAGTATTTTTATATGATCTGTTTCTTCTTCGTTAATTTTCATGTATGCGGTCTGATTCCAGAAGAGTTCTGAAATTATTCTGAGGTCTTTGTCATCCAGCTCTTAATCTTTTAAAATGTTTATCATCTTTTGATGTTGAACTTTGTCAAATGCCTTTTCATAGTCGATCAAGCACGCGTATACGTCGCAGTTAACGTCCCTGCATCTTTGAATCAGTACCTGTACTCCGAAAAGTGCCTCTCTGGTACCCACTGCGTTAATGAAGCCGAACTGTCTGTCCGATATTTGTTCCTCGCACTTCTTATAAATTCTTCCATGGGTGACTCTAAGTAACAGTTTTAACATGTGGCTCATTAGGCTGATTGTTCGATATTCTAGCCATTTATCAGGGATGATTCCTGTATTGTATAGTTTATTGAAGACAACCGTGATCCAATTTATTCCTTCTTCCTCCAAGAGTTTTAAAAATTCAGCTTCGATATTATCAGGCCCTACAGCTTTCCTGCTTTTCATCCGTTTTATTGCTTCTTCTACCTCGGATTTAAGTATGTCCGGGCACGTCATCCTCTCTGAAAATGGATGCCTATAATCCGTTCTTTGATCTTGAAAAAGTGTCTCCAAATATATTCTACATTTGTCTTTCATCTCTTGGGTGTCAATGAATAATTTTCCATTGGTGTCTATGAGTTTCATTTGTGTTCGCTTTTTAAAAGTACCCGTTATTTCTTTTACCTTTTTGTGTAGATTAAAATTGTCATGCTTGGCTTGTAGTCTTTCTATTTCTTTACATTTCTCTACAGCTTCTTTTTCTTTAGCTTCTCTTATTTTTTTCTGATGTAAGCCTGCATTTTTTTATACTCATCTTTATTTTCTTTAATTAACCTTCTGCGTTCCATTAAGTGAAGGATTTCTGGAGTCATCCATTTTTTATCCATATTTATGACTACGTGGTAAAAATTATAGACCAAACGTGAAGAATAAAAATAATTTCCAGAACACGGTCTATAAATAACGGAAATATTTTATCACTACAAAACACCCACAGTCTTAAATTATATTTATAATAATATATCTGTCGGTTAATATAATTACTATATCAATCTTCTAAAGTAACAAATAGCTGTTTTCAGATAATTTTACTGTAAGAATATACTTAATGATTACTATTGTTATTTCGAACAGTTCAAAAACCAACAAAAAATGACAAAAGATCAATGCTGAGCATTAAAATAACCATAATTATATCATTTAAACCCGACAAAATGTCCAGCTCTATTTTATTTATAAAAATACTTGTGATTAGTAGCTAGCTATCTTTTTTGTTCTACCTTTTTTGTTTCTAAATCAATATTGCGTCGTTACATTAGCCCCGACTATTGTTTTAGTTTCATGGAACATGAAAATATCTACCATTTATTTTAATATAGAGGCATTGTTTAATAATATTGACTTAGTGTGAATGCGAATGGCGTGAGCTTCAATTCTGTTACGTTCGAGTTAGTTTTATGATGTTTTCGTTCAAACAAGTTCTTAAGTAAATTGGTGAACAGGTGATTTGTTAATGAATAAATCATCACACATAATGTGTAATGATTTATCAAGTGAATATTGATTAATAATTATGAATTTTTTTACAATTAAGTAATACGGGTATTGTGCATACTTATAGTAAGTTGTTCAGGGTAGAGTACTATTAATATACTATTTCTTGTCGGTTTATAACGTAATCCGCCCTTTTCTAACGTTCAATCGCCACTTAGACCGGTTGTTGCATAGGTCTTTTTCTCTGGCCCTCTGTGTTTCAGTTATTTATATAGTCCTTTGCTCCAACTTTCTCTCTTTGGTATTCGTTGTTTTCTTATTTTAATATTTCTTTATTCTTTTAATAAATCCCCTCCCAAAAAAAAGTAAGTACTGTCATTCCACGATTTTTCCACCTAACCACTTGGTTTTGGGCAGTCCTTCTATAAGTCTGGAGTGATAACTTGCATTATCCATTACTATTACACAGTTCTTAGGAAGAAGATCTATCATTTGTTCGAACCATTCTTGAAAGACATCAGCGTTCATGTCTTCATGGTAGTCACCGGTACGAGTTGATTCAAAAGTTAATAAACCACCTTCAACAAAACCGTCTGAACTGCCAATGTGTACTATTATCAGCCTGCGTCCCTTTCCTGATGGTGGGTTTAAACCAGTAGATAAGTTAGTTACAAAAGCGTGCCTTTGACTTGTAACAGTTTCATCCTGCCAAAATTTATTTGGTGTATGACCCTCGTTGATCCATGTTTCATCAAGATAAAATATTTTTCTTTTTTGGTTTCTCATTTCCTTTATGGTTCTTAGAAAATGTCTTCTCCATATGGCAATATCGCTTCTTTCTAATAAAATAGACTGAGATAATAAAATCGCTTCTTTCTGGGATTCTTTCTCCAGCGGAAGCCTATTTCTTTTAAAAGTTTCCATAACGTACTTCGACTCATTTCTTGGTAATCCTTATCATCTCGAACTGAGACAAGAACTTTATCCAATGTTGGAAATTCTTGTCTAAAGCAGAATTCATGCACTTTCCGTCGAAGTCCTTCTTTAAAATAATATTCTTTTTGAAATTTTGGTTTCCCTGGAGCATTACGTGGCATTTGAAAACTAGCACATTTCTCTTCTTTAATAACTCTGTAAATCGTAGATTTCCCAACACCAAGTGTACTGCTAACTAACTCAACGTTTTCATCAACACTTTCACATAAACGTTTGTCTGTAAGTGATTTAAAACAATTAAATATTAATGTTTTTTCATTAACTGTTAAAGGACCAATTTTTCGGCGTTTACACGGCACTTCCAAATTTTCCATAACACTAGTATACACAATAAACTGCACCTTGCAACTGAAGTACCTACTTTTAGTGAACTGTTAAGAATTTTGAATACGCCATTTGGACCTTCCTACAAAATGGAAAAACCCACTATCACATTTTCTGTGGAATAAGTTTAGAAGGTAATTATCTAGTCAATTACTGTCGTAGATTCCTGGAATTAAAGAACTAAATGTTTGATTGTTGAAACCCTTACTTCGTGGAATGTACTCATTTCAGATAAAATAAAACGTTTTATTTTATCTAAAGAATTAAACTTTATTTTGCAAATAGGTAGGTACTTATTAAACTTGTATTGGTTATATATAACCAATAAAATAAACATCTTATTCAATAGTATATACAAATTCATTAGTACCTGTTAACCTCCATCACTCCGACACTGGCAACCTTATTTAGTAATTAGTAACCCTCACAACTATTGTATTCTATTCTGCTCCAACCTTTATACCTGGTGGTCATACTTAATTTAAAATTGTTTTCCTATATACTTCTGTAAACTTGTTGACAAATATCTGTTTTTCATTGAGTCACCCGAATCAACAGTTTAGGGATTTGCATACATAATTTATTGTTTTATTACTCTCTCATACATAAAAATACACTATTATAGAAAGAAGCGAAAAACACAAGGTTTATTAACAAATAAAATAACTTAACAAATATTACAAAAAAGTTGCTGGGAAGCTTGTATCAAAGAAAAAAGCTGTAATGATTTTGTGGATAATGTGACCTTCGCATGGTTTGACAATATTTGATGTAAAATAGATGGATCAAATAGATAATTTTAACGAAAAGCTTGGTACGGATATATTTTTGAATATAAAAGAACGGTATGAGGCTGAATAGTTTTACAGATAGTTTTAATAGATAATAGATAGTTTTAAAGATTGATAATTATATGTTTTTAAGGCTGGGAAATAAAATAGAAAATTGATATGATTTTATACCATTACCATATCTAAATCCAGAATGTTTCTTAATGAAATAATGTGAGAAATGACAGATATATATTACACTATCGAAGAAAAAACGACGATATTATAGAAGTTAAAATGGCTGATGGTTTTTACACTTTTTCTTTATAATTGAATCAACTTACCGGCTAAAAGTGGCTATAAATCAAAGGGTATACACCACGAAACAACTAAAACCTTTCCATATTCTTCCTTCCCAACAAAAATTATTATTCTTAAACCAAATTTAGCCTTCTTCTGCTGCTTACCCCTTTTTAGTTAAACGAACCTGTCTTCCAAAAAAATAAAACCAGAATGAGCGCTACTTGCTAGTTGGATAATCATGTCGCCCTACAGCGCCGCAGGTGTCGCTGTTTAATACCAACTTAGAAATTCAAAATTAAGAAAATCGTTAAGAGGATTTGGATTTTAAAATTTTATTTAAAAATGTTTAAAGCATAATCTAATTTGTTTCGTTTTTTTTTTCTTTTTTTTTATCTAGTATAATTTAAATTTATTAAATTGTTACACAACTCCCTTTTTTTCTTTTACCCAAGCATTAACTAATTTTTTATACAAATAAAAATTTTTGATATTTTTAAAAGTTATGGGCAATTGATTGTATATTCTCGGAGCAAAATATTTAATTGACGGTTGCTTGATTGTTTTTGAAGTGTGAAGACATTCAACATTCAATTTTCTTCTTGTTACATAATTTGACACTTTTACTTTAAGAGGTATTTTATCTTTATGAATACATATTTTTAAGTAGCTCTAAGCAGTACTCAAAGCTAAAAGTTAGTCTGAGGGATATGTTTTTCGTTTTCCATATATTAGTTTAAGAAACCATTTTTTGAGTATTTTGAAGGGTCGCCAGATGGCAATCAGCTACGCCACCCCATCCTAAAATCCCATATACAAGATGAGATTGTACTAAAGACAGGTAAAGCATTTTAAGCTGTTCAACATCCAAAAACTCTTTTAAATAGCGGAATTTTGGTAACAGTCCTCGTATTTTTCTTATAATATTTTTTATTTGTGTCCCATTTAAGGTGCCTGTCAATTAAAACTCCAAAATATTTTATGTATTCTGCTTTAAATATTTGTTGTTTTTTATTTATTTTTAATGAATTAAAAGTTGGCAGAGAATTTTTATATATTGCAAAAGGTATATATTTAGTTTCTTCGTAATTTGTTGTGAGTTTGTTTATTTCCAACCATGTTTTTATAACTTTGAAGTCTTGTTCAACTATAGTTTTAAGATCTTCCCAATTATCGGCCTTATAAAAATTGCGGTGTCATCAGCAAAGCTTATTATGTTTCCATCAGTTTTTAGTTTAAGCATGTCATTAACATAGAGTGTAAAAAGTAGAGGGCCTAAAACGGTCCCTTGCGGTACGCCATAATTAATTACTTCAGGATCACTTTCGACACCATCAATTTCTACAAATTGTTTTCTGTCTGTTAAGTAACTTTATACTAATGTCAAAACGCGTCCTCTCAGACCATACTTCTCAAGTTTCTCTAACAAGATCCCGTGAGATATCGTGTCAAACGCCTTAAAGAGAACGACAAATATGCATAAACTACGTTTATTAGACTCAAAAGCTTCTGATATTTGTGATGTTAGTTTACAAATAGCATCTTGTGTAGATTTTCTTTCTCTAAAACCGTATTGACAATCCGATATTATACTAAACCTATACAAAAAAACTCACTAATCTATTTTTTTAAATTTTTTCAAATATTTTGGAAAAAACAGACAACAAAGATACTGGTCTGTAATTAATCACGCCTTCTTTATTTCCTTTTTTAAACAGAGGTTTGATTTTGCCTATTTTCAGACATTCTGGAAAACAACCATCCTGAAAACATGCATTAATGAGAAAAGTTAAAGGAGTAATAATTTCTTCCTTAATTTGTTTGATGGTTTCTGTCTTGATCCCATCCCAGCCAGGAGATTTTTTGTGTTTTAAAGATTGTATTGCATTTACCACTTTTTTTGGTCAACGAGATACAGTACATGCTGCTTTCTATCCTATCTATGTCCTCAATCTCGTCATTACAAATGGGTATTTTTTGTGCATACCTTTGTCCCAATATACTGTAATGTGTATTAAATTCATTTGCAATTTCTTTTCTGTCGGTTATTTTTTCTCCTGTTTTGATTTTAACCGATTCAATTTTTGCATTTCCTTTTAATTTTCCACACAATGAATTAATTACATTCTAAAGTGATGAAGAAGAGGTCTTATTTTTTTCAATTCGTTATTTTGTATAATTTCTTTTTGTAGTTTTAATTTATTTTTATAGTCTGTATATCGTTGTTTTTTAAAGTTATCTGAGGGATCTTGGATTAGCTGATCATACAATCTGTGTTTTTCCTGTACAGACTTTAAAAGTCCCCCTGTCATCCAATCTTTTTTAAAAGTGGTTTTTAGATCATTTTTTTTAAAATAATTGTATATTTGTTTATTAAATTTAAAATTTTGTCAATGAAAAGTTTTTTTATTTGCTTTATTGTAAATATCCAACCACTTTTCCTGCTTCAAATTGTTTTTTAGATTTTTGTAGTTGATGTACTTCTTTATTATTATTTTGTTTTCTTTGGTTTTGGTTAGATTAGGAATGGAAACTGCCATTGGATAATGATCTGAAGTAGTAATATTTTCAAATATAAATGAAGTTATGTTAGTGTAATCAGCAGGTCTTTTTATAAAGAAATGGTCTATACAGGTTTGACTTCTAGGTCTAGTTGTTTTATTTATATAAGACAAGAAATTTTGTGAAGCTAGAATATTCTGGTATTCTTCAGTGTGATCTAGATCCTCAAACAAATTAATATTGATATCACCAACTAATATATGAAAACATATTCGTTTTTTACTTATGTGGTATTGATGCAAATCCTGATTAAAATTGTTTATGTTTATGTTTACTCTCGGTGATTATTTCGGTGATCGGTGGGGTTTCTATCCCCATCTTAATATCATAGTCATTCATAAGTTGAATTTAAGTCTTGGATTTAAACCTTGATAGTGTCATCAGAACAGCCGAAAAAAACTGACGATATATTAAAAATATCTTGGTCCATGTGCCTTATAAGTTTAAAAACATTGTTAGGATTTAGCAGGTTATTTATTTTATGGATCGCGTTAATTTTTTTTGTAAGATTGTCGAGAATTGTCCATGAGGATGCCAATTTGTGATTATCAATGTTTCGTATGTCAAAATAATAATTAATTGGGCCCAGAAGTTACTTGGCATATTTATTTATTTATAAACAGTGTTGTTAAAAATCACCTTACCAGTCTGTATCGTTGAACTTTAATTTTTGCAAAAACAGAAAACCAATAATCAAAATTTTATATGTTTACTCGTTTGCTCTTTAAATGAAAAGTATTTATTTTTACTATTTTTTCCTCAAAATTAAATTAACGTCTTACAACTGTAATAAATTCTAAAAGACATTAAAACAAATAGCAGTTGTCTGAGCAGATTTGCACTAACCTAATACAATACATGCTGCGTAACAATACCAATGTAACTAAGTTGTCATCCACGTCTGTATCTGCAAAGTAAGATATTTAATTGAATCTCTAAAACTTGATTACATTGGAACGCCAAAGTGGAGCCAGATCTTACTGTAATTCAAATATGCACTATATATTTTGCAATTTTACATTGGAAGTGACAGAAAATCATAGAAGATGAACTAAAATTAAATATTTATTTTTTGTACGTTTATAAAAAACAAACAGAACTTTATTGAGTTATATTTAATAAAAAAACTAGTTTTTTTATCACATATCATTACTAAAATACAATTTTAATTATACTAATATGCCATTATATTACACCGTTTTGAGACAAACATAGACATTTTAACACACGACATATTTATAGTCCTTTTACATCATATTGATGGCACATTCTGTATGCAAATCCTCAACAGGTCAAAAAACCATAGGCGTCACCCTATACTTGTTTTGAAATAAATAAAAAAAATTAATATTTTAAGATGCCGTCAACAATTCATTATCTTTTAAAAAATCTTCTGTAAAATAAGTGTCCACTAATCTCACTATACCTTTTTTGTGCGTAAAAAACGTCGGTATATATGCCACACGATTATTGTTAATTATACACAGGTGATTAACCGTGAGAGAATTCAATGTTTCACGAAATAAGTTAATGCAAACAGTAATTTAAAGATGATTATTGTTTTCTACACAAGTTATCGCCTGACACAAAAAGAATACCTTCTTTGAACAATTACCTGGAATTACTGATAAGGCTTCACTAATGATAGTTTAAGTAGTTTTTATGCCACATTACAGCTTAGGCCAATAATATAAAATAGAAATTGTTTGCATCTTCCATTTAGTTTGTAGATGTACATTGTTCATGTCTTACCTACCTACGTTTTTTGGGTCGATATTTTGTTATTTTCATTTAAAAATGACGTCGACAACAGGTTTTATCGCGGATAAGTGTAGTTTTAAAGGTGCCTTCAGTCTAAGAGAGAAAAATATAATATTAAATGTACACGATGCACTTGTACATCAACGACCTTTAAGTAATGTTCGTGAAATCGTTAACATGTGTTCAAATATGACAGGGGTTGGAAAAGCAACAATTTATAGATTCCTAAAAGAAAGAAAAGGAAGAACTGTTTCATCTTCCAAGAAGAGTGGAGGGAGTAAACCCTTGGAAATTGAACAAATACATAAAAAGATGATAAGGCGCATCGTCCACTCGGACGGGATTTCGTTGGCAATCGAATAGAAGAAAATTTATTTTAATTAAAAAAGATTACATTGTATGTTGGAGACGAGATTATTTTAGAACTACTAAAAAGTACCGAGAAGAAAGGAAAACATTTTTTATTTGGACGAGACTTGGCTAAATGAAGGTCATACTGTACCATATCTATGGGTTGATACAAATGTGAAAAGTTCCCGTCAGGCATTCATCTAAGGTGTATCTACTGGAATAAACAATATTCCTGTTGGAAAAGGACGGAGACTCATAATAACCCATATTGGAAACGAATACAGTTTTGTCAATGGTGGATTATTAAGTCTTGCCTCAAAATCAACCAAAGATTACCACGAGGAAATGACTGCTGACGTTTTTGAAGAATATTTTGAGAAAATGTTGGATTTAATTACAAAAAATTCTGGCATAGTCATGGATAATGCTAGTTACCATTCAAGACTAGCAAAAAAATTGCCAATAACGGCATGGAAAAAAGAAGAGATAATCGAATGGTTGAATAAACACGGAATTGAGTACAAGGAGAATTCGACAAAAAGGAATTATTACCTATTTTAAGGCAACATAAAGAGCTTATAAAAAATATGTAATTGATTAAATGGCATTAAACCGTGATGTAATTATTTTACGTTTAGCCCCATACCACTGTGATTTGAATCCGATAAAAAATATATGGTCTCAAGTAAAGAGTGAAGTCAGACGCAACCTTTTTTTTGGCATAGACTTTTAGTCATTCAGTCAGAATCAACATGGTAAAAAATAGTTGTCTGAGTTTATATTAATAAATATACAAAACAAAGAACAGGTAAACAGGGTCACTCTCTTCTCGCCTACGGGCCCATCAAGGCATTTTTTTTAAACATACACTAGGCCACGTTAAGAGGGGAATTGGACAATTGGCTTAGAAACAAAGGTTACGTTATTAACTAATGCATAATTATTTACATGGTTATTTTACTATCCTTTAAAAACATAACTAAGGAATAATACACTGCTCTTGAGTCTAGTGATAATAAGTACTGAAAGTTCCAATGGGCTAATATATTGTATTTATGTAAGTTATTTATTAATGTGGATAAAATTATAGTATTTCTGGGGCAACTGAAAAATATATGATTTAGGTTTCCTTCTTCTTTACAAAATTCACATCTATCATTATCTAAAACCTTGAGTTTAAATAAATGTTTAAGGTAACAAGCATGTCCAAATCTCACAAGCATGTCCAAATCTCAGTCTAATGATCGTGGTAACATATTTTCTAGGTACATTAAAAGACTTATACCAAGGTGTTTTAGGAATATCTGTTTAAAGAGAAGTGTATCTATTTTCCATATATTATCCCACCTTTGGTATAATCTTAATTTTAAGGAAGCCAGAAAGTTGCAAGCCGTGATTTTATACGAAGTTTCTCTACCAGATAAAATACTTTCCTTTGCTAATTGGTCCACATGTTCATTATTTTCCAAACCTATATGTGCTTTAATCCAAACAAAGAGCACATTTTTGCATCTTGTTACTAAATTTTGTTTGATATCCTTAATTTTGTAAGTATAAGGGCAACTGTACGTATTTGGCAATCCCGGTTTCCCAATAGAGGTCAAAACCGATAAAGAATCTCATAATATCACTATATGATCCGAGCTACTTTCTGCTGCATAAAGTAAGGCCTCATATATTGCAAGAGCTTCCGCTGTAAAAATAGAGGTCTGGGAGTTTAACTTAATTGTGTGTTCTATTCGTTCCAACGAGACAAAAAAAAGCGCATTCAACGCCATTTGATGATTTGGAAGCATCGGTATATATAACGACGGAGTTTTTGAATTCTGATAATATTGAGTGAATAATCCGTTTGTTTATGTGTATATTGTCACTATATTTTGGTACCATGATATCGGTATTTGAACAATATGTTGCATATGAAATGTTTTGAAGTGTATACGTAGCTTTATCTATCTCTTTTAATGCTTCCATATTATGTTGCAGAGCTTCGCAGACTAAAGGCGATTTTTTTTCCCAGTATTTAGTAGACAAATCACAGCAATTCAGAGTAAACATCTTTGTGTATAAGGATTGATTTTTTATATATGTCTTTACCAGAAATTTTTCGGTCAGGAAGTTTCGTCTGATATTTAAAGGTGGTTCCAAGGCTTCCAAATACAAGGGTTGATTTGGTGTGAACTTCATAGCACCTAAACATGTACGTAAAGTTGAATTGTGTATTACGTTAATTTTATTTAGCAATACATTACTGGCTGATTCATAAAATATGCTTCCGTAATCAAAAATGGAGCGGATATACGCTCTGTAGAATAATAAATTTACATCTACATCAGCACCCCACCACGTTTTACTAATCGATTTAAGGAAATTTATTCCCTTGTTGCATTTGTTTAACATATCCTCAATATGATCCTTCCAAGTCAAATGTTTGTTAAGTGTTATCCCTAAATATTTGACCTTACTTTTTAGTGGATATTGATGCTCTCCTAGTTTAATTATTTGATCGTTAAGTTTATAATGTCTAGTAAAAATGCAAACCTGAGATTTATTGCAAGATAATTCAAAATTGTTTTTATGGAGCAATTTTTGAAGCAGCTGATAGATACTATCCAAGTTTTTAATTGCTTTTTCATATTCTTTGTGTTCTGTGTAAATGCAGAAAATATTATAGTTAAAAGAACATATTTTAAAAATAAATTGTGAAAAGAATGTTTGTGACTACAAATGAATATTTTGTGTATGTTTAGCAAATAGTAAACTATACTTTAAAACTCTCTTGTGCATGCGTTGGACTATATAATGATCTCGTCGGTATAACCTCCTCTTTTCTCGAGTGTGTTATTAATGACAAAATCGATATACACGGGAAGTGCAAACTGTTGAGTTTAAAGTTGAGTGCAGAAGATAATAGAGTTTCAAGAGATAATTCCGAAGTTTAACCAAGGAGGTCACTTAAGAAACTTTTGCAAAAACCTGCTGACAAAGTAAACAACATTGTGGATGCGATGTATGGTCCAGGTAAAGTAATCATTTATAATTTTCTTAATCAATATTGCCTTTAAGTTCAAAAAAGCTATTTTCATTTTAATTATATGCTCTATTTTGTTTGTTTGTGTAATATGCCACGGCCGAAAAACTTATAAGCCTAGTAGTTCACAGACGATCTAATATCGGGAAGTGTAAGGGGTTGATTTTTAAGGGTAAAAAATAGTTTGTCACCATTTCCGACAAAACTTCAATAAAAAAAAGTAAAATAGGAAAGTTGTATATAATAAAAAGTTTTTCGTATATCCTGAAAATGTTTGAAAAGATTTAAATAACTGAGGTTTTGGATTTTTATTTTGTCTTCCCCAGAACAGTTTTCTTTTTAAGAAATTTAAAAAAGCTTACCTTTTTATGTCCCAAATACGCTGTAATATTTTTTATTTAAAATATTTATTTTACCCCTTGAAGAATTTTAAATTTGTCGTTAAAAGAATGATTGTGATCTAGAAGGTGAGGTGCGTATGTAGAATCTGTTTTTCTATTATTGAAAGCCCTTTTATGTTTTGCTATTAGTTTGTTACAGTTTCTACCAGTCTGACCGATGTAAGTTTTTTGGCAGTCGCCACATTTAAGTTTGTACACACCGCTGTGTAAGTTTTTTTTTATTTTGGCTCCTGTTATTTTTGATATATTTGCCTTGGTGAACAGAAGGTACTGGGTTTTTTCTCTGGTGGTGGAAATACTAATTTCAGGGCTTTCTTGTGTAGTTTTGATTTAACATTTTATTAATTGTTTGTTCATTGTATCCGCTGTTTACTGCTATTTGCTTAATTATATTTAATTCTATCTCAAAGTTGTATTTTGACATCGGAATTTCTGTTAATCTATGTAACATACTATGATATGCTGCCAGTTTATGTTGTGTTGGATGCGATGATGAATTGTGTATAGTCGTGACGGTATGGGTAGGTTTGTGAAATATGGAGAAGTCATGTTTCTTTTTAAATCTGATAATTTTTAATCTAAAAAATTATAGATTGATTTTGTTTTGTTTCTCAGGAGATAATTCATTCTGGATTGTTTAAGATACACCGCTAAATGTCTTCGAATCAGAAAGTAAATTAGAAAATTCCAAATCGTATTTCTTAAACATCTTATTACTTCTCTATAATTACCTTGATTTAGAATAGAATAGAAATATGCTTTATTGTCACTGAAAATTATTGAACAATTTTATGGACAAAGCTAAAAAATAAATCAGTCAAATAGTACAAAAAGTATAAAACAAAAACAAATATAGTAAAAAACAGAATAACATAATTTTAAATTAGTAAAATTATTGTATAACCTACATAATTTGTACAGACAACAACAAATGAGACAAATTGTAACCACTGCTTGAGACACCCAAATGTAATTATAAACAATACTAATTTTGTTTCTTTGTTATACATTAAGAAACTCGTCAACTGAATAATATGGTCTTTCTGAGAGATAGATTTTTGTCACCTTACGAAATTTAATGAAGGATGTTGCGGATTTAATTTCTCTTGGAAGGTGATTATAAAGTTTCTTTGCACGATATAGAATAGAATTCTTTACTAGCTGAGTGGACGGGATCGGCAAATAAACGTTACAATCCGAATTTCTAATGGAGTAGCCATGGTCAGGTCTATCGGGAAAAATGTTTAGATGCTTTCGAATCAAACAAACCGTTTCCAAAAATAAATAAAGAGGGAAGTGTCAAAATTCCGTGATTTTTGAAGTAGGTCTTGCAATGAGTTGTTTGTTTGACACCAAATAGATAATGGATTGCTCTTTTTTGCAACTTAAAAATAGTATCAAATTGGGCCGCTGTACTAGAACCCCAAAATGGAAGCGCATATCGAAGATGGGACTCGAACAATGAGAAATATGCCATTTTGGCAGAAGATAAATTTAGTTCCTTCGAAACAGATCTTATTGCAAAGCAAGCTGAGGCTAGTTTCTTCCTTAAGGAGTCAGTATGCAAGGACCATTTGAGATCACTGTCAATGAGAATACCTAGAAATTTCACGGAATTTACGATATTGATTTGGCTCTCATTCAAAAGCAAGAGTTGCATGACTCCTTTATAAGATAATGCTACAGTCTTATCCACGTTAAAGCTAAGTAAGTTGGAGTCTGACCAAGCCTTGATTATAAGAAAATTATCGGTTATAATTGAATAAAGCGTTGAAATATCAGAGCTGCTCCAAGTAATACTGGTATCATCAGCAAATAGAAAAATTTTTCCTTTAATTTTCAAGTAAGTGATGTCATTAATGAAAAGTAAAAAAAGAATGGGACCTAATACTGAACTTTGCGGTACTCCACACTCAATATCTTTACAACTAAAGTCGGTGTCATTTATTCTAACCAATTGTTTCCTACCTACCAAGTAAGTTTTGAACCAGTTCAAAGACACACCCCGAATTCCGTAGAAAGTTATTTTTTTTAATAGAATGTCGTGATTTACGCAGTCAAAGGCTTTGGAATAGTCGCAGAAAACGGTGGCGGAGGAGAGGTTACTGTTTAGTGATAGATATACATTATGTAACACAGAAAATATGGCATCACTAGTGCATTTATTAGACAAAAAGCCGAACTGATTTTGCGATAAAATATTATATTTAAGGACAAAGGGCA
Organism: Diabrotica balteata; assembly: GCA_918026665.1. Taxonomy (NCBI): domain Eukaryota; kingdom Metazoa; phylum Arthropoda; class Insecta; order Coleoptera; family Chrysomelidae; genus Diabrotica; species Diabrotica balteata. Next base: position 4,473,925 of record OU898284.1, read on the forward strand.
TAAGTCGAACTTTTATAAGTCTTTCAATAATTTTTGATAGTGCTGGTAACAAGGCAATAGGTCTATAGTTGCAGGCATCAGATTTTTCTCCACCTTTATGAAGAGGAATGACGATGGCAGTCTTTAGGCAGTTAGGAAATGTACCTTTTTCAAGGGAATCATTTACTAGCGAGACCATGACCTCCAAAACATTATGCGGTAGATTTGAGAAAATTTTAGTAGATAATCCATCTGTACTACAGGACGATGTGCTTTTTATAAACCAATGCGTCGATTCATCGTGTCCCCTAAGAGATAATTCCTGACAACTTAAAAAAATTATAATATCAATTAAACGACGTAAAACTGCGTGATTATTTTTTAGAATTTCGTTATGTTTAATAGCATTTTCACGTTGGGCATTATCTAATGAGACATAGATATTTTGTTTTCCAAATAAATCTTATTTAATGGCTGTAAGTATGATCTTTCGAAATATCATGTTTATGTAAAGCCCTAAATAATTCCTTTAATTTATCGTAACCAGATTCACGCCACAGATTTTGATGTTTACCCCTATTTGTCGAAAATAAAATGCAAGGCCAACAGAAAAGTTAAGCCGTACAGTTACTTGCTGTACAAATTATCTGAAAATGATCTATTACTTCCCTTATCCGCACTAATATTTATAAGCCGGGACATTTTAGGCCAAGGACGCCCCTTATTTTTAATAACAATTTGTTCTTCGTATGGAATAGATGAGAACCCATTATGCAAAATATAATTTACAATATCAGACTTATCAATACTTACAGTTTCTCCCATGGCTTGCATTTTTTAGGTTAATTTACCTTAATTTGTTTGGACTTTAATTAAAAAAAAACTTCTAATATGTCAAAAAACCCTTTAACCTTTAACTATTTACGGCAGACGTAACGTATCACAGTATTACTTTAGAAAATAAAACTAATCATAAAAAGAAAGGCTAGTTCGTGCACTGAATATCACTTCAGTTTACTACTTACGTTCTTATATGAAATAACATTTTATCCCGTGCTCGCAATGTACAATTCGCGACCAATCACCAATAAAACAAATGACATCAACTGATTACATGCCATAATTATTTATTAAAATACTGATTAAATTAAATATTAAAAAAATCTATAATATCTATAAAGGTGTGGGTCAGCACCACCGACACTGCCGACCCTGACCGGCCGCCACTGACAGATACTTTTATCCTTTTTTTGTGTATTGCTAGCTTTATTATCTTGTGTTTTTTTTTTGTAGATTTTTCAAATGTTTCATCGTGTTTAATTCTGTACCTCTCTTAGATTTTTTTTAATCTTCTTTAGATCTTTTTTTAATTGTTTGCTTTGTTTCTGTTTGATTTCTTTAAAGAAATGGAATAAATCTTTTAAATGTAGGCGTATGAAAATACTTTGTATAAATTTTCCTTATTACTCACTCTTTGTGCCTGACATCAGGCTAAACTTAATTTCCAACTGACAATTGATAAAAGACATAATGCAAATACGATACATTTGAGCGACGGTCAGTTGGCTTAACAATTTAATCCGGTTAGATAAGGAACCTGATACCGGTATATCCCAAGACCACAGATCTCTTAATAGCTCTATTATATTTCCGCATATACCAGATGGAACTGCGTCAGTGACAGTAATTCTCGTGAGAACGTGATCAGTCCTTTAGAGTGGACCTTTTGTTATATCCTGCGGGTTTGGTGATTAGGACCTTTCCATTTGGTTTATAGAATACTTTATATATATATATATATTTATATATATATATATATATATATATATATATATACAGGGTGAGTCATGAGGAACTTTACATACTTCTACCATATGTAGAGTCCCTCAGGGAGCATATCATGTGGCCACTAAAAAACGTCAACTCCTCTTCTTTATTAATTAACAGGGTGATTTGTGTAATTGACAATTTATTTTATTTTACTGTAATGTGTATACGGTTCATTTGCTTTTTTTAATTTTTGCATGATACAGTACACTACTATCAAGCATTCGACTGGTATTTGCTAAACTAAAAAATTCCAGGACTGGCTTTGGAAAAATGAATTTAGGGATTCGTATTAAATATTACACCCTGTATATATATTTTTTAAAATGCAATAAGTGATTTTTAAACTACATAAATAGCCAATGAAAACGACATATGCGACAATGTTGTCGCACTTTTATTAAATTTTTAGTGAACGATCAAATCTTACAAAAAATAGAGCCACCATAATGAAGTATCAAATTATAAGGTATTAATTTAAACAAATGTTATAAATTTCAAACATTTTAATACACAATAATTAATACACAATAACATAATCTAATACGTAGAAAATTAACATCTTTACTGTCACTTTGTATTATCTCTACGATAGAATCAATTGTTTTTCAATTTTAAATTTTTACTCATAGATCGTATTAGGGCATTATTTTCGATAACTAATAAATTAAATTGATTAAAAAGTCAAACCTCTTGTATGTGTTAGTTTTCGTTGATTGTAAATGATTAAAATTTTATGTCAAATAATAATACATTGCATCAATTGTACTAAATAAAAATACATCTAAAAAAGTTTACAATGAAGGTTGGCGTTGACCGTTTGACGTTTCTTGATATTTTATACCCATTGTCATTATTGTCATTATCAATTGTTATTTATGTGTACAAGAATACATATTTCTTCTGTCATATCTACGTTAAGTATATTGTGTTAGATTTGGTAGAGCTTTTGGTAGAGATTTCCTAATCGTCGAACTCCCAGTCATCCAACATTTGGGTCAGTTTTTATTTATTTGCGAGAAAATGGCACTTTTCCTAGTGGAACAATAGAACGACATGTACATGAAGCGCAGGAAGATGCCATTATGGACGCCGTAACTATGAACCCTACAATAAGCACAAGACAAGTAAGTCGAGAACTCAATGTTACTCAATCAAAAGTAAGTAGAATCTTACAAAAAAATAATCTATACCCATATCACATTCAAATGGTTCAGCGACTACATGCTGGAGATGAGATCGATAGGTTGGAATTTTGTAGATAGATTAACAATAATCGACCAACCCTATACAGGACACTATTTACAGATAAAGCCCAATTTACCAGAGACGGGATAAATAATTCACGAAATTCACATGTGTGGGCAGAAGAAAATCCCCATGCTATTCGAGAACGTCGTTCTCAGTTTTCGGTTAACGTGTGGATTGGTGTCATAAATAACCAATTAGTAGGTCCTCACTTTTTTGATGGTCCTTTAACAGGGCAGGTCTATTTGAACTTTCTACAAAATATTTTGCCGAATTTGCTTGCCAACGCGAACGTTGCTATCCGAGGGATGTATTTTCAGCATGATGGGGCACCCCCACACTTTTTACTGGCAGTGAGAGAACATCGCAACGTAATGTTTATGGCAACAGGTGGATAGGACGTGCAGGTCCTATTTCGTGGCCTTCAAGATATCCTGATCAACAGGAAAGTTTGAAGTATATATACTAAATAATTTAGGACTTAATATAGAGACCTGTGGTACCCCTTTATTTGTTTTAAGATAGTTGGATGTCTTACGGTTGTAATGAATAGCTTGACTTCTATTATTGAGATAACTGAATAGCATATCAGATGCCTGCTTAGACATACCAATATACTTAAACATTGAAATCAACAGCGAACGGTCAAGCGTATCAAAAGCCTTGAAATAATCCAAAAGAATCAGCACTGTAATTAAGCCATTATCGCAACCACCAAATATGTCGGCGGTCTGCAAAAAACAAGCTCACGGTCCGGATGCGGACCGCGGACCGCCATTTGGTGACCTCTGCCCTAGACGATTCGTGCATGCGTGAGAACTCCAATAATTTAAAATAAAAACCCTAATATCAAAACAATATTTATTAACATAAAAACAGAAATACACGCGAAGCAAAAATTCACACTAAATAAAATAATGCTTTGCCAAATACAACAAAAAATTAGTCCTAATGAATTTCAAGAGCTCAATTTTTAGGCGGTCAATAAAATACTTAAAAGTCTGGGCCAAGAAATACAATATGTAGATAGTATTGTATACATAGAGAACTGTTGTTGCACTTTCACTGTATCCTTTTTTGTTGCATATTACTTTTAAGATTTTTAAATTTTATTGACTGTACCAAATAATCATACTTATTTAATACTAAATGCTTGTAATCTACATATATAATTTTACCACAAACGCTGAACATTTCTTTATATTTACATACAACGAATTACTTTCACACTTTTATAAACTTGTTCAGATCCAAAAACCGAACTATAATTCATGTCATCTATCTTTTATATCAATACACCCTTTAGACAATAATTTTACGTCCAAATTACTGACCTAGTTAAAGTCCATCCATTACTATCGATGCCAAAAATGAACTCCCTACAACAAAGAGCACTAAAGCCCTTTTCTTTGCGTCAAGTTCGTTCCATTAAAACTAGCTGTACGCGAAAATATATGGATGTGAAAATGAAGAAAAATATTAATGGATGGAACTATCCTATCAAATAAGATTTGGTTTAAACAACTTAAATATTATACACAAAACATTATACTAATGCTAAAACTTTTATATTATAAAGATATTGGAATTTATATTTAAATAAACCACTGTTCGAGAATCAATCTAATCAAACCTTTTAGGGTAAGAAAATTACTTTATAATTTACGTAAGCTCGTTTTGATATTAATGAACTATATTTCTTTACTGCTGGGTCGAGGGCAAGTGAGAGAGATATGGATAATTGACACACAATTACTTACCAATAAAGATACATTTAACAAGAATTTCTTTGAAGTAAGGCTTGAAATCGAAAGAATTTCAACGCTTTGATGTATGTATTTTTTTTTTGTTATTTCGTGTCGTTTTCGTGTAGTTATTATATATATTATATACCATGTTAGTATGTTATTATAAGATATAATATTGATAGCCTAACACAAGAATCAGTACAAGTCCTCTACAAACTTAGACTAGCGTCAAAACTATCTCGCTTAACTCGAAGAAAAACAGAAGAAAAAGAATATCAAGATATAAAAAATTGCATCTATCAGACAGCCAAAGAGGCATTGGGGTACGAAGAAGCTGACAATAGAAAAAATCCTAAGTGGTGGAACGAAGTAGTAGGAAAATTAATTAAAGACAAAAAAAGCTTATCAAACATGGTTATCCACGAAAGACTCAGAAGACCGTAGAATTTACAGCAGATTCAACAGGGAAGCAAAGAAGGAAGTCGCTAAAAGAAAAAACGAAATGTGGGAAGAGAAATGCGAAGAGATTGACGCTTAGGAGGAATCAAAGTGACACAAGCTTGAAAATTCATAAAAAGTATTAGAAAAGAAAGAAAAGATGAGGAAAATATAAACCTGATTCAAAATAAAAAGTGGGAAAAATATTACAAAACGCTATTAACAGAAAGTAGGCACGAATTTATGGAAAGATCTGACCATATCTCAATGACAGAAAACTCAGAGGTGCGTAAGATAAACAAAGAAGAACTAAAAAAAGAATTGAAACAAATGAAAAATGGAAAAATACCCGGGCCTGGAGATATTCCCATCGACTTGGTGAAACATGGATCGGATGCTATTTTCTAAAGCTTAGTGAATATTTTTAATAAATGCTTAATTGAAGGCCAAACGATTCCAGACGATTGGAATTTGGCCCACATTAGCTGCATTTATAAAAAGGGAGACAGGATAGAGTGCGGAAAATATAGAGGCATTAGCATAACTAGCTCGCTGAAAAGGTTATATGGCCGTATATTAAAAAGAAGAATAGCAGAGGAGTATAAAGAAATTGAAGAACAAAGCGCCTTCGTGCGTGGACAATACATTTACCCTTCAACAAGTAATTGAAAAACTAACAGCTCGAAACCTCTCTACGCATCTGATATTTATAGATATGGAGAAGGCTTATGATATAGTTTCTTTAAAACTCTTATTTAGTGCCTTGACGAAAACGGACCTTAGTAAAACATATCTAAAAGCAATACTGAACATCTATAAATGTCCTCAAAGCACTATAAAAACGGGAAATACTTTCTCAAGGGTATTTACAGTAACGAAAGGCTTAAGACAAGGATGTTGTCTTTCCCCCACCCTATTCAAAATATATATCCAAGAAGCACTGCACCAATGGAGACAAAAATGTGCGGGAATCGGGTTGACGTTTAACAACCATTATCTGACAACACTGTTCTTTGCAGATGATCAAGTACTAATTGCAAGCTGTGAAGAAGATGCAGATTATATGCTTAGAAAGCTCAAAGATGAATACGAAAAATGGGGGATGAGTATAAATATGTCAAAAAAAGAATATATGCGAATAGGCAGTGAAGACGAAGACCCGGCTTTGGAAATTAGACAAATGAAAAGGTGCTACGAATACAAATATTTGGGAAGTATTATCTGTAGTAAAGGAACAACGGAACGAGATATAGACTATAGAGTGCAACAAGGCAGGAAGAGTGTTCAAATTTTGAATTTGATACTTTGGTCCAACACAGTTACTATGAGAACTAAAATGACTATCTAGAAAGTAATATTAAAGAGCCCATTCTTACATATGGAGCCGAATGTTGGCAAATGACAGTAAAAAGGAAGAAAAAAGTTGACACGTTTGAAATGGACTACCTGAGAAGAGCTTGCCGTATATCAAGAGTAGAACGTATACCTAATTCTGAAATTAGAAGAAAAATATATATAGTACATACAACATCTGAAAGAATAGAAACTAGACAGTTAATATGGTATGGACACGTACAGAGGATGGACAACAGATGGCCAAAAAGAGCTATGGAATACAATCCAAGTAATAGAAGGAAACAAGAAAGACCAGCCAAGTCTTGGATACAAGGTGTTATGGAAACCATGAAAGACAGAGCCATTGATGAAGACACCTGGAGAGATAGAAAAAAGTGGCGATCGAAATGCGGGAAGTGTTAAAAGCTGTAGAAAATTTAATTATATATATGTTATTATATAATATACATGAAGGTAAAGACAATGATGACGAAATTGTATCCAATAACTCACGTCTCATACAGTATCTTACTATTTCATTTTTTTTATTTTATTATAAAAATTAGTAGACAGTAAGCTAAAATCCTCATGCTTTTTCACAATATTGGAGTAATATAAATAAAAACAATAAATAAAAATTATGGCTCATTCAAACGGTTCTCTGCCTTTTTTAATAGCCCCGGGAAGTACATTTTCGTCAATCTTTTGGTTGTACGATATTAAAAAGTTAATAAACCGACTTAATGCCATCCTTTTAAAAGAAGTCGTAAAGAAAAGCTTATCCCAAAACAACAAGACGACTGGGTGTAATTTAAGTTAGTCATTTCGGCCTGGCGCTACATTGTAAACTTTTATATAGAAAATTATAAATCCCCCAAAAATTTGTCCGTGGTGGTTTATACAGTATGATCACAATTTATAAATTTATATATAAAGAGTAGAAATTCCAAACGTTCTAAGTGCCTTTCGCTATTTTTGTCAGGAAAGGAAAAAAACTGTCTAAGTCAAATGTTAAGTTAAAAGCTTTATAGTCTAAGCGGGATCTGTTTTGGATTGAACATTTTCTATAGAAAGCTATTTTTTTGCTGAAATCCCTTCAGGATGTGACCAATATCGATAATCACGATATGCGCCAGTCGCAAACCCTGTGCTAATTTTTGTATTTAACAAAATCTGAAAACAATTAAAAATTTCTCATTTTTTTGCTCCTATTTTCGTTTATATTTCGAAAAATATTGATCCTAGAGAAAAAATTATAATAAGTTAAAAGTTTCGTTATTCAATTTTACATAATATTTGGTTAGCTATAAATTAAAAATTAAAAATATGCGAAGTTACGAAGAATACCATGTACTTTGTTTTCTTCGTATTAAGATCAAGTCCGTGTTCTCTACTTATATCTGATATACGCGACATTATTCTTTGCTTCGGCTAATGGATTAAGTCCTCAGTCAAGAAATTCGATGACACACACACATTATTCTTTGCAAACCGTCCAGAATATCTGCAAAAACTACTGCATCGTCGGCATATCTAATGTTGTTTAGACGCATTCCATTGACTAATACGCCTTCTTGTAGCGTATTTATTCAATGTAATTTAAGGTGTCTTTCTTTATTTCTATTCGTCTTTTGATGTCGTCGTTAGATATTTTGTCCATTCTGGAGACTCTGCAGCTTCTTCTCCAGTAGTCCATTTCTGTGGCGTTTATTTTGTTTTTGCTGCTTTTGTTTAAGACCCAATTTTCTGCTCCGTATATTAGAATGCTGCTAATCATCGTGTTATAAATTCTTTTTTTGTTATGTGTCTGTACCATAGGATTAGATTCCGTTGTCTTATAGAGTTTCTGGTTTGACCCACTCGATTTCTAATTTCTTCTTTCGTAGTGACTTTACTTTCACTTCCAGGTTTCTTGTTGGTTCTTGTGTTATGTTAAGATATTCTGTTTTGTTAATGTTTATTTTCAGACAATTTATATTATATTCTTCTTCTAGTTTTCGAACCATATAACTTAGATCTTCCTCGTCTTGTGCTATTATGACCTACCGTCGGCGAAACTGAGGGTATACAGATGTTCGTTCCTTATAAGTACTTCTATTCCCTCACATTTCCTTTTCCATGGCTTTATGGTTATTGAAGAAATATTTTAAAGAGTGTAGGTAAAGTTGAGCAGCCCTGTAGGAGACCTTTCGTGGTTTTAAATGGTTTTCCAAACTTGTTATCTACCTTGAGTGTAATAATATTATGTGTGTACATGGTCGTAACTGCATGAATCAGCTTGTCTTCTACTCCTATTTGTTGTATGGCTTCCCACAGTCGTTTTTTGGGCATAGAGTCGTATGCCTTTTTTAGATGAATAAAGGCTAGATGTACTGGTCTATTCTTTGCCATCTTCTTCTTTATTAGCTGTCAACACATAATTTCCCAGCTGTAAAACCTGCCTGATCGTCCTCTATTTTATTTTGGATTTGTTTTTCTGTTTTTTCCTTTATTATTTTTTCATATAATCTTCCTATAGATGGTAATCCAATGGAAAAAGTGGCTATTCAAAAGTCGTAATACCATTCTTATCGGTTTTCTTGGGACAAATTATTTTTAAAGTAATCGAAGAAAAATTTCCTTGGTAAAATACGCTGATTTTTCACCAATAACTACTGCTGCGCCAGATGGCATACCTTCTTTAAATTTCTCTTTGTTGTTTTTAATTTTAAAAATGCACACCGATGTTATAACTCATCTCTCAGCGTTACGGCATGCGATTACTGAAATCGTTTCTCCTTTTTCAGACAATGCTACTAAAGCGACACTTTGCTATAACATGTTCCAGCATGTAAGCTGCAACCCTGACTGGTAAAAATTGTATATTGAACCAAGGAGTGTTCATTCAGAATATTGTCAAGTATAATAAAATAAGCAGAAACATCGGTTTTAGTTATTCCTAAAGCTCTGGCAGCTGATACACCTTTAGATTTTCTTACTGACAATTGTTTATTTCCTCATACAAATGATTACAACCAAGAATAACTATATTTTTAATTTTTGAAAACTTTATTGCAGCTTTACCTCGTAGGGAACCCAGCTCGGCTGTTTAGACTTCCTGCACTGAGTAAATCCATTAAGAATTTAATAATTTCATACTTTGATCAGTTGGTCAGTTGGTCTTAAGTAATGCTTTGTATTTATTTCTCATTAACTGTGGGTTTAACTGAACGACTTGGATTATACCCCATTTATACACTCTGCTTTCAATTTTGATTCTTAATTTCTAGTATTTTAATTTCTTAGGCAGATTTCTTCTTTTCTACAGTATTGATAGTGCCTGGTAGACCCTTTCATTGTAGTCAGTCAACCACACAGTGTCTAATAAATTGTTAAGTCTATTTCATCAGTTGATTTCGTATAGTAATGTCAGTTGGACCTTTGGTCAATGCTTAGTTTCATGAAATTTTGAAATGTGCATATCGTATCTCTATGATTGTGACTGCCCATCCAAGCTGTCATATGTCACATGTCATCTTAACATTTCCGTTAAGACCTGGAGCCATTCTATCTTTTGATGCCGACAATAATGTAGCTTCGCCTATTTTAAAAATTTTAAACTGTTTGTCCTTGTGTAGTGTAGTGTAATGTACAATTTTATGTTTATAAGATTCTATAATTGTTGGCTAGCCCATAATTGACAAAGTCTAAAACGTTAATCATATAAAAACTTTTATCAACCATATACTTCGAGTTTTTTATCGAAGTCAATTAATATTCTTCAGTTAAAAACGTGTCTTGGCTTATTTCAGATGCCCCTAAAGATGCTTTAGGTAGCGAAAGTACTTGGGCAAGATTTAATTAATAAAATTGTGCTCGACATCTGCCTTTAATTTTACTATCTATTTAAACGATGTTGCAAACGATATAAATATTTTAATTAAACCTTAATATAAACCATTTTATTTAGTAAATTACTCAATAAACGCTTTTAAAATAAATCCATCATGGATCTTTTATTAAAGCTTTATCTCCTTGGCGAGGATGGGCTATTTATCTATCTATCACCAACTTTAACCCTCCTCCAAACGTATATTTCCTCGCGTTAAATCTCTTTCCTAAGGACGTGTTTCATTTTATCAAGTACCTTTATTTGAAGTTGATGAAATATATCTCTCCCAGCTTAACTTGTCGATCATCTAAGAATTTAAACCAGCAGAAGGCATTTAGAAAGATGAGAAACCTTTTGAAGCTGCCAAATGCATTCGTGAGGAAAATTTAAAATTAATTTATTGGATTACTTCGGAGCTTTATCGTTGGCTAAAGATTAATGGAAACTAAAAAAGTAGATATTTTGTAATATAAATTTAATTAAATAAACTTTAATTGATCTACGGCCGATTGTTCGAACGCTAATCAAAAGTTAATTGTAATCAAATATTTAATTACAATCAAATATGTCACAGCAGCTCTCAAAATTATTAATAATTGCAAAATAATTAATATTACGATTGATTTGTAAATAAAAACATGAAATTAAAATCAGAAAGAGTTTAATTATTGCTTATTTAAAATGAAAACGCAAAATAATAAAATTGAATAATGACCTCAAAATGTGACGTATTTGATTTTATGTGACAAGTTAGAAATGATGAAGTCCTTAGACGGCTGTGCCAAATAACACAACTGGTCAATATAATAAAGAAACGCAAGCTAGAATACTTCAGTCACATTATGAGACACCCTGAAAATTATGATCTTTTACATCTGATCATTCAGGGAAAGATCCAAGGTAATCGTGGTCCTGGTAGACGAAGAACATCATGGCTGAATGATCTACGGCAATGGTATGAAAATCAACTACATCGTTATTTAGAGCTGCTCTCAATAAAGTCACGATAGCGAATATGGCAGCCAACATGATATTAAACGATCAATAACGGTCATGGAACTAGAAGAAGAAGATTCTGGCTCGCTTTCTAAATCAATATTTTCTTCTTCTGCTTTATTATAGAGCTTTTGTAATCTTTAAATTTCTTTCAGATAAGGATCCATCACTGAAATCTGTAATACAAGAGAAAAAATTTAAGGCTGGAACATTACTATATTTATTTATAACCATAGGAATTAAAATACGTACTGTATATAGGTTATACTTCACAAACAATAGAAAAGTAAATTTACTTGTCGAACTCACAAAAGTACTCTTAGAATATTGTGTTTAAATGGCTGAAAATTCTTCAGAATAAAAAAATTAAAAATTCGTAATACATTTTTGTATTACGAATTTTTAATTCATTTCATTCATTCAATTTATTCATTCATAATTTTTATTCATTTTATTTAAGTAAAACATCAAACCCATTAAATGTTAGAATAAGTGAACATCAATCTTATATTAAAAATAGAGAATTGGATAGATCTCAAATAATATGTAAACACGCATGGGATAATGAACGTAGGGTTATGCTAAATGAGACCAATTGTGTCGCAAATTCCTCGGTAGAATGTAATAGGATCTGGTTACCCATATTGAAAGAGGAAGTTATTATTAAGAAAATACCAGTATTAGTCAGTAATATATAGAAGATACATAATCTATGTTTTTTAATATCAAACATACAAAATCAGAATTTAGTGTTTATTGAAGGTAAACTAAATGCACGACCAAATACTTACCATGACGGGATAGTATTATGAGGTTTCTTTCCTGGTTTTTCCCTCATAATTTACTATGGAATCTCTAACAGGAGAATTTTACTGTCATCATGGCATGTGTTTGTCTTTTTAAAGACGAATTACATGCTTTAATATTTTTCTGTCGGATCTTTGTGTAAAGTTTTAATATTTTGATTATTTAAGAATTCTATTGTTTTGTTATTATATTCTATTTTATCTATAGCAATAGTAGTGTTACTTTTGTCTGCTTTTGTAAACACTATATAATTTTCTATTGATTTATTTTTAATTGAAATTGCTGTTTTATTCTCTTTGTAACAGGATTTCTTAGTTTCACTACATATATCTGTAATAGATTTGGCAATTATACTTTTTTCGATATTGTTTGCAGTTTTGTTTAACGCTACTTCACATTCTACACCTAAATATTCTAAAGTTCTCTCATTATTATGTTGGGGCAAGTTGTGTTTAAATCCTTTCTCTAAAAGTTGTATCTCGCTATTACTAAATTTAGTATCTGTTAAATTTATAAATCTATTGAAAAAAGTATGGTTCGAAAAACTTTTTGTATAATGAATATTGGGTTTTTTATTATTGCAAATTAGATTATTAATTTTTTACACTGTGTATTGAATTTTTTATGTATAATATTCGTCGGCTTACAAGCGAAACACACTAAGTCAAAAAATATAGTTTGGAGATAATCGTGTTTTAAATTTTTTAAAAAGAGTTTGATCAATTTTCACATTTAAAACTTTTATTTGTTGTTTTGTAATTATACGAAAGTTTTCATAAAGTATTAATAATGATTACTGACGAGGAGAAGTAAATTATATATTACCAAATTATTAATTTTTGTTTAATTTTCGATTTGAATACGTTCACTTAATGTTTTTTACATGTAGCATTTAAATTAGTGTGTTTTACTTGTATAATTTTGCTATGAAAGTATGACTTACGTGTATTTTTTTTATTTACTTACTGTCATACGATTATTGCAGGCTTCGTTTACATTGTAAATAATACAATAACTTTTGCTTGTATAAGTTTTTACTTTTTTCATGTATATTTTCACAAAACAAGAACATTATTAAAAAAACAGGTATAACAAAACAAAACGTGTATAACAAAAAAAAAATATGCTTCTAATTTTCAAAGTCTTCTTCGTCAGAGTCATTTTCAGCTGACTCCGCTGTTTGGTCTCGAACAGAACAGAAGAAGAACTTGGTAGATTTTGAACCAGGTATGGAGCGCTTACGGAACTATATTTTTTTCACAGAGCTTTATCAAATCTTTTTTCTTTGCATCCGAAATTGGAAGCTGTTTAGAATATAATTGAGGAATAACCAAATTTTCATTATTATTATCCTCTTTGACTGTTCTGTTAGAAACACGACGTACAAAACTAACGTTAATATTTTCATATCCGTCGTGAAAATTATACTTGTACTGTAGAATGTTAGGAAACTGTTTCTCATACTTAAAACACTTTACTTTGAACCAGTCGACCGTTTGCCCTTTTTGATCCTCTTTCTTATTAACAATAGTATATTGTGCAAGTTTTTTTCAAATCGAAGAATTCGTTATAATTAACTTCGCGAGTATGATAGGAAGATTTTTTATTCCCATTGTTGCCCATTTTGGCCATTTTAAAGACATTTTCATATTCGTGAACACTAAAAATCTCCACATTTTTTTTGGCACTTTCAATAGCGCTATGCATGGAATCTACTTCCATATATGAGTGTCCACTTTCCATGAACTTTTGCTCAATTATCCGAAGACTCGGATGGTTTTTAACAATATGTAAAAGCAGAGCAGATACTTAAATATTTCTGTTCTGTCCTCCACACGTATCTGAAAAAATCGTTAGATGTTCTATATCAGATAATGAATTAATGTACATTCCTAGGCAGGTATCAATTTCACAGCTTCCACTCTTACCATTGACTTCGGTCCAAAAATAACAGAATGCCTCATTTGGTGGAGCAGATTCCTAAATTGTAAAATTATAGAGGTTCAGCTTCCTAAGATAATACAAGAGACTTACTTGCGATGATGGAATTTTTAAAACGCTTTGCATATCACATGTAATTGATTTAAATGTTTTATTCTTTTTCGATACTTCTTTGTCTGATTTTTTTTCTTTCATTGCAGCCTCTTTTCTGTCTAAATGACTCCTAAAATTAAGCTCCATCGCTTCTTTTTCTTGTTGCGATGCTTTTGTGTATTCCTTACAGGTCAAACATTGGTTTTTCTTAGGTTTGAAAAATGATATATTAAATTCCTTGCAAAAGATTCGCTTATAAGTTATCTGACTTCAGCTTAGCAAATTGTCCTCTTTACACTTTTTAACGAACAGGTCATGCATTTTTTTAATATTAAGATTGCAATCTAAATAAAGTCTTTTCGAAGATTTTCTAGTGTAGTGACTTTCTGCAACAGGAAAGCTTTCAATGTGTTTTTTGCTCTTGTTCCTATTTCCACTAAAGTTTTATTGCCAGGAATCCTACGGCCCTTCTGTCTATTCCACTATATTCGCCGCTTTTATTTTGCTCTTTAAAGACATTAATTATAGGCATATTAGAAATAGACAATGTTTTACAAAAAAATTTCTGACACACTTGACTTTTCTTTCCCATATTTGTGAAAAAATAGGATTTTGCGTTGGATCGCATTTTGCTATTTTCTCCTTTTCTAGACCTGCGACTCTTTACTTCATTAGAAAGCACATTCAATAATATAAAATCTTTCTGTCTTTGAAATGACAACATCGCATAAGTTAGACATACCAACTTCCGGTTCTCTTCAGAAAAGTTATTTTGGCCCTTAAATCGACATTTAGAGCAATCAACCGCTTTTGGAATTTTAGGAGCTTGCATTCTACTAGTGGTACTATTGTAGGGTTTTCCTTCAACTCGTTTGCTTTTTTCAACATTTCTTTTCCACACAGATAGTCTTGGGGTGTTCCATCGGCTTCTTTTAGGTCGTACTTGACTATTTTCATTTGAATTTGTTTTTTCCTTGGCTGCTGTAGAGTTTCCTTCGCTGGTATCTAAATTATCACTTTCATTACCTGAAGGAATATAGTCGCTATCCTCCATACATTCATCAGAATCCAGGTCACTTATTTGAGGAGGACCTGACTGAATATCTTGACAAAAATTATCAGAATTTAGGCTCACGTCGTTGTTTATCGCTGTAGGTAGTTCGACAGAAAATTTTATTTTTCTTACAGAAATTAATTAATAAATACACGCAAAATTCAAAACTGTTAACGAACTAATCACCCAAAACACTGGAACAAAACTGACAACACCTATGCAATATACCCAAACAAATAAATAATTTTTTACAAGATTGGACAAGTTGCTCTGCGTAAGTCAGTTGGTAGGTTCATTCGTAGTCAAGTGAAATGCATTAAGTCACTTAGTGTGTTTTGCCTGAATCATATATAGTTTTTGAGACTTAGTGAGAAACATGATAATTATAAAAATAACCGTTTTTGTTATTGTATGACTTAGTGAGTTTAACCAGTCTAAAGAGTAAAAAAAAAAATACAATAAAATGCTGCAAATAACTCAAAAGTGAAAAAAATTGACTTAGTGTGTTTCGCTTGTAAGCCGACGAATCTATATTAGTTCTCACGTTAGAACCTAGGAGGTCAAATTCTATATTATTTAATCTATAATTTTATTAATTTAATTTAATTAATTTAATAACTGAATATATTTCGGGAACACTTTATTTTGTAATCTCATATTTAAAATATATTTCCGATAAATATATTCCTGAATAAAGCAAAATGATATTAAAGCAGATAAAAAAACTTATTTCGATTTATAAACTCGATTTCTTCTATGCGGTAATTAGATAAAGGTAAATGTTAAGTTAATTTGAATAGCTGGACTGTTTCGTGAATAAGATTAAGTAGGACAAAAATTAAAAACAATGACTTCCGCCAACACGCTCCTCTTGGATTTGATTTTCAAAAATCAGAAGGCGGCAACATCGTGCACTTTCGCAACACAGCCGAGAGCTTTCGAGAGCTTGTGCAAGTTGCAGAAATTCGGAACAACGGCAGAGCTTTTACGTTACGCTTTCGCAGCTTTCGCGAGCCAGTGTTGTCCTGGGTGCCAACGTGAACCATGTTATCGGTCGGGAGCTTTTGATGAGAGGTGTAAATCGGGTGAAACGAAACAAACATGCCAGAAGGTCAGTTACCTTTAAGGTGTTTATTTTGTTTATTCTTAATGAAACTGTTTTTGAGTATTTTTATTTAATATTTAAATAGTATAAAAACATTTAAAAAAATCTTAGCAAAACGTGTTTTTGGATTGCATGCATGCAAATATATAAGGTTTATCTGAATTTTAGAAACATTTACACCATTTTTTGGTTTGCAACATTAATAACATTACAGAATCCGTTGACTGTTTAACAATTGAGGCCATCCCCGGAAAAGGGGCTCATATGCCAAATGGCGCTTTTGAGAAAAACTCAATTAAAAATTTACCAAGTATTTTAAAAACAAAGATTAAAACTTTGAACTTTATTGAAAGCTAAAATAAAAGTATTGTATTTAAACTAAAGTTACCATAAGATGTTCCAAAGATATAGACACATTTTTATGTAAATATAATTTTTTTACATTAGCTTGTCATGGGTCCTTTTTCTACAGTAGAGGTGTGCTTATTAGTTCCTTTAGACGAACTAGTTCAACAGAACTATTTCACAAAAATGAACTAGTTCAGTGAACTAGTTCGCGAAAGAATTATTTGTAGGATCGACATCGAAATCCAACCCTAACAGAACTGGTTGCCAGATGTCTCGTCTCAATCATCACACAAGCTCGGCGCTGGCCTCCCGTTTACTTCAGTTTTCAGTCAGTTTTTCACTAGTTCACTACCGTACAAGCAGTTCGGAACTATTTCTTTCGATCGTATGTTTAGGTTTAAATGGTTTAAATTATTATATGATTAGTTAGTTTTTGTTAGTTAGAAAATCAGTGAATTTTCACATTTTGAACACATTTTCATTCTCACTTTTACATAAAATTATATTTTATGTAAATGCCTCAATCATTTTAACCACAACTAAAATTTTTATTTCAAAATTACAATACAAGAAACAACACAGCATGGCAACATCTAAGCCAATACATGGGCATAAGATCCGAACCATTATGACATTAAGAGCGTAGGCGCAAAATTTCGGACCAATGCTTTTTAAATGCATTCATTTTTTTCGAATCCTGAGAAACTAATAAATAGTTTTGAAAAATTTAAACGCAAAAGAAAAGAATACATTATTACCGAGGGCCGAAAGTCACGGAAACTTCTATGTTTATTTTAATAAGTTAGAATAAACATTTTGTCATTTAAACGCAAAAGGAAAGAATACATTATTACCGAGGGCCGAAAGTCACTGAAAACTTCTATAATGTTTATTTTAATAAGTTAGAATAAACTCTAAGGGACTTTCGGCCCTCGGTAATAATGTAATCTTTCATTCTGCGTTTAAATTGTTCAAAAATATTTGTTAGTTTTCTCAGGCTTCGAAAAAAATGAATGCATTTAAAAAGCATTAGCCCGAAATTTTGCGCCTACGCTCTTAAGATAAGACTTTTTATTGTCACATGCATAAGAATTATGAATCTGTTATCTGAGGCTACTCGGCATTTTTTTTAAACTAGTTAGTCCATCCATTCACAAAATAATAAATATATGTTCTAGTTCATTCATTCATTATTTTCTTCTTTAGAAGTCGAGACATAATTTATAATGCAAATCGTTCGCAGTGAACTAGTTCTGTGAAAATTAATGAACTAGTTCAATTAGTTCAGTTGAAAGAATCGTTCATTAGAACTATTTCGATGGTGAACTACATATCATTTGCCAAAGTATGAAATAAGTTTAGGAAAATCTTTTTTTGGGCAATGACGTAAAAAATAAACATTAAAACAAGTTATTATTATGCAAAGAAAGTTACACAAAAACTTCTTCTAGTATTCAGCATATCCATTGTTCATCTTCTTGGGACAAAAACAAAAGTAGATCTCTCACGTCTTTTTTCTTCGCTGGCTTTATTCCAACCACTGGGACAGTCTGAAGAGGAATGTTTGTGTTTATGTTTCTTCCCTTTCAAATTGTGAATCAACAAAAACCATGTATAGGGGTATGTTCCATTCAACTGATTGTTTTATTATTATCCTTACAGTATTAGTGTGGTTTATGCAGGAGGTTTCTGATCTAAAGCCGGCTTGATTAGCTCGAAACTCAACCTTGTTTGTTAATCTTTTCAGTATGATGGTCGTGAAAATTTTATTTATGACAGTAAGAAAGGTTATTCCTGTCCAATTTTTGCAGAGTGTGAGGTTGCCTTTTTTTGGAAGCTTGATAATGTTACCTTTTTTCCAGCCCACTGGAATGTGGTTTATTTTCCACACCTCTCGGATTATGGGGAGCAAAAGTTCAGCAGTTAGATGCGGATCAGCTTTGAGTATTTCAGCAGCAATGTTATCTATTCCCGGTGACTTGTTGTTTCTCAGAGATTTGATAGCTGTTATTATCTTTGTTTTGGAAGGGGCCTTAAAGAGATATGCAAGTCTATATTCTGCGGGTTTTCGGCAATTTCATCTGCGTTATCTCTGGGAATACCTAGCATCTTCTAAAAATGCTCTTTCCATCTCTTTACTTGGTCATCTGTTGTAGTAAGTAATTCGCCTGTCTTGGATCTTACAACGTTCGAACAGTTGGACCCATTTTTGGTTAGTCGTCTAGTAATTTGGTAAAGCTTCCTAGTTCTGTTTTGTTGTGCAGCTGTTTCTGCTTGTTTTGCCAGTTCTTCGGCCCACCTTCTTTAGTTTCTTCTTGCTTTTCTTTTAACTGATTTATTTATTATTTGATATTCCTGTTGTCGGTGTGCTTTTCTTTCTACAGATTTTGCTTGCAGGATAGCTTTTTTTCGTTGTTTTCTTTTCTTGATAAGATTACATGTTTCATCTGATATCTATTCCTTTCTATCTTTCTCTTTTTTACCCAGTTTATCTTCAGCTACATATACATATATATATAAAAATATGATTTCAGTGACATCGCCATTATTTTTTTGCAAAAGAAGTCATAGACGAATGAACTAACAGAATCGGCACCTTTTTGCCCTTGTCCTTCCATAAATGTATACATAAAAGACAACCCATCATTGTGAATATGTACATTAAAGAAATAACATCAAAGAAGACGTTTAAAAACTGCACTGTTACATTGAGTTTCGGAACTGGTAGATTTTGTCCACAGTCAAATTCAATAACAAAGCAACTACTGTCAGTTTTACTTCTTTCTATCAGATTTCTCCTCATTGTTATATGTGGCTTTACTTTCACATTGTGAAGGCGATAGGAAATTGCACAGGCATCGTTAGGATTAATAGCTAGTTTTTGTTTACATTCTGGTGCAGAAATTACATACGTCTGCTTTGGGATTGTTAAAACTGTATGAACGCAGTAATTAAAATACTAAAAGTATGTCTTGTATTTTATCTTTTTTTTATTTATTTACGCTGTAAACACCAGGGTTATTAGCGACCTAAATGTAAAATACACGTAAAGTTAAAAAAAAATACAATAAATGATATAGTCCTGAGTCTTTAAGATAGCTTATTGTTTTTTTAATGTTCATATTTTTTCCTAGGGCTTCCTTCATATTATTTGGTATAGTGTGCTTCTTTCTTGCTGCTTCATATTTTTTGCCCTGAGTTAGTATATGTTTCACGGAGAGTGTTACTTGACACGTTTCACACATTCGCGGCACAGTTCGCATAAAAAGGTGTTTATATGTAAAGTTACTATGTCCTAGTTGCAAACGTGTTATTTTCACTTGGTCGTGTCTATTTGCTGTGGGTTGGAGCCACGGTTTCACTAATTGTTTAATTTCTTTGAGTTTATTTTGTGATGCACTCCACTTGTTTTGCCACACAGTTAACACTTTATGTTTTATTTCTGACTTAAAGTCATCCGAAGGAACCTCATTAATGAGAATGGAGTCCTGGCTGAAGGATGCTAAGCGGGCTAGTTCCTCTGGTTCTTAATTTCCTTGTATACCTGAATGTGATGGAACAAACATGAAGTCAACAGTGATCTTATTATTATTTAGAATCTCTATTTCTGATTTGATATGTGAGGAAATTGGATTATTGATATATAAACGTTTGATAGTGTGAAGTGAGCTTGGTGAATGGGTTATTATGAGAGACGGGGACTGTTTCATCTCTTTTATGTGGATAAGTGCTTGTAATATTGCAAACAACTCCGCAGTATACGACGAAGTAATGGGATTGAATTTAAATTTTAAGGATGTATTGGGTGTAAAGATGGCTGCACCAACACCGTCTGAAGATTTGGATGCGTCAGTGTATATCTTATAGTGATTTTTATAAGTTTTCATTTCTGTTAAGAATGATTGTTTGATCAGGTCTGTTATAGCCTCACGTTTTTTATATATACTAAGGTTAGTATTAATCTTGGGAATTGGTATTAACCAAGGTGGAGAAGTTAGGAAATTTGTTGGGAGAATTTTAGGAAATTTAAGATGTAGGTCATGAAGGTTTCTTCTAATTCTTTCGTAAAATGGTGGATCTAGTCTTCTTGTAGAGAAAGTGTCTTGAAATCGATCTGTGAACGTATTGGTATAAAGAGGGTGTTTTTTATTACTAGCTATTTTAGAAGTATATGAGAGAGAATGGTATTTGCGTTCGTAAACTTAGTGGTGGTTCTCCTGTTAAGCGTTGTAAACTTTCAACTGGTGTCGTGCGAAACGCGCCTGTAGCTACTCGTAAAGCTGTGTTTTGAACAGTTTCTAATGTTTTCAATACTGATACTTTGCTTGATGAATAAACTATCGCACCATAGTCGAGTTTGGATCTAATTAAAGATTTATATACATGTAATAGTGTATTTTGATCTGCTCCCCAGTTTTTACTGGAAATAGTTTTCATGAAATTTAGTCCTGCTTGGCATGATTTTTTAAGTTTTTAAGTTCTTCTGTATGTTTTTTTCCAGGAGAGCTTTTGGTCAAAAATCATACCTAAAAATCTGATATTATTTGTGAAACTAAGGGTTTGTATTTTGTCTTTAGATTTGTGCATATCTTTTCTTTATAGTATTGTACAAAAAGCTTATACAGCTTTTTAATATTTAATCCGGAAGTCTTAAAATATTTTAGTTCGGATTTGTATAGGAAATAATTACTTTTCTTAAACAGAATAGTTTCCAAATGCTCTTTAAGCAAGTCATGAATGTTGAAAGCCAATTTGTGGAGTTTGTTGGCATGTGTCCCTCGTTCTTCTGTAAATGAATCCTCCACCATGACCTCATTTTGTACTAAACAAAAGCTTTTTACAGATACTTGAAAAAGTTTTTGGATCATGGTCCGACATGTTTTTATTCTGTCACCCTTTTGAGACACGAAATATTCCCATGTATACACTTGCAAAACTTTTGGTTTATTTATGAGTGGTACACATTAAGTTTTTTTTATACACTGAACCAACAAAGAGTCCTGTTGAGGATTTGCTTGTAAATAAAAGTGTGAAATAAATATTTTTGATCATCGACACTTAAACAGTTAAAACATTTGTCCAGGCAGCATTTTATGATTTACTGAAATGACCTAGCTGCAACATCGTGACCTAGCGAGATGACGTATATTTTACCTGATTTTCTTTTAATTTTTCTTTTTTCTCGCGTCACAAGAATCTTCTTACATCTTGTCAGATTTTGTCCAACTACCTCTTCGTCAGAATCAATTTTTAAAGCACAATAAACACACTTACGTTAACGACAAGTAAACGAACAATGGACACAAAACTTTGTTAAAATGGTAGTGAAATGTTTTGTTTATCGAATGGCACAGGTTTGAGACATTATTGCCAAACTTGGTCGAAATGAACTTTACATCATGGCGGATCGATTTAAACGATCTGTGGAAAAACGGCCCATAGGCATATGGGCCCTTTTTCCGGGGATAGTCTTAATTTGTACTTCTTAGTATGGGTAAATAGAAAATAAAAGCGGTAACGTAACTACTACTGTAGCGGTGAAGTCTCAAATATTTAAAAGAGGGAAAAGTCATAAAGCAAACGAGAAAAACACTTTAAACTTTTACAAAAAATTGATCCGCCAGAAATTTGAATTATCTAAATATAGCAAACATATAGTTAACTTGTAAAAAATAAAATATTTAATTTTTTATAAAGTTCTTTGAAATAAAACTGTTTTAATTTCATGTAATAATACATCATATTGTCGAGAAAATCATTATGGGGGTTTATTAGTAGTGACATTAACAAATACACTAGAATTCTGTCTTCCACAAGAGTGCAGCACATATACATTATACGTTATACTACCAGGCAATTATGTTCGCTAGAAGCAATTCTAATTCAAACCATGCAATTTGATTTAATTCAAGTGAGAAAGGTACGTACGTAATAAACCGTCAAGCGACAAATCCAACAACTTATTCACCAAGTGTCCTTACTAATAGTAAATTCTAATTCTAATATACATGCCGTCACACATAGAAATTCCAGGAAATTAAGTTAGAGATAAAGCACAGAAGAGATAGCATCATATTGTAAAACTGAGGTTTTCATTATTATATTAAAATTTACTATAAATAATTTTGACAATTTTATTAAAACAATATTAGAGCATAAAAAGTAAATTATGAGGAACTATTACTGATATAAGCGTCATCATCATCATCATCATGATTATTTATTCTTCTTAGATACTTACTAAATGAAATACTTAATTATGTATGAAACTGTCTATCAGTGATCAAGGAATAATCAAGATCAACGCTGCTGTACCAATTGTCGGTGGTAACATTTCTCTTATATCCGTAGAGATATTGCCAGGAGCATTCCTTCACTATCTTGGTACTAGTGTCTAGATAGTATGGACCACTCACTTGGTTTTTGCCAACGTATACTTCCATGTTACTGATATAACATTCTTTGCATCAGACAGTGCAAATATTTTTATACCGTGTGTATTGGGTTTGCTTGGTATGTACTGGTGGAACAAGTACCGTCCTCTAAAAGGTTCCAACTTTTCATACATGGTTACGCATTGCGAAGGAGTGAAGCATTTTTTCTGATTTTCGTTCCACTTAGTAATAATATCTTTTATTGGCGCTAATTTATCCAACATGCTCTATCATGCCTTGTATTGATATCATCAATTCGCATGTAGCTTAGTAAAGTCTTTTGTATTAAGGTGACTTGCTTTTCTTACACTTACAAGATACAAGAAGCCTAAACGGACACGAATTTCATCAATGTTTTTTGGGTATAAATCTCGATCGCGACTGAACTTCTATTTTTGTATCGGTCCCGTCAACAATTATTTGCAACATAGTATCAGATAGATTGGTCCAGATCTCTTAAATATCGGTTTTCTATCTGACACATTGTTTTGAACCCGAAAGCTGCAGAAAATTATTTTCACTTTGAGCTCTGACGTACTTAGGAGCAATAAGTTTAGGCTATTTTGTTTTATTATCTTTGTTCAAAAAATATGGAGGAATGGCAAAAATCTATCTTATCATCTACTTCCTCATTTTCCTATTGCGTGTCGCTTCCCTCCAAGTTTTCTTCTGCATGATGTTCTTCTCCCGATTCCTCTTTATCATCATACTTATCACTTATCGAAACTTCTTTAAAAAGTGCTAACAATCTGTTAAAAATATGGAGCAATGGAAAAAATCTGTCTCATCATCTACTTCTTCATTTTCCTATTGCGTGTCGCTTCCCTCCAAGTTTTCTTTTACATGATTTTCTTCTCCCGATTCCTCTTTATCATCATACTCATCACTTATCGAAACTTCTTTAAAAAGTGCTAACAATCTGTTTAGCTCTTTTTTAAAATCTATTATATCTAAAACTTTACGTCTCATTATACAATTATTTAAAATACAATTATTATTTAAACAATACAATACAATTATTTAAAACTTACACAGTTCTATTACTTCTCTAGACGCACAAGGTCCACTGCACCAGTGATAATATAGGTTACTCCACGATTATACGACTCTTTTGGATTATTGCGACAACGAATATTTTACTGCTCAAGTAAAAGTATGAAAGTAAATTGTAAATTATTATTCCAACAAAAAGGATCTACTGTTAGTTTGACACTTAAACTAAAATTATTTCAGTTAATGGATGTTCAGATAGACGCAAAATTTATTGTAAACTTTAATCCGAAAATAACCAAAATTTTTACGCAAACGCTCCTACACATAACTACAATGACGTCAATGAAGTTAAATGTGTTCATCAGATATTTGGGTTGGGATTTGTTGAAATGTAAACACCAAACAGGCGTGCTAAGTTACACTATTTTATTACTTTATTAGGTACTACAAGTGTAATAAAAAGAAATATACTATTTTTAATATAAATAAACAGAAATTGGCAGAATGATGGATCAGAAATCAGAAAGATAATCTAATATTTCACTTTGTTAGTTTTAAATATTTGTTTGCTTTGAGTGGATGTACTCTTAAAAGTTCCGAAAGTAACGGGTATAACATACCGGCTATTGATAGTTAGAGTACAGATATTAAAAAGTAACAAAAATTTACATACAATTTCATATATTGCCAATTAATTTTAGTTTTAAAAGCCGTCCGTATACAGGTATCCGGTGAAGAGAGGTGTCCGTTAAGAGAGAGTTTAGTGTAGTGTATTTGTTTATTGAGGCCAAAAAATGTCGAAACGTTTTTAAGATGTAGAGAACTTTATATTTAATGTACTTTCTTATTTTACTGTCAAGAAAATCAACAGGAGCCCTTTGCGACCAGTTCAGTCCGTACATAAACGTGTGTGTGATGCACTCTATATTAGTAAGACATAACTAAAGTCGGTTTTGCAAAAAGCAAAAAAAAGTGGACAAATTGTCGCCCAATATAAATCTCGCTGACAACCGAAGACTAAATGTTGCAAATTTGAAATCCGTGGGACAATATATAAAATGCGTGAGTGAAAACAAAGAACATGTTTCTCTAGATACAGTGCTACAAAAATTAAGTTACAGGAATATATTTGAAATTTCCAGAACAAATCTCTGGAGAGTTTTAAGAGAGATTGGCTTTAAGTTCAAAAAGGAAAACAATAGAAAGGCGTTGTCAAATTTAAAAAAGAATATTCTTTCTTCGTTTATTAAGACGTTACATGGATTTTTGCTAGAGGCGGTATCAAACGAATTTGGCAGGACTACAGTATAAAAATCATGTATAAAATCCATAAAACACATCGATAACGAGGGAAAGAGTTATATTACAGTGCATGCAGGTGAAAAACATGGTTTTATTGAGGGAGCAGATCTTGCGTTTTCATCAAAATCAAAATCAGTCGATTATCATGAAAACATTAATACGGAGTTGTTTGTAAAATGATTGAAAGAAAAACTGTTGCCAAGTTTTCATGAAGCATCCGTTATAGTACTGGATAATGCTGCATACCATTCGGAAATTTTAAACAAGCAGTTAACGAATCAAAATATTACATTTCCTCAATACTGATTAAAACCTAAATTACTAACCATAGCTAAAAGTAAGTAGCTAAACATATATATATATATATATATATATATATATATATATATATATATATATATATATATATATATTAGACGAATCTATACTAAGCTTTGGACATCGTGTGTTAAGACTACCGTCCTATCATTGCCAATTCAATCCAATTGAATATATTTGGGAATTATGTAAAACATATTATGATAACCATATTGGATACAAGGGTTACAATGATGCAGCAGTCTTGAAAACATAATAATTGGATATTGCCACTCCTGAAATTTGGGAAAAAAATGTGAAGACTTAATTAAAGAATAGTGGATCCGTGAAGGTCGCATCGAAGCAGTTAATAATGTCATAATTTACCATCCGAATGAGCATATCGACGACAGTGATTATGACTGTGAGTCTGATGGTTAATGACATTTTTAGGAGATTACGAGAATAAGAGAATAAGTAATTCGACTAAATGAATTACACTATTTAATCACTTAAGTATTGTTACACTTCGTTTCTTCTTCTTCATGTACCATGTCCTTTCAGAACGTTGGTTACCATCATAGCTATTTTAATTTTATTCACTGCCACCCTAAATAGCATGCTTGTATCTACACCATACCAGTCTCGCAAGTTCTTCAACCATGAGGTTCGTCTTCGTCCTGGACTGCGTTTGCCTGCTATTTTTCCTTGCATGATGTTTTGTAGAAATCTATATTTGGGACCTCTCATTACATGTCCGAAATATTCCAGCTTTCTCTGCTTGATGCTTTTTATGATCTCAGTAGTCTTGCTGAGACGTTCTAGTATTGTGGAGTTACGAATCTTCTCCACACTTCGTTTAAATCACTTAATTCAACAACTAACTTGTTTACAATATTAAACTCACCGATAGTAATTATATACTTCAAAATCTGTATTACAACTGTTTTATAAACTATTAACTATTATTATATTTATATCATGACTTCATATTATTTAAATCTACGATTTGGTTTATATCTGTCATAACATTATTTTAAAAATGAGGAGAATTTACTATAGTACAATTCAGCACATTGGACCATTTAAATCGATACCTTAAACCGAATTTAAACAGTATATTCGTGGAATGGAGTGTATCTGATACACAGTCGATAAATGTACTTTACCTATCAAAAGAAGATACAGACTTAAAGAAACTGAAAAGTTTCCGATTGGCTTTAAAAACGACCGTCATTAACTTCCACCGGTCTCCTAGACACGCTGTTTCTACTAAAAGGTTAATATATCTTATATGAATATATTTTTTTTGCCTCTATAAATCATTACAAATTTCAGAGGTGTCATAGGCAAGTTCTTATTTTTATTTCGTTTGTCCCCATTGTTTACAGTTCTTTCAAGACTTATTTGATCTATTAATATATTTTTTATCTTAATACATTTCTACACAGTATATAATTTTGTCCAAAATTACAAAAAAAAAATTTGCACTGAGAGACATTGTTCGGATTTTTTCTTAAGCAATAAGATTGTACTTTTCGGCAGCTTCCTTTCGAACAATAATTTCCGTCAGCGGCGAAATGTCTGCTTATTGCGAAATGGAGTAGGGCCCAAATGGAGACTGCCAAATGATGAGAAAGGATTTAAAAGGTAGAAGCGAAAATAAATGTTCAGCGAGGATTTGATGACATTAAATTAGCTGGAGATGAGATGTTGCAGGTTTTTGTGGCCGACTAATTATATTCGAATGAGTTTATGTCATAAAAATATAAATGCTGCGTGTCTGCCGGACTTATCTAATAAACTTCGTAATTGCTATTGTCAAAATAAAAGATCTAGATTTTTTTTTAAATTTGTTTCTTGAAAATAAAAAAGAAAGAAGATTGCGTTTAATAAATTTTAATTCGATAATTACAATTCGAGTTATTGTAAAATTAGTGCAAAATGGTTGCAAAGTATTTATCTAAGCTTTTAGATCATAACTTAGCTTCTACATATGCAATCGATGTGTTCCGATACACATTCGGAAGTGTTTCTCGTAACACTTGAATATTACGAGGAACACTTCCGAATCATGATTCGATGTCTTCCATTGACTTGAATTAAAATATATAATTTGAACATTTACTAGTTTACGCCATACATAAAAGGAACAAACTGTCCTACTTCGTCTGGAACAAACAATATTAATCTGGTTTCCTTCACATGTTGGCATTTTAGGTAATTAGACTGCTAATACTGCTGTAAAAAAAGCAATAATTCGTGAATGTTCTGTATTATTGCTTAGATCTAATTTTAAGTAGAAATGAATTTAAGTGTAAGGCAAAGAATTGAAATACTCATGATGATTGGGTACGGAGACAAATCGCGAACGCAAATGAAAGTGTGTACTTTTTTTATTAATAAATATTCATAAATACCCATAAGGCAGTCAACAGTAAGGAAGATTGAAAAGAAATTTCAAGAAATTGGTACGGTTGAAAAGGCACCTTCATCAATTAAAAGTGTTGCTGAAGTTCGTCGTAAAGAGTGACCCGTGTGTGCGCTTGCATCGTTTAAATTTAAATACCTAGCTACTTTTTGGGCTACTGCGCTGATCGAATGTATTCCCATGACGCTTCGGTAACACTTTTCATTTTGGTACTTGTTAAAAAATTGGTTTTCTGTGAAATTTTCAGACCGCAGTGATGCGATTACCTTTAATCCTAAACACAACTTATTTGGCGCTTCAAACAAAAATTTATCAAACTCGTCTTTAGTGAAAACTTTAGACTTCTTTGCAGTATATCTTTCGCTTGTTTTTTTCAGAAAGACACATAACTTTAAAAATTTGCTTATATCCACATTTTTTCTAATAACTAACTCGGATTTTATCATAGAGTATCGTGACTACATTGTAGAAGATTTCCATTTATTTTTATTTTTCAATATATTAAAATATGCCAATACGTCTTCGGTAACTTGCCGTACTCCTCTTGTATCGCACCACTCCTGGAAGTGTTTGTACGCTAACCGATACTTTATTCCGGACTTGGAGGGCCCCAAATGTGCTACTGCATCATTGACAGCGGACTCAATTTCGTTTAGGTTTTCCATTTTCGCACTAAATTTGCGCTTGCGGTTGCAACAACAATAAGCTGTCTTTAATAATTGCAAACAACTGTCAAACAACTATAACCAGGGAGACGCAAATCCCACCGACGACTTAATTATTTTAATTTCTAACATCTAGACGACTTTGATAGTTGTCACAGTTAATTTTGAGTAAAAATAGCGTATAAATTGTACTATTTATGGTTGAAAAATACTACGATTGAAGAAAAAATAGTATACTTTATTCGGCAAAGAAGCCACTTTTCTTGACTTGCCCTCTATTATAATATCGGGCGCGTCAAGAAAAGTCATGCTTCTCCGCCTCATAAAGTAGTATACTATTTTTCTGATAAGGACATTCAAATTAAATGGCGAGATCAACCGTCAGAATTGTACATACTGGACAAAAGTCAACTCCAACTGGATGCGTGAACATCATACACAACACCCACAAAAGGTAAAAGTATGGGTTGGCATTGGAAGAAATAAAATCATTCATCATAATTTAAACGAGCCAGCATAACTTCAGTTTTAAGTGGGTATCTCGTACCTACTTTAGTTAATTTATTCCCCAGTACAATTAATCTTGGAGGTTTTGATAAAAGTTTATGGTTTCAACAGGATGATGCGCCTCTTCATTATGCTTTAGATGTTCGAAGGTACCTAAAGAAATTTTTCCGAACAGGTGGATTGTAAGACGTGGACATATTGAATGGCCAGCGAGGTCGCCCGACCTCAATCCTTTGGATTATTTTATGTGGGGTTATTTAAAGAATGCTGTTTATAAAACGAAACCTGCAAATATTGGAAACTTAAAAATAAGACTTTGTAGAGAAATAAACAATATTTCACAACAAACCATAAACGAGGTTTTACAAGAATTTGTACAACGTTTAGGTTACTGTCAAATACAACAAGGGCTACAATTCCAACATTTAAGATTAAATCATGCATTAATTACTGGATTACTTTCAAGTTATTTATTATAATTTATTTATAATTTAATAATATTAGGGGAGAGTGGGGCATATTCGGCCCCATAATGGTTTTTAGGTAGAAAAATACAAAAAGTGTTTCATTATATTTAATTTGCAAACAAAAAAGTAAAGTTTATACTTATGTCAATTTAAAAAGTAAAACAATTTTGTTGAATATATTTTAGTTTTTTGGTAATAAATAAATAAAATATATATTACACTCTGGCTGATTGTGCCTCGAGGGGGGATACAATCAGCCAGGCCAAGGAGCATTTTGGGTCGCAATGTTTTAAGGTATATAGAAAAGGTATTTTTACAAGTTAAACAATTTATTAAAAGAAACGTTATCAAACATTGTTTTAAACAATTACAGGGAAATAACTACCAGAGTATGCAACTAGAGACCTCTAGTGAGGAATTATGAAGATTTTGAAGAATTATGAAGTAAACTATATACCCAAGATTAATCAAACCATTCAGAGCGGTGCTGAGAATAATTATATTCTACTATGCACTAATTGCCAGAGTAATCGGTGCGTTTTGATTTGATTTAAGTCTTCTTACAAACCCCTTCTGATGATGGCTACACACAAAAACACGTGTTAGGGAGTGGTAAGAGACTCAAATTAAATCGAAACGCAACCTTCTTCGTATATTTTTCGTCCTTACTCGACGCAATGAGTACAATAGTAAAGGTAATTTATATGGGTAAATTGTTGGTGCATGCAATTGTTGTCTTTTTAAATTGAACCGAAAAGATATTTTGTAGAGCATCTTTTATGCGTTGCTTACTTATATTTGCTTGATCTGTCTTATTTTGGTACTTTTTATCATCTGCAATACGAAAAAATATCAAAATAATCCCTAAAACTACTAATAAATTAGTGTAGGGCACAATCAGCCACAGTTAGGTCGACCGAAAGTACCCCACCTGACTTTGCAAGCATGAAAAATTTTTTGTGACTTTCTGGTCAAAGTTAGAAGTTATGTCAATGCATATTCTGAAACTAGATATTTTTAACCTAATATGAGAAAATTTTTACAAAATTATGTGAAACGGCATATCTAATTAAATCACATAAAATATATATTTTTTAAAAACTTACCTTAAGCATGAAAAAACACATTTAAAAACAAAACAAATATTTGGACGCTGTTTATTGGAGAAATACCTAACTAAAGTGAAGATGGATTGTTGCTACATTTCTGGCGAAAATTCGGGGCGAAAGTCTGCTTATTTAAAATTTTATTTGCAGTTGCTGAATCTGCCCCATCGAGTAAAAAGACAAAAGAGGGAATCTAATCCTTAGGAGACCAAAAAAGTGGCCTCTGATGGCGGACATATCCGGAAATGCGAATGCGCCAAATTTAAATTTTCCGACACTTATTAACAGTAACTATATAATATTTTTCAGAATGTATCTTAGACGAGAAAGTTTTAACTAATTATTAACGGTAATAGTCTAAAATGCGACACAATTGTTAAAAAAACTTTAATATAAATAAGATTTCATATGATATTTGGGAGAAACACTAACATAACCCAACTAAATTTGATGTCAAACAAGGAGTGAGACTCTCTTTCCTTGTTTAATGTGGCTTCTAAAGATCGCACTTCCTGTCTAACAATATTTTTGCCCCCACTACTTTTACATTCCCTCTTTTGTCTTTTTGCTCGGCTCTTTTTGATCTGCCCCCAGGCCGAATGTGCCCCACTCTCCCCTATAAATCAATAAAAGTTAATTTTCTAAGCGCATATTCTTCAAATTATATCCGTTAGACCTCCAGTATTATACTTTTTTGGAATCCGCTTATTTTTATCGATATAAAAATGTCCTAAAATACAGGGTGTTACATTTAAAAAAATAGTCATGTATCACCTTGTATAATGAAATCTTATTGTAAAATATAGAACAATAAATTTAAAAATCGACGTGTTTTAGATTTTTTAAAAAGGCTTTTCATTTAGGAAATATCGAATTTATTCCATACTTAACGGACACACTGTATACATATAACTTGCATATAATGTTTTATTAAAACAAGTTCTGTATTCTGGAAATTCTCTAGCAATACTCATTTTCTATGTTTATTCAGAAAATATACTCGACAAATTTAAATATCTATGAATATATTGCTGTGCATATTACATAAACATATGAAATGTACAAGTCTTTTAAATTACATTTGATAAATTGTTTTATATAAAAATTTATTTACCATAATATCCATATTGCAGCTGCTACCACATTTATATTTAAAGCTTTTTCGTTAAAAAATATGTACCTATATAAAAATTACCAGACAGCGGATGCACCTAATATAAAGATATCCTATCTCAGGTTTTTAGCATACAAAACAACTTTATTTCTACGTGCATTTAGAAATATTTAATAAATATTTTTTGGGTGATTATATAGGATTACTAGCTGACACGGAAACGCTTCGCTGTAACTTGGTTAGATGGTATAGGATTAATATTATGTTTAATTAGTGAACACACTTAAGTAATTATCAATGACGTCTTTGCATACGAGTTGTCGATTAGCAAATAAATTTGTGATATAAGCCGAAACACAATCTACTAAAAAATGTTTGGATTTGGTTTTAAGAATGTAATCAAAACATTGTAAAAATACACAAAACCTACTATCACAAACTGGACGAAAATGTCCAGTTTGCGGTATATTCTGTTATGAATGACTTGAAGTAGTAACTTTAGCATATGAGGCATCAAGCTAATGGTACGGTAATCGCTGCATTCTACTGCCTTTTTCTTTTTAAGGAGACAAATAAAAATTTACCAGACTGAAACATGCTCTGAACATTCTAGGTTCCTATTCTAGTGTTGGACAGCCTTATTTTTTAATCTACGTTCTTTTGACAAGGAATTTACTGATTACAGACCTGAGAGTTTCTGTCTTCTTCTCTCCTGCCGGATCTTGGCTTCCGAGAGCCATGATCAGTTACGCCGTCATTAGTTTCTAATACCATGATGATTGTACTAGGAACATCCATGGGGATCTTTAATGTAGTGGTTTTCCCAGGACAAAAGGGTGCCCTACCACCTATCAATTCTTCCGCCCAGAGCCGTTGATTAGCAAGTGTGAAATTGTTTATACCGGCAATTGGTCGGAGAAATTTTAGCCATATCTGGCTAACCTCACTTAGTTTGCCCTGCAGATCAATGCAGTTGTCTAGAGTGTGGCACTTGGAGTCATAAGTGAAAGTAAGGTGTCTGATGAGGACCAGTTATCAAGAACCCGTTATCTCCCGTCTATGACGCTCGATATGGTCGTTCCAATAAAAGGTGCTACCTCTATAACACAACCCTACACCCCCGATAGGCATTAGATAAAAAATATATGACTTTTGTATTAAACATAAAATAATTAAATACTTATTTAAATGTTTCATTCTAAAATTTCGGTGTTTGTCCGCTTCTTTCAACGTCAACATTGTTTACCTGAACAAGAATGAAAGAATGAAAGAATGAAAGCTATAAAGTAGGTGATCTAGTTTGGCTTTATAATCCACAACGTCGTCGAGGCTTGTCTTTTAAATTGCAAAAGTAATGGGAAGGTCCGTATAAAATTAAAAAGAGAATAAATTGCATAATATATCTACTAAATTAAGAAGTTGCCAAAAGGTAAACCAAAAGTTTACATGAATCGTCTTGCATCTTATGCTGGCTCAACTAAAACAGAAGAAACATGAACTCTTTAACAATGAAATCAAAAATGACCGACAGCAAGAATTTATGTTAAATTGCGCAGAAAGAAAATGTGATACATGAGGCGTGACCATGGAAGTTCAGCAGGATCTATTTTAATCTTTCAGAAAATATTGCTGTAGTCTATGCAGACTGTGTTGATCTGGTGATATTCATCCGTATTCAATAAGAAGTTTGGTTGCTTGAACGAGTTAAGAAATTAACAGCCCAATGTTGGAAGAGTACTGCAATAAGAAGATGGTTCTCGATCTTTAGTGTATATTGTGACCAGAAAATCTTATATACACAGGCAAGTCGCGAGGGCATATGGTGTGCTTTAACTAATTTGAAGAAGATAGTGTGTAACTAAGATAATTAGATTAATTGGATAATAATACTATTTTCTACTCAGGTAAAAGCACTGCAGAACACAGCTATAGTGTTGGTATTATTACCAACAATAATTTAAAAGAGTTTGTGACAAATTTCATTCCCTTTGTACATCCCCCCAAGGGAAGTATTATTAGAAAGAACAAAAGGAACCATGACAATTTGGATTAACGAACTAATTCAAAGAAGAATTCCTGGTAAATTATGTCAGATCCACCTACTTCCACTTCCCAAGCTGGTAAAAAATTTTCAGCTAGCATTGCAAATGCATTTCATAATATCAAGATCAAAGGAAAGAGTGCTAGAATATCAGATAAAGCAGCAGCAAAAATATGTCCATTGAAGCTACAAAATGCATGATGATCTCTAAGAAGAAACAGCAATTTGGACAAATCAGTGTAAACGGTCAACAAATGGAAAGAGTAAAAACATACACCTACCTTGGTACGAACGTCAATGAAAATTGGGACCATTCCATAGAAATCAAATGTAGAATAGAGAAAGAAAGATCTGCATTTCAAAAAATGGCTAAGCTATTCAAATGTCATGATTTATCAAAGCCCATAAAAATCAGGTTACTACGATGTTACATCTTTCCTATACTGTTGTACGGAGTTGAGTCATGGACTCTCACAGACGCCACCTGCAAGAAAATTGAGGCTTTTGAAATGTGGCTTTATCATCGCATTTTGCAGATATCGTATACCGACCACGTTACTAATGAGGGTGTTCTGTTGGGAATGAAAAAACAAAAAGAGCTGTTGACCACAATAAAAACAGCCAAAATCGAATACCTCGGTCACATCATGAGGAACAGCGAAAGATATGGACTGCTGCAACTAATCTTGCAGGGAAAAGTAGAAGGAAAACGGGGACCAGGAAGGCGAAGAATTTCCTGGCTGAAAAATCTACGAACGTGGTTCAACAAAACAACCACAAATCTTTTTAGAGCAGCAGTGTGCAAAGTGTAGATTGCCATGATGGTCGCCAACATCCGAAACGGATAGGCACTACAAGAAGAAGAAGAAGAAGCTACCGATTCAAGTTTGTTGTATAATCGAATTTTGCAATAGTTATGTGATATATTTTATCGATAATGAATTCAGGATTTTTTTAAATTTGATCTTAGATTAACGTTGATCCACTACTACTTTCTACACTGGTTTTAAGAATCAAAATTGCCATGTATGGCTTTTGCGCAGAATATTATCGTACTTTTAAATGTATTATTTATTAAATACATTTTATTATATACCTTAACAAATACAAATCGATCATTAATCTATGATGATTTTATGCAAGTGAATGATTAAAATATAAATTTCTAGAATATCGATCATCACAAACTGGTAATGATGTCGTCGTTTTATCACATTTACGTTTTTAAAAATCTACCACCTACAAATTTAATTCTCAACTTTATTACTCGTCGAACTGTCAATGTCTTGTTTATCTATTTTTTTATGTCCAGACCTTAAGAGACATTTCGGGACATTTCGATGACTTTTAAAATTTTTGATTTTTCTAGACTTTTCGTTGTTCTTCTTTTTGGTCAAAGAATTTTTTCGATATAAAATAAATCCAAGAGTAAACAATAAAAACATTCAAAAGGTCCCCAAGTTCAGATATGTCGGTAGTTGGATAACTGAAAACTAGATCCAGACATACATACTGCTATATGATGTAGAAACCTGGACCACAAAGGCCAATGAGATGAACCGATTGGGGGCCTTTGAAATGCTTATTAAGTACGGGAAAATAGAAGGAAACCGGTGCATCGGAAAAAAGAAATACTCATGGCTTAAAAACATAAGATATTGGACAAACCTCGATGCCCATGCACTCTTTGGAGCCATACAAGATCGAAAAGATTATTACAGAATTGTCGCCAACATCCACTTATTGGATAAGATACCATAAGAAGAAGATAATAAATCTTACGGAACTACCATAAAAGTATTTTAAAAGCTCATATATTCGTTCTTTTAACAATACTTCGCTTAACAAACAACTCGTTACAATCAAAATAT
Source organism: Diabrotica balteata (assembly GCA_918026665.1). Lineage (NCBI taxonomy): Eukaryota > Metazoa > Arthropoda > Insecta > Coleoptera > Chrysomelidae > Diabrotica > Diabrotica balteata. Next base: position 4,509,943 of record OU898284.1, read on the forward strand.
GCAAACATATGCGTCAAAATCTAATGCATATGCAAAAATTTCTGAATCGTTATTTTGCTACCGGCTGTTTTAATCAAATATTGTTTTAAAAATATTTGAAATTTATACCTGCTTACACATTTCATGTTGAAAAAGAACAGACGAATAAACACAGTTTCAGAGCTGCAGGACAAAATGTTATTTATAATATATTCCCAACTCTTAGAACAATATTAATGTTAATGTAAAATTTTAATGGTATATGGCTTCATGGGATGCTTTTTTTTATTACAAAAAATGGGGTATACCTCGACAAGAAATTGAGAAGAGTGAGTCGTAAACGTAACTTGGTCTACTAGTTGTACGAAATTCAAATCAAATACGTTGTTTACTAATAAGAAATTCAAATTAATATCTGATAATTTAAATAGCTTACCGTACATTTTTAAAAGCTAATGGGCTGTCCTTAATAGTGTGATAAATGTAAGGACAAATATATATGAATTATATTTCCAACAGATCGTCGTGCTAGCAAGTCAATAAAAGATTGTCATAATATTTTAGTTGAAACAGAATTACAAACTAATCTTGTTTTTATCAAATTCACCATTTGTTTTTTAAATGAAACAATAAATTATTTGGAGAAACAGCAATTGTTATTAGTTGAGTCGTTTAAAAAAATCAACAGTTTAAAAAGAAGATGAAACCAAGGGTTATTAGTGAGGGGATATACACAGTAGTACAGTTTGATAAAGTACAAGTTTATCATAATTAGATAGATAAATAGATAAAGTTTATTATAAATGTCTTTTAGAAACTGCAATAAATCCAAGATATTTGTCGTAAGCGCACTTCTCAGGTTTCCACTCATTCGTCGGCATGTTCTCTAAAGTTGAAATTGCGGACAGTTGACTATCAGATGCTTCACGGTGAGTTGAGTAGAGCAGTAAGTACAAATCGGAGCTGGTTCTTTATTTAGAGGTTGTTGGTGTGTTAGTATTGTGTGGCCGATTCGAACTCGATTTACGATTACTTGATCTCTTCTTTTTCCTTGTTGTGGTAGGCTGGCGTCTACTCGAGGCTTTATTGTTTTCTTCATTCTTTCACTGGCTCACTGGATGCGTTATCAGGTAAGTTCATTAATGTTGTTTCTTCTTTACTTTTGGCGGTCGACGTATTTTTCGCTTGCAAAATGTTCTTCGACAGGTCTGCAGCCAAACTGTAGGTCGCAGGTCAAACAAACGTAACGACCGAAAATTAAGCAGGTTAGAGTCTGGTCTATGTTTTATTCACGGCCAAGAGGTACGCTTTTATAAATAAATCAACGTACTGGTCCCAATCTCTTTAATGTTCAAATACAACTTTGGACAGGTGTTTAACCACCGTTTTGTTCATTCTCTCGACCATTATATCTGATTAAGTAGGTAAGAGTTTCGTTTTGGTCTTATTGACACCAATCAATTTACAAACATTTTGGATAAGGATTGACTCGAACTTCTGCATTTGGTTTAAGTGGATCTGCAAGAGAACACTAAATTGGCTGACTGAATATGGGTACATCGAAATTAGCTTCTTCAATACAATTAAATATATATATATATATATATATATATATATATATATATATATATATATATATATATATGTGTGTGTATAAAAAGACCTGCTGATTACACTAACATAACTTCATTTATATTTGAAAATAATACTACTTCAGATCATTATCCAATCGCAGTTTCCATTCCTAATCTAAACAAAACCAAAGAAAACAAAATAATAATAAAGAAGTACATCAACTACAAAAATCTAAAAAACAATTTGAAGCAGGAAAAGTGGTTGGATATTTACAATAAAACAAATAAAAATGAAGCGGTAAAACTTTTCATTGACAAAATTTTAAATTTAATAAACAAATTAAATGAAAATGATCTAAAAACCACTTTTAAAAATGATTGGATGACAGGGGGACTTTTAAAGTCTGTACAGGAAAAACACAGATTGTATGATCAACTAATCCAAAATCCCTCAGATAACTTAAAAAAACAACGATATACAGACTATAAAAATAAATTAACACACTTAGTTAAAACTGCAAAAAAAATTATACAAAACAACGAATTGAAAAAAATAAGACCTCTTCTTCATCACTTTGTAATGTAATTAATTCATTGTGTGGAAAAATAAAAGGAAATACAAAAATTGAATCGACTAAAACCAAAACAGGAGAAAAAATAATTGACAGAAAAGAAATTGCAAATGAATTTAATACACATTACAGACATTGGGACAAAGGTATGCACAAAAAATACCCATTTGTAATGAACAGATTAAGGACATAGATAGGATAGAAAGTAGCATGTCTTGTATCTCGTTGACCAAAAAGAAGTGGTAAATGCAATACAATCTTTAAAACACAAAAAATCTCCTGGCTGGGATAGGATCAAGACAGAAACCATCAAACAAATTAAGGAAGAAATTATTACTCCTTTAACTTTTCTCATTATTGCATGTTTTCAGGATGGTTGTTTTCCAGAATGTCTAAAAATAGGCAAAATCAAACCTCTGTTTAAAAAAGGAAAGAAAGAAGACGTGATTAATTACAGACCAGTATCTTTGTTGTCTGTTTTTTCCAAAATATTTGAAAAAATTTTAAAAAATAGATTAGTGAGTTTTTTAGATAGGTTTAGTATAATATCGGATTGTCAATACGGTTTTAGAGAAAGAAAATCTACACAAGATGCTATTTGTAAACTAACATCACAAATATCAGAAGGTTTTGAGTCTAATAAACGTAGTTTATGCATATTTGTCGATCTCTCTAAGGCGTTTGACACGATATCTCACGGGATCTTGTTAGAGAAACTTGATCTGAGAGGACGCGTTTTGACATTACTAAAAAGTTACTTAACAGACAGAAAACAATTTGTAGAAATCGATGGTGTCGAAAGTGATCCTGAAGTAATTAATTATGGCGTACCGCAAGGGACCGTTTTAGGCCCTCTACTCTTTACACTCTATGTTAATGGCATGCTTAAACTAAAAACTGATGGAAACATAATAAGCTTTGCTGATGACACCGCAATTTTTTATAAGGCCGAAAACTGGGAAGATCTTAAAACTATAGTTGAACAAGACTTCAAAGTTATAAAAACATGGTTGCAAATAAATAAACTCACGATAAATTACGAAAAAACTAAATATATACCTTTTGCGATATATAACTCTTAACTCATTAAAAATAAATAAAAAACAACAAATATTTAAAGCAGAATACATAAAATATTTAGGAGTTTTAATTGACAGGCACCTTAAATGGGACCTACAAATAAAAAATATTATAAAAAAATACGAGGACGGTTACCAAAATTCCGCTATTTAAAAGAGTTTTTAGATGTTGCACAGCTTAAAATGCTTTACCTGTCTTTAGTACAATCTCATCTTGTATATGGGATTTTAGGATGGGGTGGCGTAGCTGATTGCCATCTGGTGAACCTTCAAAATACTCTGAAATGGTTTCTTAAATTAATATATGGAAAACGAAAAACATATCCCTAAGACCAACTTTTTCATGAAACTCAGGTTCTTGATGTTCGGCAATTGTACTGCTTAAAAATATTCATAAAGATAAAATACCTCTTAAAGTAAAAGTGTCAAATTATGAAACAAGAAGAAAATTGAATGTTGAATGTCTTCACACTTCAAAAACAATCACGCAACGGTCAATTAAATATTTTGCTCCAAGAATATACAATCAATTGCCAATAAATTTTAGAAATATCAAAAATTTTTATTTGTATAAAAAATTAGTTAATGCTTGGGTAAAAGAAAAAAGGGAGTTGTGTAACAATTTAATAAATTTAAATTATACTAGATAAAAAAAAACGAAACAAATTAGATTAGATTAAAAACTGTAAAAATAAAAAAATAATTTGTAAAAAAAAACATTAAACCTGTTAATATTAGACAGATTAAGTCAACAAGCATGTTAATGCTTTAAAGACTTTTTTTACGTTTATGTTACTGTAAGTAAACTGAAATTGAAATTGTAAATTAATGTAATACTTATTGATTTGAATAAACGTATATTATTATATAGCAATTTCCACTTCTAATGCTATTCATACTTAACCTTGCTTATGTATATTTAGACCTCTCATACTGCTGTTCACATATTATTTGTTTTTATTTATAAAAAAAATTCTTCTTTGCATTAAGCTTCAAGTCGAATACTTCTTTGTTAAAATCTACTTATGAGTTTTTTTTTATTTTATTCAATTTATAGTAGATTACTATTAAATAAATTTAAATAAACTACGCATTAGAGAAGAATACTAAGAAAATTAAATATTGATTGAATTGCATTCGGCAGTATCAATTATTTTTGATGAATTAAAATCCAATTCTACTGCTCATGCGGACTCATGCTCACAATGCAGGACGATTAAAGGCTTTCATTACGTGGAAAAAAACAACACTTTTTGTAAACATTTAATCTATTTAGTATTAAGCACACTTCGGCAGAAAAATACGTGCGGACAGATTTTCATCGGATAAAAATGTTTTTCCTATTTGACACGTCCATCAATATTTGTTTTTATTCCATTTAGTCGCATTGATCTTTAGGATTTTTAGCGATGTATTTTATTTATACATAATTCATGATAAGAAAAAACATCAAATTTAATTTAAACTAGGGTAAACCATACAGGTATTGGATACTTGAGAAAATTTCAACTTTAAAAATTCGTCTCCTTCTTCAGGTGTTTCGTTCTAAAACCTATTTAAAATAGCTTAATTCTTTAATACCGTTTCTGTTTAAGCCATAATCTTTTTCTAACATCAACTGCATTTTCTTTTTTTTATTTACAAACTCGCATTTATAATAACTTTGGCACCGCACTTTAAGAATAGTTCTCTCAAATTCTCCGGGATTCCGAATATCCGATCTTTTCGCACTGTGTAACGAGCACTTCACTAGAAAATGTTTTACTGTTAGCAGGATCTCGCAAGCATCACACTCCGGTTGGGATCTCTTATCATCAGATGTTTATGCACAAAGCGACTATAACCAAGCTGCAGTCGTGTGATGATAACCTGACAAAAATGATTAGTGGAACTATCAGACCATGGTTGAAATATTAGTTTAATCTTAAGTAATTTTGCCTGTTTTTTGTGCCATCCGCTATTCCATGTTAACTATTTGCTGTGGAAGTATGATTTGACGTCTCTCGCTGGAGTTTTTGTATAGAACTCAATAGTTGTGTTCTCTAAGACTTCTAAGACTTATAAGACTATGATGTGTAGGTACAAGTCGATACATATGGATAGCCTATAGAGTCTCAAAAAGAGAAAACAGTGTCTAGATATTGTGGGAAAATCTTATTTTGGGACACAGATTTCAATATACCTAAAACAATCAGAAATTTATTACCAAATAAAAATACTTTGGTCCTGATGATATTCCATCAATATTTTTAAAAAATCTACCTCAAAAAGGCAAAAAGATACTTTTAAACATCTTTAATTACATATTTTTAAATTATTACTTTCCTGATACCTGGACCAAAGCTATTATAATCCCAATTTATAAACAACACAATCCAAAAGATTGTCCTACATCTTACCGTCCTATTTCCCTCACCTGTAGCATGTGTAAACTTCTCGAGAAGATTTTAAATTACAGGCTTACATGGTATGTAGAATATGAAAATCTCCTGACCACAGTCCAAAGTGGTTTTCAACGAGGAAGATCTGCTAACGGCAACTTAGTGGCACTTGAGTCAACCATTCATGATGCATTGTTACTAGATCAGAAAGTTATAGCAGTCTTTTTTGATGTGAATAAAGTTTTCGACACAACATGGAGATACCTCATATTAAATAAACTTGATAAATGGGGAGCTCAAGGACATATGCTTGCGTTTATAAAAACCTTTCTGAATAAAAGGGAAATACAATTAAGAGTAAATGGATACACCTCAACGGTGTTTCACAAGGTTCTATTCTAAGCCCAATTTTATTTTTAATTGCATTTAACGATGTAATAAATACAATTAAGCCTCCTATAAAAGCAAACATTCACGCTGATGATTTAGTTGTCAATAATAAATGCAAAAATATTACATCTGGGGAATCATCTAAAATACTACAGAATCTTCTATACAAAATCGAAGAATGGTCTTCCAAAACAGGCTTCCTCTTTTTAACTAATAAGACACATTACATAGTATTTAGCAAACGGAAGAATACCATTCCTGTTTCGTTAATATTTAACGGTCAAAATATATCTCATTCAGAGGAATCGAATTTTTTGGGCCTAACGTTTGATTACAAATTAAACTAGAATACACACATTAAAACTTTACAACTAACTTGTCAAAATAGATTAAAATTGCTGAAAATTATATCCAGTAATGTATGGGGAGCTGATTCTAGTATTCTGATTAACCTCTACAAATCAATTATTCGCAGTAAACTGAAATACGGTACAATATGCTACGATACAGCAAATAAAACGTTCCTAAAAAACCTTAACATAATTTAAACAACAGCTCTAAAATTAGCCGTCGGTGCCTTCAGAACCAGTCCTGTAAGCAGCTTACAAGTAATAGCAAGAGGAGCCCTTTAGATCTAAGACGACATCTACTTAGTTTAAATTATGCAGCAAGAATATCTTCCAATAAAAAGCACCCATTATATTCTAAGATTATAACGTATCTACATCCAATATTTATAGAAACAAACAATATAAAGACAAACCCTTTAGGGAAAGAATCAATCAAATAGGATTCAATTGCAATGAATTCAAATTATCCATAACCACAAAATTAGACTTCCCTCCATGGCTTATTCCCTTACCTATCACCGATTTAACTTAGATACGGTACCCAAAAAATACCACAAATCCTAACCTTATCATTCATGCATTCAAAGAAATGATGGAGTATCCAAATCATCACATAATATACACAGATGCATCAAAAACTGCAAATGGCCATGCCGCAGCCTTCACAAAAAAATTACAAATATGCCATTAGAATTTCACAGCACTGCAGCATTTACACCGGGGAAGCCACAGCGATATTAGAAGCTATCAAAAACTCCTCTTCAACGACTGAAAATAATATTTTAATCGTCACAGATTTACTAAGCGCAATTCATAGAATTAATCAACTGGTCCCTAGCCATTCTATTGCACATAATATAAGAAATGAACTTAATGCATTAGACCATATAAATAAAAAGTTTACACTCATCTAAATACCTTCACACATTGGTATTAAAGGCAACGAGGAAGTTGATCAATTGGCATTAAAATCCATCAGAAATAAAAATGTTCTAGAAATTACTAAATATCCCCACACCGACCATAAACGACAGTCCATGACTCATATAATAAATTTATGGCAAGCAAGCTGGGATGCAACAGTCTCTAAGTTGAAAACAATAAAGCCTGGAGTAGACGCCAGCCTACCAGAAGAAAAAAGAAGAGATCAAGTAATCGTAAATCGTCTTCGAATCGGCCACACAATACTAACACACCAACACCTTCTAAATAAAGAACCAGCTCCGATTTGTACCTACTGCTCAACTCAACTCACCGTGAAGCATCTAATAGTCGACTGTCCGCAGTTCTAACCTTAGAGGACATGCCGAGGAATTAGTGGAAATCTGAGAAGTGCGCTTACGACAAATATCTTGGATTTATTGCAGTTTCTAAAAGACATAAACATTTATAATATATTTTAATTTATCACACTGTACAACTATGTATGTTCCCCAACTAATAACCAGTCGTGTTTGATGTATGTTTAAATAAAAAAAATATATTTTGTTAAGCTGCTATAATCGTGTATATTTTGTCTTATCTATTTTTACCTTGGGTATTTTGAAAGTAAACCGTAATATACAGGGTGAGTGGGGAGGAACGCACCAAACTTTAAGACTGTATAATATACGTAAAAATAAGTAAAAATAACTCATATGTTGTTATTCGATTTTCATTTGTTTTCGAGTTATAGCGATAATAACACAAAGTTGTAATTTTACTGCTACTTATCACATTGCTGTAACAGGTATCTGTGATTCGTTTAATAATTAGTTAACTGTCATAATAGTGTAGTGTCAACGTGATTTAATGTCTATTTGACAGTTTGTATCAAAAAAGTTGTTGCAAAATGCCACATACTTATTCAAATAGTGATTACGCAAATATGGTGTTTGTTTATGGCTTTTGTAATGGAAACGGTAGAGCTGCTGTTAAAGAATATCATCAACGGTTTCCAAATCGGAGAACTCCAGATAAAAATGTATTTATTAGAGTTTTCAACAAACTATGCGAGACCGGAACGCTTCCTAGTTATAAAATAATATCGGAACGTGTTCCCCGACAAAGTTTAAAAGAAATACAAAATATTCTGGATTTAGTAGAAGATGATCCAGGGATCAGCTCACGAAGAATCGGTATTCATTTAGCCATTCCTCAAACGAGAGTTATTAACACACTTTACGAGCAAGGTTTATATCCATACCACCTACAACGTGTACAGCACCTACAACCAGAAGATTATGCCAGCCGTATGCAATTTTGTCGATGGATAAATAATAATCGTCGTGTTATATCCCGCATACTTTTTACCTATGAAGCAACATTCACCAGAGACGGTATTAATAATAGCCGCAACTCACATGTATGGTCAGATGAAAATCCACATGCAACAATTGAAGCTAGTTTTCAGCACAAATTTTCGGTAAACGTGTGGTGTGGTGTGATCGACGGTTATTTAATTGGCCCTTTCATATTTGAGAACCGCCTTACAGGAGAGGAGTACTTCAATTTTTTACAGAATGAATTGCCAGGACTCCTACAGAACATTCCACTAAATATCAGAATACAAATGTATTATCAGCACGATGGAGCTCCTGCACATTTTGCTCGTCAGGTCAGGCAACATTTAAATACAAAATTTCCAAGGCGTTGGATTGGTCGCAATGGTCCTATTAGTTTGCCTCCGAGGTCTCCAGACCTAACACCATTAGACTATTTTTTATGGGGCTGGTTTAAAAATGAAGTTTACAAAGTAAAAGTCGACACTCTCGATGCACTAATTCGACGCATTAAAAATGTTGCAGCCACAATTAGAGCAAACCATGACGCAATCAGAAGAGCAACGTTGAATGTTCATAGACGAAGCAGAAAATGCTTACAGGTCAATGGTGGTATTTTTGAAAATTTATTATAAGAACATTTAACATTAAATTAATGTTAAGTTACAACTTTGTGTTATTATCGCTATAACTCGAAAACAAATGAAAATCGAATAACAACATATGAGTTATTTTTACTTATTTTTACGTATATTATACAGTCTTAAAGTTTGATGCGTTCCTCCCCACTCACCCTGTATAATTACATGTAACTATTTTTGTAATATTTTATGTCTAACTATAATTTATTACCGTTTCTTTTAAAACCAGTTGTTAAGGATATTGTTGCATTCTGTTATATTTACATATTTTTTAATAATACATTTTATGTTTATTTCGTACGCCTATGGTGAGTTAGTGCGCATATTGTAAGTGTCTGGCCCACCGCGCAGAATCAAGAAGATATATGGCGGAAGGAGCAAGAGGTCAGCTTGTTACCTTCACTCTGTCAATAAATATTAATAAAAATAAATACTACAAGTTCACGAAGTATTGGTTTTTAGTAATAATACAGCAAAAGTGTTTACAGTCCACTTTTATCGACACACACATTACCATTGGTCTATCTTCGAGCAGGATTCAAGCCAAGATAAGTGAAACAAGAACAAGCATTTTTAAGGTTCAATTTCGCTCAGCAAGCGTCTCAGGTTCAAAATCGCAAAGCAGAGTAGACAGTCACGTCGCCGAGTCAAGTGTCAAGTCAACAATCAACCAAAAACAAAACAATCATGGCGCTGGCAGATCAGCTGTTGCTATAAAATATCCTTTTTACACAAATTCAAGTGAAATCTGTAAGTACAATCTTATTATCCTTTTTATACAAATCCTATTGGCATCCTTAAGTAAATATTCCTCAAGAATTAAATTAATATGGAAGCATTAATATCAAAAAGAGGTCAAATCAAGGCCAGATTAACTCGTTTGCAAAATTTTATTGATAAATTAGATCTTTCTCAAGTAACTAATGATATAGTAATAAATTTACAAGAAAGATTACACAAATTTGAGCCATCTTGGGAAGAATTTAATGAATTACAGATGCAAATAGAGAGTCTAAATGTAAATATTGTAGATGATTCTGATGATCGTGTCATATTTGAAGATTCTTATTTTGATATTGTCACTAGAATAAAAAATATTTGTGCAACTTATCATCAATTAAATGAACAAAATGAAGTAAGAGGGTCATGCTCTTCAGGTACCGGTTCATGTTCAGGTAGTAGAAGTTGCAATAATATAAATATTAAATTGCCTCCAATAACTCTTCCTCAATTTGATGGTCAGTATGGTGATTGGGTTGAGTTCAGAGATGCATTTATCAATTTGGTTCACAATAATCAACAGTTAGGGAATTATCAAAGATATTATTACCTTAGATCATCATTGAGCAAACATGCAGCCAGCATTATAAAAAACATACCCACCTCAGGTGACCACTACAAGGTTGCTTGGGATTTATTAGTCGAACGATTTGAAAATAAAAAACTATTAGTTCATAATCACATTCACTCTATTTTTGAACTTCAGACATTGACAAGAGAATCACATGTAGATCTTAGAAATCTATTTAATGATATTTCAAAACATTTACGTTCCCTTAAAGCATTAGGGGAAGAAACACATTCTTGGGATAGATTAATAATTTACATTTTAACAAATAAATTTGATTCAACAACAAGGCGTGATTGGGAGTCCTTTGAGCACAAGGGGGAGCTTCCAACAATGACTGATATGCATAATTTTCTAAAAACCAAGTGTGAAATTTTAGAAACATTGTACTTTTCAAAAGTAGAAAAATCAAACAAACAATTATCTACACATGCACCCAAAAGACAAGTAAGTGCATATACAAGTTCAAATAAATTTAGTTGTCACTTTTGTAACAAATCACATGGACTTTATCAATGTGAATTATTTCTTAAACTAAGTATTCAAAAAAGAATAGAGGAAGTTAAGAAAATGAAACTTTGTTTAAATTGTCTAGGAAAATCACATTTTTCAGCTGATTGTCAATCTAGTAAATGTAAAAAGTGTGGTAAAAGTCACAACACACTATTGCACATAGAACATTCTAATAATAGAGTTAGTTCAGAAATAATTCAAGAGAATTCAACAACAAGAGATTTACATAATATAAATGACGCCAGAATTCAGGCAAACATCACACCATCCACAACTGAGGGTCAGACATCAGTAGCTAATCCTTCAATTCAAAGCATGCATTATGTATCGTCACAAACATTATTGTCAACAGCTTTAATAAATATATATGATTCAAAAAACAATATGCACACATGTAGAGCACTGTTAGACAGTGGATCTCAAAGCCATTTCATTTCAGAACAATTATGTAAGAAATTAGGGATAACATTTTCAGATGTAAATTATGCAGTTAAAGGTGTTGGACAAGCCTTATCAAACATTAATAAACAAGTCAATGTTAAGGTTATGTCATGCATAAATAATTTCAAAATGAATATCACATGTCTAGTATTACCTGTCATTACTGAAAAATTACCTTTAGTATCTTTTAACAAAAAACATTTACAAATACCAAGTCATTTAAAATTAGCTGATCCACAGTTCAATCAATCAAGTCAGATTGACATACTGTTGGGATCAAATGTATTCTGGTCATTACTAGCAGTAGGTCAAATCAAATTGGGACCAAACATGCCCATCTTACAGAAAACCCAACTGGGTTGGATCATTGCTGGAGATTTATCACTTTCAAGGGGTAGGCTCAACTCAACTGTCAATTATTTCAGTATTAACAATGCATCAGAGGTCACTGATGATGCATTAACAAGGTTTTGGAATGTAGAAGAAATAAATGATGTCAATAAATTAACAGAGACTGAACAATATTGTGAGGATCACTTTAAAAGTACTACAAAACGAGATGCTAGAGGTAGATTCGTAGTAAATATCCCATTTAATCAGCAGATTTCCAAATTGGGAGAATCCAAACAAACAGCAATCAATAGATTTTTTTCATTAGAACGTAAATTACTTGCAAACTCAGAACTAAGAAAGGAATATGTTAATTTCATGTCTGAATATGAATCACTAGGACACATGACTGAAGTCAAAGAAAACAAAGATAAAATAAATTATTTTTTACCTCATCATGCTGTAATCAACAATAAAAGTTTAACTACAAAGCTTCGTGTTGTATTTGATGGATCTGCAAAAACAGACAGTGGCATATCATTGAATGATGCACAATTCATTGGACCAAGCATTCAAAGGGATATATTCACAATTTTACTTAGATTTCGAAAGCATCAGATTGTTATAGCTGCAGACATATCAAAAATGTATCGCCAAATTCAAGTAACTCCAGAGCAACGAAGCTTACAACAAATAATTTGGCGCAGCAATCCTAATGATACTTTAAAGACATACCAATTAAATACAGTGACATATGGTACTGCATCTGCTCCGTACTTAGCAATAAGGTGTTTATACAAAATATATGAGGAAAACAAGGACAACTATCCAATTACAAGCAAGGTAATCAAAGATGATTTCTATGTGGATGATTTGCTCACAGGAGCAAACTCAGTAGAAGAAATACTAGAAATTCAGCATGATGTCAGTAAGTTGTTAGGTGAAGCTGGTTTCGAGCTTCGCAAATGGTTAAGCAATAATTCAAATGTTTTACAACAATTCCACATGAACAAGGAATTGGATTCTAGTTCAATAAGTCTAGGAGAAAATGAGCAGAACAAAACTCTTGGTGTTTATTGGAATGCACATACCGATTCTCTTCATTATTCCACTAGTAATATGTCACAGCATAAAACAATCACAAAACGATTAATATTATCTACAATAAGTCAATTGTATGATCCCTTAGGACTATTAGGACCAATCATAATAACAGCCAAACTCATCATCCAGGAATTATGGAAGACCAACCTGACCTGGGATGAAACTGTTCCTCAACATATTCACACTAGGTGGATACAGTTCAAAAATGGGCTCAACTTCTTGAATAAATTAACCATACCAAGACATATATTACTTTCAAATTACAGTCAGATAGAACTACACGGATTTTCAGATGCCTCCGAAAGGGCATACGGAGCATGTCTTTATATACGCTGTATCTCGGATGCAGGACATATTTCTTCACATTTAATATGCGCTAAGTCAAGGGTAGCCCCCATAAAGCAGGTAACACTACCAAGACTGGAACTGTGTGGTGCAGCATTACTGGCTAGATTGTCAAAGATGGTAGTGGACTCCTTAGAAATTAAATTTGATAGACATTATTTTTGGTCTGACTCAACAATCACCCTATCCTGGATACAAGGTCCATCGAGTAGGTGGAAAACATTTGTGGCAAATAGAGTGGGAGAAATTCAAGGACTCACAAATGCCAATCAGTGGCATCATGTAAAATCAGCAGACAATCCTGCTGACTTATTATCACGTGGGACCACCATAGACATTCTCATCAGTTCACGACTCTGGTGGCATGGCCCACAGTGGCTAGAAACAGATTCTTCTCAATGGTCAATAAAGGATGTTATACAAAGAGACAACTTACCGGAGCAACGCACAGTGGTACACCTATCAGTTAACAATGAATGTACAATGCAAGTGAATCTTGACTTATTTAAAAGATTTTCTTCTATAATACGACTCCAAAGAGTTGTTGCATATATCATTCGGTTTATGAAAAACATAAAGCTAGCAAAGGAAAAAAGACAAATAGGTAGTCTCACTCTCAAAGAAACACAATGTGCTATGAGCACTTTACTTAAGATTGTGCAAAAGGATCATTTTCCACAAGAGTATGCAAGTCTCAAAAATTCAATACCAATTAATAATAAAAGCAAGTTATTGTCATTAAATCCATTCATGGACCATGATGGTCTAATACGAGTAGGTGGACGTATAATGAATTCAGAAGCAACATTTGATAAGCAACACCCAATACTTCTGCCATCCAGGCATATCATAACTAAGTTAATTCTAAAGGCTGAACATGAAAGGTTATTTCATTGTGGTGCACAAAATCTATTGTGCTCAGTTCGTGAAAGATATTGGCCAATATCAGGTCGAAACATATGTAAAGATGTCATTAGAAAATGTACCATTTGTTTTAAAGTTAATCCTAAATCAACTCAATATTTGATGGGTAACTTACCTGCAATACGGGTTAACCAATATGCTCCTTTCTTTAATGTGGGTGTTGATTATGGAGGACCTTATTTTTTAAAGGACAAAAGATCAAGGGGAGCTAAACTTTACAAGGCATATATTTGCATTTTTGTCTGCATGTCAACTCGTGCAGTACATTTAGAGTTAGTAACTGATTTAACTAGTGAGGCATTTATTGCAGCTTTAAAGCGTTTTGTTGCCCGTCGAGGACGACCATCCGAAATATTTTCAGACAATGGGTCTAATTTTGTGGGCGCAAATCGGAAATTAAAAGAAATCATTCAATTTTTAAATTTAAATTCTAACAAAATATCAAACTATTTGTCATTAGAAGGCATTAAATGGCATTTCATTCCAGCAAATTCTCCCAACTTTGGTGGAATATGGGAGGCAGGTATTAAAATTACAAAATCTCATTTATTACGGGTCGTGGGAAATGCAAATTTGGTTTTTGAGGAATTTTACACTATCCTAGTCCAAATTGAAGCCATCCTCAACTCTCGACCTTTAATCCCTTTATCCTCTGATCCTGAGGACTTACAAGCACTCACTCCAGGACATTTTTTGGTTGGAAGACAGCTCACTGCCATTCCTGAACCAGACTTATTAGATATACCAGTTAACAGACTATCAAGGTTCGAACATTTGCAGTCAATTTGTCAACATTTTTGGACACGTTGGCACAAAGAAGTTATTTCAGAGATGCAGCAGAGAGTAAAGTGGAAGCAGAATGCAACCCAGCTACTCAAGATTGGTTCCTTGGTTTTAGTGAAGGAAGATAATCTGCCACCACTCAAATGGCAGCTGGGACGAGTGATCGAGGTTCACCCTGGTGCAGACCATGTCATCAGAGTGGTTACAGTGAAAACTCAAGGTGGAACACTAACGCGTGCAGTGTCACGTGTGTGCGCATTACCAATTGACTAACCGTTAAGAAACTGCATTTATAGATTTATACTAGGACATTTTTATAAGTTAATACTTTACAAATATAATTTAATATTCAGCAATTTAATGTGTTACATCTTGTTTATATTGAAAGTACAGACTTTCAAGGCGGCCGGCATGTTAAGGATATTGTTGCATTCTGTTATATTTACATATTTTTTAATAATACATTTTATGTTTATTTCGTACGCCTATGGTGAGTTAGTGCGCATATTGTAAGTGTCTGGCCCACCGCGCAGAATCAAGAAGATATATGGCGGAAGGAGCAAGAGGTCAGCTTGTTACCTTCACTCTGTCAATAAATATTAATAAAAATAAATACTACAAGTTCACGAAGTATTGGTTTTTAGTAATAATACAGCAAAAGTGTTTACAGTCCACTTTTATCGACACACACATTACCACCAGTAACCATCTATTACGGCCAAGTGAGAGAAGTCATTACATTTTGTAAAATATTGAACAAAAGACCTTTCCCGTGGTAAAGTCCTGACTCGCAGTTTTCACTAACTGATATATCATTCGATTAAAGGAATTGTTTTGGGCCGTCCTATCGACCCCAAAAGCGGTTGTATAAACGATTTTATCTCTTTTAAACTTAAATGAATGAAAACTTTATTTCTCGGTTTACCTGTTTGACAATAAATGTATAATGTACTTTAAAACTTAGTAGCCGCTAAACGTAGAAGAAAAAGAAAATTTTGTTATATTTTTAACACCCTTAAGGCAACAACTATATATATTATTCCAACTTTAAAAAAATCCAACAGAACATTTAAATAATTTGTTGACCTATATAGTAAATATATTATTGTCTACAATATGTACAAGATCTGAAAGTTATACATTTTTCTAAAATTTATGCCTTTTATAGAACCTTACATTTTGTAGAACAGCTCGGATAAGGCTGGCCAGACCTAAAGAGCCTTATAATGTTCATGTGGTTGATTTTAACTTTTTCTTGAAGTAAGAAAGTCTAGGTAAAAACTTACAGTCATTGAGACCAGGAAAGAAAACGGGCGACCCTAAAGTTACAGATATACGCCAACTGAGATATTTACCCAGTGGAGAAATTTGTTTTTAACTAGGATACATAGATGAATGGAATCCACTACATCAAAAAGGAAAACTGGCGCAAGTATACCTAAAAAATTGTACAGCTCAAAACTTCCAATAACAGAATCCAAATTTCGTTATCTTCAGGAGCTAAAATACATTATTAAAAAAGATCGCCATACTTTTTATGATTCTCTAAAGTTTAAACCACAATAATTCCTTTATGTAATAATTTCCTTTATGTTCAAGAGTTTTACAAATTGTAAATTAACTTTGCTACATTTATCTTTTATGTAATAAATTTAAATTTTTTATTACAGTTTTGTTTATTAATTTATAACTAATATAAAATTACTGCTATGTGTCTATGAAAGCAGACTATGGAATATCTATTATGTGACATATTAGCTATTAATTCCAGTTTTTATGCAAATTAACTTAAAAACTATTTTAATAACTAACTACACTTATTTTAATAATTTTATTTCTATGTTTAGTAAGAAGAAATACCTATAAAATATTGCTACTTAACGTAAAACACGTTTTATTTAATTCTTGAAGAAAATTACATTTTTCACATAGCAGATATTGCAGAATCAACGACGGTATGGTGAATGCAATATTTCAATTTCGAGTAAAAATGGAGTTGCCCAGTTCCTCCACCAATATCTTCCATTCGTCTGTGATACTGATGAACTCTGGAAAATAATTATGATCATAGGAGGAACAAATATTCCACCGGCACTCATGCAGATTACAGCAGTAGAAAGCTTTAGCTTTCTACTGCTGCGTACCTAATTACTGGTAGATTAGTAACAAATACTCAAGTGCCCCATTACTACTATTTAGGAACCACCATAAACGACTAATGGGACCAACGCAGTTGAGATAAAACAACGAATTGAAAAAGCCAGGTCAGCGTTTGTCAGAATGAGCAAGATATGTAAGAATCTTACTCTTAAAAACAAGAATCCGTTTATTAAGATGCTATGTGTTTACACTGATGCTCTATGGGGTTGAATCATGGACACTAACCGAGGCATGCATGGGAAACCTTGAGGCGTTTGAAAAGTGGTTTTATAGACGGATACTGAGGATCTCCTTGGTGGACCGAATAACAAACATTGAGGTACTACGTCGGATGGATAAAACATGTGAAGTGTTATATATCCGGTTTTTTTTAGGCGTTACGCCCGTCCGGTAGGGATCTATGGAGGAGTATCACCGAGCCGCAAGCCCTTATCTCTTGCCGTACTGCTCCACCATAGGCCGATCAGATCCCAGCATATCCTAGTCTAAGCCGCAGATTCATCTAGAATTTTAAACTGCTGCGTTAGACTTCTTGTTTTCTGTACACCGAGCTGGGGCTCGACCCACATCCACTGAACCATTCGACAGTGAAGCGAATGAGAGGCAGCCGCACAGCCCGCTGAGCTATCTGACCGACCCAAGTTTTATATCCACAGTGAAAAAGCGCAAGCTAGAATATCTTGAATATATAACGCAAAATTACTATAGGAATAACCTGCTGCAACTTATATTACAGGGAAAGGTCTACCGATAGAGGGAACCATGAAGAAGATCTTGGCTCCATAAATTACGAAAGTGGTTTTCCTTGACCACTTCAGGACTATTTAGAGCTGCGGTCAATAAAGTCAATAAAGTAAATTGCCATGCTAGTAGCCAACATCCGCAACGGATAAGCACCACAAGAAGAAGAAGAAGATGAATAAACAATTTCCTATTTTTTATATTCATTCATCCTAAACCCTTTTTTAATCAATTAGTTGATCACAAACTAAGCAACGATTTCTATTTTGTGGCAATATAATCTACAAATGAATCATCCCTTCTTTAATAACCATTCTGTTTACATCAAAAGAAGGTGCTACAGGTTTATTTACACTTTACACGCAAAACTCTTACAGAATTTCCTTTCACTATTCATTCTACACGTAATCAGGAAATTAGCTGCATCGTCTACGAGCTACGCAATTTACACAATACCTGAAGTACTTAAAAGTTGGAGTTACTTCAGAGAGGCACAAAATGGCTGAAAGGGCGTATTTCCATTGGCGTCTTTACGAATTCAAAACATTGTATAAGTGTTGTTTAACATGTGTACTAAAGTAATTATCTATCCATTGAGGTAAAAGCCGTTTAGCGTATATGGGTTAATAGGTTTAATTCCTTTAAAATAAATTGCAGTTGACAGTGTGTGCTGTAATTTTTTTTTGGACTGTGGACTTGATTTCAAGTAATGAAAACAATTTCAAGATATGAAGTTTATAGTCGAATATGTAACAAAGTGGTCCCTCTAAGAGTAAAAAAATTACCATCGCTTCATTTTGACATTTTTTTCCATAGAAGGCACCATTTATTTTAGGATTCACTGGGCCAAAACGCCCACGTTGCCCCATATGGGGGTAAAATGACCAAACGAATGGGGCAAACTAGAAACATGGAAATAAATTGATAATCAGGTGGCTAAAAATATAGCCTAGGAGATAAATTTGTTAAACTTCCCGTGCTCGAATCGGTATCAATAAAGTGTTATAATAATTTCGGCCTATCCCAGCCATCGTCAGACACTTGGGCTGATACAAATTCAAACTCGGAAAGTAAAACGAATGTCTCCCAGAACTTTACTACAGCGTAGTTAGCTTACAAAGGCGCCCCCTGATTTGGTGGCCGTGAACGAAACGATATGATAATATCGTTTTCTGTATCCTTTGTGCTATGCGAAATGTGTAAAGATTAAATCTTTTAGCGAAAGCCGGTATCGCTTTATTATATTAAAAGGCCAAATATATGGCCTAGGAGACAAATTCGTTAAACTTCCCGTGCTCGAATCGGTATTACTAAAGTGTTAGTACGAAGTTGTTTTATTTAATTCATATTCACAAGTTTCAAAGTTTTTTCTTGTACAATAAAAAACAATATCATCTACAAATTGTATTGTTCTTATGTTATGAAGTTTAACACTGACATCCATTGTATATAATAAAAACAAAACTGGACTTAAAATACTGCCTTGGGGGAGTCCTAGGTTCGTAGTTTTAGGTATAGTGGTTACTTGATTTATTATTATATGTATTTTCCTGTTTGTGTACAGCGAAGTTATAAAGTTCGCTAATTGCGTATTAAATACAATCGAAATCAATTTATTGGTTAAAACATCTAGGTTAACGTTATCAAATGCACCTGTAATATCGATGAAACCTGCACTAGTCATGAGGTTACTAGTAAATCCAGCTAGAATATCTGCTACAATTACTTTTAATGCTTCCAATGTTGACCTAGATTTTCTGAAGCCATATTGTATATCAGGTAGAATATGTTCTTTCTCTAGCCATTGCTCAAGACGATTTTTGATAAGTCTCTCGAAGGTTTTCAACATACATGAAGCTAATGATATGGGCCTATAAGAGGTTGGAATGCAATCCGGTTTGTCGTGTTTTTTTTATGGGGATGATAATATACTCCTTCCAACTTTCAGGGATCGATGTTTGTCCTGTCCATATTGCATTGAATATACTTAAGAGCAATTTTTTCTGATTTATTAAAATTATTTAATTTCAAAATAACACTTTTCGCCAGAAAATTTTACCGAAGATTTGTATGCCAATAGTAAAGATTTACCTCAATTTGTTTTACCGTGTGAAAAGCATATATCGTTCACGTTTATTTTAAAGCTACTTTGGTGAGTTCTTAATAAGTTTTCTGAGTAAATTGTTATCTTATCATCCCTGTCGTTATCTTATAATTGATTAACAAGTAGTGAGATCTAACATAATAATTACATCATTTTCATACTTAAAATTTTAGGAGGTTTAAAAAATCCCATAAATTAGCTTCAATCTTCCCTAATAAACTGCCAGTTATATATCAAACTAGGGTAAATTTAATTAAGGAGAAATTCAAGGAGATGTGCGTGTCACAACCTAATTTCTAAAAAATACAGAACAGAAAATCATTTATCTCGTAGACGTACATCCCGACATTTTACGGTAATTAAATGTCGTTAGAAAATGTATTGCTCTGAATATAAAAAGAAATAGAAGTACTTTTTTTTATTTTAGAAAATAGCCGCATCAACCTCTGCGGTCATTAGCAACATATATACATATACATTTATTTACAAGATGTTAGATTTTGTTGCAAGGTAAAGTCAAAGGTAAGCGAGGACCCGGTGGAAGGAAAATATCATAGCTGCGGAATTTAAGAACATGGTTTAAGAAAACCTCAACGGAGCTGTTTCGAGCCGCAGCGAGCAAGGTTATGATTGCCACTATGATTTCCAACATTCGAAACGGATAGGAACCAGAAGAAGAAGAAGATTTTGTTAAATACATTGATATCTTTAAGGAATTTTACCAAGTCTTTAATTTTACAATTTTCTCCTAAGATTTCACTTGTTGATCCGATGATGTGGTTGTTCTGTCTCTGCAACTGGTATCTTCACTTTACTGGAGCACTCTACAAGTACATGCTTAGCACTTAATGGGATATTACAGTTTTTACATAAAGTAGGATTAGTGTAATCAATTATGTGCCCGTGGGTATATCCTAGACGAAAACGATTAACAATGACTTGATGAGTTCGGTTGGAAATTTGAGATTTCCACGGTTTTACAAACGTTTTAGCTTCGCGAAGTTTTGAAGTTGATGATTAAATCATTATGAACTACATCTTTCACTTCACTCGCGGTTTTACTGTTCCTGGCTTCTTGGGCTGTATGATCCGCTTCTTTATTTCCTTGAAGGCCAATGTGTAAAGGAACCTATAGGAATTGTACAGTATAGTTATTGTTTTGAATGGTAGCTTGTTCTTTTTTTATTAGGAGAGCAATTGGATGCCTTGTGTACAGTTGGTTAATAGTATTGATGGAACTGAGGGAATCGGTAATTATAAGAGCATTGGATATATTACTGGAGTTAATATGAACAAGAGCTGGATAAATGGCGTATAGCTCGCCAGTATGTATAAAGCTTAAACATGGTAATATTTGGAGTAATGACAGCTGCCCCAACTCCAGTAGATGTTTTGGAAGCGACTATGTATATATGATAGGATTTAGAAGATTTTGTTAGTTTGTTGATGAAAGTATTTTTTATTAAGGATTGTGGAATATTGTTCTTTCTGAAAATATTTAAGGATATATCAAATTTAGGAATGCTTAATGTCTAAGGAGGAGGAATTTCTATGGAGTAATGGAAGTACTTGTTCATTACTATATGAAGTATATAGTCTTAATTACAATGAATAGACAGTAATAAATATTTATTGTAATATCAATTTTGATGTAAAAATCTTCTTTTTTTTATTTTAGGTCAATTCTTGTTGTATCTTCAAACACCTGTCTCATCTGTGCTTACGTCATAGTCGGAGACTATCTCTTTCGGAGACAATCTATGGTTTAATGGACTACTGGTGAATTATCTCGAATGGTTGTGGTCACTTTTCTTCTCCCATTCTGATAATGTATTCGTTTTACTTGTAGAATGTATAGTTCATGCAATAAACAATAATAATTATAATGTTTAATTTTCCTACCTAACTTTATTTAATTCAGTACTTGGTGCACAAAATTTTGTATGTACTTTCTATTAGGCCAGCGTTTTTCAACCTTTTTACAGTTGCGACCCACTTTTATATAAATATTTTCACCGCCCCCCTCCCTCTAATACAGTAAAATATATAAATCCAGAAATTTTAGGTAAAAAAAAGATATTTTTTTGCCGACGACAAATTAATACGTAGTTACCAGTGGGCTAGGAATCCGTTCCAAATTACACCGGAAAGGCTCTCTACTGCCGAAGAAGAAACCTTCATTAACTTGGCAAATGATGAAATCAAGAAACAGTTTAATAATAAATCCCTTTTTGAGTTTTGAGCAGGAGTAAATGATCCAGAGCGTTCCGTATACTATTGCCGTTTTCCTACCTTTGCGAAACAGGATTTTCTGCGGTGGCTGCTTTGAAGACCAAATATGGATCGCTGCTAAATATAAAAAAAGAACTGAGAACGTCTATTTCTAATATTACACCCCGTTTCGATAAACTTTGCTTTACAAAACAAGCTCAAGGAAGTCACTGATTTATTATTATTGACTGACTCCGCTGACAATTACTGCCTCGGGCAGTCACAACTACCCAGCTACCACTGACCGCGTACTGGACGCTATCACTGTGCGTATTTGCCGCGAGCTGGCAATTAATGCCTTGAGCGCTCCCTCGATACTACTGCCTGGTTGACCAATTTTTTTAGTTTTTATGTCCCTCGAACATTCCTAGTTTATTTTGCTGATTCTGCTGTACTGTTCCATTCGTTGGAATGTAACATGCGATGGTGTGTCGCTTCGTTGTATTAATTTTCACGAAGGTCTTCAGATTTCGTAATTCTTAAACATTCGGGCTTGTGTCAAACTAGGTTAATTGTTATTCTTTGTATAATTTAAAATGTATACGTTACTGTATTTAATTTACTCTTTATTTAATTTTTAATATACAATAATTACTAAAATGATTATTATTCCCCCTTACGCTACTAGCCCTTATTTTTTCTATTCTTTATTTTCTTACTATGTTTACATTCCACTAGGAGGAATATGCTTCTTAGTGATGAACATGTACTTTGTTTTCTTGATGGTAAAATAAAGTTTGTACTCCTGACTAATTCTCCACAACTGCGTTACTACTGTCTGTAAACCTTCTAAACTGTCTGCAAAGAAGATAGTGTTGTCTGCATATCTGATGTTATTTAGGCGCTCACCATTTATGAGAATACCCTTTTCAATATGCTCTAAGGCCTGGCTCATGACGTGTTCCGAATAGACATTAAATATTAGGGGAGGTATTATGCAGCCCTGTCGTACGCCTCTCTTTATTGCAACTTGCTCTGTTAGTTGGTACTTTACCCGAATGGTTGCTGATTGGTTGTAGTTGTTCTTGATTACTCGAAGGTCTTTGTTATCCAGATCAGTTGCCTTTAGTATATCCATAAGCTTATGATGCTTGATTCTGTCGAAAGCTTTTTGGTAGTCGATAAAGCATACATAAATATCGCAGTTGACGTCTCTGAACCTTTAAAATAATACCTAATCCGCGAACAAGGCTTCTCTTGTACTCAACGCATCACGGAATCCAAACTGCGTTTGTGAGATCTGTGACTTGCATTTCTGATAAATTCTTCTATGTATTATCTTTAAGAAGGTCTTAAAAATGTGGCTCATTAGACTGATAATACGATGCTCTTCGCATTTTTTTGCATTAGGATTTTTATGTATAGCAAGAAATTTAGATTTTAACCAGTGCTTTGGGATTTTTCCCAAGTCATAGATTTTATTGAACGTTGTCGTAAGCGATTTTACTTCTTCGTCTCCTATAATTTTTAGAAATTCTGAATGAAAGTTGTCGGGCCCTGGTGCTTTACCTTCTTTGGTTGCTTTAATTGTGACTTAGATTTCGTCTTGCCTGATTGGTGGTCTTGTGTCGTATTCCATAATTATATGGTTGTTATCGCTGTCGTCATCGAATGTGTTCTCAACGTATCTCTTCCATATATTCTTTGTTTGTTCAATATCTATTACCGGGTAGTCATGATCATCAGTGATATGTCCTGATCTTTTGGGTTTGTTCATTCCTGCTGCCTCTTTTACCTCCTTGTGAAGATTAAACGAGTCGTGTCTACTTTCCACTGATTCTATTTCTCTGCGTTGATCTTTCAACCATTTATTTTTGGTTTCTCTAATAGTTTTATTATTTCTTTGTCAATTCGGTTATACCCCCACATGTCTTTGTTTTTGGCTCGTCTTTTATTCTCCATCATATTTTAAATTTGATCAGTAATCCACTATTTCTTTTTAACCGTTGTTGGGCGAAGATGCTTATCTAGGATTGTCTGGTTAATTTGTTGTAGTTTTGCCATTTAGTTATTTGGTTCATTAGCTTTGTTTGTAATTTTAATTTTTCTATATAGGTTTGTATCCGGTGCTTGGCGTCTTCATTTTCTAATGGTTTTAAATCGTATTTTCGTGCTTTTGCACTCTTTATCTTCTTCAGCTTTAGTCTGATTATTGTCCAGTGGATCTACCAGTGGATTATTGTCCAACCCAATATCGCACCTTGAAAACCATAGGGTAGTAACTGCAAAAATCATCATGTTGAGTTATAAGCATTTCAATTTTTTTTAAAGTTAATACTATTTACTGTAATTCCAAAAATTAAGCTACAAACCTGGGATTTAGCATAATTGTCTTTAATTTTGCATATTTTTATATGCAGTAAATAGTATGTGAAATGTCCTTCAGGAAATAGGTATTTTAGCACATACGGCCATATGGTTTTAAAAAATATATTAATTTTGGAAAATGATGCAGTAAAATTCCTATCAAATAAAAGTTTTTTAATTTACTACCTATGGTAGTCCTCTTGAATAACATTAGCCTTACATAGTGAGAGCAGATCTTGTTTTTTGTAGAGTGGATATTCCTGGTGGTTGTAATATGCTTTACTTAGTTCCGTATTAGCCACCAACTCTCGTTGTCTTCGCCTTATAGTACTAGTTCTGAGCTCTGTATCGTGGTAGCTTGTCTTAACCTGAAACTTATTTTCAAGTGTTTTCTTCACCTTGATCATCTTAATCTCATTCCAGACGACCTGATTTCCTTCTTCGTCAATGTTATAATTGTTTCCCATTTCCATACATAATTTTTTAAAGTAAAATATATCCAATGTAGACATTTCATTAATTTTGTAAAGTTCACCTGATTTTTTCACAGTTTGAACTACTGTGACCCATTGCAAAAGGCATATAAATTGTTCTTCTTTTTAACGCCCTTTTTTTTGTTTCTTAATCAAAGAATGCATGTTTCTTCCTCATTTTGGGAGTGACCCGTTATCAAAAATTTGTGGGTAATGTTAGATATGTTCAATTTCTGTATTGCATAGAGATAAAGACAGACAATATACTTATTTTGCTCACTGCAGTTATCCGAATATAATATTATTTCCTGTTCTCTGGCATGATTCCTCAGAAATAATAACAGGCACGACGCTATTTGCACGACCACGATTAACAATTCCTTCGAAACAAACACAACAGTGTCCTGCATTTGTGGTCATGTCAAAAATTGTAAAATTAAATGTTGATAATCTCCTTTAATAATAAAATAAGGGGACATCGCCTGAAGGTGTCGGACGGCTTGTAAGTCAAAACAAGCAGTAATGCAAGTGTTGAATGTTGCAGGTTTTTATTCATTTTCTTTCTCTTTTCTACTAAGTTCCACTTCTTAACGGTGAGTATTATAGGCTGCTTTCAATGTAGATTTATCTAATGAATTTTTGTAACTTTCACATAGCGAGAAGAAGTCTTTTTTGGTCTTAAAGAAGCTTAAAATTCCGTGTTTAACATGGCCCCAAACGTAGTGCAATTTCCGTAAATGGTACCTTTTTCTTCGCAAAATTTCATGTAATTTTATTTAATATTATAAAATAATTGTTTCAAATAGATAATGTGAGCACTTTGGTCCCGTTCTTTATTTTATTAAATAAAATTTGAATTATGGTTGTTTGGAATAATTCCTTCTGCATAATAATTATTATTATTGTTATATATTATATTGATATTTACGTTAAGAGCTTTAACTTTTGAATTGAAAATATTGCGAAAATATAACATTTATTATGTTAGTCCATAGATATTTTTTTTTAATCTAGTGAAATTCTAGTGATTTTTTTTAGTCAAATGTAGACACTTTTATAAATGTGACTGGCAACAATATGATACTTTTAAGTACAGTCTGTCGACAAAGGGTTAATCCAACATCATTTATTACACGAAAAATATCCTACAAAATTGTAGAAAATTTAAACTTCTATTGTTCATTGTTCTTGAATTGCTTCTTACTACGTTTAACTAAATTAAACACGATTGTTTACTCACAACATGAAAACAACAGATAAGTAGTTACAGGCAATGTAGCATTTATTTGGCATTAACTGCTGATATTGCCAAATAAATCTGAGTTTTTGTTCCTATTTTAGAACCATAGAGCAACAACTGCAGATAATGCCTGATGGTATATAAAAAAGAATCGATTTTTTAGAAAAGCCATAAGGACGTATCTTTCTGGTGCCGAATTTAAAATTCGTTGTAGATGCTGCTATATAGCATTAAAAAATAGATTTGTTTTTCTATTAGACTGCATTCAAAGGTCATTTCACGAAAAAATTGCAGATATTGCCATATGGTTTTCAAGGTGCGATATCAGCACCACGATAAGTTTTGGCTGATGATATAGAGTTTCGGAATCTTTTATTCACCATAATGTAATCAATTTGGTTTCTAATATCTTTATATATTTATGTTTATTCATCATAATGTTATAAACTGTGATGATTACGTTATGTACCATAAAATAACAACAAATAATTATTTTTCCTTTAGTATTAAAACGAAACATGTAGCAATATAAAAACTGACAAGTTCGCATTTAAATTTTCCATTGCACACAATAACGTTTGTTAGGAAAAGTAATTAAAAATTCTCAACTGTTTTACTTAAGCCATAAACAATTTTTTTGTATTTAGCTTTTGAAACCTAATTAGAATTTTGACATTTAATATTTAGATATGAGCACTCTACACAAAATTGGCCTAAAGCTTATTTGAAAACTTCTAAATATACGTCCGAGCAAGTTATTCTTTATGTATTCGTTAATTTAACATTCATGTTAGCCCTTTCGCAATTTTAATTAACTAGTGGCAGGCAGTTTTGCTTAACATATGTACTAAGGAGTATTTATGCCAGCGTTTCTGCTATTTTAATTTAGCGTGCAATTTTAAAGTTTTCTATTGTTTAATTGTAAGTACACTAAATGTGTACGGGGGCAATAAGAAAAGTGAATATTGCTCTAAAGATATTTTTCGTAGCATTTTACTTAAGCTCTCTCCAAATAGAAGTCGTTTGCTTCTTCTTTACTTAAAGTATTAGGTTTAACCTGATCTGTCTTCACAAGGATATTTTGACCACTTTTTTCAAGGTCGTATTACATCCCTTTTGCTTTTTATATTGTTATCGAGTATTTTTTAAGTAATTTTTGGTTTTGATCTTTTAAAAATGTTATCCAGATTCACCCATACGCCTCACACTCCCTCTAAGGGAAAATTTACTGATCCCAGATAACTACGGTATTAAAAGGATTGACCTCTGTTGGGAATCTTTCTTGTTATCGAGTCCTAAGTGACTTAGTGACTAGCTTTTTTATGTTTTTTATGTTCTGTGGAATGAGGTGACTTGGTGTGCTGGAGTATCTTTTAAAAATTTACAGCTTTTTGTAGGGTCTTGTGGAGATGTTCATTTGGACCTAGCTGTTTCATATTCTTTAGGAAGTTTTTGGGAATAACATCATTAGTAGATAGAATAATAGGTACTGTCTGGGTACTTCCCATTCTTCATTGTCTCCTGAGTTGTATTGCTAGATCTCTGTACTTGGCGATCTTTTCGTTGTCTTTAACACGTAAATTATTGGTATTGTTCTGAAGCTATTTTCTTGTAACATTTTAAATAAATTATTATATAAATGTCATAGCCACTTTTATGTAAACAAAAGCCACAGAAGAAACCGGCGTAAAGTTACTTCATCTACTCTGTAACCAAATATGGCATTAGAAACAATGACCTGAAGACTGGACAAAATCTACAATAACGACCATACATAAAAAAGGCAGCTTCCATAAATGCGATAATTATAGAACTATCTCTCTTATATCCTATGCCAGCAAGATAATGCTACATATAATCAATTAGAGACTGAAAACATTTCTTCAAAGAAAAATTCCACAAGAGCAAACTGGATTTACCAAAGGTAGAGGCACTCGAAAACACCTGCTGAATATAAGACAGATAATCGAGAAATCTAGGAAATTCAACATCCCACTATACATCTGTTTTATAGATTACCGTAAAGCGTTCGACAGGGTCAAGTGGAGACACTTATGGCGAATACTAAAAGAAGTAGGCGTACCACAACATCTAATTACGCTTATAACCGACCTATATGAACACACTACTGGATCAGTTAAAGTACTTGACACACTTTCGAACAAATTTCATCCAGAACGGGGTGTCAGACAAGGATGTATACTATCTCCACAATTATTCAACATATATGGGGAGTATATTATGCGAAGAGCACTTGAAGGATGGGAAAAGGGCATCTCAATAAATGGTCATAAACTAAACAACCTACGTTTCGCAGATGACACAGCCCTTCTTGCAAATAGTCAAGCAGAGCTGATGGAACTTATACGACTGATCGAAAACAAAAGTAAAATATTTGGTCTGCAATTAAACATATCAAAGACAAAGATCATGATAGTGGATAGACTACACAACAATCATCCACATATAACCACAATTGACCGGTTCGAGGTTGTGAGCTCATACTTATATCTGGGATCATTAATCACAAACACAGGGTCATTACAAGAAGAGATTAAACGTAGATGTGATCTAGCAAAAGTTGTCACAGCCAAAAAAAAACCAAAATATGGAAGGACTGTCAAATTTCAAGAGCGATAAAGATGAGGTTGATCAACTGCTTAATATTTCCAATACTGACCTACAAATGTGAATCTTGGACTCTGATACAATCGGAGAGAAGAAAGATAGATGCCACTGAAATGTTCTGTCGGAGACGAATGTTACGAATTCCTTGGACCGATCGTAGAACAAATAATTCAATTTTAAGAGAGCTAAAAGTTAGCCAACGACTCTCTAGTAAAGTCCATCTCCAACAATTAAAATATTTTGGGCATGTTATGAGAGCAAACACAGAAAACATGGAAAGACTCATAATACAAGGAAAGGTAGAAGGCCGAAGATCACGAGGAAGATCCCCAACAAGATGGATAGATCAAATTATAGGAATATGCCAAAAACCTATGCATGAATTAAAAGATATTACCAGAGACAGAGATCTCTGGAGACGGACAATACATGACATCACGTCGACCACTACACTCCCCCTGGGGGGTCAGGATTGAAGAGAGAGACCATATAAATGGGAATAAGAAACAATTAAAGGTTAAATTACGTTTAATAACGTTTCAATTTCCACTTCGGAAATCGTTCTCAAATTTTAATTTTAATTTTAATTGTGGCTTATTCAGTTAACATTTTTTAATGATAAGCGTAAGAAACCATTCTTAGGACCATTCAAATATTGCAACAAGATCGTATTAGAGAAGATGTTGGTTAATTAGATTCACATATAATTTTGTATCATCAGCTTTAATGGAAACCTTACTGGATACAATGAGCGAAATATCACTAGTGTCGACGTAATAACTATACCTTTTACAATAGGCCCCGTTTTACGATTTTTCTACATTTAATATTTCAAAACTTGCGAAAATATTAACTGTGATTAATAATTTTTACAGAATTGGAGTAATACCCAAACTGTGGTAATGAACGTAGTATATTTACATTGGATTTACTACATAACAATCACATTGGTATGTACGTCAAGTGTAATTTGTGAATGATGTTCGCTATATCATCCCGAAATTTATGTTTTGTTACATAATCCAATAATCAATATTACCTAAAGTGGTTCACAACCAAAGTGGTAAAGCAACAACCAGATATTTTAAATAACATTGGAAAATACATGTTTAATCCCATGTGTTATTTCAACCATTTCCGCTATAGTAGAACCTCGATATTATTCGTGGTCCACGGGATCGCATCTGACCCGGATAATTGAAAAGCACAAATAAGCTAAATTCATTTCTTATATATCTACATATAGTATGTATAAATGCAGACATAAATAGTACCTACCATTAAAAGATAACAAAAAAATAAATCTTATGAGTCAAAACTTAGCTTTAACTTGTATAAATACATACCGGGTGGTCCAATAAGCCGATCTCTCGGCTATATATCAGAAACTATTCATGTTATAACTTTAGAAAAAAAAATTCCTTAGTAAAAGTGGCCAAGAGAAATCGCTGGAAATAACTTTCAAGATTCTGGATTAACCGCTAGGGGGCGTAACCTGCGAAGAAAATTTTGAAAACCAGTTTTTTGGGAAATATGTCCAATTATACCAAGTGGTAAATAAGTAAACTAAAAAGGGGCATAAATTCTGCACAAAGTTGTTCAAGTACTTTTTTTTATTTTTTCAAATAAAGGGGGGGGGAGAGTGGGAAAGTAATTGTGGATAAATACCTATAACTTTGGTTTGGTCCAACCGATTTTAATGAAATTAGTGTCATTAGAAAGAGTGTGGATGAATTAATTCACATATACTATAAATAACTTGCATTTAGTTTTCATAGTTGTAGGTAGAGGGGACTTTCAAATAAAAAAAATTAAAATTTGTTTTTCTTCAAAATTTTTAATGGAAACACATATTTATTGTAAATTATAATGGAACTGCAATAAATTCGTAACAAAATGGAGCAAACCGCATGTTAATAGCTTTTGTTAAACTCGAGATATGAATAAAAACTCATAAACATAAGTAAGTATAGTATTGACACACCCTGTGTTATAAATTACATTAAAAAATAAGTCAGTAGGTATTTTCAAATTTTTTTATAGCAGAAGAATCTTAATGTTGATACCTATTTTGTAAAAAATAGTTTTTTTCGAAACTAAGTAGGCTACGAAAATGAATTTGACGGGGAGTTCCTATTGTTTATTTATTGACAGCAGTCAAAACATTGTTAAGAAGTGCTATATTATAATTCGAATTAAAGATTGCACTTTTTTCAATAGATATTAATATTGGTAATATTAGTAATTAATTATCAGTACAAATAATTCGTGATGAGTACATCAAATTGTATGATATGATTGGAGTTTATTTCGAATGTTATCAAAATGCCGCTATTGTCTCACGTATATATTTTGTAAGATATCGTGACAGGAGACATTATGGCAAAGAAGTATTTGAAAGAAAGGCAAAAAGATTAAGAGAAACTAGTAGTTTTTCTCGTCCTTGTTTTAAATGACGTAGTAGAGTTATGACCGAAGATAATTCAATCAATGTTCTCGCTTTAATTCAACAGAATCCACATATAAGTAGTCCGAAATATCAACTTCTTTGCCACAATATCTCCTGCCAGGATATCTTACAGAATATATACGTGAGGCAATAGCACCATTTTGGTGATATTCGAAATAAACTCCAATCATATCATACAATTTGATATACTCATCACGAATTATTAGTACTGATAATTAATTACTAATATTACCAATATTAATATCTATTGCAAAAAATTCAATGTTCAATTCGAATTATAATACATATAACACTTCTTAACAATATTTTGACTGCTGTCAATAAATAAACAATATGAACTCCCTGTCAAATGCATTGTCGTAGCCTACTTAGTTTCGAAAAAACAATTTTTAATCATATGAAATAACAATGGTCAAAATAGGTATTAACATTAAGAGTTTTCACCTATAAAAAATTTTAAAAGTACCTACTGACTTATTTTTTAATTTATTTTATAATACAGGGTGTGTCAATTCTATACTTACTTATGTTTATGCGTTTTTATTCATATTTCGAGTTCGATAAAAGCTATTAACATGCGGTTTGCATCATTTTGTTACGAATTTAATCCAGTTCCATTCTAATTTACAATAAATAGGTGTTTACATTAAAAATTTTGAAGAAACACAAATTTTAATTTTTTCTATTCGAAAGTACCCTCTACCTACGACAATTAAAACTAAATGCAATTATTTTATAGTAGATGTAAATTAATTCATCCATACTCTTTCTAATGATACTAATTTTGTTAAAATCGGTTGATCCAAACCAAAGTTATAGTTATTTACCCACAAATACTTTCCCACTCTCCCCCACCCTTTATTTGAAAAAACAAAAAAAAAGTACTTGAACAACTTTGTGCAGAATTTATGCCTCTTTCTAGTTTACTTATTTAACACTTGGTATAATTGGACATATTTCTCAAAAAACTGGTTTTCAAAATTTTCTTCGCAGGTTACGCCCCCTAGCGGTAAATCCAGAATCTTGAAAGTTATTTCCAGCGATTTTTCTTGGCCACTTTTACTAAGCAATTTTTTCTCCTAAAGTTATAACATGAATAGTTTCTGATATATAGCCGAGAGATCGGCTTATTGGACCACCCGGTACATAACTAGTTTTAACATTTAGCCCAGTTTGGTTATGCAAAAATCATCGATTTCACGGCAAAATTTTTGGCAGATATCTAAAACTTTTAAGACATATTTGGGGGTTACTAGATGACGAATAGGTGAAAAGGTATTCGTATTTTTACCTTGCGTTTTTTTTAACAATAATTTATGATATTTTGTCTATAACTTTTTTCATCTATTTAACATTTATATCATTTTTTTTATATCAGAACAAAAGATAAATTTACAATATCACATTACAGGCAATTTACTTATGATAGTACTACACCAGGGTACCTCACAACTAACAATTATATTGGTGGATTCATCACAAGCACTTTCAAGTTAGTCAAACCTAAAGCAACCCAACTTTTACCAACCAATCCTGCATATACTAAAACATTGCCAATCAATATAAAAAAAATTGATAATCTTGCATGACAGGAGAAGTTTTGGAATTTTATTATCACATTACATCATGGGAAAGCACCAATGTCGACGCTGAGGCGACTCAGGACTAATAAAAACCATTTCTTCTAGGTCCTTTAAAAAAATATGCTTTTACGTTCTAAAAACTTGTATGGCCAAATATCTTACAACTAATACAGGTTATTCAAATTTGTTGTTTTATTTTATTAATAACGTAAATAATATAACGCATTTTTAATGTCGTCAAACTTGCATTGTACATATTTCCCATGTAATGTATACTTTTTAAAATAAACAGTTTTTTCAGGTTATCTCAAATGCATGATTTTGGAGTTATATCATTTTTACACTTACCGATTCAATTCAATCAGCTGCATATAAAAGGAAAACTTGTTATCCAATACAGTCATAAAACGCTATAAAATTACAGCACAAATATCCTAAGAAATTATTTTCAATAGTATTTTCAAAAATTCTTCCGTCATGAAATGAATGTTTTTGTTACAAATATTCTGTAAAGCAGAAACCAAGTATCAAAAAAACATTTTTGTATTTTTGTTCTTCCTATAAAACCTTTTCCCAATAAATTCGTACAATGCAGACGGATCGAACTTCATAACGGGAGTTATTGGATGATGGATTACTCGGTCGATATTGTTTGATGTTTAGAGATGATTTTTATATAAGATACAAGAATATATTTTGTTGAGATTATATTTTTATATCCAGTCTATATATGGTATACAGGGTGAGTCACCACTAACGTGATGGAAAATTACAGCGAAACGGTAAAAGATTTTGACAAAAATTTAAATGTATAGTATGTAAGTTAATAAAGGCTACATTTTAAAATTATTCTTAAATATACAAAATATCACAATAAAGCGCGGCGTTTCAAAGTTATATTTTTTCTTATGGAACACCCTGTATTTTATTGGATTTTCCAATTGTCTGCAAAAAATAAGGTATAGTTTCATAAGACTTCCCTATACATATGTACAGAGTGTTCTGAGTTATGTCGAATTTTCTTAAAATGTAAAACTTTAAACGAGGACTCATTCTTAATTTATTTAAGCAATTCTAATAAAATTAACCATACATCTTTCCAAGGTACTTTCGAAAGATCGACGTAGAAGAGTGGAGAGGATAATTGTTTCAGCTCCGTTTTTTTTTTCGACATGGAAACTTTAAATTGAAACACGTAGGAAAAATTTACATTATCTCGCCTCTTTTTTTATTCTGGGGTAGCTCGTCGAAATATGAATAAATACATAGTTTTCACTGGCCAGAAAATATGGGAAACCTCGGAAAAATTAAGTCCATTTGAAATTCACCGTAAAAACTTACTTTTTTTTAAATTTATCTGGAATAGTCTGTGGTACTATTTATAATAAAGATATAATTTTTACCTCCTCCCGGAAATCTCGGAAAGTCCCAGAAAATCAACATATATATTTTTTTCATTTTATATCAATGAAATTATATATTTTATAAATTAGATTTCAGGCAATTTTTTACACATATTATGATATTCCTTATAATAATTATAATTGTTTGTATTTTTATAATTATTAACAGTGATTTTTATTCTATTTTTCATACAAGTATGATATACAATATTAATCTAATCTGCGTTACTGCTTTGATAAAATAAGTCGATTTTTTTATCACTTGTCTTATTAAATTTTGCAATGTTTATTATATTGCGATATGACAGCATCATCTTTTCTTTTGGAACATATGTTCTATCGTATTTTCTTACCACTCTCCCCAAAGTTCCAAAGTCCCTGTCACACGACAAAAAAGAGTGACCACCCAATGGGAAGTAGTGAAAAATTTTACGAAACCGCTTTGAAGCTGCAGGAGCTAATAAATATCTGACTACAGCGTTGTTCCGGTTTTGGCCCGGACAACTATCAAAAAATATGTGGAGCTCTTGAATCTCTGCTGACATTTTCTTTACATAATTATTAACAAAGATACATACCTCATTGCAGCCTTTCGCTGCTTGTCCTTGATGGTATGTATAAAAATGTCCAGTACCGTTTTTTAAATCATGTATTTGGAACCCATATAACCACAACTGTCTGTAATAAAACATTTTTTACACAAGTATACCAGGCAAGTACATATTTTGAATAAAGTTAAAAACTATTCCGCCAACATCTTCTCTTTCATGGCACAATTTAGAGTTTTAGTTAAGTTTTGAGAAAAATTTGTTAGGTCTTCATTTATGGACTACTAATTCGGCAGGGGCAACTCTCTTTGCGTTTTTGTTTAACAACTCTTCGCATTGTCTGAAATCCAGGTTCCTAGGTACTTGAATTTATCAACTATTTCTATCGGTACATTTCCCAAATGTACGTTTGTTGGTATATTAGTTTTCTTAGTTATTATCATGTATTTGTCTTTTTTATAATCACTTTTAGTCCATATTTTTTACAGAAACTGTTTGTTTAGCAGTAATTGGAGTTGTACAGCAGATATTGTCGTAATCGATGCTACAGCCAGGTATATTGTATATATTAAAAAATGAGCTAATTAAAGAGAAGTTAGATATCTGTGGGACATCTGAGACATACTAGGAAGGCCAAGGGTATGAGAAGGTTACTCACTACAAAGTTTTCGTCTCAGGAGCTGACAAATTAGGACAAAAAGTCGTAGCAATATTATTTCAAAAACGATTAGCAAGATATGTACATAAATGCCTTCCAGTAAATGATGGAATAATCAAAAAATTTCTAAACGTTAAACCAGCCAAAATGAATATTATACAGGTATATATGCCAACATCCGAAGCTGTAGAACATAAAGTAGAAGAAACATACCACATAATACATGAAATCATCTATACAATTCCCAAAAAAGAACCAATGATGATAATAGGAATTCAAAAATAGGAAAATCTCAAATACATAACCATTTGATATGAACGAGGTGAACGGCTCCTTTAATTTGACATCAACATAGATGTTCGTATAGTAAACACAATGCTTAAACATTATCTGCGGAGATTATCAACATAGCCTTCGCCAGGAGGATCACACAAAAATCAAATAGATTATATTATTGTCACTAAACGATTAAGGAGCTCAATAATCATTGTAAAGAGAAAAAAACAGCTGCAAACTGTGGTTTTGACCACAAAACAATCATAATTTCGATTTATACAGTAAAAAATCACAAACAAAAGACCAAAATTGATTTCAAAACATCCGGAAAAGTTTAATGAAGCATTATCAGAAGGGATTCGACTTCGAGCGTTCAACGAAGCAACACCTAATGACCTTAATCGCACCTAGTTTTTGTGGTTTTGTTTAAAAACATTGAAAGCTAAAAGTGTAATAAAGTGTAAATTATTAACAAATAATTATTTATTGTTGATACTGTTGACATTAACTGTAAGTAATTTAATTTTTCTAATTACATCGAGTTATTATCAATGATTTCGTATTGGTGCCAGGACCGTACTCAGATTCCGTAGATCAACATGAAACAAGCTTCATCATCAAATGTTTTTTCACAACAAGAAATCCCCAAAAATGATACTACTGCACCAAAGTTATATTCAACAGTTTTAAATGAACCTACCAACATATTTTCTTCCAAAAAACAAGCAATTGTAGTAAATACAGTTCCAAATTAAAAAATCGAGGATTACCTGAATGCTGTAGCCAACTTAGTTGACCCCAAAAATATACTTGCAATATCCAGAATTGTTAATGATTGTATATGCATCTACTTCACTTCGGAAAATATTGTTCAAAAATTTTTGGAAACGGATAATGGGATAATAACAGTAAACCAATATCGTATTCAAGCTAGAAAACTAATTACTCCAAATTAAAAATTAATTATTTTTAATGTATCTCCTTCTGTACCACATAACATAATAGAAAATGAACTCAAAAAGATAGGAATCCATCAAATAACACCAATAGATTTTTTGCGGATCGGAACATCAAATCCTAGTTTTAGGCATATCATTAGTTTTCGACGTTTTACTTATATAGCCCCTACAAATCTTGAAAATATCCCCGATTCAATACTAATTAACCATGATCAATCGAACTATCGAATATTTCTCTCACTAGAAAAACAAACGTGCTTTACTTGTAAACAAACTAATCATTTAGCATCTCGATGCCCAAATCATAATAATCAATCCACTGATGACAATATAACACACATTTCTCAATCACAATGTGACCAGACTGTTAGTTCACAACAAAATACAACTCAATCTACAGTACATTATCCCATACTTACCAACCAAATCAGTAATCCACAACCTACTGAAACCATCACTTCACCCACACCAATAAACTCCACCTTTTTCGATAACTCCCAACCAATGGAGGCAGTATCGGGTAAAATAAATGAAACTCTAATAGAAGCTCAAACAAAAGTACAAATACCCGAAACAAATGCTTCTGAACCTGGTAAAATAAATAGAACTATAAATGAAACTCAAACAGAAGCTCAAACACCTAAAAGATATGCTTCTGATATAACAAATTCTCCTGAACCGGAGGGTGTAAAGAACCCAATACAAAACACAAAAGAACAAAAACGGATGTCCAAACGCACCACAACATAGCTGAAGATATTACTAACTGTACAGTTGATTTTTTTCAAAATAAGTCAAACAGTAGCTGTTTAAGTCAAGAAGAGATAATAGATTTATTTGAAAACACCTATGGAGCTGCAGATCCGCTTAGTATAGCTAAAACATACACGGAAGATATCGAAGGGTTAATAGATCTCCTAAAAAAACTTCATCCAGTGCTATCACAAAGATACTTGAAAACAGGATGTACAAGTATAAGGAAGAAACTTTGTAAACTACTGGATGACTATTCCTCTACAGATTCCAGCGATACAGCTATGAATTAAAAATTTAACTCCATAATTCAGTGGAATCTGAACGGGTTTTACACCCGTCTAGAAGAATTTAAATTACTAATGTCCAAATTCATACCGTCCATGCTTCTTTTACAACCCTACACCACGATCAACCATATTTTCCGCAGAACTTCTTGCTATTTTGCAAGCAATAACATTTGTAAATAATAAAAACATAAAAAACCCTTTGATAATAACTGACTCTTTAAGTGCTTTCAGCTCTATGAAACAGTTATACACAAACCATCCCATAATATTGCTTATAAAGTCAGAACTAATGAGATGTTAAGAAAACGACCGATTTGTTAAATTCCTTTGGGTTCCGTCACTCTGTGGTATAACTGGAAACGAAAAAGCTGATCAGTTGGCCAGGGAAGCAGCAGAAAATCCAC
The DNA here is from genome assembly GCA_918026665.1 of Diabrotica balteata. Taxonomy (NCBI): domain Eukaryota; kingdom Metazoa; phylum Arthropoda; class Insecta; order Coleoptera; family Chrysomelidae; genus Diabrotica; species Diabrotica balteata. Next base: position 4,548,226 of record OU898284.1, read on the forward strand.
AATCAACATTATTCACTAAATGCGTTCATAGCGACCTGAAGCAATATATTAGAAACAAAAATAGCGAGGAATGGCAACTACACTGGAACAATTCAGAGACATCCATGAAAAACATTAAGCAAGAGGTAGTCATATACAAATTCCCATTCAAGCGACGAGACCAAGTGTGCATCTCTAGATTACGTATAGGCCATATGGAGTTAACTCACGATTACCTTCTAAATAATGAACAAATTCCCATGTGCTACAGTTGTGATTGTGTAATTTCAGTGGACCATGTGCTAGTGGACTGCCCTTTGTACACCCTAGAACGACTTCAAGCTGGATTACCCACTTCCTCCAATGAGTGCTTAAACGGCTTCAATAATGATAAAACTATAAACTTTTTACAAAATACAGGACTATTTAACAAAATATAGAGTAACATATTAACATTTATGTAATTTATTGTACCATGCTAATAACCCCTAGTGATTGAAGCAATTTTGTAAATAAAAAAAAAATTATCAGAAGCTAACCTACCAGTAAACACTAAAGACCCTAATAAAACGTGGAAATACACAAAGACTGAAGGACACTGGATCACTGAAGCCACCAACAATACTAATCCCAAAGACAAAACAACTAGGACAAAATATTGGATGACTGAAGAGACTCTCAATCTTGTAGAAAAAAGACGAAAACTTAGAAACGGCACTTCAAATTCAAAACAAAAGAAATAGAGATATGCACAATAAATACAATTGTAAAACACTTGCACAAGAAACAGAAATAATTATATTAAAAACTTATGTGTACAATTAGAGGAACATGCTGACCGCCACGAATCTAGAGACCTTTTCTCAAAAGTCAAGTATCTGGCAAGAAAATACAAACTGCAAAGACAGATCATCAAAGATAATAGTGGAAATACCATAACAAACCCAGATGGTATCGCAGAGGTGTGGAAACAATATTGCGAAATACTATTCTGTGACAACGGCTCAGACATTAATACGGAGAAAAGAAGTTTCTCACTCACGAAAAGAAAGAAATGGGTCGATAAGATTCAGCTGAATTTGGATCTTCTGCAGGCTTTAGAATGGACATAATAAAGATGTCTTTAATCTTAAAATATTGGTTTTGGCACTTAGCTCATTTAAAACTTTCACTCTTCAATTTGGAATTTAGCATAAATTGTTTTATATTTTAAATGATAACATAAAAATATATTTATTTCCCTATTTTTAACTACCCAACTTTATTAACGTCTAGTGTATATTAACCCATTTTCTACCAGAATATCAATAAATATAACTGCAGGTGACAATGGAATGAAACTAAATAAACGTAAAAATATGTTTTTATTAATTTTTTGTTATAAACATAAGAAAAAAATGCTGTGACCATATGGTCACACAGGGAGGTTACCTATATATACATTATGTATTTACTACTGTGTATAGAAAATTTCAAAACACTCAATGCAAAGTCCTAAATTACATTTTTTACATTGTGTACGTATCACAGAAGAACATCCTTCTCCTGCACACCTACGTCTTTTACCGTTAGGAACTGGAACAACAAGATGGTCAATTTTGTCATATCGTAGATTGTTGGGCACTCTATTCATGGACAAACTTTTCCTGCTGACTGAAGGCTTACCAGGACGTCTAGGCGGTACTCCATATTTCCGCATATACATCTGTGCAATTTCTCTGCGGAAAACTATATTTGGTGTTTTTTTTTTCTTTCCTTTGAGGGCTTCTTATAAAGCACCCACGCGTTATGTAGGCATACGTCAACAAGCCAAGTAAAAAGAGGCCAATACCACTTTTTATTTCTGATGCCAATTCTGTATCGTGCCACATCTTCATCCATTCTATCCGTGCCACCAATGAATGTATTATATTTTGCAATAATCAAAGGCCTTTGTACTTTAATAATTTTCTTCTGTTTCTTAGAGTATCTCTTGACATAACTTTGAGGATTAATACCGTAGCAAGTTGATGCAGCCGTAACTACAGCATTATCTATCCACTTGACCAATATAAATCCGTCATTTTTAGATATAACATAATCAACAGAATCTCTAGTTTTAGTAGCCATTACTTTGTTATCCAGCAAAGGGCAACACTTAGGAACTCTATTTTGTCTTATTGTTCCAGTACAATCATATCCCCTTAGTTTTAATTCTGCAAGCAAATTGAAACTCGTAAATAGATTATCGGTATAAATATGGTAATTTGGCATCTTATTTGGTAGATCGTCAAGCATTTGAAGTAAAGGAGCTGTTGCACTTCCAAATTTTTCTACATAACTGTTATCAGTTGAAATCTGTTTACCTTGATATAACTGAAAATTAATCAAATAACTGTCTTCAGAATTCAAACACCAAGCTTTATAGCCAAAGCGTATTGGCTTACCTTTGATAAACTATTTACAGCTATGTTTCCCAAAATACTTTATCATTGATTCATCATAATTCATGTGCTGGGTTGGTTGAAAGTACTTAAGACATTTCATTTGCACCTTTTCTATAATGGGGCGTAGTTTCCACATTTTATCAGTCCTTCCAATTTTGCTGTTATCGGCAAAATGAATACATTTCATGATTTGATCAAATCTATTCCTGCGCATAGAATTTTTCACCATGTGTACTGCCATGTCATACATGTTGATCCCAATAATATGTTCTGCCCGGTAAGGGATGATAGCCGGATAAAATTAAAATTCCGAAAAAACATTTTAATTCATCAATGGACAGATTTGGATCTGGAAAATTCTTGAACGCAGCATATTTTTTTGTTTCTTGTAAAATGTGTTCAAACATATCGTTGTCAAAAAATAGTTCGAATAGTTGTAATGGACTCATGTCATAAAATTCATAACTTTTAGATTTATTCTCGTTTTAAAATTTTTTATTATGTATCAAATTTCCTTCTATCCATTGCTTGATCTCAGTTTTTTTAGAAATTCCACATTTTTTATTTTTTCCCTCGTTTATCTGACTCCCTGTCCATCAGATTTTGTTGTCTTTATTTCATCCACAGAGTCTTCCTCTCCTTGTTCCATATTTTCGTTACGATTTATTTGAATTTCAGCTGGCGCTAATAACTGTCTATGAGACAAATTGTCAACTAAACCACCATCGTCTTCATCCCCGGAATCTTCATCCGTATCCTCATGAACATCTGGAGGACAAATAAACACCGATGTTTCATCATTTTCTATATTTTCGTCATCATATAACATGGTCAATGCTTCTTGTAATGTAAAACCACGTCTAAAAAAAACCTATTAATTATCACATCTTTTTCCTGTGTGACGTTATGGTTACAAACAAATATTAGAAGCTCTACCGCATTTGATACAATACTTTTGTGATAAATTATATAAACATGTCTTAAACACATGCCTCTAGATCCTATTTGTTCAAAAATATTTTTGTTTTCTTTAAAAATAAGATTAAAAAATATTACTTACTCAAAGCGAACATCCATTTTGATGCTTTCTCGTTGTAACACCAACAAACATCAACTATAACACGACTTTGCCAGCGAATTGATCAGGTACCGGATATGTCATTCGTTACATACATATCTCTAGTCCGCGTGGTCGTATTACTAGTTGCATATATCGCTGTATGTGTTAAATATTGTATATTTAAAAGGGGCCATTTAGTGTGACCATACGGTTACGCTAGCAGAAAACGGGTTAAGTAATATAAGCTGACTTAACTTTGGAAATTCCACTCTTAAATAGTTTACCATAAATTATCATAAATTGGTGGAGGCACTTAAATTGATTGGTGACAGTACTTTTTGCAGAATGTTTTGTATTTTAAATGATAATATGAAAATATATTTATTTTCCTATCTTAAACTACTCAATTTTATTAACACCTAGTATATTTTTAGTAATATAAGTTGTGAAATACAACATCTGTTTAGTTTTTTGTCTCGTATTAGCAATATCGTAAACTTTTAATACTTTTAAAAAGCTAAACGAAGAGTATGAAAGTAAATGAGGTCGAAAATATTATAAAAACTCAATTTCTATGGGAGTTATACCGGTCTTTTATGCAGAATAAAAGAAAGTCCTTATTACGTTCCGTTTGTTTTCTTCACCCTCGCCGATGCTTACACAACGTAAAAAAGTGTCTTCAAAACGGAAATGAACAATAAGGGACAACACAAAAATCCTCGCCTTTCATAAAACCGGATCTGGCTATTGTGAAATTGTGCAATATTGTGAAATATTTATTTGCCATATTTATTTTAAATTTGTTTTTCTTTACAACCGATATTATAAGTAGACCCGGTTGGATCAGTTTTGAGGTGGATGCGATTCTTAATTTTTCTAACAGTTTAGGTTGCAAAATTATTATGCGAAATATATTTAATTAATTTTAACGAGATATGTTGGACTGCTTTATTCTTCTTCTTTAAGTTCCATCTTCTATCGAAGGTTGGAAATCATCATGGAGTCTGTTGACTGCCGCTCTAAAAAGTTCTGCACTACTGCATTCAAACCATTCCCTTAAGTTCTTAAGCCAGGATATTCTTCGTCTTCCCACATTTCGCTTTCCTCAGATTTTGCCCTGCATAATAAGTTGTAATAATGCGTATTTTTGCCCTCTCATCACATGTCCCAAGTACTCAAGTTTTCGTCTTTTAATAGTTAATATTATTTCCGCCTTATTTCCTATCCTTCTAGTTACTTCCATGTTTGACATTCTTTGAATCCATGATAGTCGTAAAATTCTTCTGTAACACCAAAATTCAAAGGCGGCCAGCTTATTCAGATGAACTTGTTTTAGTGTCCAAGCTTCCAGACCATAAAGAAGAGTAGAGAACACGTAACATCGAAGCATTCTCAGACGTAGTTCTAACCTTACATCCCGACAACAAAGAAACTTTTTAAGTTTAATAAATGATGTACGTGCTAATTCAATACGTGTCTTAATTTCTTTGGTTTGGTCTACATCTGATGTTATCCATGTTCCTAAATATTTATAGTTATTAACATTCTCAATTGCAGTATCTTCAATAGTCAATTGGATATTTGCATGTGCAGATTTAGTCATGATCATGCATTTAGTTTTCTTTAAATTTATCTTCAGTCCGTACTCATGACAGCGTTCATTAAGGCGTTGCATTAGGTTCTGTAAATTATTGTTGTTATCCGTAATTATTACTGTATCGTCCGCAAAACGTAAGTTATTCAAAACTTCTCCATTGATAGATATACCTTCGATTGAGTCTGAGAGCGCTTCTTGAAATACCGCTTCACTGTAGACATTGAAAAGTAGTGGGGACAGCACGCAACCCTGGCGGACTCCTCTCTGTATTTTGATATTTTCGGTGTACTGGCTGTCAACTCTTACCTTGGCAGTTTGATTGCAATATAAATTAGATATAATTTTCAGATCACGCCTGTCAATATTTTTGCTTTTTAATATATCTACAAGCTTTTTATGTTGAACTTTATCAAATGCCTTTTCAAAGTCTACAAAACATAAGTACATATCCTGATTCATGTCCATGCATCTTTGAGCCAGCACATTCAAGCCGAATAAAGCATCTCTTGTACTCATACCATTTCTAAAGCCAAATTGTTTGTCACTAATCTCATATTCAAGAGTTTTAACAATTCTGCTGTGAATTATTTTCAAAAATGTTTTAAGTGTGTGACTCATTAAAGCTATTGTTCTGTGGTCTGAGCAAGTTGTTGAACTTAGTTTTTTAAGAATTGCTACAAAGGTTGATTGCAGCCATTGTCTAGGGATTGTGGCAGTCTTATATATTAGATTAAAAAGTTCAACCATTACATCAATAACATCTTCATCGATGAGTTTTAATAATTCGATGGGCACCTCATCTGGTCCAGTAGCTTTACCCTCTTTTGTGTTTTTGATGGCATAGATGACTTCTTCTCTTAATATTGGTGGTCCAGTATCCTCGGTGATTTCTAATGACAGTTCTTCTCTTTCATCATTAAATAGTTGTTGAATGTAATTGGTCCAGTGACATAATCTCTCCTTCATATCAGTAATAATATCCCCTTTATCATTTTTAAGGATATTTGTCTTTCTACGCTTTCTAAAACCTGCTTTATTATATAGTGCTAATCAAAAGTCCATTCCACCATCGTATTTTTATACGGTTTTGTAAACGTGTTTTTTAACCACTTTGTAGCGTTTTATATTTAATATAATCTATGTAGTACGCCCCTGGCGTACAGAAAAATGCTCACATACTTAAAAGCGAGGACGGAAAAATTTGTGATCACGAACAACAGTGCAAAGAATGGGAGAGATACATCACTGACCTTTTTGACGATGCTTCTAGAGAAAATGCTTCAAATACTGCCTGTGACATCCAGTTAGACGGAGGTCCCAGTATACTGAATTCGGACGTCAAAAAGACAATACAGCAAGCCAAAAACAATAAAGCACCTGGACCAGATCAAATCCCTGCTGAGCTATTTAAACTTTTGGATGAGGAAAGCATAACCACTTTCTTCAATCAAATTTACAACGAAGGAAAAATACCAGATGATTGGTTAGAGTCACTGTTTATAACATTACCAAAGAAAAGCAAGCCCACCAAATGCAGCGTTTTAGACTAATCAGTTTGATGAGTCTGAGATGGGTATATAGGATGGGTAATAAGCAATTTGGATTTAGAAACGGTCTAGGAACTAGAGAGGCACTATTCTGTATGCGCGTTCCATTACAAAAAAGTTGTGAATTCCGAAAGAATGTTTATGTTTATTTCATCGACTTCGAGAAGGCGTTCGACAGAGTAAAACACGTTACACTTTTCGATTGCCTACGGGCAGCAGGACTTGACCACTATGATATAAGACTGCTGAAATACTTATATTACAATCAAGTAGCCTCTATCCAAATATCTGGAGACAGTCCGACTGAAAAAATATTCATCAAACGTGGAGTACGGCAAGATTGTGTTTTGTCACCCACACTTTTTAATCTGTACTCTGAAGAAATCTTTATTCTGAAGAGGGAGTAAGACTAGGTGGAGAAGTAATCAACAATATTAGATACGCTGACGGTACAGCCATTCTTGCAGAAAATTTACAAGATCTCCAAACATTACTAAATCTAGTAGGTGAAGCAAGTTATCGCAGGGGCCTTAAAATCAACATTTCAAAGACAAAGTGGATGACAGTTGGAAAGATCAATAGATATCGAGGTCAAAACTATAAAAATACAACTAAACAAAAATACAAAAATGTTTTTTTGATACTTGGTTGCTGCTTTACAGAATATTTGTAAAAAAAACATTTATTTCAGGACGAAAAAACCTTTACAAAAGAAGGGTAAACTATTTTAAAACAAATCAGTTTCTTCGAAGGGTTACTATTGAAAATAATTTCTTAGGATATTTGGGCTGTAATTTTATAGCGTTTTGTAAATGCATTGGATAAACATTTTCCTTTTATGTACAGCTGGTTGAACTCAAAATAGTTGTCAAAATGCCAAGATGTAATGTTGTAACGAAACTATTTTGCCTACCATAGGGTAAGATCGTGGTGGTAGAAAATTGGGGACAAATTTTGGAGGTCGAGATAGGCCAAGCAAAATGGTCGATACTTATGCGGACGGCACTCAGAGATTAATTGGAGAGCTGGGTCGTGAATAAGTTGAATAACAAAGGGGTTGGATTGGGGCAACTACAAAATGAAACAAAGGGGTACTTACATAAATCTTCTGGGCAACTGGGCAGATAAAACAACAAGGAAGAGCTTCTAGCAATTTTAAATAACGGCGCCGCCTAGAAGGATCCTAAACTTGCTGGACGAAAGAAAATATCAAGGTCTGATTTCTCTTAATGAAGAGGACATCGAAAAGGGTAAATCATTTCAAATACTATGGCAGCTGGTTAAATGTAAATTGTGACTCTGATAAAGAGATAATAACCAGGATCGAAATATCACGAAAAGCTTTTATGACGTGGAAACCAGTTTTAAGCAATAGAAACCTGTCGATGAATATTCGTAAGACGGTCCTGAAATTTTATGTGTGGTCAACCCTATTGTATGGTTGTGAGACATGGATGTTAAAAAACACAATGCTAAACAAGTTAGAAGCATTTAAATTGTGGTGCTATAGACGAATCCTAAAGATATCGTGGGTTTCGCACACTTCCAATGAAGATGTTCTTCAAATGATCAATTCAGAACGTCTGCTCATAAACACCATAAAGAGGATAAAAACATAATACTTCGGCCCTATAATTAGAGGACCTAAATACCATCTACTTCGCCTTATAATACAAGGAAAAGTGGAAGGAAAGAGATGGATTGGTCGAAAGAAACTTTCATGGCTGCGTAATATTAGACAATGGTGTGGTTTCACAGTAGAAGAATTATTTCGCACAGCAGCCGACAGAGAACGGTTTTAGGAAATTGTAAACATGATGACGGCCAACGTCTGAATACGGATATGGCACCCAAAGAAGAAGTTTAATAATGTCTAAATAGTCCGTTTCTGTTGTTAGATATTATCTTAAATTACTTTGGTATAAAGTTTTACTGCTTTTCCTACTCTCAGAATCATACTTAGTCATAGAATTTTCTGAAACAAGCAGAATTTATAGTTTTATTATAATGTAATACCTTAAATACTAACACTATTTATTGCCGTTTTATACCAGAACGACAAACACATTCCTTGCTAACGACTTCCCTGAAAACTACAGTTAAAGTAGAAATGCAGCAGTAAAACTCGTTAAGGAATCCAGTTTTGAATCTAAAATACTTTAAGATAAAAAGTAAATAAAAATTTAATTAAGCGAATACTTAGACATCTAAAAAGAAATAAACTTTTTGTAGGTTTTAGTTGGATTACTTACAGTAACTAACCGTAGCACAAATAAAAGCTTCAGGCTAGCACTCTTTTTATAACTTGGGGTTTTGCGTTATATAACAATAGGGACAACAAAATACACTGTAAGTTTTTTCTTTGAGTGCAACTGGTTATACAATTTTTGCGACCAATAAAGCTATTCGTAGTTAGTCCGTTGCACTACTAAAATCATCATCATCATTAGCCATTTTGCGTCCACTGCTGAACATAGGCCTCCCGTAAATAATTCCATTGCCTCCGATCTTGAGCAACTTGAATCCAGTTAGACTGGATGCGCTTTAAATCGTCCGACCACCTTGTTGGAGGACGTCCTCGACTACGATAAGCATCGTGTCTAGGCCACCACTCTAAAATTTTCTTTGTCCATCTTCCATCTCTGACCCTAGCAACATGTCCTACCCAGTTCCAATTCAGGGTTGTAATTCTTTCAACTGCGTCCGTCACACCAGTTTTTCTCCTTACTATCTGACTCGAAACTCTGTCCCTGAGTGATACGCCCAACATTGACTTCTCCATCGCTCTCTGTGCCACTTGTATCTTATTAATTACTTTTCTGGTAAGTGTCAATGTTTCTGCTCCATATGTCAGAACTGGAAGTACACACTGATCAAAAACTTTTCTCTTCAAGCACATGGGAATAGCTGATTTAAAGACTTCCCTCAGTTTTCCGTAAGCTGCCCATGCCAGTCCTATTCTCCTTTGTAACTCTGTTGTTTGATTGTCTCTTCCCAATTTAATCTCGTGGCCCAGATACTTATAGGAATACACTTGTTCAATTTGCGTGCCATTAGTGGAAATGTTTTTTGCCAGTACCAGGTTGGTCATGTATTGTGTTTTGGAAAAATTAATTTTAAGGCCAACTCGTGCACAAGAGCTCTAAAGGTCTTGAAGAAGTTGGCATGCATGATCTACCTGATCTGCAATAAGGACTATGTCGTCTGCAAACCTCAAGTTGTTCAAAAATTCCCCATTTATATTTAATCCAATATTTTCCCAATTATTTTTTCTCATAGCACTCTGTAATACGGCGGTGAATAGTTTAGGAGAGATAGTGTCTCCTTGCCTAATACCTTTCTCCAAGGGAAATGTGTCTGTGTCACCATAGTACATTTTTACAGCAGCTGTTGCGCTATCATATATATTTCGAAGAACAGTTGTGTATCTATGGTCAATACTGCACTCTGTAAGAGCTCTTAACATGGAGCTATGCTGAACTGAGTCAAATGCTTTCTCAAAGTCTACAAATATTAATATCAATGGCTTGTTGTATTCTATAACTTTCTCTATCAAGGATTTTATTACTTGTAGGTAGTCATTTGTTCCACAGCCACTCCTAAATCCGGTCTGCTCTAGTGGTTGATGAAAATCTAGCTTAGGTCCCAGTCTGTTAGTAATTATTCTCATAAAGAGTTTATATAAATGAGATAATAAGTTGATAGGTCTGTAGTTGCCAATTTCTGTTACATCTCCTCATGTAACTACTAAAAAGGTGTGTGATAATAGCCTATTCAATGTAAATTTCGGAGACTGTTTCTGTACCTCCCTCGCTTTATTTTTAATTAGCTCGAGAAAGGTTTGCTGACGTGAAAATTTATTTTTAATTTATTCAAGATTTACTAATCACTTTCTTAACTACACAAGCACTGCTTGTCGTTTATAGCTTTTATTTATTTTTCATTTATCCTTTAGATGGCAGCATTGTGTCTACACATGACTTTAGCTTAATATAATCAATAATTAATATTTACTCCAGCTGGTCACATTTGTCCCTGACGATGATTGCAATATCGTTAGCGTATACTATACAGCAATGGACATATTCGAAAGTAGTTATGAGCTTCGAATCGTTTTATAATGCCCCTTTGTCCGCTTCCTGTCGATCGACGATGAGAAGTATATTAAAAAGTTGAAGTTGTGAAGAAAAATGTTAGTTTTATGGACAGCTACTACTAATTATGCTATATGATGTTAGTTAGGTAACTATTTATAATAGACTGCGCTCACATGAGCTCAAATTTCCAATTTATAATCTCACAAATAATTCATACCTTTGTAACGAAAATATTTTTGCCTGCCACATGGGGTATTAATACAAGGGATAGAAAATTGGGGACTGAAACTAAGAGGGTGGAGATAAGGCAAGCAAAATAATCTCTACTTGTGCGAGCGGCACTCAGAGTTTGTTAGGAGAGCTGAGGTCGTGGATAAATAAAAGATAAAGGGGGTGGAATGTGGCAACTACAAAAATATGAAACAAAAGGTCATGAATCTCTTGGAACAAACACATCAAAAAAAAACAGGAAACACCCCTAGTAATTTAATATAGGGCGCTACTTGAGGTGCCTAATTGTACCTATTTCAACCACTAGTTCTAACTAGGGAAATAATTATAAAACATTAAAGACATATTTTTTTTCAAATAAAACTCAAAAAAGGGTTAGTTAAAAAAATAAAGAAAATGTTAAGAAAACAAAATTTAACATTTATTGTGTCTTACCACAACAGTTACACAAATACAGATGACACAAATAAACTATATAAATAGTTGTAAAATACACAAATACGAAGAAAAACTTACATATTCATCTGTTTACAAAAAAAATGCTACAAAATCTTTCACAATGGCATAGAGGTTAACCTTCTTCAAAAATAAAATAAACTAAAATCAAAAAATAATAAAACGTGCTGTCATAACTTAACAATAAATAAAAAAAAAATTAACACACAAGTTGACAGCTAAAGTCAAACTCTAAAATTTTATAATTTATTAATTATTATAAATCCTTTAAATTTTAATGAAAGCAATTATTGTTATTTAAAATAAAAGCTATTTTACTATGGACACATAATGTAACCTTTTAATTCACAAACTTTGCCACTTAACTTTGAAAAACTTGCTACTATCTCTGGGATTGGAGCTGCAAGGACGAAATTCTCAACTGGAACAAAAGGAAACCATTTCCATACTCAGGAACAAAGATCTGGTACAACAAAACTGGTGGGACATCCTATATACTGCTTCAAAATTCTACCATGTTCTGGTATACTGCACAATTTATTTTTCACTTCTACACATTTCCACAAAAAAGGGCCAAAAAGAGAAAACTACAAATTCGACGGTGAATTTGAATTCATACTGAGCCTACCCAAGTTAGAATAGATCCACACCTGAGCTTATCGCGAGCCAAGTTAGAATTAGATCTATGGAGACTACGACGACCCAAGTAAGAATGACGAAATTCTTTTAAGAATTCGTTCACTTAACCTGAAAATACACAAACGCTGAAATAACAAAACACAACCAAAATTAAAATGTAAAAGATTCCATTTCTATAAAAGCGTACATTGGTGTAATCTAAACACATACCTATTTGTTAATATATTACTTAACTTGCTTTGCAGAGTGTTAAATCAAACACTTTTTGCATGTGTAACAAAAGTTAGTTTGTCTTCTTCATTAAATATAGTTAAACTTTTAAATGAAATGAAATTCAAAATACATTTACCCTGTGTTTATGTTTGTACTGCCCCTACTATATTGTGGTGTACGTTGGTATCACATCCTGTAATAAGCTGTTATAATTGTTTAAGACAATTTGCAACTATGTAGCTTATAATGCTTAGTGAATCTTGCCCCTCATCACGTAGCTGTACACACCACCAGTTTCTTCTCTTCTACTTTTGTAATTATAGTTAGAAGTTAGATTTACATTCCACGTTTTGGCCTATTTCTTTTACTAAAAATAATCAAGAATGCAAATAGTAAAAATAAAATTTGTTGATTTATGATATTTTGTAATTTTATTTTATTTCCGATTTTGATTTTATATAAGTGTCCTTTTTTTTGTAATTGAAATCGCATTTCGACTGTAATATCAACATTTTATGCCTGTCTTAATGGACTTTATTGATTAGTATTTTAATGTAAAAAGTTTTTTATTGTTTTTCCCAACCAATTGATTTTACATTAGGCTTTGGTGCCAGTTTATAAATAAAGACCAATTTATAAAAGCTTTTGTATTATCCACATGTAGGATTTGTTATGAACGATATATAAGTTAGATTTTTAAAAGACAAAATCCAATAATCCTGGACAAATACGAAAATTGGCGTATTAATTAAATGTATTTAAAAACTAAAATGTTTATGTTCAAATGCAATTAAATAAACATACTAAACTGATTTTTTGCTCTTTCGATTTCCTCATAGAAGGCTTCAACAATTTCATCTTCGTAATCGCTGGTGGGGGCGTATACCTTGATTATTTTTAGATTGTATCTCTTGTTGATTGTAGATTTATATACATAACTCTTGGGGAAATGCAGTCAATGCACTTAATATTTTTCTGTAATTTTTTGTGTACTAATAAACCTATTCCTCCAGTTGTCGATTCCGTTTCCCCTTAATAGTAGAATATGTTTGCTGATTTTAGTTTGACCTGATCTTCACCTCTTCTTTTGACTTCGCTAATTCCTATATTATCCCATTTCACATGTTTGAGTTCTTCCTCCTGTTCTGTCGTTTTTTTATCCTTAGATAAGGTTCTTACATTATACGTAATTATGTGCGACATTCGTCGTTCAGGATCTAATACTCACTTTTAAACATTTCCTCTTTGTGGCAGTCTAATTGTAGTGGATCTGTCACTGAACGAAACTATTGGCGCCTAAATCAACCTACCTGACCAGAGTATTCAAAAGCCGTTAGAGCTCGCTCATAATCATTTAATATCCAGTGATGTTGACTGCTTGTTAACATCAATATCAGACACATTTTGCCATAGTAGCAAAACAACATTTTTTTTTCAAATCATAAAGTGTTTCCTTGTTAGAGAATTCTCTATTTTTGTGAAGATTCAATTTGCTTATCTAATTCCAGTTTTTTTAGTCTATTGCTAGTTTTGGATGAAAAATTGCACTACCTTTGTTGGTAGCTCAATCTGTGAGACTCAAAATATATCTTAATAACACATTTTACAAATATTTTACTTTGAGATAAATGCTTGATAATAAGTTACAATGAAATACATTTTGGTTAAATATTTTATACAACTTGTAACATAAAACTCCTTTAAAGAAACTCCCAAGAGCTATCTCAACAATCAACAAAATCTAAGTCAGCCGACCCAACGGTAGCTCGAAAAGCTTAATTAAACTTTTCGAGTCTTTTGTTGTATCAGTTCTCTTTTTTGGCAATTTTCCTGTGTACACAAAGAAAACGGTTTTAAAATATTCAGTGAAAATTAAAATTGGATATATCGCTGGAGACAAAAAACTCGAGGTGAATGTATAATTGGCTATTGTCTTCTGGAGATGTCAACCACTTTATGAATAAAAATTGTTTACTGTGCTTGTTATCTGAAAGTGATATACATAGTGGAAGATAGCATTAAACTCTTATTAATTTTACAAGAAATTTTATTTAGAGAATTCTGTGATAAATTTATTTATGATATTGAACATAATATATATGTGTTGGGGATTTCTTCCCGCTATTGATTGCACTATGAATGTAATTAAAACCAACATGTTATTTTTGAGCTTTATTACTCGACCAATATGACAAAATTGTGACAAATATATTTAAGTACTCCACTTACGGAGTCTGGACAAAAAGTCCTGCGTCAGGCCACCTGCTGTCCTTCAATCGGCGGTGCAGAGCACTTGCACTGTTGGCGACGTTGCCAAAATAGAATTTATAGAAAAGTCTGAACAATATAAAAGTTAGTTATTGGTAGATTTATTTATAAAAAATGTTTATGTATATCTCTGTATATCTCTGTATACCTCCCACACAATTTTGTTAGCAGAATAATAAAAAAGTGACTCAAAGCAATGGTAAACAAAAACAGGCTAAACAATTTCATACTCTGTTTGAGGCGAATTTAATGACATCCTCGATATTGCATCTACATATTGATCACCATCATCAATATTCTGACTTCACAACCTTGCGTACGTCTTCAAGAATTTCTCTTTAGTCGTACTATCATATTGAGTTTTAACGTCTTAAACGTTTTAAAGTTTGGTATTGTTTTCCCCAGGTAGCTGTATGTTCCTCCTTGGTTATTGTTAGTTGTTGCTATGGAAAACATTAGGGTCTTCTAACTCTAATGCCAACGTCAATAAAATATTGATAGTCGTGATTTGAAAATTATATCTAATTTACATTGGAATCAAACTGCCAAGGTAAGAGTTGACAGCCAGTACACCGAAAATATCAAAATACAGAGAGGAGTCCGCCAGGGTTGCGTGCTGTCCCCACTACTTTTCAATGCCTACAGTGAAGCGGTATTTCAAGAAGCGCTTTCAGACTCAATAGAAGGTATATCTATCAATGGAGAAGTTTTGAATAACTTACGTTTTGCAGACGATACAGTAATAATTACGGATAACAACAATGATTTACAGAACGTAATGCAACGTCTTAACGAACGCTGTCATGAGTACGGACTAAAGATAAATTTAAAGAAAACTAAATGCATGATCATGACTAAATCTGCACATGCAAATATCCAATTGACTATTGAAGATACTGCAATTGAGAGTGTTAATAACTATAAATACTTAGGAACATGGATAACATCATATGTAGACCAAACCAAAGAAATGAAGACACGTATTGAAATAGCACGTACATCATTTATTAAACTTAAAAAGTTTCTTTGTTGTCGGGATATAAGGTTAGAACTACGCCTGAGAATGCGTCGATGTTACGTGTTCTCTACTCTTCTTTATGGTTTGGAAGCTTGGACACTAAAACAAGTTCATCTGAATAAGTTTAAATTTTGGTGTTACAGAAGAATCCTACGAATATCATGGATTCAAAGAATGTCAAACATGGAAGTAACTAGAAGGATAGGAAATGAGGTGGAAATAATATTAACTATTAAAAGACGAAAACTTGAGTACTTGGGACATGTGATGAGAGGGCAAAAATACGCATTATTACAATATATTATGCAGGGTAAAATCCGAGGAAAGCGAAATGTGGGAAGACGAAGAATATCCTGGCTTAAGAACTTAAGGGAATGGTTTGAATGCAGAAGTGCAGAACTTTTTAGAGCGGCAGTCAACAGAGTCCGCATAGCCATGATGATTTCCAACCTTCGATAGAAGATGGAACTTAAAGAAGAAGAACTCTAATGCCACAAATTTTTCGTATTGCTCATGTAGTGATCCTTTTCTAAAATAACAGGCTTATTCTCTAACTTGGCTGCACCTACTGCCGATACATATATATTTTTCTTTGTTATATCTAGCAATTCATAGAATTACATCTTTAAAATGCCACTGGGCGGGACATTTAGCGAGAAAAACTGACAACAGGTGATCTACTAGAATTACACTGCGATATCCAAGAGGCGTCAATAGACCAAGAAGATGTTTAAATTTAAGATGGGATTATGACGTAAGAAAACAAGCTAGTACAACATGGCACATAAAAGCAAATTTTATTTTTATGTTTATCCAGATTTAGCCATACGGCTTACACTCTCTCTAAGGGGAAAATTCACTCATCCCAGATACCTACGGTATCAAAAGGATTAAGCTCTGTTGGGTTCTTTCCATGTTATTGAGTCCTAGGTGACTTGGTACGTCGGTGTATCTCCCAAAAATTTTCGCACGCATCTGAACGTCGAAAGTAGCACAGCTTTCTGCATGATCTTATATATATGTTCATTTAGATCCAGCATTTTTATGTTTTCTAGGAGGTTCTTCGGAATGACTCCAGTGAGGTAAGAAAGAATAATAGGTATCATCTAGGTACGCTCCATTCTCCATTGTCTCCTTATTTGTATTTCCAGATGTCTGTATTTTTTTTATTACTATGATTACTATTATAAAAATTAATATTAAACTCACTAGTCTTCCGGATTGAATCGCGTTGATTTCCATTGCGCCGAGCTTTCGACATCCTCTCTGATGTCTTCTTGGAGGCTTTCGAGGTGGCCAGTCCTCCGAGCCCCCAGACGCTACTACACTGATCAATGTTCAATGATCTGATCAAATTTGATCGGATTTTTTGATTCTGATCAAAAACATTTTTAGACACTGGGGTAAACAAACAAATATGAATACTAGTTTTCTTATAAAACGGTAAAAATATTATTTTTGAATAAATTACTTATATTTTATTCATTTCATTGACATTATATAATATGTATTTTATTTTTACGTTTAATAAATCGATCGTTCGGAAGAAAAGGGTTACAACTCGAAAAACCTACTTAGTTATTTTTTTATTTCCTAATCATGAATAATTAATAGAATTTTTTGCTTTTTATTTAAATAAGTAGGCTAAGTCGGGTTTAATTAAATGACATAATTGTGATTTTTTAAACTGTTTATTTATTGTTATAAAAAAATACATGCAATGGTTTTGAATTAAAAATTAGTAAATGTTTATAATCTGTAACATTATTAATCTAATTGATAATTATTGAATACACACCTAAAATCATAAAAAAATTAAATTAAATCATTACAAATTATTGTAAAAATCAAGATAATATGGCGGAACGCATTTTTTCTCTTCGACTAATATCAAACGTGTTTTTTGCGTCTGATATTCCTGGTTTCGTGGAATATGCGTTTTTATTTGGATTTGTTCTATATTAACAATTTTTCTCGATTTAATAACTTCCGCTTGGCAGAAATCTGTATCTTCAAAAGAATGTTTATAAAATAATTTGTTTGGATTTTGTTTTCTACATAATTTGATTACTCTAAATGAGGCAGTTTTTACATTTTTAGGGATGTTTACAAACAAGTCAGAAGTTAATTTTTTTAAATCCATAATGTCCTTAAAACTAAGTTCGTTTACTTTCTACGTTTTTCCAGTTTTTGTTGCTGATCTCATAATGCAAGCATACTGATCGGGAACGTAAATACGGCTTGATTTTCTGTATAATTTATTTTAAGCCAACATAATTTTTGTCATTATTTTTTAACTGTTTTGCTATATATTTTTGCCTTAAGCCTTAATTTCTTAATCGTTTTTTTTTCTGTTTTATACGGATCAAGCAATTTTTTGTTTTTTTTGACAACTTAATTTTTTCTACTTCTCTACTTTAACCAATATTATCAGAATCTGATTACGATTTAAAATAGTATGGATCCTTAACACCGTCATCAGATCCAAACGGTTCATTTTAAGAATCTAATGAGTCACTACTACTTGTTGAAGAACTTGACGAAGAGTTCAATGACGAAGATGAGCTGCTAGTAGATGAAGCAAAAGAATAATTTTGTGTTTTTTCTATAACCAAATTCTAGACATCTAAAACCAAAATTAACTTAATAGAAAAAATATCACTTCAAAACTTCAATTTATCTGTAACATTCTGGTTTGCATTAGACACAATTGGAATATGTAAAGTTTCTTTCTCTTTTTTCTTTGAAAGAATAGCATCTTTATTGACTATGTGATTTTCACTACTTTTCAATATATCAAGTTCATCGATCTCAAAGTGTATTATTTCTGGTATGTCTTCAAAGTAAAATAAGTCAATAAGGAAATATATTGTAATAATATAAATTTACCTGATAATTTCTGACTGTTAGAATCAGTATTGGCCGAGAAATTAATACTGAACTTTAACGTATCAATTTCTTTGATCCCATATTGGGAGACATCCGTTTCCAAATCTTATAGTAAATCAGAACGACCCCCGGCAAGTATCCTTTGGGTTCGGTTTGGGTATGCCATATTTAAGACTGCGTGATGATAGAAATTAAATAAGTTCGCTAAAAATCCTTAATTTGGCAACAAACATTGTCGTTTGTTAGACCAAAATTTAAAAGATCATTAGGTCAAAAAGACCCTCCGAAACTGTATTCAAAACTCCTTTGTTAACTAAACTGGTTAATTTTGTCAAAAAAACCGTCACAGCTTTTTTTTTATAATTAATCGAACTTTTATTAGGGACACAAACAATTTTTAAATCATATTATATCTGGATTTGCAACAATACCAGGTATTTAATATTTTTTTCGTGCACGTAAATAATTGAAGGTCTAATATATTATCGTAAAAATTACAAAAAGTATTAATAAAAGTGATACATTATGAAATTAACCAAAGACTGTGAATAAATTTAACACAAAAGTTGATTCAAACGTGTAACATGTCGTTATTTTACAGTAATGATTATAAACTTAATCAAGAAAAACGCTACATTTTGACATAAGTTATAGTATGTGAATAAATTTACTGAACAAGTTGGTTCAAAACTGTTACAAAACAAAATGTTGCGGCATTGTTACAAACGTAAAACATTTAATTTAATCCAAGATTGTAACATTCTGAGATGTATCTGTTTTGTTGTAAAATTTACATGTATTTACTACTTACTTTTTGCAACAATATCGAATGTAACCTTTTTCTCCTACATTTTTTAACTGCCACACCACAATATCGGTGACAAATTGAGATTTTGTAGAAAATATTCGATACGTCGATACGTCTTTTGACGTATCGAAATTGCCAGGGCCACCTTCATAAAGATGAGAAAATTCTTCTGCAACAGAAATATAAGCATCCCTCTACGATTAAGAATGCTGAGAGGCTATGTATTTAACACGCTATTATACGGTGTAGAGGCCTGGACTCTCAAAACAGAACAACATGAAAAATATTGAAAGTTTCGAGATGTGGTGCTACCGTCGAATGCTGAAGATTAGTTGGGTTAAAAGAATAACAAACTGTGCAGTAATACGAAGAATAGGAAAAGACCCAGAGATTTTGTTAACGCTAAAGCGAAGAAAACTCGAATATTTTGGTCACCTGATGAGAGGACATAAATACGCATTACTTCAAAATATAATGCAGGGAAAAATAGAAGGAAAACGGAATCCAGGCCGTAGAAGAATGTCATGGTTGCGGAATTTGAGAGAGTGGTTTGGCTGCACCACTAATGAACTCTTTAGGTCAGCCGTAAACAAGGTCAGAATAGCCTTGATGATTTCCAATCTCCGATAGGAGTGGCACAAAAAGAAGAAGAAGAAAAT
This sequence comes from Diabrotica balteata, assembly GCA_918026665.1. Taxonomy (NCBI): domain Eukaryota; kingdom Metazoa; phylum Arthropoda; class Insecta; order Coleoptera; family Chrysomelidae; genus Diabrotica; species Diabrotica balteata. Next base: position 4,568,113 of record OU898284.1, read on the forward strand.
ATTCTGTGAAAAATGCAAAAATCTCTGAGCTATATGCTGACATCTTTTGGCTGGTAGTAAATATTCTCTACTACTAAATATATATTGCAACGATTATGGACTAAAAATCAATTTGAAGAAAACCAAGTTCATGGTATTTACAAAAGTACAAAACATCAAAGTTAAGCTAGTACTAGATAATACAGAAATTGAACAAATATCTTCGTACAAATACCTTGGAGCATGGATCACAGAAGATACTGATCAGACAAAAGAAATAAGATGCCGCATTGAAAATGCACGGTCAACTTTTAATAGAATGAGAAAACTTTTTTGTAATCGCCATATCAATATATCGCTCCGGATAAGAATGCTTCGCTGTTATATTTTCTCTACCGTTTTGTATGGAGTTGAAGATTAAACACTTAAAAAATCCAACATTAAAAAAACCTAGAAGCATTCGAAATGTGGTGTTACCGACGCATTTTGAAAATATCATGGATGGATCGCAAAACAAACGAACAAGTTCTCGAACAACTAGGAAAACAATGCGAAGTTTTAAATTCCATAAAGATAAGGAAATTGGAATACTTGGGGCACATCATGAGAGGTGGAAAGTACGAACTACTAAGGAATATAATGCAGGGTAAAATCAAAGGTAGAAGAAGCGTAGGAAGACGTAAAATCTCGTGGCTACGCAATCTCCGTGAGTGGTTTGGATGCAGTTCAATTGAACTATTCAGGCGAGTAACCAATAAAATTATAATTGCCAGAATGATTTCCAATCTCCGATAGGAGTGGGACTTGAAGAAGAAGAAATATTCTCTCGAAACTTAATCCGTTCCTAGTAGTAGGCACCTTTTTAGACAGTTTAATGAAATAAAGTGAGAAATGAACATTTTTGAGATGTAACCCTTTCCGTCCGAACGATCGAATACAATTTGAAATAATTTTTTTTTTGAATTATCAGAACTTCAAAATTTACACGTCAAAATTAAAAAAAAGATATATATGGGGTCGTATTGTAAATGAATGGTTGTCTACTTTTCAATGCCTGTAACACGTAACTACCTCTCTATGTAAACTTTTTAAACCAACAAAATTTGTATTTGGTTTCAGCGTAGATTTTTTACAGCAGCAAGAGTTTTTATATTAAACAAACGTACGCTACGAATCGTGCCCGTGATATATTCCCGAAATTTCCCATTACGTTACCTTCAATTACAAAATTGGGTCAAACGTACAACAAATCATTGACAGCGGAGAGAATAATACTTTAGATTGACGTGTTTTATTGCTTTCCCGTTGATGGCGTATTATTTCAAATCTGTTGAAGTAGAAATTTAGGAATGATTGTTTTTGCACCATTTCTTTTTGTTTTGTGAACGAGATGGGGCTCGGAACAATAGAGTCTAATAATTAAATTTTATTTTGGGACATGCGTTTCAATTATTTTCGAATTACACGGTTATCAGCGCAGTCACGAAACGACCAACACATTTTAGCTTGGTTTGCTCTCACGCTACGCTTAATAATTCGTTATACAAACTTTTATAGTTTACTAAATATATACCATATGATTGTGCAACAAGTCAGTCATCCGATATAATATTTTTGTATGTTGAACTAGCCAGAAATTTAAAATATCGGGACAACAAGGGAATGACAGATGCGCTTATAAATTAATGATTGACCATAGCTGTCAGTAATTTTTAATAAAATCCTTAAATTATCAAAAATACGTAAGGCAGCGTTTCCCAAACTTTTACCAACTGCGACCCAATTTTATATAATGATTTTCACCGCGTCTCCCCTAATACATAAAAATATATGAATCCACGACCGATTTTCAGGGGGGGGGCGAGGTACATGAACTTTTTTAATTTATCTAAGGCAGATTTTTAAAAGTAAATCTAAGTAAATCTGCACATGCAAATATCCAATTGACTATTGAAGATACTGCAATTGAGAATGTTAATAACTATAACTATTTAGGAACATGGATAACATCAGATGTAAACCAAACCAAAGAAATTAAGACACGTATTGAAATAGCACGTACATCATTTATTAAACTTAAAAAGTTTCTTTGTTGTCGGGATATAAGGTTAGAACTACGCCTGAAGGCTTCGATGTTCCGTGTTCTCTACTCTTCTTTATGGTCTGGAAGCTTGGACACTAAAACAAGTTCATATGAATAAGCTAGCCGCCTTTGGATTTTGATGTTACAGAAGAATCCTACGAATATCATGAATTCAAAGAATGTCAAACATGGAAGTAACTAGAAGGATAGGAAATGAGGCGGAAATAATATTAACTATTAAAAGACGAAAACTTAAGTACTTGGGACATGTGATGAGAGGGCAAAAATACGCATTACTACAACTTATTATGCAGGGCAAAATCCGAGGAAAGCGAAATGTGGGAAGACGAAGAATATCCTGGCTTAAAAACTTAAGGGAATGGTTTGAATGTAGTAGTGCAGAATTTTTTTAGAGCGGCAGTCAACAGAGTCCGCATAGCCATAATGATTTCCAACCTTTGATAGAAGATGGAACTTAAAGAAGAAGAAGGCAGTTTTCACACACTTAAGTGCCATAAAGACAATCAAACCTTATCGTTATTAAAGTATATTTATTTGTCAAATTTTTAGCCAGTCTCTCTGGATTTGCCCTTGCACTAAACTTACAGTAAAACCTTATTTACCAAATTACCGAGAATATGTGAATTTATTGATATGTGGCAACACCAATTCAGAACCGATCGTCTTTCTTCGCGAGAAGTTCCGAGTTCCGAGTTCTCCTCTCTTCTACTCAGACCCTGACCTTAGTCAGAGAACTACGAACTAGTTCTCTGCCTTAGTCGACTCAGTTTAGTCAGTCCAGTCAGTCCTTCTGCACCTGCTAAATTTATTGTGAATTTTCATGTTATAGTGTGCGTGTATTATTTGCAGTTCACGGTATTAAAATATTCTAAGAAGTAGGTAAATACACTTAAATTTATACAAAATCATGGATACATTTTTAACTGGGCGTAAGCGAGCATTCGATACAAGTGAAGCAAGTGTGAAGGCGAGAGTGGTTCCAAAAATAAAAACAAGAAAATATTCTCAAGATGACTTAAATTTTAGGTTTACGTTTACTGAAGTAAATGAAGAAGAATGGCCTCTATTTATCGTTTGGTCAAAAATTTTAGCAGCCGACAGCATGAAACCAAATAAACCTAAAATACATTTGGAAACGCTTCATAGTGAGTGCTTTAATCAACCCCGAGAATTCTTCGAGTTAAAATTAAAATCACATAAAAAATAAAAATCATTTTTTAAAAAAACTTTGACTATTGGACAAAAAACCAGGGCGTTCCGTACACTATTGCCGTTTTCAACATCCTACCTTTGCGAAACAGGATTTTCTGCGGTGGCTGCTTTGAAGACCAAATATAGATCGCAGCTTAATATAGAAAAAGAACTGAGAACGTCTATTTCTAATATTACATCCCGTTTAGATACACTTTGCTCTACAAAAAAAGCTCAAGGGGGTCACTGATTTATTATTAAACTTGTTCAAAATTAGGTACTGTTCAGTACTCTTTACAATTATACCTGTTATGTGTATTTTATTTTTTATTTTGTGTGAATTTTGTTTTGCTTTGATTTTAGTAAATTAGTCAATGTTGTTGATGTTTTTTCGATTAGACTCACGCCCCCCCATAAATAATACCGCGCCCCACTAGGGGGGCGCGCCTCACAGTTTGAGAATCATTGACGTAAGAAATAAAATCGCTCTTGCGCGTGCAAAAGGAGATCAGTCGGAAAATAAGGTTTTTAAAATATGAGCCGATGAAATATTACAGAATATTATGACCATTTTAATAAACGTTTTTTATTTTAATATTGCATACAGTTTCTATTGTATGATTTTTATTCTAATAAACTATAAAAACAATGTTAAACCCAATGGCGAACAAAATAGCAGACTGCAGCAAAGAATATGGACTATCTTTAAACATAAAGAAAACTAAATTTATGGTAATATCGAAATCAACACAAAATGTCCAAAATTTATATTTACACAATGAAATTATCGATCGAGTTAGCAAATACAAATATTTAGGCACTTTTATAAATGAAGACAACGATAGCTCAGCAGAAACCAAAATAAGAATAGAAAAAGCCAGATCCATATTCACTAAAATGAAGAAAGTGTTCTGCGGAAGAGATTTGAGCCATGAAATGAAACTTCGCCTGATAAGATGTTACGTACTTTCTGAGCTGTTCTACGGAATGGAGTCATGGACCTTGAAAGAGATTGATATCAAAAAATTGGAGGCATTTGAACTGTGGATGTATCGCAGAATCGTGAGAATATCATGGATCGAGAGAGTCAAAAATGTCGAGGTTTTGAGAAGAATAAATAAAAAAATGGAAGTCATATTTACGATAAAAAAAACTGCAATACTTGGGACACATTACAAGAGGCGAAAGATATGAACTGCTTCGAATAATTATGCAAGAAAAAATAGCAGGAAAAAGGTCCATAGGAAGAAGACGAAACTCCTGGCTAAAGAATCTACGGGAATGGTATAGCTGTAGTAACAACGAATTTTTTCGGTCAGCAGTGTCGAAAATACGTATAACCCTGATGATAGCCAACCTTCGGAACGAAGATGGCACTTGAAGAAGAAGAAGAAACCCAACATGTGACTCTTACTTACTTACTTACTCAGTCCTAAGCCTTTCTTCCGTTAGGTGTAAGGCTAGTGGAGTTAAGTTTTTCACTGTTGTCTCCATGCTTTCCGGTCTTCTTAGATTTCGTGCACTTTTCCATCTCAATCCTTTCTTCTCAACTTCTTTTCTGATTTCGTCGACCCACCTAACTCTTGCTTTTCCTCGTTTGTTTTTCCCTTGCACTCTCGTTTCAAACACTCGTTTTGTTAATTTTTTATTCAACATTCTACACACGTGCCCAAACCATCTTAGTTGCCCCTTTACTATTTTTTCGTGTATTGGTTCTAGTTTTAGGTTTTGTCTGATTGTTTCGTTACTTAATAGACGGAGTTCACCTAATATATTTATTATTTGTGTAGGTAGTGTATTGACCAAATATATTTAATAATTAACTGTTGATATGTTTCCTTAGATTTGGTTTTAGAACCTTACTATCTTTCCTTATCTCTTTTCGTTTCCAAGGTTTCTTAATTTTCACCTTAAACCCCAAAAAGTTAAGTGGCGCCCTTTTCTTATCTTATCTTATCTTTGGTAATTTGACCATCTATCTTTTTGTTTATTTCTGTATCTTTTCTAATATATCTTATCCTGTCCTATCTTTACTTATCGTCCGTTAGACTTATTCCCGGTTCCAAAAGCTAGTTTCGAACCCACGACTCAATCTCCATTGGTGATCTTTCCAGCACCATCCAAAAAAGGTTTTCAAGGTTACAATGTTACGAAGATGATTAACTGCTTTTTAATTTAAGTTTTATATTATTACACAGACCCAAGATCTGTGACATAGAGAGCCCGATCTTTGTTTTTTTAATATGTTGTTTGTCCACAATTTTCCTTCTATGAAGTATTTATTGCCTAATTGACGATAGCTCTGATGATGACATTTATTATATCGATAGTATACTCAGCTTAATTATAGTGTATTTTTATGTATGAGAGAGTAATAAAACAATAAATTATGTATGCAAATCCCTAAACTGTTGATACGGGTGACTCAATGAAAAACAGATATTTGTCAACAAGTTTACAGAAGTATATAGGAAAACAATTTTAAATTGAGTATGACCACCAGGTATAAAGGTTGGAGCAGAATAGAATACAATAGTTGTAAGGGTTACCAATTCCTAAATAAGGTTGCCAATGTCGGAGTGATGGAGGTTAACAGGTACTAATGAATTTGCAAGAAATGTAAGATGTTTATTTTATTGGTTATATATAACCAATAAAAGTTTAATAAGTACCTACCTATTTGCAAAATAAAGTTTAATTCTTTAGATAAAATAAAACGTTTTATTTTATCTGAAATGAATGCATTCCACGAAGTAAGGGTTTCAACAATCAAACATTTAATTCTTTAATTCCAGGAATCTACGACAGTAATTGACTAGATAATGACCTTCTAAACTTATTCCACAGAAAATGTGATAGTGGGTTTTTCCATTTTGTAGGAAGGTCCAAGTGGCGTATTCAAAATTCTTAACAGTTCACTAAAAGTAGGTACTTCAGTTGCAAGGTGCAGTTTATTGTGTATACTAGTGTTATGGAAAATTTGGAAGTGCCGTGTAAACGCCGAAATATTGGTCCTTTAACAGTTAATGAAAAAACATTAATATTTAATTGTTTTAAAACATTTACAGACAAACGTTTATATGAAAGTGTTGATGAGACCGTTGAGTTAGTTAGCAGTACACTTGGTGTTGGGAAATCTACGATTTACAGAGTTATTAAAGAAGAGAAATGTGGTAGTTTTCAAATGCCACGTAATGCTCCAGGGAAACCAAAATTTCAAATAGAATATCATTTTAAAGAAGGACTTCGACGGAAAGTGCATGAATTCTTCTTTAGACAAGAATTTCCAACATTGGATAAAGTTCTTGTCTCAGTTCGAGATGATAAGGATTACCCAGAAATGAGTCGAAGTACGTTATGGAAACTTTTAAAAGAAATAGGCTTCCGCTGGAAAAAGAATCCCAGAAAGTCTATTTTATTAGAAAGAAGCGATATTGTCATATGGAGAAGACATTTTCTAAGAACCATAAAGAAAATGAGAAACCAAAAAAGAAAAATATTTTATCTTGATGAAACATGGATCAACGAGGGTCATACACCAAATAAATTTTGGCAGGATGAAACTGTTACAAGTCAAAGGCACGCTTTTGTAAATAACTTATAAATAAAATCTAAAAAAACTCTAAATAATCTACTGGTTTAAACCCACCATCAGGAAAGGGACGCAGGCTGATAATAATACACATTGGCAGTTCAGACGGTTTTGTTGAAGGTGGTTTATTAACTTTTGAATCAACTCGTACCGGTGACTACCATGAAGACATGAACGCTGATGTCTTTCAAGAATGGTTCGAACAAATGATAGATCTTCTTCCTAAGAACTGTGTAATAGTAATGGATAATGCAAGTTATCACTCCAGACTTATAGAAGGACTGCCCACAACCAAGTGGTTAAAAAAAGACTTGCAGAATTGGCTGAGTTCAAAAAATATTACGTACATTCCCGGATCTATAAGAAAGGAACTTTATTCGTTGTGTGCCCTTCATAAAGAAAAATTTAAAAAATACGAAATTGATGAAATTGCTCAAAATCGTGGAATGACAGTACTTAGATCCCCACTATATCATTGTGAATTAAACCCGATTGAACTGGTATGGGCACAGATAAAGAGTGAAGTTTCAAGAAAAAATACCACTTCTTTTAAAATTCATGACGTTAAACAGTTGTTTTTGGAGGCCGTAAATAATGTAAAACCTGAAAACTGGGAAAAGGCAGTAAATCACACTATTAAAGAAGAGGAAAAAATGTGGAAGCTGGACAATATTACTGATAAAATGATCGAGCCAGTTATTATAAATCTTGGTTCTGAAAGTTCATCTTCTGAATCTGATTTGGATTTGTAACAAGTAGCTGTGAGTTTTATATTAATATTTTTATTTATCTATTTACCATACCTTAGACGGTTTTAAAAACTGTTTTTCTCTTTTGTAATTTTTAAAAATTAAAAAAAAAAATGTGAATTTTTTAAAACCCTTTTTAATGTAGGCCAGTCAGTTCTAATATAGTGTGTGATAAAAGAGGTCAATTTTGATTACATACACATAACACTTTATAACACTGAAATAATTCATTTATTTTTTACAATTATTCAAAGTAATTTTTCAATTAATCTTGAGCACGCCCATGGAGTGGTCGGAGGTACCAGTTAAAATTATGCTAATTACTCTCTCGTTCATAAAAATAAACTATAATAAATTATTTTACATACTATAAATTTTATTGAAAACATACAAAACCTGCTTACCAGTTAGACTTATATTATTTTTATAATGTTAATTTCTGATTATAAGGTACTTTTCATAATAAAATCATATCAACAGGGCGATTGTCCTGTTTTTTAATAATATAGTACCACAGAACAAAAAAGGTGGTAGGCCCAAATTATTTATTATTTTAATACAAAACAACTTAACGCCGATTATGTTACTGTAAAATAAAATACAAAACATGCTTTTCCAGTTTCTTTAAAAACAGAAAGCTGCAACATCATTTTGATGATTTTAATGACATTTATGATGTACAAATTAAGAGCACTAATTTTGATCTACTGCAAAACAAATTGAGAGTGATATCCGCCTTTTCAATTCTAACGAACATAATTAGTTTGTCAGATATTTATCTTCTGCACGGGAGCTAACAGAGCTTCCTTTAATTATTTTCCACTGTTTATCTACTTCACTTAACTAAATAATTATTTCTATAAGAAAATACTGCAAAATACCTACTATATAACAGACAAATATTATGTTTTTACTAGCTTGTTTCCTATATCGCTAGCAATATAGAAACTGTAATAAATATTTTATTTTGCTGTAATAAACCGAAGAATCAACGTGAACATTTATTTGGATCTAAAAATAAACATAACATAAAGTATTAATGAACAACATAGAACATCTATAACGACCCAATTCGACTTTACATTAACAGACATTTAATTGTTTGTCGAATCAATGTAATTACAGTCGTTTGTATTTCAGAGACAGTTAAAGAGAAAAAGAGGGGTTGTATATCTCTTTGAGACATTAGGGTCTAATCCTAAAGCGGATTTTAAATGAATATAAAATAATAATATACGTTTTTACTAAATCTTAAGCATTTTATTTTCTTTGTACTTTGAGAGTTCTGGAAATCCTATATCTCATAAAAACTTTCTATATGATATTTTAAACCATTACAATCTAGCCAACTCACCACTGAATATTTCATCTCTAATAGAATCTAGATGTTATTTATATATATATATATATATATATATATATATATATATATATATATATATATATATATATATATATAAATATATATATATATATATATATATATATATATATATATATTATATATATATATATATATATATATATAGTACAGGTTGTTTACAACTGTCGTTGTTTTCATGTCCCTAGTTTCCATCGTTTCCTATCTCGGGTGTCGGCTTCATTTAGCTTTTTAGGTGTCCTTTCATGGCTTCATTTACGTCATCTCTCCAGCTTCTTCTTAAACGCCCTCTTTTCCTTTTTTCGGTTGGGATCCATTTTAATATTTTCTTTGGCCACCTCTCGTCTGCCATTCTGTTTACATGACCGAACCAAGTTAGTTGTTTTTTCTGGACTTCATCTATAATGTCTTTTTCTTGCTGCATTCTACGTTTTATTTCTTCATGGCTATTTCCGTCATTTGTAAACACTACTCCTAGGTATTTTACTCTATTTGTTCCTTTGATTTTGTCACTCTCCATGTCAGGTCTTCGACTGTATTTTCCCCACTGAGAGATATTCGCATTTTTGTAAGTTCATTGTCAGTCCACATTCTTCGTACGCTGTTTGTAGTTTTCTAACCATATAGCTGAGATCGTCTATATCTTCTGCTACCACCAGTTGGTCATCAGCGAAGAATAGTGTATAGAGAATATCCTCGTCTATTTGTATTCCCATATTTCTGCATTGTCTTTGCCACTTTTGTAGAGATCGATCCAGATATATTTTAAACAGCGTAGGTGATAAACAACATCCCTGTCGTAACCCTATAGTAGTGTTGAATTTCTCGCTAGGTTTGCCACCTATTTAAATTGATGCGGTGTTGTTTACATACCACTTTTGAGTTGCTATTATTAACGAAGGTTTTATTTCCATGTTTTGCATTTCACTCCATAAATTATTTATCGGCACGTTATCATATGCCTTTTCAAGATCTATCAGGGCTATATGTGTTTCTTTGTTTCTTTGTTGTTCGATTTTTATTCGAACTTATTACTTATATTAATCGCTTTTCGATTAATATTTTAAGTGTAAATAGATTATCTATAGTCGATCTTCCAGTTCTGAATCCCCATTGTTCTTCTGGTTGTTTCATAAGAATGTCTTCTTCTATGAGGTTTCTAAGTATTCGGGAGTACAGTCGTCCTATAGGGGGGATGACAGCAATTCCTCTTGCTGTCATCTTGCTGGTTTCTGACATTGTTTCGTGCTCCTTTTTTGTATATTGGGGTTATATAGGCCTCATGCCATTCTACCAGGGTCTCTTCTCCATTCAGACATCGTTGGAACAGATCTTTGAGTTATTTATATATAAATCTCTAAATGTTATCGTGTGGCATAATAGTTATTTAACTAACACGTGTATTAATAAGGGCAATTAACAATTGAGCAATTTTAAAGCGTGAGCGGAGCGAGCGCGTAAATGTTCGAGATTATTAATCGCCATTTTAATTCACGAGTTCGTTACAAAACTTTTCCATCGACCGTACTTATCAGAAATAAAGATATCTTAGTTTAAATTTTTATTTACTTAACAATAAACAACAATTTTTTAACTTTTATTACCTTTATTCAAAGTTTAATTTTTATTTGTGGTAGTTTTAACCCTATAGCAGGCGCGCCGACTACCGTTTCATAACCGGGCGCGCTGTGTATTTTGTACACAAAACACATTTTAGTTGACTTTTCCAAATTTAGTGCGTTTTAACAAAATTACAACCACGATTTACAAAAATAGTTTATTGTTACATAAAATAATAAACATAAAACATGTACCTACGGGTTACTTCACTCGATTTCTTGACATATTGCACAAAGTCCACGTTTTCTAGAGCTTTGTACTTCTGTTCTAGTAGGTATTTCACATGATTTATATTTCATTAGAAAACCTTGAATATCCTGAGGAAGATATCGCGTTGTCGCTCTTTCTGAAAGATGTACTTTCATTAAACTCAAGCTTAAGTTCTTTAGAAAAATTTGGCGACATATTTTGGGATTTGTTTTATTGGCACAAAACAACACCTGCGCGTTAATACCCGCCATATCCATTAGAGAAAAAAATATAATAAGTGGCCATCTTCTGGTTATTCTTTTTACAGAATATGATGCACACATTTGGTCAATAGTATCCACACCGCCTTTTGTGGCATTATAATCTAGAATAATTTCTGGTTTTTTAGTTTCGACGTCTAAGGTGGCAGTGTCATGCATCGTGGATAAAAATATGACCGACTTACTTTTTTTTGGAACAAATGAAACCAAAGTGACATTTTTCTGGAATCCAAAGAGTGACGTTCCCACTTCTTTTTTTTTTGGCCTAAAAATTCAATAGGTATTTCCCTTTTGTTTTTTCTCAAAGTGCTAATTGTAGTTATTTTATTTTCCAAAAGGGAAATAGCTAAAGGATAACTGGTATACCAATTATCGGTTGTCAAATTGCGATTTGAACCTTTTATATAATCAATATCACTGGGAGAGTTTAATACAGTATAAGGCCCCTAAGGTTGCTGTCTACAATAAACCTCTAAATTTGCAACAAAGTAAGTTTATGCATCGTTCAAAATGAACTGCTTGATACCGTATTTTGCTGGTTTATTTGGTAAATACTGAATGAAACTATAAAGTCCTCTAAATCCCTCTAGTTTTTTGTCTATTGTAACAAATTCACCAAGATTGTAGGAATTTTAACAGTTACTAACAAATGCGTCCAATATTTTTCTAATTGGTGCAAGTTTGTCATATATTTTCCGTTCATGTCTTGTAGTTTTGTCATCAAAGCGCATTGAACGTAACAAAAATAAAAATCTTTTGTAACTCATTACAGCTCTAAGAATTTTTATACCTGTTTCATCAGATGTTCAAAGTTCAAGTGCGTTAGTATGGTTAGCCTTTTTAGTGCCTAGGAGGTAAAGCACTCCCAGTAACGCCATTATTTCACTTTTTGAAGTATGTTTCATATCTCGTTCTTTTTTATATTGAACAGATTATTTTTTACTATCAATGTACAAATTAGTAAATTGTATGATGTTCTCTAATATATCAGAATCTATAATTTTTTCAAAAGCTGAAAGTTCTGAGGTCACTTTTGAAGCCACTGCCTTTGGTCCTGGAAGTATTTTGATAATATTTTTCTTTTTAATTTGTATAACGTATTTTGTCTCACACAAATATGTAATAGAAAAAAGATCGGCTAAGAATCTAGAAACTCATATTACTTTTGTAGACCTGTAAGAAGCATATGACAACATCCCCTTAGCAAAATTGTGGACAACGTTGAAATTATCTAACATCAACCACACATTGATAAATGCTGTACAAGAACTATATAGAGACTTAAAGGCACAGATAAAAACAGGAAAATATCTAACGGAAGAATTCTAGGTGACAAAAGGCTTGCGACAGGGATGCTGTATCTCACCAACCTTATTCAAGATATATGTTGCAGCAGCATTGGAAAGATGGAAAAGAAAGGTGCATAGGATGGGTATAGAGCTTAGCAATGAATGTATATATACACTCCAGTTTGCTGATGACCAGGTAGTACAGCGACCGACAGGGAAGACATGCAGTACATGCTTAGAAAACTGATAGAAGAATATAACGACTGGGGAATGAATGTCAATATAACAAAAACCAAATATCTTTGTATTGGAAACGTGTCAGATAAAATAGACCTCGAAAACGGACAACATATTTCCTGCTGTCAGAGCTATGACTTTGGGTGTTGCCTATGACAATACAGGAATTGATACACGGGAAATAGAAAAACAAATCACTCAAGCAAAGATTAGGATGTCTCAATGGTATACTGTGAAGTAAGGAGATAATGAAAGGAAGAAAATTTAATATATATTAGACCATAATTAAAACTACTCTTCTTTATAGCACTGAAACATGGAGAATTAGTTAAAAGAACAAACAGCGAATAGAAGCAGTAGAGATGCATGCACAGACGAGACCGAATTAGAAATGATGTAATAAAACAACGTATGGGAATAGAAGAAAATATAACTCAGAATTAAAGAAGAAACAATTAAGGTGGTATAGGCATGTTCAACGGATGCCAGCAAAAAGACTCCCCAAAAAAGTAGTAGAATGGCAACCGATAGGTCGACGGAAAAGAGGAAGACCCAGATTAGAATGGAATACGGCGTAAACAAGTCCATAAGCAAGAAATTTAACAACAAACGACTGCGAAGATAGGAAGAGATGGTGTTTAGGTATCGGATAACGTAAAAAGACGTTCTAAGCCGATGTATATATATATATATATATATATATATTATATATATATATATATATATATATATATATCTATATATATACATATATATATATATATATATATATATATATATATATATATGTATATATATACATATATATATATATATATATATATATCGGAAAAAGGAGTACGACCGTCAATCCAATATATATATAAGGATCACTCAGACGAGTGGTGGGTTCTTATATCGGTCTCTAGGTGAAGAAATAAAAGACAAAGTTGATAGGCTACTTTATCTATTTTGAAGACGTTTCGCTTTCGAGTTTTGAAAGCATCATCAGTTCATCTAAAAAATTATTATAATATGAGAACCACACAATCATGGAAACGATGTTAATTGTTACCTTAAAAAGATATGTAGCAGTCAATGTTATTAACAAATATGTGAATGAAACTAAGTAAATGGACATAGTACGCTGATCTTGTATAAACAGTTAAGCAACTAACAACATATATGAACTTGTACAAAAATTAGCACAGCAATTGACCATGTGGTCCAAAATAAATTCAATGTTATTTATGTTAATAAGTGAGAAAGAACCAAGAAAATCATAAATAACCTCCAACTATTTAATGGATATTAAACTTTGATTTTAACTTTAGGTAGCATTATAAGTAATATTAATAAAATTCTACAAAATAGTGAATATGAAGTTACCGATCAAAGCCTTATGGATGTCGCCGTGAAAATGGCGTTAGATGAAACAGGAACGAACTAACCGCAAAAAGACAGCCAACCTTGAGGTCAAAATTACTTTTGACAGATCAACAAGGTGTAAATACCAACCCAGAATTTTGGGCGGTTAATTTAATTTTTTTTATTTTATAACTGAGTCTGGATGACTACCAGGTTGTAAAGGACAACAACAGTGAAAAAAGTTGGTAGTGTACACACAACTCCCCTCACTAACCGGCCCAAATTTACAAACCGGAGATTTGCATTCAAACTCATAATAATGTAATGACGTTAATCATGTGGCAAGTTAAATAGTCAGGTGATTAACGATATTATAATTTCCATACAGCCCAAGGTTCAATATACTTGGAGCTGTGATTTGTAAAGGATTCTATGAATCAATTACAATGTTTGTATTATTTTATATATAATTTAAAACTCTAATCAAAGAATTTAGTGTAATGAAATGCAATATGGGTTGCATATGTAATAGTAAAATTAAGTAAAGAAATTAAGTTATTTAATTGATATATTTATTTATTTTATTTCTATTTATGTATGTAAATTATTTTATGAAAAGTGGAAAAAAGTTCAACTAGTACACCTAATATGACATTAATGTAGTGAAAAGATTAAGTAGCCTAATTCTGCAAAATTAAAGCATGATATATCTGGCTCAAGTTACTTATGTCAGTTCTCTTATTCAATGCATTAGGATGTTTTAATATTGAACACATTTCCAAAAACTGTCTTTTCGCTAGATTGCGTTCAGTGGCAAGAATCTTAACTTCATTAAAATCCACTTCATGTTTTGTATTTATCGCATGTTGTGCTAGAGCACAAGTGTGTTTCGATAAGTTAATGTCGCTACGATGTGAAGTGAGACGACCTTTCAATGATCTACCAGATTGCCCAATGTAACAAAGATCGCAATTAGCGCATGGAATTTTATAAATTGTGTTCACTTGTTCCAAAGTGGACAAGGGTGTTTTAGTTTTAGAGAACAAATTTCTAACAGTTTTTGCATTCTTAACAGCAATTTTAACAGGTATATTATTTTGTTTATACAATTTAATAAGCTTCTCAGTAACTTGAGGGAAATATGGTAAGGAAGAGTAATGCGTGATAGTATTCTCAAGATCGGTATTATGCAGAACAGTGCTATTTATAGAATTATTAGAGATGTTTATAAGTTGGTCACCATCGGGTATGTCATAAATTGAGGATCCATAACTATGTGAATAAAGGTATTTATTGATGATAGAGGAAGGATATGAATTCTCTATTAGAATATTTCTCAATAACTTAAAGGATTCCCTTCGATTAATTGGATGTGTCAATTTATTTAATCTAAAGCTTAAAGCTTTTATCAGGTTTAGTTTGTATTTCATAGGATGACAGGAATGGTAGTTAAGGAACCTATTAGAGGCCATTGATTTTCTATACCAACTTGTGGTTAGGGTGTTATCTCCCATTCTGATGACACGCATGTCAAGGAAGGGTATACTATTGGTGGTAGTGTCCTCAAGTTCAACAGTGAACTGTAAATGAGGATCAAACTCATTAAAGTGGGATAGGGTACCCTGAACCTTGTCAGGTGGTAGGGCTAATAATAAATCATCCACATACCTTTTAATAAAAGGGATTTGAAAATCCAAAAGACCCAAACGGTCAGAAACCAAATCATCCAATACAAAGTTAACTAGGATGGGAGAGATTGAGGAACCCATAGGTGTACCAAATGTTTGAAGGTAAAATTTGTCATCAAAGACTAAAAAATTAGTGTCAAACACAAGTTGTAACAGTTCTGCAAATATATCCCAAGACACCGGGCAGTTAGGTTTGATAGAATTCCAATGGTTTTTTAAGGAAGTAATTACACTGGACAAAGGTAAGTTAGTGAAAAGAGATACCACATCAAAACTTACTAAAATGTACCCTTGAGGTAGTTGAAAATTGTTAATAAATTCACTAAAATTGAAAGAATCAACAATGTTGAAATCATTGTTGTAATTATATGATTTAGACAAGATGTCTGTTAGAAATTTAGCTATTTTAATATTAGGTGAGTTAATAGATGACACAATAGGTCTCATGCTCAACGTAGGTTTATGTATTTTAGGTAAACAGTAGAATCTTGGAGCATATCCATCATAATTATGTAAAGACTTAGCTAAAGGTTGATCTATGATCTTAATGTTTTTTAAATGTGTTATAAATTTATTTATTTTATTTGTGAATTTAGAACAAGGATTAGAAGATAGTGGTTGATAGTATCTATCATCATCTAACAGTGATTTACTCAAACTGAAATATTGATCTTTGTCCATAAGGACAGTAGCATTACCTTTGTCACTCGTAAGAACGAGAAGATTAGGGTGGGTTTTTAAAAACGATACCGTCTCCCTGTAAATCTTATCTAACTCTGATAAGGGTTGCCTAGGGCGTTTAGTGAAATTCAACAAGATGTTGTTCGAAGATGACCTAAGAGATAGAAGGTCGGAATTGTCCGCATGAGACAAAATATTCTCAACATCTGCTAAGATTCTACTAATTGAGTAGTCCTTGAACGAAGGTTGAAGGCCAAATTTAGGACCCAAAGATAACAGCTTCAGTATGTCAGGAGGAACCTCAATATTAGATAAATTCTTAATCCACTTAGGATTAAATGGGATTTTCTTGAAATCAGGTGTATCTAAGTTATTAAGTTTATTTTTAAGTTTAGTTATGGATTTATTATAAAAGTAATTAAATTTTCTATGTAGAGAAGCCTCAAAAGTGTCCAACAAATTGTCAGGTAGGTGACTATCCAGAAACGAAGTAACATTATTTATTTGAAAAGTTAAAGATTTAATATCTGTGTGAACCTTAGAAATATGGAAATTAAGCAATCGCACCCTCACCTGTCTATTCAAAGCTTGGCTTCTACGGTACAGTCCGTTGTCTGTGGAACTAGATGTCGATGTAAGGATGTTGGAGGTGGTGTCAACAATGAAACGTGGGATTTTCTTAGTTCTCCTACACTCAAGAAGGAAGGTTCTTCTAGCTTCGGCTGTTGCTAACTTTTCTGTAAGACTCGTCCATCTCTTCAGCTTCTTCACTGCTAGGTCTCCATGAATGCGTCTGGTGGAAGCATAGAACCCCTCTGAAACAGAAAGCATCGGAAAAAGGAGTACGACCGTCAATCCAATATATATATAAGGATCACTCAGACGAGTGGTGGGTTCTTATATCGGTCTCTAGGTGAAGAAATAAAAGACAAAGTTGATAGGCTACTTTATCTATTTTGAAGACGTTTCGCTTTCGAGTTTTGAAAGCATCATCAGTTCATCTAAAAAATTATTATAATATGAGAACCACACAATCATGGAAACGATGTTAATTGTTACCTTAAAAAGATATGTAGCAGTCAATGTTATTAACAAATATGTGAATGAAACTAAGTAAATGGACATAGTACGCTGATCTTGTATAAACAGTTAAGCAACTAACAACATATATGAACTTGTACAAAAATTAGCACAGCAATTGACCATGTGGTCCAAAATAAATTCAATGTTATTTATGTTAATAAGTGAGAAAGAACCAAGAAAATCATAAATAACCTCCAACTATTTAATGGATATTAAACTTTGATTTTAACTTTAGGTAGCATTATAAGTAATATTAATAAAATTCTACAAAATAGTGAATATGAAGTTACCGATCAAAGCCTTATGGATGTCGCCGTGAAAATGGCGTTAGATGAAACAGGAACGAACTAACCGCAAAAAGACAGCCAACCTTGAGGTCAAAATTACTTTTGACAGATCAACAAGGTGTAAATACCAACCCAGAATTTTGGGCGGTTAATTTATTTTTTTTTATTTTATAACTGAGTCTGGATGACTACCAGGTTGTAAAGGACAACAACAGTGAAAAAAGTTGGTAGTGTACACACAACTCCCCTCACTAACCGGCCCAAATTTACAAACCGGAGATTTGCATTCAAACTCATAATAATGTAATGACGTTAATCATGTGGCAAGTTAAATAGTCAGGTGATTAACGATATTATAATTTCCATACAGCCCAAGGTTCAATATACTTGGAGCTGTGATTTGTAAAGGATTCTATGAATCAATTACAATGTTTGTATTATTTTATATATAATTTAAAACTCTAATCAAAGAATTTAGTGTAATGAAATGCAATATGGGTTGCATATGTAATAGTAAAATTAAGTAAAGAAATTAAGTTATTTAATTGATATATTTATTTATTTTATTTCTATTTATGTATGTAAATTATTTTATGAAAAGTGGAAAAAAGTTCAACTAGTACACCTAATATGACATTAATGTAGTGAAAAGATTAAGTAGCCTAATTCTGCAAAATTAAAGCATGATATATCTGGCTCAAGTTACTTATGTCAGTTCTCTTATTCAATGCATTAGGATGTTTTAATATTGAACACATTTCCAAAAACTGTCTTTTCGCTAGATTGCGTTCAGTGGCAAGAATCTTAACTTCATTAAAATCCACTTCATGTTTTGTATTTATCGCATGTTGTGCTAGAGCACAAGTGTGTTTCGATAAGTTAATGTCGCTACGATGTGAAGTGAGACGACCTTTCAATGATCTACCAGATTGCCCAATGTAACAAAGATCGCAATTAGCGCATGGAATTTTATAAATTGTGTTCACTTGTTCCAAAGTGGACAAGGGTGTTTTAGTTTTAGAGAACAAATTTCTAACAGTTTTTGCATTCTTAACAGCAATTTTAACAGGTATATTATTTTGTTTATACAATTTAATAAGCTTCTCAGTAACTTGAGGGAAATATGGTAAGGAAGAGTAATGCGTGATAGTATTCTCAAGATCGGTATTATGCAGAACAGTGCTATTTATAGAATTATTAGAGATGTTTATAAGTTGGTCACCATCGGGTATTATCTTATTGATGTATAGAGGAAGGATATGAATTCTCTATTAGAATATTTCTCAATAACTTAAAGGATTCCCTTCGATTAATTGGATGTGTCAATTTATTTAATCTAAAGCTTAAAGCTTTTATCAGGTTTAGTTTGTATTTCATAGGATGACAGGAATGGTAGTTAAGGAACCTATTAGAGGCCATTGATTTTCTATACCAACTTGTGGTTAGGGTGTTATCTCCCATTCTGATGACACGCATGTCAAGGAAGGGTATACTATTGGTGGTAGTGTCCTCAAGTTCAACAGTGAACTGTAAATGAGGATCAAACTCATTAAAGTGGGATAGGGTACCCTGAACCTTGTCAGGTGGTAGGGCTAATAATAAATCATCCACATACCTTTTAATAAAAGGGATTTTAAAATCCAAAAGACCCAAACGGTCAGAAACCAAATCATCCAATACAAAGTTAACTAGGATGGGAGAGATTGAGGAACCCATAGGTGTACCAAATGTTTGAAGGTAAAATTTGTCATCAAAGACTAAAAAATTAGTGTCAAACACAAGTTGTAACAGTTCTGCCAATATATCCCAAGACACCGGGCAGTTAGGTTTGATAGAATTCCAATGGTTTTTTAAGGAAGTAATTACACTGGACAAAGGTAAGTTAGTGAAAAGAGATACCACATCAAAACTTACTAAAATGTACCCTTGAGGTAGTTGAAAATTGTTAATAAATTCACTAAAATTGAAAGAATCAACAATGTTGAAATCATTGTTGTAATTATATGATTTAGACAAGATGTCTGTTAGAAATTTAGCTATTTTAATATTAGGTGAGTTAATAGATGACACAATAGGTCTCATGCTCAACGTAGGTTTATGTATTTTAGGTAAACAGTAGAATCTTGGAGCATATCCATCATAATTATGTAAAGACTTAGCTAAAGGTTGATCTATGATCTTAATGTTTTTTAAATGTGTTATAAATTTATTTATTTTATTTGTGAATTTAGAACAAGGATTAGAAGATAGTGGTTGATAGTATCTATCATCATCTAACAGTGATTTACTCAAACTGAAATATTGATCTTTGTCCATAAGGACAGTAGCATTACCTTTGTCACTCGTAAGAACGAGAAGATTAGGGTGGGTTTTTAAAAACGATACCGTCTCCCTGTAAATCTTATCTAACTCTGATAAGGGTTGCCTAGGGCGTTTAGTGAAATTCAACAAGATGTTGTTCGAAGATGACCTAAGAGATAGAAGGTCGGAATTGTCCGCATGAGACAAAATATTCTCAACATCTGCTAAGATTCTACTAATTGAGTAGTCCTTGAACGAAGGTTGAAGGCCAAATTTAGGACCCAAAGATAACAGCTTCAGTATGTCAGGAGGAACCTCAATATTAGATAAATTCTTAATCCACTTAGGATTAAATGGGATTTTCTTGAAATCAGGTGTATCTAAGTTATTAAGTTTATTTTTAAGTTTAGTTATGGATTTATTATAAAAGTAATTAAATTTTCTATGTAGAGAAGCCTCAAAAGTGTCCAACAAATTGTCAGGTAGGTGACTATCCAGAAACGAAGTAACATTATTTATTTGAAAAGTTAAAGATTTAATATCTGTGTGAACCTTAGAAATATGGAAATTAAGCAATCGCACCCTCACCTGTCTATTCAAAGCTTGGCTTCTACGGTACAGTCCGTTGTCTGTGGAACTAGATGTCGATGTAAGGATGTTGGAGGTGGTGTCAACAATGAAACGTGGGATTTTCTTAGTTCTCCTACACTCAAGAAGGAAGGTTCTTCTAGCTTCGGCTGTTGCTAACTTTTCTGTAAGACTCGTCCATCTCTTCAGCTTCTTCACTGCTAGGTCTCCATGAATGCGTCTGGTGGAAGCATAGAACCCCTCTGAAACAGAAAGCATCGGAAAAAGGAGTACGACCGTCAATCCAATATATATATAAGGATCACTCAGACGAGTGGTGGGTTCTTATATCGGTCTCTAGGTGGAGAAATAAAAGACAAAGTTGATAGGCTACTTTATCTATTTTGAAGACGTTTCGCTTTCGAGTTTTGAAAGCATCATCAGTTCATCTAAAAAATTATTACAATATGAGAACCACACAATCATGGAAACGATGTTAATTGTTACCTTAAAAAGATATGTAGCAGTCAATGTTATTAACAAATATGTGAATGAAACTAAGTAAATGGACATAGTACGCTGATCTTGTATAAACAGTTAAGCAACTAACAACATATATGAACTTGTACAAAAATTAGCACAGCAATTGACCATGTGGTCCAAAATAAATTCAATGTTATTTATGTTAATAAGTGAGAAAGAACCAAGAAAATCATAAATAACCTCCAACTATTTAATGGATATTAAACTTTGATTTTAACTTTAGGTAGCATTATAAGTAATATTAATAAAATTCTACAAAATAGTGAATATGAAGTTACCGATCAAAGCCTTATGGATGTCGCCGTGAAAATGGCGTTAGATGAAACAGGAACGAACTAACCGCAAAAAGACAGCCAACCTTGAGGTCAAAATTACTTTTGACAGATCAACAAGGTGTAAATACCAACGCAGAATTTTGGGCGGTTAATTTAATTTTTTTTATTTTATAACTGAGTCTGGATGACTACCAGGTTGTAAAGGACAACAACAGTGAAAAAAGTTGGTAGTGTACACACAACTCCCCTCACTAACCGGCCCAAATTTACAAATCGGAGATTTGCATTCAAACTCATAATAATGTAATGACGTTAATCATGTGGCAAGTTAAATAGTCAGGTGATTAACGATATTATAATTTCCATACAGCCCAAGGTTCAATATACTTGGAGCTGTGATTTGTAAAGGATTCTATGAATCAATTACAATGTTTGTATTATTTTTATATATAATTTAAAACTCTAATCAAAGAATTTAGTGTAATGAAATGCAATATGGGTTGCATATGTAATAGTAAAATTAAGTAAAGAAATTAAGTTATTTAATTGATATATTTATTTATTTTATTTCTATTTATGTATGTAAATTATTTTATGAAAAGTGGAAAAAAGTTCAACTAGTACACCTAATATGACATTAATGTAGTGAAAAGATTAAGTAGCCTAATTCTGCAAAATTAAAGCATGATATATCTGGCTCAAGTTACTTATGTCAGTTCTCTTATTCAATGCATTAGGATGTTTTAATATTGAACACATTTCCAAAAACATTTGGTACACCTATGGGTTCCTCAATCTCTCCCATCCTAGTTAACTTTGTATTGGATGATTTGGTTTCTGACCGTTTGGGTCTTTTGGATTTTCAAATCCCTTTATTAAAAGGTATGTGGATGATTTATTATTAGCCCTACCACCTGACAAGGTTCAGGGTACCCTATCCCACTTTAATGAGTTTGATCCTCATTTACAGTTCACTGTTGAACTTGAGGACACTACCCCCAATAGTATACCCTTCCTTGACATGCGTGTCATCAGAATGGGAGATAACACCCTAACCACAAGTTGGTATAGAAAATCAATGGCCTCTAATAGGTTCCTTAACTACCATTCCTGTCATCCTATGAAATACAAACTAAACCTGATAAAAGCTTTAAGCTTTAGATTAAATAAATTGACACATCCAATTAATCGAAGGGAATCCTTTAAGTTATTGAGAAATATTCTAATAGAGATTCATATCCTTCCTCTATCATCAATAAATACCTTTATTCACATAGTTATGGATCCTCAATTTATGACATACCCGATGGTGACCAACTTATAAACATCTCTAATAATTCTATAAATAGCACTGTTCTGCATAATACCGATCTTGAGAATACTATCACGCATTACTCTTCCTTACCATATTTCCCTCAAGTTACTGAGAAGCTTATTAAATTGTATAAACAAAATAATATACCTGTTAAAATTGCTGTTAAGAATGCAAAAACTGTTAGAAATTTGTTCTCTAAAACTAAAACACCCTTGTCCACTTTGGAACAAGTGAACACAATTTATAAAATTCCATGCGCTAATTGCGATCTTTGTTACATTGGGCAATCTGGTAGATCATTGAAAGGTCGTCTCACTTCACATCGTAGCGACATTAACTTATCGAAACACACTTGTGCTCTAGCACAACATGCGATAAATACAAAACATGAAGTGGATTTTAATGAAGTTAAGATTCTTGCCACTGAACGCAATCTAGCGAAAAGACAGTTTTTGGAAATGTGTTCAATATTAAAACATCCTAATGCATTGAATAAGAGAACTGACATAAGTAACTTGAGCCAGATATATCATGCTTTAATTTTGCAGAATTAGGCTACTTAATCTTTTCACTACATTAATGTCATATTAGGTGTACTAGTTGAACTTTTTTCCACTTTTCATAAAATAATTTACATACATAAATAGAAATAAAATAAATAAATATATCAATTAAATAACTTAATTTCTTTACTTAATTTTACTATTACATATGCAACCCATATTGCATTTCATTACACTAAATTCTTTGATTAGAGTTTTAAATTATATATAAAATAATACAAACATTGTAATTGATTCATAGAATCCTTTACAAATCACAGCTCCAAGTATATTGAACCTTGGGCTGTATGGAAATTATAATATCGTTAATCACCTGACTATTTAACTTGCCACATGATTAACGTCATTACATTATTATGAGTTTGAATGCAAATCTCCGGTTTGTAAATTTGGGCCGGTTAGTGAGGGGAGTTGTGTGTACACTACCAACTTTTTTCACTGTTGTTGTCCTTTACAACCTGGTAGTCATCCAGACTCAGTTATAAAATAAAAAAAATTAAATTAACCGCCCAAAATTCTGGGTTGGTATTTACACCTTGTTGATCTGTCAAAAGTAATTTTGACCTCAAGGTTGGCTGTCTTTTTGCGGTTAGTTCGTTCCTGTTTCATCTAACGCCATTTTCACGGCGACATCCATAAGGCTTTGATCGGTAACTTCATATTCACTATTTTGTAGAATTTTATTAATATTACTTATAATGCTACCTAAAGTTAAAATCAAAGTTTAATATCCATTAAATAGTTGGAGGTTATTTATGATTTTCTTGGTTCTTTCTCACTTATTAACATAAATAACATTGAATTTATTTTGGACCACATGGTCAATTGCTGTGCTAATTTTTGTACAAGTTCATATATGTTGTTAGTTGCTTAACTGTTTATACAAGATCAGCGTACTATGTCCATTTACTTAGTTTCATTCACATATTTGTTAATAACATTGACTGCTACATATCTTTTTAAGGTAACAATTAACATCGTTTCCATGATTGTGTGGTTCTCATATTATAATAATTTTTTAGATGAACTGATGATGCTTTCAAAACTCGAAAGCGAAACGTCTTCAAAATAGATAAAGTAGCCTATCAACTTTGTCTTTTATTTCTTCACCTAGAGACCGATATAAGAACCCACCACTCGTCTGAGTGATCCTTATATATATATATATTATATATATATATATATATATATATATTTATTGCGTCTTCCTATGTGTTCCCACGTGTCTCTTTAATTCTGACATTTAAGTCAGCTTTCAAAATTCTTTATTGAACTTTGAAATCAATTTTGCTATAAATCGAAAAGTCCCACATATAATAGTCGGCACGTTGTAGGCGTAATCGTCAGAAAATAATTTTCTGCCCTACAGAAAACGATTGCAAATACAAAACGGATCGAAATTCAATATAAAAAGGTTGAAAGTAAAGTGCGAACAAAGCGAACTAGAGCAGGAAGCTTAATTTGCAGGAATTATCCTGTCTGGGGAGATTCCTGTAAAAAAAAAAAGAAAGTCTGATCGCTTGTTACATAAACGGTTTTGTCGTAAACAGAGGTCAATTTGTTTTTCGCTGTAATTACTTTTTGCGAAAAGTCCAGTTGTGTAACGGAAACCATTAAACGGACATGGATAAGAGCTAGGTTTGTTTATATTTTTTATTTTGTGGAACAGATGTACTAGCGGCAATTTCTTTTATGTAAGAATTTGATATTTTTTATCAGAAATGTCAAAAAAAGTAAAAAATACTGTTGTGTTTCATTTTATCAATCAAAGATATAATACTTTACATCTTACCATTGGTATTGTTTATATATTTTTCAAAAATTGCCAAAAAGAACTAAGAGCAAGTTTGTGGCCCATTATTCTTGTCTTGTCTTTGTCAGCAAGCTTTCATAAAGATCTTTCGATTGTCTTGGTTTTATGGTGTGTATGCGTGCTGTGTCTTTTTCTGTATTTTTTACTGATTGTATAAAATTCCATACCTCTGTACATTGCTTCCCTCCGATGTATGTATTGATTTCTTGACATTTCTGATCACATGTTTTATTCTTTTCTTGTTTTATTATTTTTCGTAGTTGTCTATCGGTGTCTTTGTAAGCTTGATGGTCTTCAGTATTTTTTGTATTCAGCCATTTTAGATGCTGTTCTTTTTTCTGTTTTACCATTTATTCGATTTCTTTGTTTCACCATATTTTGTTACTAATTTTGTTTTGCTGTGTCCCGAGTGCCTACTTAGAGGCGTGGTGTAAACTAGCGCAATAAATTTATACTTTTTATAATTAACCATAGTTTAACCAGGGGTTTTTTCGGGGTTGTAGCACTGGGAGGTTTTTCTTTTTGGCATAGACTTTCGTCATTTAGTCAATCACGAAAGGTTATAATATATTCCTTAAGAGAGAATAATATACACATACGTATAGATTATTTCTTTCAGATAAATGCACAGCCATATCCCTAAAGCAATATGGGCGAATAATTAATCAAAGAACACGTAGAAGGAAAATACAAGGATACTCGCTTCTCGTCTAGGGATGTTATTTAGCTAGAAAAACGCAGTTATTTGATGCACGTGTCGTACCTAGTCTAACATTCAGGGCCCAGACATGGACATACATCAAGCAAAACAGATTTGATTACATTTAAAATACTTAAAGTCACAGCACGTTTTTCTCTTTTACTTTAAGATGCACGTTGTGTACGTCATCTGTCAAAATTATACTTCGTAAGAGATCATGACCGATTAGGGTTCGTATGCAAATTTTCCGGAAAACTTTTGTTGGCAGCCGATCTGTTACACGACGAAATTTTCTAGTTCATAACCCGATTATAGAGCTTTGCGGGGATCTGAATACTATTAAATATTCAGGCTAGGTAGGCAGAGAAGTATGGCTTCAGAATGAGCTCGAAGATTGATTATAGTTTCATACTTTTTGTAGAATAACTTGATTAAACAACGATTCTAATTTCGTAATACTTCATATTTATAAACTGTTTTAACGAATCTAGTTTCACAAAACGTAAAAGGTAAACAATTACTAAACAGTTTGTACGGTTAATTAATTTTTGAAGTGTTACTTCTATACGCACGGTCGGCGTTGGAAATTTGCATGGGAGTGAATCTGTGAAACCATTACATATGTAAGATTTCTCTCTCGAGAATAAAAATGTTCCTTTTGTATATATTATTATATATTATATATATATATATATTTTATATATTATATATTAATATATATATATATATATATATATTATATATATATTATATATATATATATAATATAACTATATATATATATATATTTATATATATATATATATATATATATATATATAATTATATTATATATATATATATATATATATATATATATATATATATATATATATATTATATATATATCTATATATATATATATATATATATAATATTATATATATATATATATATATATATATATATATTATATATATATATTATTATATATATATATATATATATATTATATATATATATATATATATGTTGAACAATTATTCCGGGAAAATATCCGTTGGTCATTTTTTTAATTGCAGACGTTTCGCCAAGGTCTCACTTGGCATCTTCTGTGCGTTGTCTTCGGTCTCGTAGTCGGTAACTGAATGAGCTGCGCTCAGTCCTCACTTCTTTTATATCGTGCGCTGTTCGAGCGGATCGTCGCTGATTGGCCGTATTCGTTACGCCGCTAGGCCCCGCCCCCTGGGGAGCGAAGCTCAGGCAGTCAGTTTGATGTTGGCGTCTCGAGATTATGGACTTCCAAGCTTGGGGCAGATTTAAGGAGTCGTCACGTTTGTTAAGAAGACCTTCTTTTTCAATTTCTATAGATTCTCTGATGGTTCTTGTTTTGAAGTGTTCAATGTTGGCTATTTGTTTGCAACTTTCGAAGTTTATTTTATGGCCTGTGTTATGCTCGTGTTGAAATAGAGCAGATGTTAGCTGTCTGTTGCGAATTGCTAGTTTGTGTTCCTCTAATCTTGCGGAAATTCTCCTGTTGGTTTGTCCGATGTAGGTTTGGTGACAGGTTCCACATGCAATTTTGTAAACACCCTGATTTTCCAGTTTGGTTGCATCTTTGGGGTTTCTTAAGATCGATCGAACTGTTTGCTTCGGTTTGTAGATTGTTGATATGTTCTTTTTTCGGAGAATGCGCCCTATCTTGTCGGTGGTTCCTTTCACGTATGGTAGAATAGCTCTTGGTTGATTTTTGTTGTCTTCTTGTGTGTTTTGTGTGGTCTTCCGTTGTTTCTTTATTGCTTTGTAGATGGTGTTTGAGCTGTATCCATTTTGTTTCAGTATTGTTTTTATGTTCTTGAGCTCTGCATTTCTATGTGTAGTACAGGTCAGGCTATTTGATCTTGATATCAGAGTGTCAGCTACTCCTTGTATTTGGGAAGGATGGTGGTGCGAGTTGGCTTGTAGATATCTATCGGTGTGAGTTGGTTTTCTATATACTGTGTGTTCAAATTTACCACTCGGTGTTTTTATTGCGAGAACATCTAAAAATGGAAGTTGGTTGTTATCTTCAATCTCCAGGGTGAATTGGATTTTTGGGTGTTGATTATTTAGATGATTAAGAAATTGTTCAAGTTCTACTCTTCCATGGGTCCAGATCACAAATACGTCATCTACGTATCTTAGCCACAGTTTCGGTTTTTTATCGTATGTTTTGATGGCTTTTTCTTCAAAGTAAATCATGAACATATTGGCCACCGCCGGTGATAATGATGAACCCATTGCTGCTCCATCTGTTTGTCGGTACATTTGTCCATCGTACATGAAGTATGCATTGTTGAGGCAGTGGTGAGCTAGTTCTATGATATGGTCAGGAAGGTCTTCGTATTCCGATATTAACTGGAGTGCTTCGTTTACTGGTACGTTGGTGTATAATGACTTGACATCGAAACTAGCTATAATGTCATTGTTGTTGAGTGTAGTTGAAGTCAATATTTGTGTGAAGTGGTGTGAGTTTTTAACGTATGAGGATGCCTTTTCCGTGATGGGTTGGAGTATCTGCGCTATGTACCGTTCAAGTTTTTGTAGGGGTGAATTGAATGCGCTAACGATGGGTCGCATAGGTACACCTGGCTTGTGGATTTTTGGAAGACCGTAGAATTTTGGGCATCTACTGGATTTTTCTCTTGGTATGAGTGCCCTTTTTGTTGTTTCGTCGATAGGAGATTTGTTGATTTTAGTTTTTGTAGTTTTCTCCAAGTATGTGGTGGGGTCCCTCGATACCGCTTTATATGTTTCATCTTTTAGGAGGTCTTGCATTTTTGATTTGTATTCCCCGATGTTCATGACGACAGTTGTGTTTCCTTTGTCGGCCGGTAGTATGATGATGGATTGATTTTTATTGAGGTGTTTGAGGGCTTGATGCTCCTTGTGCGTAAGATTAGGCCTCGGTGGTTTCGCTTTTCTGAGGATGCTGGCAACCCGGTGTCTTATTTCCTCTGCATCTTGCTCGTTTAATGTTGTTAAGCTTGATTCAACATTGGCTATGATTTCCTCTTTGGGTATTACTTTTGGTGCGATGGCATAGTTGAACCCTTTCTCCAGAACGCTCTTTTCGGGTTCAGAAAGAGGATAGTCTGACATGTTATGTACAGTATGTTTGTTGCATGTTGGCTGTGGAAATTTCGTTGTTTTTGGTTTGAGCTTTTCTATCTTTCCCTCTAGCTTTTTTGTTGAAATTTGTTTATCTGTTTCAATGCGCCAGTATGTAAGTAATTCAAGTTGGTTCCATAGAAGTGCATGAATGGTTTCGCTCAACTGTAGATGTAGTTTGTACAGGCGGTTCTCAACCACGCTTATGTTGAATCGTGTTTTCTTTATTTCTGCTCTAAGTAGAGCAATGCTGGCTTGTTTTAAAATAGCTTTAGTCTTTCTCGTGTTTGTATGATGAGAAAGTTTTGTAAATGTAGGTTGAAGGTCCAAGTCTCGGCATTGTAGTAGGAAGGTGAGGTTGCATAGTAATTGACATCTCTTTTTCCTTAAACTCTCATAAGTTTTGGTGGCATTAAATGTCTCCTCCCCGTAGAGGTGAATAATGTTAGTTTGAAGTGTTTCACGGATGGAGTAATATGTTGAACAATTATTCCGGGAAAATATCCGTTGGTCATTTTTTAATTGCAGACGTTTCGCCAAGGTCTCACTTGGCATCTTCTGTGCGTTGTCTTCGGTCTCGTAGTCGGTAACTGAATGAGCTGCGCTCAGTCCTCACTTCTTTTATATCGTGCGCTGTTCGAGCGGATCGTCGCTGATTGGCCGTATTCGTTACGCCGCTAGGCCCCGCCCCCTGGGGAGCGAAGCTCAGGCAGTCAGTTTGATGTTGGCGTCTCGAGATTATGGACTTCCAAGCTTGGGGCAGATTTAAGGAGTCGTCACGTTTGTTAAGAAGACCTTCTTTTTCAATTTCTATAGATTCTCTGATGGTTCTTGTTTTGAAGTGTTCAATGTTGGCTATTTGTTTGCAACTTTCGAAGTTTATTTTATGGCCTGTGTTATGCTCGTGTTGAAATAGAGCAGATGTTAGCTGTCTGTTGCGAATTGCTAGTTTGTGTTCCTCTAATCTTGCGGAAATTCTCCTGTTGGTTTGTCCGATGTAGGTTTGGTGACAGGTTCCACATGCAATTTTGTAAACACCCTGATTTTCCAGTTTGGTTGCATCATACTACCGGCCGACAAAGGAAACACAACTGTCGTCATGAACATCGGGGAATACAAATCAAAAATGCAAGACCTCCTAAAAGATGAAACATATAAAGCGGTATCGAGGGACCCCACCACATACTTGGAGAAAACTACAAAAACTAAAATCAACAAATCTCCTATCGACGAAACAACAAAAAGGGCACTCATACCAAGAGAAAAATCCAGTAGATGCCCAAAATTCTACGGTCTTCCAAAAATCCACAAGCCAGGTGTACCTATGCGACCCATCGTTAGCGCATTCAATTCACCCCTACAAAAACTTGAACGGTACATAGCGCAGATACTCCAACCCATCACGGAAAAGGCATCCTCATACGTTAAAAACTCACACCACTTCACACAAATATTGACTTCAACTACACTCAACAACAATGACATTATAGCTAGTTTCGATGTCAAGTCATTATACACCAACGTACCAGTAAACGAAGCACTCCAGTTAATATCGGAATACGAAGACCTTCCTGACCATATCATAGAACTAGCTCACCACTGCCTCAACAATGCATACTTCATGTACGATGGACAAATGTACCGACAAACAGATGGAGCAGCAATGGGTTCATCATTATCACCGGCGGTGGCCAATATGTTCATGATTTACTTTGAAGAAAAAGCCATCAAAACATACGATAAAAAACCGAAACTGTGGCTAAGATACGTAGATGACGTATTTGTGATCTGGACCCATGGAAGAGTAGAACTTGAACAATTTCTTAATCATCTAAATAATCAACACCCAAAAATCCAATTCACCCTGGAGATTGAAGATAACAACCAACTTCCATTTTTAGATGTTCTCGCAATAAAAACACCGAGTGGTAAATTTGAACACACAGTATATAGAAAACCAACTCACACCGATAGATATCTACAAGCCAACTCGCACCACCATCCTTCCCAAATACAAGGAGTAGCTGACACTCTGATATCAAGATCAAATAGCCTGACCTGTACTACACATAGAAATGCAGAGCTCAAGAACATAAAAACAATACTGAAACAAAATGGATACAGCTCAAACACCATCTACAAAGCAATAAAGAAACAACGGAAGACCACACAAAACACACAAGAAGACAACAAAAATCAACCAAGAGCTATTCTACCATACGTGAAAGGAACCACCGACAAGATAGGGCGCATTCTCCGAAAAAAGAACATATCAACAATCTACAAACCGAAGCAAACAGTTCGATCGATCTTAAGAAACCCCAAAGATGCAACCAAACTGGAAAATCAGGGTGTTTACAAAATTGCATGTGGAACCTGTCACCAAACCTACATCGGACAAACCAACAGGAGAATTTCCGCAAGATTAGAGGAACACAAACTAGCAATTCGCAACAGACAGCTAACATCTGCTCTATTTCAACACGAGCATAACACAGGCCATAAAATAAACTTCGAAAGTTGCAAACAAATAGCCAACATTGAACACTTCAAAACAAGAACCATCAGAGAATCTATAGAAATTGAAAAAGAAGGTCTTCTTAACAAACGTGACGACTCCTTAAATCTGCCCCAAGCTTGGAAGTCCATAATCTCGAGACGCCAACATCAAACTGACTGCCTGAGCTTCGCTCCCCAGGGGGCGGGGCCTAGCGGCGTAACGAATACGGCCAATCAGCGACGATCCGCTCGAACAGCGCACGATATAAAAGAAGTGAGGACTGAGCGCAGCTCATTCAGTTACCGACTACGAGACCGAAGACAACGCACAGAAGATGCCAAGTGAGACCTTGGCGAAACGTCTGCAATTAAAAAATGACCAACGGATATTTTCCCGGAATAATTGTTCAACATATTACTCCATCCGTGAAACACTTCAAACTAACATATATATATATATATATATATATATATATATATATATATATATTTAATAGTATATATTCTATATATATATATATATATATAGAATATATACTATTAAATATATATATATATATATATATATATATATATATATATAAAAGAATTTTTTAGCGAAAGACGCTATCGCTTTATTATATTAAATGGCCAAATATATGGCCCAGGAGATAAATTCGCTAAACTTCCCGTGCTCGAATCGGTATCACTAAAGTGTTATGATCATTTCGGCCTATCCCAGCCATCGTCAGACACTTGGGCTGATACAAATTCAAACTCGGAAAGTAAAATGAATGTCTCCCAAAACTTCACTACAGCGTAGTTAGCTTACAAAGGCGCCCCTGCTTTGGCGGCCGTGAACAAGTATTCTTTGTGCTATGCGAAATGTGTAAAAGCTTAAATCTTTTAGCGAAAGCCACTATCGCTTTTTTATATTAAATGGCCAAATATATGGCCTAGGAGACAAATTCGCTAAACTTCCCGTGCTCGAATCGGT
Organism: Diabrotica balteata; assembly: GCA_918026665.1. NCBI lineage: Eukaryota > Metazoa > Arthropoda > Insecta > Coleoptera > Chrysomelidae > Diabrotica > Diabrotica balteata. Next base: position 4,600,492 of record OU898284.1, read on the forward strand.
ATCACTACATTGTTATGATCATTTCGGCCTATCGCAGTCATCGTTAGACACTTGGGCTGATACAAATTCAAAACATGAATGAACTGGAAATTATATTGTTTCTTCTGCGTTCATACAGGAATGCCGGAGAAACTCTTCTATGAACTATAAAACAGATGTGGAAAACTTGAGTTCTGTTGAATCATTTTAGCTTTAACAATACTTGACATAATAGTCTCTAATATGGAGACAGCTGATTGTATTTTTTTAAGTTTTGTTCCAACTGGTGGGTCCATGTTATTGCATGAGGTGTCAATATAAATATAATTGTGTTACATATGACATCCAGATATTGACAAAAGATAGCAAGATTTTCAACAAAAGATACAAATAATTCTTCTATTTTACTTCTCCCGTTGAGGTGCCTTTGACATGAAGTTGAAGTTTTTATTGTTTTTTAGATGTTTTCGTGTTGTATTTGTAAAAATACCCTTTTATGTTGTAATGTTTTTATTTAAAATTTTAAATGATTTAACATATTTTATGACAATTATATCATAAAGATCGTGCAAGTTTATGCTCCAACTGAAAAAGCAACCGATGAGGAAATAAATTCTTTTTACGAAGACGTTAAAAAAACTATGGACAACAACAAAGAATCCAAAATAATAATAATGGGAGACTTTAACGCCAAAATTGGAAGTAAGATTGAAGACTCTGAAAGCAAAATTGGAAATTTTGAATTCGACACAAGAAACACAAGAGGAGAAAAACTCATGGAATTCCTGGAACAAGAAAACATGTATGTTATGAATACCTTCTACAAAAAGAAACCTAACAGAAAGTGGAGATGGGTCGCAGCTAACGGAACTATGTACCATAAATGAAATAGACTATTTTCTCTCAAACGACAAGGGAATATTTGAAGACGTCACAACAATAAACAACGTAACAACGGGTAGTGATTATTGTATAGTTAAAGCAAAAATAAATATTAACATGAAAGAAGAGAGAAAAAGGATTTTTTAAAAAACAAGGAGGATAGATGCGTTTAAACTAAGAACAAATGAAGAGCAATTCCGAGAGGTCTTGCGGATAAGTTTGAACCTGATCCTTCACATAATCAAGATCAAATTGACGAGGTTAATAAAAACCTTCTCGCAGCAGGTCTACAGGTCGCAAAGAAAACAAGGACTAAAGAAGACAAAATAAGCAATGAAACTAAACAGCTAATGACGCAAAGAAGACAACTACTAGCAAAAAAAAGGGCATACTCAAAAATATAGAGAACTTAATAAAACAATTAGAAAATAACTAAAACGCGACATACAAAAATGGAACGAGAACTTAATAGAGCAAGTCATTGAAAACAACAGAAGCTTAAAATATCTAAGACCCGCACTGGGAGTTCAAAAAATCATCAAAATTAAAGACGCCAACAATAAGGAAAAGAAGGACAAATATAAAATAAAAAATATTGTCGAAGACTTCTACACATCCTTGTACAGCTTGCAAGGCCAGCCTAATGAAACAACAAAGAAGAACGTCAAAAGAAAAATAAAAAACGTGGGATCAGAAGTACTACCAAATATTAAGGGATACGAAATAGAAAGAGCTTTAAAAGAACTAAAAAATAATAAAGCCCCAGGACACGACGGTATAACTGCCGAGCTCTTGAAAACAAGCAAGACATTAACAATCCCTGTACTAACAGAGCTATTTAATATATGTCTCCATAATAGCTAGATCCCTAAAGACTGGAATGAGAGTCTAGTAATACTCTTACACAAAAAAGGGGACAAATGTGATCTACAGAATTATAGACCTATATCGTTGCTCAGTCAAGTATACAAACTCTTTATGAGAATTATTAATAACCGGTTAACCTAAAAAATGGATAATTACCAACCGGTTGAACAGGCTGGCTTCCGCAAAGGATATAGTACATCAGACCCTCTGCTGATAATGAGAACATTGATAGAAAAGGCAAATGAATACCAACTACCCGTATTTCTTGCCTTCGTCGACTATGAAAAGGCGTTTGATAGTATCGAGATGTGGGCCATAGAACAAGCTATTAATAATTGTAGAATAGATTCGAGATATAGGCAACTAATACATAATATATATGAAAATGCAACTATGGTAGTACAACTAGACGAAAATACAAATCCCATCCCCATTAAGAGAGGAGTGAGACAAGGAGACGTAATATCGCCAAAGCTTTTCAACCTAGCCTCAGAAGACGTCTTCAAAACTACAAATTGGTCAACCTATGGCATTAACGTTAATGACAACAAGTTAAACCACCTCAGAGTCGCTAAGGACATAGTGATTACACCCAATATGTCGGCCTAAAAGTGAATATGAAAAAAAAAAAAAATAATGACAAACACAAATGACCCCAGACATATAACTATAAACGGCAGTGAGATAGAACAAATCCAGGAATATATCTACCTAGGCCAAATCCTGAGACTTGACAGAGCAAGACTAGCATGGACAGGATTTGGAAAACTTAGTTGGATACTTAAGAACTGGAAAATACGCCAATACTTGAGGAGCAAAGTGTTCAACCAATGCATCCTTCCTATCATGAGACATATGGATGTCAAACCTAGATCATAACCAAGGCAAACATGAATAAACTAACCACAACAGAAAGAACAATGGAAAGAGCAATGTTAGGTATATGACTGTCAGATAAAAAGAGGAACGACTGGGTAAGATCCAAAACAAAAGTCAAGAACATAACAACAAAAATTGCCAAACAAATGGAGCTTCGCGGGCCACACTGCTAGACAGAAATACCAACGTTGGAATACTACAATACAACATTGGAGACCTTACGGAAGTAAACGACCAAGAGGAAGACCACAGATGAGATGGGTTGATGCCATTAAAAGAATAGCCGGAACAAATTGGAAATATGTTGCTCAGGATAGAGACCGATGGAAGGAGTTGGGAGAGGCCTATGTCCAAACATGGACGACAGAAGGCGAAAAAGAAGAAGAAAAATGACAATGTTTGCTACAAGGACTAACTGACCATTTTCAATGTAAGTTTTAGATGCTAACTTCCACCACTTGTACTAAATAAGTTTTTAATTTAGGTGCTGATAAAGGTGACAGTCTATCACCGAAAATTTCACATTTAGAATAAAGTTCTTTACCAAACTGGCTTATACCATCTTTAGCTGACTCTTTCTTGTAAGTCACCTTTTAAAGAAGTGTATTATTAGCCTCGTTATATATACTTAATTAATATTTATTATTATTTAATATAATAATTAAAAAATAATTTGAATACAATTTAGAACTATTTTTAACTCTATCTTCACTTTCTGACCCATAATCCTATTCAGTTTATTAAATTTTGTCATTACTTGACACTTGTAGGACTTTATTTACGAGCATAAATCAAAGATGGTCCATGCACTTCAAACCTCTGAGTTAGGCGTATATTTTATATTAAATCTCCCTTTCGACACTGTCGGAGAAAACGTACTGGATTTGCATATGTTTAAATCCAGCGTACAAGTCTTTTGATGATAATATATACATTACTGTGTTCAGAGATGTGGTAAGATATCAAAGCGAAGATCAGAAGCGACGTTCAAGCTGTCAAAAACCACAATATTGCTTTGGAGATCGAGATTCATAAAGCAAACTTTCAATTATTGTTTTATGTTGGCTAAGATACGTCTTTGCTCTGTACGTTTCGGAATTCTGTACGTAATAATAATATCGCGGATTAATTAATTATTTTTTAACAAAAGTAATTCGTGAAGGAAAGGTATTTTAATTGGAAATATTTGTATAAAACATATTGCAGAATGCAGAAGCCAAAAATGAATTCAACCGTATTCTACACACAAGTATTTTTTTATCAGTAATTTGGAATAGACTTCTAAATATTTAAAATACAGTAAAACCTTTAGCGACAACTCTCGTAGAATCAAAAATTGGACGCTAAAGATGAGTGGTGCTTTAAAAGAGAATATAGAAAACTTAAAGCAACTGATCTGCATTTTACGTTGTTTATTTAAAAATATTATTATTATTATTATTATTATTTACAATAGATTTGAGCAGGGGTTGCAAAACCCATATGCCCATGTGACTAAAATGTTATATAGTGTACAATTAAATTGTTACATTACAGTAGTTACATATTAAGCACTAACTAACTAAATGAATATACAATAACATAGGTAATAGCAAGTGTTTAGTACAAATTAAATGTTCAACTATGGAACGAAAGGTCATCCAGTTTATTTTTGAAAATATTGACAGATGGAGCATCTATGATCTCAGCCGGAAGGCTATTCCATATCGAGAACACTCGATTACAAAGAAAAAATTGTCTGGTTGTTGTTAAAAAAGTTTCCTTTTTAAACTTAAGTTTGTGGCCACGAAGACGATTGTCATTGTCTATTATGAACATATTCCCCAAATTTCCAAAGTTGTATTTTACTATCCGAAACGTAATAATTAAGTCGCCTCGAAGTCGACGTTGTTCAAATGTAGTGAGATTGGCCATATTCAGTCTTTCTGTATACGTAGGGCTTGAGCGACCAAAAGACATCCTGGTGCACTGCCGCTGTACGTTTTCGAGAATATTACGATCGCGCACTAATACTGGACACCAAACAGTTCCGCAATATTCCAGAACTGGACGAATGTACAGTTTATACAGATGAATTGAGCTCATAAATGACATTTTCGCAAACGTTTTATTTAGTAGATATAATTTACTGTTAGCTTTTTTAGAAATATGCAAAATGTGTTCCGACCAACTTAGATTGTTATTAATTATAACGCCTAGATGATTATGCGATTTCACTGTTTTTAACACGCGCCCATTAATAGAGTAAGGAAGACGCGGATTATTTTTACCCATGTGAAGAACTACACATTTTTCCACATTAAGAGGCAGCATCCAGGTAGAGCACCATTCCGATATGCAATCAAGGTCATCTTGTAGTAACTGGAAATTTACGGAGGGATCGGAAAATAGCTTCGTGTCATCTGCATAGAAAGCATTGTTGCATTTAATATGAAATTGTAGATCATATGAGTATGCTATGAATAAGAGTGGGCCCAAAACTGATCCTTGCGGTACCCCACTTAAAACCGTTCTCTCAACTGAGAAAGAGTCCCCAACTCTAACACAAAATTTTCTATCTGTTAAATACGCGTCGATCCATTTCAGTAGTTGACCACGGATACCAAGGTGTTCCAATTTATGTAATAGTCTTCGTTTTGGAACTCTATCGAAAGCTTTAGAAAATCGAGGTATATAATGTCCACCGGGGCTTTTCTGTCTAATGCTCTTGACCATTCATTGACACACCAGAGAAGATTTGTCATTGTAGAACGTCCTTTGACAAAACCATGCTGCTGTTCTGGTATAACCATTTCATTTTGCAGAAAATCAGAAATTGTCTCGGCAATAATAGTTTCCATTATCTTAGATATTATAGGTGTTAAGCTGATAGGACGATAGTTATTAGGATCCAGTTTGTTCCCTTTTTTAAAGATCGGTGTTACAGATGCGGTTTTCCATATAGGAGGCAAAATATGTGTGGTGAATGATAGGGACATAATCACATATAGTGGATAAGCTAAAGCATCAGAACATTTCTTTAAAAATAAAGAAGATATTAAGTCGAGACCAGGAGACGAATTATTTTTTAGGCTTTGAAGATGATGTTTATATATTAAATATAATTTTATTTTATTGTAATTTTAATTTATTAAACATAAATATCAATATATATTTCCGTCGAGCATCCATTTATGATCAATTTTAACACCCTCAAAATCATTGATTAATGACCCCTATTATTGAACGATTTTATTATAGGCAACACAACATACATCGCTTGCATAAATTAAACGCTGTGTGATTGGCACTGACCTGTGGTGTAGGCAACCAAACATATACCTAATTATATTTCCACTAAAAAATTAAAAAATTTACTTTATTGTTTAAAATTCTGTGTATTTGAGAGATCGAAAGATGGACATTGACGAAAAGTTAAATTTAACTCCACCAGAAGTGGCAGAAACTGCAAATGAAATATCAAGTTTACTGACTGAAAAAAGGAGAGTATTGTACGAAAAAACATACGCTGAATTTGTTGCATGGTATGACGAGAGAAAAATAATAGCTCGCTTTGCTCTAGCGGTAAAATATCTCAATTAATTGCTAATCGCCCTTAATAATACAACTAAATTTAACTCCACCAGAAGTGGCAGAAACTGCAAATGAAATATCAAGTTTACTGACTGAAAAAAGGAGAGTATTGTACGAAAAAACATACGCTGAATTTGTTGCATGGTATGACGAGAGAAAAATAATAGCTCGCTTTGCTCTAGCGGTAAAATATCTCAATTAATTGCTAATCGCCCTTAATAATACACTTGTTTAAATAACTATTAATACATATATACAAGTGAAGGAGTAGCAATCTACATAAAAGTTAGCTTTGACACTAAACCAATAAAACTTAAAACAAGAGTCACAGACACAATTTCTTTTTTAATTTTCAATATTTACATTCCCCCCAATAAAGAACCCGATTCAAAAGAAATTTCAAAACTCATACATCAACTACCTACTCCATGAATAATAATTGGAGATTTTATTGCACATAATCCGTTATGGGGTTCAACAAAACTAACATCTTTAGGTCGAAAAATGGAAAAAACAATGAAAGAAGTCAACTTAAATATCATTAACGACGGACAACATACGCGTTTTGACACAAGAACAGGCGAAGGCTCTAGTATAGATCTATGTATTTGCGAATCATCAATTATACATACTCTTATGTGGGATGGTTCTTAAATGGTTCTTTATCAATCGCAACAATGGATGAGTTTGGTAAATGGTGCCTAAGCTACTTATGGAACTTAAGGAATCTGTTATTTTTAGGCACCTGTCTAAATTGGCGTCCAGTGCATATTCTAATGCTTTGTAGATTGCGAATAGTTCTCCTGTATATACTGTGCTAAAATTTGAGATTTTGTAAGAAGCAGTGTAGTCGTTGTGTATGAAGACACATTCCACTCCTTTTTCTGATTTGGAGGCATCAGTATAAATATGTTGGTATTTCTGGTACTCATCAATCTTACTGTAAAATTGTTTAATCATAGAGGAAGCATTAAGTTGATTACTAGTCTTTGTTAAACTCAGGTCCAAGAAAAGTTTTCTGACCATCCAAGGAGGAGGGGTTAAGAGAATGGTTTAATATATTTTAGGGAAGATAATATAATTTCTGGGCATGTATCTAATAAGTCTTTTATAAAAAGGGGGTTAAGATCTTTTTTTTTAAGATATGTTGTGTGGAAATGAAAAGCAAAGACATTGTTTCTGACGGGATTTTCACTATTTGCTGAAACATTTGCAACATATGCTAGGCTAAGATATTGTCTTCTTAATTCTAGAGGCATTTCTCCTACTAAACATAGTAAGCTATCTGTAGGTGTGGTACAAAAAGCTCCTAAGGCTTTTCTTACTGCAGCATTCTGGATTGTTTGCAACTCTTTCAAAAGTGATTGGCTGGTAGACCCATACACTATTGAACCGTAATCGACTTTAGATCTAATAAGGCTTTTATATACTGTCAATAAGATATCTTGATCACATCCCCAATTTTTAGTAGATAGGACTTTCACTATGTTCAAATATTGTTGACAAGATGTTTTAAGATAATAAATATGTTGCTTAAAATTTAAATGTTTGTCAAAATGAATTCCAAGGAATTTGATACAATCAACATATTCTATTTTCGTATTAAAGATTGTAAGTTCTGGACTACTAACATTGCGTTTTCTGGTGAAATGGATACATTTACTTTTGATGGAACAAAATTTCATTATAGATTTCATTGGCCATTTTTCTAATGCAGAAATAGTATCTTGTAAGGATTATTTAATTAGTTCTATGTTTCTTCCTTTACAATAAATACTTAGCTTACTTTTTACCGGTGAAGAATCGTTTTCCAAAATATTGTTAACAGCAATAAGACAAAGAGTAACAATTATTGATTATCCTTGAGGGATTCCATTTTCCTGTATACTTGTTTTAGAAATGAAATCATCTACTTTTACTTGGAAACTTCGGTCTTTTAAAAAGTTATTGATGAAGTTTAGAACATTTCCTTGTATAACTAATTTTTGTAAAGTTTTAATTATTCCATGGCGCCAAACTGTATGAAATGCTCGGGTTATATCAAAAAATACCGCTATGCAGCTTTGATTAGTTGCTAGCGCTTCATGTATTTCAGACTCGAGGTCAACTAAGTTGTCTAGAGTTAATCTATCTTTGCGAAATCCACTTTGTTTGTTAGATAAAACAGATCTTTGCTCGAGTATCCAATTAGGACGTTGGTTAATTTATTTTTCGAGCACTTTGCTCATTGCACATCCTAATGATACTGGACGGTAGGAGTTTGGATCTGAACGTGGTTTCCCAGGTTTAAGGATAGGTATTGTATAAACATTATTCCAAGTATGTGGAAATACTTTTTCAAGCCATATTTTGTTATATATTTTTTAGTAAATAGGCAAATCTATTTTTAGGCAAATTTTTAAGGAAAATAATAGGAATATCATCTGCACCAGGACTAGAGTTTTTAATAGAATTTATAGATTCAGTTAACTCTTCCTCTAGTATTGGTGCATTTATTGGTAGGTTATCGCTTTTATCATAATTAAATTCTTGTAATTCTTCTTTGGTTTTAAAGTGTAAAAACTCTTGAGAACAATTTTCGTTACTTGAATATGACTCGTAGGATGAAGCTAATACATTGGCTATTTCAGATCTAGATGTATGAACTTTGTTATTATATTCTAAAAATCTTATTGATGAGTTTATGTGGCGTCCCGAAATTTTGATAATTTGTTTCCACACTATTGATGCCGGGATAAAACTGTTTATTGTTGATAAAAACTTTTTCCAAGATTTCTTTTTTTGCTTCTTTTGCCACTTTTTCATTTGTTTATTTGTATTTATATTTATTTCTTGTTTATATTAAAGGGTATCCTATCATTGTCGTCATATTGTAAAACATATTTCCATTACTATATTTTTCTACCGACGACATTTTATGCAAGATGAAATACTGTCACTCATAGTTTTGATTGATTTTTTACTATTTGAGACATTTAAGCTTCAATTGTGAGTTTTTCTAAATTGTTTAACATATTTTATAAATAAAACGGAACGTGTTCAAGTATTAAACGAGAATTCCGGAAAAATTCTTTAAGGACTTCAGGCATTTTTATTGAGTTTGGAGTTGGTTAACTTTTTTATGTTTTACTGTTACCGTAAAAATATATCTCAGACTCTCAAAACCCTTTACTATGGTTACCATGTTCTTTCTATTTTTAAATTCATTTTAGGTTAGTTTGAGAGAGGGATTGTCTATGTTTATGCAAACCTTCTTTGCGAATTTTGTCGTAATATGTAAAAATCTTTCGTTACAACTTATTAAACAAGCAACAGAGTTTATGTTACTAGTAATTAAGAAGGAAAAAAACCAAACAGAAATAGACAATAAATTTGATCTTATTTTAACTTGGAATACTTAATTCCTTTTTTTCTGTGTAACTTTTAAAGAACTTTTATATAGTTGTTCTTTTTTTTTTAAAGAAGATTACTGATTTGTGTAGTTTTTATTAAACACATTTCTAAAAACAGTCTTTTGTTATAATTTCTTTTCCTTCTCAATATTTCTGCTTGATCATATCTGAAAATTACTCAGTTGTCGGGCAGACGGGAGGAACAAAAAAGAAACCTTGTCTCCTGATTAAGCCAAATTCTTTCTAAATTTTATTCACACGTGTCACTGAGAAGATCAGTAGAATTTTTAATCCTCTAAACGTTAAAACTATCTTCACTACTCACTCCAAGTTGTCCAATCTCGTCAGATCCATATCAGACCAAATCCCCATTTAAGACCATGGTGTCTACGAGATACCTTTCCGAGTTGCCCACAAACATACATGGGACAGACAAACTGACGACTCCGTGCTACGTATTTACGAACATCACATGCCATCGGTGAAATGTGTGAGATTTAAATTCTGTTCTGTTCTTTGTTGTTGCAAACTTACACCTGGTCATAATATGTTATTTTTCGTATTCGATTCACATTGCTCTCTCTAGAAAACAGGTATAAATGTTTACTTAGAAGTGGGTCAATAAGTTTTGTTTGTTTTTGAAATCCTTGTTTAAACTAAAAGAAATCCTTCGTTTTTATTATTTTATTTACGCACTTTCTCTGTAAATATACGACAAAAAATACTTTACTGTTGAACTTACGTTAAAAAATAACTTTCTCTATGAAAATTTGTTAAAAATGTTAAAACTGGAGGTTTACTGCTTTCTATAAATTGTTAGATTGAAGCGGCAATTAAAACATGTCTATATTTGTATTTAAAGCTAGACGCTAGGTCCCAAAGGCATTATATATATTCGAATCTTAAACCAGACACTACGTCTTTATAGTAAAATAGTGTAATTAATCTCTGTAATTTCATTACCAATTCGACTTAGAAATTGTTTCATGGCGTCGTCTACTTCGTTCCTCCAGGATCTTCGGGGTCGTCTTCTTTTTCTCCTTCCTATGGTGCCCCATTCGGTTATTCTCTTTATGCTTCTGCTATTGCTAGTTCTTCTTACATGTCCATATAACTTCAGTCTTTTTTGTTCTATATATGTTAGTATGTCTGTTTCTATTGATGTTCTTTGCTTTATTTCGTCATTATTTCTCCTATCTATTCTGCTTGCTCTGTAGCATCTTCGCAAGCATTTTATTTCTATTGCTATTATCTTACTGCTGTTTTTCTTGTTTATAATCCAATTTTTAGCCCCATATGTCATAATACTCCGCACTATCGTGTTATAAATCTGTGTTTTGTCTTCATATTTAGGTGTCTATCCCACCATACTGAATTAAGTTGTCGGATTGCTGTTCCCATAGTTATGACCTATGTACAGAGTCATACGCCTTTCTCAGGTCCACAAATGCCAAATGTATATTTCTAACTTGTTTTAAACGTATATTTAATCTATGTTGTTCTACATTGAATATTGCAACGAATGCCTTTACTTTAAATCGAAATATTTAAAGCGACAATGTTATCTTTAAGAAACAAAACACATTTTGGTCCTCATAATAACATATTCTATTTTATTTTTAGCTGAACAAGTTGTTGAAGAATCAAAAACGTGTGGAAAAATCCTGACGATTCTATCATGGGTCGTGGTTATTCTCACCATGCCATTTTCGCTTATGGTCTGCTTCAAGGTAAGTAATTTGTATATACCTTCATAGAATTTGCGACGAATGTACGCCATTAACTGACATACATAATCTAGAATAAAACGAACATTTATTCGCTCCGTGCGTGACTGACGCGCCACCTACCGCCTTCATCTGACAATTTTGGAGTCCCAATTTTCAGGTTAAACATATGACATATGTTTGACATGGTTAAATACATGCGAAATTGACAATTATTAATAAATTAGTTTTTACCTATATTTTTTCAGTTTATGTACAAAATAAATGTAGTATTAAAAACTGGGTTTCTCAAAATTCATCATAATATATCTTTTTAACTCCAAACGGAAAATAAAGCGAAAAATCTAGTACCGGCAAATCAAGTTTTTCACGCAAAAGAGCATATAATTAAAAACAATAATAGTAAAAGTTATGATATAAAAGCTAAAGTCATCTGCAGTTAGCTTCAAGCCTTATGAAATATCATTCAAGGTAAATTATTTAAATTTTTCCTATTTCAATTGCATAAAAATGAAATTATGTCATATTTACATTTTCATATTAATAGCACGAATTCTTCTTTTTCTTTCTCTAATTTATATGTAATCTTTGGGAACCTATAAAAACTACACTCACTGTTTTTGCTATTATTAGCACAATTAAATACGCAACATGTATTTCCACACATTTTTGATAACATTTATGCGTAAGAATATTTTGTCCAATATTCCAACTTTGTCATATTTCGCCGCTACGCACGCTAGCATCGTTTCAATGTACCCCTACCATGGTCACGCACGGAGCGAATACTGGAATAACTTTTTTTGATAGTAGCCATTTTGACAGCTGTAAAGCAAGTTGTGTCAAGTAATGCTTGAATACAGATTTCAAGTTGTAGACATCTATTTCTAAATTTTATGATAAAAATAATATAGAGATGATTACAGAATGACTACTATTGAGTTTTGTTTCGTGACTAAAAATCAAGAACCTAAAGTACTGTAATGACTATAGATTGATTAGTTTACTGTTACCATTAATAAAGACATGTTTAAAAGTGAAGCTTTAAAGAATACTTATAATGTTTAAAGCGGATATAAGTAAAAAACATGTCTAATGGGCAGTTTGGCTTTTGTAACGGCTTCAAAACAAGAGAAGCTCTACACATTTTCACAATTCTAGTTCAGAACTGCCCTAAACAAAAAGATTTCAATTTCGCTTTTATAGAGTATGAGAAAGCTTTTGGCAAAGATAAGCAATATTATTCTTATGGAATATCTGACTGAAGCGATCACGACTTGATCGAAAATGATATCGACATAGTAAAAATCTCTATCGGAACCAAAAGGCTGTGATTAAAATTAGATAAGCAAAGAAGTGAGACAAAGTTGTGTACTTTCACCATTACTATTTAATATATAAAACATTAACAAGAGAAATCATAAGATTTCTTAACTAGCGAAACTGAATCAAATCTTTTTGCAGAGCGTGTGCAGCATTTTTGTAGCTTTATCAACTCTATCAGATATTAAAATGATGTCATCGGCAAATCTTAGGTGGTTCAGATCTTCCCCATTTATATTAATTCCCATATTATCCACTCGTTCCATTTGCTTGAACATATATTCAAGAACAGCTGTAAACAATTTAGGGGAGATAGTATCACCCTGTCTAATTCCACGTTCTATTCGAAACTTCTTGGTATCTTCATGAAGGCGGAGACAAGCTATACCAGTTTCGTAAATACTTTTAATCAAGGCGATATATCGGTAGTCAATGCGGCAGTCGGCCAATGCTCGAAGCATTTAGTGATGATCTATAGTATCAAACGCCTTTTCATTATTTACGAATATAAGAAAGATAGGCCTTTTATACGCTATAAACTTTTCTATTAGCGTTTTTATAACTTGTAGATGATCATTTTGTTCCGTATCTGGAGCGGAACCCAGACTGTTCAAAAGGTTGGTAACTATCCAGTTTGTTCACAAGCCACTTTGTTATTATCTTCATGAATAGTTTGTATGTGTAAGAGTGCAGAGTAAGAGGTCTGTTGTTCTTTAGGTCTGAAATGTCTTTTTTTTGTGCATTATGGTTATTATTGCATTATGCTACTGAGAGAGGGTTACGCCTTTTGTCAAACAAGCATCTTTTTCAACATATTTAGTAACGTTCCTCCTCCTTCTTTGATTTGTACAATGACTATCCCATCTTCTTCAGCTGATTTATTGTTGTTCATTTCCGAGAGAGCTAATTTTATTTTCTCAGTTGTAATATCTCGGATGTCTTCTGAGCCTAACTTTTGAACTTTTGGTATTTGATTTTAATTAGGGTCTGGAAGTTCTTCTCGCTTATACAATTTTGAGTAAAAATCTTGAGCAATTTTTAAAATATTAAAAATAGTATTTAAATTAAAAAAAAAGTATTTAAATTTGAAAATTGCTAAAACACGATTTGATTGTAGCATGCGCAGAATTTTTTACTTAAATCGATAAATCATCTACGACAAATTCAAAAATTGAGCCACGGCTTTGGTTGTAAAATGTGCTTGATACCAGCGTTCATAAACACTCGATAAGCTTTGACTTTTTCACGACCGTTTACGATATATACTACTGCGGTAGCTAATAGGACTTCGGTGGACACATGACCGTGCAAATATACGCTAGCACTAGGTGTGTTCGTACTAGTATTTTTACTGTTATTCGAGGCTTCGTTTGGTGTATTGAAATGCAACAAATTACCGATATGAATCTAAAATAATATACTTTAATCGAAAAACAAAATAAACTAAAATATAAGGAGACGAAACACATGGTATCAGTGAGAGGGGTAAAGATATAATAAGTAACCAGATAAAAAATGAAGATATTTAACACGTGGGCAAAATAAAATACTAGAGAAACTGGATTAGTAGATCTAGAGACCTAGATTAGAAATAAGAAATTCAATCAATGATGGAGCAATTAAGAACAGCCTTTTTGAAGATAAAATTTTTTTAGCAACCAAAAACTCAATTTACAAAGCTGACATAATTACTATTTAACTGGGAATAAGCCACAATTAAAGATAAAAATACGTTTATTGACGTTCCAATTTTCACTTCGGAAATCGCTCTCAAAATACAAACAGTAAATTTACTGTTTGTATTTTGAGAACGATTTCCGAAATACGTTTATTGACGTTTCAATTTCCACTTCGGAAATTGTTCTCAAAATACAAACAGTCAATTTACTGTTTGTATTTGGAGAACGATTTCCGAAGTGGAAATTGAAACGTCAATAAACGTATTTTTATCTTTAATTGTGGCTTATTCCCAGTTAAATAGTAATTAAATTAAAATGCCACAAGAAAATAGCTTCAGAACAATAAAGCTGACATAGATCTACACTAAGCTTCTTTATGGCTCCAAAGCTTGGACTGTAATTGTGGACTTAATGAGAGAGCTGGAAGCTTTTGAGCTTTTTTAGGAGAATTAAGTATACCATGGACAGACCATATTACGAACTGGTGTCTCATAGAATGGGAAGAGACTGGAAAGTGAAAAGTAAGAGTTTTTGCAGCTGATAACAAAAGCGGAAATCGAAGGAAAGCCGGGTCTTGGTAGATGACAAATGTCTTGGCTGAAAATGGTCGGGTTAAAAACACAGACACTTTTCAGTAATAGTTTTAGCACTACTAAAAGAAGAAGAAGTAAACATGGTACTATTGGTTTGAACAATATTGTAGTGCTGCTTATTTAAAAACTGATAAAACAGCTTCTAACCTGAAACTCACAACTCAATTTTAAAATTTAGTGTATCAATGTGTATCAAAATATGCCCGAGGGATATAAAACAATATAAAAAAAGTTATAAAAGTTATACTTGGGAGAGCATAAAATGTAAATGAAATGTCAGTTGTTTCAAATCAAATCTGTATTTTGAATAATTTACCAATTTGTGGAAAACAACTTTACTATTTTTGCAAATAAAGCCTATTTGTTTTGTTTTAAGTGGATTTTCATATTGAGTTAATATTTTTCCATAATTCAATTTATTCGTCGATTTTTGTTTGGGTTTTATTTAAAAGTTGACAGCGGATAAAATTTTAGATTATTTGGTAGTCTATTCAAATTTAATTTTAAAATCATCTATTCATGATAATTTATTTATTAAAAACGTATAATATTAAAATTAATAGGCATTCAAACCAAAGCAATAAAATTTTAAAAGAATTTTTTTAGACAATACCTTGAATTACGGAGTTGTGAAAGAAGTTAAAAGATATTTTAAATATCAACCAATTTAAAAGTGCTATAGTCCATTTCCATCATATTGATAGCACATTATGTATGCAAATCCCTAAACTGTTGATACGGGTGACTCAATGAAAAATAGATATTTGTCAACAAGTTTACAGAAGTATATAGGAAAACAATTTTAAACTGAGTATGACCACCAGGTATAAAGGTTAAAGCAAAATAGAATACAATAGTTTTGAAGGTTACTAATCCCTAAATAAAGTTGCCAGTGTCGGAGTGATGGAGATTAACAGGTACTAATGAATTTGCAAGAAATGTAAGATGTTTATTTTATTGGTTATATATAAAATAATTTGTGGCCGTAACAGGGGCCGATTTGTAAAAAAATGAATATTATTTTAATCAAATTCCATTTCAGATTCACTGTTTCCTTCAGAAGCTAAGGAACCTTCAACTCCAATGTTAATTATTACCGGTTCCAGCATTGCATCAGTCATATTATCCAAATTCCACATTTTATTTTCTTCCTTGTGAGCATGACTAACAGTATTTTTTCAATTTTCTGGAGTTACTTTTGATAAGAAATGTTCTAATAGTTGTTGTGATTCTTCTAATTTAAAAGTTTTGTTGTTGCGTCCGACTTCACCCTTTACTTGAGACCATAATTTTCTATCGGATTCAGATCACAGTGGTAAGTGGGTAAACGTAAAATAATTACATCACGGTTTAATGCCATTTCATCAATTATATATTTTTTATAAGAAGCCTTATGTTGCCTTACAATAGGTAATAATTCCTTTTTTGTCGAATTCTCTTTGTACTCAATTGCGTGTTTATCCAACCATTCGATTATCTCTCCTTTTTTCCATGCCGTTGTTGGCAATTTTTCTGCTAGTTTTAAATGGTAACTAGCATTATCCATGGCTAGGATAGAATTTTTTGGAATTAAATCCAACATTTGCTCAAAATATTCTTTAAAAACGTCAGCAGTCATTTCCTAGTGTTTGGTTGATTTTGCGGCAAAACTTAATAATCCACCATTGACAAAACGGTATTCATTTCCAATATAGGTTATTATGAGTCTGCGTCCTTTTTCAACGGAAATATTGTTTATTTCAGTAGATGCATCTTCGATGAATGACTGACGGGAACTTTTCACATTTGTATCAACCCATAGATATGGTACAGTATTACCTTCATTTAGCCAAGTCTCGTTTAAATAAAAAATTGTTTTTCCTTCTTCTCGGTACTTTTTAATAGTTCTTAGATAATCTGGTCACCAACATACAATGTAATCTTTTTCAATTAAAACGAATTTTCTTCTATTCTTTTGCCAACGAAATCCCATCTCTCTCAATAGTCCCCATAATTTCTTGTTGCTTATGATTGGTAATTCTTCGTTTTCTCTAATTAATGTTTGGATTTTGTCCAATGTTAGAAATTCTTTGTTAAAAAAAATGAAAGGACGCTGCGTCTTATCATGTTTTTATGTATTTTTTCAATTTCCAAGGGTTTACTCCCTCCATTCTTCTTGGGAGATGAAACAGTTCCTTCTTTTCTTTCTTTTAGGAATCTATAAATTGTTGCAATCCCTGTCATATTTGAACACATGTTAACGATTTTACGAACATTACTTAAAGGGCGCTAATGTACAAAAGCATCGTGTACATTTAATATTATATTTTTCTTTCTTAGACTGAAGGCATCTTTAAAACTACACTTAACCGGATAAAACCTGTTGTCGACGTCATTTTTAAATGCAAATAACAAAATATCGACACCAAAAACGTAGGTAGGTAATTCCAGGTAATCGTTTAAAGAAGGTATTCTTTTTGTGTCAGGCGATAACTTGTATAGAAAATAATAATCACCTTTAAATTACTGCTTACATTAATTTATTTCGTAAAACATTGAATTCTCTTGTTAATCGCCCGTCTATAATTATCAATAATCGTGTGGCATATATACCGACGTTTTTTTCCGCACAAAAAAGATATAGGACACTTATTTTATAGAAGATTTTGTAAAAGATATTAAATTGTTGACGGCATCTTAAAATATTAATTTTTTTTATTTATTTCAAAACAAGTACAGGGTTACGCCTATGGTTTTATGACCTGTTGAGGATTTGCATAATGTGCTATCAATATGATGGAAAAGGACTATATAAGTGTCGAATAATTTTAAAAGTCAAATCTTATTTTCTACCTACATTTGGCCTTGTACCTTTTTTTCAACTATAGGTCTATAGTTGTATTTAGGTTATAAAGGTCTATAGAAGAAGAAAAAATCACCTGGTATTGACAATATTAGAGCAGAAACAATAAAAATAATAGATATACAAATCATCAAACCATTAATAGAACTAATAAATTTAATATTTAAAACTGGTCAATGTCCCGACAAACTTAAGGAAACAGGTGTAATTCCTATATACAAGAAAAAAGATAAACTAAGTTTGTCAAACTACAGACCAATCTCACTAATTACAACTATAACAAAATTATTTGAAAAATGTCTTAAAATCAGATTAACATATTTCTTTGATAAAGACAGCATATTATTGTCTTCACAGTTTGGATTCCATGAAGGTTTATATACAAATGACGCAATAATAAAAATCACCAATGAAATATACAATCGAATTGACAATAGACAACCTACTGCTTGTGTGTTTCTGGACCTGGCAAAAGCATTCGATACTGTAAGCCATCTTATACTTAACCCATTTGTGTAAGTCTACAGCTTCTCCTCAGGAACTCCATTTCTACTGCTCTTATTCTACCTCTATTTCTCTTGTTTATTGTCCAGTTTTCGGACCCATATGTCAGGATACTTCTTGTCAGGGTATTATATATTCTCTTTTTTGTCTTTATCGTAATGTTCTTATCCCACAGCACTGAATTTAGTAGTCTTATACAGTTTCTTGTTTGTCTTAGTCTGTTGTTTATATCTTTTTCTGTTGTTCCCTGGTTCTATATTATGGTTCCTAAATACTTGAGTTTATCTGTTCCATTTACTTGTCTTCACTCGTCTATCTCTAGGTTTCTCATAGCCTTGTTTTCTGTTGTTAGGTATTCGGTTTTCTCTACGTTTATTTCCATTCCGTTGTTTTTATATTCTTCTTCTAGTTTTCTGAGCATAAAGCTGAGATCTTCTTCATCTTGTGCGATGACTACTTGATCGTCGGCAAAACTTAAGGTGTATAGGTATTCGTCTCTTACTGGTATGCCCATTCCTTCGCACTTTCTCCTCCATGGTTTGAGTGTCTTTTCAAAAATATTTTAAACAGAGTAGGGGACGTAGCACAGCCTTGTAGAAGTCCTTTTGTCGTCTTAAATGGATTGTAGGCGTTATTTCTACATTTAATAGCTACTTTGTTTTCTTTGTACAGTGCTTTAACTGCTTTTATTAGTGTTTGTCGGATTCCGAGATCATTCATTGCTTCCCATAATTTGACTCTAGGTAATAAGTCGTGTGCTTTCTTTAGATCAACAAACGCTAGATGAACCGGTCTACCTTTTGCCATTTTCTTCCCTATCAGTTGTTCTAATGTGTACGTAGGATCTAGGCATGATTTTCCTACTGTGAACCCTGCTTGGTCTTCTCCAATTTTTCCTATAATTCCAGTTTCTAGTTTTTCCTTGATAATTTTCCCGTAAAGTCTACAGTCTAAAATCTAAAGTCTATAAAATTGATCCAGTTTTAATTTTTGCAGTTGTTCTGTTATATAGACTTTGGACTGCTTTGATAAGATGATACATAAATTTGTACCTTATAAATCTTCATTTTCAGGACGATATAAAACATTAGTTATAAAAAGGTGGGTATAAATTATTTATAGATTTGTATGTTTAAGAAAAATGTCGGAAATGGAAAAATAGTTTGAAAACGAGGCACCTGATCACTGTGTGATTTTATTTTATGGTGATGCGGCTAAGGCACAGTATTACTATCATTAGTATTTTTGCAATAGCTATCAGAATAAAATGGGAACTTAAAATTTACATACGTTAATATTCTAGGGTTAATTATTTTAAATGACTGAATCCTCCTGTATATTTGTTCTATTTTCATTACTTAATAATTAAACAGTTTAATGGAATTAATTGAAAATTCTGATGAAATATAAAACAAACAAAGTAATCCATAATTAAAATAAATAATACATAATTCAACGAGAATTAAATTTTATTTTGTTTTCGTATAGAATTCCTGGCACGACTTTAATATTATATGACACTTTGAGCCAGTGAATTTCATTTTATTAAAAAAGAGCTGAGTTCTGAGAACAACGTATTGTTAGTTTAATATATGCTGGGATTTGTTGTCAGTCATATCATTACCCCTGTTTTTCAAATATAGGATTTTATAAGGCTCACTGTTTAAAAAAAGCTAAGATAGAATAGTTTGAAATGAAAAGAACAGTTTCCAATATCTTAAAACTAGAATTTAATAACTAAGAAAGAAAATATCTTATTAAGAACAAAATAGAAAATGACTATAGAGATTACGAAGCAGAAGAGCAATCTGGTTTTAGAGCTGGGCGATCCACAGTAGACTACTTGTACTATATTACGCAAGTTATCGAGAAAAAAAAAACAGCCGTCAATAAAGAAGTTCACCTGGTGTACACTCCCACATCTCTTTCGATTCTCAGCAACGCAGCCTCATTCATTTTGTGTGACTTAAACAATTCAACGTTTGTTTGCTTCAATATTACATTAAAGTGGTCAAACAAAGAGGCCAGATGTTAGTTATAGAAGACATAGAAATGAAATATCCGTATTAGGTATGTGAAGCAATATAATATTCTAAATACAAGCATAACTATATTAGGCGTAAATGAAATAAAATGGATGCTTTATTAGGTTTTAAATTTTAGGATTATTGTCTACTACTCTCTTTCAATCGAAAAAAATGTTTTTTGCAAAAAGTAGCTATTTAAATGTAAAGCCCGTTGAAAATCGGTGAAAACGTGTTCCAGAGTTTAAAACGTATTATTGGAAAATGCAAGGGGCACTGAAGCAGTCGGTTGAGTTTAATTCAATCTTTGTTTGACTAGAGAATTCCATGCTTTTAATTTTACGCTTGACATATCAGACTTGTCAGTTCTAGGTTACAAAGTAAACTTTAATCTTAAGAAATTACATTTCCAGAAAGTTACAAGGTGGATTTAATAACAAACAATTTTCAGTACACAAATTTTTAGTGCAAAACATTTTTCTTTTCTAAGATATATGCACAAAGATGTATGCTATATTTTATTTTTAAATGATATTCCATTTTTTGTTTTAATGACAAATAACCAAAATTTTAATTGAAAATATGTTTGATTTGACGTTGTAATTTTAACTTCGGAAATGGATGAAAGGTTAAACTTTTACCTTTTCATTTTACTGCATTATATTGTATTTCGCTGTACGTGGACATAATTTTGCGTTTTTAGAAAAACAAAAAAGGAGTTGCGAAAACAAAACCGATAATTTTAATTTACCAGGAATATCATGACATCTACAGTGGTCTAGGCAAGATAAAAGCACTGGGAGAAGATTGTCCGCTTCTTGACACTTAGAAGATAAGTGAATAATATAAGGACATCTAATCAATAAGGGAACTGAAAAGAATTGAAATATGCTACCGAACACAAGAAAAAAATGCACACCTCCGAAAAAAGGGAAAACGAAACGAAACGATACGAAAATATTGTGTTGGTAAGAGGCTTGAAAAACTACAAAAATAAAGGAAAAGAGTATTTTATATTTTTAAAGAATAAAGGGAAACATAATCTTAAACAAGTGAGACTAGAAAAACTCCTACTTCCTCATATTTTAACCAAAGAAAAAAAAAGATGTTCAAACTTTTAAAAAAACTATTTTTCTGACGCCTTGGTTGGTACTAGAGTTTCATTTTTATTTAACCCACTACAGCAACTGCTGAGGGGCTGATGGGGAGCAGGAAGTAATGAGCGACTCTCAAAGAATCTCGAAGATGAGCGCTGTAACTTCCATATTAAAAAAAAACTTTTTGTTTGTTGCATTAACTACCTATTATGACAATGTTTGTCGCTTGGGTAGGGCCTATATTATTATTTTATAAAAATATAAATTTATTTAGACAACCATTATTACTTTACTCTATTGATTTGCTTTTTTACTTTATTTACATGCAAATCATCTTATGTCCACAACAACCTTGTACGTAGCAATCGGTCCAATAACACCGAAAATATGATATAGTCCCCTTTTGGCAGTGCAGCCATCTTTATTTTTTCTCTTTTTCTTTATTTAATGGCACATAATCGTACAATGATTGTACGTCACGATCTGACAAGCCGTCCTAAATTATGGCGATGCAAGTCGATAGGGCGCCTCCACCAGAAAAATCGTCAAAAATGACCTGAATGAATCTTAGCGTTTTCCCATGTTAATTTCCATAAGAGTTGCTCCAGAACTCTCACAACTCCTTTAATACATGCAAAACGACTTATTTCCACTGAATTTGTGCAAAAAGTTCTTAGTGGCAGAACAAAATAAACTTTTTAAATCATTTTTTATCTACCCCAACAAAAGTGTTTTAATCTCATTTTTGGAACCAATACTATTGCATAACATTGATTAGAACTTAATCTTTTTTTAGAGTAAAGCTAAAAGATTTTCGCCAATTTTAATAAAAACTGAATTTGTTTTCAAAGTGAAACTGGAAGAAAAAATGGAAGAAAAAATAAATTCCACTCCATCCGAGGTCGAAAAGTGGGAGGGGGTGAGTTTTTAAGGGTAAAAATCGGTTTATCACGATTTTCGGCAAAACTATAAGTGCTATGGAAAAACAGTAAAAAGCAAAGTTGTAGGTTACAAAAAGATCTACAACTTTTGTACTTACACTTTTTTAACACAACCTCAAAATTTTTGTGGAAAATTCAAAAAACTAAGTTTTTGGTGTTTTATTTTTCTATTACAAAAAAAATTATGAAATTTGGTTAAACCTTGCCTTATTATTAACCAAACACACTGTAATTTTTCGGCAACCTTATTTTAAATTGTTTTATCCAGTTTCACAGCTGCAGCAAATAGTTTTGAGCAGTATTTCCGGGATCAATACCTTTTCTGTAAATTTGGGCATAATGCCTCGTTGATGTTGTTTTCAGCCAAAATCTGTTGCTGTCAGTTCGTTGCTCAGCCACGTTTGAAACTGATAATATGCCTTGTAACCATGCTGTTCTGCTGTTTCG
The DNA here is from genome assembly GCA_918026665.1 of Diabrotica balteata. NCBI lineage: Eukaryota > Metazoa > Arthropoda > Insecta > Coleoptera > Chrysomelidae > Diabrotica > Diabrotica balteata. The sequence goes on from OU898284.1 coordinate 4,623,241, forward strand.
TTGTTAACGATGTAATTAATAAGATAAAATTAATAAAACTCTTAGTGTTTTTAAATGCTGGGCGACCCCATTTTTTCAGTTCTTTTATTATAAAAACTTGACATACAAGCAGTGTGATAATGCGCTTTTACTGCGACCAAGTCAGGCACATTTCCCAAACGGGCTGCAATGTTTTTATCAAGATTAGATAATGTGTTTTATTTTTGAATATATTGTAAAATATTATCTCTTGTATCGTTACTTTTAACAGATAAAGTTTTTTCTTTTGAAATATTTCCGAAAAACCCAACACAGAGAAAGCAAAGAGATTAAAAACTAACTCTAAGGGCGTTTTTATTTACTTATTTGCCTTCCTTTGATTTTCTAGATCTTGAGCTACAAAATACAGCTATCGCAGTTTCGGTATTATATTGTAGTTTGACAAGTTCGATGAATAAACGCTGACGTCATATTCTCAAATTTTTTGTATTTATTGTAGACTATTTTCATGCTAGACTCTACTAAACGGTTCAAAGCTGCTTTTTCTATTTTACATATTAGCTTATCATCTGCTTTATTGCAGATTATACAAACAGATTCATCCATACTGATAATCTAAAAAAAACAAAATCAAATTAATAATGTCTTGACAGTTTTATGATAAGTATAACTAAATTTGTTTGTGCAAAATAAACAAAGTTATTATTTTTTAATCTTGTACTAAAATATTATTTGATTTTAATTTTTTAGGTTATGTTAGGTTAAATATACTATTATTGAAAGAAAATATAACTGTAATATAATATAAAGAAAATATAATTCAATTTACTGTTTGTATTTTGAGAACGATTTCCGAAGTGGAAATTGAAACGTCAATCAACGTATTTTTATCTTTAATTGTGGCTTATTCCCAGTTTAATAGTAATTAAAATATAACTATTTTGATCTTAGAACTGAAATACCTTTTGATGGACTAAAATTTTCTGAAGGTTACTCAGGTATATAAATTATGTTCAAATAGCAATAAATAAGTATGTACGCAAATGAAATCGTAGGATTCCACGGCCAGAGTCAGAATTATAGTTTATTTGTCTTCCGGGTTTGGACCGTGTCATTTGTGAGTGACCCAAAAGTGGGATCATCTCGACGTTTCGCTACAATTGTATGAAGCTTCTTCAGGAGAACAAAGAAAAAGAAATCAAAAGACAGGAAGATGGGTAGTTAGCAACAGTAACTTAGTTACTCAACGCAACCAGAGGCGAATACTACCAAGATGGGCATTTGGTCACAGTAACTCAACTACTTAACGCAGCCAGAGGTGAAAACCAAATACCAGGACAGGGATTCACGTCCAACAGCTCAGAACACTAACGCGTCGAGAGGCGGGGAGTGAATCCGACGATTACTCCGCTACCGCTCTATTTATAGTCGCGGTGACCTGTCGTGTCGGGACGTAACGGCACACTCCGTGACGCGAACGTCAAGAAGCGCGCGCTGGCCAATCATATGGCTGCATCGTGGTAGCGGTACCGGACGGCGACTCTAGACTGAGATTCCAGATGGGAGACAAGTGGTATCCTTCCTCTCGATTGATATTATGTGGATTTTTTCGGATCTCTAGAGATTCGCGGATTTTCCTGGAATAAAAGAAGGAGCTCTTAGAAACGTCTTACGTCCCGACACGACAGGTCACCGCGACTATAAATAGAGCGGTAGCGGAGTAATCGTCGGATTCACTCCCCGCCTCTCGACGCGTAATGTTCTGAGCTGTTGGACGTGAATCCCTGTCCTGGTATTTGGTTTTCACCTCTGGCTGCGTTAAGTAGTTGAGTTAATGTGACCAAATGCCCATATTGGTAGTTAGTATTCGCCTCTGGTTGCGTTGAGTAACTGAGTTACCGTTGCTAACTACCCATCTTCCTGTCTTTTGATTTCTTTTTCTTTGTTCTGCTGAAGAAGCTACATACAATTGTAGCGAAACGTCGAGATGATTCCACTTTTGGGTCACTCACAAATGACACGGTCCAAACCCGAAAGACGAATAAACTATAAGTATGGACGCATTTAATTAAAAGAAAATTCTACAACTATTTTATAATATTGTAGATGTCTTATCAAATATAAACATTATTAACTTAATTGATTGTTAATTACAGTAAAATATTTCAATTTATATTTTTTTTATTTGTCAATGTACCATAAAATCTTAGGCAACATAGGTAATTACAGTGTTAATTTTAATAAATTTCTCAAAATTGTACATAATGAAAAAAAATTTTCGATTTGAGTTTTCTTAGTTGTTAGCGTTTTATGACAACATTTCCCACAGTAATGTTTATTATTTTTACACTATCGGAAAGTAGAGATTTCAGCGAACAAAAAGCCTACCGAGTTTTTTAAAAAAGCTGATATTTTGATGCGTGAATTTTTGATTGAAAATTAGGGTGCTTTTTCGATATTAAATCAATATCAGGTAAAAAAATTAATTTTTCAATTCTAAAAAATTACAGTGTGTTTGGTACATACTAAGGCAAATTTTCACAAAATTTCTTAAAAAAAATTTTTTGTGTAAAAGATAAAAATAAAAAATCAAAAAATTAGTTTTTGGAATATTCCACAAAAATTTTGAGGTTATGTGAAAAAAGTGCAAATGCAAAAGTTATAGATCTTTTTGTTACCTACAACTTTGCCATTTAACTTTTTTCATAGCACTTGTAGTTTCGCCGAAAGTCGCGATAAGCCGATTTTTACCTCGAATTTAGTGGAATTTATTTTTCCTTTCATTTTTAGCATATCCTCTTCCTTTTACAATAGATTTCATTCTACTATGATTTTTTTTGTACTTTTTCCATTTTTTAAAGGCTTCGACACTGGTCTTAATCTGTTTAGTTAAGGTTTGTAAAATATACAATTCAAGACAATAGAGAAAACTGCGAATCATGTCAAATCTGTGTTATCCCTGAAACTTGCGATATTAAATTTCAGCTAATTTTAAAGTTTGTACTTCTGAGATAACTAAAGACATAATATCTTTAACACTCCCCGCTAATAAAACAAAGTAAACTAGCGCTCCTTCAAATCACTTAAAATCACAACTTCGCGACCGAACTTCGAAATTACCATAAATACCAAGCGTCTAAATTCTGTAGGCCTAAAGTAAATACATCTCAGTTAGTACAACTTAGCAAACATATAAAATAACTTTACTCCCAAACTCTCACTCATTATCCCCTAATGACCAAGCCATCCCTTTATTAAAGTAATGTGACTTTCTACATCTACTCAGCGGGACAAGTTTATTAATTTGCTTTCGCGACTGAATAAATAACTTTACGGAAAAGCTGCCGGAGTTACCATTAGTGCGAACCGAATCCAATTTCTATGTGAATCTAGTTGAGCGAATATATTTTGATATTGGTATTATTTTAGTACTTATATAGTTAAAATTAGTTTCATCTAAAGCTAAATATATAAAAAAAAATTATATTTATTTGCCATTTTTGTTAATATACCATAAAACGGGAGATCCAATCAATTGCCATCTACAGTCAACGCCTTTAATTTTTTATGGCATTCTTCTATTTAAGACTAGGACAAAATAATACTTTAATCTGTTGTATAACTTTTATAGAAATAGAACAGGAGGATACTAAACTACTAACTTTGGAAGAAATAAACAAAGCAATTCAGTCTCTAGCCAGAAACAAGTCACCCAGAGCAGACAACCTATCCTCAAAAATATTTAAATGTGGCGGTCAAACATTTATCACCCTCCTTCACAAACTACTAATACAGGTATGGCAAGAACTCGCGTTACTAGAAGATTGGAATACTGGAATTATATGCCCCATACACAAAAAAGGAAACGTTCTTGAATGTCCCAACTTTAGAGGGATTTCCCTTCTTAATACAGCATACAAAATTGTGTCCCTGATACTTAACGAACGACTGGCACGGTATACTGACAATATAATAGGATCCTACGAAAGAGGCATCTTGAAAAACAAATCTACCATTGATCACATATCATCCATCAGACAAATATTAGAAAAAACGACGGAGTACGACATAGACTGTCATTACATCTTCGTAGACTTTAAGGTAGCGTACGATATTATTGACAGGTTCCAATTATATTCGGCGATGATCGAATTAGGAATACCAAAAGGTTTTCTAGAATTAATTAAAATGTCAATGATGAAAGTCGATTGTAAAGTACAAGGGGATGTTTCAAAACCATTTAAAACCAACAAAGGACTGCGCCAGGGAGATGCGCTATCGTGCACGCTGTTCAACCTAGCGTTAGAAAAAGTTATAAGAGATTCGGGACTAAACTTAAAAGGTACGATATTTATATTAGTAGTATACAAATAATGACATACGCTGATGATATCGTCGTGATTGGAAGAACCCAAAATGAAGCAGTGGAGGCTTTCACACGTATCAAAAATGACGCAGAAAATATCGGACTTCCGATTAACATCCAGAAAACTAAATATATGCCGGCCATATCAAGAATTCAACAAAATAACTTAAATGTGAAACACGAAACGATAGAAATGGTAGAAGAATTCTGCTACTTAGGATCACTGGCAAACTACAAAAATAACACATCCAACAAGATAAAAAAATATGCGTGGCTAACCGCTGTAATTTTGGCCTGGGCCCTCAACTAAGAGCAAGAAGTATGTCAATAGCAACAAAGTGCAAACTTTATAAAACAATAATACGCCCAGTGCTCACATACAGATCGGAAACATGGGCAATGATGACCCGAGATGAAGAGTTACTATGAGTATTTGAAAGAAAAGTATTGAGAACCATATATGGCGGAGTAAACGAACAGGGTCTGTGGAGAAGGCGATATTACTTTGAACTCTATAGACTTTTTGGTGATGCAGACATTGTGAATACTAGCAAATAAACCACCTAAGGTGGGTAGGCCACGTTATGCGGATGCATGAGAGTGATCCCACTAAAATAACTATGCTAAACAGGCCGGTCGGAAGAAGAAAAAGGGGGCGACCTAAACTCAGATATCTGGAGGAAGTCTAGGAAGGTCTGAGGGAGATTGAAGTGAGGAGCTGGAGAAGGCAGACACTAGATAGGGAAGAATGGAAGAATATTTTAAAGCTGGGCCAAGGCTCACAAAGGGCTGTAGCGCCAACTGATGATGACAACTTTCATAACAAATAATACACTTTTGGAGAATCGCCAAACTTTTGCGTAATGTCGTCTTATGAGATCGATCAACGTATAGAAACCAACGTAATTCTAGGTTGACAATTCATTTGCTAAAAAAAACAATATTTTCAAACTTTTAAAAGAGTTCAAATAAAAAATTTTAAAGAAATACACTTTTGGCAAGAAAGGGCTGAAAGAGCGCTAAAGGCCACTTCTTCCGGACGTTTGCTCTGTCTCCAATTCTGCACTCTTATGCCATTTAAATAACCTACCCCTACCATCCCAAAAAGCACCATTTTTACTCAACTTCTGGTTTTTCTGGTAGGGGACAATTTTTACAATTTGATTTTTATAACTTAGACAAATAAAGATTAAAAAATAATTAAATCTGGACAGTGAATCATACCTTTGTAAAGCTAATTCAAAAATGCCAATTTTCCAACTTATATATTTCTATTCATTTTATCTTTTTTTGTATGTATGTACGTGTCTACAGGAACAACCGGTCTCTTGTACCCACGGACATGAACAGTTTTACCTAGGGACACGAGTAAAAGTATCTGTATAACCAGAACGTAATGTGTAAAACAAAAATACTTCCTAATATTCTTGAAAATTTTATTGAAAATATAAACTGCTAATAATACACAGACTACCCTAAATTAATTTTATCAAAAGATAGTGGAAAGATAAATGTGTTTTATTGTCTAGAGGATGAACCTACTGTACGTGGTTGAGGAAGATTTTCTATAATATCGCTAATTAGTTAGTTGTATATTTCTTTTCATTTTCAACCGTAAATGTAGAGCCATGTGCAAAGAAATGAGCTTTCTTTAAATATTTTATTTAATACTCGACTCGTCTAATTGCGACTACAAAATACCCTAAATGCTTTTTTCCTTTTAAGTGCACCAAAATGAAATCACTTTTTTCAAGATCACCTGGAGTAAATTCAATGGAATCAATTTCTAAATCTGACAAAGAATTATCATCACAATTACTGTTGTCACTTTCTAATCTCAAAATCAATTTGATCTTTATCTGACGACGTTTCTTCAATATTTATCTTATATTTTACTTTTTTTTGTTATTTGAAGTTCATTTTTGCGCTTCTTTTTCATACTGTCTTTATTACTTTCTTTTATTTCATTAAATTATGCGGTGTCTGTAAGAATGCGAGACCTTCCTTTTTTGCTCTCCTTAAAAACGTTCCCTTTGCGTGGCAAAGCGTTTGGAATGGGACGAACCTCATATCAAGAAATAAAGCTTGACATAACAGGAATTGGTTCTCGAAAATCCAACTTAGCTTCTGGTGTGGAACATGCCGTTAAACCAGAACATGAAGGCTTAGGGTCTGTTTTGGAAGCATCACAATGCAGTGGCTCGGGGTCAGAATAAACAGGAAGGGTTGATAAAGAGTTGTGTAAATACAGATCGTAAAAAGTCTTGTTCAGTACAAATATCACTGTTTAAGGGGTATATATCTGATACTTGAAAGCCCTTGGTTATATTGTTTGGACTAAATGCCTTTAAGTATGCCGTGTTTGTTAACTCTGCTACGTCGTAAATGGTAACTGGTTTCCCTGCGTTACCAGGAGAACCCATCCGAGTAGTCATTGCATTATTGTAGAAAGACTTAAAAGCTCCAAAAATAGATAAATCGAGAGGTTGCAATCGGTGTGATGTATGAGGATGAAAAGTACCTAAAATGACTCCCGAACGTTTTGCCAAGTTAAGAGTGGGTATGGAAACATGGCTTTCAAGGTTATCTAACAATAAGATTACATTATCCTGCATAGTAGATTTAATATGTGATATGAAATGTCCTAAGAATTTAAAAAATACATCTTCATTTGACCATCCACTCGAATTTGCAGCTTTTATTTCTCCAGGTGATGCCCCTTTTAACATGTGACTTTTAAAATTCACTCTCAGAAATACAAATAAAGGCAGAACATCAGTAACTAGAACATCTCTTTTTTTCAGAAGTCCTTCCTCCTATTTGTCTTTGTTATTTTGGTGGTAAAATTTTAGGAGGTTACTGCACAGTAGTAATAGCCGTCTCATCGACGTTAACAATTTTTGATGGTTTAAACTTTCCTTTACTTAACGCATTTTTATATTGTTGAAAGAAAATAGCAACTGTTTCTTTTTTAAATGCAGTTGCTCTGGCCAAACTTGGACCCTCGGGTTTTCCAAGTGACAGAGATGCAGAATGTCTATTTCGGAAACCTCTAAGCCAGGTATTTCCTGCTCCTTTTTATCGTCCCAGCAAGCAGAATATTTTTTTTTATTTTGCTTTGCATATTCATATGCCAGTTTTTTAACGTTAATCAAACTTAGGCCATAATGCATTCTTGCAGCTGTTTCTAAATAGTTTACCAGCCTCGTTTAATCGGCTTCATTAAAAACTTGTTGACTTTATAATTCTGAGTTTATATAACATTGTTTCTACCTGATGTTTTAACGTTTTTAATGTGTCTTGCTAATGCATACTTTACATTTCCGAATTGGCTCGCTACGGCACGAATTGAAAGACTTGAATTTAAAACTTCACAAACAGCATTCTCTACATTGACTTTTAAAGGTCCCGGTCTTCTCTTCTATTCTTTACTTCTTGGCATAATGAGCTCCGGAAACAAAACATTGTTTGGTACCAATACTTTTAACATTGTATCTGAGGACGGCCCCAAGTACATCAAAATGCATGTCCCTAGGTACAACAGGGGGACTCCATGTATAAAAACAGTCGAATAAAACGTTAGCCACAACAAATACAAAAGGTTTGATTAGTGGATTAGGTAGTCTAAATTACGATTAATATCACCCTATCATGATTAGTTACTACAGTCAAATTAATAATTTGCAATAAGACGAAACAGCCAGCAAAAATACTTACTTTGGACGTCAAAAATTACAAAATGGCCACAGCTTGTGTTAACACTTCACGAACAAGTGCACAACTAAATACCATAGAGAGAGTCACTGTTGCCGATATGTTTTGTTAATCTAAGGTTTGTCTAATATTTTGTTTGGCGTTAATTTAGTATGTCCCTAGGTGCAACTGTCTCTAGGTACCGCATGTTCCTCTCCTTCTATAAACACTTCTCTCTGTAAATTTAATAAGCAACAAACAAATAATATCATTTTTTGACAAGCTTTCAAGGATATTGTGAATACATCCCACTATGATAAGGTGCTTTATACCGATGCATCCCGAAAGGCAGATGGAGTTGGCTGTTCTGTCACTACAGTTGATACAGTGCTGCCACAATACCAAATATCCAACGAATGTGGCGTATTTTTAGGAGAACTCTTTAGTATTTCAAAAGCTCTCGAGTTCCCTTTTGACAATCATCAAAGTGTAGCTCTGTATACCAATTCCTTATCTGCAATTTACTCGTTAAAAAGTTCATGGCTATTTATCCCTAGCATCTCTGAATCATCTCCAACAAAAAAGAAAAGATCGCAGTACGAAGATTAAGAATAACACACGCGTTTGACACACATTCATCTTATGTCCTCTACAGACCAACAGTTAAGCTCTTACTGCAACGATATTCCTATTACCGTCAAGCACACCCTCACAGAATGTCAACATTACCAGGCCGTCCGCATTGCCAACAATATAATCCATAGTCTAGAAGTACTCTGAACTGCTCAAGCCGAATCAAGAGCCTAATAGACTTTTTAAAGACTTCTCAATTGTTTAACGAAATACAATTTACATATTTTTTTTAATCTTCGTTATTGTAAACTCTGTATCATAACTTTAAAATAAGAGATAAAAAAATCTTGTTTTACTGCAAATATATACACATACATATTTAAAATGCAGTTTTTCTTAATTATAGTTAATTCGATTACATGACATTTGCATTAATTCTCTCCAGGATACATAATGACAATGTGTGATTGATTCCTATTAGTACCCCACCTTCTAAATTAAATTATGATAGCAATAATAAAAGTAGCATATATTAATTATTTTGTTTAAGACTTATTTAGAAATATCGAATAGATATAGAAAACGGATATAATATTAATTTTCTGTTATCAAATGTAAACAGAACTTCTAAAATACGAGACAGATCTTTATTTTGCTTGTTTATCTTTGTTATGTGTATCACTTATATTTCTGTTATATATATATATATATATATATATATATATATATATATATATATATATATATATATATATATATTAGTAATATAGTAGTAAATTATTCCATCTTTCTAGTTTTTATCTCATTTAGAATTTCGCATCTTTTGTCTAAAGTTTGGAGTACTTGCGTGTTAGTGACGCGGTCCATCCATGATATTCTGAGAATGTGCCTATAGCACCACATCTCGAAAGCTTCGATGTTTTTTATGGCCAACTGTTTTAGTATCCAAGCCTCAACTCCATTTAACAGGGTAGAAAAGACATAACACCGCAGTATTCGTATTCGTAACATTATATTGATATTACGATTGCAAAAGAGTTTGCGCATTCTATTAAAGACTGATCTAGACATCGTTAAAAGCCATAACAAAAGCTAAAATACAAATGAATGAAATAAATACAACAAAAATCAGAAAGAGTTATGGAACAGCAAAGAACAAAGTAAAACTTGCATTAAAAGTAATTTATTTTATAATTTTATATTATATTTATATTGTATTTTTTCGCCCGCTAATAAGATTCAGAATAAAAATAAAAACAAATTAAAAATTTATTTTTTAATTAAACTAGAACTCTTCGAAACGTATTAATTGCCATCAAGCAATCACACAAAATTGAAACTAAAAGTATTTTACCTCATCCCTTTTTTGTTTGTTGTTTAAATTTGGAAGTAACTTTCCATTTGCTTTAATATTACATCAGGCATGGTTTGTGGCAAAATCTGCTGAAACTTCTCAATTTATTTTATATTCGATTCGCCTTTATGGTTACAGGAAAGCAGAGTTTCAGAGCACGTTTCAAATATGTCAGGGAGAGAGTAGGAAAATCTGCATTGGATCGCAAAGTATTAGGATCAACCTCATTAAATATATAAGGAAATTTAAAAGGTTTTCCTAAAAGTTATTCAATTACATCAACTTATATACTAGGTAGAATTTGTTTAAAAAGAAGTTTAACACCTAGTTTTATGTTATACGAAAGTATGTTTTTTTAATTAGAAAAAAACTCGCTTCAACTTATTCAACTCGCTTTAACTCGCTTCACTTAACTGCATTGGGTTTATTATGGTCATTTAATGACATACACATTAACTTTTAAATTTTATTATCTCTATTTACAACGTGTTCTACTTATAACCTATGTTCTAAATCCTAACCTAGTTAACCTGTTACCAGCTAATGTCTAACTCCCTGCTTTCCATCGAGCAAAAAGACAAAAGCTTATGAAAAGGAGACCAAAAAAGTGGCCTCTGATGGCGGACATATCCGGAAATGCGAATGCGCCAAATTTAAATTTTCCGACACTTATTAACAGTAGCTATATAATATTTTTGATCAAATATTTGATCAAACAAGTTTGAGCAAACTGACGTTATGACGTCATAATTACAGTTTGTTCAAATTTTAAAAATCTACCTGTCACACAATCATTCAAATGTGATCAAATTGACTATTATCAAGGAAATTAATTGTCCTTTTTGTTTATTTTATTAGTTGCTTGGGCTTTATTTACGATTCTAATTTTTTTATACACAAAAAAAATAATGTGTTTACAAAATAAAGTGTTCCCGAAATATATTCAGTTAAAAACCAAAAACCACAGCCCCGCTGCAAAAAAAGGAATTCATCACGGTCAGACCAGATGGCTTAAACAAGACAGAAAATACCAATACAAGAAGCGAGATATTATAGCTCTTTATCTTAAGATATGTCATTAAGAATTAAATTATAGATTAAATAATATAAAACTTGACATCCCAGATTCTAACGTGAGAATTAATATAGATAAAAAATTCAATACACAGTGTAAAAAACTAAATAATCTAATTTCCAATAGAAAAACACCCAATATTCATTATACAAAAAGTTTTTCGAAGCATACTTTTTTCAATAGATTTAAAAATTTAACAGATACTAAATTTAGTAACAGCGAGATACAACTTTCAGAGAAACACAAACACAACTTGCCCTAACATAATATTGAGAGAACTTTAGAATATTTAGTTGTAGAATGTGAAGTAGCGTTCAAGAAAACTGCTAACAATATCGAAAAAAGTATAATTGCCAAATCTATTACAGATGTGTGTAGTGAAACTAAGAATTCCTGTTACAAAGAGAATAAAACAGCAATTTCAATTAAAAATAAATCAATAGAAAACAACATTGTGTTTACAAAAGCAGACAAAGTAACACTACTATTGCTATAGATAAAATAGAATATAATAACAAAACAATAGAATTCTTAAATAATCAAAATATTGAAACTTTACACAAATATCCGACAGAAAAATATCAAAAACAAATTAAGCTAGCGTTAGAAAATTCAAAAGCAATACTAAATCCAATAGAACAGAAATACCTCAATATCATGAACCCACAGCCTCCTAAATTATACTTTTTCATTAAACTACACAAACCGGATCACCCAATAAGACCTGTAGTTTCTTTTTATACAGCTCCGTCATATAAACTTTCAAAAAAACTGTTAGAGATTATTTTAGAACACAGTAAATTTTCACCTAAATTTACCATAAAAAATACAATAGAACTAGTTAATAAAATACAACATTTTCAATTACCTAACAACTCCAGATTAATTGCATTTGACGTAAAAATCTTTTTCCTAGTATTCCTCCTACAGAAACTTTTATTCTAGTAAAAAATCTTTTAGACCAAAATAGTACAAATCCAATAATTACATCTGAAATTTTACATCTTCTTGAAATTTGCATAAACCAGGACTACTTTAAATTTAATAATAAAATATATACAAATAACAGTGCTGGACTTATAATGGGTAATCCTCTAAGCCCATTGCTATCAGATATTTTTATGGATCATCTAGAGACAAATATTTCAAAACATCCCGTATTCAAACAGTTTTTATATTGGTGGAGATACGTAGATGACGTACTGGTATGTTTCACATGAACTAACAGGCAACTCGGCCAATTTTTACCTTATATTAATTCACTTCATAGTCATATTGAATTTACAATAGAAACAGAACAAAATCAATCAATAAATTTTTTAGATTTAAAAATTAGCAGACTTCAAAACAAACATGACTTCTCCATATTTCATAAACCTACCCATACTGACACGACTATACACAATTCATCATCCCATCCAACACAACATAAACTGGCAGCTTATCATAGTATATTACATAGATTAACAGAAATTTCGATGTCAAAATACAACTTTGAGACAGAATTAAATATAATTAAGCAAATAGCAGTAAACAACGGATACAACGAACAAACAATTAATAAAATGTTAAATTAAAAACTACACAAGAAAGCCCTGAAATTAGTATTTCCACCACCAGAGAAAAAACACAGTAGGGTAGACTGGAGCTAGTTGTGCCACTTTGGACAAAATAATTTTTAACATTTTTTTCGTAATTTTTAGGGCTGTTAGATTACTTTAATGAGGTACTATTTTTAATTGGGAATCATTATTTGGGAACATCAGCAATTTTTAAGCAATACCTTACAGTATGTAAATAGTTTTACAAAATGCACATATTGTCACAATTTGCCCCAATATGGGGTAAGTTGTGACGAACTTGGGGCAGGTTGTGACAGTAAATATTTTTAAATATAATAAACTTTAGTTGGAGAATAATAACAAAGTTTCCATAATAAATTTATTTTATAGTTAAGTATAGATACATAAATGTTTGATACATGTTTATGTAAGAAAAAAATGTGTAGAAAAACATCTAGTGAATTTAAAGTAAAATAAAAAACTTAATCGCTATCGTCAATTTGTGCTGATTCTACTTGTAGTTCTGAAGAGTGGCAGTTTATACAAACATAATAAAGATCATCTTTTGTGCACTTTACATGAGCCCACCTCTTGCATTCCATACATTGCACCCAGTCTTCTCCTAACCTAGACTTTTTATATGGTCCCATACAAACTAAGCAAAAGTAATCTTCTTCCTCTTCTTCTGAGCTGTCTTCTCTTTTTCTTGTTGCGGTCTCTTTCTTTGGCGCTGCTTTTTTCTTAGGCAACAGTTGTTTTGAGTCGAATAATTTTTTCTTTATTTTATCCTCTTTGCACTTTATTGTTTCCTTCCTCTTTAACTCTTCACTGCGAATTGTCTCCTTGACAGGTGTGCTAGTCAAAATTGCAGATGTTAAGCTCTTGCGTTTTTTATTTTTTCGAGGACCAGCTTTTGGCAGAGGTCTTATATCCATAGGGCTGACAGGCAGAACTTCGGCATGGAATGATCCTGGTAGGTTGGCCTGCGATGATCCTTGTTGATATGGTCCTGGTTGATAGGTATGGGAGGGTCCTGGCTGGTTAGCATAATATGACGACGGTTCAGGTTCAACGAGATGCTGAAACTCTTTAAGCTGCCCAGCACTGGCTTCCTCATTACCATCTACGATGTCAATAGGCCTATTCAAAGGTCGGTCGGTCACCGAAGAACACAGAAAGTCTTCTTCATTAAAAATGTTTCTATTGAATTCCCATATTCCTGTAGAACGAAGTCCTGCCTGAACATTTGTTGGTGTTACAGCTTTAGGTAATGCTGTTTTCACTATACTTGGGATGTCATAAATTGAGACTGTGTTTCCAGGATGAGATTTCATCCATCCACACATTGCGTCGTTTAAAAACTTCTTAAATGGACCAAAAACGGAAACATCCAGTGGTTGAAGTCTATTTGTTGTATGGGGAGGGAACGATAAGAGAGTAATACCGTGCTCTGTACAATAGTCAAGGACTTCGATATATAGGTGAGCACTGTGGTTGTCTAACAGAACTAAAACCGGTGATTTCTTTGAGCACCTTACTTTTTTTACAAAATGCTTCATAAAAAACAAAAAGTCCGGGCCTGTTATCCAGCCACTTGGGTTAGCAGTACCACAACAACCTACTGGCCCATCACGTACAAAATGCTCCTTGTAAAACTTACGTGGAAAAACGAACATAGGAGGAACTGAGTTACCCTCTGCGTTAATAGCAAGAACCATAGTAACATTGGTCCCCCTCTCAGCTGAAGTGACACCACCAACTCTTTTCTCGCCTTTCTTCGCTATGATTTTTACCGGTTTTTGGACAGTTCCAGTCCCTGTCTCGTCTATATTCCAAATATCATTAGCTGTAAAATGGTTTTGACTTAATACTAATTCGAGGTTATCAAAAAGAGTCCGACATTGTGCTTGTTGAAACTTGTACTCCGACTTAAGCTGGTAGCCTCAGGAACACGAATAGACACATTATTGTTACGTTGCATGAACTTTGTAAACCAATCATTACTGGCGTGTTTTGTTGCTACCCAATTCTCAGGCACAAGAACTTTGTTCGCTATAGCAAATTCAAAAGCTAAACTTTTCATTTCTTTTGGGCTAATACCATAAAATATTTTCGCTGCCTAAACAGCATATTCACAGAGCTCTTCTTCTTGTTGTTGTGAAAATATCATTCGAGCTCTTTTGTAACCCATTTCTACCACTCCATCTGGATTGGTTTGTTGTTTTTTTATATATCTAAGTAAGGACATCCGGTTAACGCCATATTTTTCAGCTGCTTGCCTTAAACTACACGATCCAGACTTAACATCTAACGAAGCCGACTCGTAACTGTTTATATTACTCCGACCACGTTCCGTTTTCCTTTTATAATTTCTCACCATTATCTGTAACAAACCCATAAACATGCATTAAAATTAGTAGGGGCATGTTGTGACACTGTCACAATCTGCCCCAAGCCTTTCGTCACAACTAGCCCCACCGTACGCCATTTTACATAAAGCCACTTGCACAGACCTTGACACGTCGAATAGAAACCAAACTGTGTCTTACTAGAGAGGAATAAACAAACTATCTACTACAACTAGAATAAGTTTCTTACCTTGTGGTTTGAAAGTGAAATAACAATTCAAAGACAACAGCAAAATTTCACTTCGTTACAACGAAATGATATATAATTTTATAAAGCGGCAGAAACGCATAGCATCACAACCAAACTACACAAACAGACTGAGGACATGCGGACGTGGAATTCTGGGTAACCGGGCGACGCTGCTACCTATGGTTAGTCTATAAAACTATTTGTCACAACATGCCCCTGTCACAACTAGCCCCGATCTACCCTACCTTCTGCCCGATTACATATACAGGCAAAATAACAACAAAAATTGCCAAACACAAAAAAAAGTAATTAATAACACCAGCTTTCCGAACAAATAACAACCTAGGCAAATATATTAAAAATAACAAGAGCAAAAATAAAAAACATTTAAATAGTGGTGTGTACAAACTTCAAACTGGCGACTGCCCAAAAACTTACATCGGTCAAGCTGGTAGAAATTTGATAAACGAATAGCAGAACATAAAAGGGCTTTGAAAAATGGAAAAACAGATTCGACATATGCACTTCACCCTCTAGATCATAACTATTGTTTTAATGACAAATTTAAAATTCTTCACATTCAAAATAAAGGCCTTAAGCTATCTTTGTTAGAATCTATGGAAATCAACAAATTAAAAAACATAGATATAATTCTGAATGACCAACTTGAGACAAACAGTTCTTCCCTCCTCAACCTATTTCATTAGAGACTATAAATTTGTAAATCCAAGCCAAAAATAGATCACTTGAGAAAGGCAAGTTTGAAAACAAAGTTTTCAGTGTTTTATTGTTACATAAAATGAATTTCCATCAAGTAACGGTCGAATCCATCAATTATAAAAAAAAATAAATAGTGTGAAAAGATTTTTATAATAATATGGATGTTTGACATTATATAAACAGCTTCTTTCTCGGTATAAATCAATTATGTAGAAACTTGTTCCTGGCTGCAAGATATTTTAATTTTTTATTTTTATTTTATAACAAAATAGAAAGACAAATAAACCACATACTGTCAACCAAAGAAAAAAAGAAAATTAATTTAAATACGTTATGTCTAACTACTGATTGTCATTTGACTTTAGAAATTTTTCAACCAATCAAAATTGAAGTTTGATCAAACTGACCTTGAAAATAGAAGATCCTCTATTTTTAGGGAATTTGATCAAACTCAGGATGTGACGTCATATGCTGACAATTTCGTGGTTTGGTCAAACTAGTTTGACCAAATATTTGACCGTGTGATACGGACTTAACATAACTCAACTAAATTTGATGTCAAACAAGGAGAGAGACTCTCTTTCCTTGTTTAATGTGGCCTCTAAAGATCTCACTTCCTGTCTAACAATATTTTTGCCCCCACTACCTTTACATTTCCTTTTTTGTCTTTTTGCTCGATGCTGCTTTCACACCTAATTCTGCCAACCAACCTAAGCTATACCATACATCTCCCTTTTTACTCCCTAAATCTAAAAGGCTTGATTACTCTCTTTGAGGCTTTGAGTTTTTAAACTAGCTAGAACTAGTTTTCAATTATCTTTTTTGTATATAGATGGATGTATAAATTCAATACAAGTCAAATATTTGTTTGACTTGCTAAAATGTTTTCAGCTTAAATATCACACATCCGTATCTACTTGCGTTATGAAATTGCTGACACTTTAATAACAATTCATCAGTGGATAGACTGTTTAATTACAAACATGGATTTTAAGTCACTTATTATCACATTACTATAGTACTATAGAACATTATATAGTCGAGATGATCACATTCCCGAAGTAGAAATTCCAGCAATACTAAATCAAGGGTCAGAGGAACTTCCAGATATAACCGAAGAGGAAATTAAGTCAGCATTAAAAGGTATGAAGAACAACAAAACACCTGGAGAAGATGGCATTGTAAGTGAAATGATAAAACTAGGAGGCGAATGCGTCATAAAGGCTTTAAAAACCCTTTATAATGCCTGCCTCTTTGAAGGAAATACGCCAGAAAAATGGAATAATGCCATTATGATAATATTGCATAAAAAAGGAGATGTAACAGAAATTGGCAACTACAGACCTATCAACTTATTATCTCATTTATATAAACTCTTTATGAGAATAATTACTAACAGACTGGGACCTAAGCTAGATTTTCATCAACCTCTAGAGCAGGCCGGATTTAGGAGTGGCTTTGGAACAAATGACCACCTACAAGTAATAAAATCCTTGATAGAGAAAGTTATAGAATACAACAAGCCATTGATATTAATATTTGTAGACTTTGAGAAAGCATTTGACTCAGTCCAGCATAGCTCCATGTTAAGAGCTCTTACAGAGTGCAGTATTGACCATAGGTACACAACTCTTCTTCGAAATATATATGATAGCGCAACAGCTGCTGTAAAAATGTACTATGGTGACACAGACACATTTCCCTTGGAGAAAGGTATTAGGCAAGGAGACACTATCTCTCCTAAACTATTCACCGCCCTATTACAGAGTGCTATGAGAAAAAATAATTGGGAAAATATTGGATTAAATATAAATGGGGAATTTTTGAACAACTTGAGGTTTGCAGACGACATAGTCCTTATTGCAGATCAGGTAGATCATGCATGCCAACTTCTTCAAGACCTTCAGAGCTCTTGTGCACGAGTTGGCCTTAAAATTAATTTTTCCAAAACACAATACATGACCAACCTGGTACTGGCAAAAAACATTTCCACTAATGGCACGCAAATTGAACAAGTGTATTCATATAAGTATCTGGGCCACGAGATTAAATTGGGAAGAGACAATCAAACAACAGAGTTAAAAAGGAGAATAGGACTGGCATGGGCAGCTTACGGAAAACTGAGGGAAGTCTTTAAATCAGCTATTCCCATGTGCTTGAAGAGAAAAGTTTTTGATCAGTGTGTACTTCCAGTTCTGACATATGGAGCAGAAACATTGACACTTACCAGAAAAGTAATTAATAAGATACAAGTGGCACAGAGAGCGATGGAGAGGTCAATGTTGGGCGTATCACTCAGGGACAGAGTTTCGAGTCAGATAGTAAGGAGAAAAACTGGTGTGACGGACGCAGTTGAAAGAATTACAACCCTGAAATGGAACTGGGCAGGACATGTTGCTAGGGTCAGAGATGGAAGATGGACTAAGAAAATTTTAGAGTGGAGGCCTAGACACGATGCTTATCGTAGTCGAGGACGTCCTCCAACAAGGTGGTCGGACGATTTAAAGCGCATCCAGTCTGGGTCTAGGACAATTCGCCGTCGCCAATTCGCCGTCGGCGATTCACCGTCGCCCATTCACCGTAGGGACAATTCACCGTTAGCCGATTCGCCGTCGCCGATTCGCCGTCAGAATTTTAATTTTTAGAATGTTTATTATTAACACTTGGTTATAAATAGAAGATTTTAGACAATAAATTATTTTATAGTAAGTACCAATTAGGGTGGTTGATCTTCTAATGTGGGTTAAAATAGTTGTTGTTTATTTAATGACCATTAATAACCAGTGAATAATGATTCAAGGATTTAATTTTTTGTTTAAATTATTGTTGGAATAAAAAATGTTTAACAAAAAATTAGGCAATCATTTTTTTTAGTAAGTACCCATTTATTGAGGGTTGGTGTTTAACGAAAACTTAATTCATATAATTTTATGTTTAATTAAATATTTTTGCTAAATAAATGAAACAAGGCATCCATTGTTTTATGTTTTGTTTTATTAAAAAATTATTTTATTCCTAATAAAAATAAAACACCAACTCAATAAACATTAATAAATAGGTACTTACCATAAAATAATGCGTTGCCTAAAATCTTATTTTTATAACCAAATGTTATTAATAAACATGCTCAAAATTAAATTTCTGACGGCGAATCGGCGACGGCGAATCGGCTGCCGGTGAATTGTCCCTACGGTGAATGGGCGACGGTGAATCGGCGACGGCGAATTGGCGACGGCGAATTGTCCCATTCCCCATCCAGTCTAACTGGATTCAAGTTGCTCAAGATCGGATGCAATGGAATTATTTACGGGAGGCCTATGTTCAGCAGTGGACGCAAAATGGCTAATGATGATTATCACATTGTTCGAGCTAGCTATTTCCGATAGCGTAGATCATTTAGGCAGCTGTCTATAGCAGAATTCAAGCGTTTGTTGGGAAAAAATAAAATATGCCATTACATTACCGTTGACATTTTGAAGCCTTTGGGAGTTTTTGAAATGATTTTGTTTGCTTTAAACGAATAATTTACAATAATAATGGTAAAAATTAGAAAGAAACCCTACCAGAAACCATAAGAAACCTTAAATATAAGGATTGAATACGAAAAAGCTCAATTTTAAATAATTATTGAGAATACAACATTAATATAACTTTATCAGATATTATTAGATATCAGATATATCAGAATATCGACTTATTTATCAGATATAACCCTTTTATTACTGATTTTATTGTTTCTAAATAAAAGACTGTAATGATATTCTTTAATACCTAGAGACCTAACAAAGCGATTGATTTTTTTTACATTGTTGCGTGTCCTTGTATTCTTAGAAAGAACGAGGGACGTATATGTCCCATTAGTGTTGAATGGAGGGATAAATAAATTCCATTAGTAACGAAACAAACTTATGTATATTTAAAATAATAAAAAAGCACATCACACACAAAAAAAAACAATTACTATACTATACTATACAAGTAGTCGCACTGATTTATTTTGTCATTTTAAGCATCTCCGAATTAGTGGTCCCCGTTCCAGTCATCTAGAACTCGATGTACTGATATTCAGTTTCGATGTAGTCTGGCAAAACCTTCCAGCCTCTGGCTTTCGCCGCTATTTCTTGTATGGCCATGATCACGTCGATGTACGTACCTATACCTCTCCTAACAAATGTAGACTCCAGACCTGTGTTTAGAACCAGTAGGTCTAGAGTACTCACCCAGTCAATTAGTATCCTGCTGCGAGTATCGATGATATGAGATCCCCACTGCGCTGATTTTGCGTTAAAATCTCCCAGCACTATGTATTCTCTTCCTGTGTGATCTCGTCTATCTTCATCTCGTACTCACCCACCGTCACGTTTGAAGAAATATAACAGCAGGCCAGCCGCACCCCCTCCATCCGAACAATCACATATTCTTCTTTCGACTTAATTTCATACACTCGCAGTTTCCTATTGTAGATTCATACAGCAGCCCTTCCAGTCGTATCTACAAAATATCCTCTTCTCTTCACCGCTGTTGGATTTGGTTCCGCCTTCACCAGCATATCGATGTTCTTTTCTACTGCGGCAGCCTCAGCAAGATCATATGCTAATCTTGCTGTTCCCACATTAGTTTGGAGCACCCACAGCTCTCAAGTCCTGTTTCCTTTGTTTGCCATTTCTAAACCTTGGAATCCTTTCGCGCTCTCTTTTACACTTTCGTACTCTTCTTGGGACTAGTCCTCAGTGATTCCTATTTTCAACCAGTCTGTTGAACTTTTGGCATATTCTTGAATTCGCTACATGCCCAGTCACGCCGCAGTTAAGGCACCTGGTTATTTCTTCCTTGCATTCCAGCGCTACGTGACCCTCTTTGCCACATCGGAAGCAACATATCTTTCTGTTCTATCCCTTGCAGTGCCATTGTTTGTGTCCAAAGGCTAGACATCTAAGGCATCTTGGTATTTCAACCCTTGATTTGACTACACGGCAGGATGTGCAGTCTACTTTTATTCTTTTCATTTTCAATATTTTTTCGGTAGCGTCTTCATCTACATCGATTACGGTACTCATCATCCCTCTTACTTTGCCTCGTGTCTCAGTCCAAATTTTTATGATGTCACAGGCCCGCTCTTTGCTACCTCCTTCTTCTGTGGTCTTTTGGATCTCTTCCTTCGTTGTATTAAATGGAGTTTCCTGTACCAAGATTCTTCTCTTCAAGATGCCTCCTTTTGCATCTGCTCTTGACACGCATGTATTATCAGAGAGGAGTTTCTTCCCTTCCTCCGCTATTTCCCGTCCTCCGACCAACTCCACTGATATTCCTTGGTCTTTAGTCTGTCTGATCCTTTTTATATCAATGTTCTTTCTTCCTGTCAGTTTGCTTTTTACTTCTGTCATTAGATCCACAAAGGACTTTTCTTTGTTTTGCTGATGATTATGACTCCATTTTGTTTTTTGGGCTTGGTGATGATGTTGGCCCACCTTCATGTTGTTTTTTACCTAGGAGCGTGATCGTTACATCTCTTTCTCTTGCAGCCCACTCCATAATTCTTCTCGATATTTTAACTTCCAGTGCTGCCGGTGTGTTGATTCCCACGTTTTCTCTTCCCAGCTCCTCCATCTTCTGCACCAGTTTCTTGCACGTTTTCAGGAACTTCACCGGCACAGGTTCTTCCTTCATGTTTGGGAGAAGTATGGAGTACACTTTTGCACACGTGCTAAAATAGGTATATGGACCTTCACTAAAATTGGGTATTTTAATTATAAAACTGGATTTGTTTATTGACAACAACAATAAATAATTGTAATCTAGTTGATTTTATATTAATTAGACTGGACATTATGTAGTTTGTACACTTACAGTTTAGTTAATAATAAAAATTTTCGGCGCCCATATTGAACACAACATTCTAATTCTGATATTTTATTATTAACCCAAAGTTTTTATTATAGAAATGGTTAGAAATAGTGGTACAAATAATATCATAAGTAGCAGTTTACAATTAAAAAAAGAAATTTGCCTATAAAAAATGCCTATAAATTTGCTTATTCGCTGTGAGCCGATGAGTAAAGGGGATTTGACAGTTTTCACCAACGCTGGTAGTGGCAGTTTTGTGCATTTAACTTGTAAACATGATATTTCTATAGTGTAAAATGAAAAATCTATTATATTCCGAAACATTGCATACATGCCCTGCATTAACTAAATCTTCTCCCTTTTGTGGTGTAGCTGGTTGAAATGGGATATCATGTGATATAGACTTAAAACCAGTATAATGTTTAATATCCATTTTGAATAAATTAAAACAAATTTATATGTAAACACTAAGGCCTACGCACACAAAAAATAACTGAGCAAAAACAGAATGAAAATGCAAAATGAAAACAATAATTACAACTTTACAGAGGTTAAGGCTGAAAGTAGGGAATTTTACACAAAATTCCCTACTCTAGGGGTAAAGGCGATGACGTATATTATACGTCATTGGGTAAAGGTAACCTTTAACCACAGAATAATAAACAATCAGAATATCCACTCTCAGATTCCGCCTTTGAAGTTTTTCAGCACGCGCGCTATGTTTTAGAAGGAAACACATTACAGGCATATGATTTGTGAGGTTATGTAATTGTTTATATTTATGTTTAATTATATTATATTTATGTTATTATATTTAACAATGTTAATATAATTGTACAGTATGTCTATGATTGCCGTAAGTCAATTAAACCGGGTTAATTTTTCTATGCCCACCATATAAACAACACTGGTTCCCTCTAATACATGGCGGAACGTCTGCGCGAAGGAGATGCGCGTACTTAATTTTCCATAGAGAGTGGGCATTTTGATTGTTTATTATTCTGTGCTTTAACCATGATATAAGGAAACAAGGTATGCTCACTAGATGGACTCGTTTTTGCACATCGCTGCGCCGACCAAAATCCACCATTTTTTCAATACGTCACATGCGTGACGTCTGCTTTGTTTAAGTCCAGCTCACAAATCACCTACCTCGGTCTGTGGTCGAGCTTTGCATTTTGAAGTAAAGTTAGTTTTTTGATAAATTGTGCTGTTAAACAAAGTTCCAATTGGTATAGGAATACAAAAAAAAGAAAAGTACGATATTTTTCTATTCCAAAAGTACATATTTGAACATGTTTGAATTTCCGCCTTCAAAATGGCGGATTTTGGTCGTAAACGCGATTGGCTGTTCAAAATAGATGCGTGTGAGCATACTTTGCTTCCTTATATCATGCCTTGAACCATTAAATATTTTCACATAAACTTTTTCTTTTTCTCTCTGACCTCTTGCATAATAGGCATCCAGTCGCAGGAACTTATATCTTAAATAGTATATTTATAATGAATAAAATAAAAAGGCGTAATTACTTTTACTATTAATTCTGTGTATTCGTTCAGTAATCAGTTTACAATAATATTTCAGTTCATAATTTTGTATTTTTAGTTAAATATCTATTTTTCTCGTTTTTGTCATATTATACTTACACCGATTTTACAAGAAAAGTACAAGTTTCAAACCGTGAGAGAGCGCTACCGGCGAAACTCACAGCGAATAATTCAAGTTTTTTTGTTATATTTTGTGAGTCCTAAGTACTCAAATATTTTAAAATTATCGTCCTTATTTATAATGCGACTTCCAGTAAAATTATAAACAAGAACCTAATTTTATGTTTGTGGAAATTTTTACCAAATATGTTTTAACATTTTCAGAACCTCTGGTATAAGTGATCTATTTTTTTCTATCCTAAAAAGTGCTTAACTTTGAGATCTTTTCGAAATATATTTGCTGTCTTTGTTTAAGCATTGTATTATGAATGGTCAAGCCGATTATATTTTATGACCTTGGGCTCTGGAATATAGTAATATAAGAGAGAAGAATTCATTGCTTTATTACTCAACACAAACAAAAAACTAAGTATATATATTTTATTTTTAAAATAAAAATACCTTCGTTGCCGGGTGTACAATATTAACCACAAGCGTATCATCAAATTTTGGGTATTTATCTAAAAAGTTGTAAAAACAAAGTCGTAAGTGAAAGTGAGGATCTACAAAAAAACCGAAATTTCCCTTGAGACATAAATGCGGCAGATGAAGATTGATGTTCGTGCGAGTCTCGGTTGCGCATATAAACACCATAAAGTGATAAATAACCTTAATTTTAAACAGTATTTTGCGTAGACAGTACCTTTTTAAAAATTAAAAAATGAGTCTTGATTATTACCTACTATATGTGTTTTAAAATGTATGAGCACATTCTATATGAATATTTTTATTAAAAAATACCATAATATCCATTGAAAGCTATGTGATTTAGATGTTATTCAAAAATTTTGGTCTGAATTCTTTTAATCTTACTCTTTTATCATAGCCCTTTCAGTCATGACCTTTTGTTTATATCGATAATTTTTTTTTTCATAGCTAATGTTAAAGTGTTGCTATAACAACTGTTTTGAGTAGATAAAGTATCACTTTAACAGCAAGAGTAGATAAAATGTTTTAACTTTTTTTTATTCAATAAAATTTACAAATTCAAACACATTAAAGCTACGATTTGTTAGAACAGTGCGCAGCGCAAAGCAGAATCTGTTGTGCTCGACTCACGGCAGTTTTGGGAGTTTTAGTTTTATTCACATAAATATTCTCTCGCTCTGAAAACAAGTTTAGAAATTGGTTTCGAATTTATTCTCTCAAAGATTGTACATTTAAAAAAATGAATTCTCGCAAACTTAATCCACTAATTTTATGACTCCAAAAAGAGGAGGAAGAAGAATAGTTGATACCGTTGAATGTAAATAAAAGAAATAAAAATGTAAACGAAATTGTTTCATGTCTTAATACAGAAGGTGTTTTTAAATTAACAGTCGAAGAAAGATCGTTTCAAAACGAACAAAAATTTCGAAAATATTTTAGACTTTCCAGGGATTTATTTGGAACTGCAATTTGTGCTAGATCCACTAGTCTTTCATCTTCATCGGGAGAAAATTTAGTAGACATCACTTAATTATTACAATATTAATAACTATATAAAAATACATAATTATATACAGAATGACGGTATAAAGTCGGAGATGCCACACTGGACAGAGTAGAGAAACTCGTGTATCTCGGCGGTAATATCAATGAAAGCTGGGATCCAACCGCAGAAATTGAAAGCCGAATAGAACAAGACCGAGCTGCCTTTGTAAAAATGAGAAACGTACTTTGCAGTCAAGATCTTAGCATTGACCTTAGAGTTCGTATGACGTCTTGCTACATCTTTCCTGTCCTGCTGTATGGAGTGGAAGCGTGGACTCTAACTGAGGCTATGCTTAAACGCTTGACAGCATTTGAGATGTGGGTATACAGATGACTACTAAAAATAAGCTAGGTCGACAGAGTTAGAAATGAGGAGGTCCTTGGACGGCCGAGCCAAACAGCACAACTGGTCAATATAATAAAGAAACGCAAGCTGGAATACTTCTGTCACATTATGAGACACCCTGAAAAATATGATTTTTTACATCTGATCATTCAGAGAAAGATCCAAGGTAATCGTGGTCCTGGTAGACGAAGAACATCATGGCTGAAAAATCTAAGGCAATGGTATGGAAAATCAACTACATCGTTATTTAGAGCTGCTGTCAATAAAGTCACGATAGTGAATATGGTAGCCAACATGATATCCAACGATCGATAACGGTCATGGAAGTAGAAGAATGAAATTATGAGCTGTGAGCTCAGCTAAACGTTTGCGTCCAAATCAAATTGCAGTTGATTCCAGCGCATACTGTCGACGTGCACAGTTATCGGTCTGCAGTGCATGTAGCTCAGCAGAACCTAACAAACCGTTATCATAGAGAACCATTTCTTTGATTTTGACAAATGTACGCAGCGTTCGACTGACTGTGAGTTATGAGTGGCTCAATGTTTTAACAAACCATAGCTTTAGGATTAAAATCAACTGAAATTTTACAATTAACATTATTAGAAATATATATTTTTGGAGCATCACAACTCGTACACATTTGCTTAAACACTTGATTCGAAATACTGGATTGATTTTCTGGCCTGTCAATTATACACTTGGATACAGCAGTCTTATTGCTTATTGACTCTTCAATGTAAGATTCTGCAAGAGATTGAGTAGTGCACTTTTGCTGTCGGTAATTTACAAAAAGCTTACTGTGAGGTACGTTTTTGGGGCGCAAGGCAATATACTTTCTCAAATTTCCAAGAAACTTAGTCCACTTTCTTGTCAGTAATACAAAACGACCTTTCCTGCTTGGTTTTAGTATCAGATAATGAAACGATTATCACCGATTTTCTGTCGTCCACGTTAAACACTTCTAACTTGTACAATTCATCGGACCTAGTCGCTCCATGCACACCAAAAATAGCAATAACCTTCATCAGCAAATAGACGTCATCAGGAGCTTCTGTCAGAAATTTAAAAATGTCATCTGACTCCAGGATTTTGGACTTTTTAGCTTTGTATCCTCCACTTGGGTTTTTTAGTAAGGTGGTAAAACTTGCTGAATTTAGAAATGTCACAATTTTCATTCACCAACAACGTACGCTTCAACATCGAATAATACGACCATCATGACGATGACATCGCTTTCTTCGACTTTTCAGAAAAATACGCCAGAAGTATTTTTTACTCACGCCATTGATATTCTTAATACTTTTTCACTTTTTAAAAGACTGGTATTCTTTCTCATACATCATCCTAGATTTTTGTGGCAACAATAAACTTTCTGCTTCCAACGCTGTATTTTCTAGATCTGATGGCAGGTTTTCCTTTTCTAGTCTCAAGTCTTTTTTGTCCATATCGTATTTATTCACTTTGTACACAAAACGCAAAAATATTCTCCGAAAAAAGCAAAACGTAACATTTGTTTGACATTTGTTGACAGAGTAATTCATATCCCTAGCAACACAATTGCGATTTTTGTGCTAAAAATTACAATTTTCTTTAAAATTCTATTTTTCACCTGAACTTGAAGTCTTGTTATAGAAAAAAATATTTTATTGCACACGACGATAAAACCGCATTATCTTCTCGAGCATAATTAGCGTCTCGACTGACGCTTTGATGCTAAAAAACGCTCTCGAAGATAAATTACAATTTTATCGTCTTGTACAATATTTATCTAGTATCTTGTATATACAAGATATTTTGTAGCAAAAAAAAGTAAAATATCTTGGTTGACAGCTGAAATATAAAATGTGCTACCTGTAGTACACTGTCAGCCAAAGGTAAAAATAAGTAATTTAAGAATATTTTATTTGAATGTGTTTAATTTTTTTTACATTACTTTAAGTGGTACAATAAAAAACAATTTTTTTTATCTATAGATGTACTTTACATTTAATCCAAAAAATGTGTGTTTTTCCAGCACATTTTGGCAATTTACACCTGGTTTGGGAATATGTAGGTTTATCGTCAAAGTCAGGAAAGTGTCCTATATCATCTAATCGAACTTCTCTGATAGATCCATATTCTTGACCATTTTTTGCTAGGTGGAGGAGAAGAACTGGATGAATTATCAGTTGAAGATGGTCTTCCAACCTTCTACTCATTTGTCCACAATACATGAGCGCTTTTGCAATATACTAACAAAAATGAAATAGGTTAAAAGTAACTTTTGGGTTATATTGAGGAACATTACTTATTATCAATATTCCAGCCATGCATTACAGCATGCCAAATCAAAAGCATATGTAAACATTCTTATGGTCCACTTTTTAGACCTTATGAAAGATCTATATATAGAAATCAAAAAATCTAATTGGTCAATGGCTCCCATACTGGCTTTGTAATGTTTTGTAACTTCTGATCGAGGCACCATAAGACACTGTTTTTCTGTTTTGCTCCATCTCTTAGAAGTATCTTCTTCTCCTTTTGTTTGAAAATTTGAGGCCATGGTTACACATTTGTTATCTATTCATCTAGTCATTATGACTTATCCATCATTACTAATGATTTCTTGTAAAACTCCTCGTTCTTTTTTAGCTATTAACTTATCTGGTAAAAGTGGAGGTTTTGCAAAACATTCGGCTCTGGCAGTACGGGAGGCATAAATATGACTGTTTTAAAGCAACTGCAATAGTTGGTAATTAGAAAAATAATAATCGAAATCAAGCTGATGGTTTGGATTGCTTCTTCTTTCAGTAAGTTCGGTAAGACCGAAAGTGTTTCAGAATGGTCACCCGATAAACGGAGGGTTAATAGTTTGCTTCAAAACTAAGTTATTTTTGGAACTCCACTATACAAATGCCGCATACTTTACCTTTTAACAGTTGGAAAAACTCCCTAAATGTCTGTAGAAATCCTTTTATGTTCCATATAATGTTTTCTTAAAGAAGTCAAGACTGCTTTGCTTTCAATATTAATAATGCGAGTAAAACACGCTTTTCCTTTTTATTAAAAAAAATGTTCATATATTTTCACTGATCCCCTCGCTAATTAAGCTAATTTTGAAATTTGAGAACACCGCATCAACTCGGAATCAATACCAATTAGACCGATAACGAAGGTCTCTTTGGAGATCATTTTTAGAAAGTAATTATTAAAAAATACTCTCAAACATCCATTTCTCAATAAAATCTGAATATTTTTTATTCGGGGCTTTTATTAACGGCAGAAATTAATGGCAGAATATAAAAGTTATACAGAGAATTTTTTGTTATACACAAAAGCGAAATAATTGAGTACCTGTGAATATTAAGTCGGTAGAAACCAAATTTAAAATTTTACAGGGGAGCAAACAGACTGGATGGATGTTATCAAAAGCTATTGAAATTCATTGTTGTTGGTATTTTAATGTAATAAATTTTAGCACTAAAATAGTAAATGGCCAGATAAAATTTATGTGCTTTTTCTTAAGTTCGTTAAGTATTAATCAGTATAAATACCGATACTGGGCTCTAAAAAATATCATCTTCTTCTTCTTCAGCCTGTGTTCGTCCACTGCTGGACATAGGCCTCTTCCATTTGCTTTCATCGATTTCTACTTTTGGCAATTCTCATCCACTGCTTGCCCGCGACTTGTTTGATATCGTCTGTCCACCTCTTCTGCGGTCTGCCTACTCCTCGCCTGTTCTCTGTTGGTCTTCAGTTTGTTAATCTTTGTGTCCATTCTTCGGGATTATCTCGGGCAACGTGTCCGACCCATTGCCACTTGAGCCTTGCAATACGTTCTGAGACATCAGTAATTTTTGTTCTTTCACGAATGACGTTATTTCGAATCCTGTCTCTCAAACTAATCCCTAGCATGGTCCTCTCCATTGCTCTTTGGGTTGTACTGAGCTGCTCTAAGGTTTTCTTTGTGAAAGCCATGGTCTCCAGTCCATATGTAGTTACAGGCAAGATACATTTGTCTCTACGTTTTAGACACATTGGTATATCTTTATTCTTCAAAATAAAGCTTAATTTGCCGAAAGCTCCCCAAGACAGTTGTATGCGTCTTTTTATTTCGGCTATTTGATTTTCTTTGCTGATTTTAATGGTATGTCCAAGATATATATATAGTGGTCTACATTTTCAAGACTGACGTTGTCAATAACAAGATTATTTTGTAAATTACTTATTATTTTTGTTTTCTGAAGGTTCATTTTGAGATCTATTTTATTTGACGGCTGGTTTAATTCCTTCAACATTTGTTCCAGTTCCTTGATATCTGTACTAAATAATACTATGTCATCCGCAAACCTCAAATGACTCAAACGTACACCATAAATGTTTAGATCTTTTTCCTCCCAGTCAAGCTGTTTGAATACATTTTCCAATGCTAAGGTAAAAAGCCTTGGTGAAATAGTATCACCTTGTCTAATACCTTTATCAAGGCGAATTTTTTCAGTTTTTTCGTCTTCATTGATTTTGATGTGGAACGTGGCCTGTTCATAAATGTTTTTAATGAGTGTAGTATACCGTGAGTCTATTCGCGCATCCTTCAGGGCTGACAAAAAGGACCAAGTCTCAATACTATCGAAAGCCTTGTGAAAGTCGATAAATGCCATATGTAAAGGTACATTATATTCTGTGGTTTTTTCTACTAGTGTTCTGATGGTTTGTAAGTGATCATTAGTACCAAACCTTTTCTAAATCGCGCCTGTTCAACCGGTTGATATAAATCAAGTTTTTGTGTTATGCGGTTGTTATTATTCTTGTTAACAATTTGTATAAGTGTGACAACAAACTTATAGGTCTGTAGTTTTCAATATTAGTAGTGTCTCCTTTCTTGTGTAAAAGTATTATTTCGGCGTTTTCCCATAGGCTGGGTATTCTTTTTTCTGTTAGACACTTATTCAGTAAGACTTCCACAACTTCTACAACGATGTTGCCGCCCATTTTTAACATTTCAGACGTTATACGATCCTCGCCAGGAGCTTTTTTGTTTTTCATTTACTGTGAGGCATGTCTGATTTCCGAAGAGGTTATTTTAGGGAGGGTTTCCGAGCCGACGTTTAGAATTGTTCTGTGGTCTGTTTCGGGGTTCTATATAGTAGATGTATAAAGATTCTTATAAAACGTTTGTATTTCCTTGATTATTTGAGTTTTTTCGGTCACCGTATTCCCCTGTTGATTTTTGATTTTAGTTATCTTTGATTTTCCTTTAGTTAAATTTGATTTCAATACTCTCATGTTTCTATTGTTTTCGATGGTTTGCAATATTTGTTTTGTTTTATAAGCCCGCAAGTCTGACCTTATGCTCTTTTTAACTTTATTGTTGATGGCTTTATACTCTGGTAATTCTTTCGATTTTCTTCTTCTTTCTTCAAAAAAATATAAAGATTGCACTAGAAGTTTAATGAGCTACATAGAACAATTAATAATCGACTTAATAAATTCTAAGCAGAAGTACTCAAAAAAGGAAACTTTTCATTGTCTTCATTGACTACAAGAAGGCCCTTAATTTAGTGCCGCTTAGTGGCTTATAGATATCCGGAACATATATAAACATGAGAATATAGTAACCTTTTTAAAGCATTTATTTATGGAGTGGAACACTAAGATTCACCTTCAAATACCTTGGTAAAAACAATACCGAAACTAAAGATATCCCAATTAACATGGGCCTTTTCCAAATTGAATCCACTTTGATTCTGTCTAGCGATAAACCCACTCTCCCCCTAATAGGGCTATGTAACGATAAAACTACCATAAAGAATTAAAATACTATCATAAAATAATACCAGCTGAAGTTATTCAGTTCTACAATATTCCATACATTATTCAATCTATTTCATAAAACATTCCATAGAATATTCCAGAGATTATTAATTAAACTAGAATGTAACATCCGTTATATTCTAGTCATCAGTTATACCAAGACATCAAAGGGGGTTAACTTCCTTGCCAATTATTTCACAAAATAACAATTAAACAAATAGCAAAGAGGAGGGATAAAGTGAAATAGAATTTCTACATGCTTAAAATTGAAAACGTGGCTTCGAAAGAAGTGAGGTTATGAATATTGACTCACCTCAAGAGATATCTGCAGACCATAAAATGAACCTTACAATAATTCTTACCCTCTTTTATAAATTTTAATTACAGACAAAAAATATCCCACCACGTTTGAAAGCTGATTGACAGAAAGAAGGGAGCGCTAAAATGAAGTATAGCACAGATGACATAGGGCGTATGCATATGATGGCATTAGCTCTTCTGTCAACATAGAACAGAATTTTTATTCTACTACACAGATCTTCAGTCTTCCTACTGATCGTCTTCCTATTGGAGAAATGTCTCTTGCCATCTTTACTACTCTATTTGTTGTCACTCGGCTTATATGATCGTTCCATTCTACTCGTCTCCACCTTGCATCTATATCGTATATGTGTACTTCTAGCTCTGTCTTAGTATAAATGTTTTATCTCTGCTGTTTTTAACATTCTTCTTGTCTTCTCTGACAGGTCTTGTTTCTGCCGCGTATGTCATTATTGGTCTGTTGACTGTTTTTTAAATTCTGTCTTTCGTTTCTTTCCCGATATTTATATTTCTTCATATTATTTATTTATTTATTTTTTTATTCCACGTCAAACCCAGTTTGCAGAATAAAATGTAATTATAAGTAGGTATTTTAACATTAGATTTAATTGCTTTGATAATGGTGTTGAAGATATCTATGTCGCTATTTTTTTTAGTATTATATTGCACTGCCTCATCATGTTGTTTATGGGCAAGCAGTCTGTCTCACAAATAAAAAAAAAACAGCCCTCTATGACTTAACCTTAAGTTAATCTTAGGTACCAAAATTTTTATATAGTTGATCAAGAATAAGTCTTTGTATTTTAGGTTATTCACAATATAATATACAAGTAGCATTGCTTGCATTTTCCATCTCTGTTCCAGTGTTACAAATTTGAAAGTTTCAAGCTTATTCCGGTAAGACATCCAGTATGGATAAGAATTATGTTTTCTGACATATAGAGATCTTAAAAACCTTTTTTGTACCTTTTCAATTAAATCTAAATTTACTTCTGCATATGCTGTCCAAACCACAGAAGCATACTCAAAATGTGGTGTTACCAAGGAATTATATAGTTTAAATATGCTATCTATCATCTTAAAATCTTCAATGTTTCTAATTATAAATATTAACATCCTAAAAGCCTTATTAATAGCAATGTGATAGTGATCATTGAAGTGCAAGCTTTGCTGAAAATTCACACCAAGATCTTTACATACGGATTTTCTGGCCATTTCTCTATTTTTAATATAAAAAAAAAACATTTTAATAAAGTTCCTGTTACGTGTGAAGGTCATTACTGAACACTTGTTAACATTTAGATCCATTCTATTTATCTAAAACCAATTAGATACTGCATTCAAAGCTAGTTGTAATAGTTGGCAATCACATTGATCTTCTACAACTCTAAACATCTTAAAATCGTCTGCAAACATTAAACAAGTGGAAAATTTGAGACAACTAGAAAGACCATTTATAAAGTAAGCAAATAAAAGTGGTCCCCCTGAGGAACTCCAGAAGATACGGAATATTCCTCTGAGAAAAAATTACCAACTTTAACTTGCTGACTTCTATCTGCTAGGTACAAATTTAAAAATTTTAATGTATTAATTAAGAGGCCAAAGTTGCCCAATTTTTTTAGTAATAAACCATGATCAACTTATCAAATGCTTTTGCACAATCAGTGTAATATAAATGTGAAATATAAAGGACTTTAAAGATAGGGCAAAGTAAAAACAATTTCTTTGTAGATTACCTTTGTAGATTTTTGAACAAACGTCATTTTTTGTGCCTTAAAGCAATCTTCACTACCATGTGTACCTGAACAAAAGACACAAGCTGATATTTCACAATTAATTAAATTAGCAGCAGTTGGAAAACCTGATGACCTCTTGACACTAGCTTTAGAGGATGAAGCCACTTCTTCAGACAGTCCAAAACCTTCAGCAGCTAAAGCAATCCTTTGTTCATTCTCTACTTCATTCCTGAGAAAAGTCATCAACAGTTTCAACCTGTTTTCCAATGTCCCATCTCTATAATCAATATTTGTGGAGCGTTGCCACACCCTAAGCAATTCCTGAGGTAAACAAGATTCAATTAATGGAAAGAGCATTGCTGAACACTTGTCAGATGTGATACCTAATGTCTCCAGTGCTCGCAGTTGAGTTTCAATGCTGTCATACAGTTTAGATATATCAATATTTTGTTTAGACACAGACTTACTCAAAATGAGTTTTAGTAACTCTCTAATGTATACTTCTATTTGTAAGTCTTCTCTGCCAAACCTGCTTTGCATACTTTCCATAATTTTACTATAATTGTCAGCCATAGCTGGATAGCTTTCTACTAGTTGACGTGCTCTACTACCTGGTACTGTGGCTTGAATTAAATATTCTATCTTATCATGACAATCAATAGAATCATCCTCGTGAATCTTTTTGAATTGTGCCCAGAATGCCAACCAACCTTTGATACTGCCATCATATTTTTTAAATTCAATAGTAGGTAATCTAAATTTTCTCATACCTGTTAGTTGTGGCTCATCTGTATTCTGGGACACTGCACTACGCCTGCTGGATGCTTCAGTCTTCGTTTCTTCCATCAGCTTGTTATATCTGGTTCTACACTTGGAAAACTTTCTCAAATACACATCACAACTCTCTATCTCTGCTTCTAGCTCCGTCTCAGTAGAGCTTTCAAATGATAATTCAGTAATTTGGGAATCAACTGACTGTAACTCCTCAAACTTACATTTTAACAGTTCCCAGGACACTTCCATTGACTTGTAGTTCAATGGTTCTGCTTTCATAAGACCTTCTAACTCGTTGGCCGTACGCGTAAAAATAGCCCTTAATACTCTTCTGGTTTTCTTTCTATTTTCCAATTCTGCTGCCATAGTGCGTTTGGTTCAAAACCACCGAAACGTTCTCAATACAAATTACAAACCAAAGAACGCGGTAAAAACTCACTGGCCCACAACTGCAAAGTTCACACCGAAATCCAACTCAAAAAGTCCTGTCACGGTCGCCACAATGTCGAACCACCAAAAAACTACCCGTTTTAAGAGGTATGCGTATGTTGGATTTGGTTTTATTTGTATGCATACAGAATTAGTTACAGTTATTTAAAATTATATTTATTGACATACTTGCAATAACAACAACAACTTAACATTCATAGCATACTTCATAGTCTATTACTTTTCTTCTTTTTCGTGGCCCAATACCACTAAGCCTTTCATCCACCAAATTGTTTCAAGTAAAGGTAATATCTGACACCCTTGTTATTGTCTAAAAAGCTTAAAAATATATATCAAAATAAAGGCCTTAAGCTATCTTTGTTAGAATCTATGGAAATCAACGAATTAAAAAACACAGATATAATTCTGAATGACCAACTTGAGACAAACAGTTCTCCGTCCTCAACCTATTTCATTAGAGACTATAAATTGTAAACGCATGCCAAAAATAGATCACTTGAGAAAGGCAATCAGCTGAAACAGCTGTAGTGATAAGAGTTAAAATAAATTTTTTGGAAGTTTGAAAACCAAGTTTTTAGTGTTTTATTGTTACATGAAATGAATTTCCATCAAGAAACAGTCGAATCCATCAATTATTTTAAAATATATTTTGAGCTTTAGTGCTTATA
Source organism: Diabrotica balteata (assembly GCA_918026665.1). Classification (NCBI taxonomy): domain Eukaryota; kingdom Metazoa; phylum Arthropoda; class Insecta; order Coleoptera; family Chrysomelidae; genus Diabrotica; species Diabrotica balteata. Next base: position 4,658,273 of record OU898284.1, read on the forward strand.
ATACTCGTATAATAAGTATCTAAGTTAAGTAGTCTCAAGTGTTGTATTAAAGCATCTATATTTTCGTCCTTCATTTCTCAACTTAAGATCACGATAAATCATTAGTTTTCTAGAAGTGTGTATACTATAATAAACGTCGTCGTCTTCACCTAACATATCTGCTTCGCAAATTACAGGTTTATGCAGAAACAAGACACTAGGAAATAGTTGTCAAAATTCTCAGAAATTCACAACATTCCATACTGACATCTACACTGACTTATTGAGGTGCAAACACCGCAAAAGCGGCATGTAATGAAATACCTGTTTATAACTGATTTACCTTGAAGTACGTGCTTAAAATAACATTAATTAAATTAAGTTTGTGAGTTTATTAAGGACATTGATTAAATGTTCAAACTTATTATCTACTTGCTAAGTAATTGCTATCCAATTAAGTTGTTCGAATTTCAACTAAGTCCTCCGAGTTTTAGATGTGTTGTGGGATAACTCAAATTCTTGATTAAGAGCATATTATTCAGGTAAAAGTTTTCCTTAAGGATCCTAAGAGTTTTAAGTTATATCTACAATAATTTTAATTTAATAATCGATATGCATGATAATTTGGATTTTACACTTTCGATTCACAAAAAAGGCCACAAAGCGAAATGTGTTAACCCTTTGTGTACTGGTGGGCTAAGCGTTAAGACACTTTTAAGGCTTATTCTCGAAAATCCTAACGATTAAATTCAGTGGGATCTCCATTTCAAAAATATCTTTTTTTACGAAAACAAAATCCATTCACGAAGAATATTCTAAACGTCATCTTATACTAAAGTTAAGATTTATACCTATTTACAACCGGACACCCACCCCTGTAGTGAAAAGTCTTGGGTCTATACAATAAAGCGAGCGGGCGGTCTTCTATTCAGTGCGGTTATGAGGTAATTAGAATTAGAGTAATATTATTTATTGAATAATTAATTCACAACTTAGCCAAAGTACATACAGGTAACAAAAAATTGAAGAAAAACTTTTATAAAATTTTATTACAAAATAATGTATAACAAGATATTTTGTGGTCACAGTATTGTTGAATTCGTTTTTTTATGTCTTATATTTTCTTTTGTTATTTTTTTGTTACTTTTTTTACTGACAAATTAGCTTTTAACATAAATTACAGTTTGATGATAAATATTATGAAATGGAAAATGTTGAGATGTGGCGAAAAAAAAACATTCATGAAATTAAAATGAATGGATTTACGTCTATTAGTTGTGCGATTTATAAAATTAGTACTTCAAGCCCAAATCGCGGGGAATATGTGTTTACAAATATCAGTTTTTAAAAAGTAGAGGTTCTCTGTCACCGGCTCTGGTAACTCGATTCAGCCATGTGTTACCTCTAGTCAAATTTAATTTAATACTGAACATCACAGTTATTTTACAACACAATGTACAATCTTTTATAACTAAATGTAATTTAAAGGGTTTTTACCCTAGTATTTTGGTGGCCCAGGCATTGTGACCTAGCATTTTCGATTTTAAAACCTGATGATGGACTGTGTGGTCCGAAAACGTTTGTTTTATTGATGTAGCCCTTTTAAGGGTTTTTTAAATAAATATACCCATTTACAAAGACTAACCTCTTTTTGTGATACGTGGTATACAGCCAGCTACAGGAATTTTTTTCCTTGTGGATTTAGTTTTTAAATATTTATTATTACATTCATGATTTATAAGTTACTATATAATTTGTAAATTGAACCACTTTTACTTCTTTAGGTAACAACGTATCTGTTTTGACAACTAAATAGGTAATTAGACAAAATAATGAGTATTATTAATTTCAAATCAGGAGTTTAAAGAATTAGAAGGAGGTAGTCCGGGCCCAGTCAAACGGTCAAGCTTATTCCTGTAGAAGCAATAAGGAGGATTATTTTTCGTTTTGGCTCAGCTGACATGCTCTCTCTAGCACTACAACCCATGAAATTGTGGTAAAATGCATGTGTTTATTTACACGGTTGTGAAATGAGACGATTAACAGTGATATCAAAGAAAAACATGTCGACGAACTGAACGCAATAGAGTATGAGAATAGAGGTAGCGTCATGAATGACATATAACGAAAGCAGCTTAAATGGTACGGCCATGTCCAATGAATGAAAGACAGTATACTCCAGAAATCTACATCGTCAACTACAAGACCCAACAATAATAGAAGTGTCAAATGCCGTCATAAAACTCAAAGCCAATAAAGCCCCAGGAATCAATTAAATCGATTGGGTAAATGTTGGAAAATGTACAAAAAAGGTTGATCAACATTTTGCGGTTATCCAAAAACTAAAAGTACTCATCTGGCAGAATAAAAAGGTACCAGAAGAGTGGCTAAATGAAATATTATGCATAACAGATATACTACCTAAAGAATGGCTCCAATCAACATTCACACTGCTTCCCAAAAAAGCCAATGCAAAGGAGTGCAATAAACATCGCACCATATCCTTAATAAGTCATGTCTTATAATTGTTTTTAAAACTTATTCACAATAGAATATATAAGAAATTAGATGAAGGCATAAGTAATACACAAATGGGATTTAGTATAGGACTGGGAACACGAGATGCAATGTTTACAGTAAGTGTTCTTTCGCAGAGATGCTTAGATATTAATCAGGAAGTATATGCCTGTTTCATTGATTTTGAGAAGGCATTTGGAGCACTAGAAGAACTGCAACACCTTGCTGAACAACTAAATATATATTTCAACGATTATGGACTAAAAATAAATTTGAAGAAAACCAAGTTCATGGTATTTACAAAAGCACAAAACATCAAAGTTAAGCTAGTACTAGATAATACAGAAATTGAACAAATATCTTCGTACAAATACCTTGGAGCATGGATCATAAAAGAAACTGATCAGACAAAAGAAATAAGATGCCGCATTGAAATTGCACGGTCAACTTTTAATAGAATGGGAAAACTTTTTTGTAATCGCCATATCAATATATCGCTCCGGATAAGAATGCTTCAATTTTATATTTTCTCTACCCTTTTGTATGGAGTTGAAGATTGGACACTTAAAAAAACCAACATTAAAAACCTAGAAGCATTCAAAATGTGGTGTTACCGAAGTATTTTGAAAATATCATGGATGGATCGCTAGAATCGCAAGATCGCAGAATTATTTCCAATCTCCGATAGGAGTGGAACTTAAAGAAGAAGATGCCCTATATATTTAACATTTATATATAAAAATAAAACAAGATGCTTTACAAATAATTAATCAAGACATACATTCACTTAAAAGGACAAAATAATAGTTTTTCCATTTTATAAGATTCTTATATTTCTCCCATTTATCTTAATCTATTATAAGTCAACAAACTACATTATCCTTTTTTTAAGTCCTTACGCTATACTTCATATTGTTATTCATGCAGGGTAAGACATATATGTTTTTCTTATATCCCAAATCAACTTCTGCATCGCTCGCCAGTTTCCTTTATGATGCACAAAGCCAGCAGCTCTTTTTCTTTACTTCCACAAATCTGAACCCTAACGTTTCGGGAAACTCCTTACGTTTGAAGTGAAAACGCAAAACTTGACTATCAACTTAATTCCCAACTTGAACCAAAGCCGTCGCTTGTGGAATAGAATGTTCAAAAATTCATCAGCCTCAAAGGGCTCGGGGGTTTCATTATATACCGCATAAATATACAAAGTTTAGCACAGTTTGTATCTTTATAATGTTTAGGAACAAAAGTTTGGATTTCCTTTGCTCGTCGTTACACTATTATTCATTAGTATCGGTTAGAGAGTGACGTAGTAGTAAGTAACGTTTTGATTAATTTTAGTTTAAGGTATAGTTGATTGCAAAACATCCTGGATGAAATACCTCATGAAGAGCCCTTAGTTCTTATGGGTAACTTTAATGCACGGACTGGAAATGTTTGCTTGAGAGATTTTCCATTTTGTTATATTTCTTGAGGGCATTTTTGACTGGTCAGAGATGAGAATAGGAAAATAATTACTATCATAGAGGCTGTATAATATGTGCCATGAAAGTAAAGGAAATATTTCGGGATTACAGAAAGATGAATCAATGGAAGAGAAACTACTTGTTTGTATGTGATAGTATGTACTACTTCCTGAATTTAGTAAGTTTATATTTACGATATTTAGGAAATTTTTTATTGTTTTACCTCTTCCAAATGTGTTTTCTGAGCCCCACATAGTGTTATGTGCATTAAAGTCACCTACTAAGATAAAAGGTGTAGGAAGCTGAGAAGTTAAATCTTAAAGATCTGAACTTATTAAACAGTAGTTTGAAGGAATATATATGCAACAAATTGTAATTTTGTAAGGACACCAAGCTGTAACGACTATAGCTTCGAGGTTTGTGTTTAGCGGAAATTCTTTATGGAAAATATCAGTGGAAACAAAAATTGATGCTACGCCGTTGGCACGAAGTTGGAAGTTCAAACATAGTAGTTCAAACTTTTCAGTAAAATTTGTTTCTTGTACGCATAGAAAGTCAGGAGAAGACTTAGCTATAAGCTGTTCAAAGGCGTGGACGACGAGGATAAAATCCATCACAGTTCCATTGTATCAGTGTGAAGGCTGAAATTAATATGTGGAGTGTTTAGATTTTTGCGACGTTTGTGAACTATAAGACAGGTATTCTTTATCACAAGTCACCTGGGAACTATTAAGACTGTTCATACTTTTAAAATCATCTGTTGCAGAATGTATTTTAGTATTAATTTTTTTAACTAAGCGTGTTATGCTGATTTTTGTAGATTTTTCTTTAAAATTTGGGTTTATTGATTGCAAACTTAGAATAAGTGATTTAATATCTGTTGTCAATTTGCATGTTTCTGAGACAGGATCACAGCTGCCATAAGCGTTCTCGATACAGACAATTATATTATCAGGAGGAACTGCAAAAGCTTCTGCGTTTCGTTTATACTCTTCGTGTATTACTTGCTTGGGGTCAGTGGATAGACTGAGGTCGAGAGAAGAACCACGTTTTCGTTTCTTTTTTGTATTGGAGGGGATAGAGGAACTAGAACCTGTTTGTTTGGAAGGAAACATAGTTTGTTTTGTTGTGGGGTTTTCCCCAAATTAAAGGTTATTATCGCTTATAGATGATACAGATGAGCGTGACCCCTTCTGTGAAAGTTAAGGGGGTAAACATAGTTTATCTAACTTTTCAGGATCAGATAGATTTGTTTGGGAGGGAGACGGTTCATAATGAGATGGAAATTGTTGAGTCTATTGCTGTGATGTTGATTCGTTGGGGGGACTTAGGTCATGAGAAAGAGTATAATTTTCAGATCCTAACTTGTCAAGTGAAGTATTGGAACAATTTGACAGAAGCAACATGTCCTGAATGTTTGCATAAAAAACATTCCATCTTGTCTGTAAACAAAAAAATTCTATTATCATTGCCTTCAAAAGGAGTTAACAAGGTGTGAAGCTCAAAATTATGAAACGCAGGATATACTTGACGGCGAAAGCTAAGGATGTGGGAGTATTCATCACCTGGAATGTCTGCTTTAAGGAAAGACACTGGGCAGGCTATGTGGAAACCAAGAATAAGAAGAGATGTTTGAAATGAATATTGTTTTTGTTGGGGAGACAAGTTTACGAATACTTATAATGAGGCGTCCGATTTGAACGGTTGGGTGAGATTTCAGAAGTTGATCAACGAGATTTGAGTTCGCTAGATATGCAGATACAAAGGAAATGTTTTTTGGTCCAATGCTATCACCAATGGCTTAAACGTAGTCCAGAAGTTTAAGGTTTTCTTCTGCGTGGAGAACCATTGCTTGTTCTTTTTTTGGAAAAGATGGTTTCGGTGTAGATTTTGTAGCGGTTACGTATGAAAGAAATGTAGTTGTTGGAATTTTGTTTGTACCAGTTTGAAGGGCCATGCTAAAGATAGAAACTGTAGGAGTGTTGTTTATATTTATACTGCTCATATAGGTAGAGACAGTAACCTTGTTTTATATCTCTTCTTTAACTGGTTTGCTATCAAAATTTATATTAAATTCCATTGAATTTGATAGCCAGGAATAACCAGCAGACTTGGTAAAAGCAGTCTCTGGTTTGCACTTTGGATAAATTAAATATAATTTATATTATTTACTAACATAATGAAAGCAATACGTACAAAACTAGTCCAGAAATCACTTTTCGAAATTAGACTATTAAAACTAAATTAGGCACTAATTACAGTCGATAAGGCAAACTGGATTTTAATTGAACTTGGCACACGTCTTATTCGTTCTAGAACAGGAATAGTCAAAAATTCTTCTTCTTCAAGTTCCACTCCTATCGGAGATTAAAAATCATTCTGGCAATTATAATTTTATTGGTTACTCGCCTGAATAGTTCAATTGAACTGCATCCAAACCATTCACGGAGATTGCGTAGCCACAAGGTTTTACGTCTTCCTACGCTTCTTCTACCTTTTATTTTACCCTGCATTATATTTCTTAGTAGTTTATAAAAAATTCAACAATTAATTATTTTTTAAGTAATTTAACAGCTGATCAGAACACAGATTATTCTTTATGGAAGGCAACAAAAAGATTGAAGAGACCAATTATTCATTCCCCTCCTATCAACTTGGAAAACGGCAACTGGGCTAGAAGTAACGAACAGAAAGCAGAACGATTTGCAGATCATTTAGAAAGCACGTTCAAACCCAACGACAATGATAGTGAAGAACTGAGATGGGAAGAACCATTCCAAACTGACGAAAGAATAACATTGACATCACTTAGAGAAGTATCAGCAGAGATAAAAGAGAATGTAAATCCTAAGAAAGCTCCAAGATATGATCTCATAACAGGAGAATCATTAAAAAATCTACCAAGAAAAGCCATAGTTAAGCTGACACACCTAATAAATGCTGCTTTTAGATTGAGATATGTTCCCAGACTCTGGAAAGTAGCCGAAGTAATTATGATCGCCAAACCAGGTAAATCTCCTAATGAAGTGACATCTTATCGACCAATATCCCTCCTTCCGGTGATGTCAAAACTATTTGAAAAACTTCTATTAAAAATATTAAAACCAATAATAGAAAGAAAAAATCTTATACCAAATCATCAATTTGGTTTCAGAAATCAACATTCCACTATAGATTAAGTTCACAGAATAACGAATATAATAGAAAAACATTAGAAGAAAATAAACTCTGCTCTACAATCTTCTTTAGACTAAGAACGTTCATGCCTAAACAGTATTCAGAAATCTTGGAATCATACATTGCGAAAAGATATTTCAGAGTAAAACAAGAAGAAGTGTACACCGACTTAAGGGAGATCAAAGCTGGCATGCCACAAGGAAGTGTCTTAGGTCCGGTCCTGTACCTATTGTATACGTGTGACATTCCAGAGCTAGAACAAAATACTATTGCCACCTTCGCGGATGATACAGCCATACTAGCGATAGGAGACACTAGTGAAGAAGCGACTGATAAATTGCAACTATCAGTAAATAAAATACATAACTGGACCAGAAAATGGCGAATAAAATTAAATGAGACTAAATCTGCACACATTAACTTTACAAATAAAAAAATTGAAAATTTCCCAGTTAGAATAAATGATACCCGAATTCCTTATACAACATCAGCAAAATACTTGGATATCACCCTAGACGCGAAGCTGCGCTGGAAAGTCCATGTCAAGAAAAAAAGAGGGGAGCTTGATATTAGATATAAGAAATTGTATTGGCTGATTGGAAAAAATTCAACATTGTCAATTTATAATAAATTATCCATCTACAAGCAAGTACTGAGGCCAGTATGGGTATATGAGTACCAACTCTGGGGCTGTACCAAAGCTAGTAATCTACTTATTATCCAGAGATTTCAAAATAAAGTACTGAGAAACATTGTTGATGCTCCTTGGTATATCCGTAACAGCAACCTCCATCAGGACCTGGGTATGGAAACTGTGATCGAAATAATCAAGAGAACAGCAGCAAGTCACGAGCAGAGGCTGCATAGTCATGTGAATGTCGAGGCAATCCAGCTTCTTGACAACACTTTCGAATACTTCTAGGTTTTTAATGTTGGATTTTTTAAGTGTCCAAGCTTCAACTCCATACAAAAGGGTAGAGAAAATATAACATCGAAGCATTCTTATCCGGAGCGATATATTGATATCGCGATTACAAAAAAGTTTTCTCATTCTATTAAAAGTTGACCGCGCAATTTCAATGCGGCATCTTATTTCTTTTGTCTGATCAGTATCTTTTGTGATCCATGCTCCAAGGTATTTGTACGAAGATATTTGTTCAATTTCTGTATTATCTAGTACAAGCTTAACTTTGATGTTTTGTGCTTTTGTAAATACCATGAACTTGGTTTTCTTCAAATTGATTTTTAGTCCATATTCGTTGCAATATATATTTAGTTGTTCAGCAAGGTGTTGCAGTTTTTCTAGTGTTCCTGCCAGAAGGACGGTGTTGTCAGCATATCTTATGTTATTATGAAATCCATGAAACAGGCATATACTTCCTGATTAATATCTAAGCATCTCTGCGAAAGAACACTTAATGCAAACAGTGCATCTCGTGTTCCCAGTCCTTTCCTAAATCCCATTTGTGTATTACTTATGCCTTCATCTAATTTCTTATGTATTCTATTGTGAATTACTTTTAAAAACCATTTCAAGACATGACTCATTAAGGCTATGGTGCGATGTTCATTGCACTCCTTTGCATTGGCTTTTTTGGGAAGCAGTGTGAATGTTAATTGGAGCTATTCTTTAGGTATTATACCTGTTCTATATACCCTGTATTAAATAGATCCAAAAGAAAATCAATAGATTCAGTATTCACAATTTTAAGTAATTCGATAGGAACTTCATCAGGCCCGGGAGATTTACCACCTTTAGCTTGTTTCATTGCATATTCAATTTCTTCTCGTATAATGTCAGGCCCAATATCATCCTTAAATTCTTTTGGTGCTTCTGTTATTTCTTTGTCTTCAAAAAGTTGTGCTATATATTGTGTCCATCTCTGCATTTTTTGGTTTATATCTGTTATAAGTGCACCCCTTTTATCTCTTAGTTGCCTAGTTTGAAGTGTTTTTCTCATTCCTGTTAATTCTCTAATTCTTTTATGCATGTTAAAAAAGTCAACAATTAATCACCAGTAAAACATTACCTTTTAAGTCCCTTTTCCATTCTATTTAAAGAATTCTGATACGGATTATACTTATTATTTCATATTTTCTTTAGGATCACAACGGTATTTACCCTCGCAAAATTTTGAATGAAAACCTTTTCGTAGCACGTGATCGTTAATAATAAACTTAATCTCGATTTCCCTTAAAGCGAAGAAGGCAGGAAAATGCGAAACAGAAACAAATATAACGAGCTATTTCCCGAGTGGAGACCTATTGGGAGTTCACTTATTTCCTGCATATCTTATGAAATGGAATAATATCTTCTGGGACAGGATATCAATAGAGTGGTGTAATAAATAATATTATTCTGCACATAAAACATTATGGAGTTCTTATATTGGAATATATTTGCTGTAATAGAATTATTTTACCAGGTTAATGCAATTTTAAATATAAATTTCGTTTAATTTAATTATTTAATTATTTATTTATTTATTATTTAATTATTTAATTATTGGTCCTGCAGTTTTTTTTATTTTCGTCGCTCCAGCGCATTTGTAGTCTAGACCGAGAAAATAAAGTTTTTGAAATCGAAAAATTACTGGACGCGATTTTCCAGGTGGAAAGTGTTGGGGAAGCCTATGCAAACAGCGTCTCATCTCGTGAGTAACGTTTTTTTGGTTGGAAAATTGTTTATTTTAAACTTTTTTGCAAAAAAGTGGTATCTTTTCGTTCGATTCAATATTGCGAAAAACCCACGAGGGTTGGAGAAAAATGGTCCACAGATGATTTTTTCCTCGAGAACCGACGAAGATTTTAAGACTTGCTAAATTAAAATCCCTAAATAAATAAAAAAGTTATTGCAAAATTAGTCCAAAAAACATTGTTTTTTACAATTGTTTATAACTTTTTCAATAATGTATAAATTTATTCAAAACTTTATCAAATTATGGGTTTTTAAGTACTTAAACTGTGTGTAAAAGATGGGCGCAATCGGTCTAGTAGTTTTTGCAAAATCCTAATTGTTTATCCCGTTTTTTAAAAAAAGGGTCATTTTTTAATGGACGTACAGCTGGCTGGGTGGCGACTAGTAAGCTCATTTTGGACTCATTTTCTTCGTTTGGTCGTCAACTATCATATACTTAAAATTAAAAAAAATATATTGTAATTTACTTATTGAAAATTGTTAATAAACAAAGTACACTTTTTTGCCTTATAAACATTTAGAATATCTCGGTTGTTTTTGAATATACAAAATAGCCAAGCATACCATTCGAAAGCTGGTCAAAAAACACACATTAAAAAAAAAGCACTTCCTACGACCAATAGAACCGGAAATAATTTTTTTTTCAAAAAATCGCAGACCAATTGTTTATAAACATTAAGGGCTGAAATTTGGCCAATATTTAAATAAAGACCCAATCTTTAATGTACAATTTATTTCGTTTTTATTTGAAAAAACCAAAAGGTTTAAGAGCGCTTCAAAAGAAGTGCTCGAAAAAAACTATTAATTCTGTTCGATGAGTCATTATCGACTTTTACTCATTTTCAAATCGGAAATAGTACTTCAAATTGGACGCGCTTGAAAAATTTGCAATATTTCGGGTTCTAGAAGGGCTGTAAAGTATCATTATAATTCTTAAATGTAAGTATTTATCTAACAGAAATGCAAAAAAAAAATTAATAAAATCCAATATATACAACAAAAATGATATGATGCTTTATACGGTGATACACTTTCACCTCGTGAACTTTTATTTTTGTTACTTACCAGAAAAATCACAGCTCCAATAATAGTGCCGATATAATCAAATGTTAATAGAATTACCACTTATATATTTAAAATTTATACTAATTTTTAATAATCACTGCTTTAAATACACACTCTTCTATTTATTTAGGTATATATTTAAATATATGTCATAAAATATTCTGCTAAACTTTTTAACTGCCACTCTCAATAACTTTTGTATGTTGTACTATTCAACATGTGATCCAGCCGTTACTCTGAAACCGGTACCAGCACGCTGGCTCAAAAAAAAGAAGGGAAAAGTCTAAGTGTAACTTTCAAATTTGGAGGTTGCGTCTTACAAATGAACGAAGTGGTGGGAAAATGAATTTTTTTAAGATCATTAAAATACTAAATATAATTTCAAAAAAATAATTTATTGAGGTATTTTTATGAATTATTAAAATTATTTTTTTAAGCTTACAAAAAACAAAAAAAAAAGATTTTAAAAAATACAAAAAAAAATTTTGGGGGTGAGGGGGTGTGAACTGAATGGTAGATATAATGCCTAGAAGTAATAAATGTGTCATTAAGCATATGTATGAAAATAGTAATAAAAAAACGATATAAAAAAATAATTATGAAAAATGAATTTTTGGAGGGTTGGGGGTAGTTTTATAGGGGGTGGAAATATGCCAGTTGAGTTTCTCTCGACGAGCTACCCCAGTTTAAAAAAAAGAAGGTTCTAGCCCTTCTGGAGCCCGAAATATTGCAATTTTTTCAAGCGCGTCCAATTTGAAGTTCTATTTCCGATTTGAAAATGAATAAAAGTCGATGATGACTCATCGAACAGAATTTATAGTTTTTTTTCGAGCACTTTTTTTGAAGCGCTCTTAGACCCTTTGGTTTGTTCAAATAAAAACGAAATAAATTGTACATTAAAGATTGGGTCTTTATTTAAATATTGGCCAAATTTCAGCCCTTAATGATTATACTCTAATTCCTTTTCTTACTTTTAATTCGTATTGAACACATCCTATCAGAGATAGGATTAAAAGCTATCACTTTGTCCTTGATACAGACAGCTACTAAAAAACCAGTTCCAAGCGTTCTATCTTTACCTCCACTTTTGAAGATCACTATATTTTCTATATCATTATTTCCGATTTTTGTTTCGCATGACTTTTCTTTTGTCGTCTTCGTTTTCAAGCTCAATCAGACAGACTTTTTCTTCCAGCTTCACAACTTTCTCTATTTGAACATCGACTGTTAATTTTACCTGCATAAAATTTTTTATTTCATGTTTTAAAGTCTCTGGGACATTTGTATCTATTTCCAGCCTTGTATAAGTATATTTTACGCCTTTCATCATGTTCCAAACTGATATTTTGTTAATCGGTATTAATCTGAGTCCACATTTGTAACAATGTTACTTATTTCTATTGGGTGTCAACTCTATATTACTAACAGTTTTACCTACACAGTTTGTTATGTTTGTGTCGATCAATATACTGCTATATCCGATATTGAAAGAACGAAAGTGATTAAAATCTTATACACCATTTTCCGTGCAAACTATTTAATTTTGATTTAAATTTCGTGTAACTTACTTTGTTTAATTTCATTACGGTTCAAAGTTTTGTAAATCAATTTAACTTGGCGAGACGGATTTTGTACATAATAGTAAAATTAATCAGAAGTAAATCATTACGGCTTTGTAGGTGAAATACAAAGATATTAATTTTTTTTTGGGTTTTTTGTTATAGATTTATCAATTCATTAGTTAAAATGAGTTATTACAGTGGCTTAAAAACTCATTTTGAATTTTTCGTTATTATTTTTAGTCAAGTTTTATATGCCACTTAAATTTTAAAAATTGTCAACTATAACCTGAACCCCCTCTGTGGCTCAGTGGTAAGAGCGCCTGCCTTTAAACCTAAAGGTCGTGAGTTCGAATCTCACCTGGGTGGAAATTCTCGTTTATTAAAAAAATTAATAAATGAAAATAATTTCTATCCTTGTGTGATCGGTACTCAACAGAGGGACCTCAGACGTTCGGATACAATTAGCGTCTCTTAGCAAAGACAATGACGTCGACTTTGCTAAGTATCAAGACAATTACTTTACACACACAAACACTTACTACATTAATAAACTTATCTTGATTGAGACTGGCTGAATGACAATTGTCCAAGCCAAAACACACAAAAAAAAAACTATAAACTGTTGGTTTTTTATTACGTTTCAAAATTTTCAGTAACTCTGATTTGAACGCATATTCCGGAAAATTGATATTATTTTTAACTATCCAATAATTTTTTATGCTCGGTACATTCCACGATTGTTTTGGTTGTTTCTCCAAAATCTCCGAATGGTAAGGTGCCTTATCTAAAACTATAACTGATGGTTCACTCAGACTAGATAACAGTTTCTCCTTCTTAAGCCATTTAACAAACAAATCTGCATTCATGTTTTCATGGTAATCGGCAGATTTTGATTTTGAAGAAAAAATCAAATCTGCGTTTTCTATAAAGCCTCCTGTATCAAAACTAATATGTCTTTTATTGATTTTATGATGTAGTCCTGCCAAATTCTTTTAATTCCACACTTTGCAAATATCTATGTCTTATCTAAGTATATAAGTCACAGTAAGATTTTTTTAAGAATCTCTGACAGTTTTTATTACAGTTTTAGCTTACTGTTACTTATTCCGAGCGCGTACAAAGGCGTTGATTTATACAAAATAATGACTTTAAAAGTCCAGTATTGTCTCTTTTCGTGGTAGAGTATTTATGCAAATTTACCATTAATTCATCAATATCCAACTTATGTCCAAGCATGATGGTCACTGGAGACTACACGTTTAAATTACAATATACTAAGTTTAGATCAATATGACAAAAATATTTTAACTGTTGTGCTTGAAAGGTAAAATTAATATAACTGCTTACAAAGATCCTAAACACATTAAGCAAATTAGCCTAATGATCATTTATATCATCGGTTCATCTAGTCGGTGGTCGTCCTCGGCTTCTTTTGTAGTTTCTGGACCTCCATTCCATAATACGTTTTGTCCACTGTCCCTCTTGTGTTCTGGCTAAGTGAACTGCCAAGTTCCACTTAAGCGTCGTGGTTCTTTCGATGACGTTTTGAAATCCTGATCTTTGCCTGATTTGTTGGTTTGTTATGTGGTCTCGAAGGCTTACGTTCAGCATAGCACGTTCTATGGCTCGTTGTGTAACTCTGAGTTTATTCGCAGATTTTTGCGTGTGTTAAAGTCTATGCTCTATAAGTTTGTACAAGCAGAAACACATTGGTTATAAACCTTTTGCTTGAGACACATGGGAATTGAACTTTTTATAATATGGCTTAACTTGCCAAATGCTGCCCATGTCGGGCATATGGAGGGTCATGGAGATCATGGAGGGATGAAGTGGACGAGGTCATGCAAAGAGGAGACCTTAGAGATGGAGAATGGCAGAACAGAAAGGACTGGAGACGTTGGCTGAAAAAGGAAGGCGGCGACAACTGTAAAAATCCTTATATAGATAGAGAGATAGAAAAATAGTTAGGGGAAGGACGGGGAAGATAACGCAGCGTCTAAGATGACGCACCTCTGTATTTTATCAAGTACTTCACTAAATTCAGTTTTTATACCCGTGGCGCCCTCCTTTAGAAACTACTATTACCTTAAAACTTCATCGGTCAGCTTTCGTACTGTTTAGTATCTGTGAGGCAGAGTAACGCGATACACGTTGATTTTTGGAGAACAAATCAAACAAAAAATAAACAAACAAATTTTGGAGGATAGCGATACTGAAGAAAGCGATTTTGATGAAGAAGGTCTTTGCAATGACGATGAGTTGGAAGACATAATCAACGAGGGAGGTGAAACTGATATCTGCATATTATGTGGAGACTTCGGCAAAAAGACGGAAACATGGTTCAGATGCACAAGTTGTGGACAATGGGTGCATAAAGAATGCAGTGGAGCCAAAAGTCCCGAAAACTACATTTGTGACTTTTGTTAATATGTTAAAAAAGCTTTGTTTACATTTTCTTACTTTCAGTGTTACAAAATAAATTTTCTTTTCATATCACTTGCGCTTTTAATATAGCCTACATGCGCCATCTTTACCATCACTGTGCGTCATCTTTCCCTCGGTGGAAGGTAAGATGGCGCAAAAGCGTTTTTTTAAAAAAGCCGCATAAAAAATACTTCCTTTTATTAAATTTAAAAATAATCCTAGAAATTGGTTATAGAAATGTCCAAATTACAGGCTCGTAGCATTCAAAGTTAGCTTAAATATTTTTTACCCTTAAATAAAATGTATTTTGCTTAGGTGCGTCATCTTCGACGTCCTCCCCTACCAACGTTAGGTATATTAATATTTTTACTCGTGATACTTGATCAAACATATACAATTTTAATTGTATATATTACAGTGGCGGCTCGTGACATCTGCTATAGGGTGTGCTGCATGAACCACGGTCAATATAAAATAATAGAAATAGAATAACATACGAAAACAAAAACAATAAAATTAGCTTTAATACTAATTAATAGTAACTAATAACGACATGCTATAAAAATCTGATTAACTTACATTTATTGCATTTTTCTAAATTGGAAATTAATACGCCGGTCCTTTTTTGTCGCAAACTTTTCGATTACTTTATCGTTAAAGTTCGGTATTGAAGCGATGAACTTTTTTTCTATCGAGAGTGTGGAAAGGGCTGTTAATCTGTCTTCGCACATTGAATTTCTTAAAAATGTTTTGATCCGTTTTAAAGTTGAAAAACTACGTTCAGCTTCTGCTGTGGTCATTGGCGTAGTCACCAGAATTTGTATCAACTTTTTGGTTTCTGTTAATGTGTCCTCTAAATTATTAGAAATTATAAATTTTAGTAAAGGCACTGCACCTTTTAATGTTCTACACTCGATATTGGAATACAAAACTGACAGTTCTGTTCGCAAACGGTTTTTATCAAAGAAGTTATAAGCTGTACAAGTTAAATCCAATTCATTTTCAGGAAACTTATTATTATATTTTTCGAAATGTTCTGAAGATAAAAGTGTTGCGGCAACTAGATGATTTGTATATGCAAACCGTTCTTTTGCATTGTTTATAATAACATCACAAACTTCTAGACAGGCAATACGGTGATCCTGTTGGCTGTTATTTGGGCGTTTCCTTTTTTGGACACTAGGCGCCGCATTTAAATTTGAAGCTTGATGTATGATAGGGTCTATTTTATTTCGGACATTGTTAATACTTTGCTCAAAAACATGTATAGCTTTCTGTGCTTCGGTTGGGTCCATGTTCTTTTTTTGAAGATTATTGTACAAAACGTCAACATGTGGCATAATATAATGAAAAACAGTCAGCCAGAAAGTAAAATTTTGATCTTCCAGAATACGTCTAAGTCCTCTTGCTTCCTTGGAAGTAATAGCATTTGACTCTTCTTCTAGTTGCTCCATACACTCAATAATAAAGTCTCTATATTCGTAAACGACATTTACTGTACGAATATTGAAATTCCAGCGTGTAGGGATTGAACGAGGAATATTTTTTCCAACTATTTGATTTAAGACAGCTATTCTTTGAGGTGAATGACTAAAAAATCCAGGTATATCATGTAAATCTCCAAAAAATACGCGTACTTGGGAATTAATAGAACATGCTCTTGACATTATTAGATTCAATTGATGGGCGTAACAGTGCACAAAATGAGCAGTTTCATATTTTCTCTTAATTATTGTTTGCACTCCGCCATGTATCCCACTCATAACAGCTGCTCCGTCATAACTTTGTGCAATGAGCTTATTTTTGTTATTCTTTAATATTGGGTCTAAAACATTCAAAATTGTGTTAGCTAAGGTTTCAGCATCATGTTTTTCTGGAAGCAAAAAAGTCCAAAACCTTTCAACTGGAGCACCGTTTTTTACATAACGAAAAACAATGACCATTTGAAATTTCATAGAAACATCCGTTGTCTCATCAGCTATCACTGCTAAAAATGGGGCTTCATTGATTTCGTTTAAAATCTCCTCAGCGTATACTTCTAGCATGCAATCCAAAATATCATTTTGTATTGTTTTTGAGGTACCTTTGAAAATTGTCGCATTTGTAAGGTGTTCACTAAGTGTTTTATCAAGTTCAGCAGAAAAATTCACTAAACCACGAAAAATTCCAGGGTTATCTGATGTTTCAGATTCATCGTGTCCTCGTAAGGCGAGCTCAAAAGCCCCACAGAATTTTATACAGTCAATTATTTTTGACAAAACATACCTGTTTTTCGTCACCTCTTCATTGTGTTTTTGTATATTTATCCAATAAGCAGAGTCAAGTTGGGCCTGTATATTAAGTTTCCCAAATAATGCAAATCGCATTTCATTGTTCATATGAGTTTGCGTGTTTTCATGCTTCTTTATTTTTTCACTTAAATGCACTAGATCCCGCACTCCTGTCTCGCGCCACAATTTTTCCTCTTTATCTGCGCCGAATAATGCACACGGAAAACAGAAAAAAGCATTTTTTTCGGAACATCCACAAATCCACTGATTTCGTAGATACATGTCTTTATTAAATTTACGCGTATATGTTTTTCCACGGCTTTTACCGGACACTTCAATATTAAGATCAGGCATAGGACGGCCACGTTCTTTTATAATCAACTGTTGTTGATAGTGAAGTTTTTGAAATTTATTTACACCTAATTTAAATTGAAACTCCATTGTTTTAAACACGCTCGAACAAAACAAATTAAACAAAATTGTAACCTAAGAATTTCTAAACACGGCACAGATGCAACGGTCACGAATAACTGTCGTGAATTGCAGCTCGCAAACACATTTCCGAGGCCGTTAATCAGCCGATTGCCGAAGCACATCGGCTAAGATCGCCGTTTGCCTAATAAATGCATTTTACCGCTGCCAGTGTTTCGGTTGTTATCGACGCGGCTTCACTGGAGCAGCAAATACGTAAAAAGATTGCTTCACTGGAGCACCAAATACGTAAAAAAATTATACGGTTTCACTAGAGGAGTAAATACGTAAAAAAAATAATATTAATCATCGTTGTTGGTGAATTATTATTAACAGTTTATGTTTAATATGATAATATGGCAGATTTGAAATAAAACTATATTAATTATTCTTTAATAATTAAGATTTGCTATGGTTGTTTGGTAGTTCTGCAGCTCAGCAGCACATAAAGAAAAGCCGCCACTGATATATTACTTTGTTAAATACACAAATGAAACAATTAAAATGTTCATACATTTATAACGGCAAAAACTTTCAAGTCATATTTCTGTCAATCACCGAGGTAACATGTGTTGTAAACGGTTTGTACAAAACGGGTGTACATATGTGGAAAATTTTTAATATAATTTCCGTGTATGTGGACTGTATTATATAGGGCTGGTTCAATAAAATTAGGATAAGTGGTAAAAGGTATACAGACAATAGCAAATTAAGTTTATATAAAGTCTTACCAATATTTCTGCTCCACACTCTCACGGTTGTTTCCGATCTTCACTCGTGGTTATTCTTTACCCGCGAAATCTCCGATGCACCGGTTTCTGAACACGTGTTTAGCAAATATATCACGATATAGAGCACACTTTGTCTGCACACGATTTAATACAGTATTTTCCATATTTCTCGCGTAACTAAAGCGGGAAAGAGGTAATTACGATAGAAAAACAGCCAAGATATATGCTGTTCTTCTTGATAATCGAAGAGAGAGAGACAGAATGACTGTCTTTAGCGGTAGCCGAGAATCCAAAAAGGCACGACTCACCTTTGCTGTAGTCAGATCAAGAGAGATGACGTCTGGCCCTAGCGATGGCCAAACTAAGAGAGCGAGTCTTTCTTCTTTTCTATCTTAACACTGTCTGTATTTCTTAAGGGAGGGGAATAAACTGGAATAGGAAGGATTATAAGGAATTGGACTAAGATAATTATTGTAAAATTGTGATATAGGGATAGTTAAAATACAGCGAAAATATAACATGATTTTTAGCATGGAAAAAAATTGAACACGGTTGTAACCTAAATACATTTAATTGCCGCCAAATAATATTGATTATCTTCACAATACTGTCTTATATTTTAAAAGTTTAAAATCTTAAAAAAATGAAAAAAGACAGCAAATATTTGATTTCACGCAAACAAATCCTATGTATCTGTTGATACGTATTTCGACCTGATAGATCTCATCAGAACAGCTATTCATAGGAGTTCTCAACGTGAAAAATCAATATTTTCTGCCTTTTAAGAAGCAACAATAAAATGGCTTCAATACGGACGCGATAGCGACATCTACTTATTTCATTATTTTTTTCATTATTTCATAATTTCATTTCGAAACTATTTTACGGTTTTAAAATCTTACTCTTCAACTTTTTGTTTTGTTCTGCAACTTGCATCCAACCTTGCAACTTGGATGCAGGTTGTAATAACATATGCTAATGCTCCTTAAATATAAATAAAAAAAGAACAAAATTCCAAATTTAAAGATTATACTATCGCAAACTTACATATCGTATACATACATTATATCTTTAATAATCCCAACCGAACAAAATAAAACAACACTATTTCCTTTCAAACAATAAATATCGATTTATAGTTTACCTTTATTTTCCAGGTGGTCCAAGAGTACGAAAGGGCAGTGATTTTCCGTCTGGGACGACTTCTCTCAGGCGGGGCCAAAGGTCCAGGTGAGCTACACTTTTTTTTGTTTAACGTACTTTTTCTTTCTCAGTAAATAAATAAGAAGACACGTTCCAATTCTCGCCCTTTATGGCTCTTCTCGACTACAAATGCTCATGAATCAAGAGATCTCAATTGAAATACGGCCTTAATGCAGTGGTGGGAATCGCCAAACCGTTCGCAAGTATCTTTTATTCGAAACAAACGGCGAAGATTTAAGTACGTCACTTCTTGCTTAGGGGGGTTATATATTTTGCTAAAAAGTAGTAGAAATTATAGAGTTACAGTGACATAATGAACTAAATGTAAAGCCGACTTCATAATGGTTATAAAAAGTTTTTGTGGGTTTCCTTTAAAAGCGGATGTATTTTAAACATTTTTCTTTACAATTCACAATGAGATGATTATAGTTGGGCCGCCAAACAGATATATTTACTACGTAAACGCCACACGCTGATTACAAATTGCTGTTCCCAACGTCACAAGTTTGATTTACACTAGGTTAAGAAGAGATACAATTATCGCAGTGAATGCGGTAAAATTTATAATATACAATTGAAAACTGAATTCTATTTGTATCTGTAATAATGGAGTTATGATATTAAAATTTATTATTGATTATTTAGTGTAAATAGTGTGACCAACTACTTCGAAAAATCATTACAAATTGAAATTTCTGTATTTTAATTATCGTCTTCTGAAAAGACGATTCAAAAACGATAACAATTTATGTATACACATGAATTATCTGTATTACGAGACATGCTTTACACAACGATGTAATGATGGCTGATCAATATTTTTTTTTTTCGATTTTGTCAACCATTTTAAGTAAACAAATTTCTTAATTTCGTTGATTGTATCAAATTCCTTGGAATTAATTTTAACAAACATTTAAATTTTAAGCAACATATTTATTATCTTAAAACATCTTGTCAACAATATTTGAACATAATGAAAGTCTTATCTACTAAGAATTGGGGATGTGATGAAGATATCTTTGACAGCATATAAAAGCCTTATTAGATCTAAAATCGATTATAGTGAGTTAGTGTTTTAAAATATACCAGTCAATAACTTTTAAAAGAGTTGCAAACAATCCAAAATGCTGCTGTAAGAATAGCCTTAGAAGCTTTTTGTACCACACCTACAGATAGCTTACTTATGTTTCGTAGGAGAAAGGCCTCTGGAATTAAGAAGACAATATCTTAGCCTAACATATGCTGCAAACGTTTCAGCAAATAGTGAAAATCCCGTCAGAAACAATGTCTTTGCTTCTCGTTTCCACACAACATATCTTAATAAAAAAAATCCAAACCCCATTTTTATGAAAGACTTAATAGATACATGGCCAGCAATAATATTGTCTTCCCTAAAATATACCAAACCACCCTTTTAACTGCTTCCCCTTAGATGGTCAGAAAACGTTTCCTAGACTTGAGTTTAACAAAGACTAGTAATCAACTTAATGCTTTCTCTTACAGTAAGATTGATGAGTACAAGAAATACCAACATATTTATACTGATGCCTCCAAATCAGAAAAAGGAGTGGGCTGTGCCCTCATACACAACGACTACACTGCTTTATACAAAATCTCAAATTTTAGCACATTATATACAGGAGAACTATTTGCAATCTATAAAGCATTAGAATATGCACTGAACGCCAACTTAGACAGGTGCCTAATAATAACAGATTCCTTAAGTTCCATGACTAGCTTAGGCACCATTTACTCAACTCAGAATTATATTGTTTTCATATTGGGATGATCTCTAAAAACAGCTTCTAGAATTTTGATCAATACACTTGCTTGTCCATTGCCTTATGTTTCGGAGCCAAGACATTTTCTTGCGTCCCATTCCTCTCTTGCCTTCAATTTTACCCTCGATTATAAGTTGGAGGAACTGGTATTTTTCATTTCGCATGATGTGACCTAGATATGCCGTTTTCCTTTTCTTGATGGTTTCGAAAAGTAGGCGTTCTTGGTTTATTCTTTTAAGGACATCTATATTTGTGATTTTCGCTGTCCATGGTATTTTTAGGATACGGCGATAAAGCCACATTTCGAAAGCTTCTAATCTCTTGTTTTGAGTGTCCAGCCCTCTACGCCATATAGCAGCAGCACTGACCATACGTAGCACTTAGTAAACCTTAGTCTCAGTTGAAGATCGAACTCTGAACAAGTCAGTACCTTCTTGAATTTTACGAAAGCGACGAAATATCGTTGCCACTTCTACCTATAAGAGCTTCACTCCACAAGGCTCAGTACACTTGTTTGGTTTTGGATAATATTGCAGTTAAATTGTAAACAATTAACTTACTTTTATAATAAAAGTTACTTTTACTTCAGCATGAGGACAGTTCAAGACATTTTGTAAGTCAAACACCAAAAAATGATTGTGTTTCTCTATCTTTCATTTTTTCTTCACGGGCGGCATTCTTTGCTTGTATATGCTGATCACACACTGTTGATTGTTCAGCCTCCAATAATATACCTTCCTTATGTTTTAGTTTGATCTCTTCACATAGACCACAACGATCTTTCTTAGGTAGATGAAAATAAATATTGTAGTCATTGCAACCTAGTTGCCGATAAAAAGACTCTTTTACTGGTTATTTATTGGATTCAATACAAAGTTCGGAGTAAGGATTATACTTTTTTTAATACTGAAAGATGACTGTAAGTGCCGTCGTTGTGTATTACCTCTACAGTAGTGAGATTCTACTGCAGGGAATGATTCTATTTGTTTCTTAACAAAATTGACATCTTCTTGAAGTATCTTATATTTTATGAGCTGTGTATACAGGGGTTTGACTGATTGATAAGTTGCTCAAATAAAAGGTTTTACAGACCTAAATTTCTCGACTGCCTATTTGAAAGTAATAATTAAATGTCTGTTTTCTTCTGCTGTTTTGATCATTTTTATTTCTATGTCGTTTTGCAATCAATTTTTTTTGAGGTTGCTAATATAAATAAACTCTTTGTATGTTCTGTTGAAGTGTAAAAACGCTGAAATATAAATATGTCTCCTTTCATCTTCTGTAATAAGTTTCTGGCATTTATACAAACACTTAGATGTACAGTCTTTTATTGTTTTTATTATTTTTTTTTTTTGGCTGGAACAACTTTTCTTCTAACAGATATGTATTCTTTTCCTGCGTCATGTGCCGCTTTTCTAATACTACTTTTCCGAGTACTTGGATTCCTCTATCTTTTGCGAGTTGGTGTTTTGGATAACTCGATTTCAGTAGTCACATCTTCGGTTCTATTTGCAACTTCAGCAACAATGGGTTTTTCAGCATCGCTATTAGAATCGCTAGAGTCTTCTCCACAAACAGGTGGTACATATTCCCTGTCCCTATCTGAATCATAACCATGGCAATCTATGAAGTCTTTACATCCAAGAGACATGTCAGTTTGTTTATTTTCATCTTCAGTAGGGTATATATTATCTATCGTTTCAGTGAAACCCTGTACTTCTCTTTTTCGAACTGTGCTAAAATATATAAATTTGTTTGAAAATTCCTTATCATATAAAATAAATAAAGAAAAACTTACTCTAAACCTTTTAAGTTTTCATTTTTAGAATCTGAATTTGCATTAGCCAATTTGCAATCCATTACAAATAAAATGTAACAAAGTTGTATGTGCGTAATACTCAGCTGCTTGAAATGCAAACGTAAAATAACAAAGTTGTATGTGACACATACAACTAAGTTACTCTACATTATACAGTTTTATAGAGTTGCCGAGGTGTAGCTGATACATACAACTATGTAACTTTAATAATTAAAATTTATCCGTATAGAACTATGTATTTCTGGTTGCCAAACTCACAGGATGTGATATACAATACTAAAATTCTCTGGAAGCAAAGTCTAAGACACATACGACGTAGTAATACCATAAAACCGATTTTGCAAAAAATGTTACATACAATAGTATAATTCTGAACTAACGATAGTTAAATGAGAGGAAAAAGTGTAACCTACCGACAACGCTACGCGAATATTTAGAAGAAAACTGTATCTATTAGATTGTTTTAAGTTTTGTAAAATCAATAGGAATATACAACCAAATTTAAACATCAGTGCGTGTACTAATAAATGTGTAATCTTCTAATCTATGTATGTCAAAATCTGTATAAGTTATTATGTATCCAAAAATGTAAAAAAATTGTAATACCAAGCGGCGCTAATAACCACTTAGGGAGAGCGCCCACCAAAGTGGCGTGGCAGTGGCAAGTAGCAAGTAGCACGCGTCTAGCATAATGTAACCAATCCTAACGAATGATTAGAATGAATGACGTTACTGTCATTTTGATGTAAATTGAATCATTCGTTTTCATTGGTTACATTATGCTAGACGCGTGCTACTTGCTACTTGCCCCTGCCACGCCACTTTGGTGGGCGCTCGCCCTTAGGTTGATGCGCTTTTTTTGTAAATAAATAAACAAAAGTTCTTATGATTTACACGAGTTTACCCGTCAAGAGTAGTCAGTCTATAAGCAAGTATACTCGTCAAGAGCAGTGAAAGGGTTAACTCAAAAAATGTTGTATACATATCTTTCTTTATGATACTTTAAAAAATCGTTATTTCTAAAAGCGACCAATATATTAGTAGCTAACAATTTATACCAATAATACCATAAAGAACATAAACGAAAAATTGGTTTTAATTTATAAACTACTTTTAACAAATCTAATAGCAAGTAAAACTAAAAATAGGAAGCCCGTGATTTAAGCTTTACAGGGCTCCTCTTTCATAACAACTTTATTACGAGTATTATAACACTGTTTTTGATCTAATAAGAGTAGACAGCTGGAAAATTAGATTATTTATGCTGAGTAACGCAAGTTAGTAAACTATAAACACACAACCGTACTTCCAGATTTGAGAGGAAGGTATTTGAAAAATTAAAAATTAAATTACCAAATATAAACATAAACTCCTGAACAAAATTAACTCACCAGTCATATTTTTATCAATAATCTTTATTTTTCTATATACAAATTTTGTAGGTACAGGGCCGATAATTTTAACTACACCATAAATATTTTTTACCATACACAAAATTCACAAAAACAAAAAATAGGTAAAGAAATAATAAATCAGACTTACTCACAATCAATTGATTGTGAGTAAGTCTGATTTATTATTTCTTTACCTATTTGAAATGGACTCACACAAGCAACAAATTCATGATTTGAAAAACAAAAAAATTGCAGGATGTTATGTTGGAACTGTGCGGAGTAGTGTAACGTTGTGTTTTGCCAAAAACTGTGGCGCAAGGTTTGATAACTGTCCTGACGAAGTATCTTAAGGAGGAAACTATTCGCTGCTCGGCCACTTCAAGAAAAATACGCTAGGATGGAAACTTCCATTGTAAAGCCTGTTGTTTTGTTATTACCTACGGGGATTATTGTAAACTCACGATGTATTCCTGGTAGTAGTCTCTTTAAGCATATTTCATATTTAACAGCCATTTCTAAGATAATAACTGTTCAAGATCATGAAGAGTTATTAATTGCGCTTTTGACAATTGAGAACGCCGCGCTAGAAACTTTTGGAGTGAAATTATAAAAGAAGATTGGATACTTTAGGGAGTCATTTCTACATACATGTATAATCTTTATTTATTGATAATTTACTGTACGACAAGTTGCCTATGGACCTTGTTTGATTGTGACAGTTGTTATGTAAGCTAATAATAGTCTTGTCTTAACAATAATTTGTATAGACTAAAAGTGAGTTAAACTTTTAATAAAAAGTGCCGATTAAAGCAAATTGATTGTAAGAAACAAGGTTTTTATTGTGATATTTTATATCACCTGCATGTTTGGAAGTTCAGTGGCTTAAAAACCAAAAAAAAAATGAACCGCCAAAAAAATTTGTCAATGGAGAAGGCAATGCGAGCATCGACTCTACTAGGTGAAGAATATTCAATGCGATACGCTGCAGGTTTGTTAAGACGACATCATTCCAGCATCAGTCGCAAGGCAAGGCGATATAATGAAATAGGGTCGTACCATTTCATTATATCACCTCACCAGGGCAAGGGCGAAAACGTTGCACTAATCAAATTGATGATCGGTTTTTAAAACAATGTGCTCTCAGAGATACGATAGTCACCAGCAATTTGCTAAAACATTAACTAACAGATGTTCGAAATGTCGCGATATCATCTCGAACAGTTAGAAGATGTTTACATAAAGCAGAATTAATCAACAGAAAACTGGCCAAAAAACCTTTGCTTACCAGAGAACACAGGGTTCAGAGATTGAATTTTGCAAGGTTGCATCAAAATTGTACCATCGACGAAGGAAGATATATATCACAAACATATCGATGACATAAACATGATATTTAGTGAAGCTCTAATGAAAGTGGGTAAAAAAATAGCACAGATAACAACACAAAAAGAAAGTTTTATATCCCAAAAACAAAAATTATTATAAACACAAGAAAAAACATTACTAAAACAAGGCAATAGGACAGAAATAAAATGGAATACAAAGAAATAAACAAAACTATTAGAAAAAATATTAAGTAGTGTAAACGGAAAGTACAGGAAGAAGAGATAGAGAAAACAATTGAACAAAAAAGAAACATAAAGTGCTTAAAGCATAACCTGGGAAACACCCAAATTAATATAATAAGGAATAAACAAGGAGTGGAGACTAACAATATAAAAGAAATTTACAGATACCGCACGAATATTATACCAATATCTTTAAAACAGAATAAAAACCAACCCAAGAA
Organism: Diabrotica balteata; assembly: GCA_918026665.1. Taxonomy (NCBI): domain Eukaryota; kingdom Metazoa; phylum Arthropoda; class Insecta; order Coleoptera; family Chrysomelidae; genus Diabrotica; species Diabrotica balteata. Next base: position 4,684,619 of record OU898284.1, read on the forward strand.
ATCCATAATCAGTTACAACTAAAAATAAAGAACGTTAACTCTGAATTACAACCAGAAATCAGTAAAAATGAAATAAACAAGGCACTCAAAAAAATAAAAAATAATAAATCTCCTGGGAAACATGGAATAACTGTGGAAATGCTAAAAAATTGGGAGAAAACTACTGTATAAGTCCTTGTACTATTGAATAAAATATTGAACACAAAACAAATACCCACCACATGGAACGAGGCAATAACGCTATTACTATTTAAGAAAGGTGATAAAAAAGATCTGAAAAACTATGGGCTCATAATGCTACTTAATGTAATGCACAAACCGTTAGCTTAACTACTAACAAACAGATTAAGAACTAAGTTAGATAATTACCAGTCAAAAGAGCAAGCCGGTTTTAGAAAAGGATTCAGTACAAGCGAGCATCTGCTTACGATAAAAATGTTAACTGAAAAGGCCCACGAATATCAAATCCCAATGAGCATTTGTGAACTTTGAAAAAGCATTCGATAAGATGGAACATTGGGCAGTAAAGAACTCTTTACAAAATGAGAGAATAGATTATAGATATACGGACTTAATTTTCAATATATATGATCAAGCAACAACATCCATGAAAATAGTTGAACAAAAGGAGCCTATTAAGATACGGCGAGGAGTCAGACAGGAGACAGTAACTATTCAATCAAACGTTGAAATAGGTTATAAGGAAATTACAATTGGAAAAACGGGGTATTAACATAAATAGCCAATACTTGAATCACTTGACATATGCAGACGACATTGTATTAATAACAGATAAATGGGAAGAATTACAAAATATGATGGATGAATTAAGTAGCGAATCAACAAAAATAACTTTACAAATGAATTATAATAAAACGAAAATTATGACCAACCAACCAGAAGAATTAATAATTACAATTGACAAACAACTATAGAACAAGTAAAAGAATATGTAAAACTTAAAAAATAGAAAATACCCCAATATTTAAAAACAAGAGTCTTCAACCAATATATACCTACTTCTTGCGTAGTGAGAACACTACACAACCAATAAGAAGCGTAGTATTCCCACCTACGCTTTTTTAAACTTGGAGGTTTACAAAGGAAACCATGGAAAAAATAGAAAAGACCCAAAGAGCGAAGGAAAGGCAAATGCTGAACATCAGGCTATTAAACAAAAAAAAAGAAATACTTGGATTCGCAACAAAACAAAAGTGACCGATGTATCAACGCAGATAGCAAAACCCAATTAGAAGTCCGCTGGACATACCATACAACAGAAAGACGAAAGATGGAATAACATGATTATACACTGGAGACCATACAGATTGAACCAAATTAAAACGGAACATACAATTTAATACATGTGTGTTTGAACTGCATTTGAAATAGTGGACCAATATAAAACTCGGACAAAAATAAATCCATACCTAGGTATAGACATTGTATAAAATATCGTTCAACTATCTGTCTCACAACAATGTTGTTTGCATAAGACGGGTTTGTCTAAGGAAACGATTATAGTTCAGGAAATAAAGCTCGAAAATAGTTAAAACCTCGCAATTTTTTCGTCCTGCATGTATCCATTTGAAATTTTAACAAAAGGTAGGTGATAGCCCAAGGATCAAAATCTATATCGAACCGAAGTGCGCTGAAGGGTTTTAGGGGTGAAAACTACCCCTAATTGTCAAAAATTATAAAATAACATATTAAACCTGAATATGGGTAAGATTTGGTTTGAATTAGTTAAATAATGCTTATTTTATACTTTTGAATAGAGTTCCATCATATTTCAACCCTTAAAAAGCAACCCTTGTTAGAGATTAATGTAAAAAAATTACCAATTATAAAAAAATGATTTCGCCTTGGATCGATTTGGATAAAAATTTGGATTTAAGCTCAATTCACCCGCTGCTTTATAGTTTATGTCATGTCGACGAACCCTGATTGTTCTAAGGGTGAAAACTACCCGTAATTGTCAAAAATTATAAAATAACATATTAAACCTGAATATGGGTAAAATTTGGTTTGAATTAATTAAATAATGATAGTTTCGTGCTTTTGAATAAAGTTCCATCATATTTCAACCCTTAAAAAGCGACCCTTATTAGAGATTAATATAAAAAAATTAGTAATGCGAGAAAATGATTTCACCTTGGAACGATTTGCATAAAAATTTAGAATTAAGCTCAACTCACCCTCTGCTTTATAGTTTATGTCATGCCGATGAACCCTGATTGTTCTTAGGGGTGAAAACTATTTCTAATTTTCAAAAATTGTAAAATAATATTATAAATCTTAAGATGAGTGAAATTTGGTTTGGATTAGCTAAATAGTGATTTTTTTATACTTTAAAATACAAATTCATACATTTTCAACCCTTAAAAATCAATTGTTATGAGTGCTATAGGTGAAAACAATTTTTTGCCAAAATTTTGCAACTTTTCAACTTTTGAAAATCACCCTTTACAACATTGCAGTTTTTATAAACTAATTTATAAGATATAAATTGAAAAAAGTAGAATTAAATACAAAAAAATTTATCAACATAAAAAGGCACCATATATTCTTATACATTTACATAAATAGTTGAAAATATTTACATTTATAGGTAAAACAATTGTAATATTAATTTTATTCGTCATCAATTACATCTTCATCGTGATCTATGTCATCTTCATCTTCAATTATTGGTGGACTATTATTGCACCCTTCACCTGAGCACCCAGAACAAGTAGAGTTACAGTATAAACCAACTTTTCTGCACCCACATGAAACACTGCATCCTTTTTTGCATTGCCAAAAAATAATTTTCAAAAGTTCATCGAGTGCAGGTTGTTTGTTCATGCGTACGGGTAATAACAAACCATCTTTGGAATACCATCCCCAATCTGTTACTCTAATATTTTCATTGCCAAGCCATAGACATATGAGCAGATGTTTTATTCTGTTGTATGGGATTTCAAAATAAGAACGCTTAAAATTTTGAATGTATAACGCCCCACTAGCTAATATACCGGTTTTGTAGATTACTATGCTCCGAAATGTACTGTACTATACTAATAAAATTTTCCGGAAAAAAATTCACTGGTTTTTTTAACGTATTTCCTTTAATTTTTAACGATAGAGTGTTTCTTCAAAAACGATTTGTAGAGGTTTTTAAGAGCTACAAGAATCTGTGAATTAAATCTTTTTGGAACCCTTGGTTTTTAAATGGGGTGAGTTTAAAGGGATCGAAAAAGATGGTGCTTGATCGTAAATCGATGCTTTAAACGGCTATATCTTGCCAAATATTCATTGTACAACAAATCTAAATGAAGGATAATTTTAGTCATTAAAAAAGCTACAATTTGGTAATTTGTATTTTTTTTTATATATTCAGTATTTTCGGGCATATTTAAAAAAAGAAGGGTAAAAAATATGAAATTGTAAATCGTTTCTCGCTTTAAGCTGTACTTTTTATAACACAAAGCATTTTAAATGGGTCAAACTTCTTGGACATATTAACAATATATGTACAAAGGGAATTTCAGAAGGGTGAAGATCGATTTTCATTATGGTGGTGGTTAGGGGGTTGTTTTCATCGATTTTTTCGTAAAAAATGAGGTATTGACCTTATTTTCATCATAACTCACTCAATTTTTCAGCTAGAGTCTTTTTTATGATAGGTCTATTTATGCTCTTTAAAAAAGGTTTTGTGAGTTTTCTTCCAAAAATGCATCATTTTCCCGATATTTGATTTTGAATCTTTCAAATTTGGCATTTGAAGAAAACCGCTGAACATTAATAGGCCGTATTTCGGTTCCTGTTATATCCCAAAAACATTTTAAAAAATGAATTGTATTTGTCTTTTTAAAAGCTACAAATTTGTTCTCTACAATTTTTTTGATAAAATGCACCATTTTCGAATTATTCGCGAAAAATCAATTAAAAACGTGGATTTTTTCGTCCAAAAATTATTACTTTCAATCGCGAATAACTTGAAAAATATCATTTTATAAAAAAATTGTATAGCACATTTTTTGTTTAGAATCACTTTTTTAATCGAAACCTGTAGTTAAAACGTAAAAAAAAATTTCACCCCGGAGATGGGGTGGCAACCACCCCCTAGGCTTTGGCGCACTTTGGTTCGATATAGATTTTGATCCTTAGGCTATTACCTACCCTCTGTTAAATTTCAAGTCAATCCAGGGAGCACGAAATAATTGCGAGGTGAAATGTTACATTTCCTGGACTATAACTGGTTTGACAGCATAAATCGTAGATTTATGTGTAGCTTTCAATTTTTATGAGTTCAGAATCCAGCAGCCCACTGAAGTATTGGATTTTTATAATATAAATATTTAACAATATTTTGTTGGCCAACCACCTACGCAGAATTGAGCCGAAATACATTATATTCCTATGTTCCGAATTTATTTCGTTCAATCTGTATAGTTACAATCGAAAAAGAGGAAGTCCACAAATAAGATGGTCATATGATTTGAAGAAACACGCAGGCCCGAAGTGGACACAAACTGCCTACAATAGAGAGACGTGTAAGAAGGAAGAGGAGGCCTATGTCCAAAATTGGACAGCAAGGGATGTATAGATAGATAAATAGAATGCAAAAATTTATTTTTTTTATAATCTTTTGTCGTTGAATAAGACACATTTCCTTATATTTGTATATTGTTACTGTTTTTGAGTAACTGTGATATTTTTGTTTAATAATTGAATAAAAAAATATCTTTAAAATACCTACTGAAAATATTTATTGAAAAACTTCAAATATTATTTTTTATTTAAATTCATAGAAAATTTGAAGCGTCTCATATAATTTGTATGTGGCTAACCTTTAACACCGATCGATATTCTTCGTAATATGGTAATATATACATCCATGCGAATATAGTTCCGAAGCTGGAGATTTACTACGTGGTGAAGATTGGAATAAGAATATATAAAATGATTTATGAGGGTTCGGACGTAAAGTTTGTGTACCTTGTTATCTGTGAATGACTCTTAACCTCAAAAGCCGGATTTCTGGCGAACACTACATATCAATAGCATATTGGCTTCATCATTAGGAGCAGCTTCAATATGTAAAGTGCATTGCATGGCGTTAAAGTATCAATAGTGGTAATTACGTGTCTATGGTTCAACTATTTTGAGTAGTGGAAATACAAAATTAAAGATTATTTGTACTCAAAGATTAACAAACAATTTATATCTGTAAAATACAAGAACACAAATATTACACCACTGTGAGATATAAGAAATAAAATATTCTATTATATTGTTCTGAAGCTATTTTCTTGTGGCATTGTAAATTAATTACTATTAAACTGGGAATAAGCCACAATTAAAGATAAAAATACGTTTATTGACGTTTCAATTTCCACTTCGGAAATCGTTCTCAAAATACAAACACTAAATTAAACAAATTTTGTTTTTTGTTACATAGTGAAAAATTCTTCTAATAATTTATTTTATCTGACTCATTTATATTGACGATTCAGACATACATTATGCATTTTAAAGTAGAGGACTTTAAAATGATATTGCCAATATTGTTGAGTTGCGCTCCTGGGACGACTTTACTTATAAGATACTTCATTCGATTACATGAAATCAACTTTAACTTGAGAATATCCGTCAGAAAAAAATCATAGCATGTAATTCGTCTTTAAAAAGACAAACACATGACATGATGACAGTAAAATTCTCCTGTTAGTGATTCCATAGTAAATTATGAGGGAAAAACCAGGAAAAAAACCTCATAATACTATCCCGACATTGTAAGTATTTGTTCGTGAATTTAGTTTACCTTCAACAAACATCAAAATTCTGATTTTATATGTTACGTTATTTAAAAAACATAAATGATGTATCCTCTATATGTTACTGACTTACTAATACTGGTATTTTCTTATTAATAACTTCCTCTTTCAATATTGGTAACCAGATCCTACTACATTCTGCCGAGGAATTTGCGACACAATTGGCCTCATTTTAGCATAATTAGAGCCGCTTCTTTGATTTTTCTTTTTTTACCATCCGTTTCTTTTAGGACTACACTTGAATTATTCCATTGAACCCTATGTTCATTATCCCATACACAAGGAATAATATGAGGAAAATAACAATACCGTACATAAAAGGATTATCAGAAAAACTTAAAAGGATAGGAAATAAATTCAACATTTCAATAACGTTCAAAACAACAAACACATTGAGATCTATTTTGTCCAAAACCAAACCTAACAATGAACAAGAAAGGACAAAGAATTGAATTTATAAAATACCGTGTGAATGCGATCAGTTTTATTTGGGTGAATCATCAAGGCCATTAAATGTTAGAATAAGTGAACATCAATCTTATATTAAAAATAGAGAATTTGATAGATCTCAAATCTGTAAACACGCATGGGATAATGAACATAGGGTTCAATGGAATAATTCAAGTGTAGTCCTAAAAGAAACGGATAGTAAAAAAAGAAAAATCAAAGAAGCGGCTCTAATTATGCTAAATGAGGCCAATTGTGTCGCAAATTCCTCGGCAGAATGGAGTAGGATGTGGTTACCAATATTGAAAGAGGAAGTTATTAATAAGAAAATACCAGTATTAGTAAGTCAGTTACATATAGAGGATACATCATTTATGTTTTTTTAAATAACGTAACATATAAAATCAGAATTTTGATGTTTGTTGAAGGTAAACTAAATTCACGAACAAATTACAATGTCGGGATAGTATTATGAGGTTTTTTTCCTGGTTTTTCCCTCATAATTTACTATGGAATCACTAACAGGAGAATTTTACTGTCATCATGTCATGTGTTTGTCTTTTTAAAGACGAATTACATGCTATGATTTTTTTCTGACGGATATTCTCAAGTTAAAGTTGATTTCATGTAATCGAATGAACTATCTTGTAAGTAAAGTCGTCCCATGAGCGCAACTCAACAATATTCGCAATATCATTTTAAAGTCGTCTACTTTAAAATGCATAATGTATGTCTGAATTGTCAATATAAATAAGTCAGATAAAATTAAATTATTAGAAGAATTTTTCACTATGTAACAAAAAACAAAATTTGTTTAATTTACTGTTTGTATTTTGAGAACGATTTCCGAAGTGGAAATTGAAACGTCAATAAACGTATTTTTATCTTTAATTGTGGCTTATTTCCAGTTTAATAGTAATTAGAATATTCTATATTTGCTAGATTAAAAAGAAAATTTGTGGTTATATTTGAGTAACTTAACAAGCAGGACTGGAATTTATAGTCCACATAGTTGAAGAAAAAGGCAAAGATTTTTATTAAAAAATGCATAAATTTTAACACCTTAACCGTTGTGTGTATCCAAAAGTATACACATGAGGGTCAAAATCGCTGCGTGTATACTTTTAGATACACAGTAAAGTTTCGGTTGGAGCCATGTGTATATTCAAAGAGCGCAATTCCTATGTATTTCATATGGGTAAGTAACTGACGTGACCGGAGGTTGCATAAAAATATACTTAGCAGTGGGAAATTAAAAAGTTTGCTTTTTTTATTACGATTTTATTAGCTATACCGTTTTATACTATTAATCACATATAGTAAAACGGTAACCTTGATTATTCAAATGGCAAATAATGAATAAAAATCAACTATTTACTACAAAAGTTTGATGTACGTACAAGTAAAAAAGTTAACAAAAAGTTTATACGATAACAGAAAGAAAAAAATAAAAAAAACTTCAAAAATTATTTTCTAATATCCATTTCCTATATTCTAATTTCTATTGTCAAAAAAGTATTCCAGACACAAAAAATGGACACTGATAATGGAACATGGTTTCCGAAAACATTTTGTGATATAGTACGATAGGGTTTTTAAATTACATACCTTTTATAAAGGATTTTATTTAATTTTTTATTCGAAATTTTTTCCAGAAAAGCCTTGTCTCGTCATAGTTAAAGACTTGCTGGGAGATATATCATTTGGCTTCTATCAGTTGGGAAAACGTTTTGATGTAAACCTCAGCTTCTTTCACATCCGAACTTGTTGCCTTCCTATGCCTGACGATGGAGTGAATGCTGGTCCTTTATCTAAAGTTGTCAAACCCCTGGCTTTAAACGAATCTTCGATTCTTCATTTGTGGAAGTGTGTGGGATCTGCTTCATCAAATCTTCGTAAATCGCTCGTGTCTTCTCACATGTGATGCTTTGTGTTGAGGTGTCTCCTTAAAGCTGCTTCTCTATCAGCCACACCATTGGTAGTTTCTACATCCTTTAATGGAGAGAAGTTCGGAACTTAGAAATTATTGTAACGCCCTTAGCTTTCACATCCAAACTTGTTGCCTTACTACCATGCCTGACGATGGAGTGAATGCCGATCCTTTATCTAAAGTTGTCAAACTAGCCCTGACTGGCTTTAAACGAGTCTTCCGATTCTTCATTTGTGGAAGTATGTGGGATCTCCTTCATCAAATCTTCGTAAATTGCTCATGCCTTCTCACATATGATGCTTTGTCACAAGGTTTATCGTTAAAGCTGCTTCTCTATCAGCCACACCATTGGTAGTTTCTCCATCCTTTAATGGAGAGAAGTTCGGAGCTTAGAAATTATTGTAACGCCCTGAGCTGGCATCATACCATTTATCACCTTATTCCGTTTAAGTACAGTATATTTCATTCAGGTGGTACGGTCGTACATCCTCGCCAAGTGAGTAATTCGTACACGTTGCTAATGTTTTTCAATGATTTCACGTTTTAGTTCAATAGACATCATATTATTATTCTTCGAACCCATGGTTGAAAAAATAAATATAATATTGTAATGTACAAACAGCATAAAATGCGAACCCAACTTATCAACAATACTTTGAAAATAAAGGAACCAAACAAAGCAGACAGACTAAGATCTATAGTAAAAATTTCCACCTTGTAAATTACACTGACATCGAGAGTGCAATATTAGTAGAAAAATCCGAATTTCTATCTGATTTAACTTCCAATGACCATTTAATTTGTCGATTTAAATATTAGTCACATTCTTCTTTAAGTTCCATCTTCTATCGAAGGTTGGAAATCATCATGGCTATGCGGACTCTGTTGACTGCCGCTCTAAAAAGTTCTGCACTACTGCATTCAAACCATTCCCTTAAGTTCTTAAGCCAGGATATTCTTCGTCTTCCCACATTTCGCTTTCCTCGGATTTTGCCCTGCATAATAAGTTGTAATAATGCGTATTTTTGCCCTCTCATCACATGTCCCAAGTAATCAAGTTTTCGTCTTTTAATAGTTAATATTATTTCCGCCTCATTTCCTATCCTTCTAGTTACTTCCATGTTTGACATTCTTTGAATCCATGATATTCGTAGGATTCTTCTGTAACATCAAAATTCAAAGGCGGCCCAGCTTATTCAGATGAACTTGTTTTAGTGTCCAAGCTTCCAGACCATAAAGCAGAGTAGAGAACACGTAAGATTGAAGCATTCTCAGGCGTAGTTCTAAACTTATATCCCGACAACAAAGAAACTTTTTAAGTTTAATAAATGATGTACTTGCTATTTCAATACGTGTCTTAATTTCTTTGGTTTGGTCTACATCTGATGTTATCCATATTCCTAAATATTTATAGTTATTAACATTCTCAATTGCAGTATCTTCAATAGTCAATTGGATATTTGCATGTGCAGATTTAGTCATGATCGTGCATTTAGTTTTCTTTAAATTTATCTTCAGTTCGTACTCATGACAGCGTTCATTAAGGCGTTGCATTAGGTTCTGTAAATCATTGTTGTTATCCGTAATTATTACTGTATCGTCTGCAACACGTATATTATTTAAAACTTCTCCACTATAATTTTCAGATCACGACTGTCAATATTTTTGCTTTTTAATATATCTACAAGCTTTTTATGTTGAACTTTATCAAATGCCTTTTCAAAGTCTACAAAACATAAGTACATATCCTGATTTATGTCCATGCATCTCTGAGCCAGCACATTCAAGCCGAACAAAGCATCTCTTGTACTCATACCGTTTCTAAAGCCAAATTGTGTGTCACTAATCTCATATTCAAGAGTTTTAACAATTCTGCTATGAATTATTTTCAAAAATGTTTTAAGTGTGTGACTCATTAAAGCTATGGTTCTGTGGTCTGAGCAAGTTGCTGAACTTGGTTTTTTGGGAATTGCTATAAAGGTTGATTGCAGCCATTGTCTGGGGATTGTGGCAGTCTGATATATTAGATTTAAGAGTTCAACCATTACATCAATAACATCTTCATCGATGAGTTTTAATAATTCGATGGGCACCTCATCTGGTCCAGTAGCTTTACCCTCTTTTGTGTTTTTGATGGCATAGATGACTTCTTCTCTTAATATTGGTGGGCCAGTATCCTCGGTGATTTCTAATGACAGTTCTTCTCTTTCATCATTAAATAGTTGTTGAATGTAATTGGTCCAGTGACATAATCTCTCCTTCATATCAGTAATAATATCCCCTTTATCATTTTTAAGGATATTCGTTTTTGTACGCTTTCTGGAACCTGTCATTTCTTTGATTTTTTTGTGTAAATTAAAGTTATCGTACTTTTTATCCAGATCTTCTATTTCCTTGCATCTATCGGAGAGCCACCTCTCTTTTGCCTCTCGAATTTTCTTTCTGATGTTTCTCTGAATTTCTTTGTATTTATTCAGGTCTTTTGCTTTATGTTTTCTTCGTTCTTTCATGAGTTCAAGAATTTCTACTGTCATCCAAGGTTTTGTTTTTTCTTTAAGTGGTTTGAGGGTTTCTTTTCCAACTGACACAAGGGCATGTTGAATTTTTCCCCATTTTTGGTCAATAGTTAGAGTTTCTGCATTATCTTCTTTGACATTCCTTAAGCTCTCGTTTATTTTAAATTTGGTTTCCACATATGTGTTGTCTTGTTTGAGACGTGTTGTATCTATGATTTTCTTGGTGCTAGGGCTGTTGACCTTCTTTAGTTTCACTCTCATCGACAAAACAACCGGGTTGTGGTCGGCGGATATGTCCGCTCCTGGATGTTTTAGATGATATTATAGAATTTCTATATCTTTTGTTGACGATAATATAATCTATTTGTTTTTTGACTATTTTGTTGTTATTGTCAGCTGATGACCTCCATGTATATAGTCTACGTTTAGGAAGTTTGAACAAGGTATTTGTAATTAGTCACATACAGACCCGTAAAATGATTTTTATGGCAAGGCCATAAACATCTATTACCAGTAAAACTACCTTTTATGTACAAAGCAAATTAGAAGTAGTCAAATAAAAGGTATGAATTTGAATAAAAACCGATTCCTCGTATCTTAAATCTTGCTCTCATCCCCAAACAAAATATCGTTCGTATATTCGTAATCGTATATCGTAAAAAAACACTCGTATATTAGGGTGCTCGTATATCGAGCTATCACAGTACCTACCAAGAAGGAAAACTGAAGAAACAAGAGAAATCATACGATTTCCTACCTGGCGAAACTGAATTCAAATTTTTACCACTGTGCCTTCTAAAACTTGCAAAGCAAACAGCTAGATAAATAATTCGGCAAGAGAATCTAAAATATGCACTCCACCTACCGTTCGTCATGGTTAAAATTCGTAGTGAATTCAATTTTTGGTACTCCAAACAGACTAAAGAAATAAAACATAATGACGGTATTAGATTTTTATTTCGATACAGCGCAGCTGGAAGCCGCTTATACGTATTTCGACCTCATTAGGTCTTATCAGAGTGGTATATACCACTGCATGCAATTCAACATGACACGTTTTAGTTGCACACTAAGACTCGTACCCTGTTTAAAATTATACTAGATACTGGAAAGGGCTCCATGATATAAGTACTTTCATCCTGCGAAAGTAAAACAGAACTAAGCTTTCATAGTTTTTGTCAATAAGTTTTTGGTTTAATGGCCAGTACTCAAATCGACAAAGAGACATGTTTGCTTTGCGTGGACAATGAAGAATAAAACTGACTCCCTTCTCCTAATGACTACATAATGTTCCTTATTTCCCAAAGAATGTGTTTAAAATGAAAGCTATTTAAAAATGATAAATGTAGATACGCTATCGACAATAAGTTTTTGATATATTTTAATTTTTTTATGGTATTTTTCTTCATGTTATTGTTTAGTTCCAAAATGTAACTCTTTTATTTATACATTTATAATTGAATCATGCTTTAGTTGAAACAATAATGATAATCTTTTGTACAACCGTAAGCAATTGTTGTTTGCGTGTATATTACAGTGCTATAATTTTTGAATTTGGTCCTGATGCGCCGCCCGGGATTGCTTATATTACCTGCAATACATTCTAACTGTTGGTTCTACTATTGGAGCTGTAATTAACAAACCAAGGAAAAACAGTTTTGCCACTTAAAGGGTGAAACTTAGTTTAATAACAGTTTTACACTAATAAATGAAAATTTTTCTAATATACCTACTTAGAAATTTACAACTGTCATAACTAACCCATGACAAACAATCCACCAATCAACCAATACGGATTCTCTGCGCTAATTAGTACAAATTTATTATACATTGGCACATATACCTTACTAATTAACGGTTAATTGTATTTAAAGACAATTCTGGCCATAACGAGAATTCAAACCCAAACTCCCGTAGTATTACGTTCGGTTTCGTATTTACCTGCCTACCGAAATGTCCCCGCAAATATTCCAATCATAGAGTCAAACAAAATTGATAAAGGATACTACTAATCTGAGAGATTATGTCAATTTGTGGAACTATATTAATTAAAACTTTATAATTAATATATTTGGTTTTTACTTCTCATGATCTCTTGCTAAAGTATAAATTGGCGGCCACCTTTAAATAGCTTCTTTTCTTCTCGAGAACAAATTTAATATTATAATCACGATTTTTTTGCTCAGTGGACTGTATTACTTACAGTAGAAACTATTTTTTTTATTTAACCCTTATCCGGTCAACATATTTTACATAAGTAACTGGGCAACTCGGGTCCGTTGGGCCCACCAGTGTTCTTGAATGTACTATTTATATTTACCCACATATTTCTAATATTCTTTTTTGATTTTTTATTAAAGTTAAATTTAAATTGTCTATATTAAAAAAAAAACAATGATCAACATTAGACAAAAGAGGACAACAATGATAACGAAGAGGCATTCTAATAAATGAAAATCGATAGAAGATAGAGTAGCTTATCAGCATATCATAACTTTAGTATGTATGACACATTGTGTCATACAAAGAGAGGCCTTAGCAGCAAAGAACATTTCACCTGAGTTAAGTGTTATGATGGATATCATTATTAAAGTGATGAACTACATTAAAACACGACCCGTGAAATCAAGACTTTTCCATAAACTTTGTGATGAAATGGGCGCCGAGCACACTCTTTATTTTTGTATTGCATCTCTCGTTGACTGTCCAAAAGGCAACGTACTCGCACGTGTATACGAATTAAGAAATGAATTTTACACGTATCTAAATACAGAATCACCTAATGATGCGCAAAACTTTATTAATTCAGAGTTTATAATAAAATTAGCATAGCTCTGGGAAATATTTTACAAATTCAATGATCTTAATAAGTCTTTGCAGCGAAACAATACTCATATCCTGCAATTGGCAGATCAAATTACTGGGTTTCAGAATAAGTTGCTCTTATGGAAGAGAAAATTAAAAGATCAATAAATTGACTGTTTCCCTGCTTTCCAAGGTATTCTGCAAGAAAAATCGATAGAAATCCTCGATCCCTCTTTAAAAAATATGTTTACACAACACATGTTATCATTGAGCGAACACTTTGAGAAATATTCTCCCGAAGATCTGGAGCAATATAACTGGTTGAACCTCAGAAACCATTTCCAGTCATCCACACCATTGACACTTTCAACGGAGGAAGAAAAACAACTGACAGAATTGTCCTGTGATTTCAGCCTAAAGCTTCAATACAACGAGGACAAACTGTTTGAATTTTGGAGCTCAGTTTCGCATGAATATCATGCCATCAGCACTGCTGCATTAAAGGTTTTATTACCATTTGCGACTTCGCACTTCTGCGAAATGAGCTTTTTTGCACTTGCAGTAATTAAAAACAAGTACAGGTCAAATATAAACTTAGAAAAAGAAATGAGAGCGGCAATTTCTAAACTGGAGCGCCGGTTTTATAAGCTGTGCATAAAAAAGCAAACACATCCCTTACATTAACCAGCCAGTTACATAAATAAATATCCCTTTTTATTTTTATGCCTATGTTTTCATTTCTTTCTTAACCCTTTCGGTCATCGTGTCCACACCTATGGACATCGATTTTCAAAGCATTTTCTTAAAACATCGATGGTTATTATCGCCCAAATCATTTTGTCCATGTGTGGGTACATGCATAAGAAAAGCATTGAATACATTGATAGCCATCTGTTAGTCGATTTGTGAAGCTATATAAAACGCAAAACAGGTTGCATTTAGTACGCTGTCGAGGTGGTGAAAACACCTGTTTGTTATTGGAACGATTTCTATTGAATAAACTTGTTTTTTCGTACAAATACCTGCTGATTTGGGTAAGTAAAGAGCATTAGTATAGTGTGTTTATATTATGTATCAAACTGTTGACTGAAAATATCTTATAAAGTGGTGTATATTTATATGTCCATGTAGATGGACAAAATGACTTAGGTATACTTATGCATATAAAAATTAGCAAGGTCGTGTTGTTTTAGATATCCATAAAATGGGAAGTTTACCGTCAACTAGTAAAGAAAAGAGATGTTCACGACCCTTGACTGAGGATAAACTTCTGGATTTACTCATGAAAGACGATGACTCAGAAATATTACGTTTGTCAGATGCTGATGACGCCAACAGTATTGCGGATCTAAATGACGTTTCCTCAAAATTTGGCGATGATATCCAAGATATTGAGGAAACTATTTTTGACGGATTGATCCAAGAACAGAAGTCAACAGAAATAGGTGAGTTAGAAAATCTAGAATATCCCAATGAAGTGACTACAGAAAAACCAATGTCTGAGGACATGAAAACCAAAGAAAATTCCAACCAAACCACTGAAAAACAAACAACTGCAAAGGAGAGACTGCTAGAGTTTTGTAAAGAGTTCAAACTCACAAATAAGAAAGATGTTTGTTGGAAAAAAAATATTACCTATCTTACCAGGCCAGTACAGTGGTTTGTTCCAGAAGAAGTACAAGTTTATGAATTACCTGTTCCTATTGAATATTTTATGAAATACATACCTGATGCTCTGTTTGAGAAGATTTCAGAAATGACTAACTTGCCATACAAAAAAATATTACTCGGTTTTCTCCATCAGATAAAGAAGAAAGAAAGCGATTTGTAGGCATTCACATTATTATGGGAAATCTAAAATTCCCAAGACAAGGCTGTATTGGTCCCAGCTTACAGGTGTTTCAATTGTAAAAGATAATATGACATTCAATCGCTTCTCCAAGTTGCGCAATACCATTCACTTAGTAGATGTAACAGCAAGAGGTGACGAAACAGATCGCATGTGGAAAGTCCGAGAAATATATAATTCCATTAGAAATCGTTGTAGGGAACTTCAAACCGAAACAAATTTGTGCATTAACGAGCAAATTGTTCCATTCAAGGGACAGATCAATGTCAAGCAATACCTCCCAAATAAACCGAAAAAATGGGGGATCAAATTATGGATATTGGCTGGACAATCTGGTACCATTTACGATTTCATCATATATCAAGGTGCTGAAACGGAAATAAAAAAAAATTATGCACAGTTTGGACAAGGAGCTGGAACTGTGATGCAGCTAGTTGAGAGAATTGAAGAAACTCATCACGGTTTGTACTTTGATAATTTCTTTAGTTCTTATCACCTCTTTCAATGGTTGAACAATAAATCTATTATGGCTGTCGGAACAATTAGAATAAACCGATTTTTTTGACCAGAACTAACATCTGATAAAGATCTAAAAAAAATGGTAGAGGTAGTTTTGATGTAGCGGTTAGTAAAGATGAAATTGTGATTACAAAATGGTTCGACAATAAACCAGTTTTAGTGGCTTTAAATTTTGTTGCAGCGGGAAAAATGGATTTGTGCCAGAGATGGGATAAGACGTCGAAAGAGTATATAAAAGTATCTAGACCGAAAGCCATATCGCTTTACAATTCCAACATGGGTGGTGTTGATAAGTTAGATTTTTTATTGAGCGTTTACAGATCCTACAGACGATCCAGAAAATGGACTGTACTTATAATACCACATGCTATAGATATGGTGATAGTAAATTCCTGGTTGGAATATAGAAAACAAGCTGAACTGCTAGGCCTACAATACAATAAAATCCTGGATTTGTGGGACTTTAGAATGAGTATTGGGCAACACCTCATTTTACATAAGGTTCCACCAAAGAGAGGCAGACCATCTGATCAAGAAAATACTGGTACACCAAATAATAAAAAAACCAAAACTGAAGCAAGGCCATATATTGAATTACGGTTCGACAACTATGGACATTTTCCGAAAATAGATGAAAAAAAAAAGATAGTACACGTTACAAAATAGAGAACTGTAAGGGAAAATCACATACATTTTGCGTGAAATGTAATGTTCACTTATGTTTTGTAAGCGATCGTAACTGTTTTTTTAAATTTCATGTAAAATGATTAATTCGTTATTTACAAAGAATATTGTTTATTTCGTCATTCTAATGATATTCAAATAAATTTCTAAAATCTTCAGGTTTATTTTATTTTGCTTCAAGTCATAATGTCCATCAACATGGACATGTCATATGCCAAGTGACATATGACATATCAAAAAAAAATGATGTTAAAATTATCAACAAAAATAGTTTATTTTATATACCAAATATGAGAATTTTCCCATAGCTCAAAAAAAGTTGTGACTGAAATTTCTAATAAAAATTATAAATGTTCAAATGGCGTTTTTGTTATAACTGTTACCTGTTACTAGGCTAGTATTAAAATTGGTAAATAAGTATTATTGGGGGTTGGGTTGTGGGGCGTCGCAAAAAAAATAGCAAAGTCCTAAGGGCGTCACAGTACGAATAAGTTTGGGAAGCCCTGCCATAGGATAATCCCTTATATTTAAGTATGTATTTGCTGTATATTAAGTTAGGTCAGAAAATAACTGATAATTGGTCACTTGTGACCAGATAGCAGTATACAAACATGTACAGGTGTTATACAAAAAAGTAATTGATTTGGCCAAAATCTTTTTAAAGGAACAATTCATAATACCAAAATCAGGTATAAGATTACACAGAAGAAAAAAATAATAGCAAGCTATGGGAATTGGAGATTTATTTAAAAAATATATATTTGCAAAAAATTACTTGTACTTTGTGAATTTCTAATATTAACAAATCGCTTAGATTAACATCAGTAAATCCCATGAACCTAAAGTTACCTTTTAAACTTAATATTTTCTTTTAGTATTTTATTATTCTGAAAGGAAATATATAATTTGCTTTTCACCTTTTATTTCCTCTTTTACGAAAACGTTGTTTAACTTTGCTATATTACCCTTTTAAAAATGAATAAGGGTTACTACAAGCAATATAAATATATTTGAATGAAAAGTTACGTTAGAAAAGAAATATCTTTTGAGGCCGTATACACAAAAAATGTTTTTTTTAAATCAAATTGGCCCATCCATTTATCGTCAAGCTTTTCAACTTGACTCTTTCTTTGTCCTCGAGTTTATTGTATAATATCATCAACATTTTCCTTGCGTCGTTTAGATTTTTTCAGAGATTGCATATTTTTTTCGATCTAAAAGTCTAAAGAGTCTCGAAAATATTTTGAGTCATAAATTGTCAAGAACTTTTGTACTATTGAAATTAATGTGTATCGGTTGCAATTTCCACTGACACAGTTGCTACAGAGAACCTTTGGAGTACGGAGATTATTTTACTTACTTAGATTACGATAATGGCTCAAGCGTAACCCATTCTCATTTTATTTATAAGGGTGTTTTAAGTAGTCAGTATTATCGAAGAATATCTTTAATGACACAAACAACAAAGAAACATGAACATTATAATCCTATGTTATTGTTTTTTTTTATCAGAAAACAAGAGTTTGCATTCACCAAAAGATTATTAGCAACGGAACAAAATATAAGTAACACAATTCAATAATACCAATTATAGAAAATGTTTTAAGATCTTAGCTTTCATTATATTATCGTAGGAACACTCCTGACCTACAGCTTCTACTAAAGAGTTCGAGATATTGTAACTACGTCTTTCTTGATCATATCTACCACAACTAATTAAAAACTGTTCAACTATTGAACAAACGTTACACTGATCACATATGAGTGGGTTATTCTTTGTGAAAAGGTAGGAGTGTGTTAGCTTGGTATATCCCAGACGTAGACGCGCAAGCACAATTTGTTCACGATTGTTAAGCTGATAGAATCTACTGGGAAATATTACTCTTAATCTTATTCAGCTTAGAATTAGCTTGAGACAACTCAGTTTGCCACAAACACAAGACTTTATTTTTAAAATAAGCTTTTAAGCCACTGGAAACACATTTGTCTATAGGCTCCGAATAATCGTTTAAAATTGCCTGTCGTGCAGTTCTGTCAGCTTCTTTGTTTCCCGTTTTTCCGACATGTGAGGGTACCCACAAAAATTGAACTCTTCTTTAATGTTTATGAGCTTGAGACAGCTGGTATTTTAGTCTTCTTCTTCTTCTACTTTTTGTAGATCTTTCGATCTGTTTAATTCTGAAGCTGCCTCTGGTTAATTTCTTGGGAGGTAGATTGCCAACTATCCCTCCATCTTTTAGGTGGTCTTCCGGGGGGTCTTGAACCGGGCGGATTGTTTTCTAGGGCAATTTTTGGGAGTCTATTCTCATCCATTCGTCTTACATGGTTGTACCACATCCCCTTGCGCTGCCTTCCCCATCTTACAATATCTTGAATTTTGCACTGCTCTCTAATATTTGTATTTCTCGCTCTCTCTCTTCTTATTTTCCCCATTATTGTTCTTAGGGTTTTCATTTCGGCAACCCTTAGCATCTGTTTCGTTTTGTTAGTATCTTCGCGCACTTCTATGCCATATGTCATGATCGGTCGTATGCAAGTCTTATAGATTCTAATTTTACTATCTGTGCGCTTATACGGATTTGACCAGACTATCTCCCGCAGAAATCCTGACAGTGCAGAAGCTTTGTTGATCTGACTCCTCAGGTCCTTTACTGGGTCGTGGGTGCTTGATATATCTATGCCCAGATATCTGAATTGCATCACCTGTTTTATGGGGTTGTCCTCAACCACTAACTTATATCTGAGCGGATCTTTTGCTATTGTCATACATTTAGTTTTGTTAGTAGAGATGTTCATATTCAGTAGTCGGCTTGTTTGAAAGAACTGAAAGAGCTGCCTTTGGAGATCATCTTCTGATTCGGCAATAATTGCTGCATCGTCTGCGTAACACACCATACCAATTCTTTTGTTCCCCATTCTATATCCGAGATTAAGAGATGTTACTTTGTTGATAATTTTGCCCATGAGAAGATTAAACAAGAAGGGGCTTAAACTGTCGCCTTGTCTAATTCCTCCCGGTGTTGGAATATTTTCAGTGAATTCGTCTCCTGCTCTAACTTTGGTTACGTTGTTGTTATTTAGTTTATGGAGTATCTTTGTTATACTGGTCGGTGTTTCATTTTCTATTAATATATTTAGAATGTCTCCCAGACGAACTCTGTCAAATGCCTTCGTCAAATCAATGAAGCAAATATACGCTGGCATGCCGAACTCTATAGCTTTTTCTTTTATTTGTTTTATTATAAATACTGCGTCTCGCCCTTTTGTAAAACCTTGTTGTTCTTTAGCATTAGTGATTTGCTTTTCCAATTTGTCCTTGAGAATACCCGTGAAAAGTTTCATTGTTGTATTTAAGAGGGTTATTCCTCTATAGTTTTTTGGGCAGGTTTTTTGTCCTTTTATAAATATGGGGATTGTGATACTATTATGCCATTCCTCTGGTGTTTCTGTTTTGTTTAATATTTTGTTAAATAGTTGTGCCAGTTTACTTGCAAGTTCCGGGACTCCATATTTTAAAAGTTTATTGGATATACCATCCA
Source organism: Diabrotica balteata (assembly GCA_918026665.1). Taxonomy (NCBI): domain Eukaryota; kingdom Metazoa; phylum Arthropoda; class Insecta; order Coleoptera; family Chrysomelidae; genus Diabrotica; species Diabrotica balteata. Next base: position 4,704,730 of record OU898284.1, read on the forward strand.
TTCCCGGTGATTTTCTGTTTTTTAGCTTTTTGATCTTTGCTACTACTTCTTCGTCATTGATTGTAGTACTCACATCTGTTTCACCTTCGTTTATATTCAGCGTTTCTTCAGCATCATATAGCTCTTTAAAATGCTGTTGTCATGTCTCTATAGGTACTCCTTTGGTCTGCACGAACTCGTTAACTGGTTTTTTCCTGTTGCGGAGCATTTTCCATACTTTCTTTTGGGCACCATATAGATAGTAGTCCATGTCGCAAGTGAATTTGGCCTAATGTTTTTTTTTTATTGATTTTATTCTGGCGTTTACTTCGTTTCTTATTTGGACATTTAGTAACTTTTTGGTATCGTAGTAACTTTTTAAAAGGATGTTTCAGAAAAATATATTTTAATGAGTTTAGAAAGTTAAGGGAATCTGCTATAATCAGGGCTTTTGTGAAGGTAAACTCATTAAAAAGTTTCACGACACGGCATATAGCGTAGAGCTCAGGTAAATATGTGCTACATACTGGAGGTAGACAAAAAAACAGATTATTTTCTAAGGAAACGATTTCTTCACTCCGTCTTCGAATTTGGATGCATCTGTATAGATTTTATAGATGTCGGGTTACTTTTCTAAGAAGGCTTCAAACTTTAGCCGAATAAGGGAATTGTTTGTACTGGATTTATCGAAATAGGCCAGATATGTATTACATATTGATAAATCGATCAGCCAAGACTCAGAGTGTTTAACCCTCCGTTCATCGGGTGACCATTCTGAAACACTTAGGGTCGGGTGTGGTCTGTGAGGACCAAAATGAAATACCGCCTCATGAGCAACAGCATACATTTTAATGCAAGTTTCGCATCAACCTGTGTTAAACAAATTATTTACTATATATATATTGTTTATTACAGAAACAATTCCAAATTTATTTTTAAGTTGTATTAGGTATATTTTAAAAATATTTATAATTTCAACGCATATTTTTTCAAATTTGTGAACAGCCACTAAATAATAAAAAAAAACAAAAAAAAAAACATTTAAAATTTTAATTACAAACATCCAGAAAAGTGCCTAATGATATTTTGCGGTCGTTTAGGACGATAAAGATCTACATATAATTACAAATCTATACTGCCATCAAGTGGCAAGAATAAAGGTTGAACACGAACTGTCGGATGAAATAAATATAAAAAGAGGAGTGAGACAAGGCTGTATATTGTCGCCTTTACTTTTTAACTTATATTCGGAGGAAATATTTAAGGAAGCCTTAATGGAGACAACCGAAGGTATTATTGTGAATGGAGTAACTGTGAACAGTATTAGATATACCGACGATACCTTTGTCCTTGCCAATTGCGGAGAAGACCTTCAAAATCTAATGAACAAAATAAAACAGACTTGTGATCAGTATGGATTAAAACTCAACGTTAAGAAAACTAAATATATGATAGTTAGCAAACAAAATTATATACAGGATGACGGTATAAAAGTCGGAGATGCCACACTGGACAGAGTAGAGAAACTCGTGTATCTCGGCAGTAATATTAATGACAGCTAAGATCCAACCACAGAAATTAAAAGCCGAATAGACCGAACAAGCCTGAGCTGCCTTTGTAAAAATGAGAAACGTACTTTGCAGTCACGATTTTAGCATTGACCTTAGAGTTCGTATGACATCTTGCTACATCTTTCCTGTCCTGCTGTATGGAGTGGAAGCGTGGACTCTAACTGAGGCTATGCTTAAACGCTTGACAGCCTTTGAGATGTGGGTAAACAGACGACTACTGAAAATAAGATGGGTCAACAGAGTTAGAAATGAGGAGGTCCTTAGGCAGCTGAGCCAAACAACACAACTGGTCAATATAATAAAGAAACGCAAGCTGGAATACTTCGGTCACATTATGAGACACCCTGAAAAATATGATCTTTTACATCTGATCATTCAGGAAAGATTCACAGTAATCGTGGTCCTGGTAGACGAAGAACATCATGGCTGAAAAATCTAAGGCAATGGTATGGAAAATCAACTACATCGTTATTTAGAGCTGCTGTCAATAAAATCACGATAGCGAATATGGTAGCCAACATGTCATCCAACGATCGATAACGGTCATGGAACTAGAAGAAGGAGGTCGTTTAGACTTTGTGTAATATGTGTGACGATTTTTGCCAACGTCGTTGTGCTGGAGTGGCCTTCTCTAAAGCCGAATTGAAAAGTAGGAATGGTTAGATGTTCTGTGATAAAGTCGACGAGTTTTATATTCTCCCGATCGATTTTATATAACTTATAAATATGAAAAACATAAAACTTAAACAAAACTATATGTTTTTTTTTTAATTTGAGCATTTTATAATGATAGCTTAAACTAAACTCTTACTAAACTTTATAATATCATTCAAAAACTTGAGTTTTTTAAAACAAAATTCGTATTTTACCTTTTTATTGAACAAATTGTCGAAATGAAAAGTCCTTCACAATTTTGTTTTTTGTTTCAGCTTTTTAAATAAAAAGTTATCCAGCATAAAATAAAAGGGCTGAATTAGAAGATACAATATTTAGGGGTATTTTCAGGATGAGAGTTTTTGGTAATTGTATATAAAATACGTGAGCATACAACAAAGGCAATTTAGTTGATTGTTTCCTTTTCCCAAAAAAAAAACACACGGGAATATATTTTTTGATTTTTTATTAAATTGCTAAAAGACTAAAAAGATATTAACGTTAGAGTAAACTTTGTATTTATTAATTATAGGAATATAGAATATAACAAATCTATATTATAAACAGCCGGCACATATACGAATTAATGAACACACATTAGAAGAGTACGAAATTAAAAGAGGAGTGCGACAGGGGTGTGTATTGTCACCACTACTATTTAATTCATACTCTAAAGAAATTATGAGCTCTTGAGGAAAAAACAGCAGGAATACAGGTCAATCGAACACCAATTAACAAAAAAATACACATAGGTGTGTATTGTCACCACTACTATTCAATGCTTACTCTAAAGAAATTATGAGCTCTTGAGGAAGAAACAGCAGGAATACAGGCCAATCGAACACCAATTAACAACATTAGATATACAGACTATGCTATCATAATGGCAGACAACCTACAACATCTCCAAAAGCTAATACACAAGATAGTTGAGTATGGAGAAGAATATGGATTATCAATAAACACCAAAAAAACCAAATTTATGAGGATATCAAAAACCCAAAATAATGATGAAAGCCTGACAATTAACGGTAAGACTTTGGAACATGTTGAAAACTACAATTATCTTGGTACAATAATAATCACACAAATAATTACTCCAAAGAAATCAAAGTTTGAATAGAGAAATCACGAACAAACTTCAATAAAATGTGAAAGGTACTTTGTACAACAGAACTGAAATTAGACTTAAGAGTTAGTCTGGCAAGGGGTTATATTGTCTCTACTTTGCTTTACGGAATTGAAGCATGGACACTTAACTCGTCGACTTCTAAAAAGTTGGAAGCGTTTGAGCTGTGGGTGTATAGAAGAATCCTGAAGATGTCATGGACCGAGTATGTAACAAACAACTGAGTCATGGAAAGAGTCAACAAAAGAATGGAAATATTGGATACCATCAAGACACGAAAGCTTCAATACCTGAGAATATACAAATTCATCTTGCTCCTCAAATTAGTAAGCTCGACATTGACTCATAAGTTTGATGCGTCTTTTATACGAGAAGAATTAGCACTGGCATTAGCTTCTTGTACAAACACAGCCGGTGGACCAGACAATATCCCAATTATATTCATTAAAAATTTTCTTTATTTCAGTTTTGCAACCCTGTTAAATATTTAAAATAAGATATAGCATACTCACACACAGCCTCTGGCGTGACTTAATTGTCATACTAATAAAAAACCCGATATATCTGGAAACTTAAAAAAACAAAAAGGCCTATCTTCGTAACACATTCATTATGTAAACTGTTTGAGGAACTAGATTTACTATACGATAAACTATTCAAGAGTAACATGGTTTTTTGAAAATATGCCCTAACTAACGCAGCACAATCCGGTTGTAGACGTCATCGTATAACTTTTGGTAATTTAGTGCTTTTAGAAGCATAAATAGCTTCCAGTCTTTGGTATGAGACATTTGACTCATGAAACTTTGAGACATATGCGTAATGAAAGATGCAACGTAATTAAATTAATTATACAAGGGAAAATCCAGGACAAGATGAATGTAGTAAGGAGAAGGATCTGATGGTTGCGGTAACTTGAGGGAATGGTATGGATGCACATCAATCGAACTATTCTAAGATCAGAATAGCCATAATGATTGTAATTAAAAAACAAATACAAAAATTTCTACTAGATGTTATATAGTATTTTATAATAAAGTTGTGGCCTATGTAAGGCCATTTCAAATAGGTAAAAATAAATCGAGGTAAGTAAAAATAAATAATTAACGAGAAGAACATTGGAATACTGGTCAAGCTTTTCAATGATGTTTATTCGACTGGTGATATCCCTGAAGATTGGTTAAAGTCCAAATTCATAACACTACCAAAAAAACAACGTCCGAAAAACTGTAGCGATTATAAAATTATAAGCCTTATGAGCCACACCTTGAAATTATTTTTAAGCATCATCCACAGTAAAATCAGAGATAAATGTGAAGAAGACCAGGATGAAACACAATTTGGCTTAAGAAATGGACTGAGAACTCGGGACGCCCTCTTTGCGCTAAATGTATTACTGCAGAAATGTCGAGATCAAAGGTGAGACGTCTTTGCTGTATTTATTAACTATAAAAAGGCCTTTGATCGAGTACAGCATCACAAATTAATTACAATATTAAAAGATGAAGGTGTTAATAGTCAAGACATATGATTCATAGAAAAGTTATACCGGCGTCAAACAGCGACAGCTTGCATAAACGGAAAATCAACAAAAATATGTAAAATACAAAGAGGTGTCAGACAGGGTTGTATACTATCCCCACTGTTATTTAATTTATATTCAGATAGAATATTTAAAGAAGCGCTGAATAATTTGGAATGGGGCGTGAAAGTTAATGGAATTCTAAAAAATACAATCAGATATGCAGACGATCCAGTTATTTCAGTGATGACATGAATAGACTACAATGCCTTTTAAATGCCATTGATACAGTGGGAAGAGAGTTTGGCCTAAACATAAACTGTTCAAAAACAAAACATATGGTGTTTAGTAGTTTAGCACATCAAGATGCACGATTATATGTTGATGGTCATATAATTCAAAGAGTGTCCAGTTTTAATTATCTTGGTTACTGAACAACTAGATCCAGATCAAGAAATAAAATGTAGAATCGAGATAGCCCGCACGACATTTTTAAAAATGAGGTCATTCTTCTGTAATGATAACTTGCAACTTCAACTTCGAGAGCGCATGGTTAAATGCTACATTTGGTCAGTCCTCTTATACGGTGTCGAAGCATGAACATTAAAAATATCCACCATTAATCGTCTGGAGGCTTTTAAAATGTGGCTGCACAGACGTATACTAAAAATTCCATGGACGGCTATGCTGACAAATGTGGCAGTCCTTGAGAAAGCAAATGCTTAATAATATCAAATGTAGAAAGATGGCCTATTTTGGACACGCAGTAAGGGGAGACCAATATAATATTCTTCAACTTATTATGATGGGTAAAATCGAAGGACGCAGAGGAATTGATAGAAAGCAGGCCTATTGGTTGAAGAATATCAGGGAGTGGACAGGAATAAGCAAATCTGAGCAACTCTTTAGAATAGCTCGAGACAGAGACAGTTTCGCCATGTTAATCGCCAACGTCAAGAGGACTTGATAGGACACGTTAAGAAGAAGAAGAAGAAGAAAAATAAATCAGAATATCACAATCAATTTTTTCTATCACCAACGACCGTTTTCGCATACTATAATTTGCTATGCATCTTCAGGTCAACGGTACATGCTAAACTAAATTAAAGAAAATTTAATAACCCGTATTAGGGTGCTGTATGGTAAATAATATATAGCAATTATGCCAATATTATATGTGTTTAATTATTAGATATAAATTTAAATTGATTAATTAAAAATTAAGTGAACAATGATTTAGTAAAACTGAAATTAAATAAATATTACTTACATTCCGCTACAAGGATAATTATTAAATGTTTAAAAAAACGTAGTTTAAAAATCCGTTATGGTAAACTGGTGGCAGGTGATCATCGGTTTTATTGTAATTATTTAACGAATAAAGCGATAGTTCTTGAGGGGAAAAGATATTAACAACTGGACCTGAAACGTAGGTGTTGTGTAAATTGTTTCAAAATAATTATTCAAAAATAAATGTGATGTGTTTTATTATTTAGAATTTATTCATATTTATTGAAGAGATATATTTTGAAAAGGTGTTATTTATTGAAATTAGTTATTTTGAGATAATCACATTTAAAGGTTTTAGACAAGGATATCGACATATAATATAAAACTAGGATTTTTTGTTGTAACAAAATGTAACTCAGAATTAGATAATGATACTTAAATACAATACATTATTACGGTTTTATTGTAAAAATTTAATGAAACAATAATTATAGTTTAAGCAAATTGTACGTTGTTGGGTTTTTATATTTTATTTATACTGAGTTTCTTTTTCAGGTATATTCTTTATTCTGCCGTGTATTGACGCCTATGCTCGAGTTGATCTGCGTACACGAACTTATGACATTCCTCCTCAAGAAGTAAGTAAAGAATTATATTATTTGATATGTATATGTTATTATACGAAAAAATATAAATTTAATAAGCGATGCACACACACACATTAACACACGAGGTGATCAACCCTTCCCCTAGGAACATGTGTATACCACCATAAGGGTGAGATCCACATGTCCGAAGATCAAACCGGTCTCACTTCACTAGTTGAAGTGGTATATATCTGACCCCCAGGTTTTTCCTCCACCCCTCCTCATCGTACGACTGACGTGAGGAGGCTTGATCTTAGATTTACTAAAGGTACCCTGGGTAATCAGATACCTTCCGTTTTTAATAACTGTGGTTATGCCACCTATCTGTAGGGGTAGCCGAAATGTTGGCTTTTCTCCCTAATGTTAAAGTAATACCAAAACAACGTATATTACCAACATTGTTCCCAATAGAACAAGAATTATATAATCTAAGTAATTAGCGTACACTTTTGCGGTTGGCGTTTTTAAAGTTTACCCCTACAACAACTACTACTACCTGTCGGTTTATAACGTTCTTCGCCGTTTTTCGACTTCCAATCGCCACTTAGTCCGCTTGTTAAATAGGTCTTCTTCTATGGCCCTCTCTCTCAGTTCTTTATTTATTCCTTTGCTCCAACTTTTTCTCGAAATACCTCCTTTTCTCTTTTCTAATGGTTGCCATTTTATTATTTCTTTTAGTTTTCATTGTTCATCCATTCTTTGTATGTGTCCGGATCATATATGTTGTTCTGTTGTTAGGTTATCTGTGATTGTTCGTTTGATTCCCATTATTTCTCTAATACGACATAAAGTAATTTCTGTCGCTTTCAGCGTTGCCAGTGTTTTTTCTTTTAGTGGCCACACCTCACAGCTGTATGAAGTGATACTGTAACGAGTCCGTCACTTCAATAATCCTTTAAACATTTTTAAATAAAATTTAAAAATCCCAACCTCTTAATGATTTTCTTAATTTTGAATTTCTAAGTTGGTATTAAACACCGACACCTGCGGTGCTGTAGGGCGACATGATTACCCGACTAGCAATTAGCGCTCATTCTGGTTTTAACTTTTTGGAAGACAAGTTCGTTTAACTAAAAAGCGGTAGGCGGCAGAAGAAGGCTAAATTTGTTTTGAGAATATTAATTTTTTGAGGAAGGAAGAATATGGAAATATTTTAGTTGTTTCGTAGTGTATACCCTTTGATTTATAGTCACTTCTAGCCGGTAAGTTGATTCAATTATAAATAAAAAGTGTAAAAACCATCAGCTATTTTACCCTTTATAATATCGTCATTTGTCCTTTGATAGTGTAATATCTATCTGTCATTTCTCACATTATTTCATTAAGAAACATTCTGGATTTAGATATAGTAAGGTTATAAAATCATATCAATTTTCTATTTTATTTCCCAGCCTTAAAAACATATAATTTTCCATATTTAAAACTATCTATTATCTATTAAGACTATCTGTAAAAATATCCTGCCTTGTACCGTTCTTTTATATTCAAAAATATATCCGGCCTTTCGTTAAAATTATCTATTTAATTAATCTATTTTTCATCAAATATTGTCAAACCGTGCAAAGGTCGCATTATTTACAAAATCATTACAGCTTTTTCTTTGATAAAAGCTTCCCAGCAAGTTTTTTGTAATATTTTTCAAGTTTTTTTATTTGTTAGTAAACCTGGTGTTTTTCCCTTCTTTTTATTAATCGTAAGGAGAAACTGTATCACAATTGTTCTTTTTAGCCTACCTAAGAAGTTAAATTCAGAGTCGAGGATTTTTTCATTTATTTTTTTTTTGGGGGGGATTTATAAAGAAAAAAAAAAGAAGAATTACGTTTTGAATTTGCACATCTGTTGATTATGATGATGTTTGCACAAATACAACAGAGATATCTGCAGTATAAAATGATGCAATTTCTTTTCTTTATTTGAATATACATACCCAATCCAAAAGGGGGACACAAGCGAGTTCTACATTGAACACAATAAATTCTCTTCCCCTTCATGATGACCCCAATTGTTCTATTGTCATCATATGTGCACAACGCAACAAGCATTTAATTGTAATAGGCCTTTTATACATAAATATGTTTCATTAATATTTTAATAATATGTGTAACCTTCCGCACAAAAATTCTATAAATCCATTGCAATGTAATAAAACAACAAAATGGAAATTGTACGTATTATCTGGAATTTCTGTATGTAATTTTCTACGTCGGTTAATTTGTTAATTATAAAAGCTTTTACTCTACTTATTATATTAATTAATTTATTTCTGTACTGTAATTAAAACAATAGTTAAATTCCACACTCTTTTTTATTCAGGTATTAACAAAGGACAGCGTAACCGTCTCTGTGGATGCGGTGGTATACTACCGTGTCTCGAATGCCACGGTGTCGATTGCCAACGTGGAAAACGCTCACCACTCGACCAGATTACTAGCTCAAACCACCTTGCGGAATATAATGGGTCAAAGGCCGTTACATGAAATCCTCAGTGAACGTGAGAGCATTTCCCAGCACATGAAGGCCCTCCTGGACGAGGCTACCGACTCTTGGGGAATTAATGTCGAACGCGTTGAAATGTGAGTAGAACTTGAATTGAGTAATACTTTTGTTAATTCGTTTAATTGATTCGGTATGGAAAATATTGCATTAAGACACAAAAAAATAATGGTTATTATAAAAATTCTTATTAAAATTGAAGCACTTTTCATAGGTTTCCAGCTGAGTTGTTAAATTAATTTTGACATCCACCTAGATCCTGGATTACGAGTGTAGCGAGAAGCTAATTACGAATAATTAAACTTTTGTATTTAAAAATTAAATAAAACAATCTTATATTAACTATTACATTTTCGCAATTGGTTATACAAATAATGAAAATGAAATAAAAATTGAAATGTGTTCCTCAATATATTTATTTAAAGATATTAGATAATATGATCATTGCAAACACCTGGTATAAATGCGTGGTGTTGACAAATGCGACTTTTTGCTAACTTTATACAGAACCTTTATTCGTTCCAGGAAGTGGACATTTCGTATGTTTACACATAGTATCGATATTGCCTGTTGTAATGCCTGGCTAGAATATAGGCAAAAGGCAATTGCGTTAGGCATGCCGGAGAATAAAATATTGGATTTGGTTTATTTTAGGGTATACGTCGCTGAAGTTTTGATAATATCAGACAAAGTATCTTCCAGAAAACGAGGACGCCCTTTAGATACAAGAGAATCGACGTCATGTCTGTCACAGAAAAAACAAAAAACAGAAACTAGACCAGCAGCAGAAGTAAAGCTTAATGGATTTGGTCATTTGCCAATTATAGATGACAAATCCTTTTCTTCTAGGTGCAAATTCCCCAAACGCGGTTCTAGAACCATTTTCGTGTGTCTCTCTCTCTCTTCAATCCTGACCCCCCAGGGGGAGTGTAGTGGTCGACGTGATGTCGTGTATTGTCCGTCTCCAGAGATCTCTGTCTCTGGTCATTTCTTTTAATTCATGCATAGGTCTTTAGCATATTCCTGTAATTTGATCTATCTATCTTGTTGGGGATCTTCCTCGTGATCTTCGGCCTTCTACCTTTCCTTGTATTATGAGTCTTTCCATGTTTTCTGTGTTTGCTTTCATAACATGCCCAAAATATTTTAATTGTTGGAGATGGACTTTACTAGAGAGTCGTTGGCTAACTTTTAGCTCTCTTAAAATTGAATTATTTGTTCTGCGGTCGGTCCAAGGAATTCGTAACATTTGTCTCCAACAGAACATTTCAGTGGCGTCTATCTTTCTTCTCTCTGATTGTCTCAGAGTCCAAGATTCACATCCGTAGGTCAGTATTAGGAATATTAAGCAGTTGATCAACCTCATCTTTATCGCTCTTGAAATTTGACAGTCCTTCCATATTTTGGTCATTTTTTGCTGTGGCAACTTTTGCTAGATCAGATCTACGTTTAATCTCTTCTTGTAATGGCCCTGTGTTTGTGATTAATGATCCCAGATATAAGTATGAGCTCACAACCTCGAACCGGTCAATTGTGGTTATGTGTGAGTGATTGTTGTGTAGTCTATCCACTATCATGATCTTTGTCTTTGATATATGTTTAATTGCAGACCAAATATTTGACTTTCGTTTTCGATCAGTCGTATAAGTTCTATCAGCTCTGCTTGACTATTTGCAAGAAGGGCTGTGTCATCTGCGAAACGTAGGTTGTTTAGTTTATGACCATTTATTGAGATGCCGTTTTCCCATCCTTCAAGTGCTCTTCGCATAATATACTCCCCATATATGTTGAATAATTGTGGAGATAGTATACATCCTTGCCTGCCACCCCGTTCTGGATGAAATTCGTTCGAAAGTGTGTCAAGTACTTTAACTGATCCAGTAGTGTGTTTATATAGTTCAGTTATAAGCGTAATTAGATGTTGTGGTACGCCTACTTCTTTTAGTATTCGCCATAAGTGTCTCCACTTGACCCTTTCGTGTGTAAAAAGTGCAATATACATTTATAAATTTTAAAAAAACAAAATTGATCTATGTTATATCATACAAATTAATAATTAGTTGCACATTTATGATTTTTAATTGTATTTTGTTTCCAAAGTCGCAAGAGCTACTACAATTTACTCACAATGTGCAATATATTATACAGGTTGTATACACCGTTTGTTCACAATGTACGATATACTGTACAATTCACATCTCTTAAAACTAGTAACAGGGAATTATTTTAAGTAGGGTAATTCGAGGAAAGATGGCCAACTTTTTTTAGAATGGATGTATTTTTAAAAGTTTTTGAAGTTTGGAAGTAAAATAAAACTTCATATAATGATTATAGTTTATTGATACTAATTTCAGTTATGAACTAGAAATAAAACTTAAATATATTTGTTTATGTTAAGAAATATAAGTAACAAAAAAAAACCATCTCACCCACATAACGGAGGAGATTTGGCTCTACGAAGAAGGTGAGATGGCACATTATAAAAAAAATTAAAATAACTCATTTTTACGTTACATATAACTCATTTTTATGTTACATAACTAGTTAGGTACTTCTTGTTAAACAAATAAGTTTGCCACAAAGGTCGCAGAATCCGATACATAAAATATTGTTCTAAATGTCAAATATACTTACAATCCATTAACCCTCCGTTAGTCGCTAGGAAAAACTGTTTATCAACAGTCGCTATGGTGTCTGAGACCGACAATTAAAAGAAAATAGTTTTTGCTATAAAATTCATACAAATATTTTATATCGTGTATAGGAATAACTGAAAAATATTTTTGAAAATATTTTATTGAAAAAAAAAACAGATATAAAATAAAAAACACTAGTATAACAATATATTGTTAATATTGTTCTGAAGCTATTTTCTTCTGACATTTTAAAGTTGAATTACTATGTCAATACCAGTAAAAGATAAAACTTGTCATTCTAAAAGGAGCTTTTTGGTGCAGCGCACCTTTTTTGCTAGCTAGCGTAAAATATTCAAAAGCCCCAATCTAACTCGCTAAACTGCACTTAATAACATGGGTTTACTAAAAAGTTACCCATGCCTGCAATATAGTAAAATTTGAAAAAACCTGAACGGCGGATAAACCAATTATAAAATTGTTCAGTGTTCGAACGCATTGTTGTATTATTATTTTCAAAAACAGATTTTTGCAAAATATTCAACAATTATTGTTTCGACTATAATGGATGCTTGAGACATCTAAAAATATTGGTAATTTTTTGATTGTATTTTTCATGCACTTGCCATTTTTATGCTGTTTCTAAATATGCTTATACAGAGTGTAACAAACTTACATTAGGGTAAGTTCGGGAGAGATGGCTTACATTTTTTTGACTGTCTGTATCTTAGCACAAAAAAGTCTACGCTTTGAAATATTTATATATTTGTATTAAAATACCATTACAAGAAAGTGTTTCAACATATATTACATAAATTAACATATTTTGAATAGTTTTCACGAAAACAAGTATTGCATTGCACGCTTTGTACCCAGTTTTCCTGTTTCAATGTAGTTGAATATATTTCCCCACATCCGTCACATTCACAATTTGTTTTGTCTAGTAGATTATCACTAGAGTCTTTAGTAATTTTCATATGATCGTCAGAGTCTTCGGAAGAAGATGACTGATAAAACATCTTTTTTTGGTTCTTGAGTTTCTTGACTTTTTCCAGAGGCCCTTTATTCTTTTTCACATATTTTTCTTTCTTTTTAACATTTAAATCTTTGCGTATTACAAAATTCACTGAGCAAGTAAATACAGCAGCCAATTATCTACTGCGTTTCCTTACTTGTAAAATACCTGATGTAGTTTCTGCCGGATCTAAAACTTTATCGGAAGTGATTTTTTCTTTACAGGTCAGCTTATTACCAGGTATAGATGGTAGTTCTAATGGTGACATGTGAGATGGCGTCGAACTGCTTGTAGATGGTAGGTTTAGACGTTGCAAATCATTCTATTTCAGTACTTTGGGTTGTTGATCTCTCAAGAAAGGCGTACTCTGACATTGCATTCAGGTCGAATGCAATTCACGGACAAACACGTGAGTGGTGGTTTTCATCTCTTTAAAAATAAAAGTTCTTATGGAACCATGTTGCGATGGTTGCTTAGGACAGAGATTTTGGAAATAGTTTCAAAGTGTCTTTAAAAAATGTAAGCACTATCGTCGATGTTTCTTTGCGACAAAAACAACAATTTACCGGGCAAACACAATGGTTCTCCATATACGAGTTTGGCGGCTGAAGTACCTAAATCTTCTCTCTATGCTGCTTGTATGCCCAGTTACACTGAAGGTAGGCTTTCGGTCCATCGAATATTTTCATGGCATCTATGTATTGGTGCTTGAAGCTCAGCTGCATTATGTAGGAACCTTTGGTAGAAGTTCAATATACCTAGAAATCTACGCAGGTCTTTTACTGTTTTAGGATGAGTGAAATAGAATGATTTGTAACGTCTAAACCTACCATTTACAAGCATTTTCACGCCGTCTTACATGTCACCATTAGAATTACCGTCTATACCTGGTAATAAGCCGACCTGTAAAGAAAAAATCACTCCCCATAAAATTTTAGATCTGGCAGAAACTACACAGGTATTTTACAAGTAAGGAAACATGGTGTATAACTGGCTGCTGTACTTACTAGCTCAGTGAATTTGGCAATACGCAAAGATTTAGATGTTAAAAAAAAAGAAAAAGATGTGAAAAAGAATAAAGGGCCTCTGGAAAAAAGTCAAGAAACTTAAGAAACAAAAGAAGATGTTTTATGAGTCATTTTCTTCCGAAAACTCTGACAGTCATATAGAAATTACTAAAGACTCTAATGATGATCTACAAGATAAAACAAATTGTGAATGTGCCGGATGTGGGGAAATATATTCAACCACATCGAAACAGGAAAACTGAGTACAAAGCGTGCATTGCAGTTCTTGTTTTCATGAAAACTGTTCAAAATATGTTAATTTATGTAATATATGTTGAAACACTTTCTTGTAATGGTATTTCAATACAAATATATAAATATTTTAAAGCGTAGACTTTTTTTTGCTAAGATACAGACAGTCAAAAAAAATGTAAGCCATCTCTCCCGAACTTACCCTAATGTAAGTTTGTTACACTCTGTATAAGCATATTTAGAAACAGCATAAAAATGGCAAGTGCATGAAAAAATACAATAAAAAAATTACCAATATTTTTAGATGTCTCAAGCATCCATTATAGTGGAAACAATTGTTGAATATTTTGCAAAAATCCGTATTTGAAAATAATAATACAACAATGCGTTCGAACACTGAACAATTTTATAATTGGTTTATCCGTCGTTCAGGAGGCTTTTACAAATTTTACTATATTGCAGGCATGGGTAACTTTTTATTAAACCCATGTTATTAAGTGCAGTTTAGCGAGTTGGATTGGGGCTTTTGAATATTTTACGCTAGCTAGCAAAAAACGCGCGCTGCACCAAAAAGCTCCTTTTAGAATGACAAGTTTTATCTTTTACTGGTATTGACTCATAATTCACGATCGATGGCTTTCTATCAGCGAATTCGCTTTCAGTTTTATTTGGTTAGATAAGCAAAATGAATAGAATGATGTATAGTAGTTGTTGGATTTAGAGCTTTGAAATATTTTAACTAGATACTGTTATTTCAGTTATAGAATATTAATGGATTGTAAGTATGTTTCACATTTAGAACAATATTTTATATATCGGATTGTTGACAACATGATAGGCATAATCCAGTGACTAAAGTTAGCCCTAGTATTGTCGGAGAACTAACATAAGCAAATATGAAACACAATAAAACCTAATCTAAAATAGGGAATCCAGATGTAAGTATGTTCACCTTTCCATCTGGCGCTTAGTATTTTAAAATACACAACGGTGAGCTGTGGGACATGGGTCTATAGATAGATCTGGAAATATATTAAGAAAAAAAATTGAGAATTGAAATGTACTAATAAAAATGACAGAATTTGGTATATAGTGAAAACGAAAAGATAAAGGACGCCACCAAGTTTTTTTGTCGAGAGATGAGGAAAATTCGGCACTTAACCTATGGGAAGATTGATTTAAGAAGCATACTTTGTCAATACCGTAGTAATACCATAATTATTAGGATATTATGGGCATTAAAACTTACTGTATAATAAAAAAATTCTCATAAATGACCTAAATAAAAAGTTTAACTTAACATACAAATTTTTAGGCTGTACACAAAAAACATAGATCAGAATCAGATACATTTTCTTTTTATCTTCGCCTTAGTCCACTTATAAGTTCTTTAAATGTTAGAATAAGTGAATATCAGTCTTATATTAAAAATAGAGAATTTGATAGTTACTCAAATATGTAAACACGCATGGGATAATGAACATAGGGTTCAATGGAATAATTCAAATGTAGTCCTAAAAGAGACGGATGGTAAAAAAAATCAAAGAAGCGCCTTTAATTATGCTAAATGAGGCCAATTGTGTCGCAATTATATCGAATGTAATAGGATCTGGTTACCAATATTGAAAGAGGAAGTTATTAATAAGAAAATACCAATATTAGTAAGTCAGTAACATATAGAGGATACATCATTTATGTTTTTTAAATAACGAAACATATAAAATCAGAATTTTGGTGTTTATTGAAGGTAAACTAAATGCACGAACAAATACCATGTCGGGATAGTATTATGAGGTTTTTTTTCCTGGTTTTTCCCTCATAATTGGAATCCCTATGGAATCACTAACAGAAGAATTTTACTGTCATTATGCATGTGTTTGTCTTTTTAAAGACGAATTATATGCTATGATTTTTTCTGACGGATATTCTCAAGTTAAAGTTGATTTCATGTAATCGAATGAACTATCTTATAAGTAAAGTCGTCCCAGGGGCGCAACTCAACAATATTGGCAATATCATTTTGAAGTCGCCTACTTTAAAATGCATATTGTATGTCCGAATTGTCAATATAAATGAATCAGATTAAATAAAATTATTAGAAGAATTTTTCACTATGTAACAAAAAACAAAATTTGTTTAATTTACTGTTTGTATTTTGAGAACGATTTCCGAAGTGGAAATTGAAACGTCAATAAAAGTATTTTTATTTATAATCGAAATTATTCCACTTGAATGTTTCCACTCTGTATAGGTTTTTTTGTTACAAATATAAATATATAAACATAAAACTTGTGAGATACCTACATAATGAGCAGTCGGGACATAGATTTTTTGATTATTTTTCTAAGCGAATATTTCGGCTCACCTCTCTGAATTCAAACCTGTATATTTAGTCAAAATCGTGAGAGAACAGTATGGATTTTAATGGGGTACGTATTTAGTAATAGAACCTCACATAACTTGAATATGTAAGCAGAAACGTCCGTAAATGTTGTTCTGTGTTGAAATATCCCAGAGCTCATGAGTTTCAAGTTTCACTGCCACGTAATTACATTACTTACTTTGTCCTGTTATTCCACGACCTTCTTAATATTAACCAGTGTCTTGTTTCTAGGACACTAATAAATATATACATAATAATGTATATATATATATATATATATATATATATATATATATATATATATTTATATATATATATATATTTATATATATATATATATATATATATATATATATATATATACATGTAAAAGAAAAAATCTTTTAGCAAAAGCTGTTATCGCTTTGTTTTATTGAATAGCCAAATATATGGCCTAGTAGGACAAATTCGTTAAACTTCCCGTGTTCGAATAGGTATCTTAATTAAGTGCAAAGTGATATGACTCATTTCGGCCTGTCCTAGCCTCATCAGACACTTGGGCTGATTAAAATTCATACTCGGAAAGTAGAATGAATGTCTCCTAAAGCTTCACCAGTTCACCACCGCAGTGGTTAGCGAGCAGAGGCGCCACCTGCTTTGGCGGCCGTGAACGAAAACAGTATAATCGTTTTCGTTCTAATAAAGAAACAAAACGATGTTATTATATCATAATAGGTTGTGTTTGTCCCTAAGTGCCCTTAATTGTTTTAGTTTTAATTAACATACTTGACTTTAGAATTATCTGACAAACAACAGCAATCTAATTGAGCTTTATCAAAGAAATTTAATAATTACAAGTTAAAGGAATTTGCACACCCACACAATTGTACATCTAAAATTAACACATATTTCTAAAATGTATCTCTTGAATAAATATAAATAACTTTTAAAGAATTAAATAACACAGAATATCACTTTCATTTAACAAACAATCACATTACACCTTTATTCTACTTTATTGGAGAGAAAATCTATCTCTTCAAGAAACTTCCTTGTTGATTGTCGAACAGCTACAACGGAAAAACAGACACAGACAAGTAATATTGGTGTAATTACTGCCATTTATATTATTTTATCTTTTGTTTATCTTTATAAGACAACACCCTAATATAGGTTTTATTATTTCAGCATTTAATTAACTTTGTATTGACAAACCTGAAGATGCTTTGCAAATTGTAGAAAGCGAAACTGGTCGTCTAAAACGATATATAGTTTTGTAGATAGTTAAATTAAACTAATTGTGAGTAATTCTTATTTATTATTTCTTTTACCTATTTGAAATGGACTCACACAAGCAACACATTCATGATCTTAATTTTGTTGTTCACCTTGTATGCAATAAATGCATAAAAGAAACTCCATCATGCATCAGACACTCTTACCTCACCTTAAAATTTCTTTTATTGTGAACCGAATTATTTACAGGACAGGTTATATACGGTCCAATGTACAGAAAGCTCATACTATTCAAAGGCGGCACTGAAAGCAGTCAGTGACTGTTGTATCCCATGAATTTGCAATGTAATATGCGGAATATCGAATGCTGAGAGGATATATGTCTCTATAAAAGTGGCTTACTTATCGTGAAACATGTATGAGAAAATACAAAAACAGCGGCGTACAAGATGTTGTCAGTTTAAAGGGAAGCTCACTACACCATAATTTGTTTTAGCTTCAAATTTAGAATAGGATAAAAATTTCACTAAAACAAGCGCATTAGCAGCGTTACTAAAACGACCAATGACTTTCAAATGCCCTTTTACGAATAAAAACCACAAAACATCAAAAACCAATAATATTGATTAATTTTTATTTTCATTTCTGATCATTACAAATCTTACAGATTATTTGTTGATATTATTACATTTGTAGCGACAAGCTAATTAGGAATAATGAAACTTTTGTATTCAAATATTAAATAAAACAATCTCATGTTAAAATTTATATTTTCGCTTTTGGTTATACCCATAAGAAATAGAAATGTGTTCCTCAATATCTTTATTTAATTACTACACACTTTAGTTATACATTTTCAGTGCGTTGCATTTTGATGGGAAACGAAATATAATATAGCGACCAGCCCTATAATAAAAGTGTATCGTCTGGCTTTTTAAATTAAAAAACGCGAGTTCTGAGTTAGTTTGTTTTTTCAGTAATCTTTAAGACACCATTTGCTTCGGTCCGCGATATATATACAAAAAATACCGTTCCTTTGAGAATTAATTACGTTTTAGAAAATAAATATTATTAACAGTTTTCTTTACGTTTTATTTAATTATTATTTTTTGTTTCCGTAATAACATAATTTATCACACACGCATCCACAGAACCACGGAACAGTTGTGACCCCGCGAACGTTTAAAATGAGTAGTGTTGATAATATACTTTTGCCGGTTAAAACAGTGAAAATGCAAGATAGTGGCAATATTAGTGCTACGGGAGTAGATCGTATATCAGTGAAAATCCCACCGTTCTGGGCTAGCGATCCCGAAATATGGTTCCTGCAAATACAAAACCAATTTGGATTGGCAAACATAACAAGTGGCGCAGCAAAGTTTAATTATATAATTGCTAATCTAGAAACGGCATACATCCGAAGTGAGAGACATAATTGTATCACCACCAGCTATCATCATCATCACAGTCATTAACATCTTAGTAGATGTGTTGTGGTTCATAATTGGGCTTCAGCATCTCGGACAGTTTGATTGATAATATTTCTCCACTGGTCGCGGTCATCAGTTATATGTATCGCCTCAGTATACTGTTTATTGAGAAGCTTTTTAGTAATGTCCGCCCATCGCTGTAGAGATCTTCCGCGTTGGCGTTGAGTCTGAGGCCTTCCTTGAACCACCAACCGCTCCATTTTGTGATTACTTCGATGGATATGGCCAAAGAACTTTAAAATTCTAGAGTAAACGGTACTGGAGAGACGCTGATCCGGTTTAATTTCATCCAGAACCGAGATATTTGTACGGCGAGCCGTCCATGGAATTCGAAGCAGGCGTCTCCATGTCCACATTTCAAAGGCGTCTATACGTCGTCGATCTGATTCTTTGACTGTCCATGTCTCGCATGCATAGTAAAATATGGAAAAGACCAGAGTTGAAATGAGTCTCTTTTTGTTTGTCATAGTAATGTGACGATCACGCCAGACCCCGTTTAGTTCACTCATTGCTGCTCTTGCTAGTTGAATGCGTCTTCTAATTTCGGATTCACAACTGCCTGTGTTGTTAACTAGAGCTCCAAGATATATCATAGATGAGACTACCTCGCATCCCGCAATAGTTTGGGTTTCAGGAAACTGTTGTTGGCGATCAATAACCATGATTTTGGTTTTGTTGTAGTTAACCATGAGTCCAAATTTAGCACTTTCTACCTCGAGTTTTTTTAATAATTTAATAATTTCTTCTGGAGTAGAGGCTAGAACTGTAGTGTCGTCTGCGAAACGCAAGTTAGATATCTTAACACCACCTGGGTTTACTCCTCCCTCCCAACCATCCAAAACTCTGCGCATTATGAACTCCGAATAGATGTTAAATAATAAGGGAGATAAAACGCATCCTTGGCGTACTCCCTTCTCCAAAGTGCATTTGTCAGACAGATATCCGTCCATTCCAATATATGCCAGGTTATCTTGATACAGTTTGCTAATAAGGTGAGTCAAGTGTTTAGGTACACCCATTGTCGTCAATATGTTCCATAGTTTGTCCCATCTAACATTATCAAAGGCCTTTGTATAATCGACGAAACACATAAATATCGGGATCTGGTATTCTCTGGCTTTTTCTATGATGTTTCGTACATTAAGGATTTGTTCTCTAGTACCTCTGCTTTTTACAAATCCAGCCTGCTCAGGTGCTATTTGCCAACTTATGAAGTTTTCTAGACGCCGTTGCAGTATGTAGAGGATCACCTTACTGGCGTGTGATATTAGAGCTAATAGCCTGTAGTTGTTACAATTATTTGTTGAACCTTTCTTATAAAGAGGTATGATTATGATCTTTCTCCAATCCTCAGGCCAGACGCCTGTGTGCCATATTTCATTGCACAATCGATGTAATATTTTCACTCCACATTCCGGAAGATGCTTCAAGACGTCGGCAGTAATGAGATCATATCCTGCTGCTTTGTTTAACTTAAGTCTTTTTAAATCAAATTCCACCTCGGAAAAAAGTATGTCAGGTTCAGACTCAAAACTAGTGTGGTGTGTCTCTGTTGAAGGAGAATGGAACGTGGAGGTCTGGCAGTCAGGTACAAACGGGGCGTCCGCTGGCATCTGGTCCGTATTGGCGTATAAAGACTTACAATACGCCCTCCAAACATCAATAACCTTGTCCAAATCCGTCTGTACATTAGGTATAGACAGGTATGTAAAGTTAAAAATAGAATTAATTAAGAGTCCCGGTGCATCACAACAACAAAAAATTAAAAGATTACTCAAGCATGAAGAATTGGGTGGTCGAAGATCTTCTTTATTTTTACAACATTTGCAGTCTTTAGCAGGCACAACGGTACCAGATAATATTATAAGATCTCTGTGGTTAGGTAGACTGTAATCTTCTACACAGCAGATACAGTTTTCAAAGCCGTAGCTCCTAGAACACAAATTTCGACAATTAGCACTTAACAAATTGCAATGGCCTAAAAAAGAATTTAAAAATCTTCTGCGACTAAGTATCATAAGACCATCAAAAAGTAACTGGTTTACACCACTATATATTTTTCCAAAGAAAGGTGAAGAATGGAGACCTGTGAGAATTATCAACGTCTAAACCAAAGGACTATTCCAAATCGATATCCAACTCCTCACATCGAAGACTAGTCACTGCTGATAAGATCATTTTCTCTATAATAGATTAAGTTAGAGCATACAACTAGATACCAGTAGCAACCGAAGATATACCAAAAACTTTCGTTATCACACTATTTGGACTGTACGAATATTTATATATGCCTCTTGGTTTAAAAAATACAAGACAGGCCTTTCAAGGTTTCATAGATTAAACTTTACGTCTTGATTTCGCCTACGCCTACTTCGACGACATTCTCATTGCATCAGAATCCGAAGAGCAGCATATATCACATTTAGAAGGAATTTTCAAAAGACTTAAGCAATTTGGCGTTTGGTAAAAAAAGTTTGGTAAAGTGTCAGTTTGGTAAAAAGAAGACTACATTTTTGGGATCAACAGTATAGCAGCAGGACTCAAACCTCCTCAAGAAAAAGTAGAAGCTGTACATCTCATCTTAAAACAGTAAAAGACCTGCGTAGATTTCTAGGTATGTTGAACTTCTACCGAAAGTTGATACACAATGCAGCTAAACTTCAAGTACCATTACGAATCCAAGCCTTTGAGAACTGCAAAAGTAGTTTAGCTAACTCTACTTTACTGAGCCACCCTGTAAACGATGTTAATATCTCCATCACTTGTGATGCTTCCGATTTTTGTGCTTAGCTATATTACAACAAAAAACAAATACAGGTATAAAACCTTTGGCTTTCTTTTACAAAAAATTCTCACCTAGTGAAAAGAAATATAGTGCGTACGACAGAGAATTATTGCCTATATATTTAGCTATAAAACATTTTAGACGTGATCGAAGGCAAAGACATAACCATATACACTGATCTCAAACCAATCACCTTTGCCTTTGCACAGAAGCTAGACAAATGCAGTCCTACACAATTTCGATATTTAGATTTTATAGGACAATTTTTTACCAACATTCAGTACATCTCTGGATTAACAACTATTGTAGCAGACGCAATATCTCGAGTCGATAACATCAAGAAAGATATTGGCATCACGGACTTAGCTCTCGCACAAGAAACAGATCCAGAACTAAAAACGTACATAAGAGAAAAAACATAGCTGCAATTAAAGAAAATGCGGTTTCCTGAACAACACATTAGTTTGTGCTATGACGTGGCAACATCTATAGCTAGACCATTCTGTGATAATAATCACACAGCGATATGTTTGGCCTTCAATCAAATCAGATGTAAGAAAATGGACTTAAGCGGATTTTCAGTGCCAAAAATCAAAAACATCGCGCGGAAGTTTCCTACCACCTTCCAGCCGATTCGAACATGTCCACATAGACATTATAGTGATGCCGATTTCTGAAGGAAACAGATACTGTTTAACATGTGTCGACCGTTTCACACGTTGGCTGGAAGCCTTCCCAATGCCCAATCAAAAATTCTGCATCATTATGTAACTGACCATTTACTTAACTCACTTGGCTTTGGTGTCAATTTCTTAGAGCCAGGACATAAGAATGTCCTTCCACTTACCAACTCATCCGAAGCCGATGGTCAGTAAGTGTGGGATTACTTATACCGGCAATCGCTCGTTGGAATTTTCACCATATCTGGCTACCCTCACTTATTTTAGCCGGCAGACCAATGCAGTTGTCCGGGTTGTGGCATGTGGAGACATAAGTGAGAGTTAGTTGTCCTATGAGGACCAGTTACCAAGAACTGTCTCGTCGTGAATCTCCCGTCGATGGCGCTCGATGTGGTCGTTCCGATAAAAGGTGCTACTTCTATAACACAACTCTACACCCAGTCATTTTCTGTATGACTAATAGAATCATAGACCATATCTATGATGTAACAATTTGTAGTGCTTCTTTTCACATGTTTACAGCATTACATTCTGCATTCTTTGCACAACTATCTGCAAAAGCCCTTTTTTAACATTATCTTATTAAAAAGCGGTTTATTTTTTAAAGGCAGTAAAATAATATTTTATTTCAATCTTAATTAAAAACATGTTTGTTGCTTTCTCTTAAAATATGCTACGGTATGGTACGGTATCCATTATAATTAGAGGTAATTTAAACATGCTTTTTAATATTTAAAAACTTGATTGATTCAATCCCCATTGTATTAAGGCCGATTTTGAGGAAATTATAGCCTTTGTACCCTATATAACCAAAGTTATATACATATTTGGATTTCCAGAGCCCCAATTTTAATCTTTTGAACACCTTTACCTAAATATTCGTGGTTGGCAGGTAAAATTACACTAATTTCTTAAAAAAACTGAAGGTGAATTTTGTCCGAAGTCGTTGTAAAGAGGATCCGTTACTCGGAGGTGTCTGGTATTTACTCACATAGAAAATGTTCGGTGACGTAAAAACTGTCCGCTCAGCACAGGTTTCTGTTGTCGATATGTGTCCATTAACAGAAGTTTTACTGTAGTCATATTTTGTCTTTTTTGTCTCTCCCTGTAACCAACCTAACTCCAAGTACGATATGTCTCTTGTTGGTTAAAATAAGGTTAGTGAGTAAGGATTCTCTATTGTAAATCATCTTAGTTTACCTTGCGTTCATAAATGTCAGACTTGAGCTTACATATTTCATCTTTTACCTAAGACCTTTGAATGTGACACAAAATTTAGAGGGACCACATTCACTGCTCATATTTCTGAGAAGAGCTGTTGAATATTTAGCTCAATAATAATAAAAGCTGGCTAGTAAAATTTTATTTATTTAGGGTTTGTGTAATATTATGTGAGGTTTAACTATAATATACATGCAGTATTTTAATTAATTTGTGGCTTGAATATACCTCTGATTTTATATACTATTTGTGGTAATATTATTGCTCAGTTAATAATAAACCCGATATTAAAAAATATGGCTGTTTGTGGTTAAAAATTATAAAGTAGTTTACTGTATTTTATTTTTTTTTTTAAATCAATTTTATTTGGTATAAATGACAAAATTTAAATGGGTTCTTAAAAAATGACCCTTTTGAATGACTGAAAAAGTTTCCACTGTGCAAACAGACTTTAGTTGCAGACACGGAAATTAATATGCCCATAGATAAAAAAATATGGAATACAGAAGGAGTTTACGCAAAATATGTATTAATTTTTTGTTGTTTACAAACATTGTCGCATTAAACTCTAAGATTATTAGCGACATAATATGGACATATAAAGTATTTTCTAGCTAAGAAGACCGCTTTGCAATTAAATGCTGGTAACTTTATTACTAGCGGACCAGATAAACGGCAATATATTTTTTCTTCAAACGTCAAATAATGATGACGTTACTTATCTAACTTGACCCTGTCAAAGTATGATGTCTTCGCCGGCAGCAGTGTTTTTTCCCATTTCATTACGGCGGAGGGAAAAATGTTGTCATGGCAACAATATGAAACATGTCACAAAGCAACAATACAAATGTCATTAACAACAATTAAACAATATTTTTATTTATAGTAATATTTAAAGTACAATTAGTTAATGAGGAGGCATTTTCAAAATTGAAACCGTGCAAAAATGTTCCCGACTCTTGATACGCTTTGGTAATTGTTGATGATACTGATGGTCGAGAACAACTTTTAGCAATTATTTCCGATGTTGGCAAATCATGAGGGTTTAAAATTTTTTGAGCACTATCGTTCTTATTTCTTATTGAATCCTCTATATATCCTTCGGCAACCGTGCTTGATTTTCAGCCCCCATGTCGTTTGAGAATGACAAATGAATGGAGGAGCAGATACAACAATGAAATAGAGACTCTCTTCGGGAAAGGCAACATCGTAAGATACATAAAAGCCAATAGATTAAGATGGGCAGGCCACGTGGTACGGAGTGATGACGACAGACTGATTAGCAATGTGTTTTGGGAAAGACCAGATGGTAAAAGATCGACAGAAAGGCCTAGAAAAAGATGGAAAGACGCAGTCAGGGAAGACCAGGAGAAGATGGAAGTAAGGCCATGGGAAATAATAGCACAGGATCGGAATCAATGGAATTCAATAGTAAACGCGGCAAAAACTCACGAAGAGTTGTAAAAGCCAATGATGATGATGATGTCGTTTGAGGCATTCTAGATTTCCGCCTCCATCAATTAAAAGTGTTGCTGAAGTTCGTCGTAAAGAGTGACCCGTGTATGCGCTTGCATCGTTTAAATTTAAATAACTAGCTACTTTTTGGGCTACTGCGCTGATCGAATGTATTCCCATGACGCTTCGGTAACACTTTCCATTTTGGTACTTGATAAAAAATGGGTTTTCTGTGAAATTTTCAGGCCGCAGTGATGCACACTTTTTATACAGTTTAATGTAGTTTTGACCAATTATCGTAAAAGATTTAATTTGTCGTGTTTTACTGTCTGGGATTTTGATAATTATTACATTTTCTTTATCCTCAATGTCCACAGTCTTCATTTTTACCATTTCGTCGCATCGACAGGCGCCGTTTTCCCCAATTAACAAAACAATCTGACATTTTTTTATAATTTAGTAGAGTATACTACATGCTTTGCAATATATTTTTTTTTACCTTTAATCCTAAATACAACTTATCTGGAGCTTCAAACAAAAATTTATCAAACTCGTCTTTAGTGAAAACTTTAGACTTCTTTGCAGTATATCCTTCGCTTGTTTTTTTTTTAGAAAAGCACGTAACTTTAAAATTTGCTTGTATCCTCATTTTTTCGAATAACTTACTCGGATTTTATCATAGAGTATCGTGACCACATTGTAGAAGATTTCCATTTATTTTCATTTTCCATTATATTAAAATATTCCAGTAAAACGTCTTCGGTAACTTGCCGTACTCCTCTTGTATCGCACCACTCTTGGAAGTGCTTGTACGCTAACCGATACTTTATTCCGGACTTGGAGGGCCCCAAACGTGCTACTGCATCATTAGCCGCGGACTCAATTTCGTTTAGGTTTTCTATTTCGCACTAAATTTGCGCTTGCAGTTGCAACAACAATAAGCTGTCTTTAGTAATTGCAAACAACTGTCAAAAAACTGTAACCAGGGAGACGCAAATCCCACCAACGACTTAATTATTTTAATTTCTAACATCTAGACGACTTTGATAGTTGTCAGTTAATTTCGAGTAAAAATAGCGTATGAATTGTACTATTTATGGTTGAAAATTGCTACGTTTGAAGAAAAAATAGTATACTTTATTCGGCAAAGAAGCGACTTTTTTTGACTTGCCCTCTATTAGGCGCCTCACTTCGTTCGGCGCGTAATATCGGGCGCGT
Source organism: Diabrotica balteata (assembly GCA_918026665.1). Lineage (NCBI taxonomy): Eukaryota > Metazoa > Arthropoda > Insecta > Coleoptera > Chrysomelidae > Diabrotica > Diabrotica balteata. The sequence goes on from OU898284.1 coordinate 4,731,309, forward strand.
CAAGAAAAGTCATGTTTCTCCGCCTGATAAAGTAATATAGTATTACACTACCTTTATGAATAACATTTTACTGCTCTGTTGTGTCAATCAACACTGCTCAACAAGTTATTGTTTATTGGTTTTAATCTTTGATTGCAATTGTCATCATCATCATAATATAACGGGGGTCCTACGGCGATTGCCGCTTCCCGCATTTCAGCCTCCATCTTTTCCTATCTCCCCAATCTTCCTCTTCTAAGCCTCTAGATTGCATTGTTTTTGTAATTTCTCTTCTCCAGGAATTTGGTGGTCTTCCCCTTTTCCTTCTTTCTGGCGGAACATACATGAAGACTTTCTTTGGTCACCGCTCCTCCTCCATTCTCATCACGTGACCATACCATTGTAATTGCCTTCCTTGTATTCTATCTGAAAGAGTATCTCTAATTCCTGTACAGTTTCGTATTTCCTCATTCCTGATTCTTTCCATTCTCGATACTCGACATGACCTTCTAAGATAATCCATTTCCACAACGTCTACTTTATCTCGTTCATTCTTTGTCATCGTCCAACATTCGGCACCATATGTGGTAATTGGTTCTACAATTGCTCTGTATATGCGAAGTTTGGTATGCATCTTTATTTTATTAGACCACAGTAATGAATTCAGTATTCGGATGCATTTTTTCCCTTGGGTTATTCGGTTTTGTACATCTATCTTAACTCTGCCATCTGCTATGATGCTTCCTAGATATTTATACTGGTTGCAGCCTTTTATGACTGCGTTTTCAAGCCTCAGATCTGTGGTATTTCCTCCAATTTTTAAATATTCTGTTTTGCTTATGTTTACAGTAAGCCCCCATTTGGCATATTCCTCAAACAATTTTCGATTCATATAATTTATATCTTCCTCATCGGTTGCAACCACCACCTGATCATCTGCAAACAACAATGTATACAGAGTTTCTTGTCCCACTTCGATGCCCATAAATCTACATTTATTTCTCCAATTCCTCAATGCTTCTTGGACGTATATTTTAAAGAGTGTCGGTGACAAACAGCATCCTTGCTTTAGGCCTTTAGTGACTTTAAATTCATTTGAGATTCTGGTTCCAATTTTTACACAACTAACTGCATTTTCGTACAATTTATATATCGCTCGGATATACGTCGAATCCAATCCTGACTTTTTGAGGACCTCAAACATTTTCTTTAACGGGACACTATCATATGCTTTCTCAAGGTCTATAAATACCAAATGGGTCTCTCTACTTCTTTCGACACGCTTTTCAATTATTTGTCGTAGGATAAATATATTATCAAGGCAGGATCTCCCGGTACGAAAGCCGCTTTGTTCTTCAATATCTTGTATCTGTCTTTCAACCCTCTTCTTTAATATTCTGCCGTACAACCGGCCCACAGAGCTCGTCACACTAATACCTCTATAATTGGAACAGTTTCTTTTATTCCCTCTCTTATATATGGAGCTTATATAAGATTTATTCCAATCTTTAGGAATTTCCTGGTCTCCACACATACATTTATTGAGTGCAGTCGGCCCATATTTAACCAGCTCTATGGGAATGTCTCCAGGCCCTGAGGCTATTCCATTTTTAACCTCTTTTAAGGTTTCCGTCAATTCAGATAACGTTATTATAGGGATTTCCTGTCTTTCGTCTCTGTTGTCTATTAATTCCCTTATCTTTTCCCATCTGTACTCTACTCTGATTGCAATTGTACGAGTACGAAATATTTATTTAAAAAGTGAATTTATTACATGTTAATTTTTTTTTAATTTCTTCTGACGCATCGTGTAATGGTATTATTCTGGGTTCCATCTCATATTGGAGTACATGGTAACGAGGTTGTGGGCCATCTAGCTCACGAAGCAGCGGCAAGTGATGGTCAAGTTCAAGTAAATAAAATAGTACAAGTGATCTTAAATTGTGTTTAAAAAACGAACAAACAAATGGTCACAGTGTTCAAAAAAAGTCAAATTAAAAAAAGCTTTACAAAAACAAGCCTTTTTTTACCTAGGAAAAAAACAAGTCATCTTTACTCGACTCCCATCCCTTTTTGTTACCTAGGAAACAACAAGTCATCTTTACTCGACTCCGAATTGGTCACACCCGCCATAAACATCTTTACCGAATCATAAGAGACAACCCCCCATACTGCAACCAGTGTCAAATCAACAATACAATAAAACACATTGTTACGAACATGCATTCGACGTAGCCCATATAACGGTTGCATCTCTAGACGACGAGAAGCTTCCAGATGAATCGACCGCAAGAGAGATCGACCCGTCAAGCAAACGAATTAGAGGTGGACTACGCTAAAATATTCTAGTACATAATAACTTTTATATATGAGCATACCTTCTATGAGTTAAGTTTAGTTGATAAGATATTAGCGAACTGTAAACTTATAATTAAATATATTTATATAAAAAAACGAACCGTTCGTTTTATTTAATTTCGCTACAATATTTTATCAAAATGTCAAATTTTCCAGGTAACGAAAAGTAAACTCAACCTTAATAGCGACATAGGCGAGCTATCTAGAGGCAATAATCATCTAAATAACATTATAAAGTTTTTAACGGCTATATACATAAAAAATATTTAAATTAAAATCTAGTTTGTATCACAAATTACATATATCAATCTTCTTTCATGTTAGGATGTATATATATTCAGAGATTCTACAGTATTTACTGCCTTTCCACACTCAATTGTTTCCATCTCTTTCTGTTGTCCCATTCTCTCTTAATCATGGCGTCGTCTACTTCGTTCCTCCAGGATCTTTGGGGTCGTTCTCTTTTCCTCCTTCCTATGGGGATTCATTCGGTTATTCTCTTTATCCATCTGTTGTCGCTAGTTCTTCTTACATGTCCACACCACTTTAGTTTTTTTTGTTCTATATATGTTAGTATGTGTGTTTCTATTGATATTCTTTGCTTTATTTTGTCATTACTTCTCGTATCCATTCTTGTTACTCTGCAGCATCTTTGCAGACATTCCATCTCTGTTGCTACTATCTTACTGCTATTTTTCTTATTTATAATCCAATTTTCAATTTTTGAAGGTAAAATACCTAAACAATGGATAAATGCCAACACAATCTTAATACATAAGAAAGGAGACCGAACAGACCTAAACAACTCCCGTCCTATTTCCCTTTTGTCACAACTATATAGAACCTTCACAAGAATAATAAACAACCGACTAACCTATAAACTTGATAACTACCAACCAGTGGAACAGGCCGGATTCAGGAAAGGATACAGCACAATCGACCATCTACATGCGCTTAAAATCTTAATTGAGAAAACCAATGAATACAACCTTCCGCTGTACTTAGCATTCGTAGATTATGAAAAGGCTTTTGACAGTATTGAACACTGATAGTATTGACAAAACAGATTGAGAAAACAGAGGAATATGTATTAACGGAAAATACCTAAATCACCTTAAATATGCGGATGATATACTCCTGGTCTCCCCGGAACGACAAGAACTGGAATTAATGCTGAATGAACTTTATGAAAAATCACTGCAAAAAGGCCTAAAAATTAACTTCAACAAAACAAAAGTAACGACAAAGACGGAAGACCAAGAGGCAATAAAAATACAAACAGAAAAAATAGAACAGGTAAATGAGTATATCTATCTAGGACAAGCAATCAGAGCTAACAGAGAAAATCAAACAGCCGAAATATCGAGACGACTAAGAATGGAATGGTCAGCGTTCGGCAAACTTTCTTACGTTCTACAAAATCAAACAATCCCTCTATACTTACGAAGCAAGGTATATAACTCCTGTATAATACCTACGGAGCACAGACATGGACATTTACACAGGCCAATTTGGATAGGATAAGGAAGGCACAAAAATCGATGGAGAGACAAATGTTGGGTATATCACTTAAAGATAGAAAAAGTAACCAGTGGATCAGAACCAGAACAAAGACAGTAGACGCGATAGAACAAGCAGCAAAAATAAAATGGAAATGAGCTGGACACAATGAACGTCTCCAAGACGGACGATGGAACAATGCCATCGGAAAGTGGCGTCCATACAATGCAAAGAGATCAAGAGGCAGACCACAGATAAAGTGGAAAGATGACATCAGGAAATAAGGAGGTCCCACAGGGCAGAGAACAGCTCAAGATAGGGAAAGATGGAGAGAACTGTGGAATACCTATATCCAACAATGGAAGGATAGAGAAAAAGTTTAAAAAAAATCCAATTTTCAGCCCCATATATGTCATAATACTTCGCACTAATGTTTTATAAATCTGTGTTTTTGTCTTCATATTTAGGTGTCTATCCCACCATACTGAGTTAGGTTGTCGAATTGCTGTTCTTGTTTATCCTAATCTTTGTGTAATTTCTTCTTTTGTTGTTGCCTTTTTTCGTGATTATAAACCCCAAGTATTTGAAATGCTTTCCTTTGATTGTTACGTTGTCATCAATCTGTAGATCCTTTACGTCTTCTTCATTTGTAGATAGGTACTCTGTTTTCACGAGGTTAACATCTAGGCCAGCCTTGGCCATATGTTAGTATGTAATTAATATTATAACCTTTCTCTGTTTGATTATGTATTTTCCATTGTCGTCTATAACCTCAGTGGTTCGGACAAAATTAAATAAATAAAAACCTATATTTAAAAGACTTAGTATCTGTACCAGCCTCCCATATTACACAAGACATTTTGTTTATCACACAGTAAAACTACAACAAAATTCTTAACTTTTACTTATTTACGGTCAAGAGTTATTTCCACAGGAAATCACAAATCCATGTTATGTTCGGTTTTAGACGTAGCAGGTAATTCCGGCTGTCGTAAAACTTTGCCGCAAACAAAAACACTAACTTTTTCAATACTAAAACCAATTTTGTACGTTATCCATGTGACCATTCTGAATTTATAAAATCAGTGACTCACGAACGTAGGTGTATTTACGAAAGGGTTTCACGAATTTTAAAATAAATAAAAACAAACAAACAAACAAACAAAACAAACTCAGTAAAATTAGGGCTTAATTTAAATAAAAATATATTTGAAACAAATTAATAGCAAACTAAAATTATATCCTAGATAATATGTACAAAATAAACAGTACAGTTCACCAAAAATAGCTGAAAGTCTGATAATAACCTCTGATAATGATGCGCATCTCGCACTGAGCCCGTCACAGTCTCGCGCCTAACCGGTCTTGTCTTACAGAACTTTCATTATCTGACTGAAACTGTTCGTTAACTGATGAATGTAAATGCCGGCGGCATGTTAAATAAAACCTAGCCTCGAAGAACTTAAAGTTTTAAGAAAAATCGGAAGTTACAAAAACAATCAATACGGCAAAGCCACGAAAAGCTTCAGGTCCAGATGAGATATACGTAGAGATGATGAAAGTTATCAATGAAGAAAATCTTCAATTATTCTTAAACTACTATTTAACAAAATATATACCATTAGAATCTTCCCAGAATACTGGCTTAGATCGACATTTATACCTAGCCCCAAGAAAAATAAAGCAGATAGATACTCACAGTTCAGATTAATTAGCCTGATGATCCATTTTCTGCAAATTCTCAAAATTGTGCATCAACGTATATACAGAGAATGCGAAAGAAATCTGAAGGACAATCAATTTGGATTTCGTATGAGGCTTGGTACAAGGGAGGCATTATTTGGCCTCCAAATAATACTACAAAAATGCCGACATCAACGAAAAGACCTGTTTCTCTATTTTATCGACAACGAAAAAGCGTTTGATTGAGTAAAACACACAGAACTCATAGAAACCCTAACACAACATGGTATAGACCATAACACGATGGCCCTTATTTTAAAACCTATATTGGAATCAAATGGCCTCTATTAAAATAGACAGTCGTATGACAACAGAAATCTCAATAAAAGGAGAAGTTCTCCAGGGCTATGTACTTTCACTACCATTGTTTATGTATTTCGAAAAGATCTTCCAAAGCGTCCTCGAAAATATTGAAGAAAGAATAAAAATTAACGGAGAATATGTAAACAACTTAAGATACGCAGACGACACCGTCATTATTGCAGACAGTGCTGAGGGTTTGCAATGACTTTTGTATGCTACAATCGAAGAGGGAGATAGCTTGGGGCTAAATATAAACACAAATAAAACAAACAGTTAAAATCCGAACAAAAATTTCAGTATCTTGGTTGCTGGATAACCAACGATCTTGACTACGAAGTTGAAAGAAGTTGAAGACGTGTAGAACCTTTCGAGAAGTGGATTTTTCAAAGTATGCTAAAGATCTCCTGCACAGAGCACGTGGCCAACAACGAGGTGTTGAGAAGAGTGGGGACTGAAAGAGAACTAATAAATATTGTAAAAAACAGAAAAATGGGTAATCTAGGATATATTTACAGAGAAGAAAAAATACAACTTCTTACGACTGATAATGGAAGCGAAAGTGGAAAGAAGAAGAGGTCCAGAAAGAAGAAAATGCTCCTGGCTGAAACATGTAAGAGACTGGACACGCATGGATACACATTCGATTCTAAGTTAAAGCTGAAGATAAAGAGCAATTTGCTGTAGCTATAGCCACGTTAAGAAGAAGATCGCTAAGTCGCCAGCACTTACTTCTTTTCGTACTGCTCGTTTATAGGTCTATCTGATATACCAGCGTATTCCAGTCTAAGTAGCAGATTAATAATTTAAATAAATTTGGGTTACTAGGGCATACAGACTAGGGCAGGGATAACCAGACTCATGAACTGAAGAGAAGAATCGGCCTTGGGTGGGCAGCATTTGCAAAACTGAGAGAACCTTTTAAAAGTGAGCTGCCCACATGCCTAAAGAGAAAGGTATTTGATCAGTGCGTCCTCCCAGTCTTGACGTACGGAGCAGAAACACTTATCTTAACAAAAGCAGTAGCTACCAAACTGAGAGTCACGCAGAGAAGAATGGAGCGGTCCATGTTAGGAATAACTCTGTGAGACAGAATAATCAATGAAGACATCAGGAGAAGAACCGGAGTGACTGACATCATCGAGAAGATAGCCAGACTAAAATGCAGATGGACAGGACACATAGCCAGAATGACAGATGAACGATGGACAAAGAGGTTATTGGAATGGAGGTCAAGGGAAGACAAAAGAAGCGTCGGTGAACCACCTACAAGATGGACTGACGATATAAGAAGACTCAATAAAAACTGGATAAGAGCGGCGCAAGATAGACGGGGTTGGAAACATGAGGAAGAGGCCTATGTTCAGCAGTGGACTCTTCAGGCTGGATGATGATAACTAGGGCGTAGACGAATTGTATTTTTTAAATTCCCCATAAGATACGGAAATATGTATGTAATTATTCAGTTAATACTTGGTCGTCATAACTCCTTTAGTTTTCCAGCAGGGTTCACCTAGTACTGTATCTGTTAGGACTCTACTAAGTAAGATTAATATTTGGATTTCGGTTCGTCTGATGTTCTGTTCGGTTCCTTGTATCCATTGCTGTAGCTAACAAAAATTCAATTATTTAAATTTTTTGAGCAGCATTGTTTATTCAATTATATTGTTATAATACAGGAATTAAAAATACATTCGTACTTTGTAATAATAGACTAATATAAAAGCAGCAGTGCCATAAACTCTTCAACATCATATATTCATAGAATTGTATTTCCCAAAAGTCGCAAATTTTATGGAAATGTAAAAAGTTCTTTCGTATGTATATATCTACCTATTCGGATAGGTAGATATAAGGCAAATTTTACAATAGTGAGTGACGTGTATATTATTCCATGTTCTACTTCAGAGAAGACATACATTTTTAAAAAATATTTAAGGTGTGCCCATTTAAATAGTTTTCCATACATTTATAAACGCTGACTCCCAAAAGCTGAAATTGAAAGATAAATATATAAACCTTATGACTTATTTAGATCGGAAAAACTAACTTGAAAATATTATCCGATTTTGACAATTTTTTTCATATTGCAGAATAGAAGATCTAATTAACCTTAGACAAATTATTTTGATTGTTTTTGTTAGAGTATGTCCATTTAACTCTTTCATTAATATTATGTACTCATTTTTGTTGCTGACATGCTTCAACGGCCAATATGTTTGGTTTTTTTCTTCTTTGGAGTCCTTGTCGGACATTGGCCAACATTCCTTTGGTTTCAATATGTCTGGCCCAGTTGCATTGATTATCTGGATTAAGTTGTTTCTATCGTCTTCAAATAATTCATTCAGGTATTATGTCCATCTTTTTATTTTATTCTCTAGATCTACAATAAGATTTCCACCTCTGTCATTAAGTTTACCTATTTGGAATTTCTTTATGCTTCCTGTTATCTCTTTTACTTTTTTGTGTATACTGAACGCATCGTACTTTTTCTCATAGGTTTCCATTTCTTCACATTGTTCATTAATCCACTCCTCTTTGGCTTCTTTTATTCTCTTTTTTATGTGTTTATTTATTTCTTCGTATTTGTCTAGGTAATTCTTCATCTTTCTTCTTTGTTCCATCAAGTCTAGTATATCTTGTGTCATCCACCCCTTATTCTTTGTTGTTGTTTTTGTAAAATGTTTCTTTGCTGCTGTTTGTATAGCTGTATTAATGTACTTTAATTTTTGGTTAACGTTATTTGTATCGTTAATTTGTTGCTGTACTGAACGGAGATTTTCATTTATTTCTTCTTCTGTTTCTTATTGTATATTTTTGTTTCTAAGTTTTGTTTAAATCTAGTGCCTTTCTGTGTGGTCTTCTAATCTTTTTTGATTTATCAAAAAAAGATGAGAAGCTCGATATTAGTCACACACAATATGGGTTCCGCAACGGTATGGGTACCAGAAAGACTCCTTGAACATGCTGACACAGAGATGTTATGATGTTAACCGTCCTCTTTACACCTGTTTTATAGACTACAGTAAAGCATTTGATAAAGTAAAACATGACTCATGGAAATTCTAACTGTGTTTTTTTCAGGAGAAAAGTTCAAACCGATTTTAAGTGACTATTTTGCAATAAACTTTTGCATTACTTCAATCGCACAGTTGTGATTTTGTGGTAGATAGTCAAATCATCTGTCAGTTATTATGCACAAGAGTTTAAATGCCTTTGTTATATTCACTCTAACTTAGTAGTGGTTAATTAATAAATTAAATTTTCTAGTTATAAACTAATACATTTTTACTAATAACATAATAGTTGTTCTCAAAGCCAATTAGGATGTCATAAACACAAACTGTTAACGGTGCTTCAATAAATTTAAGCTTTGACAATTCAGTTGCCACTAATTATTCATTGTTTGCTCTTCAAATCAATGTCCTTGTCTATACCTCGTTAAAATTTAAACAAAGGCTCGCTCAATTTCAATTGTATGCCTGAAGCGGATGTTTCTAAAATAATGTCCACAACATTTCTCCAATAGATCATAATTTTCACATTTACACGCCTATTGAATTATTTTAATTTGTTTAATTAGGATTGAATAATTTTAAAACAATTAATTTTAATTTATGAATTAAGAGAAAAAATAGTATGTTATATACTACTGTCAACACTCTCGGTGTCTACCGACTATATCAAAAGCAAATAATTATACGTATACGAAAAATCAAGCTCTGTACTGCCTTAGAATTATTAAGTGCTAAGTTAAACTGTTAGCTGAATTATAATAACCATTTTGGACGAAGTGATTTTATTTATCTTCTTCTCTTCTTTTTATATTCATTTATTGATGGTCGTCGTAAAAGAAGAAGCTAGTTAATCTAATAAAAGACATTAAATGCAATAAAACGAAAACCAAAAGGTGCTAGAATTGCGGTGAAATGGGACACAAAATGAGGTTCACGTAAGCACCCTAGGTACAACACAAATCAAGAACACACCAAAAATTTAAAAATTTAGAGGGTCAGATAGTCAGATGGATTTAATAACTGCAACAATACGATTTTAAGATTATACATTACGTTGGAGTTAGCCACAGGAATGTAAAAGACGTGCCTAGCAAGTGTTCCACTGCAATTACAAAACGAAATCCAAGGTATCAGAAGTGCTAAGAACAACGATGATCAACGAGGAGAGAACGACTGCTAAGGTCAGAGGAGGACAAGAGAAAGATCTAATTTTACATAAAAAAATAAAACCGTCGACTGTTTTGGCGAGAACTGTTAGACCTATGCTTAGTAGTAGGTGTAGGGTTGTGTTATAGAGGTAGCACTTTTTATCGGAACGACCACATCGAGCGTTGTAGACGGGAGATAGTTTTTGAAACCAGGTCTTCTTAAGACACCCAACTCTCACTTATGGCTCCAAGTGCCACACCCGGGCAACTGCATTGGTCTGCTCAGCTAAAATAAGTGAGAGTAGCCAGATGCAACAAAAGTTTCACCGACCGATTGCCGGTATAAGCAATCCCACACTTGCTAATCAAAGGCTCTGGGTGGAGGAATTGTTGGGTGATAGGGCACCCTTTTTGTCCTAGGGTTGAAAAATCGGTACCGAAATTGGATGAACCAATATCTTGGTCAACGGCATAAGGATGTAAAGGGCAATGGGAAACCATAACATTAAAGATTCCCATGGATATCCCTAGTACAAGTAATAACTGCGTTACTTATTGTGGTCCTCGCAAGCCAAGATCCAGAAGGGGAGACGAAGACAAGGAATTATGACAAAAATGGTGCTTGAAGATGCGTTTTCTATATCTATACTTTCCTTGTTTTCTTCATTGTCATTTAAACATCTAGAATATTCAATTTATATACATTAAAGGAACATATTAAATTTAAGATTAATATAATCTTATACAAAATTTAGCCAAAACTCACCTCCTTTTTAATAATTTAGGAGAATTCCATATGGAGAAGTCTGTCTCTATATTACATTCTTCAGTATCAATAAAACTACTAAAATAGTGACTCTTAAGTTTTAACCTTGTTTAGGCTTGCGCCTCTTCAAGGGATGGGGAACTCCTTTTTTTGACGGAGTTGTGGGGGAGGGGGTGTGAGAAAAACGTCAATTGAACGAAACGCGAGCTAAGAAGAGTAGAGAACTACTAAGGAAAAGAGGGAAAAGAAGGTGGTTATTTGTGTGATCGATAAGAATCGATAAAACGCACAAGAAGAGGTTGGAATTGCCTAGCATGCAGTGTAAGGTACTTCAGGAGTTACCAGCCATATGGTAGAAACGGCTCTTTATCAGCGTTTTTGGCGCGCAGTTTATCTGCGATAGTAGATGGGGAAAGATTCAAGAATATTGAAATACTCATCAGGAAGTTCAGGTCCAGCGTTATGTAGAAGTTTAGCTGGAGGGAATGGAACTTTTTTGACAGGATGCCTGGTAAGTATTTGCCCTCTGTGCGAACAAGGTGTCTTTAGTGTTTGTTTTGCTCGGTTGTTTAAGCCAGCTATGGTTCTTAAGACATACTTTATACTGAGGGTTAGGATTCTGTCCTTAATTGGCATCATGTTAGTTAGTGCGTATATGTGGGCTGATGGATACAGCCAATATTTTCTCATGCAGAAGCGTAAAATTCTACGCTCGGTGGCAGTGATAGCGTTGAGTTCGTGACTCTTCAGGGAGAGGTAAACGCACGCCTTGTATTCGATTATCAGTCTGACAAAAGACTTGTAGGTGTGCAACAATGTATTAGAGAACGTTCCTCTTAGTTTTCCGGCTAGCACTTTTAGGAGATTAAACCTTCTTCTCATCCTATCAATAGATTCATGGACGTCAGCCTTCCAGTTGAGAGTTCTCGTAAAACGAACTCCCAAGTAGAGAACTGAGTTCCTGAGAATAAGGTCCTCTCCCAAAAGTGTCACCCGGCCCTGGAGGTCGCGTCCGTAAGGAGGTCTGAAGACTATTACTTTAGTTTTGGAGGGGTTTAAAGTGATCCTCCATTTGTTGCACCACCTCACGACTCTATCAAAGTAGGCTTGCGATTTTTCGAATACAGACTGTCGTCCTCCCTCTCTGCAAGAGCCTGAGGTGAGAATGGCTGTATCGTCAGCGAATAGAAGAAGAGACTCTGATCCTTGCCGTGGGCGGGGAATGTCGCTATTGTAGACTGTGGTTAACATTGGAGCAAGTATTGAGCCTTGGGTTACTCCCGCTTGTGGAGTGAATGGAGTGGAGAGATGTTCTCCTAAAATAGTGTGAGTAATTTTAATAATAAAATGAAATAAGTAATCAAAATCCACATTTAGATTTATTTGTAAATTTAATTAACAAATTCGATATAAACTTATCTTTTTGAAGGTCCATAAAAATCATCCATATCAATACTAATGGAAGTTGTTTCTTTATTTTCCATATCGTTTGTAGAACTGAAACAATATGCTATGAGTATGCATTATATTTATTATACTATGAATGGCAAATTACATAGAAATTTCTTATAGTTACCTTAGTTCTGGTGATTAATGATAAATATTTATTAGCACAGTTCCTTTCCTCAAATTAACCCGTCCACTTGGTTGTATAATTAGATCATGCTTTCTAAAGCATTTTGAGAAGACCACAGCAGTTTTGGTTACTTGTTCTTTAAGACAACCACATATCCAGCAGTTGTTGATTCTTTACTGAGAACGTGCATATGATATTTCATTGAAATTAATATATTTATAGCAATTATATTGTAGATTAGAAAAAATAAATAAATGTATATACTACAAATATTACTTTATTTCACAAAATTAACTTTCAATTCATGTCAAAAATTATATGTTATATTATGTAAATATGCAGTTTTTCTGCATACAACACAGTTACGCATCATTAGGATACTCAACTATTATTTATTCTTCAATTCAAATTTAAAACATATTAACAAATTCACTAAAATGTCACAAATCAGGAAATTATCAACTCAAAGGTAAACAGTACAACGCCATGTTCCTTCTCCTCAAATGGCTACGATTGGTTGATATTACCAATGATGACACGTCTTACATAAAGCTAAGATTATCAGAATATATTCTCTTTTAATAAACTAAAAAATTAATATTTTTCTTTTAATTCCTTGGTTGCGAAATAAGTATATCTAAAAATAGTTTATACTAACTAGATAATACATTTTTATTTATAAATTATACTAAAAATCAAAAATTATTTCGAAGATTGACTTGGAAAAAAAATAATATGACAACGTTAAATTAGGGATTTGTGTCTATGACTGTGACGATCTCATGGCTTCATGTAAAGATGTAAATAGCCCGGTCCTTCTTTATTTATACGTACATGCAGTAGAAGAACTTTGTTCGAACCGTTGGCCAATATTTATGGGAACAACAATCAGCACTTCATACCAAATCTATAATTTGCCATTTTCAGATGCAGGAGCCACTCTTAGATGCAACTTCGACCAGTCCAGTTATTGTAGTCATTTTAATTTAATTTAAGTTTGTACTATTATTATATATATAACAAGCGAGTCTTCTACAGCTGGCGCCGCTTCTCACATCCTAATTTCCTTGCTTCTCGCATCCTAATTTTGCTTCTCGCATCCTAATTTCCAGCGTTTTCTGTCTTCAGGTATTAGATCTCTGGCGGTCATTGCATCGTCGACATCGTCTCTCCAGGATCGTCTTGGTCTACCTCGTTTTCTTCTAGTTGGCGGAGTTCATTCTTCTATTTTTTTTGGCCATCTGTTTTCCGACATTCTATGAAGGTGTCCATACTAGTTGAGTCTTTTGGCTTCGATTTTGTCTATTATATCTAGATCGATTTCCATTTCTCTCCGAATATCTTCGTTTCTCACCCTATCAAGTCTAGTGAGCTGGCAACATCGTCTCCAGTAGTTTATTTCTATGGCCTTAATTTTTGATTTGTTTCTTTAGTTTATTTCCCAGAGTTCGGCGCCGTACAGTCCAATACTTTCTATTATTGTTTTATAAATTCTTCTTTTATTTTCTTTTGTTATTTTTTTATTCCATAATAGTCCGTATAGCTGTCTGGTGGCTGATCTTGCTTAGCGAATCCTAAAATGTATTTCTTCGCTACTTCCTGCTTTTAATGTTATTTGGATTCCCAAGTACTTAAAATTGTCTGTTGGTTTTATAGTTCCCATTTCGATTTGTAGGCTTTCTGGTTTTTCTCCTACAACTAAGTACTCAGTTTTTTGTATATTAATTGTGAGGCCCCATTTGGTGTACTCATCTTCCAGTTTTCTAAGCATGTAGCTTATATCACTCTCGTCTTCAGCTAGAATGGCTTGGTCGTCAGCGAAGTGTATCGTGTACAATATATCATCTCCGATTGGGATGCCCATATTGCAGCACTTTCTTCTCCACAGTAAGAGTGCCTCATTTAGATATATTTTGAAGAGTGTAGGTGCTATGTAGCAGCCTTGCTTTAGGCCCTTACTAATAGGAATTTCTCTAGTTAATTTATTTTAAGTTTGTTTTAATGTTTGCCGTCATATTTTTGTAGAGCTGTTGTACTGCTTGTATATTTTTTTGCTTATTCCTTGTTTTTCCATTGCTACCCAAAGCATTGAAAGTGGTACACTATCGTATGCCTTTGTCAAATCTATAAAGACTATATGAGTTGAAAGGTGTGGGCTAATCTTTTCTCGATAACTTGCTTTAGAGAGAATATACTGTCCATGCAGGATCTGCCTGCACGAAAGCCATTCTGTTCTTCTACATCTGTCATCTCTTTTTCAATTTTATTTTTTATTATTTTTCCATACAGTCGTGAGAGTGAATTTATGACACTTAGCCCCCTGTAGTTATAACAATTTTTTCTATCTCCTTTTTTGTAGATGTTGTTAATATGTGCTTTTGTCCACTCCGATGGTAAGTCGTGTCCATTATAGAATAAGGTTAAGACATACGCCAGTAATTGCCATAATACTTGTTGGCTATGTTTTAATAATTCATTTGGTGTACCTTGTGGTCCGCATGACTTCCAATTTTTTTGAGTTCTTATTGAATTCTCGACTTCCTGTACTGTTATTTCATCGTCTTTACTGAATTCCAGTTCATATGTTATTGTACTGATGTTCGTGAGCTATTATTTAATATTTAATTTATAACAAATAAAGTTCTTTTTTAAAAAGTCAAATAAGTGATTAGTGATCTAACATTTATCTTAAGTTATACTGATCTGATTTATTCCGTTTGGTGCTTTTTACTAAAAAAATCTGCTCAAAAGTTACACTGGTTTTTAATATTATTTCTATTTCAGTAAGGATGTCCGTCTACCCATTCAACTACAAAGAGCCATGGCCGCCGAAGCAGAAGCGGCTCGTGAAGCACGCGCCAAGGTCATCGCCGCTGAAGGAGAACAAAAGGCTTCTCGAGCTCTGCGCGAAGCTTCCGAAGTTATTGGAGACTCGCCAGCTGCGTTACAATTACGTTACTTGCAGGTAATGTTTTGCATGAGTTAACTTTTGCTTTTGCAGGAATGATTTTTATAGTAACAAAAGAGGAGCCATTGAAAACTGCAATTATATTTGTACAGTAAAAAATCTTTAAAGGTATATGCTTTTTGAAGAAATATTAAACGTTAAACTAAAAAAAGTCTTAAAACAAATAAATTATTATTATAACTAATTGTATATTTGGTCATTTATTTTACTAGTTTTTAAAATTATCTTTCAGCTTCATTGTATTTTTCTACTGTTCGCTTATTCAATGTTTTTTCTATATTCTACTAATTGTATTATACTTTTCAGTGCTAGATTTCCTACGTAATCCAAAAACATATGTTTTATCGTCCCATGTATTTATGATCTTGGTGAACATTATTGATTCTGCATTCTTAGACAATAAATATATTCTTCAGTTTGCTCTACATTTTCATCGAATGTGCATATTACTCTATCACTTCGTTAATTTTACAGAGATGATATTTGAGTCAGCAATTTGATTAGTTTACTCAGCAATCACATTTGACTATATTAAAAATGCTCTAGTGCCGTTATTTCTTATTCCTGCATTCATCGGGTGACCATTCTGAAACACTTTCAGTCGGGTGTGGTCTGTGAGGACCAAAATGAAAAACCGCCTTTCGAGCAACAGCATACATTTTATTGCTAATTTCGCATCAATCTGTGTTACACAAATCATTTACTATATATATATTGTTTATAACAGAAACAATTCCAAACATTTTTTAAGTTGTATTATGTAAATTTTAAAAATGTTTACAATTTCAACGCATATTTTTTCAAATTTGTGAACAGCGACTAAATAATAAAAAAAACAAAAAAAAAACATTAAAAATTTTAATTAAAAACAAAGTACTAAAAAACATGTTATAAACTAAAAAATTAAATTGCGGACCCAAACTACAGTGGTCAAACTTTGGTGGCCAAATTTTGTAAGCAATCTTTCCAACATGCCATTATGTAGTCCATACATAGCCAGGATTTGCAAAATTTTGCAAAAAAAGCGAGTTTTGCGTCTTTTGCAATATTTAAAATTTCCTCTCTACCTGGCTGGGGCTCTAGTACAACGTCGACCACAATGCCTGAAAGTCTCAAGGCCAAAGCACGCACAGCTTTTGTCAAATGCGTGTCAACTGCTCTCCGTCGTATACTCTCCTGTACCAATTCCATACCTAGGTTTTTTTGGAATAATCTTCGCGTTTTGGAAAATTCTTGATCTGAGTTGGTGCCTTTGTAAATTACAAATGCATTAATTACTGCGAGATTAAGGAGATTGTAAACTACTACCATTGGACAACGTTTTGTATTTCTGAAAACATTATATAATGTAATCATTCTGTCTACAACATCTACTCCACTCTTTGTGGAATTATAAACAGTAATTATTTTTGGTTTTTTTTTTTGATCACCTGTATCTTCATTAATCCGATCATCTCTGTGCTCAGTGGAAACAGCAATCACATTTTTTTCTTCTTCGGTATATACAATACGGCAGTTATATCGTTGCTAAATGCAAAAACTGAAGAATATACCTGTCTATTTTTAATTTGCGCTATTTCTGCAGGTAATTCTCGTCTGTTGGCTCTAATTGTACCAATTACGGTGACTCGGTGTTTTTTTAGTAGTTTCTTGGCAATTGCATATCCTGTGAACCAACAATTTATGGTAAGTTGATAGACTCGACCGTTACTTGATGGAAATTCATTTTATGTAACAATGAAACACCAAAATCTTTGTTTTCAAACTTCCATAAAACTTTTATTTTAACTCTTATATCACTATAGCGGTTTCGGCTGATTGCCTTTCTCAAGTGATATATTTTTGGCATGTGTTTACACTTTATAGTTTCTAATGAAATAGGTTGAGGAGGGGAGAATTGTTTGTCTCGAGTTGGTCATTCAGAATTACATCTGTGCTTTTTAATTTGTTGCTTTCCATAGATTCTAACAAGGATAGCTTAAGGCCTTTATTTTGAATATGAAGAATTTTAAATTCGTCGTTAAAAGAATGATTGTAATCTAGAAGGTGAAGTGCGTATGTAGAATCTCTATTTTTGAAAGCCCTTTTATGTTCTGCTATTCGTTTGTTAAAGTTTCTACCAGTTTGACCGATGTAATGTGTTTGACCGATGTGTTTGATATATTTGCCTAGGTTGTTATTTGTTCGGAAAGCTGATGTTATTTCTTTCTATTTTATGTGTTTGGCTATTTTTGTTGTAATTTTGACTGTATATGTAGTCGCACAGAAAGTACTGGGTTTTTTCTCTGGTGGTGAAAATACTAATTTCAGGGCTTTCTTGTGTAGTTTTTGATTTAGCAAATTAAGCAAATAGCAGTAAACCACGGATACAATGAACAAACAATTAATAAAATGTTAAATCAAAAACTACACAAGAAAGCATAAGAAATACTTAAATTAGTATTTCCACCACCAGAGAAAAAACCCAGTACTTTTTGTGCGCATACATATACAGTCAAAATTACAAAAAAAATAGCCAAACACATAAAAAAGAAAGAAATAACACCAGCTTTCCGAACAAATAACAACCTAGGCAAATATATAAAAAACAACAAGAGCCAAAATAAAAAACACTTACACCGTGGTGTGTACAAACTTAAATGTGGCGACTGCCCAAAAACTTACATCGGTCAAACTGGTAGAAACTTTAACAAACGAATAGCAGAACATAAAAGGGCTTTCAATAATAGAAAAATAGATTCTACATACACACGTCACCTTCTAGATTACAATCATTCTTTAAACGACGAATTTAAAATTCTTCACATTCAAAATAAAGGCCTTAAGCTATCCTTGTTAGAATCTATGGATATCAACAAATTAAAAAACACAGATATAATTCTGAATGACCAACTTGAGACAAACAGTTCTTCCCTCCTCCACATATTTCATTAAAGATTATAAAGTGTAAACACATGCCAAAAATATATCACTTGAGAAAGGCAATCAGCCGAACCAGCTGTAGTGATAAGAGTTAAAATAAAATTTTTGTAGACGTTTGAAAACTAACTTTTCAGTGTTTTATTGTTACAGTTTATGGTTAGGTTTCTTAAACACTTTTCATATACTTTACTATTTTTTTTTGTGAGATTTCGAGATTTCAATCATAAACCGCTTCAAACAAGTGTTAATCCATAACTGACGCACAGACAACAAATTTTTATCGGTGAACTGACGTATTTTCTCGGAACAAACCAATAATCCAGTTTACAAAAATGCACAGGGTTGCCAAGTGAAACGAGATTGCAAGAAAAATACAATTAAGAAGCAGTACAAATATTGTTACGCATTTGATCGGCTGGGATCTGTCAGGACAAATCATGCATCAGCTATTTAAAAATTTTAAAAACAGTTTTTAATAAAAAAACGAATGGTATTTAGTTTCTAAGAAAGTACTGAAAAGGTAGAAATTAAAAAAAAAATAAAAAGAGAATTATCCAAAATTTTTATTTTGTCGTAAACTCACAGACCGGAGGGTTATTATTTAAATCGGGGAATTTTTCGAACGCCTTCGAAATAAAATCGAGAATTTTTCGATAGTAATAGTCTCTCGGATGATTTGATTCATTAGAATGGATAACTGTTGGGTGAAAAATATAACATATAAAAGTAGAAAATCGAAGTAAATTAAAACAATATTTGCTTGTTTTATGCGATCCACACACCCTGACCTTTTTTTTAACCAGACTGGTGTATTAAGTCATTCACTTGATCCATTCACATATGCTTTCTTATATCTTAAAGAGTAGAGTGACATATAATAAGGATTTAAATGGAAAAAATAAAAGCTTAATGTAGCAAAATTCGACGCGATCTAACTCAAAAACAGAGTATATTTGGATATCTTTTATGATTATTAAAATAGTTATAAATTGCTAGCGTTCATATTGAACTGCTTGGTGCTTTAAACTACACTATTGATTGTGTTCTTCTAAATTTTTGTATAGAATACAATCTTCAAAACTTGGTCACGTTTCGGGTCTGTGGTTTAGTTTCCATTTTACTACGCACAAGCCTTTATATTTCTACAATTTAAATATCAATGCACATTTTCAATGGCTCCATTTATTGCTAGTGGGTTTTTGGTGTTATATATTTAATGGATGTCGCATGTAGGTGTGATATTTTATATTTTAGACCTGTTTTACACCTGTAACATATTTATTCCACCAACAATAAACTGATGGGTTTAATTCCAGTTGTACAAACACAATTCAACACCGTTTAATGATATGTAAATACTTAGTAAAATAGGGCGTACGTTTTTGACCGTTGCGTTGTAAATATTGGGGCGATATAAAAATTTCTTATAAGTTTACTTAAACCTAGATTACTTTATAGTTTATTCGTCTTCCGGGTTTGGACCGTGTCATTTGTGAGTGACCCAAAAGTGGGTTCATCTCGACGTTTCGCTACAATTGTATGTAGCTTCTTCAGCAGAACAAAGAAAAAGAAAACAAAAGAACAGGAAGATGGGTAGTTAGCAACGGTAACTCAGTTACTCAACGCAACCAGAGGCGAATACTAACTACCAAGATGGGCATTAGGTCACAGTAACTCAACTACTTAACGCAGCCAGAGGGGTTCAGAAATCGAAATGGCCCAATGGATGAGAGAGTTGATCACAGAATTCTTTTGGGCAGGATGGTGGTGTGATGAAGCATGTAGGTAACGACCTGACAACCTTAGAGAAGAACTTGGCCATCTGCAAAAAACCCTTGTCGCCAACGGTTACTCCAAGTCCACAATTCAAAATATTACACACCGACATCTACATCCCCCTTTACACCCTAGGACGACAAATTCAGAATCTTTAGGTAATACTCCTGTGGCTTTTCTTCCGTATATTCGAAGTGTCACTGATAGGATTGGCAAAATTCTTCGCAAAGAAGGTATCAGGACTACTTTTCGACCACCCAAGAAAATCTCACAATATCTATCCTCTCCTAAGGACCCACTACCGCCGCTATCTTCCTGTGGTGTCTATTCTATTCCTTGTTCATGTGGACATATGTATATTGGCGAAACTGGTCGTTCCGTCAAAACTCGGATTCAAGAGCATCAAAGATGCATTCGATCAGGTCTTTTCTCCCATTCTGCAGTTGCAGAACACTGCCAAGAAACCGGTCCTTCCATATTGTTCGAAAAAACCCATATTATTTCTAAGAGCCCCTTCTTTTATTCCAGGAAAATCCGCGAATCTCTAGAGATATGAAAAAATCCACATAATATCAATCGAGAGGAAAGATACTACTTGTCTCCCATCTGGAATCTCAGTCTAGAGCCGCCGTCCGGTCCCGCTACCACGATGCAGCCACATGATTGGCCAGCGCGCGCTTCTTGGCGTTCGCGCCACGGAGTGTGCCGATATGTCCCGACACGACAGGTCACCGCGACTATAAATAGAGCGGTAGCGGAGTAATCGTCGGATTCACTCCCCGCCTCTCGACGCGTTAGTGTTCTGAGCTGTTGGACGTGAATCCCTGTCCTGGCATTTGGTTTTTACCTCTGGCTGCGTTAAGTAGTTGAGTTACTGTGACCAAATGCCCATCTTGGTAGTTAGTATTCGCCTCTGGTTGCGTTGAGTAACTGAGTTACCGTTGCTAACTACCCATCTTCCTGTCTTCCTGATTTCTTTTTCTTTGTTCTCCTGAAGAAGCTACATACAATTGTAGCGAAACGTCGAGATGAACCCACTTTTGGGTCACTCACAAATGACACGGTCCAAACCCGGAAGACGAATAAACTATAATTCTGACTCTGGCCGTGGAAGCCTACGATTTCATTAGATTACTTTATTTAGAGCTTGTAAGGTTTTAGTGGATACAATTATTAATACCTAAATTTTATAAATGATTTTACCTGTGTAATATATTCGGATGTGAAAACAAAAATTAATTTATGGATGGAATATAAAAAGGAAACAATGACCTAATATAAAACTTTGTAACTGCATTATCAACTGTAATATTATATAATGCTGTAAATTTGTAAATTATAGAACAAGCATGTAAGAATTAAAACAAAACGATAATATTAGGTTGATTTGAGTAATTTAGGCCATGTATCCTGTATCAAACCTACCTACAGGGTGTGGCATTTGTGCAAGGCATTTGTCGTAAGAAATACGAAAAAAATATATAGGTGCTTTAAAATATTTTCAAATATACAGGGCTACCCATATTGACGGACTGAAAAAACCTTATTCATTTTTTACTGGAACACACTATGTGTATAGGGTCAAGTGGTGCAAAAGCGAGACGATTTTTAAATCTTTTAATTTTTTGTAACTAAAAAAACCCGATTTTAAGGCTTTGTTATATTGCCCTGTATAGTGAAAACCATGTAGTATACCTCACGAAAAAAAAAATGTAATAAAGAGCGTAATTTTTTAAAAACGGTGTCCCGTTTTTATCCATTATTTAGGCAGTGAGAGGTTCAAAATAAGACACTGTATTTTCTACGCTCTTAGTTATTTTATGAGTGTGCAAATAATGAGCCACTGAGGAATAAAAACGATACACATGCAAAGGTTATAAGAGTTTACTAAATCAAATAGCATAGTTTGGTTTTAAATTGTAAGAATATTCTTAGAGAAAACTCATATAACTAAATACAAAAATGTTTCTATTAAAGTAAAAAGAAAACAATTAAAAAACAAGATAAATAAACCATGCCCAATTCAAAAACGTGGTAAAAAAGATTTTTATTAAGATTTAAAGAACTAAACTAAAAAACATTATTATTCTAGGTACTTTGTACTACATATTAGTGAACTAACTACTTTTCAACACTTGAAAAGTATTTCGGAATTTACGACGGAAAAGTATCTCGTCGATAGGAAACCAATATTACCGGATAATACACCAATAAACGGAAATACCGTTTTTTTGATGACATCGAAAAAAGTCCAAAGATGTTAAAATATACAGGGTGTTCCATAAAAAAACAAGTTTGTCCCACCCCGTCAATACAGCCTTCGCTTGTATATTTGCAAATATTTTTAGAGTATGGTTCTACAATTATCTATTCTTCAGCTTCTACTTAATTTTTTTTCGTATTTCTTACAACAAATGAATAATTGGACTTTGTGGCAATAATGCCACATCCTGTAAATACTGTATTTATTTATTGTGGTCATTTTAATATTCTCATGTAATTTTATTATTGTTAACCAATTCAACTTGGTCTAGTTAACAATGCATTAATATTTTTGCATAATAAATAGTAACTATTTTTGGCATGTAGATTGTTTGTTTAATATATTAATTATTTTGCATAATGGTTTTGTTTGTTTAAATATATTTTGTGTAGCGTAATTTTTATATAGGACTGAGCAAAGTTATTATTTTTAAACCTTTTTTTTTCTGAAGTTAAATGTGTCGATAGCAATAATTAAAGTAAACTGTATACCCAAGTTTAATCGAGCCATTCAGAGCGATGCTTGGAAAATTTATATTCCACCATGCATCAACATAATTATTTTGGTAATTATTTTCCTATAATTGCCAGAATAGTTGATGAGTTTTGATTTGGTTTGAGTCTTCTTACAAACTCTATCTGATGATAGGTAGATCCAGAAACACGTGTTAGGGAGTGGTAAGAGACTCAAATTAAATCCAAACGCAACCGTTTTTTATATATACCGTCCTTACTCGACGCAATGAGTACAAAAATGTTGGTAATTTATATGGGTAAATAGTTGATGCATAGTGGAATATAAATATCCCCAGCATCTGAATTTCTAGATTAAGCTTGGATATACAGTTTACTTTAATTGCTATCGACACATTTAACTTCATCTTTCCTCAATAGAGCTCTCTAATAGCATGCTCTAGTAATTATTTTCCTATAATTGCCAGAGTAGTCGGAGTGTTTTGATCTGGTTTGACTCTTCTTACAAACTCTTTCTGATGACGGATATACCCAGAAACACGTGTTATGGAGTGGTAAGGGACTCAAATTAAATCGAAACGCAACCGTATTCTTTATTTTTTTTTTGTTAAATATTTTAATACGTAGAAATTTAAGATATTTTTATAAATGATTAATAAACATGAACACTGGTCCTTCAAAAGTACGGGGATTAGACCTCTTACCCCATACACGGAAAATGTCATTATTGAAAAAACTGTCCAACATAGTGAAATTTGGATAACATGGAAACAAGGATATACGACTAAGAAAAAGCAAAGGGACTATGCGACTAGACAAAGAAAAACAACTATGCCAATAGAAATGTAAAATATATATAAAAAGGGGTCAAGGAGAGGCAATCATATCAAAATATTTACACATATAAAGTAGGGTTTGCAAACATGAAAAAGCTGCAAAAGAAGTATAAATATTAATAAAAAATTAATAGAGAAAACATTTAGAAGACTGGCAAATAAAGATTGAATAGAACGAATAATTATAATTAGGATGAGCATACATTTTCTTCATTATGCGATATAAATATGATAATGATTCCATTGAGAATGCGACAATTAAGGAAATAGGAGATTTTTTCAACGTACCAAAAGATATATTAGACATAGGAACGAAAAATGAAGATATTTTACTAATTTAAGATTTAAAAAGCCACATGTGAAAGGAAAATGACAGTAAAATAAGCAAATTTGGAAAAGACCAAATTCAAATAATCTTCTCCATTCGGAAGATAATGGAAGTTGGCTAATTAAAAAATGAATCTCATATGACTTTTTCCTTTCTCAGAAACAAGTCAATGGCGTGTATGCTTTATCTCGACACGAACCCTCCACCATCTCACTCGTTTATCTTCTGTAGTCCAGCTCTGTTGAACCCCTACCAAATTACGTCTACCAGACTGAAATCCAGACTTTAATATCGTTATTTGTGTAAACCTTTCTTTTAGAATAGAATAGAATAGAAATATGCTTTATTGTCACTGAAAATTATTGAACAATTTTATGGACAAAGCTAAAAAATAAATCAGTCAAATAGTACAAAAAGTATAAAACAAAAACAAATATAGTAAAAAACAGAATAACACAATTTTAAATTAGTAAAATTATTGTATAACCTACATAATTTGTACAGACCACAACAAATGAGACAAATTGTAGCCACTGCTTGAGACACCCAAATGTAATTATAAACAATACTAATTTTGTTTCTTTGTTATACATTAAGAAACTCGTCAACTGAATAATATGGTCTTTCTGAGAGATAGATTTTTGTCACCTTAAGAAACTTAATGAAGGATGTTGCGGATTTAATTTCTCTTGGAAGGTGATTATAAAGTTTCTTTGCACGATATAGAATAGAATTCTTTACTAGCTGATTGGACGGGATCAGGAAATAAACGTTACAATCCGGATTTCTAATGGAGTAGCCATGGTCAGGTCTATCGGGAAAAATGTTTAGATGCTTTCGAATCAAACAAACCGTTTCCAAAATAAATAAAGAGGGAAGCGTCAAAATTCCGTGATTTTTGAAGTATGTCTTGCAATGAGTTGTTTGTTTGAGACCAAATAGATAACGGATTGCTCTTTTTTGCAACTTAAAAATAGTATCAAATTGGACCGCTGTACTAGAAGCCCAAAATGGAAGCCCATATCGAAGATGGGACTCGAACAATGAGAAATATGCCATTTTGGCAGAAGATAAATTTAGTTCCTTCGAAACAGATCTTATTGCAAAGCAAGCTGAGGCTAGTTTCTTCCTTAAGGAGTCAGTATGCAAGGACCATTTGAGATCACTGTCAATGAGAATACCTCAACTGAATGAAGCGTTGAAATATCAGAGCTGCTCCAAGTAATACTGGTATCATCAGCAAATAGAAAAATTTTCCCTTTAATTTTCAAGTAAGTGATGTCATTAATGAAAAGTAAAAAAAACATGGGACCTAATACTGAACCTTGCGGTACTCCACATTCAATATCTTTACAACTAGAGTCGGTGTCATTTATTCTAACCAATTGTTTCCTACCTACCAAGTAAGTTTTGAACCAGTTCAAAGACACACCCCTAATTCCATAGAAAGTTAATTTTTTTAATAGAATGTCGTGATTTACGCAGTCAAAGGCTTTGGAATAGTCGCAGAAAACGGTGGCGGAGGAGAGGTTACTGTTTAGTGATAGATATACATCATGTAACACAGAAAATATGGTATCACTAGTGCATTTATTAGACAAAAAGCCGAACTGATTTTGCGAAAAAATATTATATTTAAGGAGAAAGGGCATAAGTCGAAATTTTATAAGTCTTTCAATAATTTTTGATAGTGCTGGTAACAAGGCAATAGGTCTATAGTGGCAGGCATCAGATTTTTCTCCACCTTTATGAAGAGGAATGACGATGGCAGTCTTTAGGCAGTTAGGGAATGTACCTTTTTTAAGGGAATCATTTACTAGTGAGACCATGACCTCCAAAACATTATGCGGTAGATTTGAGAAAATTTTAATAGATAATCCATCTGTACTACAGGACGATGTGCTTTTTATACTACGAATTGTTGAAATGAGTTTCGTCTTATCAACTGGTCTTAAAAAGAAGGTATCAGCAATGTTTTTTGAATTAGAGAGATAGAAAACTGGATCTTGTTGTGGCGAAATAGTTGAGGTTATATTTTTACTAACATTAACAAAGTAATCATTTAGATTTTCGGGGTTAGGAAAAGAAAAGGTTTGATTTGCTGTACTGGTTTTATTTCGAAAATCGTTTATTATTGACCAAGTTTCTTTTGAAATATTTTTGGAGCTTGTTAAGCGATTATGAAAGTAGGATTTTTTGGCTACTTTGAGTAGTCTTTTATAGCATTTTCTGTACTTATTGATATAATCAGAGATGGGGATACTGTCATAAAATTTTTTAATATATAGCAGAGAATGCATATTTTTCGCAGATATGCGAACGCCTTTGGTAATCCAAGGTTTGTTACGTTTTGGCCTGATGTTTAATAGAGGAAAAGTTAGAAACGTTAGAAATAGTTTTGCTCATAAAGAGTGTATAATTAAAAAATACAAGAATAAATATTTGTAAAAATGTAGCTACGACCTAAAAGAGATGATTATTGACATAAAAATGTAAATGTTGAATGAAATCGAAGGAGGGGAGATTCCCGATGAGTGCAATCTGTTATACATGTTCTTCATTTTATAAATATGTGACAAAAGGTCAATTAATAACTAGAGAAGGATCAGTGTAATGAATTCAATAGCAAGAACCCTTTCCACAGTCATAAAAAAAGTAGAACAACACGACTATTATGGCGAAGATCAAGCCAGGTTCTGAAAATCCAGATCATGTCTAGATAATATACTCACCCTGAAACAAGATATAGAAAAGAACAAACAAACAATATTATTTTAAAATAGTATGTCTATATCTGAAATATTAATACTCACAGCGAAAATACCTAAATAATTTGAGCCAAATAACAGAAAGTTTTTGGTGGAATGTTTGACA
Organism: Diabrotica balteata; assembly: GCA_918026665.1. Lineage (NCBI taxonomy): Eukaryota > Metazoa > Arthropoda > Insecta > Coleoptera > Chrysomelidae > Diabrotica > Diabrotica balteata. The sequence goes on from OU898284.1 coordinate 4,758,136, forward strand.
CCCAATACGAAATGTTTCTAACCTCTTGGCCTCGGGAGTAACGTGTATCTCAAAAAGCAGTCGTGCGAGTTGGCAATTTGAAGCTATATGCGAGATATAACACCTGATTAGAGGAATAGGGAATATGAAATATTCGAAAAATCCGTCGAAGGTGCGAGAAAATTGGCGTTTAAATTACAAAATCGTTTTCAGGACATATTGTCATTATAATATACTTCATATACTTGGAGAATATTGTATTTGTGGGTAATTTGTAATTTGTAACTACCTTATTTGGTTTTTTATTTGCTTTTCGCCCTAAAATTATTACATAATTATTGTGTTGGTCTTTTTTAATAGTAATACATAGTTGAAAGCTGAATACCTAATTGAGAAGGTAAAGGGACTCTTTCTAGTGAATCAGTTTTAATGTTTATTTAAATCAGCTGGTCATAATTTATCCAACATGCACGTAACCAGCGGTTTTATTAAGGTTGTAGACGAATATTAAGGTCTTATGTCTTTGTTTAATAACATATTTTACAAAATGAAGTCCCCAGTATTGCTGTCTAGTTATATTCCTCAAATATCAAGGTAGGTTTGTGATCCTAAGTAATATTTTCAATTAGCTTTTTTGAATGATCAAAATAATGGAGTACTTTGATATCTAACCCTATCTGCTTTTTTGGTAGTTGTCTTTACTTTTAAGTCAGCTTGGACGCTGATATATGCCAAGATATTTAGGAAAGTTTAATGAACAATAAAATCACCGTTTTTGGTATTGAAATTGATTTTATTTAATTGAAAGGATTCTCGACGGTATGGACATGGTATGGGTTATGTTGGTTTTTAAGACCACTGTGGTTTTGATTTTTTGCATACATCTGCGACTTTAGAAAACTCCACGTGGAGTCGTGAGTCAAAAATTGAAAACCTATTTCAAATCTAAAACGGAATCTGACAAAGATTACCATACAAATAGAAGATCTAAATGATAGCGTAGTACATTACAACGGTGAAATATTTTTAAACGAAGATAATATAAAAGATTACCTATTGTTTTTTTGCGATAAACAACCCGCTGATGAGGGCAGTATTAGTACAAAAAAAATTGTCGTACTGCACAATACAATTCTGACAGAGGCTTCCCCTTCATCAGGTAAAGCAAGCCTAAATTAACCCTATTAACTAATCATCAGTTGGCGCTACAGCCCGTCGTGAGCCTTGGCCTGCTTCAAAATATTCTTCCATCCTTCCCTATCGAGTGTCTGTCTTCTCCAGCCCCTCACTCCAATCTCCCTCAGATCTTCCTGTACATCGTCCAGATATCTGAGTTTAGGTCGCCCCCTTCTTCTTCTTCTGACCGGTCTGTTTAGCATAGTTATTTTAGTGGGATCACTCTCATCCATCCGCATAACGTGGCCCATCCACCTTAGGCGGTTTATTTTGATGGTCTTCACAATATCTGCATCACCAAAAAGTCTATAGAGTTCAAAGTTATATCGCCTTCTCCACAGACCCTGTTCGTTTACTCCGCCAAATATGGTCCTCAATACTTTTCTTTCAAAGACTCGTAGTAACTCTTCATCTCGGGTCGTCATTGTCCATGTTTCCGATCCGTATGTGAGCACTGGGCGTATTATTGTTTTATAAAGTTTGCACTTTGTTGCTATTGACATACTTCTCGCTCTTAGTTGAGGGCCCAGGCCGAAATAACAGCGGTTAGCCACGCATATTCTTTTTTTTTATCTCGTTGGATGTGATATTTTTGTAGTCTACCAGTGATCCTAAGTAGCAGAATTCTTCTACCATTTCTATCGTTTCGTGTTGCACCTCTAAGTTATTTTGTTGAATTCTTGATATGGCCGGCATATATTTAGTTTTCTGGATGTTAATCAGAAGTCCGATGTTTTCTGCGGCATTTTTGATACGTGTGAAAGCCTCCAGTGCTTCATTTTGGGTTCTTTCAATTATGACGATATCATCAGCGTATGCCACATATATCGTACCTTCTAAGTTTATTCCCGAATCTCTCATAACTTTTTCTAACGCTAGGTTGAACAGCGTGCACGATAGCGCATCTCCCTGGCGCAGTCCTCTGTTGGTTTTAAATGGTTTTGAGACATCCATTACATTAGACATAACATATTAACTAACACATCGCAAAATATTTAGCAAAAATTAAAATTTCAAGACAAGAATCCATAGAAGTTGATGGCAGCGTAGTGCCAACAGTATGTAAAACAAAACAATTCGATGAGGACACAGGAAGAAGGGACCGATAAAGAGAATAATAAAAACAAAAACAACAATCAAATATCCTCATTAATTAATAAATTTTTGATATATCCGAAAACCCAAAAAAAAAAACGAGTAAACGACGTACTGAGAAAACTTCTTTCGTGCTTACGTCAACGGTTTATAAAAGGCAATAGGAATAAAAGGAAAGAATTAAAGAAGAAACAGAGAATAAGAAAGCAGAAAATTAACAAATAAGATTAGAGAAGCAACACATAAAGAAGGATAAAGAGACATTTCAAAAAAAGAAACCGCTAGAAACGGAAAGTAACAAATATTCATCAAAAATACATATCGATCATATGGAAAGAACTTGATTATTTTTGAGGTAATTTTATTAATACGATCTCCTTAGAGTGCCAATCATTGCGCAGTATACCCTAGATAAAAAAATGTTGCTTAAAATGTGTCTCTTTATCCATTTGTGGAGTTATTTTTGATATAAAATAAAAAGACTTACTCTCAACCCTAGGTAGGGGAGACCGGGGAGAGTTCGGACCATTTTTAAAAATTAATTTTTATTAGAAAAGTGTATTGATATATTTACCTTTTAAAGTAGTTAACTTAAGCTTCCAAGGTTCAGGCATAACCAATCAAGAGCAGAATATATCAAATCAATAAATTAACAACAAAAATAAAAAAATATTGCAGGGGGTCATTTGTCCGAAGTCTCCCCAGAAACGGGGAGACTTCGGACTAGGAACTGGGAGACTTCGGACAGTACTGGGAGACTTCGGACAGTACAACATATGTTACTTATAAAAATGTATTAAAAAAAATAGACATGTTTAGATATTAAAAAATTAATGCAATGAATAATCTTCTAAATCTGTATTAAAATAGATCATATTTTCATATCTTTGACGTGTATCTTTCAAGGGCTTCGGTAAAATACATTTTATGTCTTCAAATATAACAAAAGCATCTTCTTCAAAGGAGATAAACCGATTAGAAGTGGCATGTTTTTTATAAAATTTTACGTCGTATCCTTTTATCTGTTTTTCCTGAATTTCTGCAACATAGTGCCGAAATGTAGCTGGTGTTTTTCCATAAACTCTGGCAATTATAAACTGACCATTTGCAATATTTGTTTCTTCTGTATCCACTTCGTCATCTTGCTCTATGAAGTCAGAGGATTCTTCATTGCTCATTATGTCTTCAGAGGAAGAAGAAGAAGATGTTTCAACAATTTTTTTAGTGACTTTCTGTCTTTTTTTTAGGATTTACTTTCCTTGTAACAGATCGTTTTAGTTTCCTGTTGGCAATTTCGTCTTTTTCTGGAGTATCCGTGGCAATGATACATTTGCCCTTAGGCCAGCCTCTATTTGATGTTTTACGTTCTGGCGCCTTGGGAAACGGTCTAACCATTTCTGAAGAAATGATGTTTGGAGAAGTTGAGTGACTCGGAGAAACTAAAACTTTGCTTGGCCCCGGTTTGGACAAGCTATCAAAATCTCTTTTTCCGAGTTCCGGTTCTGTAGTAGGCATTGGTCTATCTGTCACGTAAGAAGATAAGAACTCTTCTTCTCCGAATATATTCCTGTCAAAAGGCCAAATACCTGTACACTTGAAACCACTTTTAATATTAACTGGATTGGCAGCTCTGTCCCAAGCAGAAGAACAAATAGCAGGCAAGTCATATATAGAAAGTGTCTGACCAGGATTAGACAACATCCAGGAATTAGCACCATCATTAAAAAACTTTTTGAAAGGACCAAACACTGTTCGGTCCAAAGGTTGTAACTTATTAGAAGTATGAGGTGGTAGTGTCAAAACAGTAATTCCATTTTCTTTGCAGTAATCAAGTCCCTCCACTGAGAGATGGGACTCGTGGTTATCCATGATTAGTAAAATTTTATTAGTATCAGAGCAGAGTGTATTTTTGACAACATGTTTAAGTACTTTCAAAAAATTATCACTTGTCATCCATCCTGAAGGAGATACTAATCCTAAAGCAACTTGAGGAACCCCTTTCATCATGCGGTTTTCATCAAAACGTTGCCGTGGGAATACCCATATAGGAGGCAATGCTTTTCCATCAGCAGAAATTATGCCCACTTGTGTAACTAATTCTCCACGTTCACGTGAGGTCACCTGCCCTATTTGATGTTGACCTTTTCTTCCAATTATTTTAGGTACACGCTGAACTGTAGTAACCCCAGTCTAAAAAATAAGTGATATTAATTATCAAAATAACTAAACAAAATTGTTAATTGACTCACTTCATCTAAATTGAAAATCGCTGAAGATCCAAAAGAATGACGACGTAAAACTTCTTCTAATTTATTTTGAAACGTCTCAACAGTAACTTTGTTAAAACTCGTCATTCTAGCGAGACTAGTGGCTTCAGGTGTTCTAATAGATAGTACAGGATGACGTTTCATGAAACCTGAAAACCAGTCTGTTCCAGCTTCTTCATTTTCGCTCCATGTAGTAGGCATTTTAACATGGTTTTTCTTGGCAAATTCAAAAGCTAAACGTCTTGCAGCTTTAGGCGTTAGTCCATGAAACATGGAAGAACAATCTAATAAATATTTTTCAAGCATTTTTTCCATTATATCGGTAAACACTTGAGATTGCTTGAAATTTGGAGAGAATGTTACGTTGTCTATACCCACAGCTCTAGCTTTCTTTATGTAATCTAGAAGACTAGATTTAGGAACGCCGTAGGTTTTGGCGCTATTCCGAATGCTCAATTTGCCGTCAAGCACCTCTGATGTGGCATTTTTCATAGTGTCTGCAGAAAATTGTCGTTCTGTTACCCTTGTATATGTACGGGGCATTATGAGCTGTAAGAGAAAAATAGAATAACTACAGATCAGGGGAGACTTCGGACACACAGGGAGAGTTCGGACACTGTGTCCGAACTCTCCCCTAATGCAAACATTGGTAATACAATGGGTTTATAAAAAAACTTACCTAAATATTGCAACAACATAAACGCAAATTAATGAAATAAGTATAGTAGATTACAGCACCAAAGTTTTATACGTGGTAAGTCTATGTATTTTAAAATATATCTTCTGGATTGCACCGATATTTTTAGAACAAAACTCGACAAAACACTTCACAATAGATAACTCTGTGACTACGACCGAAATCACAGCTGTCAATACATAACCTATAATTATGTACAAATAAGGTTGTGTTTACCAAATGACAACAGTGCATCTTCAAAAATGTGCGAAATTCAAATGTGTCCGATGTCTCCCTGTGTCCGAACTCTCCCCGGTCTCCCCTACTTTCTAGTTACTGTTAAAATTTTAAGAAAATCAGTGCATCGTCAAGGAAGTCGGATGTGAAAACCTTGATAAACTGGGCAAAAAGTCCTTGGAATACCCTGTAGTAACAAGACCTAAATTCCTTTTTTTTTTGTTGAAGTTTATTATTGTTACATTTCACATAAATAAACTACATAAGGGTTTTTTTGTTAGCTTATTTTTTTAAAATACATAAATCATAAAAAATAGACAAATAATTCAACTCTTAGCATGTCGTACAATGTTCGCTAAATTTATCATATAAATTGGGTATTTTGAGAAGTAAGCACAACATAAATTATATACCAGAATAAGCAAAATACTTAGACCAAACATTAATTTCGCTTCAGAAAAAGCTGATGATTTATCGGTAAGCGTTCTCGATTATAAACGGGGCTATAATCTACTTAACCACGCCTATATTGTCATCTTTACGAGCACTTTTTCTGTTATATGCGCGAATGGATCTGATGTGTTTCGACTTCCACGCTGTTTTTATATCAAAAACGTATTATGCTTTTTATTACCTATTATACAGGATGATACGAAATTGAAACGCTTAGTTTGTACAATATATTTAAACTATGAGAATTATTAATGACTTATGAGAATTATTAATAACCGGTTTACCTTCAAAATGGACAATTACCAACCGGTTGAATAGGCTGGCTTCCGCAAAGGATATAGTATCAGACCATCTGATGACAATGAGAACATTGATAGAGAAGGCAAATGAATACCAACTACCGTATTTCTTGCCTTCGTCGACTATGAAAAGGCGTTTGATAGTATCCAGATGTGGGCCATAGAACAAGCTATTAATAACTGTAGAATAGACTCGAGATATAGGCAACTTATACAAAATATATATGAAAATGCAAGTATGATAGTACAACTAGATGAAAATACAAATCCCATCCCCATTAAGAGAGGAGTGAGACAAGGAGGCGTAATATTGCCAAAGCTTTTTAACCTAGCCCTAGAAGACGCCTTCAAAACTACAAATTGGTTAACCTATGGCATTAACGTTAATGGCAACAAGTTAAACCACCTCAGATTCTCACCTCAGTGTATATATATATATATATATATATATATATATATATATATATATATATATATATATATATATATACATATATGGTTCTTTGCTGACTATAACTTAATTTTCTTAAAATCAAAGGCCCTCATGTTAATTTCCTTTGCTCAATGAAAAGTTGCATAAATCCCTGTCTCAAACACAGAGGTAAAAGTTTAATTTATGACCTACATTTTTGTTATAAACTATAGAAGTAATTATATTTCGTGTGATATATTTGTATTGAATATGTTTAAATAGATCTGATGGAGAATTATTGGTTAATTTTGTATCTAATTAAAATTAATTTCAAATTTTGCAAACAGGCAAACTCAATAAGACCTTTCAATTTATTTACATATAAATATTAAAGCGAAATTAATATTTGGGTTATTGATGTCCAAGAGATAATTATACATTTTAATAAAGCACTGGTTTAATAATAAATCAATTGTTAGTTATGGGTAAATATGCCTTCAAGAAATTTTTGGTTGTATTGGCCATCTATGCAAATTATAGGCCGTTAGTCAAAGGTATCAGATTTAAAATAAAGGACGATATATAATGCAAAAAAATTCACCTTTGATTAGTTGCTTTTGTATTCTTTTTTTTTTTCTATATACGCCTTTTCATAATTATCTGTAGTTTGCGATCTCCATAATAAAGATTCTATGTTTTTCTGTTATTTGTTGTTTTGTGCTCGCTATACATCATTTACAAAGAAATGTTATTTTCTCCAATAATCACCCAATCTCAATAATCCCCAATAATCAAGTTCGTCAATAATCACAAAGTTTCTCCAATAATCACAAAGTTTTCCCCAATAATCCATGTTCGTTTTAGAATTAGAAATTTTATTCACTGAATTGTCTTGTGTTCTATATCATCTAAACTCATTTTGCAAAGCTCCTCACGACGACAAGCTCCTGCTAAACCAATTATTACTGCAACCTAAAATTTACAAAAAAAATAAATTAATTTATATAATCTTTGTCATTAACTAAATCCTATCTTCAGCTTCTGATAAAAATTGATCTTCTTCTTCTTCAGCCTTTATTTATCCAATGTTGGACATAGGCCCCCTCCAGTTGCTTCCACGCTTCCCTATCTTTTGCAATTCTCATCCACTGCTTTCCAGCTACATCAGTTATATCGTCTATTCATCTCTTTTTAGGTCTTCCCACGCTTCTTTTTGTTTCTCGGTGTCTCCAGAATGTCACTTTATGAGACCATCTGTTGGTGTCTTGTCTTGCTACATGTGCTACCCCCCATTGCCATCTCAATGTCGCTATTTTTCCCATGATGTCGGTTACTTTAGTTCTTCGACGTATTTCGGAGTTAGGAATTTTGTCCCTGAGGCTTATATTTAACATGGCCCTCTCCATGGCCCGTTGAGTTACTCTTAATTGTTCTGCCATTTTTCTTGTTATTGCCATAGTTTCCAATCCATAAGTTGCAACTGGTAGTATACAAGTGTCATAGGTTTTTCGTTGTAAGTGAATTGGGATTTTTCTGTCTTTTAAAATGAAGCTCAACTTACCAAAAGCAGCCCATGATAATTGTGTCCTTCTTTTAATTTCTAGGGTTTGATTTTTCTTTTCGTTTTTAATTGCATGTCCTAGATATATAAATATATATATATATATATATATATATATATATATTATATATATATATATATATATTGTTCTACCTTTTCTATATTGATGTTATCTATCGTGATGTTTTCTAGGCTGTTGCTTAATATCTTTGTTTTGTCGAGAATCATTTTTAATCCTGTTTTATTCGATTTGTGATTTAAATCTTGTAGCATTGATTTTAGTTCATGGATATCTGTGCTTATTAGTACTATGTCGTCTGCAAAACGCAAATGGTTAAGATATTCTCCATCTATTTTTAATCCATTTTCGGCCCAATTTAGTCGTTTGAAAACATATTCTAATGCCAAAGTAAATAACTTGGGTGAGATGGTGTCGCCCTGTTTTACACCTTTGCCAAGATCTATTTTTATAGTTTCCAGATCATCATCTATTTTTACGTGAAAAGTAGCATCATCCTATATATTCTTAAGGGACAGCATATCTTGAATCTACTCTGGCGTCGTCCAATGCTGTAAAGAAAGCCCATTTCTCGATATTGTCGAATGCTTTGTGATAATCGACAAATGCCAGACGTAGTGGTATGTTTTTTCTCTAACTATTGTTTTTTCAATAATGGTCCGAATTGTTTGCAAGTGATCGGTAGTGCTAAAACCCTTACGAAAACCTGCTTACTCCACTGGTTGGTATGCATCTAGTTTAGCTATCAATCTATTTGTTATTATTCGGGTTAGTAGTTTGTAAAGGTGTGACAATAAGCTTATTGGTCGGTAGTTTTCTATATTTGCGGCGTTCCCTTTTTTATGGAGTAGAATGACTTCCGCATTTTTCCATGTCTTCGGTATTTGTCCTTCCAATAGGCATTTATTAAGTAATGCTCTTATTGCCTCTTCTAATGCAGTGCCTCCCATTTTTAGTATCTCTGAAGTAATTTTATCTTCTCCTGGTGTTTTCCCATTTTTCATTTGTTTTAGGGCGGCTCTAATTTCTGATGTTTCAGAGAAGTCCTCTTAGCCCACATTTAGGATAGGTTTTGTTGGTATACGGGGTTCGGTAAAATTTATCTATTTCTTCTTTATTCAATACTTTTGATTTTTTTTTGGTATTTAGTTTATGGATTTTCTTTTAAGGAAAGCAATAACTTTAGAATAGCGGATTATATCTATATTATTTTTACTGTTAAGTGTGGACTTAAGCATCGAGGAATTGCTCCAAATGGTTAATGGCTTCAAGATATTAGATTTTTCCATTAGATATGCAAGAATGTCTTTTTCATTTATAGTACACACATTTATAGTATACTCTGGTGTTAAAAAGTCCTGCATCACCTAAGCGCCTTATAGTTTCTGAGGTTTAACACAAGTTTTTGCTATATTTTCGCTAATTCATTTTAGGTTTGTGTTTGTAATTAGCATTTTCGGTATACTTACTTGCTTGTTTTTTTAAATACTAGCTTAAAAATTCTACAGAAAAGATTAAAATAATCTGATTGAAGGGATTTCCCATAATCCGAGAAAATTATGAGGTATAACAAAATAAATTATCGGACGAAAAGCGATTTGAAATTATTTTTCAACATAAAAAGACAAATATAGTTGCGAAGTAGCATCCGCAGTAAACTGTTATTAATCTACAGTAATTAGAGACATCAAAAAGTATGCTGAACAAGGAAAAATCGACGACAGACCCCGTAGTGGCCGACCAAAGAAAACTTGTGTTTGGAATGACGCTGCATTAAAGGAACAAGTCTGACAGACAGAAACCTTAATTTCACCAAATTGACAAAGCTGTGATCTGAATCTACATGTGTAAGCGTGTGAAATTCCAATGTAAGAAAAAGACTGCTTAGTTTTGAACTTAAAGGATGTAAGGCACGGAAGAAACCACTGCTTTCAAAAAAGCAAAGATTGCACCGTTTTAAATGGGCCAACAACATCGAATCTGGGCAGCAGAGCAGTGGCATAGTGTACTGGTTAGTGATAAATCCACTTTTAATATTGACAATCATGCTGAAAATGCCTACGTCAGAAGATTTCCTGGTGAAGAATTTTCTAGAAAATGTGTTCTTCCCACAATTAAACATCCAACCTCCGTTATGATTTGGGGTTGCATGTCCGCTCGAGAAGTTGGTCGCTTACAGATTGTCTCTGGGATGATGAATGCTACCAAATACATTAAGGTACTACAGAATAAGATGCTGCTTAGTAAAAAAGACCTGTTTGGCGAAGAAAAATTTATTTTTCAGGATCATAATGCCCCTTACCATAGAGCAAAATTGGATAAAGCTTGGATGAAGAGTAATTAAAATGATAAGATGTATTAGTCAGCGCAATTTCTGGACCTCAATCCCATCGAGAATTTGTGGCAAAGGATATCAAACATCATTTCCAAAAGCAAACCCACAAATAAAATGAAATTAATCGAATCTCTAATCCACGTTTGGCATTACTGTATTTCCATGGAGGAACTACAAAAATTAATAAAGTCCATGCCCAAAAGATGTGAACTAGTTAATAAAAACTATTGCTGGCCAAATAATAGTAAAATTAGTTTAAATTACTTTAATGTGATGTACAATATCGTCTTAATGTTAATTTTTGATTTTTGTAATATCGAATAAAACATTTTTCGAATTACATTTTTTTTATTAATCAAAATTTTTGCTTTGTTTCCATTTTATAATATTGTGTTTTAGTGCTTGTTTGATATAGATAGTAAATAGTTAAAAAATATTTTAAGGTAAATGCCTAAAACTTCTATTTCCATGTATTTGGTAAGGTGGTGCAGGACTTTTTAACACCACTGAATGTACATTTTTATCACTGCTGCATTTTTTAAATAAATCGTAGACCAATTTATATCTCTTTTTGACTTTACCGGTAATAATTCATAAATAACAGCTTTAGCTGTTTGCCTAATCTCATCTGGAAACATTTTGGTTTCACTTTCAATGCTAATTTCCCTTTCTTGGAATTGGAAAACGAAAAACTGAGCGAAAACACACAAATCTTAAATAACAAACGTTGTTATAACAAAAAATATAAAACTGATGTTACTGTCCAAGCCGTTACCTAGCTAGCCAAAATCGTCCCGAAAGTGATAAAATTAGTACCGAAAGTAGCTACTCTCGTTACCAGTTGTGTAAAATGGTACTTTCGATTTAATAAATCATACAGAAAGTATGAAAGTAAATACATTCTCAACGATTATCAGGTCTCTCAATAAGAACGTCCTAATGTTTTTTTTAACGAAAACGGTAAAAATTGCTTAAAATAAAAAAAAAGCAATTTGCATTTGCAATTTTATTGCAAAATGTAATAGATAACAATTATGTTCCAAATAACACATTATTCCAATGTCCACCGCGACTATGTTTGCAGGAGCGAATCCGATGAACCCAATTTTCAGTCACTTTATGCAAAATACCCGCATTAATCTTGGTACACCGGTATTAATTCGCAGCCACTTGGAGGCCAAGCATCTGGTCAAAGTTGCTGAATTCTCCTAGGATCTCTGGCATTAAGACAAATCAATGTTTTCGGGAACTTTTCCTCCAATAAATCAATGGTTGGGGCAATAGTGTGAGATCTGGCACCATCCTGTTGGAAATACATGCCATCCAAATCCATTTCATCCAACTGAGACCAGAAACAATTCGTTATCATCGTTCAATACCTTTCACCGTTAACTGTTACACCATCTTCGAAAAAATAAGGTCCGATGATGCCACCATGTCATAAACCACACCAGACAGTGACTTTTCTGGATGCAAAGGCTTCTCAAAAATCTCATGTGGATTATTTTTACTCCAAAAACGACAATATTGCTTATTCACAAAGCCGTTTAACCAAAAATGAGCTTAATTGGAAAAGATTATTTTTTTGAAAAAATCGCCATTATTTCCGAGTTTGTCTAGAGCCCAATCAGCGAACTAATGACGCTTGTGATGGTCAAGTGGCTTTAATTCCTGAGTTAGAACAATCTTGTAAGGGTGTAGTCCCAAATCTTTTTTCAGAATTCGCTGAAAGTTGTCATTCTGGTGAGTCCAAATTTTTGAGAACGACGATTGATGGACACATTTGAATTCTCTGCTAAACTGACTCTTACAGCAGCATTATTGTCCTGAGTTCTTGCATTTTGGCGTCTAGTTGGTGGTTTCGTATCGTGCAGAGTAAATTCACGTTCAAACTTTTCCACGATTCGACGAATTACACGCACATTAGGACGATGATTTAGTCCATAACTTTCACGTAAAGTACGATAGGTATTCACAAAAGAACGATTATTAGTATACATGATAATTTCCAATAGTTGTTCAAGCGTATATCTTGCCATGGTAATTTGTTAGAGTATACTAAATACAAACGTCAACAAGTTACAGTTCCACATGACATTTCAAAAACATGACGTCCCTATTGGAATACCCGGTATTATTGAAAATTCATGCGAAACTGTGTTACACTTTTTTCGTTTTAACTTATTCTTTATATGAATTAAATTATTTTAGGAATATTACCACAAACGTACACTAGTACTTCCCTCTCAGTTTAATAATCAATTTACTTTTTTCTACAGGAACTCATTATATATCATCTTATCTCACTAATTATAAACTATTATTCATAGAACGACACTTGAAGCTCATTAAATATTTTAGTTCAAAATTGAATTCTCGTAAATGCCCTGAATCACGAAAGACAAATTATATCCGAATAGAACAATGTTGGTCTTTCATTAACTGTTAAAATATTGATTGAACTTTTTCCAGGCGAGTCCGCCATTAATTCGCATAAAATATTCAATCAATTTCTCTTGTGCATGACTCAAGTTCGAATGAAATTAAAAGAAATTAAGAGGTTTTAAAGAATTGCTATAGCTATAATATAGCTATTTACGAATATAGATAAAACTGTAGTTTTAACTATAGTAACATATTATTTGGCAAACGCAAAATTTTTTAAAGAATATATAAGTATACTGCAGTAAAAAATTTAATAATTTCCTAAATTCTTATTTAACTGAATAATATATTTGCTCATTACTGTCCAGAATCCATCTTATTTGGAAATAACGAAATTCATTTAAACAGTATCATACAATTTGCTCGTTCACCCAAAGTTATTAATCTTCATAATATACTTTAAACAAAGCCTATTAAAATTCTTGGCTGTTTTCTTCTACCCAATTTTTCTCAAGTCTCATTTTGAGATCGTTTAAATGACTTTTTCTTATACGTCCTTTGAATATTTTAAACGTCAATCTGAAAAAAAGTTTTAAATATTAGAATATTTAATTTTAAAGGTAGGTACAAAGTATGTGAAACGCGATAAGAAATATACTATTTATCTACTTAAGGGATGTTACAATGTAGTCAATTAGTAGATTTAAATTAATTAAAATTATTTACTTAATTATGTGAGACACGCAGTTTTATTTCAAAGCAATCTCGTATTTCTCTAATAACACTTTGACTGCCATGTGTATACCTGAATATATTTCTTCTTCTTCTAGTTCCATGACCGTTATCGATCGTTGGATATCATGTTGGCTACCATAGTCGCTATCGTGACTTTATTGACAGCAGCTCTAAATTATGATGTTGTTGATTTTCTATACCATTGCCTCAGATTTTTCAGTCATGATATTCTTCTTTTACCAGGACCACGATTACCTTGGATCTTTCTCTGAATAATTAGATGTAAAAGATCATATTTTTCAGCGTGTGAAAAATGTGACCGAAATATTTTATCTTGCGTTTCTTTATTGTATTAGTTTGGTTCAGCCACCTAAGGACCTCCACATTTCTAACTTTATCAACCCATCTTATTCTTAGTAGTCGTCTGTATAACCACATCTCAAAGGCTGTCAAGCGTTTAAGGATAGCCTCAGTTAGAGTCCACGCTTCCACTCCATACAGCAGGAGAGGAAAGATGTAGTAAGACGTCATTCGAACTCTAAGGTCAATGCTAAGATCGTGACTGCAAATTACGTTTCTCATTTTTACAAAGGCAGCTCGGGCTTGTTCTATTCGGCTTTTAATTTCTGCGGTTGGATCCCAGCTCTTATTGATATTACTGCCGAGATACATGAGTTTTTCTACTCTGTCCAGTGTGGCATCTCCGACTTTTATACCGTCATCCTGTATATAATTTTGTTTGTTAACTATCATATGTTTAGTTTTATTAACGTTGAGTTTTAATCTATACTGATTACAAGTATGTTTTATTTTATTCATTAGATTTTGAAGGTCTTCTCAGCAAGTAATAAACACTAAGTTATCGTCGGCATATCTAATATTGTTGACGGTTACTCCATTCACAATAATACATTCGGTTGTCTCCATTAGGGCTTTCTTAAATATTTCTTCCGAATATAAGTTAAAAGTAAAGGCGACAATATACAGCCTTGTCTCACTCCTCTGTTTATATTTATTTTATCCGACAGTTTAAAAAAAGAGGCAATGACGTCATCACTGTAATGTGTATCACCTTGCATAATGAAATTTTATTGTAAAATGTAAAAGATTAAATTTTAAAATCGACTTCTAATAGATTGTTTAAAAAATGCTTTTTATTTAGTAAATATCTAATTTATTGTATACTTTACGGACACACTGTGTGTACAACTTGTTTTGTACAGGCGGTTTAAGTCTTGTCAATAGCCGCTTGAGACAAGTTTATAAGTGGTTCCAGAATAACATAGCTCGATTGCTAGAAAAAAAAAGCTGTAAAAGTGGTTAGATACTGACACCACCAAGTTTAAAAGGGTTAACATTTACGTTTTTCTTTAAGATAATTTATTCTGTCGAAGTATTTCCAACGATAATAATAATAATATGGGATGGTACTGCTTAATAAGAACAAAGAAAATGCGCATCTGGATGGGTAAACTTTTACACTGGCGACATCCGAATGAGGTCAGTATATAGCGTATATATAGCGTCGAACTATTGGCTGACATCAGGAAAGATGTTCCATAAAACAGAAGGTTCATTACTCGCTATTCAGGATAAAAATTACCTGAAATATATCGTCAAAGACCCTCAGATCCAAAACGACAAATGCCGATATGGATGTCCAAGCCCAAGAAACTATCCAACATTTAATCGGGGGCTGCCAGGCATTTGCTGCAACATAATATAAAGAACGGCATGACTCCGTCGGGAAGATTCTCCATCAAGAGATAACTTTTAAACTGGGACTTCTACAAACAAACCATCCCCCATATTATCAATACGTTCCTGAGAATATGCTTGAGAATGGTAACTACAAGCTATACTAGGATCGCACTGTGCTCACAGACAAACTAGCACATAATAGACCAGATCTCGTGCTAGTTAATAAACTTACAAGACAAACAACTCTAATCGATGTGGCGATACCTAACAACAATAATCTGCGTGTTAAGTACAACGAAAATATCGCTAACTACAGAGATCTAGAAATACAAATAAGGAGACAATGGAGACTGGAAAGTACCCAGACGATAACTATTATTCTTTCTACCACTGGAGTTATTCCAAAGAACCTCCTAAAAATCATAAAAAAGCTGGATCTAAATGAAAATCTATATAAGATCATGCAGAAATCTGTGCTACTTTCGACGTCCAGATGCGTGCGAAATTTTTTGGGAGATACACCGACGTACCAAGTCACCTAGGACTCGATAACATGGAAAGAGTCCTACCAGAGCTCAATTCTTTTGATGCCTTAGGTATCTGCGATGAGTGAATTTTCCCCTTAGAGGGAGTGTGAGCCGTATGGCTAAATCTGGGAAGGTACTTTTGTCGATGAGATCCTTTTGGACAGGTTTCGACGCCAATTGCATCTTTAACTATATTTCAAGTATTTAGTGTCGATGCACACTGGACCATTAGTACCGACGGCGATAAGTACCATTCAAAGCAAGATAAATAGCTCTTATTATTTTAAAAATGAATGAATTTGGTATTAACGCCGTCCACTATTTCCAACTATCTACCAATTTTAGTGTTTAGTTGATTTTGTTTATGACTTTGGAGAATATTGGCTAAACTGTAGCAATACAATGTAGTGCATTTAGATTTAAAATGTATTACATTAATATGAAAATGTAATACAATCTCTTGAACTATTTGTTTTCTAAATTTATTAGAATGTATTGTCGAATGATTGAATGCAGTTTGTGTAGCTTTTGCATATTAGATAATGTTGCGATGTTTAGAAGGCATCCTTTGTTTACGTGTATCTTGAAAATTTAGCTGTAATCTATTGATCCGTGACCTGACAAATATTTTTGCTTGCTATTAATAATAATTTGTTAACAAAATTGTAGGTTGTACGAAGTTTGATGTAGTGTAAAGTTTTGATTTTGCTAACTAATTTGATCGATACTTAAAGAAATATAATTTTATATAATTTAATAATATATATAATTTACTTATGTTGACAAAAATATATCAGGTGTTTCTGTTCAACTTACCTTTTGTAAGTATTTTAAAATATGTATATTTTTTACATTTAAATTAGACAAGCCTAAAATCGATTTTAAATGCCTTTGTCAATCTTGAGTTGGTATAAGAAATAAAACAAGTTATTTTAGAAATTAATGATCAATATTTATTAGAAAATTATAGATTTTTAAATATCTATGTTGACCTGTCGAAATTTGTCTTAAATTGCAATGAAAAACTTGGCAATCTTTTAGATATCAGCTTTCGTCAATATTAGAAACAAAAATAATTCAATTAACACTGATAATGTCTATGTACAGCATTTTTTATATAAAAAAGCTTGCACGTCATTCGAGATTTACGTCGTCAGAACCCCACAGCGTTGCCAAAACATCAGAATAGTTGTTAAGTGAGGAATTTTAAAAATGTCAACTATTTGTCAAACTATTATATTAACAGTAAATACACTTAGTTCTAAGACTACTGCAACATATTAAAATACATAAGAAAACATTTTATTACAAAATTTTATATTCTAAATTTTAAACTTACCTCTTTAGGGCTTCAATAGTAAAAACGTCCCGCCATTATTTCTTGTTCAAAATAATCTATCTTGTATGAAAGCTTATCAGCTTTCTACACACTATTTATTTGTTTAGGCATAAGACAATCAGAATACACAACAATAATTGGTTTTTAAAGTTATTAACCTAATTAAATATCTTCTTCTTTTTATTCTTCTTTTTTATAAGCAAAATGCTTGTTCAATGTCGATTAATGCCTCTATTGTAGGTTATCACTCCATCTTTTGCGTGGTCGCCTGATACTTCCTCTACCTTTTGGTGATTTGTCCCTCGCTATTCTAACTAATCGGGTCTCTTCCATTCTGTTTATGTGTTCTTTTCATTCCTTTTTTCTGTTCAGTGTCCACTCATTTATTTCTGGTATATTGCATTTTCTTCTGATCTCTTCACTCCTCCTTCGATACTTTAGTGTGTTTCCTGTAATTCTCCTCAGTAAACGCATCTCCGCTGTTTCTAGTAGTTGCTGAGTTTTGGAGGTAGCCGGTCTTGTCTCTGAAGTGTATGTCATTATTCTTCTTATTGTTGCTTTGTAGATTCTTGATTTCACGTCGGTATTAATGTGAGGATTGCGCCATATCGTGTTATTAAGACAACCAGCTATTTTATTAGCCTTTTGTACTTGATTTTTCACTTCCTTCTCCACATCTCCGTAGCTAGACAGTGTAATTCCTAGGTAATTTGTCTCCATTACTTGCTCAATGCTGATACCGTCGATTTCTAGTTTACATCTAATTGGTTCTTTACTGATTACAATTGTTTTAGTTTTCTGTGTAGAGATCACCATATTAAAGTCCTTTGCCCTTGTATTGAATCTATGGGTTAGTCTTTGTAGATCGTCTTCATTGGATGCAATTAGGGCCGCATCATTTGCATAGCAGAGTATTCTGATTTCTTTGTTCCCCATTTTGTATCCTCTTCCTTTATTAATAGTATTGATGATTTCATCCATGATTAGATTGAATAGCGTTGGACTAAGCGAGTTTCCTTGTCTTATTCCATTGCCCATATCTATTGAATCTGTAAGCTAGTCATCTATTCTGACTTCCATATTGTTGTTCTGGTAAATGTTTTCTATTGTTTTTATAACATCTAGTGGAATTTCTCTATCGTAAAGAAGGTGAATTACATCTTTAAGCTTTACTTTATCGAACGCTTTATTCAGGTATATTAGACATATGAATGCTGGTCTGTTATACTCTAGTGCATTCTCGGTAATCTGTTTTATGATGAATACTGCATCTGTGCACGATCTTCATGTGCGAAAACCCTGCTGTTCATCTGCTAAGGTAATTCTCTGATTTATTTGGCCTTGCAATATTTTGGTTGTAAGCTTCAAAGTGGTGTTTAATAAGTTGATACCTCTGTAGTTTTCAGGTTGTTTTTTATCTCCTTTTTTGTATAGTAGGATAAGCTCGCTTTTCTTCCAGTCTTCAGGTATTTTATTATGTTTGATGATTTTGTTAATTAGTGCTATTAGCTGTTCTGTTAATGCTTCTCCACCATATTTCAATAATTCATTTGGAATTCCATCTTTACCTGCAGCTTTTCTGTTCTTCAGTTTTTCTAAAGTATGTTTTACTTCTTGTACGGTTATCTCGACTTCCTCATTTGTAATGATTTCTGGTGTTTCTGGTTCTAACATAATTTGCTGTTTATCATTATATAGCTTCTTAAGGTATTCAATCCATGTGTCGTTATCTATGTATTTCGGTTCGATTAAGTCTTTTATCTCTGATCTTTGGCATCTTATGAAACGCCATATTTCCTTTTGTAGACCGTAAAAGTCGTGTATAATTAAATATGTATTTATAAATATAATTCATTAATATACATTATAATATGGTCAAATTATGTAAGAAATCAAAACATAAACAAAATACCTACTCTAAAAAAGAAGCAACACTTTACACTTTTGCCACACGCTTAACTGTCAATAAAATTTGAAGTATTCCCGTATTAGTTGCATACAATTGTCTAATATATTTAATGAAGTATTTAATTAGTATGAAGTAGTTTCAATTTTGCATTATTCAATAAATATCTAATATGAGGCAAGGAAGTTTTTGAGAGAATGCTTAATAGATTCCGTGCTACTGGTAATGTTGCATACGAAAAGGTAAACAAAAATAAACCAGTTATTGGTTATTAGAGATATAAATATTAGAGAGAATAGCTAACCTAGACGAGCATTTAACCAGAATAAAATATAGCACCAAAGGAGCTATACCTAAAAGACTTGGTAATGGCGGGTAATTTACGAATACTAGAATGGAATGCAAATGGGATCTTGAAACACCAGCAAGAACTACAAGCGATACTAGATATAGAAAAAATAGACATATGCCTCATTTCTGAAACCCATTTTACGAATGAGTCATATATTAGATTTAGGGGTTACAAAACTTATCATACTACTCACCCTGATAATGCAGCCAAAGGAGGTAGTGCAGTAATAATCAAGGAAAATATTATGCACTATTAGGAAAATGGATACAGAACAAAAGAATTTCAGGCCACATCAGTAAAAATTAAATGTAAAAATTATGAGGTAATCGTCACAGCAGTTTACAGTCCGCCAAGGCATGCCATCAAGAAAAATCAATACGTACATTTCCTGACCAGTCAAGGACATAGATTTATCCTTGGAGGAGACTTCAATGCAAAACATACGCATTGGGGGTCACGACTGACTACAACCAAAGGGAAAGAACTTTTAGAAGCAATGAAATACATAAAATGAGACGCAGTATCAACGGGAAAGCCAACATACTGGCCTACTGACACAAATAAAATTCCCGACCTTATGGACTTCTTTGTAGTTAGAAATATTTCTACAAATTACATGGAGATAGAAGAGGCATTGCATATGACCTCGGACCATTCTCCAATTATTCTCACACTCAGTGACACTGTTATCAAAAAAGAAAGCCCCCCTAGACTTGTTAACAAAAATACTGATTGGAAAAGTTTCCAGATAGACCTTGAAGAGAAGATTAACCTCTCAGTGACATTAAGAACCATTGATCAACTAGAGGCAGAAGTAGAATTACTCAAAATAGGAGCTCTCTGATCAAGACGAAATGGAGATTAGCCTTGTAACTCCAAAAGAAGTATATTTGGAAATAAAAGAAAATATAAATCCAAAGAAAGCTCCTGGATTTGATCTAATTACTGGGGAAGTGTTAAAGCAACTTCCAAGGAAAGCTATTATAAAATTAACACATCTTATAAACGCTTCCTTTAGGTTGAGGTACGTACCAAAGATATGGAAGGTGGCAGAAATTATAATGACACTAAAACCAGGCAAACCTCCACAAGAAGCTTTTTCATATAGGCCTATTTCACTGTTACCTGTCATGTCTAAATTATACGAAAAATTACTCTTGAAGAGACTAAAACCGATTATAGAGGAAAAAAATCGAATTCCTAATTATCAGTTTGGGTTTAGAGCAAGCCACTCAACGATAGATCAGGTGCATAGAATAACAGATATCATAGAAATAGCTCTAGAAGAAGGAAAAGTTTGTTCCGCAATTTTCCTCGATGTAGCGCAGGCTTTTGACAAGGTGTGGCATGACGGTCTATATCATAAAATGAGATGCTACTTACCAAAACAATATTCTGAACTACTAGAATCATATATATCCGACAGATACTTTCGAGGTAAATATGAGGAAGCATATTTAGAACTAAGAGAAGTTAAAGCTGGAGTTCCACAAGGAAGTGTCCTGGGGCCAGTGCTATACATGAACAAAGGCTCTCCAACCACGTGAACGTCGAGGCCATCAAACTCCTAGACAACGCCAACCAGATAAGTTTCTTGTAATATTTATATATAGAACTAACTTGCTTATTGATCATAGTGAATGATCAGATAGCAATAGTCATAAGATTCCTGTTGGAGTTTTATTACAAAAAAAAAGTTATTGGTGACAACGTTAACGAACTTAATGTCCTGCTTTCTGTTACTGAAAACCCAAATATTAGTACAAGAAAAATTTCGGGTGAATTAGAAATTAGTCAAACTAGTATATATGTAGAATACTTAAGACCAATTACTTTCATCCGTATCACATTCAACTTCACCAGCATTTGACAGAAAAAGATAAAGGTAACCGTTTAAATTTTTGTTTATGGACTTGGAAATTGAAGAAGATCCTGATTCTTTTAGAAATGTATTATTTACAGACGAATCGACTTTTTATAATAATGGTCTAGTAAAAAGACATAATTTTCATTATTATTACACAGAAAATAAACATTTATTTCGTACTGTTGATCGCCAACATCAATGGAGTGTTAATGTTTGGGGCGGCATTATGGGCGAGTACGTTATCGGCCCGTATTTTTTTGACGGACGTCTCAATGGGACAAATTTCCTAAATTTTTGAAAACAAGATTTTTGGACACTGCTTGAGAACCTTCCACTTAGTCTACGAACAAAAATGTGGCTCCAGTTGGACGAAGCTCTCTCTCATTTCTCACGTGATGTTAGGAACTACCTTAACAGAAAATTTACAAACAGATGGATAGGTAGATGTGGTTCATATAATTGGCCCCCTAGGTCACCAGGACTAACCAAGATGGATTTTTTTAAGTGGGTTTATATTAATAATATTGTATATACTACACCTCCTACTATAAGATATGACATGAAATACAAACGCGTTCAATAACTCCAGCTATGTAAAATAATCTAAGTAAATCATTCGAAAATAGAATCGCTTGTTGTATTGCATACGATGGCAAGCAATTTGAACATCTGTTACATATTCTTCTTCTTCTTAGTCGTTAACCTGATGCAGGTATCGTGATTAAATGAAGTTATTAGCTAAATTTCCCAATGTTATATTGTTCTGAAGCTATTTTCTTGTGGCATTGTAAATTACTATTAAACTGGGAATAAGCCACAATTAAAGATAAAAATACGTTTATTGACTTTTCAATTTCCACTTCGGAAATCGTTCTCAAAATACAAATAGTAAATTAAACAAATTTTGTTTTTTGTTACATAGTGAAAAATTCTTCTAATAATTTAATTTTATCTGACTCATTAATATTGACAATTCAGACATACATTATGCATTTTAAAGTAGACGACTTTAAAATGATATTGCCAATATTGTTGAGTTGAGCTCCTGGGACGACTTTACTTATAAGATAGTTCATTCGATTACACGAAATCAACTTTAACTTGAGAATATCCATCAGAAAAAGATCATAGCATGTAATTCGTCTTTAAAAAGACAAACACATGACATGATGACAGTAAAATTCTTCTGTTAGTGATTCCATAGTAAATTATGAGGGAAAAACCAGGAAAAAAAACCTCATAATACTATCCCGACATTGTAAGTATTTGTTCGTGAATTTAGTTTACCTTCAACAAACATCAAAATTCTGATTTTATATGTTACGTTATTTAAAAAACATAAATGATGTATCCTCTATATGTTACTGACTTACTAATACTGGTATTTTCTTATTATTAACTTCCTCTTTCAATATTGGTAACCAGATCCTGCTACATTCTGCCGAGGAATTTGCGGCACAATTGGCCTCATTTAGCATAATTAGAGCCGCTTCTTTGATTTTTCTTTTTTTACCATCCGTTTATTTTAGGACTACATTTGAATTATTCCATTGAAACCTATGTTCATTATCTCATGCGTGTTTACAGATTAGAGATCTATCAAATTCTCTATTTTTAATATAAGATTAAAATAAAAATACCGTACATAAAAGGATTATCAGAAAAACTTAAAAGGATAGGAAATAAATTTAACATTTCAACAACATTCAAAACAACAAACACGTTGAGATCTATTTTGTCCAAAACCAAACCTAACAATGTACAAGAAAGGACAAAGAATTGCATTTATAAAATACTTTGTGAATGTGATCAGTTTTATTTAGGTGAATCATAAAGGCCATTAAGTGTGCAAGTGTGTTAAGAATAAGTGAACATCAATCTTATATTAAAAATAGAGAATTTGATAGATCTCAAATCTGTAAACACGCATGGGATAATGAACATAGAGTTCAATGGAATAATTCAAATGTAGTCCTAAAAGAAACGGATGGTAAAAAAAGAAAAATCAAAGAAGCGCCTCTAATTATGCTAAATGATGCCAATTGTGTCGCAAATTCCTCGGCAGAATGTAGTAGGATCTGGTTACCAATATTGAAAGAGGAAGTTATTAATAAAAAAATACCAGTATTAGTAATTTACTATGGAATTACTAACAGGAGAATTTTACTGTCATCATGTCGTGTGTTTGTCTTTTTAAAGACGAATTACATGCTATGATTTTTTTCTGACGGATATTCTCAAGTTAAAGTTGATTTCATGTAATCGAATGAACTATCTTATAAGTAAAGTCGTCCCAGGAGCGCAACTCAACAATATTGGCAATATCATTTTAAAGTCGTCTACTTTAAAATGCATAATGTATGTCTGAATTGTCAATATAAATGAGTCAGATAAAATTAAATTATTAGAAGAATTTTTCACTATGTAACAAAAAAAAAAATTTGTTTAATTTACTGTTTGTATTTTGAGATCGATTTCCGAAGTGGAAATTGAAACGTCAATAAACGTATTTTTTATCTTTAATTGTGGCTTATTCCCAGTTTAATAGTTATTAATTCCCAATGTTATGTTATATACAATGTATATATCAATCTGTTACATACCTGAACATTTTTTAGTTATACTAAGTTTAGGATTATTTTGTATTATTTGTTTTATTAGCCCTAATCAACCTACATACTATACATTTAAAAAAATTTCAAAATCGTTTAGGGTTTCGCTGTAATCTCCCGTCCCGTTAGTGGTGACTCATCCTGTATTATGTTAAGAACATTACCTTATTTTGACAATTAATATTTATAATATATTTGAAAATCTTGATGCACAGTGTAGATGTAATGGTTAATTTTAATTTTTCTCATCTGTAGATATTACAATTGAATTTCAATGTTAAATCCTCTTGATGTCTTTATATTGGAGAATAAGAAGCTTAATCTATTTTTACAGGCTGCAAAGCACACAATCAGAATGTTTACAATAGGAAACCTGTTATCAACTCTGAAATGAAAAGCATTCAAATAAATTAAAATATATTATTACAAATCTATTCAAATATTATTTATAAAATAATTAATTAATTATGCTTTTTCGCTGGAGGTAAAATTAGCAATTAGTGGAAGGGATTATAGCTTAATTAAATATATGTGATTAATTTAGTGGTAACTAAATGTGATCAAAGCTTTGAAAATTTGTATGTGTTGTATTTCCTCTATATTATCCGATATATCTCTATTTATCTTGTTTCTATGCGTAATTCTCACTATTATCAAAATCAATGTTTAAAATCGATACTGACCTGATCGTGCTACCAACAACTGGTTTCACAAACAGGTCTGAAATATTAATAGTAAAAACCGATAATTAACAAGTTAAAATTATTACTAAAGTAATTGTAGTGATTGTTTAAGTGCAGGAAATCATACGTGAGTAAAGAAAACTTTGATTTTGTTTGATTGTATGATAATAAATTGAATAAATTATTGTCCTAACTAACCTAACTTCTTCTTCTTCTTCAGCCTGTGTTCGTCCACTGCTGGACATAGGTCTTTTCCATTTGCTTCCATCGATTTCTACTTTTGGCAATTCTCTTCCACTGCTTGCCCGCGACTTGTTTGATATCGTCTGTCCACCTCTTTTGCGGTCTACCTACTCCTCGCCTGTTCTCTCTTGGTCTCCAGTTTGTTATTCTTTGTGTCCATTTTTCGGGATTATCTCGGGCAACGTGTTCGATCCATTGTCACTTGAGCCTTGCAATATGTTCTGAGACATCAGTAATTTTTGTTCTTTCACGAATGACGTTATTTCGAATCCTGTCTCTCAAACTTATCCTTAGCATGGCCCTCTCCATTGCTCTTTGGGTTGTACTGAGCTGCTCTAAGGTTTTCTTTATGAATGCCATGGTCTCCAGTCTATATGTAGTTACAGGCAAGATACATTTGTCATAAACTCTACGTTTTAGACACATTGGTATATCTTTATTCTTCAAAATAAAGCTTAATTTGCCGAAAGCTCCCCAAGACAGTTGTATGCGTCTTTTTATTTCGGCTATTTGATTTTCTTTGCCGATTTTATATCCAAGATATATATAGTGGTCTACATTTTCAAGACTGACGTTATCAATAACAAGATTAGATTGTAAATTACTCATTATTTTTGTTTTCTGAAGGTTCATTTTAAGACCTATTTTATTTGACTGCTGGTTTAATTCCTTCAACATTTGCTCCAGTTCCTTGATATCTGTACTAAATAATACTATGTCATCCACAAACCTCAAATGACTTAAACGTACACCATCAATGTTTAGACCTTTTTCCTCCCAGTCAAGCTGTTTGAATACATTTTCCAATGCTAAGGTAAAAAGCTTTGGTGAAATAGTATCACCTTGTCTAATACCTTTATCAAGGCGCATTTTTTTAGTTTTTTCGTCTTCATTGATTTTGATGTGAAATGTGGCCTGTTCATAAATGTTTTCAATGAGTGTAGTGTGCCGTGAGTCTATTCGAGCATCCTTCAGGGCTGACAAAAGGACCAAGTCTCAATACTATCGAAAGCCTTGTGAAAGTCAATAAATGCCATATGTAAAGGTATATTATATTTTGTGGTTTTTTCTACTAGTGTTCTGATGGTTTGTAAGTGATCATTAGCACCAAACCCTTTTCTAAATCCCGCCTGTTCAACCGGTTGATATAAATCAAGTTTTTGTGTTATGCGGTTGGTTAACTAACCTAACAATTTGGTTAAAATAAAAAGAGCAATTATCAAAATCTGGTTGCTCGTCAACTTTTAAATAAAACAGATCCGTACTCATCCGAATTGATGAAACTCACCAAACACTAAAAAATACTTCATAACATTGATTCACTCGCCAACAACTTTTCCTAGCAAAGATCAGGCAATTATCTTTTCTGCAATAGAGGGCCTCAAATTACAAGATTATTTATTAGAACTGGAACCACTTGTAGATCCAAAAAACATAATTTTTTCATCTAGAATTTCAAGCAACCGTGTTTGTGTATACTTATCAAGTAAATCAGCTGTAGACAAATTTTTAAAAGAACATAATTCCATTAAGATTAATAACACAGTAATACCAGTACGAAAGCTAGTTACCCCGTGACAAAGACTTGTTCTATCCAACGTAAGTCCCACAATTATACATAATTTATTGGAAACCGAGTTAAAAATCATTGGATTACATCTAATGTCACCCCTTACATTGTTACGAATTGGCGCAACCGATCCAGCGTATAGTCACATACTTAGTTTTCGAAGGCAGGTGTACATATCTGCTCCAGAAGATAGTTTCCAAATTCCCGCTACACTAGAAATTAATCTTGATGACTTAAAATATCGCATATTTCTTACAACTGATTCATTATGCTATAAGTGCAAGCAACGAGGTCATTTTGCATCTCAATGTGCCGGCCTTCAACTCCAAACTTCAACTTCTTCATATACTAGATCACAACAACAAAGTTCTTCTCTAAACCATTCCTTAGACATCAATAATGTAGGTGAGTCTATATCAAATACTACTAACCCTGAAATGATATGTGAACAAACACCAATTGCTCCTACATTTAATGAGCCCAATCCCGACACATACCTGCTTCTTTTGACAGAAGACAGAACACCTAGCCCAGAAGATACACCAGATATTACTAATTCCTCAGAACCAAAATCCTACTTTCCAACACCTGTTCCAAAAGTTCCAAAGAAAAAGTTAAAGTCAAAAGATAACCAATTTTATTGACAATCACAATCCCAAGTTCCCACTCGATAGTCAACAATTCACTGATCTATTAGAGAACACTCACGGTAGTAATGATGCATTAAGCATTGCTGAAGACTATACCCTACATATTCCATCTCTTATAGAAATGATAAATGAAATACATACCCAGGCTGAAGATCGATATATGAAAATTAAATGTACTAGACTAAGTGAAAAATTAACTAAACAACTGCTTGAACATGTTGCTTCATCTGACTTAGACAGCGATATATCACAAAACTAATTATTTAAATAAAAATTTAATTCATATATAATGATATTTTACAGTGGAACTTAAACAGTTTTTACACCAGCCTACCCTTATTTCAGGTACTTATTGAGAAATATTCACCTGATATTATATATCTTCAAAGATCTAATTTTAAAGACAACAATGCATATAACTTCAAGTCATATAATGTTTACTATCAAAATAGACAGACAAATCATGCTAGTAACGGTGTTGCGATATATGCTAAAACCGATATACAAGTAAACAGAATCACAGTTAATACAAATTTAGAAGCAATAGCAGTAACAGTAACAATAGGTGCTAATCAAAAAATGAACATTATGTTGTAATAATATGAGGCGACTCCGCTGTCACCACTGTAAAATAATAGGAATGGGAGCGTTATGTGAAGGTAAGGAAAACGCTGTCCCCAAATGTAATACACAATAGATCCTCAAGGGATGCTAACCCTGCGAGCGGCTGCAAGGAATACTGGTCACACTGGTCTGGAGGGCTGGCTCGTCTTCGTGGATTTACGAGAAGATAAGGGATTTTCGGGATAGGGGTAAGGACTCCTAGGTCTCAGGTCCTGTATAGAGCAGAGGTTATGGGCTTACTTTTGAAGCCGGAGATATGCAGACGCAGAATCTCGTGTTCTCCTAGTCTCTAGTGAGTCGGACGAAAGGAACATTAAAAAAAAACAATTTAGAGTCTACAATATATTGAATTTACCCTGAAGTTACAATTACAATCGTTAACACGTTATTCTGAGCGTCGGAAGTCAAGGAGCAAGATAGTGAAAAATTGACAGTGGTACTAATATAATTACTCAGGTTAGTATATAGAAATCTGTTACCTTATTTGGGCTTTCAACCACGACACGTTCGGTCCTCTGGAACTCGGTCAGTTGAGGGTCTCCTCCTGTGTTGCGAACTTACGAGCTGCCACAATAACCGGACTACACGCGATACTATGCCGGATGATAAGCGCCTTCCGGAGAATTAACGACTGCCTTGCGTACTGGACGCTCCCGGAGGCAATTACTGCCTTGGGTAGGCACAGCTGCCCCGCTACTACGGACCGCTTCCGCCGTATTACTACCACTGACTTCTATTACTGACTGCCCGTACTGATCGCGTACTGGACGCTATCGCGTCCAGCCACGGTGCCCAGCTACCACTTACTGCCCATTACCAACTGCTTGGCTACCGTCGTTTTTTCTTGTTTTATTGTGCTCGTACTTTCAACGCCGGTTCTAGTACCAAAGTCGTGTTTTCGCTGAGTTGTCGTCTTGGCGTTATTACTCCTATTTGGGTCACGGGTGTTGTTATTTTTTACAACAATAGTTTCTGTTTGACGTGCTTTTCTACGTTTAAACAATTATCAAACAATGCAATAACTAGGTCAATTTCTTTGTTTGATTTAAAATGCAAATTTTACTGTAATAATAATCCTTTGTTTGATTTGGAATATATAATAATTATCTCGAATAATTATTATCTTTTCTATGCTACTTAGCCCTTTATTCTAACTTCTCACTCACTTGCTACGCTCACATTACAATGTAACATTTATATTCCCCCGGGCCAAAATATCCAAGGAAATGAACTTTCCGACTTAGTTATGCAAATTCCATCACCAAAAAAATTCTTGGTGACTTTAACAGCCATAATCTTTTATGGGGTTCCGAAAAAACAACTAAAAATAGAAAATTATTAGCAAACGTAATCAATACCATGAATTTAACAATAATGAACGACGGAGCTAAAACTCGTTTCGACGCAGCTACTGGAAATTTTTCAGCTATTGACTTGTTTATTTCTGACCCATCGACGTTACTAAATCACACATGGCAAACCGTAGAAGATTTATATGAAAGTGATCATTATCCAATAATAGTAACAAAAATTTCTAACCCCACAACAAAAACCAAGTCTTTGCAAAAGTGGAAAATTAAGCAAGCCAACTGGAACATTTTTAAAACAAAAATTACTTAAGAAATATCGAACATCCCTATAATTGAAGAAGACATAAACTCAACTTTAAAATTGTTTAATAACTTAATCACTGAAACCGCCATAATTGCAATAAGAAAAACAAAGTATATAACAAAAAACAAAGTTGTTCCCTGGTGGAATGAAGAGTGTAAATTGGCAATAAAACAAAGTAAAAAAGCTTTAAATACTTTCAAAAGACATAAAACCAATGAGAAATTAATAGAGCTGAAAAAAATGGGCATATGCAAAATTAATTACTACCAGATCTAAAAAAGAGTCTTGGAAAAAATACGTTTAAAGTATTAACAGGAATACAAACATGTAATCAGCATAGAAAAAAGTTAAAAAGGTATCTGACGTCAGTACAATAAAAAAATTGTAGAAGAATTAGCTGAAACATACAGATAAGAATCTACAAATAAAAATTACAGCAATATTTTTTACGATATCGTTAAGAAAAAGAAGCAGATCCAATAGAAATTATAGCCAATAACAATGATATAAATACTCCAATTAATAAAACAGAACTATTAGAAACAATCCAAATGTTAAAAGACACATCACCAGGTCCAGATGACATACCAGCAATATTCTTAAGACAGTTACCTAACGAAGCTTTAGACTTTCTATTGAATCTTTTTAATACAATCTGGTGTAAACAAAAATTTCCTGACTTATGTTGACAAGCTATTGTCATCCCTATACTAAAACCAAACAAACCGGCTACAGCGGCAGAATCATATAGGCCAATATCACTTACATGTTCTACTTGAAAACTGCTGGAGAAAATAATAAATAATAGACTTATGTGGCATTTGGAATATCACAATTTACTTTGTTTAAATGTTTTACATTAAATGCATAGCTGTTTACTTTGACATCCACAAAGCATTTGACTTAGCATGGCGACACAGAATATTAACAAAGCTGCAGACTTGGGGAATTCAAGGAAACATGTTGGCATTTTTGAATAACTTTCTAAATGAACGCAAATTTTCATTACGTAGTAATGGAGAACTTTCTAGTATTAAGTCTCAAGACAATGGAACACCACAAGGTTCTGTAATTAGCCCTACACCTTTTTTTATAGCAATGAATGATGTTATAAAAAATTGTAAGAGACCTGCACAGGCTAGATTATATGCTGATGATATGATAATGTTTATCAAAGGAAAAATATTAACTCGATGGTCAAACTTTTACAAGAAGAACTAAATAAAATCGAAAGTTGGTCTAATAGGAGTGGATTCTATTTTTCAGCTGACAAGACACAATATATTATTATTTTTAAAAAGCCTATTTACACTAACATATCTGCCTTAAAATTCGGAAGTTTTTAAAACGAAGTACAAAGATAAAATATTTAGGCATAGCATTCGACGAAACTTTAAGTTGGAAACCACATATTAAACAATTGGCGATATCATGTCAAAATGGTATAAATCTTCTTAAATGTTTAGCCAACAAACAATGGGGTGCTGACAGAGATACATTATTACTGTTGTATAGAAGCCTAATCCGATCAAAATTGGACTACGGATGCATTGCATACTCTTCAGCGTCGAAGTCAAATTTAAAAATCTTAGACGTTATACAGAACAATGCATTACGCATAATCTTTGGAGCTTATAGAACAACTTGTGGTGCAAGCCTCGAGTGGGAACTTGGAGAGCCATCATTACATGAACGACGGAAATTGCTTAGTCTATCTTATGCTTCAAAACAATCATCACTATAACCTAACAACCATTTTCTTACTCAATCTTTATCAAATATCAATATAAGAACACATTTACCATTTCAATTAAAGATCAAAAACGTTTTAAACTCTATTAAAATTTTTAACTTTCTCTCAACATATTTAGCAAACGTAAACACGCCAACTCCCTGGTTAATACCTTTGCCTACTTTAAATTTAGAACTATCATCATATCATAAATCTGAAACTAATCCACAAATATTTATAAGCAATTATAATAGAATACTTTCTTCTTTCCCTGAATATATCCAAGTTTACACAGATGCATCTAAAACAACTTTTGGTGTAGGATCATCATTTCTTATAAGAGACATAATAAAAAGTTTCAAATTGCCCACAGAATGCATTGTGATAACTGGAGAATTGTATGCAATATACAGAGCTCTAATTCACATACAAACAGTCAAACCAGATAAATTCCTTATTATTACTGACTCAATCAATTTCCTTCATATACTGTCAAAAATGTACACATGCAACCCGATAGCTAAATTAATTAAAAACAAGATGCAGCAGCTGGAAACCATAACATTAGTCTTTTTGTGAGTACCATCCCATATAGGCATTAAAGGAACCAAACTAGCTGATAAAAATGCTCGAGAAATAGCAAATTCTCAAATATCAGACCGATAATAAAACCATTAGCAGAAGATCTGAATCCGTACTTTAAACAAAAGCTGATATGTAATTAGACTAAATGTAGGGAAGAAAAATCCTCAAAGTTAAAAGAAATTATACCAAATTTTTGACGATGGACTAACAACGCCCCTAACCATTTCCTTCAGGTTGTATTAACCAGGCTCCGATTAGGACACAGCAAACTCACACATGAATATCTCATGAAGAAGGAACCTCAACCAAAATGTACGAGTTGTGACGTGCCGTTAACAATGAAACATGTATTAACGGAGTGTCCCAAATATAGTGCTGAAAGACTAACTAATAAAATTCCATGAGTTATAAGAGATATTTTTAGTGAGTGTACCAGTGAAAATATTGTGAAATTTTTAAGAGACTGTAGCATATTGAACCACATATAAGTATGTTATTTATTTCTTATTTGTAATCATTATTGTTTTCATTAAATTCATCCGCTAATAACCAACATGGTTGATGCGGCTGCCTTTAGATAAAAAAAAAATGTTTATAATCAATAAATAGCATATGTAATCCTAAGTTGAGTTCGTAGATATTATTTTGTATTAATTTTAACATACATAGTTGATCAGAAGTTGTCTAAAACGTCCCTGGTATTTTCCAATCACTTTGTTATCATTTTTAACTATTTGTTTCCAAATAATTTTGCAAGTATTTTATAGACCACTTCTAACTAATAGTGCTATATTAATATAATTTTTGCACTTCGTTTTATCTCCTTTTTTTTTTAAATAGGACAAATAAGAAAGCTATTTTATTGTTTCGGCATTTCTTCCTTTTACCAAATTAATAATGTCAACTGAAATAATCTTTCCTTCAATCTTTTGCCACCT
Organism: Diabrotica balteata; assembly: GCA_918026665.1. Classification (NCBI taxonomy): domain Eukaryota; kingdom Metazoa; phylum Arthropoda; class Insecta; order Coleoptera; family Chrysomelidae; genus Diabrotica; species Diabrotica balteata. The sequence goes on from OU898284.1 coordinate 4,790,708, forward strand.
TCGTTTAAAATCTCAGTTAAGATGCCACTTTCTCCTGCACCTTTATTTTTTATATGTATTGTTCCAATTCTTGCCAATTCTCATACCCCTCTTGTTGGTCTGTATTTAATAAATCGAAGAATTCCGCCCATCTGTTAATTTGTTTGTTGTTTCTTAGAAGGAAGCCTTCTTTGTTTTTGCAATACTGTGAATTGGGATTACATTTTGGGTACTTTTTCTATCTCTTTGTAGTTTTGCATTGTTTTTTCTTGCTTAAGCATTTCTACATTCTTCGTCAAACCAGTCTTGCCGTCTTTTTATATGTTCTCTTTCTTTACACTTCTTCGCTGCTTCCAACATGGCTGTCTGTATGTTCTGACTGACAACCTGTTAGAAAATATATAAAATACTGCCAACTAAACATACGTACACAGGTAATTTTTAACGGTTTAAATACATAGTTATATTGACCCAAACGTATTATAGGTAACAATTTAATTTATAAATAAATAGGCATAATAATAAATAGGTAAAGAAATAATAAATAAGACTTACTCACAATCAATTTAATTTAACTATCAGATGACCGGTTTCGCTTTCTACAATATGCAAAGCATATTCAGGTCTCGATACAAAGTTAAACAAATGCTGAAATAATAAAAACCCATATTAGGGTGTTGTCTAATAAAGATAAACAAATTAGATGTTATAAATTACAATAATTATGCCAATATTACATGTCTGTGGTTTTATTTAAATGATTGAGTTGAATAAAAGGTATAAATTTTTTTTAAAATAGGTTAAACAGACAAGATAAGGCCCACAAATTGTTATAAAATAGTCTCTTCTATTGTAATAAATTAAAAAAGTGTTTGTTTGTTTGCTTCGTCCCTTCTAAGTGTTTTCTGTTTTAGTGTGTTTAAATTATCCTTATGTGTTTGTATTTTACCATTTTATTCACTTGACTTTTCCAATAATTAACTCATTGCCAATAGAACTTTATCAAAGTAATTTGATAACTACAAGTTTGAAAATAATTGCACACCCACACAATTTTTACATCTACACTTATTCATTGTCATAAAACTGTCACCTTCATAAAACAATTACTCAATAAATAACACACATTTCAAAAATATATCTCTGGAATAAGTATAAATAACTTTTGTAGTATATTACATCACTTACATTTAACAAACAATCTCACACATATCTCAAATTCATTGGATCAAATCTATCTCCTCAAGAACTTCCCATTTACTGTCAAACAACTGCAATAATAGTATTGAGTTCGCCATTCAACAATATAAAGTAGTTTCAAACATGTTCTACCATCCATCTATTAATAGAGTACCGGCATGTAAGTAATGTTTATTTTATTTATTTATTTGCTCATTTATTAATTTATTACAATAGAAGAGACTATTTTATAACAATTTGTGGGCCTTACCTTGTCTGTTTAACCTTTTTAAAAAAAATTTTATACCTTTTATTCAACTCAATCATTTAAATAAAACCACAGAAATGTAATATTGGCATAATTATTGTAATTTATAACATCTAATTTGTTTATCTTTATTACACAACACCCTAATATGGGTTTTTTTTTATCATTTCAGCATTTGTTTAACTTTGTATCGAGACCTGAAGATGCTTTGCATATTGTAGAAAGCGAAACCGGTCGTCTGATAGTTAAATTAAATTGATTGTGAGTAAGTCTTATTTATTATTTCTTTACCTATTTGAAATGGACTCACACAAGCAACACATTCATAATTTAATTTTTATCAAAAAAATTAGGAAATTGGTTGTTTATCTCGTATTTAACTGAAAGACCTTATATTAAGTAATAAGATCACGAAACATCAAAACGTTACGACGCATAATAATTTCCAAAATAAGAAATACATTGTTTTGGGTCAAACAATCCGAACAGGACATCAGGGTTACATACCCACTCAGATGAAAGTGGGCATCATCAATCATCCAAAAACTATGCAGCAAGTTGTCGTTTTCATTAAGACGCTTCAACATCTATTTACAAAACCCTAGTTGGCTGCTATAATCTCGAATATTAAAGGCTTGAACAATCTGTATTTTGTATGGATGATAATGGAGATCTTTATGCAAAATTCTGCTATTAGTGGTATGGCTTAATACCAGATTTAAGTAAACGAAACGCTCGTTGTACACGCGCAAAACTTTCACCGTTTTTGTAATAAGCTTTCACAGCAAATGCGCTTTGTTCTCCCGATAACTTTTCCATCATATGTGAATTTCCCACTCTTTTTACTCAGAACATTTACATCATAAGCTCGAGGCTCCTTTATTTTTTACCAGCAGCGTTGCCAAATCGTGCTGTTTTACTGAATTACTATAAAAACTTACTGACTCACTAACTGAGCACAAAAGAAACCCCCGAAAAATTAGTACTAGAAAAATTTAGCCATTAAAGAATAAACACAAAACAACCAATAAATTTTATTAAAAGAACCCATGTACATAGTAGAGTATACAGAATAAAATGTTTGGACATGCTTTAAAAAAATCCATTCATAAAATATCATATCAGACTTAATTAGATTTCTGTATCTTAGCAGGATCTTAATTTTAGTACTATGAAGGAGTCAAACGAGCTTATAAACTGATAAAAACGAAAAGCAAAGCTGTTCAAAAAACGTCATTAACCATTGTCGTATCGCTTTGATAATTTCTGTTCAGTTGCAGATGAAACATCACGAAGAGTTTAAGCCACTTTCTACAAACATACAAAATAACGGCCCCAAAGCCTATATTTCTTGGTTTCATTTTTTTTTCCTACATGTAATAATGCCAAATTTATTAATTTCAATATATTTAAATCTATGTATTAATGCTAGACATATAACTGGAGCATTCATGCATAATATTACAAATTTGTCAGGTTACGGATTGATAATTTTGTCGTGAAACAAATATTCATAATGATATTTTATTCCCAGAAATATGTTCAGTGTTTCCGTTTGATTTAGTTTTATTAGAATTGTTTGTCGTATTCGTAATAATACATATATTAAATTCATACGTAATATATTTGTTGTTCTAAATTAATTTTGCGAGTTCAATAAACAATATTTGGGGCATATTAATAAATATTCCCAGAGTATGTTTCAACAAAATGATTTTATGATAAAGTCCATTAGGGGATGCATAAACTCCTGGACATAAATAATTCTTACTTATAGTGATAAAATGTGTATTGGTAAAATTGCGATATAAATTGAAAATGAAAAAATTATTGTATACTCAAAATAATAACAAAACTTTTCCATCCACTAAGAATCCAGCTTGTATGATATTTAGCAAAACGCAAACTAGGAACTGTACTTTTTGTGGTAATTGCCCATTTTCTTTATTACTTATTTTTGCTTGTCATCTCCCAACTGTTCTTTCACAATTTCCTCCAATTTAAACTTCGGTTAAAGCTTGGATTGATTTGAAACCGATCAGTTCTGCTTTAAATTACTTTTTTGTGGTCTTTCTCTTAATCTGATCTCAATCTTCTCCACAAAAAACACCTTTTTTATACAATGGCTCTCTGGCATTCGAGTAATGTCACCTATTTACCTGATTCTCTGTGCTTTCATTTTTTTTTAATTTGCGGTTTTTTTATATATGCCCAGTACTTCTTAATTTGGTTTTTTTTATGACAGTTTGCTTTCGATGTTTCCATCACTATCATCTTTGGTTCAACAATTCTCTGTGGATCCTGATCTGCTCTAAGACTAGTTGCCATTCTGTATGCTTCCTTGGAACGTGTTGTCATCTTCTGATCTTTAGTATCTATCCCTAAGTCACTCTAACTCCATCTAACCACCTAATTCGCGGTCGGTTTCTGCTTCTTATTTTCATAGGTGTTTCTGTCGTTAGCTTTTAGCAATCATGTTATCAGGCATTCGTATTATGTGTCCGACATATTTAAGTCGCAAATATTTCGCGGAATATCTTACGCTCTAATATTTTCATCCCTCTGCGTTAGAGTCCATGTTTACACATGGATATTACTCTTTTAATTTCTTTGCTTGTTTTATTGGTAATAGTCACTAGCACGCTAACGTTTGTAAAGCTGTCAACGCGTTCAAAGATATAACTTTCAAATGCTGTTTTTCGTTCCTCATTTTCTGTAGGATCCTTTGTAACCAACATATACTTGGGTTTGACTTCGTTGATGACTAGACCGACCTGTTTTGTTGCCGTTAACAATTCTAAAAAATATTGCTCAACATTTCGCTTGCTACGATCTACTATATCAATGTTATCAACGTATGCTAAGATTTGTATCCATCTATTGTAAATAGTACCACAGTAAACCCTAATTCGTATATCTTCTCTTTATATATTCTCTTTTCTAAGGCAATGTTTAATAGGAGGTAAGCCAGGGCTTACCTCCAAAAACTAAATACATGGTGGCCAGTAAAGTGGATATCGGCGCAACCCAACTGATATTAAACCAACAACCGCTGCAGAGAGGTCAGAGATTCAAATACCTTGGATGTTGGATTACCCAAAATCTAGATCCATCCTTCGAAATTCGATGTAGAATTGAACAGGCAAGAAACTCATTACAAAAATTCAAGCCTCTATTATCCAATAACTCCTTTGAGATATAGGATGGACTCAGATAAGCAGATGCCCTGGCTTCTTCTTCTTAGAGTGTCATATCCCTACGGAACGTCGGCGACTACCATGCTTATAATATTGTTATACTGATCTCGGTATTGCGCTACGTGTAGCAATTGGTCCGCTGTCAAACCGGCCCACTGCCGCAAATTCCTCAACCAAGAGAGTTTCTTCCCTCCTATCCATTTCTTTCCTTCGATTTTACCGTTGAGAATTAGCCGAAGAAACTCATATCTTGGTCATCTGAATATATGTCCAAGATATTCTAGTTTACGCCTCTTAATAATATTTAATAGAGTTCGTTGATGTCCCATTCTTCGAAGAACTTCTTCGTTTCTGGTTCTGCTAGTCCATGGAATTTTTAGTACCCTTAGATAAAACCACATCTCAAACGCCTCGATTTTATTCATGATATCGGCGTTTAAAGTCCAAGTTTCACATCCATACAAAAGTACAGACCACACGTAACATCTTGTAAACTTTTCAGGGATTTCCAAATTTAATGAGTTATTGGATAATAAAGGCTTGAATTTTTGAATTGAGTTTCTTGCCTGTTCAATTCTACATCGAATTTCGAAGGATAGATCTAGATTTTGGGTAATAGAACATCCAAGGTATTTGAATCTCTGAACTCTCTGCAGCGGTTGTTGGTTTAATATCAGTTGGGTTGCGCCGATATCCACTTTACTGGTCACCATGTATTTAGTTTTATCGATATTTATCGACAGTCCCCAATTTGTGCATTCCATGTCAACTCTATTGATTAACTCCTGCAGATCATCGATGTTTTCAGCTAGAATCACAGTATCGTCGGCGTACCGTATATTGTTAATTATTTCTCCTCCTATGATAATTCCTTTTTGATCTTTTAAAGCTTCCCTAAATAGATTCTCAGAATACACGTTAAAGAGGGTGAGAGATAGAAGGTGGGAGAAAAAGTACCTTAGTATTAGACAAAAAAGAATTCACAAATTACAAAAATAAAAATAATACTGTTCGTCAACGTCCATTGCCGATTGACAGTTTTTAAAACTTTCATACAGATCAGTAGTAACAGCGCGCCCTTTTTGGTGAACTAAACAAGAACTCAGGTGATTTTCCAAAAAATACAAAGTAAATAAAACAACATGCACTGAAATCAACACAAAAGAATGAAATCTACTAGTAGATGTTATAAGCGGGTTCTGACTCAGTATTCAAGATGGCGGTCAAAACGCAAGCTTACGTAAGCTTGCGTTCTGACCGCCATCTTATAAAGTGAGCCAGAACCCGCTTATACCATCTACTTCTACTTATAGAGCTAAGGAATTTGTTGCAGTTGCAATTTTCCATACACTATGCAAAAATAGCTGCAATTGTAAAAATAATATGCGATTAACTAGACCAAACTATTTTTAGTTTTAAGTAAATAATAAAAAAATATTCTAGAGTTTACATTATTTACCTACTCTATATTTTTTATCAGACATTGAACACCATATCGACCGAGAAGAACTCGACGATCGTATTCCCTCTACCAATTGACATCCTATCTTACTTTGTCAAAGCCATGGATGCTAAGCAGTAAACCTTAACGAATTATTAAATATGTATCTTTAAAAATATCCTTAATGTTATTGTAATATTACTATATTGTAATGTAACAGATGTGTCGATGTATTTGGTTCTCAAGTTAGCATGTAAGGGGTTTATGAACTACAGCAAAAGGAATTGCGTATTTTAGTGAACCAAATTAAAAGGTTTTGTAATTTTATTGAAAAATGTTAAATTTTAGACCAAAGCTCTATAATATTAACTAGTATATTGATAAAGGGTAATATAGGTATATTAATCAAAATATAATAATATTTAAACCCATAAAATAAGTTTTGATTTTATTGTGGTATTTTGTTTATATCCATAAAGTATATCAGAGACTAACATTATTTTGTACCTATTAAATAGTTGATTTATATCAAATACAAATGAACTAAACTAACTGCAGAGCACTTAAATGTTGAATCAAGGAGTATCTAATTATTCAATTGCTAAAATGTTACTTCCTCTATAAAAAGTAACTTGGGTGTGGAAGTTTGTTTTATGAATAAGTTTGCTGAAAACATAAATAGTACAAACTATCGTATCATGTACTTCTGAATGCAACAAAAAAGAGCATATTTGGAAAATGATCCTAGCTGCATTCAAAAATAGTTGAGCACACTTAAAATAATATGGATTACCGTAAGTTTAAGTCAGTACAACTTTAACAAATTACACAAATCAAAACAAGGTCTGTTTAGCACAGTTGTTATTTGAGTGACAAATATAGTATTTACAAATGTTTGGCAAGTAAGTACGGCACACAGGGTCTAATATTACCTTTGAAAACGCCAAAAAAATATTTGAGAAAGTATTCAAATTAATAAAATCGAAATTTCTCGAATTCTGCACTGGCTAATATAGTCCAGAGAAATAAGATAAAAGTATCCTGTTGTAAGACCCGGCCATGTACCTATCTGACAAGATTTTTGAGTTGTATGGCCCTAGATAACCAAAACCTCCATGTATCGTGTAGTGGGTGTGATGGGTTTTTTAAATTGTCACCAAATGAATTTAAAGGTAATTGAAGAAACGCAGCAAATATTTGATTTCACGCAAACAAATCCTATGTATCTCTTGATACGTATTTCGACGTAATAGGTCTCGTCAGAAGAGCTATTCATAGGAGTCCTCAACGTGAAAAATCAATATTTTCTGCCTTTTAAGAAGCAACAATAACACGGCTTCAATACGGACGCACTAGCGACATCTAAATACAAAAATCGTAAAATAGTTTCGAAACACAATTCAGATTTCTGCTTTATAATCTGAGCCTTCTAAAAATTACAAGGCAAACAGACGTTGATAAAAGATGTCTGAATTGTGTTTCAAAACTTTTTTACGATTAAAGGTAATTATTTGACAAAGCACATTTAACTTTTATCTGCTGACGTGCTTCTTTTTCGTCTTCGTTTTTTTTTTGGGGTTTGGATTATATAATCGTTTACCCAGTACATGTAAGGTTATGCTCGTTAATACATGGAACAAGTGGAACAAGATCTGAATACATTAAAGATTGCCAACTGGTAAAACAAAGCAAGAAACAGAACAGAATGGTGGAAAATCCTAGAACAAGCCAGGACCCAGAAATCGTTGTCGAGCTACTGATGATGATGATGATGAACTTGACAACTTTAAGAAAATGTTTGAATAACTATTATGTTTTTTAAACATATCACATCAATAAATGCTTTGTAGAAGTTGGCTTATGATTTGTTTGTACTAAAATAATTCTTATATTGATATAACTTACAAAGTACACATGAGTTTTAAAAAATATTAAAATATTAGAGAAATATAGTAACTTTTATAATACCATAATGTTTTGTTTTCTATAAAATGTTATTGTTGGGTAGTTTTTAAAGAAAAAAAATTATTACTATTGAATCAAAATTTATCTAAAAGGTATATATTAACTTAAAATATGAATCTGAATTTTTGAGTGTACTCTGGCGTTTAATATAGATTATTTATAATTTATTTTATTGGGGTATGGTATTTGTTACATAAAACGCAGGTTCTTACGTATTACAATTTTTCAGTTTATGGTCAATAATAAGAAAGGAAAAGACAAAAAATTATACGTCCCTACGTCCCTAATGGAACATATTATTACGCGCTTGATGACTAGTCGATGTACTTTCTTGGTAACGCTACCGAGAGAATTCCACTGGATTTTGCAAGCGTTTCGAAGAGTAAGGTGAAATGTATATTAACGCGAGAAAAATTTACCGAGGTAGTCTAAAATATAAATTTGTACAGTTATATCAATTAAAGTTATAAATAAATTGTGTTTTAGTGTTAGTGTTAATGTTAGCATACATAGAATAAATTCAAATAAACATTATTTTGGTATTAGAAGAAAGTTACTTGAATAAATTCTCTTAAAAATGGCTGCAAGACTTGATTTAAAAGTGACATATTAGCGACAAGTGTTAAGATAAAGAGAAAAAGATAAAGAGATAAAAAAGGAAGATAAAGAATTTGAGTCTGTTGAAAAAAGTTAAATTATTACAATGGCTGAAGGACGCACTGGGAGAAGAGCACATCTATTTAAGGATAAGGATGCTGCTGTTATTTCGTCGATTACATATATTTCTCGATCATAACCCACTCTCCTTAAAGTATTCTATAACCGTTGTACTAATCCAGCATTCTTCCCGACTGTATTTTTCTATCTTCCAATTTCAACGTACAATTTTTGCAAAACTTAAAACTGCAAAGTTGGAGGAAAGAAGATTATGAAGAATTGGAGTCACTACAAGAAAAGGTGGATAATTTTTTACCACATAAAAAGGTTAAAGAAATTTCGAGTGTATATAAGAAACACTATGAGACTATCCTGAAGAATAATCAAGGAGATTACGTACATACACAGGAAGAACTAGCTAAAATCTGGACAAACTATGCTTCGTCCCTGGACCGAATATGCCAACCACTAACTTACCACCGGAACCTTTATCCGGCTTTCCCATTATTCGTGCATAGATCGAATCCGCTGTAATAGTTTTAAAACTTGGATAGGCCCCTGGACAAAATCGACATGTTATTAACAATTTTCAATGCCATATATAGCACTGACCACATTCTAACGGATTGGCTTGATTTAATCTCTATAATGATCCCGAAATAACAAAAAGGGGAAAAGTAAAAAGACTACAGACTGTTTAGTTAAAAGAACCATTTGCTTAACGTATATTTTCGCATCATATACATAAAAATGTTTATAAATCTGAAAGATCTAAGCGGCGAGATACAATTTGGGTACACGTAAAGCAGCTTTCTTCATGGACCAATCCATGGATCTACCGTCAGGATATAATCATAACACTCATCAATTACGAAAAAACGTTAGATACTGTGAAACACAATACAATGATAAAAATGTTACACAAAACTAACATTGACGAGAAAGATATGAGATATATCCAGAATCTCTTTTGGAATCAAAAAGCACGAGTTAGACTGAACGAGTCAATGAACACAGAGGAATTTGAAATTTTAAGACGGGTGTTATTTGGCTTCTGTGCTGAAGAAACTATACGTGGAAAATGTTTTTGCAGACACTTAAAGGCTCTTATTGTGGTATAAAGATCAATGAATGGATACACGATTAACTTACGATACCACGATAATCACAGACGTATTTTGGGAAAGACCAGATGGTAAAAGATCGACAGGAAGGCCTAGAAGAAGGTGGAAAGACGCAGTCAGGGAAGACCTAGAGAAGATGGAAGTACGGCCATGGGAAATAATAGCACAGGATCGGAATTAATGGAAGGCAATAGTAAACGCGGCAAAAACTCACGAAGAGTTGTAAAAGCCAATGATGATGATGATGATAATCACAGACAATGAACATGAAATACAGTTAATGCTAAATAAAATAAATACCGTAGATAGTGCTCAAATCGAGCACACGTCAGCTTTTCATTATGAGGCAAGCAAAAAATGATCAAATTACTTTCTGTGATAAAGTAAAAACAATCAAATACTTAGAAATGGTGACGAGTGACCAATGGAATCCTCAAAGAAAATGCCGTACCGAACCGTAACCGCACTCTTTCCACTACAGGATGGTTAAATGATAATTATGGTGTATATTTTTATACGGTGGGGAGATATAGACATTAAAAATCTTCTTTTTCTTCACGTGTCATCTCTGTGATAAAGGTTGGCAAACACCATGGCTATTCTGATCTTAGATGTTGGTATTGTGATTAGTTCGGTCGATGAGCATCCTTCCGTTCCCTTAAGTTATGCAACCATGAGATTATTCTCCTTCCTACACTTCTCTTGCCCTGGATTTCTTCTTGTATAATTTATTGAAGTATGTTGTATCTTTCAATGCGCATAACATGACACATGTATTGCAGCTATCGTGTCTTGATGGTTTCCAATATTTTCATTCTTTTGTTGGCTCTTCTCATGACTTCGTTGTTTGTTACATGCTCGGTCCATGATATCTTTCGGATTATTCTATACCCACAGAGTTCAAACGCTTCCAACATTTTAGTAGTCGACGCATTAATTGTCCATGCTTCTATCCGGTACAGTAGAGTCGAGAAAATATAACACCTTGCCAGTGTAACTCTTAAGTTTAATTTAAGTTTTCTTGCACAAAGTACCTTGCTCATTTTATTGAAGTTTGTTCGTGCTTTCTCTATTCAAACCTTGATTTCTTTGAAGTAATCGGTTGTTTAGTTAATAATTGTGTCAAGATAATTGTAGTTTTCAACTTTTTCCAAAGTTTTACCGTTAATTGTCAGACTGAAGGCTTTCGTCATTATTTTGGGTTTTTGATATCCTTATAAATTCAGTTTTCGTGATGTTTATTAATATTCCATATTCTTCTCCGTACTAAACTATCTTGTTTATTAGCTTTTGGAGATCTTGGAGGTTGTCTGCTATTATGATAGTATCGTCCTTCTATCTGATGTTGTTATTTGGTGTTCCATTGACCTTTATTCCTGCTGTTTTGTCCCTCAAGAGCTCTTTTCATAATTTCTTTAGAATATGCATTGAACAGTAGAGGTGAAAATACACTCCCCTGTCGCACTTCTCTTTTAATTTCGAACTCCTTTGATATGTGTTTTTTAATGCGTCTTTGTGCCTGATGTTTAGTATATAGATTTGTTATAATTCGAAGGTCATTGTATTGTAATTGTTTTGCTTTGAGGACGTCCATTAGCTGTTTGTGGCGGACTTTATCGAAAGCCTTATTGTAATCTATGAAACAAACGTACATATCTTGGTTTAAATCCAAGCATCTCTGGATTAGTACTTTGAATTCAAAGAGAGCTTCATGGATACCTACGGAATTCAAATTGGGTTTCTTCAATATCCATATTAAAAATTTGGTAAATGCGTTTGTGAATGATCTTCAAAAACATTTTAAGTGTGTGTGACATCAGGCTCATGGTGCGGTGATCGGTACATTCTCTAGCATTTTACTTTTTTCGGAGAAAATAAATGTTGATGTCAACCATTCATTGGGTATGTCACCCGACTTACAAATATTATTAAAAAGCTTTAAAATACTCTCCATACTCTCCATTTACAAGTTAAAGACGTTCGAAATGTAGACATTGCGAAGAATTAAATTAAATTTGATTGACAATATTTAACTTTCAAAACTATAATGTTTAAGTTAAAACAGGAATTGATAAGATGGCAACGTAAGCTTCCACTGGAGGTTGCTAGTCCTGAGACAAAGTGTTGCGCATTCCATGAAAGTCCGTCAACTAATTATCTAGGGAAAGATTGAGGACAGGAGGGGAGTAGGTAGCAGATAAATGTCGTGGCTACAGAATATAAAAAACTGGACAGGCATAACTAATACTCACGTGCTTTTACATGCGACAAACGATAGACGTTTTACCTTAAGATAATACATAATAGAATCTTCCAATTCTCGTCTTTAATCTGTCATTTTAAATCACTAACTCTCTTAGTCAGTTTTCACAAAATTTATTTAAATATCCCACTTTTGACACCACGGTAATGTTTATTTTAATTTATTTTAGTTTTTGTAACACTAAAACACGATTAATTTATAACATTTATTTATTTAACGTTAGAAATTTAGATTGAAGAGTGATTTTTAAAATTCTAATCGCCTTTATATATATTTTGACTTACTTTTTAAAACGCTTAAACAATAAAACGGTCGTACATTAAATTATCATTTGGGCGCATAATATGCTCGATCAGGAACGTAACAAGGGCTTGGTGTAACAAAATTAAGATTTCATATTGAGTTTTATTTATAACACATTATAAAAATATTTCTTTTGGTGTTTTCAACTCTCTTCTGTCTTTTGATTAACTAAATAATGTATGTATATAATACAATGTAAAGACCTGTATTATTACCCCTTCGATATACCAAGTCATATCCAAATCTCATGAAAAAACATACAACCATATCTTTCGTTGCTACATATACAATAAAAACCCAAATTATACTAAAAAAACATACAATAACTACGAATTTAGATAATATTGTACACTAAACAAAACAATCCTATATTAAGAGCTTTCTATAATAATTCAATTATATATTTAAAAGAGGCTGTGCACTTAAAAGCCATCAAGTATTCTGTGTTATAACAAATAATAATAAAGTATTATACATTGAGATATATTAGCACATTTAGTTTTGCACCACTTTCGCTTAAATCGTAGAGAAAAAGAAAATATGGGAGCCAAGTGTATTCGTTTATGGAGCATATAACCAAATACAAATATGAATTAAGTTAATTTAAGTCTTTTTATAGTAGATATAGTTATTGGGCAACATATTCACTTATTACATAAAAGAGGCGTGACGTTTGCCTATAATCTTTTGTGTATTAAGATTTTGTAAAAGGTTTTCTAAACAGACATTTTTTTCTTAAGTATTCGTACAAATGTGCGTCATCAAAGCGTTTGTTAAATATTTAGTAGATTAACTGCAGATACAAAAACTAACCGTCACAAAACTGCAAACTGTTAAATTTTTTGTTAAATTTTCTGTTAAATTTTTTGCCATGTTTTAGCTACTAGAGGCTAACTACTACCTACCACTTAAGACTATCACAGTCTTAAGACCATTAAACACAACGCGTAATTTTATTTTCTAAATCAGTCAGCACACGTGTCGCTATCAATTCAAGACGTAAAAGAAATGTTAGATAAGCCTAATCATTAAACTTGAGACATTCCCGCATACGGGTCTTAGAGCTACTCTTAAATGTTTCGTAGAAATAAGGGAGCGAAAACCGAGTAACAGAATGGCTCATAATATTATTTTCAAAGTTAACGATTACGTGGACTGTCTGAAGTAGACCAGGAAATAAGCAAAAAAAGTTTGTGACACTGAACCAACGAGGCAAATGACAGTTGTTTTGAGTAGTATGGAGCTCTATAAAAAAACCTATGTTTACTGCACTCATTTTCTGGACTTAATTAATTGATATCAAATTAATGTCAAAAACAGTAAATTTTTGCTTTTTTCGTCTATCAGCAAAAATTAAATTATTTAAAACCAATCTGAGAATAATACAGTTATAAGTCATATAAAAACCTTCAAAATGGCGTTCTTTAAATGTTCCAATTCGTATTTGTTGCTTAGAATGTTGCAAAATAAGTCTAAAATTTCGGTATTTTATAAATGTTGTAAATTGAAAAAACCAAACAAAGAAACAAAGAAGAAATCTAGGATTCCAGACTCCAGAAATCCTTTACTTAATGGAACGCAGAAGGTTAATTAAAGGAAATAAAGATGAGTATAAAAAAATGCAGGCTTACGTCAGAAGAAAAATAAGAGAAGCTAAAGAAAAAGAAGTTGTAGAGAAATGTAAAGAAATAGAAAGACTACAAGCCAAGCATGACAATTTTAATGTACACAAAAAGGTAAAAGAAATAACGGGTACTTTTAAAAAGCGAACACAAATAAAACTCATAGACACCAATGGAAAATTAATCATTGACACCCAAGAGATGAAAGACACATGGGGAATATATTTGGAGACACTTTTTCAAGATCAAAGAACGGGTTATAGGCATCCATTTTTAGAGAGGATGACGTGCCCGGATATACTTAAATCCGAGGTAGAAGAAGCAATAAAACGGATGAAAAGCAGGAAAGCTGTAGGGCCTGATAATATGGAAGCTGAATTTTAAAACTCTTGGAGGAAGAAGGAATAAATTGGATCACGGCTGATGAATCATCCCTGACAAATGGCTAGAATCAGAATTCATAGCGATACCTAAAAAACAGGAGGCTAAAAAGTGCGAAGAATATCGAACAATCAGCCTAATGAGCCACATGTTGAAACTGTTTCTTAGAGTCATCCATGGAAGAATTTATAAGAAGTGCGAGGAACAAATATCGGACAGACAGTACGGCTTTATTAACGCAGTGGGTACCAGAGAGGCACTTTTCGGAGTACAGGTACTGATTCAAAGATGCAGGGACGTTAACTGTGACGTATACGCGTGCTTGATCGACTATGAAAAGGCATTTGACAGGGTTCAACATCAAAAGATGATAAACATTTTAAAAGAGGCAGACCTGGATGACAAAGACCTCAGAATAATTTCAGAACTCTACTGGAATCAGACCGCATACATGAACATTAACGGAGAAGAAACAGATTACATAAAAATACTACGTGGAGTTAGACAGGGATGTATCCTATCGCCGTTGATATTTAATATGTAGTCAGAGAAAATTTTTAACGAGGCTCTTTACGGAATAGACGAAGGCATCCTTCTAAATGGTGAAAGAGTAAACAATGTTAGATACGCCGACGACACCATGGTAACAGTAGATAGTTTAGAGGGACTTCAGAGGCTAATGGACAGAATAAACGAGTACAGTCAACAGTACGGACTATACCCACAAAACAAAACAAATGATTATCAGCAAAGGGGAATATAAACGGGGCTCATCTATACATTAATGGGACGCAGATAGAGCGAGTAAAACAGTATTGTTACCTGGGAGCTATTATTAATGAACAGTGGAGCAATTTACAGGAAATAAAGTGCCCTATGGGAAAGGCAAGAACGGTCTTTAACAAAATAAGCGCCATCTTCAAAAGTCACAACATATCCCTTGATACAAAAATGAGACATTTGAGATGCTATGTTTTCTCTGTGTTGTTGTACGGGGCGGAGGCATGGACGCTTACAGACACCACTATTAAAAAACTTGAAGTATTTGAGATGTGGCTTTATAGAAGAATGTTGAGAATATCATGGACAGCAAGGATCACGAACAAGGAAGTTCTAGGAAAAATGAAGAAGGAACCAGAGATTGTGTTTACGATCAAACGCATAAAATTGCAATATATGGGACACGTTATGAGAAATCAGCACCGTTACTCCCTGCTACAGTCTATATTGCAAGGTAAAGTCAAAGGTAAGCGGGGACCCGGTAGAAGGAGAATATCATGGCAGCGGAATTTAAGAACATGGTTTAAGAAAACCTCAACGGAGCTGTTTTAAGCCGCAGCGAGCAAGGTTATGATTGTCAATATCATTTCCAACATCCGAAACGGATAGGAACCAGAAGAAGAAGAAGAAGAATAAATGTTAATAACAACTTTTTTTACAATAAACTTGTAATCTTTATATTACATGCAGCGTTGAGGTTTGTAATAATTATGATATGATTAAAACTTAAACTCGATCGGTCAAATAGTTTAAAAGGTATTTAATTTGTTTATCCCACATTAAAGTTTTTTTGCAACAATATAAGCCAGAGAATTATAAAGGTATATTATTTAAATGGGTTGCTTCTGAAAAAGGAAAATTTAGTCTATTGATAATTTTTCGACTTATCTAACAACCATTCAAATTTCGTTAATTTGTGTCATGTGGAACAATTTTACCCAATCATGTCAACATTAGACTGATAATTGCAGTGTGTTGTCTAATGTGTTTGGTGCATTAGGTAGTTGTCGTAGTCGTCTGCCTATGATGTCTTAAACATGTTCTTAAACTATCTAAGCATCTCGTGATGCTCACCTCAGGATTTTACAATAAAGAAAAAGTAATAAAACGCCAGCATAGAAACTTATAAAAGCGATATATAAAGGAAATTGTAAACATGATGACGGCCAACTTCTGAATACAAACATGGTACTCAAAGAAGAAGATAGAAGCTTCTCTCCAATAAGACATTTAGCAACCATAACAAAGCATTTCAAGATATTACATTATTATATTTGAGTTGTTTTAATAAAAACAAACTAATAATTATGCTTATTCATAGGTATTCAGTGCTTTACCGCAAAATTATCACAACTAAGAATGATTATACATCTGACTTATACAATGCGATTATCCCGAAAATGGTTGAATTTTGAAGTTATTAATAAGTATACCTTTTCTTTGTAAAAATAATGTGTCTTTAGTATGTTTTAATAAAAATAGGGCTAATTAGAAGAGAAAAAAACTAAGCATCAAATTATAATTGCTCCTACTCAAAAGCATTCAATTGTAAATTTTTGTCTATAAATTGTTTTTAAATAATGATTATAAATTAAATCTTCTTCTTTCAGAAGCTGTCCTTATAATTAATATAACTATATAATTTTTTGACTTAAATTATTACAAAAAAATTTAATTAGGGATAAACAAATTAAATAACTTTTAATCTATTTTACCGATCGACTTACGTGACCGAACATTGTGAGTAATATAATAGTTATAAGCTTATTTTTAAAAACGTTAATAATATTTACAAAAAACCAAAATTTTTTAACTTAATTTGTAGTTTTCTGAGCAACAAATAACAATAGAAACAAATAAAAATGTCGTTTTAAAGGTTTTTATATGACTTATAAGTGTCTTACTCTCAAATTCGTTTTAGATGCTTTACTTTTTATCATTGTCAAAAAATTGCCATTGTTTGACGTTAATGAGTCAAAACTAACGTTTTAAAATACTTGTGACTAATTAAGTTCAAAAACTCGACTGCAAGTAACATATGGGTTCTTGCTATAGAAGTCCATATTACTCAAAAGAACTGTCGGTTACCTGGCCGAAGGAGTGTCATGAAAAAAAGCTTATTTCTCTGGGCGCAAGGTCTTAAGATATATATTTGACACTTAAATTGGTAGCTTTAACTTTACCTCTATAAAACCAATTTTATTCTTGGCAATCAACAAAAGATTGATTTTTATTTTTAAATTATCATTTTTATGCTAGAATCCATAGCCTTTACTATATGAATATATCAAGGTTCCTACTTTACGTTTTGTTAATAAGTGGCCTATATTAAATACTTAACTTAATACATACATGTTCAAATAAATACATATTTACATCAAAACTATTATATTAATGTATATTAAGCATGCATTTTCAACCATATTATGTTCTTCACCTAGCATTTTTGCAATTATAAACCGAAATAACAAAATATTTGAATCGATTACGAAAAAAATTACTACGTTCACATCCTGGCACTATATTTTTCTAATAAGTTTATACACACCAAATGGTCTTCAAACTAAACGCTTTTTTAGACTAACTTTAAGGTGTTCCGTAGAATAAATTTAGATAAAATCGTTCATAAACTATATAGATAGTTGCGGTGTATACTTCGTGGATGGATTACGGAGCCATCTGAAAACTATACGCCTTGTTTGTATTAGAAATAGAATTGTTAAGACGATGCTATAAAAATATACTCAATAGAATATAAGCGTTATTATATATTTAGATTTATAAGTCAGGTCATGGATCATAATTACAGCTAAGTGATAAAAGTCGTATTATGTTTTTAAGTTATATATTAGGTATTTTGGTACTCTTTACACTTTGTCATATTTATTAATATTTTTAAATTGATTATAGTTTAAATGATTAAATTTAAAGTGAGGAAACATAGCTAAAAAAGCTTTTTTAAATACATAGACAACTAGAGGGGGTCCATTTAAAAGGTAATTTTAGTAATATGCAGTTTTATATATTGGGCCTTTTTAAGTCTTCTCCACATCCAATTATTTTCTCAATCATAAAACAAAATTTAAGATAATTCCACCACGACACCCTATGTGACAGTCAGTATGATATTAGATTTTTAAGCGATTCTTTTTAGCAAAGCAAAAAAATTATATAAAAGGAGGATATAATAAATAGCAAATACTCAATTTGAGTGTGAGTAACAAATAGAAACCAACTAGGAACTAATGAGTGTCTTTTTTCAATAGATAAAGAGACTTCAACTGCGACATATACAGCGGGTAGTTTTGGTAGGCTAGACGATGCTTCATGTATTGTAGTGCTGCTCCGGAGTCACATTTCTCGTCATTTCTGGTCATGAGCCCCAAGGTTTGACTTTCTTGGTTGATACATCAAGTCTTAAGCAATTCAGCTTGCACCACGTCGATCAGTTGTTTGAAATGTTTTTGTTAGTGGGTAACAGGATAATGGTTTGTCTAGCGTGCCACCCAGGAAGTGCTTTCTTGATTTTAGTCTGTGATATTACAGTTTATGGCCAAAAAGAGGGGTGACAGTTGCCGAAGATTTGTTTGGATCTTGCAATCGATTCGTTAGAATACGGAAGTCAGGATCCAAGAACACAAGAGCTGCATGGAGTTTATTCAGAGGAGTTGGTCTCATGCAACCGTAATAAGTCTCGACGTTTCGGTTAGCCTGCCGTGTACTTTGATGGCGAACGCAGATTTCTTCTATACCAGAAATTTGTATTACGTTATTCGGAAGCGCAGCGGTTTCGCTGTTGATCTTAGTTTTGGGGTTTAGGTGTCCATTTAATATTGCCAAGTTTCTTCAAAAGGTTGTTACCTGCATCGACCTTATTTTAGGTTTTTTCCGCAATTGAACCTGATTGTCAACGGGTGGCATAGTTTCATACGATTTTTGTTGGTTTGATGGTATGATTTAACATTTTTAATGTTATTCCACGAAATTATGAGTTTCCTCTTAGTCTGTCGGGATTGAAGGTGGAAACCGCAGACCCAACTTTTAGTTGGATTGAGTCTTAGCAAATTTTCTTTCTAAATATAATTTATTTTTGTCCAACAATCGCAACAAATTTAGGTAACAATAAAATAGAATACAACAATATATAGAAATATATATATTGTCTGTGTCACTCTGTCATTATACTGGGACCAATCAAAACAGAGCAAAATAAATGCAGAGATTAAGAAAGAACTTAAGGAAGACATCGTGAATAAAAAAACAATGCAGAGTTAGATGGTTAGGTCACATTTGGCGAGCAGGAGATGAGGCAGTGACATACGCAATGACAGAATGGAATCCAGGAGAAAGAAAGAGAAGGAAAAGATCAAGATCAAACTGGCTGCAAGAAGTTGAAGAAGACCTCCAAAGGGCAGGCTTCAGAGAATGGAAAGGAAAAACCAGAGACTGGATCGGGTCCTATCTGTGTTGGTATTTTTATCACTGAAATTTCTAAATACCTAATTATTTATGCACAATATCGTACTACTCTGAGAACTAAATACAGTTATCCAGAAATATACCGAAATAGTACAATGAAAGTAACCTAACTTTCACTTGTTTTGTTTTGGCAGAACTAGAATATTGTAAACGATTAAATTCTATTTCATTTTGACAGACAATTGCACATATCTGTTTTTGGCTAAATAAAAGTGTCATCAACGTGGATAGTTTCTTTAGTGCATTTTTTAATAATTATTAAGTTAAAAGGTGTACTTGATTTATAATCGGCAAAATGTGGAGTTAGCTGGGTTTGGCAGTAAGTAAGTGGCTTAACTCGTTTTCAAGAAACTAATCGAAGACAGCCGTGACAAAGTAAAAATTGAAATAAGTTCTGAAGCTTCAACACAAGTGTCTGTATACAGGAATATAAGAGAATTCACTATCCTTGGTACCCTTAGCAGACCGTTGCACACTGATATAAAGACAGATCTGAGCATATCATCTAGTACAATCACCAATGATAAAGCGCTTTTAGTTATTTCTTGATTTTTTGTTTCGTTCAACATGTTTATACAAAAAAATTATGTTATGCCTACAACTTCATATCTATTTTACAGTTTACTTGCCAATTACATAATAAGGAAATTCTTTTAGACACACTTTTGGTTAAGTTTTAATAAAATTGGAATAATCAATATATCTCATTTTATTTCGCATTATAAAATCATGATTATTATTCTTATTACTATCAAAAAACAAATGACGTCTCTACTGTAGTACAGAAGAAGAATCAAGCATATCAAAAGTAGCTACAAAAAAATTGTGTGGTGTTTCTGGACATCGTTTCAGTAATTTTATTTTCTAATCATATATTCTACTAGCGACATTTACAAAAATCTGGTTATCAAATTCACCTCTTTCGAAAATTGATCCCGTCGTACAAATTCAGTTTAATCGTGCATGCGAAATCGTATCTGTACCTGTCTGCTCCTCGTTTTCGTTCACATCTCCATAAAATATTAAGCCGATAACAGAGGTCTGTTTTGTCTCAATTTTATTGTGTCTAGACAGTAGCCAATTAATATACATTATTTAAAGTTAAATGAAGGGAAAATTATTTGCAATCTATAATTTATGAAAAAATTAATCGGATTAATCTATGCGAAGGCAGAGTAAACGAAAAAATTATTTAATTCATTAGGATTTATACAAAACACATCGTTAGATTTTTGTGCAAAAATTTCATTATTTAATACTGAATAATATTTTTCTACAGTCTCTTCTCTTGTTGCTTTCTGCCCATACGATGACTTTTATATAACATATAACGCAATCAGAAAGAAAAGAGAATATAATATTTTCATTCTCAAACTCGCTGATTTTTTCCTTTTGCATTGGGTACGTATTATTCTTCTTTAGCCTTCATGTATCCATTGTTGGACATAGGCCTCCTCCAATTGCTTCCACGCTTCCCTATCTTTTGCAATTCTCATCCACTGCTTTCCAGCTACAGCTGTTATATTGTCTATACATCTCTATTTGGATCTTCCCATGCTTCTTTTTGTTTCTCGAGGTCTCCAGAATAACACTTTATGAGACCATATGTTGGTGTCTTGTCTTGCTACGTGTGCTACCCATTGCCATCTTAATGTCCCTATTTTTCCCATGATGTCGGTTACTTTAGTTCTTCGACGTATTTCGGTGTTTTTGTCTCTGAGGCTTATATTTAACATGATTCTCTTCATGACCCGTTGAGTTACTCTTAATTGTTCTTAATCCTCTCTAATGTCTTCCTCAGGGCTTCCGAGGTCTCAGTCTCCCGAGCCCCCAGACAGTACAGCACTGTTCACTGATCACTGCACTTTCACTACAATGTGAGCTCTGGGCCTCTGAGCTAACATTTAAGATATGTTTTGTTTGTGTACCGGGGTTCGGAATAGTATAAGTATACAGCTTCTCATAAAATTTTCGGATTTCTCTAACGATCTCTTCTTTATCCGAGGACAATGTTCCACGATCGTCTTTTATCTTTATGATTTTATTTCTTGGATTTACATGTTTTTAGTACTTTCATGTTCTTATTGCTCCCTATGGTTTCAAGAATCTGGTTTGTTCCATAAGCTCTGAGGTCTTTTCGAATAGTTTTCTTATCGCTTCTGTTGAGCGCTTTATAGTCCTGGTTATCTCTGTTCGTTCTTCTTCTTTTCTCTATCTGTTTCAGAGTCTCGAGTTTTAGTTTGGCTTTTTGTTAGGTAATTTGTAGTTTGTAGGTTGAGTTTGTAGTTTGGTAATTTTTAGTTAGAATAATTTGATCCTGAATATAAAAAAAAAACCTTCGTTTCGGGAAATGTCTTTCCTGATGTCAACCAATAGTTCGTCGCTGAATTGTCGACATATTCTTGGCTGATTTCATTGAGATGTGGCTCATGCAGAGGTTTATTCATCCAGATGCGCATTTTTTGCTTAGCCAGGGTTTACGAGCATTATTTGTTCCTTCAGTTCAAGCATCGTTGTCTCGTCTACTGCGAAAATTGCTCGATGTAAAGTAGATGTCTTAGCCTGCACCTTAAGGTTTATTTAATTGCTCAACTATAACCATAATTTCTTTTTTTCCTTGATATCTCGGTAATATTGTTCTCTTTACTGCACTACGTGGATGGTGTTTTTACACATTTGTAAATGAGTAGCTAAGTGCGCAATAGGCGCACGTGTTTATTGCCTTAAAAAAATTTTTGCTACTACAATATGGCCAATTTAGCTATCTCACTCTTCGCACAAGATGTTAGTTCGGTTTTCATTACGTTATGGTAAATTTTTCGCGCTTGCTGTAATCTGAGATATTTGTACGTACATATTATTTTCATCCATTGCCTTGATACTTTGGCCATCTTGCATATCGTAACCTTCGGGTTGAATCTTTCCTCTGACTGTATTTAGTATTGTCACTTTGGGGTAAATGGAAGCAGTCTATGTACCTTCTGTAACCTCCGGGTGCTCTGTAGAGGGCTTCGGAAACGTCCATTTCTATGATTTGCCTCCTGATGGCCCGTCTTGAGAAAGACAAGATATTTCTTACATGACAATTTCTTACAATATTAAGGCTGTCGAAATAAAACACCAAGTATTCAGTCGAACAATAATACTCAGCCACAGAGTATGGGAAAGATATAAAAACAAGAAGAGCTTAGTGCCCCGAGAGCACTTATCTCTTGGAGAGCCCGTGAGGGACTGACTTGGTTGACCTGAAAATCGCCAATATTTATATCCGTTGATGTAGCGATAAATAGGGATTTCCAGATCAGAGACCAATAGGAAAATTCGAGGCGGGGCGATGCATCTCGGATTGGCAGTTGACAGTGACAGAGTGAAAGTTGTTATATTTATAACATTATTATATCCATTTAAGACAATTTATTAAGCAAAACATAAAAAATACAATAAAATACTTGCAGTAGAAACAATAATTAACCTAGAAGATGTACCAGAATTCCTTTCGGAGGAAGTAAAATTAACAATTAGAGAAATAAATAGCCGTAAAGCAGCTTATAAATAACATAAAAGTGAAACTGCTTCCTACACCTACAAATCTCCATGACAAAAAAATTACTAACGGTCCTACTCATAACAACACTTTCAATCAACCTCATTCAGTAGCAATACCGTTTTCACAAACTTTGGAAGCAATATCCTTCAATCTATTAGCTCCTTTTTCATTAGCTACAACTGCAGAAAATTCTAATAAAACTAATACATCAAGACAATTTTCTGAAACAACCATTTCAACCAATCTTACAAATAAAACTTCAAGCTCGAGTTCTGTCACTACCAATGAGTTTGCTCCAGTACTTCCAAATGTAATAAAGCCACAGCATCTAAGTGAAAACTTTAATAGCAATTACGAAAACGCAAGTTCTTCCATAAAACGCAGTATTGGTGAGATCGTCACGCCTCCTTCAGACTCAGTAATTCATCTGTTTGCAAAACCCAAACCCTCTAAACCAAAAAAACCGTGCTCATTTACACGGGAAACTCTTAAATATTTCATTGATAATCATACCTCACCATTCGTTTTAAATTACCACCAATTGTCCTTACTGATTGATAATGTCCAAGGCTCCTCCGACACTATTAGTGTCGTCAAAGAATTTACAACTGATATGGACGGTTTACTACATCTTTTACAAAGCAGCTATCAATATGCAAATGATAGATCTACAAAAAGTAAGTTTACAAAACTTCAAAAGAAACTACACAACCATTTAGAGAAAGATATTTCTGACTTAGATAGTGACTCTTCTGTATACAATTGTTCAGTATCATCTTACTCCGAATCTGTTGACAACATGCAACTCGATACTTCAATGGAACATTGATGGATTTTTTCATCGTCTCCAACTTCTTTTATCTAAATATTCTCTAGATATTATTATTTCTTATGAACATGGAAGAAGCGTTCAATTTTTATGGGTTCCCTCACACGTCGGAATAACAGGAAATGAAGAAGCTGACAGGACTGCACGAGAGGCAATTTTAAGTGATTAGTCAAAGCCGATAGACAAGTGTGTTTTCAGTGACTTAGAAGCTTATTTTAAAAATAAAGTGTGGTGTTTGTGGCAAAATGAGTGGTCTCAAACTAATTCCAATCTAAATAAAATCAAAAATAATGTGTCTCAGTGGTTTCCATCGTCGCTCAATAGACGAGAACAAATTGCAGTTGCGCGTTTACGCCTAGGACATACCAGATTAACGTACTCCTATCTTTTCACAAAGAAAAATTCACCTATATGTGATCAGTGTAACGTCCGATTAACAGTCGAACATTTTTTAACGATTTTTAGTAAAAATGACCAAGAAAGACAGCGCTACAAGATCCCAAACGCTCTACTACAGGCTCTAGGCCAAAACTGTTCCTGTAACAATATAGTGAATTGTCTTAGATCCATAACCATTTTGTTACAATCTGTAGGTGTTTAACTTTGTTTTTTATATTTTGTTCCGTCGCTAATAACCTTTTGGTGGATGCGATATCTTTTTCTAATAAAAAAAAGTGAAACTGCCTAAATACGAACTGCCTAAGATCAAGACCACTGAAATACAGCAAGCATAATTCGTATTCATAAGAAAGGTAGCAAAGATGACATTAAAACGTATAGACCTATGAGTCTGCTACCAATCATTTGCAACATATTCACGAAGATCATTAAGAATATATTAACAAATAGATTATATGATGCACAGACAAGAGATCAAGCTGGCTTTAAAAGTGAATTTAGTACTCTGAACCATATCCTTACGCTTCGAAAACTAGCGCATTCACCATAGATTTCCAGAAGGCTTTCGATTTTATATATTTTAAGGCAATAATAGAAGCTTTCGCCAATCAAAGCATTGATAAATCGTACATAGACATTTTAGCAAATATATACAGGAAAGCAAAAGCTAAGGTAAAAATTTATGAAAACACTCCAGAATTTCTCACTACCAGAGGTGTCCGACAAAGAGACGCATCATTGCCAAAGCTCTTTACTGCAACTCAAAATATATTCAGCAAAATGAAGTGACAGAACAAACAATACATTGATGGAAAACATCTCAGCCATCTAAAATTTGCAGGTTGCAGCATGTTGTATGTTGTATTAAACATAATAATATAATTTAATAAATAAAATATTCTTTCTATAAAATATTAAAACTTTTATTGCATGTTTAGAAAAACCCTTAAAATAATAACAATGAAGAAAACTTTGCTTGATCTGTTCGTTAAACGACTTTTTTTCTTCTACACAGACTTTGACGAAAATATGCAATTCGAAAAGCTCAACGATAATCTTTCCAATTCCAATGGATATGATGTTAGACAAGTTTTTTCAAAACTGAAGCCGAGTAGTCTTGACGGAGATATTGGATTCCGAGTTTTAGACTGAAAAACAATATGATCTTATTAAAATTTGAATTTTATGTATTAAATATTTGCGAAGTATGTGTATTTTAATAATTTTGCACAGTTTTTTTTGGTGAACTTACTAATATTATTGCTACAAGTAGCAAAACAAGCTAAAAAATTGCGTAAAAGTAATAAAAAAATAAAAAAAAAATGAATTTTATCAAAAATTACCAGTGGTATATACTGACGGTCATAAGCCCCTCTTAACTGTTTTAAAATTTTGTTAATATGAACTATTTTTATCAATTTTTAAGTTTGGTATGTAAGTTTTTTTGATATTTGGTCATCCTTGGGTGTGATGCAAGCAAAGCACTCACATCCAGGACATTCGTCCTTTTACTTGTTTGTATTTTAAACGTGGCGTATTCTTTGCCCACTTTAATATTGCAATTGTATTAAGTGTTGTAAAGTAACTTCTGCAAAAAGCCCCTCAAGAAATTTCCACATTGTGGGATATGCTGATTGAAATAAAGATTGAAGTAAATACTGAAAGTTTTCTTTGCTGTTGGTAGTCCTAGCCAAAGTATCTGCTGCATTTTGACGATGATTTTATAAGTTTGGAAGAAATGTTGGATTTTACCTACAGCCATTTTTTAATTCACGACCTTTAATATAGATATTTTCAAAGAAAAATAGAAATTTAGCTTGAAAAGCATTGATTGGAATCGAATTAAAATCGAATCTTGGATAAGTTTCTTTAGTCTTATTTGGCAATAATACAAAAATACAAAGAAATGCTATGTCATTAATCCATTTACTTGTTTTTTGTCTATAAGTCTCAACCAGAGCATTGATCCATTGATCCCAAGACCTTCACCTCATTCCAAGACTTTCCTTGGCATCTTATCTCGTACATGATGGATCTTCTCCAAGTTTGTACTGTGCGACCTCTTTTTTTTTCCTTGGGGATTCCACTCTAGGGCAGTCTTTGCGATACTGGAACTATTTTTTCGGAGTGTGTGACCGATCCAACCCTTTTTCTGGACTTAATTTTATTTTGTACCCTCTTTTGTTCGGTCAGGTGTAGCAGATCTTCGTTTCTGATAGTGTTAGGCCAGAATATACGAACAATTCTTTGTATCTATATTACTGGTTTAACAATATGGAGGGCCTGGGTTCAAATCTCGGCATCAACAAAATTTTCAATTTCTACTTTAACTGAAGTAGTGATTAAGTCATGTTAGGGGCGCTTGCGCAACCTGAAAACCCTAACTTAGCCAGAAGGTTACACAAACCTCACTTTATTTACAAGGTACATAAAGAAGAAACCTGCAAGAAGGAGATTCTCAGGAGAAACAGTTGTGATGAGAAAAAACACAGTAAAATATTTCGTGAAAACTCTTCTCTAGTGGTTTTATTATATGACACATCATAATCATATTCTTATTTCCTTACTACTTTTTAATTAACTTTTGTTTTAACATTACTTATTATTCTATTTTGTAAAATTTAAAGTAACTTTCTATTATGAACACAACTTACCAACGATAGCGCTATTCATCGACTTCCAGCAAGCATACGATAGAATAAAAAGGAAGGAATTAAAAGAGACCCTGGAGGAACTGGGAGTTAGCAAAAAGTTGCGTAGCATGATACATCTTACTTTAGAGAATACAGAAAACAGAGTCAAAGTAAACAATCATGCATCGGACAAATTTATAGTAAACGAAGGATTAAGGCAGGGCGATCCTTTTGTCATCATTACTCTTCAATTTATGCCTAGAAAAAATAATGCGAGAAGTAAAAATGAATAGACTCCTATATCATAAAAGACAACAAGTTTTGGCATTTGCGGATGATATAGTGTTGCTGACAAGAGGAAAAAAGAGCTACAGGAGATAGTAGAGAGAATAGTAAAAGCAGCAAAGAAAATGGGACTTTACATAAATGAAACTAAAACAAAATGTATGCAGGGGACAGATGATCAGTTTAGGGATGGACAAAAGTTTAAAGTATAAGTAGAAGAAAGATCATCATACGAATTGGAAATGGTAGAAATATTAAGATACCTAGGTACAATAATATCGAGTAAACCTAACATTAAAGAAGAAATACAAGCTAGAAAAATGGTAGGCAATAGAAATGTACATGCTCTTAGTAGAATGTTGAAAAGCAAATTGTTATCAAGAAAGACAAAAATACAGTTATACAAAACAACTATACAACCAATAGTAACATACTGCAGTAAGACATGGACAATGACAAAAAATGAACAAAATTTATTGGAGATATGGGAAAGAAAAATCCTGAGGAAGATATATGGAGGAATAATAAGGGTCGGTTTATGAATAAGAAGATCAAATGATGAGTTAAAGAAATTATATAATTAACCTAATTAACATAATAGGAGTCATACAGTCACAGAGACTAAGATGGCGAGGTCACCTAGAAAGGATGCCGAACACGAGGACTCTAAAAGGGGTAGTAAACTACACTATAACTTTAAAAAAGAGTAAAGGAAGGCCAAAAAATAGATGGAATTAGGTGGTAGAAAAAGATATAAAAGAAATTGGACTAGACGGCTAGAAAAGAAAAATGAATAACAAGAAGGAATGGAGAAAAGTCACATATCGAGACAGAGAAAATCTCAGTACATAAAGAAAGGCGAAAATGAAGAAAGAACAAAATTTTTAAGCCATGGGCCCACAAGGCCTTAGTGCTATTGTATATATATATATAATTATTCTATTTCGTAAAATTTGAAGTAAGTTTTTGTTCTATTTCTCAATATTTACAATTCCCAATTTCATTATATCTGTCGTAAGACCTTTTATAAAATACGACGTATTTTATGAGATACCTATATTAAAAATATCCCTCGAATGATTTTATGAAATACTTTATATCCAACAAGCTGTGCAGAGTTATTAAAAAAACGTAATTTTTATTGTGATAAAAAATACATTAAACAGGTATTTCTGATTGTACAGTTAGCTAATTAAACAACACATATGAGACTTTAAAAATATACCACAGGGCTCATACATATAATTATTAGTACAAAGAAATAATAAAACATGTTTTACTAAATAATATCAAGGCTGATTTGTAGGTTTCGACTTAAATTAAAAAAGTTTACCAAATTAGCTTTCTGTTCTATATTTGTCTGTAGTACCTCATGTAATACAGTAAAGGTTTAAACGTTTTCATAAATTCAATAATTTTTAATGCGTGATATTAAAATGACATAGAAGTGAGCAAAAAATGAACGCAATTTCGTTTTGTTTTTTGTTTATTCTCCCGGTTAATATGAGATTTTTGTAATGCTCCTTATAGGGAGAACAAATATAAATTAAAATTGTTTTATCCAAATTGGATAATGCTTGATTTCTGCAAACTTTTCTATCATTACTGTATATTACTGCTCAATTTTATCGTTATAAAGGGCCTTAAAATTTATGTGCCAAAGGACACTGTAGTTTAAAAATATATAAGTGACGTTTAAAAGAATTTAAAAGATTTTTGCTTAAAGGAAATATATAAGACTTTAATTAAAAAAAAATGATAATAATATGTAAATATAAAATGAATATAATTAGATCTGTAATAAATCGTCTTTGATTTTGTTGCTTAATTTAACATTTGCTCGGAACTAGGACATCTGACTAATGGGCAGTAAAGTTACTGGAAACTGAATATTTTAGGCATGACCTGCACATTACTTAATTGGCATAACTTTTGTAGCAATAGAAAGTGTTTAACTAGATTCCACATTAGAGTTTGTCTGAAATTAATTGGATTTATATCACTTTGACATTACTGTAGCTGATTTACACATAAAATATTTATACACTTGTAAAACTGGAAGTTGCCAACAACTTGGTTATTATATACCTGAGCTACTATCGTGTATTTACACCCACATAACTACTATCGTGGGGTCATAGATGACCCGAATTTTAAAAACCTCTAAACAAGATATAAAAATATAGTTTTTATTGTTTTTGTATTTTTGACAAATGAATGTGTATATAAAAAAGAGATTTTTTGTAAACTTAAATTTTATTTCAAACTATTTATTAGAAACATAACTCAGTATTATAACAAAAAAAATATATCTTAAATTGAAATTAACGGTTCATTTTCTGAAAAGTAGTTTATAATAGTAACGTCTTAACCTAATACAAAAGAAAATCATAATAGGGTAACCATATAAAAAAATAACAATCATGTTTTTTTTTTCGTAATGTTAGAATCTTTAGCGACAAAAATATTTGAACAAATTGTAAGTGTTTATCTCTTCTTTGCACATAGTACAGGTAACTCTCTGAAGTGAATGTGTTTTGCAGATGGTCCTATGACATTCTGCGCAAAATGTGGAATGTTTGTTATCCTTACCTCTGGGACACAAGTAGCATCTACGTCTTACAACTGGCCTTTCTGGTTTGGTCTGATCTTGATGAGTAATTTTATTTTCTAATGCTTTGGAAATTATCGAGCGTAATTCTCTTGACAAATTTGGCATTGCAAATCTTACTTCTAAATGTTCATTTATAAGACTGATTCCCAGCTCTTGAATAAAATCCGATCGATTCTTTCTAACCCCAGGATTAGCTGCGTGAAAAATAATGTGACTGTTTACTATAGCAATATCCATTATGGAATACCAAATTACTAAAGGCCATCGCTGGCATCTTCGACGTGAACGATAAAGTGCACATTTTTGATCAAGTGCATCAACGCCCCCTTTCGACGAATTGTAGAAAGCAATTATATCAGGTTTTTTGCTTTCCTGGTCAACAGATTTGTCGTGATGCATAGACGACAACATAATTACACTTTTATTTTTTTTTTTTGGGACATATGATACGATTGTATTGTCTCGTGTAACACCAAATAAACACTTATCAACTTCGTAATTTTTATTTGGTTGAAATTGTGGAGGAATTTCTCTTATTTTTACGCACTGTACCTACATAGGTAAGGCGAAGTTTTTTTAGTTCATCAACTGACTCTATTGAGGTGAACCAATTATCACCAGTGACATTTCGGTTACTATTGGCAATTGGTTCCAGTAAAGCAAGTACTGATCTTGTAGGTATGGATAGCTTTTGGGCATTAGGATCATTTGTTTTACCCGTATACACAAAAGCATTTACCAAATAATGTATTTTTGCGTCACATAAACACATGATCTTGATGCCGTACTTGACTGGTTTGGCTTTCATGTACATTCTGAAAGGGCATCTACCTCTAAACCCAACCAACATCTCGTCCACTGTAACATATTCGGAACAGGTGTAGTTTGCTGTACTGTTAAATACGAAACATTTATAATAAATAGGACACTGCTGCAAGTCGATCTCCATTGGCCTTCTTTTGCTCTCTTATTTCATGATTGTCAAATCTTATTGCTGTGAAGAAATAAGAAGCGTTCTTTTGACATTGTAGCACGAAAAATTGGCATACCTAAAACACTTGTCGAAAATAATGATTCGACATTCTCATGATTAGACCTTAGTACACCTGAAAGGTATAAAATACCCAAAAAATGCCTTAAGTTCACCTTCGTTTAGATGAACTACAAATGTACATGTATCCCCATAATTTACACTGAGCTCGGTAATTTTTTCATTTGTGTACTCTAAAATAGAGGCCAATATGTCAGGAGTTATAAGAAGTGACCAGGATTCAAGTGGAGTGGATGGTTTTGTTTCTAAGGCAGGTCCACGAAGTGTCACTGTTATTAGAGTCACTATAAGAAGTGTCAATATTTTCGGTTGGTTCCTCCAGAGATTCGAGAAAGTCAAAAACATTTTCACTTGTCACCGTACTTCCGCTAATTCTTAAAGACATTTTAATGTATTATCTTAAATAATAATAACGTAACTACTATGGTAGGGTCAAATCCGACCAGAACTCAGCAGCACGTGTGCACTATCCCACTGATCGTTTGCTACTAAGCGGCATGCTAAGCTACGTACTTAATTGGGAGAATACATAGAATAACAAGGTCGTTCGCCAAACTGTCTACCAGTGGCGCACGAAATTTCAAGTCCTGTGGTCAAATTTGACCCCACGATAGTAGTTCAGGGTTAATATCATTACATTTATAGATGTTATTAAAGTTCTCGACAGACGTTGTGAAACTACAAGCACAAGTAAAGATGTTTTAAAACCTCGTAGACCTCGTAAATACGCATGCCCGAAAAAATAAATGAACCCTAAAAACATTTACCATTTTAATATCATAGGAAATTAGGCGACAGAATTTGCACGTGCTAACGATGTCTAGTATGTCCAATAAACATGACATATGATGTTTCTCTAATCTTAAACATTCCAGTTAGTCATCGCATTTTTATTTTGTCTCACATTGAAAGATGTAATAAAAATTTACTTTGAAAATTAAGGCAATTTTATCGAGCACAAGATTAATTAAATCTTGCCCAAGTACTTTCGATTAATATAGCATCTTCAGGGGCATTTTAGGGAGTAACTATCGGGACACGAAGTAGCATAAAACATAGACAGTGGATGGGTACAACTCAGAGAAGAAACTTAACAAGCAGCCTAGTTACTACTACCAAAACCCTCTCAAGGAAGACAACAATATTAATATGATAATGATTGTAAGAGATCGATTGAGCAGAGAACCAGAGAGTCACAGTCAATGGCATAAAAAAGAATAAGTTGAACAATATAGAACTTTATGCTAAAGATTTTTTTCATTACCCTTTTTGTTTCTGGCAACAAATAATATTTTGGTTTAAAAGGATCCTCATATTGCTTAAAAGATTATTTTTTATTTATCCCACATTCATAAAATACAGTTTGTGTCGGTTAAAATTATTGACTTACTCTATTTTAAAATTTGGAGCTATAAGAAATAAGTAATAATACTTTATTTAGAAGCAATATTTTGCTAAATTTCTAATTAAAAAACATTTCTGTATCTTTTTCTTCTTATAGTGCTGTGCATCTATAGTGCATTGGCGAATTATCTTAAAGCTAGACATCTGTATTTTGAAGCATGCAAAAGATCGTCAGTGTTATTTATGTCTGTCCAGTTCTTTATGTTTCGTAGCCACGACATTTGTTTGCGACTTCCTCCTCTCTTGCCTCAATCTCTTCCTAAATGATTAGTTGAGGGATTGCATTTTTTCCTTTTAGAATATGGCCGATGTATTCAATTTTTCATAGCTTGATCAATTTGAGTAGTTCTCTTTCAGTAATTGCCTTTCTTAAGACTTCCTCGTTTGTCACTCTATTAGTCCATAGTATGCGGAACATTCTTCGTAACGCCCACATTTCTAAGGCCTTATTCGAACTTATTAATGAAAGGACACTTGACGTCCATGTTTCCATGCCGTATAACAGTATGGACCATACATAGCATTTAGCCATCCTGTTGTAACAAGGTTGAATTGGCTGAGTCGCCAATATAACAAGAATGTGTAGCAAAAATGTGCAGTGTAGCAATAGGTTAAACTCTAAAATGTACCTTGATACACCAACGGACTAATATCTGAAATAACAGAAGATGGAAGGGATTAGATAGAAATAAATTACATAACATATTATAAATTCCTGCCGGTTTCCTTAGGTTTCCCTGGAAGGTCCTCTGGTGAAGAACTAGTTGCAGGTGGGTAAATTTACTCCAAACCTGGAGTCCATATAAAAAAAGGAGGTACTTTAAACCAAGTCCATTAAATTCTTCTGCATAAAACCCATAAAACTTAAAATTCCTCTTCCCCTTGTCTTAATAAATTTCCCATAAACAAATAAGTATTTTTCCCTGACTTGCACTGGAATCCGTAAGTAGGCTAAAAAAACAGTTGTGTTACTCCAAGTCCTTTGTTCATACAAGAAAGTAAAGAAAAACCAAGAAAGGTCAACAAGTTGCTTTAAATTGAAATAAAAACTATACTGTTTTTCTGTAAAAAATAACCTTGGGATGGTATGATAATGTTTTATAGGATATATTAAATCGATAGGTTTTCGGAAAGCATGGTCTACATATATTATAGAATAGGAAAAAAAAAATAAATATTAGCCAGTTTAAACGGTATGGAATTGAAATAGATAATTGTTGGTTTTCATCTTTGGAAAGAAATAAAGTTTGAGATAATGATAAAATCTAATGTAATATGTTTAGGTATTAATGAAATAAGTGAAATAGGACATATATAAGATACAATAGATAGATAGATAGATAAGAATATAATCGAGAGAGGATTAAAATAGATTTGAATTTCACTAACAATGGCGGATGATCTGACATGTTTTTTCATATAATTTATTTATAAGTTCATCTTACCGGCTGAGGTGGTCCAAAATTAAAGTACTTTCATAAAAAAACTAAATAACAAATGGCTTCTTCCAACACAACAGCTTTTCCACAAAATAAAAAATAAACTTAAACCCAATTCATGAAAATGGCACAGCCGCCTTCAACAAACGAAGTTCGCTCGACGAAATTCCAGCAACAAGTGACGATCTGACGGTACTTCGGCTGTCACGACGATGTACTTTCAGAGTCTTAGACAGAGGGCGGGATTTAATGCCAACTTTCGAAAATAAAATTAACTGGAGTTTTAAATATTTGGGTTTAAGAATATTTCAAAAATGAATTTAATTTATAATTAAATTAAAGGATTCCAGTGACAAAAAGGTAAATGGTTCTTTAAGTAACGGACTCGTTACACTGTAGCGGAGATTGAAGGAAAGATTGCGTTTACAAAGTAGCGGTTTAAATTTGATAAAAGCTTGTCTTGCTTGTTCGGTACGGCATTTTATTTCTTGTTGAGAATACCATCGGTTATTTATCATTATTCCCAAGTATTAAAACGTTTTCACTTGATCGATTGGAGCATATTCTACTTGCAGTTGTATTCTTCATACTTACTTACTTACTTACTTACTTACTTATTGTATATATATTTTACAAATGTTTAAATGAATTACTTAAAAATTATAAATTGTTGATAAACCTTTCATGAAATACATCTAATATTTTAAACGAGATTTAGATATAAAATATTGTAGAGGATGATGTATTCAAAATAATAGAGCTGGTGATGGCTTTCTGTTTACCAGAAATGTTAGCAAACCGCAAATATTTTGGAAGTATAGATCAGCTACAGCAAGGTGCCAATACAAATTTTCAGATAATAAATGTAAAGAATACGTGAAACACCTCGTCTACTAATAAAACCATAGACATCATATAAAAGCTATATTGCTCGCTGGAATCTAAACACATACAAACAGTCCTTAGATATCTTTCAAGTGGCCTGGATTTATTGACCACATGACAAACTTACTGGAAACTATTTAGTGGTATTGTCACGTAGTTGATAATTTCAGGTCGGCAATTAGAAAGATATGCACGGACTGCTCGTATCTTCGTTTTCTGTTGCAGTAGTGGTACGAATTTAGATAGCATAGCTATTATCTCTTTGATTAAAACTGCCAGAGTTATTATGAAGGTTATACATGTAACAGTTGTCATAACTGTCATACTGTCTTTACTGTTACGACTGTCATAACTGTCACCATAGTCGAAACTCACAGCCTAATGCAGCAATATGTGCAACAACTACGACTTGACGTATAAATATTAGTAAGATGTCAATTAAACCGAGTTTTCTTAAACAAGGCAAAATTATTTTACTTATGACTATGTTTGCGTTTGTTTTATTCATGATCACTTCATCCCTCAACGTTTTAAAAATACTATTAAGCAACTTTGCCATATATTCTACATACTATTGTATATACAGGAAAAAGCAACAACAACCTCGAATATTAAAAAAGTAGCTAGACATTAAGTTAGAAAGTTTTTAAGTTAGTTGAAAATCTCTCTTGATGTAAATTTAGGTAGTAGTAAAGTTTCATACATATATACTCGTATACTATGAAAATTTTAAAGCGATACCTTTAGTTTGGGACCAGCCAAAGCAGAAAAGTGTGTTCCATAGTGCCAAGATTAGCTCGTGGTTGGCATTAGGGTAACATGACTGTTTTAACCAAAATATGGACAAAAACAATAGTGCCAAAGTTAGTTTGCCTACAATATTCGGCTTAAAAAGTGTCAAAGGATGTATTCGTAGTGATTTGTTTCGTAAAGTTTTGTAAATATATGTCAAGGCACATTCTGATACCGGTGTATATAGATTAAGATGCATATTTACCAGAGAAAACTGTTCCCTATGGTGTACAAGAGTGAAACAGTAGATAAATCAACAATTTCCTAACAAAAAACAATACATAAGTTTCTGATAATGTGTTTAACAAAATATTATATATTTTTATATTAATTTCCGTACATATTTTGTAGATCAAAGTGTGTGTCAATATTTGGCATGATTATATAAATCTGAGCTACTAGCTTTAAGTATATAGTAAGACAGTTCTTAAAAATATATTAATATTAATAATTTCTATGTAACATAAAGACGCCAGACCATATATCTCACCGTACCACTCATCCATTGATCGACTCGTTTTACTTACAAATACTTGCAAATCCATTTTGTATTTTTGCTACTGCGTTGAAAATACGTTCTTACTTGACAGGTGACTCAAACCATCAGCCTAGTACACTAATCACTTCAAAATGAGTCTGACAAATCGCTGAGTTATCAACGCGACTACTAGAATCTTCAAGTTAATGATATATGAATAATTAAATGAAAATATTAATATTAAATTATTGGAAAAATCTCAGTAGTTGGCTGTATAACAAAGAAGATAAAACACTTCACACTTGTATTGTGATATAAAAACACATAGTTAACACTTTTTAAAAAGGTGTGTAAGGCCTTTCCCTTCTTCTTCTTTGTTATGGTACGTAATTTAAAGCTTTCTTTGGCCATCTATCTTCACTCATTCGCTTCACGTGACCATACCACACTAGTTGTCTCGTTTCAATTCTGTCTACACTGGAATATACAGTATTTGTCCTCCTTCTAATATCTTCATTTCTGATATGATCTTTTTTGGATATGTCACACGCTCTTCTTAGAAAATTCATTTCTACTACTTTTATTCTTGTTCTATCTTTTTTCGTGATCTGCCAAACTTCTGCCCCATAAGTCATAATGGGCTCTACCAAGGTTCGATAGATTGTCAATTTCGTTTCTTGTTTAATATCTTTAGATCATAGTAGAGAGTTTAGAATGTTAACCCCTTTTTTTCCTGCTGCGTTCTGTTTTCGATGGCTCTTTTGGTAGTGCCTTCTTCAGAAATTATCCAATCCAATGAAATAGAAGTACGAATTATTTTTGATTGGGTAATACTGGTTGCCTAGCACCGGTAAGAGACCTGTTGTGTAAATCTCTGGGAGTTAAAAATTTAATTAGTAGAATGAATAGTCTATTAAAAAGTTTTATGGGATATGATAACAGATTATGATATTCTAACCTTTATTATATTGTAGTTTTGATAGTGTTAATATGGTATTACCCTATTGTGAAGTATGTTGAATAAATTATAAATAAATCTGAGAATGAATGAATGAAAATATTAATATAGGGTAGAGGAAATGTAAAATGTTTGATATGTGTGTAAATATGTATTAGAGAAAAAATGAAATAATAGAGACTATAGGTTGAGTTAACTGTAAAAGGATTAGATTGACTGTATATCTGAGTTGGTTAAGTGAAATATGTATTATAAGTGGTACTTGGGTCCACAGACTGAAAGTGTCGAAAGGATGTGTGGTGATAAAAGATGGAGTTTGATTGTAGTAATGGAGTTTAAGTTTAAAGTTAATGATTGAAGTTATTAATGCAGAATAATATTGAAAAAAGTAAAAAGACAAGTAAGGAGACCCCAAGAAGTAAGAGACATGAGGAAAGACTATGTGAAAAAGTCATAAAAGAAGTGGCAGAAGGATGAGAAAAAGAAGAAACTATCATGGGATAAGATGGTACAAGAGGAAGTAGTATGATGAATACAGTATTGTGCGAATTAATGGAATCACTGTGAATATTTTTTTATTTTTTCAATATTCACAGTTGGCAACACTACCTACACAGTTCACAGCTGACCAAGCATTGAAAACATAACCTTACTGTGTGTTGGTGTGTTTGAGTGTGTTTTAGGTCATTTCTTACCAAGCTTGTGTTGTTTTGGGGGTTTTTGTACTATTTTGTGTTGTTTTTGGTTTTATTCCAACATGGATATTACGCCTAGAAAGCGTGAAAAGATTGTCACGTTGAGTGAACACACTAATATGTTACAAACAGAGATTGCTAGAACGTGTGGAGTGAGCAAATTTTTGAAGCGTAAACGAGAAACGGGATCAGTGGATGTGAAAAGCTTAGGAAAATGTGGAAGAAAAAGAAAAACAACACCAGCAGATGATAGATTTTTACTTCGAAAGAGCAAATTGGACCCAAGAAAATCAAGCCAAGACCTACAACAAGATCTAGCAGCATCAGCTATAGTGATTCATGTCTCAACTGTTCGTAGAAGACTTTTGGGGAATGGTAGAAGGACAATTCGTCCACAGAAAAAACAGCTTCTAACTGAACGAATGAAGAAACAAAGGCTACTGTGTGCAAAAAAATACTCTAATTGGACTGTAGGCGACTGGAAAAAGTCTTATTTACAGATGAAACCCACTTTATAGTTCAGGGACAGCGGTCGAAATTCGTCAGGAAATCTGACAATTAAAAGCTTACACCATCTCATATTGATCAAACCGTAAAACATCCAGTCAAGAAAATGTTTTGGGGATGTTTTTTATATATGGGGGTTGTATCTTTGGTGCCAATTGAAGGCATAATGAACAGCCAAAAATACAAATTCATGTTGGAAAAGTATTTGGACAAACAACTCCAAAAATGTCAACCCCAAGGAGGAGCGATTCTTCAACAGGACTCTGCTCCATGTCACAAATCAAAGGAAATGATGGCATTTTTCAAAAATAAGAAGATTAATGTTTTAGATTGGCCCGGTAATTCGCCCGACCTCAACCCCATTGAAAATTTATGGGCCATTTGCAAAGCTAGACTGCGAAAAATCGACTGTACCACTAAAACAAAAATGATAGAAGCGGCCATTCAGGTTTGGTATCGAGATAAAAGGATATCTGACAACTGCCAGAAACTCATAGAATCTATGCCAAAACGGGTAAAAGCAGTAATTGCTGTCAAATGGGGACATATTTCCTACTGAATGATGTAAGTTAACCTTTATAGTTTTGTCAAAATATAGTTTTTTACTAAATAACCTGTTTTTTCATTAAAACAGCCTATGATTCCATTAATTCGCACAATACTGTAGAAAGACAGAAAATGCATTTTGCATGCTATTCATCATACCAGCAAACACAATTTGCTGAACTTCCAATAAAAATCAAAGCGTATGATAGCTTACTCCCCTTGGAGCATCAACGGTAAAAGATTTCAGATCACTCTACGCCAACAAAGCCAAAATTCGTAATTCAACGCCCCACAACCAAATGATAAGTAAATTATATCAGCTACCAATGGAGAAACGAATACTGCATAGGTAAACATTGAGAAAAGTCTCTGAAGTGTACCCAAAACAAGTCATTATTGACATCTATATTAATAATTACTCAATGTATTATTGTCTATAGTAGATTGGAAATATCCATTAAAAAAACATATTGATGACTGATTTTTTAATTTATTTTTAAACTTTATAAAGTGAAATTCGTTCTAATACGGACCTAAAGCTTTAGTACATAACCAATAAGGCAATAAATAATTGATTAAAATCGCATGTACGCTTTTAGCCAAACTACTTAATATTAGATGCTGTTTAGTTGATTCCACAATATAATATTCGTCTTTATAAATATTTGATTAAACTTCAAATCAACAAATCATTTATTTACATTTTATAGTTGAAAATTCATATTTTATTTTAGTTAAAGTAAGTTTTCTAGCAATTTTCTTAATATATAACATTCTGTGAAAGAACTTTTAACAAAATAAATAAAATCAAAACTAGTAACTGGTTATTAAACTACTTTACAAAAGTTCGGTATCCACTTTTCTAATAAAAGTTTTGAATGTACAAACTAGAATTCATATCGAGTTTAATTCTTTATAGGACTTTATTAAATATTCAACCATTACTTTGGACATCAAAATTATTCTGTTAATTAATAATTAGATCTACAATACATATAGCTAGTTTCAAATGCAGTGGCGGCAATTTCTCGAAGCAGTATTGTCTAATCTAACGAAACAGTGGTGTTTCAAAGAATACTTTATAAGAGGTCAAATTATTTATGATATGTACAAAATAGATAAAACGGATAAACATTATTAGTAAATTTTTAATTCTTCAGTAATTACATCAATGAAACGTTTATTTACCAAGTATTTATTTTAGACTTTGGCAATACGTTTATAGACTTTCTTCCAGTTATTTACAGTTATTTTGACGAATTCCTATTTCCTAAAGACTTTAATAGCTCTTCACATGAAACTGACATTTTGTTTTTCAATCCCATTTTTTGTTTGGGGTTTAAATCTGGGTGATATAATGTAAGTTTTGAGAAAATATGTCTACACTTTTGCAGTAACTTCTCAAATATATATTTCATCATAACATATCTGGTCTGTTGAATTATCGACAGGTGTTTTATTAGTTTGTAGATTATGGTGTAAAGTGTGATCAGTAAAAATAGTAGATCCTATTGGCAACTTGGGGTTTTACTACTCCTTAAATAATTTCTGTAATTTTCTGCCTTCATATTATTATGAAGGCAGAGGATTTCGCCTAGGAACGCGTGAAGCACTTTTTTCACTTAATATACTGATACAAGGATGGCTGGACGTCAATCAAGATATATAGGCATGTTTTATTGACTATAATAAAGCATTCGATAAAGTACGACATAAACAATTATTGAATGTCCTGAAATCAAATAAGATTGACTACAAAGACCTCAAGATCATATCAAATTTATACTATAAACAGCGAGCAAAAGTACGTTTTAACAAACAGTTATCAGAGGAAATTAAAATTAGATGTGGAGTGAAACAGGGATGCGTATTGTCGCCAATTCTTTTTAATAACTACTCCGAAGAGATACTGAAAAACGCTTTTGATGGTGAAACAGCTGGAATAAAGGTAAGTGGAGTTCCCATTAACAACACTAGATATGCGGACGACACTATGATCTTAGGCGAAAACATTGAAGATCTTCAGAGACTGGTGACCAGAGTAGCAAAGTATGGAAAAGAGTATGATCTAACAATGAATGACTAGAAGACAAAATTTATAAGAATATCGAAAACTCCACGAAATAACGAGAATTTTGTAGACAAATAGATGTGGAAAAATATGCATATCTGGGAACAATTATTAACTCCACAAATGATCATTCAGGAAATCAAAATCATAATAAAATAGGCTAGAGTAAATTTCAACAAAATGAGAAGAGTGCCATGTACCAGGAATTTAAAATTGGAATTAAGAGTTAGGTTGGCAAGGTGCTGTGTTTTTTCATCTTTACTTGATGAAATGGGATTTTGGACCTTGAATGCTACATTAATCAAAAACTAAAATCATTCGAGCTGTGGATATATAGAATAATTCTGAAACTATCGTGGACAGAACACGTCACAAACAAAGAGGTTCTGAGAAGGATGAATAAAGAAATGGAAATTTTAAATACAATTAAAACAAGAAAATTTGAATATCTGGGACATATTAAACGTGGAGAGAAATACACCTTGCTCCAACTTATTATGCAGGGAAAGATCCAAGGAAAGAGAAGCATAGGGAGGCGTAGAATGTCATGGCTGCACAACCTGAGAGAGTAAAAGGGATGAACTTTACATGAACTTTTTAGTGCAGCCGTCTAAGAAATCCGAATAGCTATAATGATTGCCGACCTTCGCCGCGGAGATGGCATTTGAAGAAGAAGAAGTGCTATCATGAAAATCTCCCGACTTGATAGCTAATGTAAAAATAAAAATATCATACGGTATCAACTTAGCCCTCCATCGTTTATGAAAACCAACCTGCTTCTTTTCAAAATGCTTTTGAACAATTCTGTATTACTCTTACTGACCAGTTTTTCGTCATATTGTGTTTTACACAAACATAAGTTTCAATAACGTATATAATTGGTTTATATTTCAAATATTTTCTACAATACTGTAGACAGGATTTGCACTTCCAGTTTATTTGTACGACTC
Organism: Diabrotica balteata; assembly: GCA_918026665.1. NCBI lineage: Eukaryota > Metazoa > Arthropoda > Insecta > Coleoptera > Chrysomelidae > Diabrotica > Diabrotica balteata. The sequence continues at coordinate 4,832,429 of OU898284.1, forward strand.
TTCAAAACTTTTCAAGTCCAGTGCTTTATACACATTGGTAAGTTGTTTGCAGTCTATGTGGATGTGTTTTACAGTCAGGTAAACATTGCAATGGTGACAAGTTGGACGAGTTCCAGAGGACATTAAGAAACCCGTGGTTGATTCAGAGTCTGGTAATAGTAGATGCTTCTCTTCTAGTTGGGAAGTCCAGGGAGAGATGATCAATAAACGGTTGGAGTTCGTGAAGAGTTCTTCTATTCTTTTGCTATAAGTTTTGCCAAGTATTCTCTACTGACTTTTTAAAAGCCAGTTTGAAGTCGTTAGCTAGTTTAATTGGGATGACTGCAGTATTATGTTTGGTAGCTTTTTTGACAAAATAATCTGCTGTTTTAATACCAGTAATTATAATATAAGAAAGCAGCTATATGAGAGAGACTGTTACATCGTAATCAGAGATTTTGGTATATGTCACAAATCTTTAAACTAATGGGTGATCAGTGGAAATTGGATTGACCGAATGGATAGATGAAAGGAAATCCAAAAAAATGGCAATATGTCTGTTTTGATAAGAGTTGCATTTAAAAGAAAACAACATACTATATAGTTCACCTATGTAAACACTGCGTGTTAAGGGAAACCGAGATGATCTGAAAAATTCAAGTTTATTGTTTACTGCACAGCAAACGCCAGTGGTAGTTTTAGAGCATCGTTATAGAGAAATAAATGATATGATTTTTTTTGTATAATTTCCGAAAATACTTTCTTCATAAGAATGTTAAAAGATTCATATTTGTTAAAGATAGTAAGTGTCTATTAAAGGATTTTAGCACAGGGGTAAAGTACAGGTAAAGGAAATGGAATAGTCAAAAGGAGGTCCATAGTTTTAAGTAGCGGAGAAATTAATTGAGGTATAGGTTTGGTATAACAAGGTGTTGAATATTGTTAGTGAAAGAGAACGACATTGTATTAATTAGGGAATGAACAGGAGTAAAGTGATTTGCGGCTGTTGATGCAGCATACAAAACTAGAAAAGATTGTCGACAGATTGCTAAATTTGTTGACTAATTTGTAGTTTTGCAGACTCTTCAAGGTTTGTTGTCTTCTAGAGGTATATTAATTACCTTTGGTGATATTACCTCCCCTGGTCTGACTTGAATTGCCCATACTGACCACCAAATCTTAGCAAGAGAAGAAGACCTTCTTCTTCTTCTTCAGATGCAAATCCACTAATGGATGTTAGCGATCACATTTTCCATTAATTCTCTATTTCTTGCAATATGTATCAGAGATTGTATGTCGTTTATCCCTGTCCATTGCCTTATGTTTCGGAGCCAGGACATTTTCTTGCGTCCCATTTCTCTCTTGCCTTCAATTTTACCCTCGATTATAAGTTGGAGGAACTGGTATTTTTTATTTCGCATGATGTGACCTAGATACGCCGTTTTTCGTTTCTTGATGGTTTCGAAAAGTTGACGTTCTTGGTTTATTCTTTTAAGGACATCTATATTTGTGATTTTCGCTGTCCATGGTATTTTTAGGATACGGCGATAAAGCCACATTTCGAAAGCTTCTAATATGTTTATATACCTCGTTTTGAGTGTCCAGCCCTCTACGCCATATAGCAGCACTGACCATACGTAGCACTTAGTAAACCTTAGTCTCAGTTGAAGATCGAACTCTGAACAAGTCAGTACGTTCTTGAATTTTACGAAAGCTTGTCGAGCTTGATCAATGCGACATTTTACTTCTCTGTCCGATGCTCAGTCTTCAAAAAGAAACGATCCCGGGTATTTAAATTTACTCACTCTTTCAATGGACTTAGTATTCAGTGTTATGGTGGAGTTTTCAAGTGCATCCAAGTTTCTGGAGATGATCATGAATTTGGTCTTTTTGGTATTAATCTCTAATCCCATTCGCTTACTGTATTCTCCGATTATAGTGACAAGTTGTTGAAGATCGACTATGTTGTTGTAGCGTTTACGCTACTGACTAGTCCAATTTAAACCCCTCAAGAAATTTTTATTACCCGCCTACGATCGATTTTTAAATGGACATTTTTCCCCACACGCGTAGTAGTCGCTTAAAAAGTAAGATTGGTCGAGTTTGTACGAAAACGATGAGTTTTGGTCAGAACTCGATCGCAGACATAATGTAGCGTTTACGCTACTGACTAGTCCAATTTAAACCCCTCAAGAAATTTTTATTACCCGTCTGCGATCGAGTTCTGACCAAAACTCATCGTTTTCGTACAAACTCGACCAATCTTACTTTTTAAGCGACTACTACGCGTGTGGGAAAAATGTCCATTTAAAATCGATCGTAGGCGGGTAATAAAAATTTCTTGAGGGGTTTAAATTGGACTAGTCAGTAGCGTAAACGCTACATTGTCACAAATTAAGACACCATCATCAGCATATCGTATGTTGTTGATCAATACTCCATTTATCTTGATTCCCATCTCTACATCCTCCAAAAACTCTTGAAATATGGCTTCCGAAGAAGAAGACCTAAGAAATCATAAAAAAAGAGGATCTGATAGAGTGACTATTACAGTAATAGACAGTACAAATTAGGCATCGTACATCGTCGTCGGGTATTTTAATAATAGATACGGATAATTGTTTAATTATTAAATTCATTTTTTACAAACAATTACCATATTTAGCCAAAAATATATTAATTTTTCAAAGGAAGTTATGTATGCCCCGATAACTAAGCTAATTAGCACACTTATATGTGAAGTAGTGTAGTAATTTCATGGTTTAAGCTACCCGCAAGTTAGAACAATAGAAAAAAAAACTAAAACTAATTACTATAAAATCTAAAATAGATCTCAGCGACTTTAAATTGAAAATGGGTGGATCGAGACTGTCGATGGAAGTAGTGGTAAGCGATGATGATTTACGTGTAGGTGACGCTCTTTCATGGATTATAAACGGAAAAAATTAAGACTCTAGAAAAGCCGCATTAAACAAAAACTTAAAAAATGCATTACCTTTACAATTATAGCTCTAGTTGGCCTGTGCGAATTGTAGTTAATATTTGAAAGGAAAATAATAAACACATCAATTAACATCAATTTTAAAAGTCGTAACAACTAGAACAATAAAATTAAAAGATAGGAATAATAAGTAATTTCCTATTATTCATATAACTTATGACTTAAATTCGTCTTAATTATAGTTTTAAGTAAAAAATTTAAGTTATTTTTTTTTGTAGTATTTAATAATGTTTAAGACTAGTTACGTCTCTCTAATAGTAACTGTTTTAATTTCAAGAAGAGAAGAATATGCACAGAATCAGAAGCTGTGGTCAAATAAGCAAAGTGGCACTAGTTTGCTTCTTTGCTAATTTCCTTCAAAAGGTTAAAAAAAGATACCGAAATTTATTATCAAATATAAATTCTTTAATTTGTTAATTAAATTATCTGTTTTTATAATATAATTGTGATTAATTTAGCATCTTTGACAAATTTCACTTCTCTCACTGCATCCATAGGGGTTTTTTTCTCTAGTTCTCACGATATCAAACGATTTTTATTTATATAGTATTTTATGGATTCACCCCTCACTTAACTGTAAAGCACTAACGGAAAATAAAACCATATCAACATATTTTAGAGCTTATAGAGCGTACACAGCAACAAAATGTAAGATTAGGTGCACTGAGTATTAAGCAACCCAGTAGCATCCTTTTAAACTGCATCAATACAACGAAGATTGAGGAAATGTTAAATTTTTAATCTATTTAAGGCAACTCTGCATATATTGTATAGATTAGTATAATATTTAATATATATAAGGGATAAAATAATTCGTTACAGATAGATTTATCTGTAGGTTTCTTTGGAAACACCTTGAAAACAAATTTGATTATAAATTTTTCAATTGTTTGAACAATTTAATTTGTTTGAAAATACAAAGTTTAAATGATCTTAATGTTTATTAAAAATTAAAGTGGTTACAAAAGGGTAAATATTTTTTCTTTATGTCAAAAAGCATATTCTAATTCGTCGTTATCAATTTTATCTTTGCAAAAAAACTTAGTAGTAAAAAACAAAGAAGAACTAGACTAGCATGGGCCTCATTTGGTAAACTATCATATATCCTAAAAAATAAAAAGTTCCCTCAATATATGCGAACGAAACTATTCAACCAGTGCATTTTACCAGTTATCACATATGGCTCACAAACATGGACTTTCACAAAAGAGAACATCGACAGGATATCCAAAACACAAAGAGCAATGGAAAGACAGATGCTGGGTATCGGTCTTAAAGACAGGAAAAGAAACTCATGGATCAGAGAAAAAACAAAGGTGAACGATGTATCAAGACAGGTTGCAAAACTTAAATGGAACTTCGCCGAACCTTCACACTCTCCGATAAAAAGATGAAAGATGGAATAAGCGAATTCTATACTGGAGACCATGGGAAAAGAAAAGAAAAAGAGGAAGACCACAGATGAGATGGACTGACGATCTTAAGAGAACGGCAGGAAAGGACTGGATGCAGATCGCCCAAAATAGAGACCAATGGAGATTAAGAGGGGAGGCCTATGCCCAAAAGTGGGCGTTTAAGGCTGATTAGATAGAGATAGATCGTAAAAAACAAACAATGAAACAGCTAAAGAAAATCCCTTTATACAGGGTGGTCCTTAAGTAATTGTACAAAAAAACCGTACATTTAACACTTTAAAATATTACGATTTAAGACAAACTGCTTTAATACAATGTATATATTAAAAAAGATACAGGGTGTTAAAGTAGAAATTTAAAATTTTAATTTTTGCTATAACTTTCATGTTTGTGAATATTTATGTATAAAAATTCATAACTAGGTACTATTAAACATCAGAAATTATAATCGTATGCATAATTTAATGTAGCCGATAGAGAGCCCTACATATGCCACATATGTGGCATATATTTGCACTTAACTTTTTTGCTCTTTAATTTACAGGTGTTTGTGATAAAAAAATATTAAAGATTCATTATTTTAACAAAAAGATATACTTATTAATAACTTTAAAACTTAACAGTTTTCGAAATAATCGTATTTTACAAATCAACTACATAATTCTGATTAAACGCAATTACTCCAGGCAACGAAAGAAAATTAGACAAAGGCATCAATACTTCTGAATTTTGGTATAAACTGTCTTTAATCAAGTTAATAGTTAACGAAATATTAAATAAGATAAATTTATGAGCAGGATAGTTAACTTTTTGTCAAAGTTGGTTCTCGTCATTTTCTTTAATTCATTTGTCAATACATTCCATAAAAGATCGTCTCATATCAAATAGCATCATTAGTTCTAAAGAAACTGCTGCAGTATTTTTTATAAGTATTATAAGTCGATTAATAAGTACTCTTTTGGGATTTTTGTTGAATTAAATACTTGTAATAATATCTCTTGGTACCAATGCAGATCGATTGATTTGTTTAGAGCAGCAAGTTCTAAAATAAAAATAGCCATTATGATTGCCAACCTCCATAGGGAGACGGCACTCTAAGAAGAAGAATAATATCTCACCACATGACCAAGGAATATGACTACCACAAACAATTCAACGTTCAGGAAAGTTGTATTTAAGTATATTCTCACTCCTCTCTCTCTCTCTATAATGTGGTGGTGTAACATCTTGCATAAACCACATATGTCGCATTAAGTTTGATGACAATTCTTCCAATAAATCAATAAAATCATGGTATAAAAAATGTAAATAAATCTCACTATTCAAATGACAAGGTAATTCATATGTACGTAAAAAATAATTACCAATGGTTTCAAACAAGGATTTGAACTAACAAATTGAAAAGTTGTGTTGCTCAAGAAGCATTTTGGTTCTCTATTTTCGAGTGGACCGCTTTGAGCAAATGAAAGAATTTTGGTTTTGCCAACGTTAACAATTAACTGATTTTAACTTAAATTTTCACCAAGTTCAACTTTAAAGTCAGAAATATTGACCAATTCATCAACATAAAGTAGCATTATTATTTGATTTTAGCTATTAAAGGAGATACCATTATTTGTGCCAAAAGAATCGGAACAATAGAATATTTTTCAAACATCTATCGAATGACACCAAACTAGACCTCCCAGAGCGGGTGGGGACAACTTTAAGATCTAAAATAGGAAACCTCTTTTTTATTGTAGGTATATACGCATATACATATATAACGATTGTCACAAAATGTGGAGTCGCAAAAGGTTTCTAGAACCTTTTTCTTGGAAGGATCAATTCCTTTTGCTTCTGTAATGTTCTAAAAGGTTTGTCTTTATTTTTGCTGTCTCTAGTTTTTCCTACCATTCTTTTGCATTTTGTAAAACATTGTACGTGCCTTTTGCAGGCTTATTCTAATCTCTAGTGAGTGGTCCCAAGTTTCATCAAGATAACTTCCAAGGTAAGTTGTTCTTGTTACTCTTTCCAGATCTGTTTCGTCGACATTGACCTTCACCCTTCTGTTTTGGTGCTTGCTCTTGACCATCGTTTTTGTCTTCTTTGTATTTAATTTCATTCCAAATTCTCTACAGGCTGTTGTTACTCGGTCCATTAAGCGTTGCAGGGCTTCAGCATTATCTGCCAGTATCACAGTGTCATCAACATGTCGCAGGTTATTTATACATTACCCGTTTATAAGTATGTTTTTTCCTCGTCTTATTCAGAATATAACCAGTTTTGATAGAGTATATAATTATGACACGTTTATTTTAATAATGTCTACACATCGGCGTCATTAAACGAAAAATATATATTTTTATCATAGCGTGGTTTGCAAGGGGACTACTCATATCATGAATGTCAAATTTGTAACATCCGATCTT